>CM062296.1:627203119-628503437 GCA_031216915.1 Pictodentalium vernedei | reverse complement strand
TGGCATCCTTTAAACTGAGATTTACAAGCACAAAGATCAGTGAGATGTTGACTGATGAAGGGCCAAACAGAGAATGATATTTGGCGCCAATTTCGGGACGACTGCGTCACTGCGCATGCGCAGTAGAGTCGTACTATGGAGGTCCTTTAGGACATGATTTCTTTTTGTTTTGGATGCAAATTTTGGGGATTGGGGGGCAAAATTTGTGTTTGGCCCTGGTTTTTGTGGAGTTAGCACCAGCTAAGTCTGGGTCATTGGTACAGTATAAAAATATGGATGCATAAATTCCAAATCGTGCACATTAATTCGTGTCACTGGTGAATTGGAGCGACAGGCGTCACATGTATAAATGAAAATAAGGAACGGGGCAACATTCCATATGTCTTTGATAAAAAAAAATATGGAAGTATTAAAACGTTTCTCAGATCTCAGAATGACCACCGTTTCTTCATATCTGAACATGCGTGTTCATTTTGTGGCAGGAGTAAGGTTTGGGCAAGTTGTCAATGTACAACCCTCTTACTGTTAGCGTGCTGTGTGTGGATGTATAAAAGAACTACTGTGTGTCATGTTCATAACCACGAAAAGGAAATTATTTGGAATTGTACTTTAAACGCATCAAATTGTGAGTGATTCTTAAAAATTTCCTAACATCAAAACTTAATTGAATGCTTCTGTTGACGCAACTCAAAAGGATGAAAAAAAACACCCAAGAACAGAGGCGAATGATTATTCGCGCACCTGAGTGATGGTGCGCGAGAGAGATCATGCGCCTTTCCCATGCGTCACTGTACATGTACCTGCTCAACCTCTTGCCGAAACTCCGGTTCGTCGACCTGAACTAGGACATCTTCAACATCTTGCTGTTCCATTTCATCTTTCAAGATTGCCGCTGCACTAGACAGATTTTCTATATTTAGAGACGGCATGGTACAGCCATAACATCTCCAGTCTAGAAGAACTTCTAAACCCTTATTCATTCTCCGGTAAAAGTCTTGTGATATTCCAGTTTGGCATTTTCTGTGCTGCCATCTTTTGCAGGAATCACACTGGATGGTGAATGAATGAAAGGTTTTAGCGCGCTGAAGGCGCGCAGTGACGATGTGGGATTTACAAATCCCTTACGACCCGGTTAACCTTATTTTATTTCACTTGGATCACACAAACCTGGTTTTCCTATTGCCTCAAATGGGGTCTGAAGGGGTATGCACGCGGTTAGAATTCCTGGCAGTTTACGTTGGAGTGACAGATTGTCAATACTTAATCCCTCAACACCATTTAGACTATTCGAGAGTGGGCTCTATTCGGTTCTAGCTTGGCGATGGTAGAGGATTGAGTCCCACTATGGTGGCGAGCCAGAATATAATGTTGTGCGATGGCAAATTTAAGGGAAGAAGAGAAAAGAAAACCAAACAGCAACGCCGGTTTGGTAGCAGCCTGGTATATGACCATAGCAGTTACAAAAAAGGAGTGGAGAAAGCTCCAACAGTTTAGTTTTGAAAAACCGGGAGTCATCCATCAAGCCTTCTGGGAGATAGGATATCGTATGTGATTATGAGGTATCTGGTTATCCTTCGGGAATTCCAAATGACCTCCTCTACCCCCCCCAAAAAAAAACTACAACAAAAAACACCCCACCCCCCCAAAAAAGAAAAAAAACAACAACAACAAAAAACACTCTCTCACAGACACACACCCTCAAGCCCTTAAAAGGGCTGTTAAATCTTTATTCAAATGTTTATTTATATAAAATGTACACTCGTCCCCAGCCAGACAAGCTTGTTTCAATCCTTGTCTGGAGTTTGGTGGTTTCTTGTGTATGTTGGAGAAAAGGTTGGCTGCACCAATTCCTCCTACGCTTTGTCTACCATTTCCAGGCATCTTCTTGATAAGAGTGTTGGAAGAAAATTTGAGAATGTTCAATTAGAAAAGTTATAGGTAGAGAGAAAGATAGGTATCTGCTATTGTATATTGTGCCCGTTGTGTGATTGTTGCTACGGATGGGGTAAGGGGTGTGTTTCTTCGGAGCCCACTCCCCACACGCAGAGTTGCGAGGCAATCCTCACAGACTCAATCCTAAAGATCTCAATGAGTAGCGAGGCAATCCTCACTGACTCCACGCAGTTTAATTCTATTGAGTAATTTTAATTTACTGTGGCTTATTTTGTTTTTCTGTTAAGGGTTCGGTGTTCGTTCAGCTTCACCATTGATTCACTATCCTGGAGTATGTGGAGGGTTTTGTTCTATAGATCTTATTAAACGCATTTCAATCGCGCTTCAGCAGAGTTGCAAGGCAGTCCTCACAGACTCTATCCTAAAGTTCTCAATGAGTAGCGAGGCAATCCTCACTGACTCCATGCAATTTAGTTATATTGTATAATTTTTTTTTATTTTATTTTTTTTTTCAGGAAACTTATTTTGTTTTTCTGTTAAGGGATCGGTGTTCGTTCAGCTCAACCATTAATTCACTATTTTGGAGTCTGTTGAGGGTTTTGTTTTGTAGGTCATTTAATCGCGTATCAATAGTTTCTATTTTTGCTAGCTCGTGAAGTTCCTTTATCGGTGCCCATTTCGGTTTGCATAGTGCCACACGCAGGGCATAATTTTGAACCCTCTGTAGCTTCTGTATGTTGGTTTTGCTCTGGTCACTTGTTATTATGTCACCGTATTCTAGTACCGGACATATAAATGTATTGTAGAGCTTGAGAAGCACATCTTTGTTTGCTCCCCAATTTCTACCTCTGATCATCTTCAGAAAATTCATATGTTTAGTAGCTCCAACCATAATGGAGTTTACGTGACTGTTTAGACTGAGATTGCTATCTAGGATAAATCACAAAAATTTGGCCTCTTTGTTTGCTTCTAGTTTGTGATCGTATAACTGGAGATCGATACTGGGGACTGGTTTTTTCCTTTGCTTCCTGAAGAACGTAACTTTTTGAGTTTTGGCGGCATTGAGTTTGATGCGCCACAGGGCGCACCAGCTCTCAAAAACGCAAATGGTATCCTGTAGATGATTTTTAATTATGTTTCTGGACTTGCTGACCGTCCAAATGCCTTTGTCGTTTGAGAACTGCGATAGTTCAACACAGTTTTTCCCAACTTTTTCTATGTCATTCACATATATTAGAAGCAGACTTAGAACCGACCCTTGTGGTGTTCCCGCTTCGAGTATTGCTTCCTCTGACACCTTGCGATTAACCTTCACCTTGATTTTTCGGTCAGTTAGAAATGATGATATGATCCTCAGAATTTTAGTGGGTAATCCCATTTTCGCTAGTGTATATCTCACGCCATTGTGCCATACCGAGTCGAACACTTTTTCTACATCCAAGAAAAGCACTGTTCCGATTTCGTTTTGACTAAATGCTGTTTTCATATAATCGACCAGTCTATATACGTGTTCGATTCCCTCTTTCTGACTCCTATACGCTCTTTGCCATTTGTTGAAAAAGTTGATTGATTCGAGATAGCTGCGAAGTCTCGTAGTCAGAATCCACTCAAATATTTTTCCAACACAGCTAAGCAAGCTGATTGGGCGGTAGTTAGAAGGGTTGGTAAGGTCTTTGTCGGGTTTAGGTATCATGACCCCTGGGCCACTTTCCAGCATTTCGGGAAGTACCCACAGGAGAGACAGCAATTTAGGAGTTTGGTAAGTCTGCAGTAGAAGGTGTTTGGGCACTTTTTCATTATTTTGTAGGAGACTTTGTCTTCTCCTGGGGACGAAGATGGCTTGCATTTTCTGATTATACCCATGACCTCTTCTACGCTTATTAGTTCGGTTAATTCATGGTCGTCCCCGTCTTCATGCCATTGGTCGAAGTTCGGTTCATTGAAAATTGAGTTGTTATCTTGGACAAATTTATTTACTTTTACCTTAAAATCGTTGTCATATCTGTTCCCTTCTTGTGGATGATGCGCTTTCTTTGGAAGTTCGGCAAAAGCTCTAGCCTTTGCCTTGTTGTCCATGGCCATGTTTCCGTCGCTAGTCTTCAGCGCATTATTATTGGCACTTTTGCTCTTTTGGTCAGTGAGCGTTTTAAATGTATCCCAGAACCTCTTAGGTTCTCTCAGCCCATTTAGGTTTTCTGTTGCTTTTTCCCATCTCACGCGATTGTCATTAGCTATGGCATTTTTTACTTCTCCATGTAGACATTATACGCGGTTTTAAGTTCTGCTCTTTTCATTTGATCCTTCTCTGATTAGTAAACCCGGAAGGCTTTTCTTTTTTGTTTGATTATTTGAAGAGTTGTTCGGGTTATTCTGTTTATCCGCATCTTTACTGTTTGCTTGGGACAAATTTCATAACCTCGTTAAGATGGGTGCAGGCTTTTTCTAGTTCATGAGCATTTAAGGGGTCATTTGCCTTTATTTTTACTTCGATAATGTTTCTGAAGAGGTTCCAGTCAATTTTTGATAGGTTCCTCCTATTCACGGGAGGATACCTTGCAGGACCACACTGGATCGATTGTTGCTGTTAATTTATTGCCAAAATCCGTTACTCACATCAAAACACATTTGTTACATAAAAGGAATTGGAACAATATACTTTGATCAGTAATCCAAGTTGATAAACAAACAATGCCGGAATGATCAGGCAATTAATTAAATGATTGAGTAGATGTCACAATGACTTTGATTTTACCGTATATGATTAGCCACTCAATCTTACAGGTGTTTGTTGTTCCCAACTAAAACAAACATGATTTTGAAATGTTTCAAAATTATATCAGTAAAGAATATATACTGAACTGTGTGGGTGTTCAATTTCTGTGAGAGATATGTACTTATTTCCTATTCAATTCTCGCTGGACTATACATGGAATGGGGAGACGACTTACATAAGCTGTAAGCTTTCTGTCGGATCCCCTCTCTCACATTACCTTGTCTATCTGCTACTTGTATACAATTGTATTGCTTGCTGTTCACACTTTGTTTGCTTCTATTAACTGTTATTGAATATTGTATACATATCGATTTTTTCAATAAATATTGTTTAAACTATACATGGAATATTCATTGTTTTTTGTTAAATTCGCAAACAAGTAAGTACATAAATAAATTAATATAAATTAATAGCGAGCGAAAGCGACCCGCATGGTCGCGTGCAAGCCATCCAAAGGATCGTTTGCTTCGCAAACTATTAGGCAACACGTATGTACTGTTTGTATGAACTCAAAGCCAAGATAATCTCAAAGGCATCAACTTCAAAATTTTTCAACGGAAGTGATACACAAGGACGCTGACATGTTTGCGCATGGCGGAATTTGGCATTCACAATTGAAGAAATGGTTTATTTATCGAAGAACGATACTACATTTTGGCAGTATATTTATGTGGCTACTAACAGTTGGTAATAGTAACAATAAATGCTACACGCTATTTGTGAAAAAATAAAAATGAACGCAGCAATTTCCGTAACTCCTCGGATAAATTCTGGAAAACAACGACGCCATAACTATATTTTCCAATCAAAGCAATGATAAAATTATCTTTCAATCAGAGCACTGGAAAATATCTTCCAATCAAAACGCAGATAAAAATAGTTATCTCGAAAGAGACAAAACACGTTGTCTGCTGTTTACAAATATTGGGAAGAGTCACCGTGGTCTGCTTCAGGCGCAGTTTTTCAAAAGAAGAAAAATATATTGGGTCTACAATTCTATTTCATAATTTGGTTGGTCCCCTATTCTTTGCCAGTCAATGTAGGCCTACAGCACTTTAGGTCTAATGCATCACTTTCGCTCGCTTTTAGGTTTGCCTAAATTTCATATTAGCAATAACAATGACAAAAAAGTCCTGTAGTAAAACTGGTTAGGTGAGTTTACTATAGTCCTAAAAATAAATAAAAAACAGGGCTTGCCTTGAGTCGGGGCTGATCAGCCCAGGCCCCGAGATCAGCCCCGAGGAGTACTTGCTGACCTCAATATGTGGGGCCCTTTTTTTAGGCCCCGACCATTTTACTCAAGGCGAGCCCTGAAAAAAATAAATGAAAAAGAAAATAAAAGATTGGAAAAATAATTATTGTATAGCGAACGATTTGGGTAAAATTGTAGCGGACGATATGGGTGTAATTCATATGGGATATCCCCAACGTTCAGATCGCTGACGACTGACGTCAGTGACGAATACAGGAAACTTGTTTGAACATGCACCTCAGGAATGTTGACGAAGAACGTAAGCTCAGTTGATTCAAATATACTTTAAGGCTCAAATACAACATTCAGAAAACAGCGACATTAGTTTGAAGAATTACTTCTCAGTTGCCAGTTGTTTTGTTTTTGTTTTCAAAATCAATAAAACCAAACAGAAAAACAACCAGTCGTCGATTTCAAAATACGCGCGTTCCATCTGCGTGCGATTTGTTCTTTCCAGTGCACTTGGATATGGGAATAGATACTTGAGTCTATCAAAAACCAAACTGTTCGGTACGACTAAAAGAAGTTGGACAAAGAGTCAACGATTGACAAAGCCCGGCGTGTTTTAAAATGAAATTAATGAATAAATTCAATAATCGATATAGCTATTTCACTTACTTGTTGCTGTACCGTATCTTCGGAATACCCTCATTGGACATATTGCAGTTCCCTGTAGTATTTTGTGCCCTTATTATTCTCAGTATATAAATATTACCACACTGGCGCTCAGATGGTGTCGGGTCGTTTCGCCCCAAATCCCGTTCGCACCCTGGGTCGTTTCGCCCCCATAACAGTTCGCCCCGGTTCGTTTCGCCCCGGGTCGCTTCGCCCCAATTTTGAGAGTGGGTCGTTTCGCCCCCCCCCCCCCCCCCCCCAATTTTATATAACACATCCAGTTTACAGTTGACTGATAGAAAATGCATTTGCTGTAATACAACGATCTTAAAATATAACATAACATATACATAACATCGAAACAGTTTAAACAAGATAGGATGTCTGAACAGAGAAATGTTGGATAAACAGTTACAATGCATCTGCATTTGTTATTTCTCTGCTATTCTTCGGGCAAGTATAATCTGCCACTTTGTTATTTTTCTCTGCTATTCTCCAGACAAATATAATCTGCCACTTTTTCTGTCAGTGCTATTTTTTCAGGCAAATATAATGCAATCAAAATAATAAACGAATAAAACATGTATAATCTGTCGAATCCACCAGATTTGCAACGTCGTTGTTTCTCTGCTATTCTTCAGCCACTGTGCTGTTACTCTGCTAATCCGCGGGCAAGTATAATCTGTAAATTTTATTAAAATAAAAGCAAAAAATGCCTTACCTTCACACCATAGAAGAAACCGTCACTGGATACTAGTAATCGGCCACCTCTCTTACTCCCCGTTTCATTTGAGTGTTATCAAGGTGGATTTACAATAAGGTAAGACTACCCTTTGGGCCGAAAAATTACCATTGAAAATAATAAAAAAATAATTTTTACCCCGGGTCGTTTCGCCCCAATTCTGGGGGCGAAACGACTCGGGGCGAAACGAACCGGGGCGAACGGGAAAAGGGGCGAAACGACACGTGACCGCTCAGATAGTTTAAAAAAACCGCCGTGTGTCGAAAGTTTGAAACCTTTCTATTTCCCACGCGACGCCATCTTGCCATTGTCTTCGTTTACAGTATCCCCTACTATATTTAAACAAATAGTATCAGAGTCGTGTAAGGGCCGTTCACATATGTCTTTTTTCTGCCCCCCCCCCCCCCCCCCTTCACTAGGATATTTTCAAGAATTACAATTTCGTTTTTACGGAACTTCAGGAAATGTATTTCTGAAATTTTACATCGCATGGCGACGATTGTTTCAAGCGACAAACTGTGGCTCCCTCCGCTCCCAAGCCCAAGATTAATATAAATACACGTGATTTTATAGCATTTTTGCTTTGTCGGGTGTGTATTTCCCCCAGAGCCAAAGAACGGGATGATAAAGATAATGCCCCATTGCCAGTTTCTAGGGTGTCGAGAATGCTGTAGGGACGTTTTGGTTTCGACTTTCAGACACAACAACACTCGCGATGTAGTGGGGGGGTGCATTTTCTGGGCGACGTGTCATCATTATTTCATGCTTGGCATAATAGATGCAGCAGCAAATTGCGAAGTACAGTACCAGTTACAAATAGGATCAGTCAGGATTAATATGCTGTGTCTTACACCAATGACTCGCTCCACCATATGAGTCAGTTGAACCAGATGACTGTCTGGATACTTTGCAAGATGACGGGGTCTGAACTAAATAGAGTAGCCCTGAATACTTTTCCAGGTAGGCGCGATGGTAATCCTACCACTAATAGATGTGACGGATTTGATGATTGATCATCCCGTTCCACAACAACGACTCCTTTTTGAGGATGGGAGATGGAAAGCAAATATAAGAGATACTGTTCAGGATGATCGTTGACTTCCCAAGGGCCGAGAAATATGTTTTTGATCCTCCTCAAGAATAATTCCACCGCTTGGGGAAGACGATATGCTTATCGTCCTCGGGGAAACCGTTTGGAGGGTCATAGATATGCTTACTACCACAGGTCTGTTTTACAGTTACCTGAGTAGTCAAAGCTACAAGTGCAAGAAGGTGGAGAGCTAGACTGGAATCGGTAGGTTGGTAGCTATCCAGATCCATGTAGGATAACCAATCTGCCCAGTAGCTTAGAATATAACGGGACTACCAATTGGCACGTATTTAGAATTAAGTTTGTGCATTTCGCAGACATGCAAGCATGGATGGGAGGTAGTACAGATAATCTATGTTGATGCATTGATGGCAAAGCTGGTGAGCACTTTGCAACGATATTTCGTCGCAGACCCCTAAATCTATTTTATCGAGGTTATGGACAAATTGGAAAAAACGCACTGGGAAGTAGGACCTGTCTGAAACTGCTCAGCCGTAGTTCAATCAAGCCCAAACCAAACAGCCGCCAGATATGACTTAAACGAATGGGCTGATCATATTTTGAAACAGCATTTGGGCTTTTGCCCGAAGAGAACATGTTCCGCCAGACCGTAATGCATTTTTGCCATGACGCATTTAATGAAGAGACGGGGCACTATGCGGCACATTAGCTTCTCAAAACAGCACAAAGAGCCATTGATCAAGTTAAGTGTGGCTCCAACATACATCTTTGGCTATTTATGGGGAAATCCTCACGTGAATCAGTTGCACCAGAGCCTATGTGCTCCACGCAACTGGCTTCACTTTTATGGAACATCCCACATCCACGGGCACAACCTACCAGTGTGGCCATTCAGTCAGTTCGAAAAAGTCCTCCAGGAGCCAGACCGCTCAGTCGATAGGAACACAAAGTGTAATGTCACAATTGGTTATGCAATTTGTAAATCTATCGGAGAAACAGCCAATGCGTTTAAGTCAATAGGTACAGCTCTATCAAATTTAAATGACAGCATAGCTACCTCCACATTACAATTTTCTCAATTGTGTACCCGGAAGCGAATCCCAATGGGTCAAGACGTCGTTTGCCCTCCCCTGGGAGGAGGAGTGGTTGGACTTGTGGATGCAAGCCACATTTCCCAAAAGGATGCCAATCACGAAATCCGGGCAACCGTCCACTACTAAAGTTTTCCACGCCACCAGGGTCACCAAATGATACAAGTTCTACAGTCAATAAAATGCAGTTATCGGTCAAAGTCATGGGAGGTGTTGGAGACAATTTAAAGAGGATGATTAGGACGTCTGCCGACTTCAGATTTAAACTTAGGCGTTAATCCAGTCATTGCTAGGGACAAGTTCTCCTAGAGCTTGTATACAGGACGAGGAAAAGTTGAATGAGGAATTACCTGATAGCATTACCATTAATCAGTTTGATGCCGCATTGTATTACAAGGTATCAGTAATTCTAGAAAATGTAAAATTAGATGCTCTTATTGACACGGAATCCTGAGTAACCGTGTTTTTGGAAAGACTCAAAGAGCTTTTTGAAGAACCCCATCACATTAGATGTACCCGCAGTGCACGCATACCAGAGTGCATGGCCGACCCAGAGTTAACACAACACTTGCTGATCTCACTCACAGCATTTTCAGAAAATGAGAGATAGAGATGTGGCAATGAATCCAAGTCGGGTCGTTAGATAGGCCGTGTGGGTACCTATATTCCTTCTATGGGTCTCCCTTCTGAATGTACGGAAATTCAATAGTCTGCAATAAATTCTCGGGAAAAGATAAATTAGATAACTGAATTACGCTGCTCATATGAGGGAGTTTTTACAAAAGTCCAAGTTATTATTAACAACGGAAGAGACCACTTAACCCAAACAGTTATTCATGGATGATAGTGATGTTTTTGCTAAACATGAGTACGATTTGGGAAACTTCACGGCTCTTAAACACCACAATGACAGAGGGGATGCCGAGCCAATCAAATCACGAATGAAGCAGACTCATGCTAGTGTTGTAGATGGAGAGGAAAAAAAATGAAATGCTCAAAGTAGGGATCACCCAGCCCTCTGTTTCTGAATGGGCTTCAGCACTTGTTCTCATTCGCAAACGATGTGGTTCCGTGAGGTGGTGCTTATATTTCCGAGGCGTAAATGCAGTGATTAGCAAAGACGCATATCGCTTGCCTTTAATTGAAGACTGTTTTCACACATTAGTGGCAAATATTTGATTTAGTCGCTTGGGTGGGAACCAAGTTAACCTCCAAAATCCCATAGCAATGGAAGATCGTAAAAAGACGGCCTTCATAACAAAGTTTGATCGATACGAATACCTAAAAATGAGTTTTGGTTTAACAGGGTACCCGGGTTGTTATTCATGGGTGATGAATCTAATCCTTCAAGGATTAAACTGGGAAACTTTCCTTGTTTTTCTTGGTGATGTGTGTATATTGGGGTCAGATCTTCTGGGCCATCTGAAAAATGGGCACACTGATCTAGATCGTTTTCGACAAAGTTTGTTACAATTAAAACCCCAAAATTCTCTCCTGTTTTAACAGAAAATTTAATTTTCGGTACAGTTAGTGTCTTCCTAGGGTACGGAAATGTGAGACCCAGCCAGTCAAATAATTGCAGATCAGCCAAGACTTCAAAACGTCAGGGAAATGGAAAGCTTCTTATGTTTATCCAACCACCGCAGATCACGGAGTGTTTATTAAATACATTGCCCAGTTAGCATCCACTTCGTGCAAAAACAGGCAAAACAGCAATTTTTGCTTGGAGAATACGTTTTGGGCTTTAAAATCAGCCTTGAAGACCCCCCCCCCCCCCCCCTTCCCCCAGTGCTGACCCTTGGTAATAATTCTAATCCTTTTATTTATGAGTCAGGTGTAGCAATAGAGACTGAATTGCTTCAATTACAACAAGGGCGGGAAGGGACCATAGCTTATTGTATCTATGGGCTACGTCCCGGCAGAGGAAATATTGTACCACTCGGAACGGACTTCTTAGTGTAGTACAGTTCACCTACCTGTTTGGACATTAGTTGTTGGGACGACCTCTTTCAATTAGGGCAGACAACAGCAGTCTCACTTGGCTCCTTAATTTTAAGAATTCTGCGTGGCAGTTGGCCTCTAGGTAGAAGGACTGGGTTAATATGACTTTAAATACAACACCGCCCAGGAACCAAACACTAGAATGTTGGCTGCCTCTCCGTATAAAGCAAACATGCCTTTAGCTCCGCTTCCCTATGGGGGTTGTAGATAAAATTGGGGAGAATTCTTTGAAGAAGTTGATGAGTCTATTCCTCTACCCTGAAGCTGAAATAAAGCAAAATATGTAAAATTTACAGAAAAATATAATGATTTCAAGACACCATCGATTTTCAGGTGTAACTAGATATTTATTCCAGTATTGGTTTCCCTAAGGTTACAATACACAGTTTTCCTGCAAAAATCACCTCAAGCCGTTTGCACCCCAACATGTAATGGAGGTTAAAAGTTAACAGGTTTTTCCAATTGGTTGAAAATGAACTGAGCTTGTAATTGTGCATAAAATGTTAAAGTGTTTTGAAAAAATTAAAAATATTGGCGATAACTGTCTTCTGAAAAGCGTGAGAGAATATAAAAAATGGGTGAGGTAAAGTATGTCCATTTTATTTAGTGCGAAACTGGGCGATAGTATAGGAATCACCAAATTTAAAGGCAAAAGACACTTGGTAACCTACATTTTTCGGTAAATGTTTTTCAAAAGGCGATGAACTAAATGAATATATGTTTGTTTTACCCAAATCTGCTTGATAGGGTGTGGAAAGGGGAGAAGATTTGTACTGTCGTCAGTGTAAAGTAGAGGTACCTGTCCAGGGATGGCAAATCCCCCCGAAAAAGCCCCCTGATACTGTAACCTTGGTAATATATTATATTAAAATAACACAGCAACTGTTGGTATTATTTATTCAAATAATCCAGATAAGATTACCTGTATTTGATGAAATGTCAAGTTTGGTTTCGATCATGGACGATAAGATTTTAAGTTCAAGGTCACTGTGACCCTGACCTTTGGCACAATGACCTAAAAATATGTAGGGCTTTAACTCTCAGCATGCTCAGCCCACATGCCAGGTTGAGTTTCGATTGCGAATGCATATTTTTAATAATTAAGAGAGCAGAAACTAGCTCCGACCGATACATTTTTAATTTCAAGGTTGGTGTGACCTTGATATTTTGCATAATGTCCTAAAAATAAATAGGGATCTTCCTCTCATTATGCCTGATCAACATGCCAAGTTTGGTTTCGATCAGGCAAACAACATTTTAATTATAGAAAGCGGAAACCAACTCAGGCCGAAAAAAGTTACAATTGAAGGTCACTGTAATCTTTTCCTTTGACACAATAATCCCAAAATAAATAGGATTATTCCTTTCTTCATGCTTAACCCATAAGTGAAGTTAAGTATCAATGGAGCATGCAAAATTTCAATTTAATAAGCCAACTCAAGTAAATGTTTAAGTTCAAGGTAACTGTGACCTTGATCTTCGGTACAATGACCTCAAAATGAATATGCTTCTTCTTCTTATCATGCCTAATCCACATGCCAAGCTGGGTTCCATTTGGCCAAGTGAAACAGTAATCGCAGAGCGGAAACCAACACTGATAAAAAATAAAGTTCAAGGCAACTGCGACCTTTGGCACAATAAGCCCACAATAAATAGGGTTCTTCCTCTCATAATGCCTAACCCACGCGCCAAGTTTGGGTTCAGTCAGCCAAGCGCAATTTTAGTTAGAGATCGGTAACCAGCGCAGCCATCTACAGACGGATAGATAAATTTCGGGAGGATAAAGAACAGTTTATTGCAACTATGAATGAGGTCCTCTGAGATGAAGAGGCAATTTCGTGAAATGCAGACAATAGAGTTAGCTCCCTTGATTAGCTACACTAAAAGACAGAGAGCGAACTTTTTACCAAACTGTTCGAACGAATTGTTCAGATAAAATACAATAAAAGCCAGAAATAAAAGTAATGTCAGTATAGTTTATAGGGACTCCAGTTCGAAGTAATTCACAAGTGGGAGACATTAGTGACCACGTCAACTTAGAAATATCATTTGGTGGTCAAGAGTGCACAGATATGTTGGAGGGACAGAATGAGGTTCCCGATCAACAAATTATTAGACTCTGGTTGGAAAAGGGGGAAATCTCTTTCTCAGAAATAAATTCTTTTTCAAGTAAGCTCAAAATTAATATTGTTTTGGAATCATATGGAAATGTTTTTGTTGCATAGGAAATTAGTGTAGAAAAGGAGATAAAATTGCCATTTAGTCATAGTGGTTCTTTATACCTAGCGTTCAATTCTGTCTGAACATCATGATTTTCCTTTGGCAGGTCATCAAGGGATTAGTCGAACCTTGGAGAAACAATCTAAGTATTATTGACCAGGTTTAGCTGACACTGTCGAAATTTATGTGAGGGCTCGTACTAAATGTAACACCTAAAAGAAACCTTTTTGTTAAAAATCCGACACAAAGTGAAACGTGTTCATTTAGATTTTCCGGGTCCTTTACTCAAAACGTAAATGAATGAATACTAGTGATTATTTATCAGTTTACAAAAACGGATGGAGTGTATTCCCCCTCATCTCAAACAGCTAAAGATACTGGGGCTGCCGCAGTCAAGGAATGTTTTTCTGGAATTGGGTGTCCATTGGAAATTTTTAGAGATAGTGATGGACATTTTGGGAGTGACCTATTTAAACCTGCTTGTAAGTTTTTAAATATTAATAAAACAAAGAAAACAGCCTATCGTCCTTTCTCCAACATCCAACTAGAAAGAATAAATAAAACCATTATGGATGCATTAAGATGATTTGTGGGTGAAAACAGTACACTGAGGATTTTTATGCACCTCAGTTAGCTGGAGTTTGAGATCCTCTGTTGATCGAAGAAGGGGTTTTATGTCAAACAAACTGATGTTGGGGAGGGAAATAATTCAAACTACCGATTTAATTTTTGGCCCTGCGCCTAATGAAAAATGTTAAAATGAGGACCAGTTTGCGATTGTTTTGAAGAATTCAATCAAAACCGCCCATTCCTTGGATCGGCAAAAATTGGAAAACCCAACAGAAGATAATGAAAAACGTATTACGATTCCACAATGAAAACTCGTAAGTTTCAAGACGGGATACAGTGTTTACTTTACTTCAATCGGCCAGAAAAGTAAGTCATTGTGAGAAATTTAGTTCAGTATAGTAAGGGCCGGAAATAATTATTCAGTGTGTCACCACATTTTTGTTCAAAGTGCCGTCGATTAATAAATCAATAACACTGAATCAAGACAAACTCAAGCGTTGTGCAGATGGAATCTCGCCACCCTGGACTGAACACGCCATCAGATGGCTTCAAAAGAAAGAGGTTCACATTTACCAGTGTGTTATTGTATAAGCACGAAACCCAACACAGGGACTGTCATGCATGATGCAATGTGGTAGCTGCTTGGATTAAATTGATAGTATTTGAGCTAGGGGGGGGGGGGGGGGGGGGGCAGAATAAGATTACCAAGGTTAGCATCAGAAAACAATGGAATCAGTAGGTGGAAGCCAATGAATCTCGGTACCCTGAAAGTGGATTATAGCAACATGCAGGGTCTCCACCGGAAAGTAAGTGAAATTGCTACATTGATCGAGGCAGAGGACGTTGATGTCATGGGCTTAAGCGACACTTGGTTAAGACACGAGGAACGGGTAGATCAAGTAAGAGGTGCGCGTGGATAGGTGTAGGGTGAACAGAAGGCCAGAAAAAGGGGGGGGGGGGGTAGGCATGTTCATTAAAGAAGATTTAAAATCGTCGCTGATCACAGACCTTGAAGATGTCAGCACCCCGGCTGAGGTATCGAAAGAAATTGGATGGGTAAAGATCAATCTAAGAAACAAAAGTATTGCCCTTGGGACTGTGTCCGTGTGATGATGGGGTGAGCAAAGCCGAGTGGAATGACTCGATATACTCAATACTAAGGTCCATATCACAGAACTGGAAAACAGGGGGCTCGGTATAATTTTGATAGGTGACTTTAATGGACACATGGATGATAAGGAAGAAGGCAAAGTGGGCGGGGACAAGAAAGTCAATAGGAATGGAAGGAAGCTGTTGAACTTCACAAATGAGCTCGGTCTGAAGATTCTGAACAGGGACGCGAGGTGTAAGGGAAAATGGACCTGAGAGAGGAACAACAGAAAATCAATAATCGACTATATTCTCGGAGATATTAATTTATGGACGGGGTGATAGGGTTAGAAGTGGATGATGAGGGTAAAATGGGGTTGGATAGTGATCACAACTTGACTACAGTGACGATCAGGGCCAAAAACCTAGTAAAAAAGCAAAGGAAGCTTCAAGAAGATTTGGGAACTCAAAAAGGATGCTGACTTTGCGAAGTTCGAAGAAAAATTGAAACCAAAGCTTGCAACCGTGCACAAGGGGGCCAGTGTCCAGAAAGCCTAGTGGAGGCAGGGAAGGAAAGTGTAGGAAAGATTAGGGTTCCAACACGGGAACTTGGGAACAGAGTGAACGAAGAACTGAAAAGGGTCATAAAGGGTAGAAAAGCTAAATGTGCAGCATACAGGAGAAGTGGAAAACTCAAGGGGGCGGAAGGCAACGAGGCCGTGCTAGCAAAGAAAGAATACCAATAAGCACGAAATAAAGTAAATAAGATTAAAGACGATAATCGGAGAGTGCGAAACAGCAGTCTTATTACGACGATAAGAATAACAGGGGGGTCGAGTTCGAACGTAGAATAAGGACAACAAAGGAAGTAACCCACAGAGTATTAAAGTAGATGGCAGAAATACAGAAGATCAAGATCAAATCGCATCAGATCTATTCAAGCATCGGAAAAAGGTAAACGATAAGCAATGGGACCGCAGTGTCCGAACCAGGTCAAGGAAAATCTATCGAACTTCGTGTGCAGCGAAATTAAAGCCGAGGAGGTGCGAAAGGTGATCTCAAAATTAAAGAATGGAAAAGCGGGAGGGGTGTACGGAATTCCTAACGGGTTTATCAAAAAATGGGGAGAGGAACTCCGTGAAAGCCTAACTGCGCTATTGAATTTAACCATAGAAAAACAAGAGGTCCCAAAAGAGTGGAGACAAAGCAATTGACAAATATTCACAAAAAGAGAGAAAACGACTTTCTGGATAATTATCGAGGTATCACTATCAATAGCAACATTGGAAAAGTTTCCTGTAAAGTCTTATATGGGAGATTAGAGGATGTGATTGAGGAGAAGGGGTTTTTGGGATAGATTCAGAATGGCTTCACTGAGGGAAGGAGAGTCACTGACCATCTTTTCACACTATACCAAATGAAAGAATCCGCGAAAGCAAAAAAGAAAAAGATGTTTATGGATGTTAAAAGGGCATATACGATAGAGTATGGAGGAAGGGTATGTGGCGAAAGCTTGGGGCTCTGGGCTTGGGAGGCGAGCTTGTTGGAATTCTGAAAGCATTATATAAAGATGTACAAAGTGAACTTAGCCTGGGCAACATAATAATAACACTTTGAGTCTCCCACTAACCACATGTCCACAACATAATAACAAACGCGTGCCCATGGAGATAAGCCTAAAACAGGGGCGTATCCTTTCGCCAATTCTTTTTGCATTGTACAAAGGTTTAGGAGATGAACTCCTGTGTAGCGACGAGGGGGTAGCAGTTGGGGACTTGAAGATCCCAGGGCTATTTTTTTGCAGACGATATTGTGCTAGAGTCAGAAAGTGAAGCGGGGCTTGCGAAATTGATGGAAATTGTTGGGAAATATGGGAACAAATGAAGACTCGAACTAAATGAAAGCAAGAACAAAATTATACCGAAACCACACAATAAAATTGATTCTGAGGGGGAGGCGAATCCTTAACCAAATGAAACTTATAGGGAGAAACAATCTCAATAAGGTTTTCGTGGGGAAAACGATTCGGGAAATGGTGGGTCTGCCAAGTATAACATGTGGTATGGAAGTGGGAATCCTGGTCGTTTCGCCACCGGGTCGTTTCGGCACCAAGTCGTTTCGGCACCGGGGCAAGTCGTTTCGGCACCTGGCCAGGTCGTTTCGGCATCGAGTCATTTCGGCACCAAGTCGTTTCGGCACCAGCGCAAGTCGTTTCGGCACCTAGGGATTTTATCATTTTGGGGTTAAAAAAAACATAACAACAATTTAAAATTTGCCTCCAAATTCAAAGATTTAAAAAATATATCTTAAAAATTGATGAAAACAACAACATTTTTACTTTTGTGGCCGCACATGAAAATAGCAACATTCAGTTTAACATAGCACAATATCAAATATCATTATAGCACAAAAAATCAATCATCATAAGCATCACGAGATAAATATGTACAACTGATTTCAAATTAGATATGAAAAATAGCACACATTATTTAACATTATTTAAGCATCATAAGCATCACGAGATAAATTTTGTTCCGGAGGTAGAAATAGAAGTGACATAAGTCTCCTTAAAAATATGTAAATGTCATCATAGCTATCATACTCATTTTGTAATCCTAGTTCTTGAATTTTCCTGTACACTGCCTGTGACCAGTGGAATGCACGCACATTCTTGTATGGGTACTCCTGCAAATCACGCATTGCCTGCCACATTTCTATTTCAAAGTCAACAACAATTTTTTGCAGTTCAATCCTTTCTGGAAGTTGTCTATCAATGGCACGTAACACAGCATAATAGTCGTCTTCCTCCCTGACATGAAGCAGAACACTTGGGGTATTTGTTTTGTGTTGCCATCAATTTTTACAAAAGCGTGAATAGAAAATAACTGCATCCATGGTTTGTCCACAACTAGGAACGTAACGTCCATGTAACAAGACTTGGCTTTTGCTAAAAGATCTAATTGTCTGTCTGTGTAAAATACTACGTGGCGCCTATCACCAGCCTCGATGTCATGCCGTAAAAAATAGGCGCCTTCTGGTCGAGAAACGTTGTATCCAGTTGAAAATCCAAGTCGACTGGGTCATGTGGTCGTAGGCTCTGTTTGACTCTGCTTACAGCCCTCACCAGACAGTTCGCTCCTCGTTCCCGTTTTGTGCAACGCCATAATGTGTAGTCATTTTTTTTTTTTTTTTTTTTTTTTTTTAACAGTGAAGCCGCTGTCGTCTACTAGCATCCGCTTTTCACGTTTTGTACCTCAGTCTATGATGTGATACGTACTCTCTGGGTTTGAAGTTGATGCCTGCACAACAGCAGTATCTTCTGTCTCTTCTGATACTGAATGTTCAGGTGCCGAAACGACTTACTCCAGGTGCCGAAACGACTTTTCCCAGATGCCGAAACGACCTGAACACTGGTGCCGAAACGACTCGGTGCCGAAACGACCTGCACCCTGGAAGTGGTACCCCTAAACCAAACGGTTGTAAAGAGCTTGGAAACCCTGCAGAACGATGCAGGCCGATTGATAGCGGGATCAAGAAATGCCGCAGCACTAGAAGCAATCGGGGGGGGGGGGGGGGGAGGGGGGGGGAGAGCTTGGGCGGATGAGGATCAAAGACGGGATAGACTTATTGAAACTCGGTTATCTTAACTATTTGGTAATTCTCCCTGCCAGCCGATGGTGTAAAGTGATGTTCCGGAGTATTTTCGCCTCAAATATGAAGACATTGTGGTTGGCCCAAATGGGGGAGCTAATAGAGAACTACTCACTGGAGATCGCAGACCTAGACGTGGGGGCAAACCAGGGTAAAAAAATCGTCAGAGAAAGGGTCTTGGAGGATGGTAAAAAAATCGTCAGAGAAACTGTCATGGAGGATGGTAACCGTAATTGGCGAGTGGGTATCAAATCAAAGAGGTCTCTGTGTGGCCTGCATGATAATTAAAAGTCTGGTTTTAAAGAGTACCTCGATGGCACCTTTGGGGAGGGGGTGGGGGTACTGTTGTTCAAGCTGTCCCTGGAGCCGAGAGGAAAAATGGTAAAAAGGGAATGCCAGATGTGTAATTTGGGCGTGGTGGAGACCCTGGAACACTTTCGTCTAGAATACCCAAAATACCAGTCTAAAAGAATAAGATTCACTGGGAGTATAATGGGGAAGTGGGATGGGAGAATGAAGGACATGTGGTTAGTGGGAAACTCAAAGGAGATGGTTAATATGCTAATCCGAGAGATTGGAAAGAATGGGCAAGGGATGTCATCAAGCAGTTCGTCTCCGAGTGTTGGGAGGAGAGGAGAAGCGTGGGAATAGGGAGGCAGTTGGGAGTACAGGGGTAACCAAGGCCTTCTCATCCGAGAACCGCGACAAATCAGCGGCTGACCAAATATGCAAATAGGTACTGGGGGAATCGGCCAAGATTTCGGTAAATCAAGGGTAATCCTCAAAAACTCTAAGTAATAACTTTGAATCCGAGTCCTTATTAATTCAGTGTGTGTTCGGTCCAAGTCCTCAAATCATATTTGCAGGTTTGAGATGGCCAGAAATCAGCGAAGCAATCATCTACACAGCTATAATTGTTATTTGAAAACAATCCATATCAATGTCCTCATCATAAGAGAACGTATTGTCGAATTCCGTTTATACTTTCGAACACCTACGCCTCGAAAATTGGTGACTGATTATATTTCTCGCTCTTGCTGCTGTGTTGAATAGACAATACGATTAATTTGACAGGGCGCCGAATTTCAATGATTAAATTATAATAAATAAAATATTCGTTAGGGGTCCGAAGTCTTTGAAAGTAATGGAATTCTTTATTTCTAATTTCTGGTTTCTAGGTACGAGGATTTACCCCAAAGAACACGAAACGTCAAAAGAACCAAAAAAAAAACAACAAAAAAGCCCAGCGTCGCCGCTTTATTCCGAAGATCCATTACTCTGAAGTCCCATACCTAAAGGCTCATGGTATCCCAAAGACCCATTGACCCAATACCTCAAAGGCCCAATACTCCGAGGGCGAGGGTCTGATCGCGATATTCCGAAGGGTGAGTGAAAGGGAACTGGACAAGGCGCCATCGGGCAACTCGACCTGGGACAACTCTGCCCGTTTTGAAATTTATATTGAAATTTTATTATGAAAATTAGGAGGTGTTAGTTAAGGTGCTATATAAGTAATAGAATTTTGTTTATTTTGAAAATTCTCATCTCCGATGTTTCTTCAGTTCAAATTAAATTTTCACAAACTGTACATCAAAATGAAGATTGAGACATATAGAACATGAAGCACAGGTGTAATCAACCCATAGAGTCGACCGTAGGTACCACTGGTTTCTGGAAGTCTGCTACCATATTCGTATCAGAACGGATAATTTAATAATATTTCATAAGAACAACTTGTGGCCAAATGTGCTTTACATATCTAAGAACACGCTAATTCAGGTATCAAAATTCTTCAAAACACAGCGACCGAGCTGTATAGGCATAACTCCAAAACCTTCGCTTTTGTTTACATATGGAATTACCTTCCATTTCCGGTCGACGTCATTGAACGGAAAAATGATCGACAAACAATGCCGTCTAAAATCAAATAATGAGAAAGATCGCCTTAATACAGTAGGGCCTATACTGTTATTATATAATAATAATAATAACTCTTTGGCCAGCCGCTGATTTGTCGCGGTCCTCATAAGAGAAGGCCATCATTCCCCCTGCACCCCACCCCCTCTTCCCCTCCTCTCCTCCCAGCATTCAGATATAAACTGCTTAATAGTGTCCCTCACTTCCTCTTTTTCAATTTCTTCAATAAGCATTCCTACCCTCTCCCTCGTGTCCCCCTTCAGCCATCTATCCTTTGTTTCTTCACCCCACTTCTGCATTATTCTTCCAGTAAATTTTATTCTATGAGGTATATACTGTGGGCATTCCAAGAGAAAATGTTCCAGGGTCTCCACTACTCCAGAGTGGCACATTTGGCATCCCTTTTCCCCATCTCTCCCAATTTTTCCCCGAAGCTCCAGTGATCTTGATCTCAGTTTGAACAGCAGTGACCCTCCAAAGGTGCCATCTAGGTACTTCTCAAAAGCTGGCTTTTCTTTATATTGTAACCCCTGCAGTGATCTTTTCACGCTAACCCCTACTCGCCAGTTTCGATTGCAATCTTCCATGACTCTCTCTTTGACAAACCTTTTGCCTTCTTTCATTCCTACTTCTATGTTTGTGACCTCTATAGAGTAATTGTCCATTAGTTCCCTCACATGTTTTGACCACCCCGTTTCTATATTAGAATTCCAAATGGTATCGAGCATCAATTTGCACCACCGGTTGTCAGGCAGGTTTCTCAAGTATATATATAGAGACTGCACAGTTGCCATAATCAATGACAGGTATCACGATACCTGTCTAAATTTCTTAGAATTACAATTTTGTTTTTCGATGGAAATTTGTGGTATCAAGTGATTTGCGCATGTCTGTCAAACATAAAAACCAGCTGAAGTCAATAAAAATGCAGACAGTGTTGTCCTTTTCCAAACTGCGGTCCTATCGCTACACATGAAAGTGTTTTGAATGCCTAGCTTTGTTATTGAATTTCTGAAGCACATTTGGCCATGAGTTGTTCTCGAGAAATATTATTTTATTGTCAGTTCTGGTGCGAATACGATAGCAGACTTCCAGGAACCAGTAGTGCCTGCTGTCAAACCTATGAGTTGATTACATATGTGTTTCGTGTTCTATACATCCCAACCTTCATTTTGATGTATAATTTGTGTATATTTAATCTGAATTTAAGGAATATCAGAGGTGTGAATTTCAAAATAAACAAAATTCCATTACTTATATAGCACCTTAACGAGAAACGAACAGTGAGAGTGCTAAACATAATGAAAATTATTAACTTCCAAATCAAGTTTTATGATACTGTTTAAAATTACTGTACACAGGGTTTTGCAAATTTCGAGAACGGTCGTTTTGTTCCCACAAAAATTGAAAATGCTTGTTAATGCTTGTTAAGGAGACCCTTTTACTGTTCCCGTCAAAAATATAAGCATTTTTTATCAATGAGATCTATTCAGCCTTCAGAATTTACAACTGCATTCGGCAATGATGCCACAGATGCCGTCGCATGTATAGAATATTTCTGCTGTTTCAAAATCTTTGCAAAGTTTGCCCCCCACTACATTGCATGATAACTTGATAAGCAAAATGTTAAATGAAAGGCCTTGTCAATTTTGCTATGTGTGAAATCAACAACTATCTGGCTTCAGGATTGATGGAAATTGACATTGTTAACACTAGCAACTGCTGCTTGTGAGTTGTGAAATGAACAAGCTGTTTCAGGTACAGTGTTGTTGAAATAAAATACGATTCAGGAGCAATTTTTCAGTTTTTTGTTTCACATTTCTTTCAATCAACATGGTGAAGAGGAAACTGTTCTGGGATGGCGATTTCAGTCTGTCAGTGACACTGATTCATAAATTTAATAAAATTAGATTTGTTTCTATAAACATGATTAATGCATTGCAATAGCCTTTCATAGGGTGGTTGAACAATCTACGAATTTGAAGATAAACAAGCATAATTCATGTGATTAAGACATGTTTCGAAATTTATCCCGCAAAAATAAATGGGTCCCACAAGAAATATTTACGGGACCCAAAAATGGGTCCAGCAAAAAACAAATTTGCAGAACCCTGCTGTACATTAAGATAACTTAAAACATATATCATTTACAAAACATACACCACATCAAGATACAAAATTACAAGACATGGAAATCCAATGAACAATGAAACTACTAAACATAATTTTATTAACTTCCTAACCAATTTTTGTTTATTATAAATACCATTGGGAATTGTATCTTCTTCTTGTCTTTTGGTATGAATGCATTTATCGACATCAACTGCCCACTGGGTGTTAAGAGTTGTCTAACAATCATGATTAATTATTAACAGTAATCATTTCAGTTAAAAAGCACAAACAATTAGTTAAGGCATATCAATGTTAAATAAACATAAACACTCAGTTGTTAACAATGATCATTTCAGTGCAATTGCAAAACAAACAAGTTCACATAGACATGTTTTAATAAGCACAATCTAAAAGAAACAATCCAAAAATTGAACATAGTATTTTCCAGTCAGTTCATCAGATCTTAATGATTGTGGAATTTTTCTTGCTTACTGGTATGCCAATATAATTCTGTATAATTTTTTAATATTATATTTTGAGGATTTAATATAAAGGATATTTTTCACTGTGGAATTTAATTCAAACAAGCATGTAAGTACTTCATATATATTTGGTTAAAATTTATTGTAAATATTTTAAAATGTTTCCAAAATGTATCACAAGCATATTGATAATACTAAATTCATTTTAAAATTCTTGAAATGAAAAAAAATATCATAAAAATGTTGATAAAGTCGGGACAAGTCAGCCCCCCAAATCGACCCAAAAGGGGGCAAAGTTGTCCCAGAAAAGCGATCCTGGCTGAGTTGTTCCGAGTCTGAGTTGTCATAGAAACCTAGTGAAAATGGCATTGTGCGAAAACAGTGCCAAGTGAATGATAATGGCACCATGGGTGGCAAAACGGCACCACCTGCACTGATGAAAACAGCACCAGTTCGGATTGAGAAAATGGCACCATTTAATTCCTTTGAAACTGAGAATTTAAGCTTGCGGATGCATTTTGGGTTCCTCACTAAACCTTGTTGAAAAGTGAGCCTGTAATTCGTTATCAAATTTTTTGTCAATATTTCATTCATATGCATTGTTTACATGTTGTTTAGCCATTTACCAAAAGTAGTGAAAAATCTTTCCTGCATTATACACACAAAGAACACTACAAGAATAATTGTGTTATATCTCAATTTTTACTCCCAATATAGCCCGTGCTATAGACAAATTTGCTGACATAGAAAAATCGATAAAACACCTAGATCCATCGAAGGCATGCGGGCCTGATGGTATCAGTCCAAAAATATTGAAAGAATGTTGTTCTTCTCTGTGCAACCCCTTGACCAATATTTTTAACTTTTTTCTTGACCACCGTCTGTTTCCTCAGGAGTGGAAAAGAGCAAATGTTACCCCTATTTTTAAAAAAGGGGAAAGTAGTCAAGTCACGAACTACCGCCCAATATCTCTGTTAAGCTGTCTTGGTAAGCTATTCGAAAGATGCATTGCTGACAAAATCATGGATTTTCTTCAGTCAAATGGCTTACTAACACGCTTTCAATCGGGATTTGTTTCAAAAGATTCTACAGTTCTACAGTTAACTGAAATTTATCACACTATCTGTGAAACACTCGACGAAGGAAAAGAAATAAGGCTTGTTTTTTGCGACATTAGTAAAGCCTTCGATAAAGTTTGGCATAAAGGCCTACTTTACAAATTGGAACGTGTTGGTATAACGGGTAACGGGTAACTTACTACAGTGGTTTCATTCTTACCTCAGTGATAGACAACAAAGGGTTGTAATCAAAACAGGATGCTCCGCGTGGAAGAGTATTGAGTCTGGTGTCCCACAGGGTTCAATACTAGGTCCTATTTTATTTTTAATATATATCAATGATATTGTCGACAATGTAGCTTGTAACATCCGACTGTTCGCTGATGATACATCTTTGTATATCGTAGTTGAAGACCCCCAAAGAGCAGCTGCGCTTCTAGCCAGCGACCTTAATAACTTTGACAAGTGGGCAGCACAGTGGTTGGTCGACTTCAACCCATCAAAAACAGAATCATTAATTATCTCACGGAAAACTATCAAAAGTTGTCATCCCTCTCTCAAAATGTCTGACTCTGCTATACAGGAAGTAAATCAACATAAGCACCTAGGTTTGATAATCAACAGCTCTGCATCTTGGAAAGACCATATTTCAGAAATTACACAAAAAGCATGGAAAAGGTTATCTCTTTTAAGGAAATATAAATTTCTTCTTGACCGTAAAACACTAGAAAAAATATACTTCGCCTTCATACGCCCAATCTTAGAATACGGCGACACTATTTGGGACAACTGCACAGAGGCTGAATCTGCCGAAATTGAAAAAATACAAATCGAAGCTGCCCGAATAATAACTGGCGGAACGCGTAGCGCAAGTAGGATATCTCTGTATGCCGAAACTGGGTGGGAAACACTTCGAAGTCGACGAGAAAAACATAAACTCACACAGTATTTTAAAATGACCCACCGTCTTGTTCCTGACTATGTATCTACTCTTGTGCCTCCATCCGTGGCCGAAACCCATTCATATCTTGTCCGAAACCGCAACGACCTACGTGTCCCATACTGTAAAACCAATCTTTTTCAAAACTCTTTCCTACCGAGCACAACAAAACTTTGGAACAACTTGCCTACCGCCATCAGAGAAAGCAATTCGCTTTCAAACTTCAAATCATTTCTGAACAGAGACAAGCTTCTGAATCCCAAATGGCTGTATTTCCAAAAAACAAGAAAACTTCACATCTTTCATAGTAGACTACGCCTAGGGTGCAGCAACCTAAACGACCATCTATTCAATAACTTCCTCACAAGTTCGCCTCTCTGTGGCTGTGGTGAACGGGAAACAACCCACCACTTCTTCTTCGAGTGTCCATTGCATATCGATACTAGAGCCACCACTCTGGATCGACTTCCGTATGGGGTTGACGTGAATACATTACTATATGGATCGCATTTGTTCAGCACTGGAATTAATCTGGAGATATTCCTCTGTGTACAAAAATACATAGAGGAGACGAACAGATTCAAATGACTACCAATATGCCATGCCAATCATTTCTCGGCGGACATGAAGCAAAGTCCTTCTATCACTGCCATGTCCTTTCAGATGTCATAACTTCCTGTATTTTACACCACAAAACGCTCACTGGCGTAAGGGAACTCACACTGTTTAAAGACATAACGCCTAAACCTGCCTAAATGCTGTCCCATTGAGATACCTTTAGATTCACATCATGCGCGCGTACTGAGGTTTATATCTCGTGTCGTTATGTACCACACGTCGTAGGCAAAGTCGCAACCTGAGTTCCGTGGCGTCCCAGGTGCAATAAAATACTACTGAACTTGTGACGGCACGGAACTCACGTCGCGAAGCACAAAATAGGCACAGGCGACATAGCTGTTAACGAGTGTCCACATATTGGTCGAGTTATTTTGTTGTAACAATAGCGGATCCCTACCAAGTGGTAGCGCTAGCATTTACTCTGATATGTCATTTCTGGGACTTGAAACAGACATAGGCGAAATCCGGAAAGGCGTCGCCTATGAAAGTTTGGAACTGTGGGCCACCACCACCCTATCATTGTACTGCGCCAGCAGCTTCACCACTAAAACTTCAACCCAGGAGAATTTCGAATCTCACTTTCAGATTAATTGAATATTTGCACAAGCCATCTACCTGTGTGGTCGGCCAGCCGCCAATTGTCAGTCTTACGTCAGTGAGTGTTGTTCTTCTTCTGTCTACTTCCTTAACATCTTTTGCACAGTGACCTCAGTTGAAAACAGTCTACATTACTTAAATGATACTTTTTCACGTGAACAATAGCATTTTTTTCATTCATGGTGGAGACAGCTTACATAAGCTATAGCTTGTTGCTGAATCCATTTTTAGCTTCTGAATGTAAATCTTAGTAATGTTAACCCGTTGTAATTTATTTGTAAGAAGTATCCTTATAGAAATAAAATACTGTTACTACTATTAAATTTGCTCATAATTTTTTAATATTTTTTTCAAATTTCATAATAATATAATAATAACACTTTGGCCAGCCGCTGATTTGTCGCAGTTCTCGGACGAGAAGGCCATGGTTACCCCTGTACTCCCAACTGCCTCCCTATTCCCACGCTTCTCCTCTCCTCCCAACACTCAGAGACGAACTGCTTGATGATATCCCTTGTCCCATTCTTCCCAATCTCTCCGATTAGCATATTAACCCTCTCCTTTGAGTCTCCCCCTAACCACATGTCCTTCATTCTCCCATCCCACTTCCCCATTATACTCCCAGTGAATCTCATTCTTTTAGGCTGATACTTTGGGCATTCAAGAAGAAAGTGTTCCAGGGTCTCCACCATGTCCAAGTTACACATCTGGCACTCCCTTTCACCGTCCTTCCCAATTTTTCCCCTCAGCTCCAGGGATCGCGACCTCAGCTTGAACAACAGTGACCCCCCAAAGGTGCCATCAAGGTACTCTTCAAAACCTGGCTTCTCTTTATCACGCAGGCCACCCAAAGACCTCTTTGATTTGACCCCCTCTCGCCAATTACGGTTACAATCTTCCATGACCCTTTCTCTGACGATTTTTTTACCCTGGTTTGCCCCAACGTCCAGGTCCGAGATCTCCAATGAGTAGTTCTCTACTAGCTCCCTCATTTGGACCATCCACCCCGTTTTGATATTTGAGTTGAAAATTCTCAGGAACATTACTTTACACCATCGGCTGTCGGGGAGATTTACCAAATAATTAAGATAACCGAGCTTCAACAGGTCTATCCTGTCCTTGATCCTCATCCACCCAAGCTCACCCCTAATTGCTTCTAGCGCTGCGGCATTACTCGACCCCGTTATCCATCGGCCTGCATCGTTCTGCAGGATTTCCAAGCTCTTTACGGCCGTCTGGTTTAGGGGTACCACTTCCGTACCGTATGTTATACTTGGCAGCCCCACCATTTCCCAAATGGTTTTCACCACGAAAACTTATTGAATCTGTTTCTCCCTATAAGTTTCATTTGGTTAAGGATTCGCTTCCCCTTCAAAATCAATTTATTTGTGTGGTTCCGGTAGATGCCTTTTCCTGTAATGTTTATATTTACCCCCAAATACTCGTAATCACCCGTCTCTCCCACATTGAGAAGTTTGCTGCTCCCTTCCGGAATGCAGAACTCACCCACTCTCCACCTTCGAGTGGGATCCACTTTGCGGCCCACAGGTATAACTTTGCTCTTGCTTTCATTAAGTTCGAGTCTCCATTTGCTCCCATATTTCCCAACAATTTCCAGCATTTTCGTTAGCCCCTCTTCGCTCTCTGACACTAGAACCATATCGTCTGCAAAAAATAGCCCTGGGATCTTCACGTCACCAACTGCTACCCCCCTCCTCGCTACGCAGGAGTTCATCTCCTAAGCCTTTGATGTACAATGCAAACAGGATCGGCGAAAGGATACACCCCTGTTTTAGGCCTATATCCATAGGCACACGTTTCGTTGTAATGTTTCCCAGGCTAAGTTCACTCTGTACATCTTGATATAATGCTTTCATAATTCCAACAAACTCGCCTCCTAAGCCCATAGCCTCCAGCTTGCGCCACATACCTTCCCTCCATACTCTATCGTATGCCTTCTTGATATCCAAAAAGGCCATAAACATCTTTTTCTTTTTTGCTTTCGCGGATTCTATCATTTGGGATAGTGTGAAAAGATGGTCAGTAACTCTCCTTCCCTTCCTGAAGCCATTCTGGATTTCTCCCAAAAAACCCTTCTCCTCAATTACCTCCTCTAGTCTCCCATAAAGGACTTTACAGAAAACCTTTCCAATGTTGCTACTGACAGAGATCCCTCGATAGTTATCCAAAACGTCTTTTTCCCCCTTTTTGTGAATAAATGTCACTTTGCTTTCCCTCCACTCCTTTGGGACCTCTTGTTTTTCTATGGCTAAATTGAATAGGGCAGTTAGGCT
Source organism: Pictodentalium vernedei (assembly GCA_031216915.1). Classification (NCBI taxonomy): domain Eukaryota; kingdom Metazoa; phylum Mollusca; class Scaphopoda; order Dentaliida; family Dentaliidae; genus Pictodentalium; species Pictodentalium vernedei. The sequence goes on along the minus strand of CM062296.1, from coordinate 628,474,471 downwards.
TTCCAAGAGTTCCTCTCCCCCTTTTTTGATAAACTCGTTAGGAATTTCGTCCACCCCTCCCGCTTTTCCATTCCTCAATTTTGAGATCACCCTTCGCACCTCCTCAGTTTTGATTTCGCTGCACACGAAGTCCGAGAGATTTTCCTCGACCTGGTTCGGACACTCTGGTGGGTTCCCCATGCCCCATCGCTTATCGTTTACCTTTTCCCAGTGCTTGATTAGTTCTAATGCGATTTGATCTCGCTCTTCTGTAACTCTGCCATCTACTTTAATGCTCTGTTGGTTATTCCCTTTGTTACGTTTGTTCACCCATTTCCAAAATACGCTCGAACTCGACCCCCCTGTCGTTCTTATCGTCCTAATAAGACTGCTATTTCGCACTCTCCGGTTGTCGTCTTTTATCTTGTTTACTTTATTTCGTGCTTGTTGGTATTCTTCCTTTGCTACCATGACCTCATTGCTTTCCACCCCCTTAAGTTTTCTACTTCTCCTGTATGCAGCACATTTAGCTTTTCTAACCTTTATGGCCCTTTTCAGTTCTTCGTTCACTCTGTACCCAAGTTCCCGTGTTGGCACCCTAATCTTTCCTACACTTTCCTTCCCTGCCTCCACTAGGCTCGCAACTATGGCGTCGGCCATCTTCTGGACACTACCCCCCTTGTGTACGGCTGCAAGCTTTGGTTTTAGTTTTTCTTCGAACTTCACCCAGTCGGCATCCTTTTTGAGTTCCCAAATATCCTTGAAGCTTCCTTTCCTTTTCTCTAGGTTTTTGGCCCTCATCGTCACTGTAATCAAGTTGTGATCACTATCCAACTCCATTTTGCCCTCATCATCCACTTCTACCCTTATCACCTCCCTCCATAAATTCATATCTATGAGAATGTAGTCAATTATTGATTTTCTGTCGTTTCTCTCCCAGGTCCATTTCCCCTTACATCTAGCGTCCCTGTTCAGTTTAGTGCCATTTTCCCAAGCCACTCTTGGTACTGTTTTTGCCAGTTGGTGCCATTTTCTCCAACGGGAATTTGTGCAATTTTTGCCTGGTGCCGTTTTTGCCTGCACTCATTCTAAACACCCAGGACAATAAAGGTCCAACATTCCAAACCCAGTACTTCAACACTCCAATATGCCGAAGGACCAATACTCTGAAGGTTTGATATTCAGAAAGCCAAGACCCAATACACCAAGGTCTGTTACTCTGAAGGCCCAATACTTCAACGGTTGGATACTCCAAAGGTCCAGTACTTCAAAGGTCCAATAATCCAAATGTCAATTATTCAGAAGATCCTGTACACTGAAGATTTAGAATTGGGAACTTGAGTTTTCAAAAACTTGAAACTTTAGCTTATCTTAGGAGTTTATAAAAACTGCAGTGTATTAGTCTTTGGGTGGCCTGCGTGATAAAGAGAGGACAAGTTTTGAAGAGTACCTTGATGGCACCATTGGGGGGTCACTGTTCAAGCTGAGGTCGCGATCCCTGGAGCTGAGGGAATAAATTGGGAAAGACAGTGAAACGGAGTGCCAGATGTGTAACATGGGCATGGTGGAGACCCTGGAACACTTTCTTCTCGAATATGCCCAAAGTATCGGTCTAAAAGAATGAGATTCACTGGGAGTATAATGGGGAAGTGGGATGGGAGAATGAAGGACATGTGGTTAGGGGGAGACTCAAAGGAGAGGGTTAATATGCTAATCGGAGAGATTGGGAAGAATGGAGCAAGGGATGTCATCAAGCAGTTCGTCTCCGAGTGTTGGGATGAGAGGAGAAGCGTGGGAATAGGGAGGCAGTTGGGAGTTCAGGGGTAACCATGGCCTTCTCGTCCGAGAACCGCGACAAATCTGCGGCTGGCCAAAGTGTTATTATGTTATTATTATTAGTGACACACAATAATGCTAAGTTGTTACATCAAGATAGTCAAGTTTTTATAACCAGATAGCTAAGCCCATAGTTAGTTAATTGTCAGTTTAGCATTATTCCAGGAAATCAGAACAAAATGCGGAATGAGGTTATTAAAATGCAGAAAGAGGTTATTATTAATTATATCCTCTTTGGAAAATGACATAATAATGATATCCCTTTCCACAAGATGCTCACTGTATTTTATCATTTTGCACTTACACGCTGCTTCCTTGCATGTGTAGGTTGACTCAGATAGTAGAACTTTAAATGGCCAAGGGGGAGCACAATGGATCAGTGGTAGACAGTTGGACTTCTGTGCTAGAGGTCCTGAGTACGATCTCCCGTCCGGGAGTCTCGTGTTCTGTCCTTGGGCAAGGCACTTTATCCCGGTTGCCTACATGGGATCACGATGACGCTGTGTACCAAGGCGTACTGAATGTCTATGGTGCACATGTCTTCAACCGCTGTAACCCTGCTTGAGTGGAGCTTGATCGAGGTTAGAATGTTGAGGAGCTGACAATTGCTCATCGATGCTCGGTGGTTCTCTCTGGGTACTCTGGTTTCCTCCACCTGTAACTGTAAAGCTGTCCTGGTCATGATTAGCAACTGTGCATAAATATGTGACCTTAAACACCAATAAATAAATAAGTGGCCAGGGTTATATACAGAAAAGTCTATAACAAAATGTACCATTGGTCAGCATTTTATCCTTCATAATTTATCCTATATAATACGGGAATATTTCAGTTGGTCACAATTATTTATGAACAACATCTTGCTAAACTAAGGCTACACTTGCTGGTAGCTTTGTATCTTTGAAAAAAAACACCTTTGAAAAATAATTTAGCACTCAACCAGTTAATACTTAACCCCTTGAACCCTAGTGGTATCTTCCAAATCAGTTCAGTGGCAGCAATGGGAAGAGTCCATATTCTTTATTTGGGGGTAGGCCAATTAATATTTTCAATGTGCAGCCTGGGGGCTGCACATTGAAAATATTGATTGGTCTACACCACACCTTCACTCAAAAGTCAACCTTCTTAATGAAATTATGAAGTATCATGTTACTGGGCCGAAAAGCGGCCTCTGGGGTTCAAAGGGTTAGTGGACTATTTAATGGCTAGACTGATTTGGAATTCCAGGCCATAACAGCATTGAATTCCTTGCATAATTTGACAGACAGCATGATTGCTAGATTCTGCAATTGTTAACAGTGAATGTGCCACAATAAATCAGCCACATATTAGTTTTGGTACTGCAGTACTGCCTTGAGTACCATGCTGGTGTTGAGCCCATACTTTTTAGCCCAGGGAGGCCGGGCTGGAACAGAGTCTTACAGAGACTACAGTCAGTCATAAATTTGATTAGATGACCTCAATCTAGTGTTGTAACACAGTGGATTAGCAGATGATATTTGGAAATCTAATGGACTAAATGTGAATGGTGCTGATACACAAACCCTGCAAACTACTGGAAATACTTCTGGGGTTACTCTCTATCCTTAGATTGTGAAGATTATTTTTTTCTATTTTCAGATAACCATATCCAGGAATCAACATGGTGCAAAAATGTGAAAAGATCGAGAGAGTTCAAGAGGCCATCATAAATGTTCTGTTATTCCTAATAGATTATCTTCCATTAGCTAATGCTCATTCAACTGATTTTATTTTGTTGAATCTTTGGAATGAATTTTTCCCAGAGAATATTAGAAATGAATTATCTGAAATGACTGACCAGCAACTGGGTGCAATTCTCTCACCAACGTGCAGTGTGAACAAATCGCAGACAAGTGGAGAATGCAAACTTTCAGATGAAGTGGGTGATACCAGATTAGGTACAACTGATAGATTGTCAATGGTAAAAGATAAAATGAAGACGTCTCCCTACATTCAAATGGCACCTGTTGTTGAAAATGTGAAAAAACTTAACAAGGTGAGACACATTCCCCCATGCTGGCAACATTCTAATGTTAAATCTTTTGTTAATGATGCTAAAAGACATGCCCTGGACGCACTGAACATTCTCATTCCACCTACAAGACTGATTTCAAGTAGTGGTGAGGATGTGGACTGTGATGTTTTTGTTTCAAAATTCATGTCTGAGAAGAAAAGTCATGAAGTTGAAATTTTAGCTGATTTGTGCAACAGGTTGGTGAAGAATCGAGATATTGATATTGTAAGTATATTCATGTAATTCTTTATCTACAGTACTGTCACTGTGAACTGGTCATAATCCATGCGTGGGCAGTGATATCTGCACATGCATTTACCAGGTAATAAAAATCATCATCAGCAGAATTTTAATTAATGAAACACCAGATTGCACCTGGTCCTTCATTAATAAAATTTTTGAAGATTTTTCCTATAATCTAATCTTATTGCGTTCATGAAAATATTGCCCACCTTTGGAAAGTGACCATTCAACAGCAGGCATACTGTAAAATGACTATATAGCAGAAGACTCTTGTAAATGAAATTAAATAAAATTATTGAACAAAAAATGATTTCCATTTTTTGTCTCAAAAAGATAACTTACGGTACTGTGATCACAAAAGTGGACAGAGAATTTTGATTGAATCTTGATTGAGTCATGATGCGGTCAAAATTTGCTGTCCATTTACCCTGCCACAACAGTGGAGAATCACACCTGTCATCTGTCAAAAAGGAAATCCAAGAAATTTGAATTGTGATGCTATGTTTGTTTGCTTTTTTGGACACTAACTGTCTTCATTTTGCTGTTGTGATCCAAATAATGATATGGAGTGGAATAATAGTACATGATGGTAAAAAAGGGATATTGATACTGAATTACATTCATGTAATTCGTTACCTAACATGACTAGGTAGCAGAAGTCAGTTGAAAATGAAATTAAATAAAATTATTGATAATCCAATAATTTTCATTTTTTATGTACAAAAGATAATTTACTAGGCTCCGATCACAAAACTGGACAGAGAATTTTGATCGGACCCTGACTGAGTCATGATCCAGTTGAAGTTTGCTGTCCGCTTACCTTTCTGCAACACAAGAGAATCACACCTGTCAGAAAGGAAATCTGAGAAATTTGAATCAAGATGCTTTTTTGGATAATAATAATATAATAACACTTTGGCCAGCCGCTGATTTGTTGCGGTTCTCGGACGAGAAGGCCGTGGTTACCCCTGTACTCCCAACTGCCTCCCTATTCCCACGCTTCTCCTCTCCTCCCAACACTCGGAGACGAACTGCTTGATGATATCCCTTGTCCCATTCTTCCCAATCTCTCCGATTAGCATATTAACCCTCTCCTTTGAGTCTCCCCATAACCACATGTCCTTCATTCTCCCATCCCACTTCCCCATTATACTCCCAGTGAATCTCATTCTTTTAGGCTGATACTTTGGGCATTCTAGAAGAAAGTGTTCCAGGGTCTCCACCATGTCCAAGTTACACATCTGGCACTCCCTTTCACCGTCTTTCCCAATTTTTCCCCTCAGCTCCAGGGATCGCGACCTCAGCTTGAACAACAGTGACCCCCCAAAGGTGCCATCAAGGTACTCTTCAAAACCTGGCTTCTCTTTATCACGCAGGCCACCCAAAGACCTCTTTGATTTGACCCCCTCTCGCCAATTACGGTTACAATCCTCCATGACCCTTTCTCTGACGATTTTTTTTACCCTGGTTTGCCCCAACGTCCAGGTCCGAGATCTCCAATGAGTAGTTCTCTACTAGCTCCCTCACTTGGACCATCCACCCCATTTTGATATTTGAGTTGAAAATTCTCAGGAACATTGCTTTACGCCATCGGCTGTCGGGGAGATTTACCAAATAATTAAGATAACCAAGCTTCAACAGGTCTATCCTGTCCTTGATCCTCATCCACCCAAGCTCACCCCTGATTGGTTCTAGCGCTGCGGCATTACTCGACCCCCATTATCCATCGGCCTGCATCGTTCTGCAGGATTTCCAAGCTCTTTACGGCCGTCTGGTTTAGTGGTACCACTTCCGTACCGTATGTTATACTTGGCAGCCCCACCATTTCCCAAATGGTTTTCCCCACGAAAACCTTATTGAAACTGTTTCTCCCTATAAGTTTCATTTGGTTAAGGATTCGCTTCCCCTTCAGAATCAATTTATTTGTGTGGTTCCGGTAGATGCCTCTTCCTGTAATGTTTATATTTACCCCCAAATACTCGTAATCACCTGTCTCTCCCACACTCAGAAGTTTGCTGCTCCCTTCCGGAATGCAGAACTCACCCACTCTCCACCTTCGAGTGGGATCCACTTTGCGGCCCACAGGTATAACTTTGCTCTTGCTTTCATTAAGTTCGAGTCTCCATTTGCTCCCATATTTCCCAACAATTCCCAGCATTTTCGTAAGCCCCTCTTCGCTTTCTGACACTAGAACCATATCGTCTGCAAAAAATAGCCCTGGGATCTTCAAGTCCCCAACTGCTACCCCCTCCTCGCTACGCAGGAGTTCATCTCCTAAACCTTTGATGTACAATGCAAACAGGATCAGCGAAAGGATACACCCCTGTTTTAGGCCTATCTCCATAGGCACACGATTCGTTGTAATGTTTCCCAGGCTAAGTTCACTCTGTACATCTTTATATAATGCTTTCATAATTCCAACAAACTCGCCTCCTAAGCCCATAGCCTCCAGCTTGCGCCACATACCTTCCCTCCATACTCTATCGTATGCCTTTTTGATATCCAAAAAGGCCATAAACATCTTTTTCTTTTTTGCTTTCGCGGATTCTATCATTTGGGATAGTGTGAAAAGATGATCAGTAACTCTCCTTCCCTTCCTGAAGCCATTCTGGATTTCTCCCAAAAAACCCTTCTCCTCAATCACCTCCTCTAGTCTCCCATACAGGACTTTACAGAAAACCTTTCCAATGTTGCTACTGACAGAGATCCCTCGATAGTTATCCAAAACGTCTTTTTCCCCCTTTTTAACTCCGCTGACAAAGTCAGCAGAGCTTTTCTTATGCTGATTTGTCCGTCGTCTGTCGTCCGTCGTCCGTCTGTCCATCCGTCCGTCCGTCGTCAACATTTTATTTGTCTGGGCCATAATTTCTGAACAGCTGAATATTTTTCAACTAAACTTTATAACAATATGTATTATCAATGGATGGTGTGTCATCAACCATTATAAAGTCTGTAACCCCACAGGGTCAAGGTCACAGGCCACATGAGCAAGAAAAAAATATTTTGTTTGTCCGAGCCATAATTTCTAAACTACTGAATATTTTTGGACCAAACTTTATAACGCCATGTAATGTCAATAGGTGGTGTGTAATTGATCCAAGCCATAATTTTCGTGACAACTGAAAATTTTTCGGCTAAAGTTTGTAACAATATTAGTATTAGAAAACATGCCCATGCGATCAGTGGCCCTCAGCGGAGCTCTCTAGGTGTGACAGGCCTCTTGTTGTGAATAAATGTCACTTTACTTTCTCTCCACTCCTTTGGGACCTCTTGATTGTCTATGGCTAGATTGAATTGGGTAGTTAGGCTTTTCACGAGTTCCTCTCCCCCTTTTTTGATAAACTCGTTAGGAATTTCATCCACTCCTCCCGCTTTTCCATCCCTTAATTTTGATATCACCTTTCGCACCTCCTCCGTTTTAATTTCGCTGCACACGAAGCTCGATAGGTTTTCCTCGACCTGATTCGGGCACTCTGGTGGGCTCCCCATGCCCCATCGCTTATCGTTTACCTTTTCCCAGTGCTTGACTAGTTCTGATGCGACTTGATCTTGCTCGTCTGTAACTCTGCCACCTACTTTAATACTCTGTGGGTTACTTCCTTTGTTACGTTTATTCACCCATTTCCAAAATACGTTTGAACTGGACCCCCCCCTGTCATTCTTATCGTCCTAATAAGACTGCTATTTCATACTCTCCAATTATCGTCTTTAATCTTATTTACTTTATTTCGTGCTTGGTGGTATTCTTCCTTAACAACTGTGGCCTCATTGCTTTCTGCCCCCTTAAGTTTTCTACTTCTCCTGTATGCAGCACATTTAGCTTTCTTCCCTTTATGGCCCTTTTCAGTTCTTCGTTCACTCTGTACCCAAGTTCCCGTGTTGGCACCCTGACCTTTCCTACACTTTCCTTTCCTGCCTCCACCAGGCTCGCAACTGTGACGTCGGCCATCTTCTGGACACTGCCCCTCTTGGGTACGGTTGCAAGCTTTGGTTTCAGTTTTTCATTGAACTTCGCCCAGTCAGCATCTTTTTTGAGTTCCCAAATCTCCTTAGAGCTTCCTTTGCTTTTTACTAGAGTTTTGGCCCTGATCGTCACTGTAATCAAATTGTGATCACTATCCACCTCCATTTTACCCTCATCATCCACTTCTACCCCTATCACCTCCCTCCATAAATTAATATCTGTGAGGATGTAGTCGATTATTGATTTTCTGTCGTTCCTCTCCCAGGTCCATTTCCCCTTACACCTCGCGTCCCTGTTCAGAATCTTCAGACCGAGCTTGTTTGTGAAGTTCAACAGCTTCCTTCCATTCCTGTTGAATTTATTGTCCCCACCCTCTATGCCTTCTTCATCATTACCTATGTGGCCATTGAAGTCACCCATCAGAATTATACCGAGCCCCTTGTTTTGTAATTTGGTGATATTGGACCTCAGTGTTGAGTATATCGAATCATTCCATTCAGGTTTGCTTCCCTCCACTGCACAATACACAACCCCAAGGGCAATACTTTTGTTTTTCAGACTGATCCTTACCCATCCAATTTCTTTCGAAACCTCAGCCGGGGTGCTGATGTTTTCCAGGTCTGTGATCAGCGATGGTTTTAAATCCTCTTTAATGTACATGCCTACCCCTCCCCCTTTTTTCTGGCCTTCCGTTTGCCCTACACCTATCCATACGTACCCCCTCACTTGGTCTACCCGTTCCTCGTGTCTTACCCACGTTTCGCTTAAGCCCATGACGTCAAACTCCTCTGCCTTAATCAATGTAGCAATTTCACTTACTTTCCGGTGGAGACCCTGGATGTTGCTATAACCCACTTTCAGGGTGTCAAGGTTCATTGGCTTCTGCCTACTGGTCCCTTTATTATCTAGTCCCTGTATGTTTGTATATCCCACTTTGTATACTTGTTCTTTCCTTGGGAAGCAATTCCTATTGATTTGTATTTTTGGTCCCTTTTCCTTATCCCCCTTGTCCCATTTTTTACACCTATGGTTCGTGACACATTTTCTGTGATTATTCCCCCCTTCACTGACCCCCCTCCCCTCCCTATACCAAAAAGGGCTCCACCACCTGCAACATATTTCTTCCTAAAACCTCTGTACCCCTTGGGCTAAGATGGAGACCATCCCTTCCATATAGGTCATTTCTGCCCCAAGACGATCCCCAATTGTCTACAAAGGGTATCCCAAGTTCCTTACAATACTCCCCCAATTCCTCGTTGGTCCCAATGATCCGCGAATTACCCTTGCCCCCACCACCTAGTACTGGAAGAAGCCCCGAAACCACTACCTGTGCATTCTTGGCAACCACTGGGTCTGGGCCTGACCCCTTTACTAATCCATCCACTCTGTCCCTTAGGTCCTCCACCCTAGCCCCCAGAAAGCACAAATTGGTCCTGTTGACACTGTCGGGCCCACACACCACCCTATCCAACCCCCACACTATACTACTCCCTGCAACCACCAACTGCCTCTTCCTGTCCTTTCCTATCCTCTTTCCCGTCCTACTACCCCTGTTACCACCTCTGTCCCCACTGGGCCGGCTCGCAATCTTGCACCTCGCCACACTAACCCCCATGCCTACCTCCACCTCCACCTCTTCAGACCCAACCTGCTCCTCAGAATTCTCGAAATTACCTAACACACTGAATCTATTTTGGACACTGCACCCCACCTTCTGCCCACTCCCACTACAAGCCACCATGTCCTCGTTTACCACCTTCCTAACCTTCCCTCTGACTCCTGCCCTAACAGAATCCACATGGTCATCGCTATCTCCCTCACTATCCGATTCTATAAGAATACGCCTTTTCGCCCCCCGACTCACACTACTAGCCTGGGAATTTGACACTCTAGCCCCTACTTCTTCTCTACCCTCAACCCGACGCACCTTCCTATTCCCAAAAGACCCACTATCCACGTCAAAAGTCCGCTTCCTACTACCCACCACCTTCCATCCCCCATCGAATGCCACCCTAACTGGGGTAACACCAGACTTTCCTGTCCTCCCCAGTTTCCCCCTCACCACCTGCACCTCGTCCTCCAACTTTACATATGCCTCTAACAGCTGCATTAGCTCTACGCAGATGGCACACATCCCCAACTCCCCCAGCTCACACTCATCCACATACACCATATGGCAGTGCCTACACACATCCGACCGCTGGCCGTCCGTTGATAACTCACTAGCAGTAGCATTCCCTGTGCTGGCCTCAACCACTCCCCCCACCTGGACACCTATACTAACAGTCTCTGCCCTGCTGGTCTGAACTTCTCGCGTCACGAAACACTTATCATCCATAGCCAAAATTAGAATTTTAAAAAGCGGTCGAACTCGTAAACAAAACACCGAAATTGACCTGCACGAAGATTGGGAACACGCCAATGATATCCGATAAAGAAACTAAACAAAACACTAATATAACTATCTTTTATTAAAATTCACATCTATACAGCCCTAAAACAATATATATATATCTACAGAACAACTGGAAGAAAAATATAGATACTTGAGCTAACTTTTGACAACTAAATCGAAATACTCCCTGTTGGTTTGTATATGGACACAGTGCTTCTGATGCTGTCTTCATTTTGGATTACTGTTGCAACCCAAACAATGGCATGGGGTGGAATAATTGTGCAGGGTGGAAAATTTGGTGAAATGAAATAATAGTATGGTGTGTAATAATAGTGTAGGGTGGAATATTATTGCCTGATACTGAGGTCTCAAACTGACTTTAAAACTTTTCAGTGTGCTACAACCTGGATTGATTACCTCAAACTTTTTAAATATCTGCAACTTGATACAGTTGAGGCGAAATTTTAAGAAATTTGTCCAAAATGGTACATCCTGATGATGGGTTGACAGTCCAACCCAGTGAAATTAATAAACATAGGGGTCCAAATAAGAATCATAGGGGTTGGGAAAATTCAAAAAAATTAATTACAGTACGGGTATGATTATTTGGAAAACAAGAGTTTTTTATTTACAAACTCTCGACCCATTTTTGGAACTGTGTTGTGATCTGATTGCTATCTGTCTCAATAAAGACTGTCTTTGTGACCGCAGTACTGTACAGGTATGACCACACATTGAAATGTGCTCAAAACAAGTGTCTGTGTGTGGAAGGGGGGGGGGCCTTATTAATAAGATATGTTTTTAAGGCAAAAACTGAAATATATTGTAAACTTTGAATGGTGCCCGCACATAGCTTAGTACCCCTCATTGGAATGAGCTTGTCCCAATGATAGGTCAATAGCAATGGAAACTTTTAAATATATAACTGGTTGGGTGTTGGAAGCAATTATCATGTCTGTGTTGAAAAGTGCTGAAAGTCTCTTTAGTGGCATTACACTGTTAGTTTAAACATATTTTCTTTGCCACTAATTACAGAAAAATGCATTGGAGAACAAGTTACAACAGCTTACGAGACTCCTCTCCTCGGAAACTATACTTACAGTTTGCATAATAGATACATCAATAAAAATAAAGAAAAGTTATTTCATAAACAAAAATGAAAGCTCAGTGAAGGTGAACGAAAGGCTGCTGTTATTTAAACTAACCTGCTGACAATGGGGTATTTTTCTCACACTGCCATCATTGCATCAAAGAACACGAAACATGATGATTTAGTTTTATCAGATAGAAATACTATACCTGCTGAGTTTGAAGTTGTTCGGCCTATATGAGGAGGTAGGGCACATCACCCATGACAAACAAAGTTAACAAGAAACTGAATAACTCAAATTATAGTCACTTATACATATACAAGTAGATTTATATCCCCAAATATGCAACTTTCTCAACTTTAGAGGCTGTAGGATAGACAAACAGGGTCCGACATAAGCCGTAACCTATAGGTTAGGTTATGGGGGAGATTATGTTTTTCTATGAACTCGAGACCTATTATTAGGTTACGAGAGGAAACTGATTACCTTAATAATTTACCTCATATCTACACTTCGGAAACCTACAGGTTACGGTATGCTAGGCACACAGTAACCTATTGTAAGGTTACGGTGTATGAAGCTTATATCAGTCCCTGGACAAATCATAATTGGAAATCCTTGATTGCATCTCAAGTGTAAAGAGCCTGATCACCCCCTTCCTGCTAATTCACAATAACATTGCAATGGTGCGAACCTAAAAAAGAAATGCAGGCTTCAGATGACTGTATTTGAGGTGTGGGGGACTTCTTGATTCTCAGGTGGTGGTGATGTGCTTTAACAATACATTGGTACGGATCTTGTTGGTCTAATCTTGTTTTCTCTCTGTCTCTTTGTCTCTCTACTCCTAACTGTTTTTTGAATAAAGTTTGGTTGGGGTGGAGAAGGGATATGTTCCAGCTGTAAATACAATGACTTGAGGCTATTAAAATTTTTTGGTGTCCAGCAGTGAGATAACTATTGTGGACAAGCTTGAATATATGCAACCTGTCCTTTGCAAAGTGGGGTCCTCAGGGGTGAATTTGCTGGTGCTATCCCATTGAGCAGGCCAGTTTATCCTCTAGGCACATCTTTCTGTTTTGACTTGAGACCTTGATTCAGACAGGTTCACAGAGGGTGAATTTTGTGATGCTACCCTGCTGGTCAGGGTAGCATCACCAAATTCACCTGGGGACCTCATTTTACAGGTTACATTCAGCTTATTTTCAGACTTGATTGTGGATGCATCACGTTGTTAATAGTGTCTTGCTATTTATGTATGAAATCATACTTAATTCTCAAGACTTAACAATTTGTTTGGTTTTCATTTACATGTAGTTTGAAATATATTTTTTTACCAAACACTTAGAATATATTGGCATCTTTTTGTTCTTGTGTCATTTTTAGCAAATTCTTGAAAAAAAAACCATATTGCAGAACTTCGCCATACTATAACTTTAATGCAGATGATTTTGAATATTACCTTGACTGTACTACTAGTTGGGTGCTGGCAGCCACTGTCATGGCTCTGTTGAAAAGTGTTGAAAGCCACTTTAGGGCTATACCCTGCATACATTTTGCTTGATCTTTGCTCAGCAGTGGAACAAAAACATTTTATGTGATTTTGTTGTGTTAAAAGTTATTGGAGAGTGCCTGTTGACATTCTGCAATAAATTGTAATAAATCAATTATTTATGAACAAAATCTTTCTAAATGAAGACTTCCCTTGCAGGTAGCAATAGAATTTTTGAAGGAATATTCATGTTACAGATCATTTTGAAAAATAAGGAAGCAAGCTACCAGTTAATTTCTGTGAAACCCTGCCCTGCAATGCCCTGCCAAGCCCAGAATTGACTCAAAAGAGCCCAGGTACTGTTATCTGCATTTGGGCTTCAGATATTGCCTGTTATTAATATATACCACAATGACAAATTATCAGCTTTTTGAACCCTTTACCAAATGAATTGGCCACATCCATCTACATAATTCACAAATTAAGGAGTTGATAAAAAATATATATTTTTATACTGTACCAATGACCCAGACTTAGCTGGTGCAAACTCATTAAATTGAGGGCCAAACCAAATTTTGACCCCCCCCCCCCCCAATCCCCAAAATTTGCATCAAAAACTAAAAATTAGATGTCCTGGTAAGTCGTCCAGACTTTTACAGTACTGCGCATGCGCAGTGTCAAGGAGGTCTCAAAATTCTCACCCTAGGGGTGTTTAGGGGTTTTAGGTCTGCATCTACCATCTGATGCTCTGCAGTCTCTTCGGGGGAAGGCTCTGTTTAGCATCAGATAGTGTTTAAATTGGACACTGATTACTGGGCCATGTTTTCCAGTGCCTGGTGTCAGTTTTCTGGTTTGTTTACACTGTTTGTTTATGTTGACAATGGTTACTTCTGATAAGTGATTCCTTGTCTTCTGCCTTGATTATTCATAATAAGATACATTAATATTGTCTGTAAGTGTTGCATTAATTTTTTCAGAATGTTTTAAAATTTTTGTCCACACTTAGGCTTTTTGGGGATCCATTTGGGCTCTGGGTTCCCTTTGGGAACTTAGGCTCTTCTGAAAAATTTTTTTCAAAAAATGTTTTCTTTTTGAATTGTTTTTTCATATTATTATAATGGATTTTTATACTATGTATCTTTGTTTGCAAGGTTTATTGTGGGTACTATGATTGATTATTTTTACAATGAAAGATTATTGTGCAAATTGTAATGGAAGGAAATGTTCCTCTGATTCTCATGATTTCTGCATTAATTGTAGTCAGTATACCTGCACTAAGCCTTGTGCTATATGTAGCAATTGGGATGACGTTGGACACATGTGTCACGGTATATTGTTAGCGTGGAGCAGGACATGCCCAACCTCTCTCCACAAGGTCACTCAAGTTTTTCACTCTCTTTTTCAGAGGACAAGAATTGGGTGATGTTTCCGTGATGTTGTCTTCCAGTGCGCGTCCGTTGTCACAATCCAGAGAAGAGCTAGCGGCAAAAGTGCTCAGGGATATATTGCAATTGCCTAAGAGGCCCCTAGTAGGGTCGACGGCGTTGTCATCTATGTCCTCTAGCTCACCCGGTGTCGTGTGCATTTACCGAATGGTACAGCACCCGGGTTCGTCTGTTGCGGTCCAGTAGGAATTAAGGGTGTTGCGTGCACTATAAACATTCCTCAGGCACACCCAGTGACGACAGATCTTGGTTTAGGATGGAAGAAGCCTTTGGCTTCGGTCCCTAGCTCGTCCGGCTCCGCACGGGCTGCGAGCGAGAGAGGTCTCTTTCTCGTACAACAACATCCCAGTCCGGATGTTGTTGTACAAAACGTTCCTCAGTCGGAGCTTACGTCCACCCCCTTGGGACGCTCCGGTGTATAAACAGTCTGGAGAGGCTGTATCAAGGGCTTCTTCCTCCTCACGTCAGTGCACTCAACCGCACCTTGGCTACGTGACCGCTGATATCCAGCCGGCATCGCCTTCCAGAGATTCCTCGACAGTCAGGTCACGCCATCCGATAGCCAAGGATTCGAGGCCACCTTCACCTGGACGTTCGCATAAGAGAAGTATGCAAGAGACAACATCCATGGAGCTTCCTGCGGTTAAATCACGCAAGAACGCAGCTCCGCAGGCCTCGTTAACGGACGCGCAATCGCAGATAGCACAAATCATAGCAGCATCCCAGCATCCGGCAGAAGCCCTATCAGAGCAGGAAGAATCTGATGATGCTGGGTCGGTGCGTTCCGCAGCTGGATCGGGACCAGACGAACGAGATATCCAGGAGATCCGTCAGGATGGCAAAAGGGATATGGATGAATTGGAGTTCTCCCTTTCGGAACAACACAAAATTGCCGTCGAGTTAATCCAGCATTTTCTTCCTGATGTTGTTCCAGCGGCCCAGGATGCTGCTCAGCCTGATAGGAGGCTTATAGCACCACTGGACACCAAATTTTTTAATCGGTTTAGGGACACCGTCCCAGAGTTTCCGTCTCAGT
This sequence comes from Pictodentalium vernedei, assembly GCA_031216915.1. Lineage (NCBI taxonomy): Eukaryota > Metazoa > Mollusca > Scaphopoda > Dentaliida > Dentaliidae > Pictodentalium > Pictodentalium vernedei. Next base: position 628,458,958 of record CM062296.1, on the reverse strand, counting down.
CCAGGAATGTCTCACGGACATTTGAACTTTTGAATGATGCTATCAATAAACTTGCTGGTAAATCCGGCAAGTCAGCCTTCCTATCGGCTAATGCTCTTAATCTGCCTTTCATTAATGCTAGGAATAGATTTGAAACGGCAGGACAGGGTGTTCAGAGAGTTCCTCTGAGTGTAGACGACCAGACTGAAGACCTTGAATTATCCATGCCGTCGTCTGTGTCTATTCATAGCTCTACCTTGGAAACTACAATATCTTCGAATAGAGCAGACGTGTCGGAATCCTAGCTACGTCCACGAGAGTGGATAGTAAGGTGAAAAACTCGCTTCTCTTTGATGGCAAGCTTTCTGCTATTTACGACAAGTTAACTAAGAAAGCTTCAGACTCTCTGCTTTTTAAGTCCGCTTCTAATAAGTCGGAACCTGCAGAAAAAAGTAGGCCTGGATCTTCTGGGACGAGCACGTCCGAGGTGCGTGCGAGACCGTCAAGGCAGCGACTCTAGCAGGGGCCGTAATGCTGGCCATAATAATAGGTCAGACACCCCTAGGTTGACGGTGCAAGGTGTGGGTCGAGGAGGACGTGGTTTCTCCTTCTGCAAGCCTTGCAGGCCCAGGAAGTGATGGTGTAGACCTCTGTCGCGTTCCTGTGGGCAGAAGGTTGTCGAGTTATTTACAAAATTGGGAATTGATTACGGAGGACCCTTGGGTTCGAAGGGTAATTGTGGAAGGACTGAAACTGTCCTTCAAAAGAAAGCCTCCGTTAACTCGAAGTCCAAGATGGACTCAACTTCCGTCGAATATTCTAAAAAGAGATGCTCTTCTTTCAGAAGTTCAGTCTCTTTTACTGAAGAACGCGATGGGGGTCGTAGAAAACCAGGAATCTCCAGGTTTCTACAGCCATCTCTTTCTGGTTCCCAAACCAAACGGCTTGTTCCGTCCAGTAATAGATTTAAGCTGGATAAACAAGCTGATTGTGGCTCCAAAATTTTATATGGAGACCATTCGATCGGTCAGAACGAGAATTCGAGTGAATGACTATGCTGCGAGCATAGATCTCAAGGATGCATACTTTCACATCATGGTACATCCAGCATTCAGAAATTATCTACGGTTCGCTGTCCTAAGGGTTGTATATCAGTTCCTTGCGATGTGCTTCGGTCTGCATCTAGCACCCTGGGCTTTCACTCGGATAATGAACTCGGTCATGACTTACTTCCGAGCTCATTCGTCTGCGGTAACGTCGGCCTACCTGGACGATATTCTTCAGAGGTACGGCAATGAGTTAACACTTCAGAACGATGTGCAGAATCTTCTACTATTGCTCCGACGTCTCGGTTTTATAGTAAACGAACAGAAGTCGGATCTGGTGCCATCCAAGTCATTCACCCACCTGGGGATGAGCTTCGAGACGCACAACAATCTCATTCGCCTGCCGTTAACCAGAGCGAAATTAGTCAGTTGTTATGCTCCTATGGTCTAAACTCAGAGAAGGTTACAGCGAGAGAATTCATGAGACTGATAGGTCTGTGCGGAGCTGCCACGGATCTCATTCCAATGGGGCGGCTATGCACTCGCCCTCTCCAAATCTTTTTGACTCAGAATTGGAAAGTGAAGACTCATTCGCTCGTTGCGGACATCGTCTTGTCAGACCAAGTGAAACAAGAGATTCAGACTTGGGCAGACATTCAGTGATTAACTCAGGGAGTTCCACTGCAATTGCTGGATCCGAGTTTTACTATCATGACGGATGCCAGTCAAACAGGTTGGGGCGTGACACTATGCCCATCGGATTCGAGGTGCCAGGGTCTTTGGGATCCTCAATTCTTAGGCAAGCACATAAATATCAAAGAAATGATGTCAATTTGGCTTGCGTTGCATCATTGGATGGACGTTATTCAGAACACACACGTTCAAATTTTGTCCGACTATACAATGGTAGTAGCATATATTCAGAATCAGGGAGGCACTCATTCCATTCCTTTGTTCAAGCTAATGGAAAGAATCCTTCTGTTTGTACTGGAACATCAGGTTCTACTATCAGTCCGTCATATTCCGGGTCGTCTGAATGTGTTAGCAGACTCCCTTTCACGGAAGGGTCGCCTGTTGCCGTCAGAATGGACTCTCAACAAACAGGTTTTCAATCAGATTTGCTACCAATGGGAGCGACCAATGATAGATTTGTTTGCGACGCACCTCAACAATCAGTTGCAGACTTACCTGTCCCCATGTCCGGATCCTTGAGCGTTTGCAGTAGACGCTCTATCGATCCCGTGGGATGGGATAATAGGATATGCGTATCCTCCAGCGCCACAGATTCAGCAGATATTGCTCAAGATAAAGCAATCCCACTGCAAGATTCTGTTGGTAGCATCTCTGTCACCACAGAGACCGTGGATAAATCTACTCAGGTGTCTGTTGTGGGACATGCTGTGGAAGCTTCCTCCACGGGAGGATCTTCTGTCGCAGTGAAAATTGCGCACGCTTCACCATAATCCACAAGGTCTCAACCTTCACGTTTTTCCGTTGTGCGGTCCTTCTTGCACAGTAATCGTTTTACAGGACGAGCAGTGGACGCAATTTCTAACTGCAGGAGGACCTCCTCTTCGCTAAATTATGCTGCTAAGTGGAAGGTCTTTCGCCAGTGGTGTAGGGATCACTCGGTGGACTTATATGATCCCTCCATTCCTGACATTGCTAATTTCCTGGTCTATTTGTTTGACGAGATCAAACTGCAGCCTGTTACTATCAAGGGCTATAGGTCTCTGTTATCTGATACGTACGCTCACCATGATACATTGATGATTGGTTCTAATGTCTCTTTATCTAAATTAGTTAGAAATTTTTCGATAAATAGACCTAGAACTCTTAGATTAATTCCGAAATGGAATTTAGCATGGGTTCTTCTTAAGCTAAAAGAAGCACCTTTTGAGCCTCTTGATACAGTGGATTTCAAATTCTTAACATATAAGACAGCTTTTCTCTTAGCCTTCTCTTCTGCTAGAAGAGTTAGTGAGCTTTATGCTTTATCGGTAGATGATTCTCACTATCGTAGTGTTGGTAATACTATTACTTTTACTACCAATGTTGGATTTTTGGCTAAGAATCAGGCTCCTAATAAGTATCCTGAACCTATTGTTGTTCGGGCCCTTCCATCTTCAGACAGGCGTAGGCCTTTACTCTGTTCTGTTAGAGCAATACGTATTTATAAACGTAGGTCTGAGTTTATTAGAAAGGGACGTAAGCGTTTCTTTTTGTCTTTGATGCCTAATAGAAAGGACATTATGGTTCATTCTATTGCTAGATGGATTCAATTAACTGTACGTACTGCTTATGAAAAGTTATCTTCTTCTCAGCAGTCTACTCTCAAGATTTAGGCTCATGAAGTAAGAGCTCTATCAACATCTTGGGCTTATGCTAATGGTGTTGCTATTACAGATTTAATGAAGGCTGCATATTGGTCACAGCCATCCACTTTCACTAATTTTTATCTTAGAAACATTGAGTCTATTTCTGGAGATCTACATTGTTTAGGTCCGTTATCTGTTGCTCAGAATATCGTCCACTAAACAGTTTCAACTATAGTTATGTAGGCTTTCTGTTCCGGCAGTAACTCTGTCCTGCTGCACTCTTTGCTCTGGGGTATTTGACCCAGGGCAAGGGGAAGGGGGGTGTTCCCTTAGGTCACCTGCTTTATAGTGAAAAGCAAGGGAATACCTAACCCAGAGTCAGTAATTCCGAGTCGGTACCGGGATGGTTTTAAAGAGTAAAGCTAATGTTTACTCATGTCATGTAATATTGTTAAAGTGAAGCTCGGTGTGAAGCATTTGTATATGTCACATGTAAAACGGGCGTTAATATACAATCCTCGGACACTTTTAATGAGTATAAAGAGTCTCATTTCTCTGGACTGTCTTTATTTATTGGCTTACCTTTAAAAATAATTAGTATAAAGGGTTATACTGGATATTAATAGAGATCATTGATGTATTTGTGCTCAATTACGGAATGGTTTTGTGTCTTTCTTTTTTGATAAAAATAAGAAAGATACATATAAATCCTATCTCTCCTTTTCTCCTTGAGGGGATAATTCTGTTATATGAAATTGAGCCTATTGGATTTTCCTTTATGTCCTGGTCCCTCCAGCCTGTTTACTATTCAGCTAAGTTTGGGTCATTGGTACAGTATAAAAATGTTAAAAAAATTTATAGTAATTTATATATTTTTTATACTTACCAATGACCCAGACGGGGATGGCCCTCCCAGGAGTTGGGAACTCTTGCCTCCCCGCTGCGTACATAACACTTACCAGGCACTGGTCGTAAGAATGACATTTTGGCGGGAATTTCGAGACTTCCTTGACACTGCGCTTGCGCAGTACAGTAAAAGTATGGAGGACCTACCAGGACATCTAATTTTTGTTTTTTGATGCAAATTTTGAGGATTGGGGGGGGGGGGGGGAGGGGCAAAATTTGGTTTGGCCCTGAATTTAATGAGTTTGCACCAGCTAAGTCTGGGTCATTGGTAAGTATAAAAAATATATAAATTACTATAAACTTTTTAACTTTTAACAAAATTTCAACAAAACCATATCCTGTGGCATCTCATTGGAATGAGCTCATTTAGCTAACTGTTTTAATGAGGGCTCATATGATTGGTTTTGTTGAAATTTTTTAGAAAAATGTCATCAAACAATCATTAAAATAATAAATTGTGATATCCTGTGCACTGGTAAAGCATTAAAATCCAGCAGTATCATAACTGGTAGTGAATTTGCTACTGGTTATAGCCAGTTCATTGTAACACTACACATTGACCTTGATGTCAAATGACTTATTATACCCCCCTTTTATAAAAGGGGGGTATTTTGTAATCACTATATAATCATCCTTCCATCTGTTCATCTGTTCATTCATCCATCTGTCCGTCTGTTACACTGGTTTCCGGGCAATAACTTTTGTTGCATTGGTTGCACAGTACCCATACTTTACAGGTAGGCTGCCTGTAATGGGTTGATGATTGGGATTGCTTTTGGGATCTGTAGGTGAAAGGTGAAGGCCACTGTTACTATAAATCGATTTTTGGTTTTCCGTGCAATAACTTTAGTTTTCTTTTGTGTTCGAAGCTATAACTTCATATTCTGATAGCACTTGAGGTGTTGATCGTTGATATTGCATTTGGGGTCAATATGTCGAAGGTCAAGATCGCTGTTAAAATAGATAGATTTTTGATTTCCATGCAACAACTTTAGTTTTCTTTTGTTTTTCTTTTGTGTATGAAGCTATAACTTCATATTTTGATTGCATTTGAGGTGTCAACCATTGGGATTGCATTTGGGGTCAATAGGTCAAAAGTCATAGTCACTTACTATAAATAGATTTTTGATTTCCGTGCAATATAACTTTTGTGTTCTTGTGTGTGTATGAAGCTATAACTTCATATTGTGATTGCATTTGAGGTGTCAATCATTGGGATTGCATTTGGGGTCTGTAGCTTTGAGGTCAAGGTCACTGTTACTGTAAATAGTTTTTTGGGTTCCATGCAATTGCTTTGGTTTTCTTTTGTGTACAGAGCTATAGCTTGTTATTGTGATTGCATTTGAGGTGTCGATCGTTGAGATTGCATTTGGGGTCAGTAGGTCAAAGGTCAAGGTCACTGTTACTATAAATAGAATGGTTTCCCTGCAATAACTGTAGTTTTCTTTTGTGTAGAAAGCTATAATTTCATTGTCTCCAGGGAAAAAAAATTTGGGAGACTATAGTAATGAGTGATGTCCGTCCATCTGAGATATCCTGTCTGTGCATCGAAACATCCATCTGTCCAAAACACTTAAACGTCCAAATTTTAACTTGAGTTTGGGTGAATGAACCGTAACCAAATTTAGTATATGGCTTACTTGGGAGGTAATGCATGTTAAGTTTGAAAATGGGCATGGTCCATTTATTTTCACCAGAGTTATGGTCCTTTTTCGACTTGGGAAACATGTTTTTTGTATTGTCCAAATGTTAACTTGAGTTTGAATGAATTGATTGCAACCAAATTTGATATACATCTTACTGGGGAGGAAATACATCACCTTCAGATGGTTGAACAGCAAAGGGGGGGGGGGGGGGAGTATTTCCCGTAAGCCCCCACTCACTTTGTTTTTTATTCGTGTCTATTTTCAGGTCATTGATGTTGGAAGTGGCAAAGGGTACTTGGGCTCCTATTTATCACTTCATTATCATTTGCCTGTGATAGGTGTCGATTCATCTGGAAGCAATACTACAGCTGCTGGCACAAGGGCTAATAGACTAAAAGTACAATGGAACAGTCTGGTGAGAAATGCTAAAGCAGAGAAGTTAGCTGGTAAAAAGATTAAAATGAGAAGGCAGAACAGAAGATTGAAAAATAAGAATGCTGGCGAGAAAAAAAGTAGTGAATTAATCAGAAGTGAGGATTTTAATTGGCCATCAGATACTGATGACTACATTCCAGATAGTTTCTTTTCTGAAGAACTAATAGTACCTGAGAGTTGTTCTTTTGAAGGAATACAGAAAACATGTTCAAACAGTGACATTGGAATGTTAACAAATAAATCTGACATTTCTACAAGTTACCACTCCTCAGTCATTGATAAAAACTGTAGGGTATCTACTGAAAAGGCCAAGGAAAATAGTGAGATCAGTCTGAAGAAAGAAAACCAAAAGAGTCATAAAACAACTCATTTTGAATTGAGCTTAGATATTCAGAGATCTCATTACTCAGATAGATTCTGCAGTGAATGTAGGACAGGGGAAAGTCCTGAAAATAGTTTGGAAACCACTGCAAAAAGTAGTCATGCACAGATTTACTTTAATAACAGTTGCCAAAACAATCATACTTCTCATAAATCTAATAAACTGAATGGAATGTTACTGGAAGAAGAACTGGAATCTTCCAGATGTGAAGATACTTCTACAAGTATCGAAACTGAAGGAAGTAGTATTTATAATGGTGAGTGTAGATTCAAATGTAGGTTGGTAAATTTTTTATCCAGTGCATATTAAGTCGGGGAGGGCATATAAAAGGGGAGTTCATCCTTTATCCCTGTACCCAATGTAGAGATGATATCGAAATTTATTTTTTAAATATTAATTTTTCATAACATGTTAGCAAATCCATATCATGTGACTCCTCATTGGAATGAACTCAACTAGCTCATTCCAGTGAGGATCACATGATGTGGGTTTGTTGACATTTTTTTTAAAATATATTTTTTTCAACTGCTTAATTTGTAAATTACTGGGGCTGATTTATAATAAGGGGTTAACCCTTTACCCAACATGAAGAGTAGAAGACACTGTGCAAAAGAATTCCTTGAATAGCTAAAAAAAATTCAGTTTTTGCCTTGAACACATTTACCACTCATTGGACTGAACTTACTGAGCTCATTCCAATGAGGGCTGGCAAGCTATGCCTTTGATATAAATATTGAGAAAATAACAGTAATTAGGATGGTTGTTCTTCTGAAGGACACTGGCCATTTTTGTCCATTACATTAAGTAATGGGTTAAACCATCCATCAGTCTACTAATCTGATTGTATTTATACTCTTGTATTTCTTATTTATTTAATCTTATTTGTTTTACAAGGTTTGGCGAACAAGTTATGCAACTTATATTAACGCCTCTCCTTGACCCAATGGCGTAGGTGTATGGGATGACCTTCATAGCGGCTACTTCATGGCCTTGCTCTTCTCGAATACTATGAAGGGATCTTTATCCTGCACGGAGTGTGTCTCTCTCCGCACAGAAGACCATTTTACATCCCCACCCGGTAGGACGGTACGGTGTGACAGCATCAATGCCACAATTGATGCTGACAGAGAGTGTTCGGACACCTTGAGAACTTTCCCCGACCTCGAATCGATCCCGGGACCTCTGGCATGAGAGACCAGCGCACTTATCCACTCGGCCACCACTCTCCTCGGATAAAATACACTCTATTTTAATCTTGTATTTCTTATCAACCTACCTTACAGTTGTTTACTACAGGCTTGCACTACAGTGGAAGACCCTAACTCAGATAAAATACTCTCTATTTTAATCTTTCCCAAGAGATGTGGGAAAGAAAAGTGGTGTAAAAAACACCACGAAAAAATAAGCCAAAACTGGGCCCAGCGCCATCGGCGCACACCCAGTATGGGATGCTCTTCCCTTAGTACAAATCCACAACATCTGTTAACCAATGCGCAGTGCATTATCAATTCATCATTCCTTTTTCTGTCCGCACACGTGCTCTACGAAACAGTGATAATTCAACACGTCAATAATGGTTTTCCTGTGACTGGAATTATGGATCTGGCGATGGTATAATAACAGGATTGTGTTTTATATATTTTCGTTAATATTTTCAACCACATTCTCATTGCATTTTATTTATATATTCTGTTTTCGCGAATTTTTTTTTTCTTTTTCGACATCGTGTCAACGCAGTTCGGCAATAAATTTTTCGGTTGATAAAAATTTGTTATTATTATTGGAGTTAGGTGTCAATGAGGGACTGTATGGACAGGATTTCTTCACTCTGTTGAGAGCTGAATTTCTGTTTTTTAGGTTCCTGTCGGCCATCTGGGTTCTGTCGTGTACCCACCGGTTATTTTTTCTGCCACCTTTTCTCGTAGTTGGGGGGTGTTCTTCTACTTTATGTATCTGTTGAGTTCACCTTTTTCTTCTACTGCTCTCACCTCTGTTATTTCCAATTCGGTTCCTTTAGGGCAATTCATTTTGCCCTCGCTTTTGGTGCGTTCTCGTGGCTGTTCCCCCCGCCCCCATAGGGGGGGGGGGGGGTGCTGTCGTTTCGGGGCCTCCCGACTCAACCACATCTGGTGTGAGTTATACCCCCTCCATGAGGGATGTTCAGCTTTTCTCACACCCGCGGGGGGTGGGGAACACTGTCGTTTTGGGGCCTCCCGACTCGACCACATCTGGTGAGAGTTATTCCCTATCCGTGGGGGATGTGAAGGGTTTTTTTTACCGTGGTGGATACTGTGGGAGCTGTTGGATTTCTGGTGAAGAGATACCTGGTTCCGGGACTATGCGCCCTCTCCAGTCGACATCTGAGGCTGTTATTAGGGTTGTGACTCCTCCTTTGGGACCGAGCTAGGTGGCTCTCTCCCCTTTTCCACCAGTTCCAACAGCTCCCGTCGTATCTGCTGCTACTGCTGTTCCATCTACAATGTCATCGGGCACCGTTTTAGCCAGCCTCGGCTTATCCCTGCAGGGTTCTGCAGTGATGTCTGTAGTGTGGTTGTGGGGTATCGGCCTCAGCCTTCCCTGACTTCAACTCGCGAGGTCGGAAGTGGCTGCTGACTGAACCCCGCCCTGCTGTGTCCTCTCAGCCATTGAGCACAGCAGTTTTATCCCTGCAGGGGCCTGCAGAGGTGTCTGGTAGTGTAGAGGTGGGGTATCGGCCTCAGCCTTCCCTGACTTCAACTCGGCGAAGTTGGAAGTGGCTGCCGACCGAACCCCCATGCTGTGTCCTCTCAGGCGTTGAGCACAGCAGTTTTATCCCTGCAGTGTCCTACAGGGATGTCTTGTAGTGTAGATGTGGGGTATTGGCCTCAGCCATCCCTGACTTCAACTTGTGGTGCCGTCTCCCAGGATTGGAAGCAGGTTGCTTTCTGATCCCTTGGTGTGCCCACACCATGGGAGGCGTCGGCTGGTTTGCCCATGATGGGCTATGTGTCTTCTGACTCATGGGATGAGTCTGACATTCCTGACATCGAGAGCCAACAGTCTTCTGACTTGGGGGCAGCTCTTGACTTTGTGTTTGGGTTCCTTCCAGGTCTCAAACCGTCAAACCAGCTGACAGTGTCAGCCCGGCTGCGATCATCGGTCGCACGCCTACAGCCTATGGAGCAATATGCTTCTGGGCGCCTTTGATCGTGCCTGTCAGTACAGGTGGTTGAAGCATTTACAGCTTTGGACTCGAAGCTGAGTTCCAAGGCTACGAAGACGTCATTCTTCATCAAGGTTGACTCTTTTTGCCTGTGGTGCGTTATCGTTCCTACGATTTCGCCAATCCGTCTGTCTGTCAAACTGTGACGGTCTTGGATCGGGACTCCATTTCCTCAACCATATGGAGACTCTGGAGTCCAGGTTGGTCTTATCGAGAGGGATGCTGGAATGCATTCTCTCTTCGATCACGTCGTCTCTGCTTTGCTGCTCCCAGATGAGTTTGCCGACAAACAGGTTTTTGTTTTGTGTGTGCTGTGTGTGCTGTTTAAGGCGCTCATGCATCTTCTCACACACATGCCTGTTACGCGGCTAGCTTGGAATTAGTTCGCAGGTACGCTGTGCTGGACACACGATCCCCCCCTTTTGAGGGGAAGTGCGCTTCTCTTCGATCTGCCTCTTTTGCAGGGTCACCGACTATTCCATGGTTCCGTGGCGACGGTTCGGGATGGCTCATTGATCCGCTGCTGCTTCGTCAGCTTGATCGGCCTTCTGTTGGAGGCAGGCGCCGTCCAAAGCCTAACAAGTGCCCTTCTGCAAAGCTAAGGGCTGATCCTCCTACCGCCACTTCTACTCACTCACGGGGTGGGGTAGGCGTCTGCAGTAGTCGCCTCGATTTAGTCCCAGGCTGAGGCACTCCACTAAGTAGAGAGTGCCTCTTCCCACATGAGTCCCTTTCAACGTTAGACGTTGGGAACTTTTGACCACAGAGATAGGCGTTCTCCTGTCAATTGTCAAAGGGGACAATCGAGGTCATCAAGAACTTTCTTTCAGTGGGATTTTGTTTCCCGCGTGTTCTTGGTGCCGAAGAAGGACGGCCAACTCAGATAGGTTATCGATCTGAGTATTCTGATGCAGGCTATCATTGCTCCTCAGTTCAGCATGGAGGCTTTCAGATCAGTTCACCGCTCCATTCCCCAGGATGTTTTCCAGTTCAAGGCCATTCCCTTTGGCCTCGGCTTGGATCCTTGGGCCTTCACCTGTCTGATGTCGCATGTGTTAGTCTTACATTGCACACAGTTCAAGTTGTCTTCTTCGGCTTGTCTGGTTGATATCCTCCAGAGGCAATCCAATGCTGCTTTTCTGGAGTCTGATGTCATCACACTGTTGAGCCTACTCACGTCACTAGGGTTCTATGAGAGAAGTCGGACCTGGTTCCTTCTCCGTTTTGTCATCTGGGATGGACTTCATCAGCTCGGAGTCTTCCCCGACTGCTTGGTCTCTGCGTTTCAGTGACAGATCTCATTCCTCTAGGTCAACTGCATGTCTGACCTCTCCAACATTTTTGCTCAGTCGTTGGAGGCCGAATGTCGACCCTCTGGTTCTGGTGCTTCTGTTACCGGAGTCTCTTCCTTGTCACCTTCTCCCCTGACAGATGTTCAGTGAATTATGCAGGGAGTTCCATTGGACTTCCCCATATCCGATCATGTTCTGACGGTAGCCAGCGATCTCAGATGGGGTGTGACGTTGGGATCTTCTAGGTCTTTTCCTTCACAGGTCATGGGACCAGGATCTAGCAGCTTTTCATGTTGACCAGAAGGAGCTTCTTGCTCTTCTTCTGTGTTTCCGACAGTGGATTCCCCGCTTTTCGGATTGTCAGGTCCTGTGGTCTGACAGTTCTACGGTGGTTGTTTACATTCGGAACCAGGGCGTAACACACTATGTTCCCATGTAAGATTTGGTTCAGGATCTTCTACTGCTCGCTCAGGATGGCAACGTTGGAGTGGTGGTTCGTCACATTCCCGGTTGTCTGAACGTCCTTGCCAACTCCCTGTCCCTACCGAGTGGATGCTCCACATGGCGGTGTTCCAGTCTCTTTGCGATCTCTGGGGTATTCCCCACATCGATATCTTTGCGACTCATTGGAACCATCAGGTGAACACTTTCGTGTCCCTGAGTTCAGATGCTCTGGCTTTCGCTGTGGACGCTCTGGCCCTCCTTTGGGCCAGTCTTATCGGCTATGCCTTCCTGCTGGTTCCAATTCTGCCTCAGGTTCTAGCCCAGATAAGAACCTGCAGTTGTCGAATCCTTTCCATCACATCCCTGTCTCCTCGGTGGGTGTGGATCAATGTTAGCGGCGGTTCTGGCATGTCTCCCTCTACGTCACGACTTTCTTTGCCAAAGTCGCCCGAGGAGGTTTCAAGTTGACCCAACTTCATTGTGCCTTCGCGCATGTCTTTTATCGGGTCCTGTTTCCTCCGTAGTGGTTTTTAGAGACGAGCAGTGAAGTTGCTTTTTCTTCTTCAAGGAGGCACTCACTCCACTGGTTTAGCCTCTGTGGCTCAGTAGAAGGTTCTTCTGTCGATGGTGTGTGATCACTCAGTTGCTTCTGTCACTCCTTCAATCACACCGATTGCAGAGTTTCTGGTATATGTTTGTTTCTGGGGGTCTCCAGCGATGGGGACAAGTCCATGCTTCGGAGACCTTTTTTTATATGTGGTAGTGCATTGTTTCAGCACTCATCCTTGTCTCTCCAAGCTTGTTCAACTCTTTTCCTTGTAAAGGCCTAGGACTTTGCTGTTTACTCCAAGATGGACAATTTCTTGGGTGCTGCTCTGCTTGTGGGGGGGGATGGGGTGGGGAGGGGGGGCGTTCGCTCCTTTATCCCTGATGGATATGCGTTTTCTCACATGCCAGATCTCTCCTGAATCCATTTCTCGGTGGATTTGTCTTGCTATTCGTGCAGCTTCCGCTTGTCTAGCTACTGGTGATTGTATTACCAATCGTTTTTCTGCCATGAGGTGTGTGCATTGTCTTCCTCTCGGGGCTTATACTAACTCCGTCATGTTGTCGGATGTTATGCTGGCAGCCTACTGGAGAAATGCTACTTTATCTCTGACAGTTGCAGGAGCAGACAGGGGACCTTTGTCCTATGTGGGCCCTCTTTCTTCTGCTCAGGCTGTTGTCTATCCTAGCCATTCAGCTTCTTACAGGATCAGTTCCAGCTCCGTGCTGTTACTGCCCTTTCTGTCTGTGTGTCGCACATCACCATACGCCTCATCCTTCATTGTCTTTTACTAATGTTTGTGATGCTATGGTTTGATAGGACTAGGGACCTCTTCCTCTGTCCACGGTTCCAGTGCAATTGGGTTATGTGTGGGTTGGTTATGTGATTCCATCCATCCTATTGTCTATTCAGCCTGTAGTAAACAATTGTAAGGTAGGTTGATAAGAAATATAAATTTTATAGTAAATTTCCTTTCTTATTATACCTACCGCAGTTGTTTACATGGAGGCTCTCCCGTCTTCTTATTCGGGTAAGAATTTTTCCTCCCGCTGATCACATAACTCCTATGATGGCAGACTCAAAAGAATGATGAATTGATGATGCACTGCGCATTGGTTAACGGAAGTCTGGGATTTGTACTAAGGGAAGAGCGTCCCATACTGGGTGTGCGCCGATGGCGCTCGGCCCAGTTTTGGCTTATTTTTTTGTGGTGTTTTTTACACCACTTTTTTTCCCACATCTCTTGGGAAAGATTAAAATAGAGACTTTTTTTATCCGAGTTAGGGTCTTCCACTGTAGTGCAAGCCTGTAGTAAACAATTGCGGTAGGTATAATAAGAAAGGAAATTTACTATAAAAGTTAAAAAATTTATAGTAATTTATATATTTTTTATACTTACCAATGACCCAGACTTAGCTGGTGCTAACTCTAACAAAACCAGGGCCAAACACAAATTTTGCCCCCCAATCCCCAAAATTTGCATCCAAAACAAAAAGAAATCATGTCCTAAAGGACCTCCATACTACGCCCCCACTGCGCATGCGCAGTGACACAGACGTCCCGAAATTGATGCCAATTATCATTCTTACTGGCAGTGCCTGGTCAGCGCTATGTACTCAGTGGGGAGGCAAGAGTTCCCAACTCCTGGGAGGGCCATCCCCGTCTGGGTCATTGGTAAGTATAAAAAATATATAAATTACTATAAATTTTTTAACATTTTTATACTGTACCAATGACCCAGACTTAGCTGAATAGTAAACAGGCTGGAGGGCCTAGGACATAGAGGAAAATCCAATAAGCTCAACTATATAATAAAGAGGTAACCCCTTAAGGAGAAAAGGAGTATTAGGCTTTACATGTATGTTTCTTATTTAATATTAAATTAGAAAGATACAATACCCTTAATAATTGAGCACAATAATATTCATGTTCTCTATTAACATCCAGTATATCCCTTATACTAATTATTTTTAAAGTAAGCCAATAAATAAAGTAGTCCAGAGAATTGAGACTCTTTATAGTCATTTAAAAGTGTCCGAGTATTGTATATTAAAGCTCGTTTGACGCTTGACATATACAAATGCTTCACACCGAGCTACACTTTAAAAATAAGACATGAATGAATTTTAACATTAATATTACACTTTAAAACCATCCCGGAAGCGACTCAGAAATACTGACTTGGAGGAGGCATTCCCTTGCTTTTCACTATAAAGCAGGTGACCTAAGGGAACACCCCCCCCCCCCCCCCCCCCTTCCCCTTGCCCTGGGTCAAATAGCCCAGAGCGAAGAGGGCAGCCGGACGGAGTCACTGCCGGAACAGAAAGCCTGCATAACTATAGTTGCAACTGTTCAGTGGACGACATTCTGAGCAACAGATAACTGACCTAAACAATGCAGGGCTCCAGAAATGGACTCAATATTTCTGAGATAAAAATTCGTGAATGTGGATGGCTGAGACCAATAAGCAGCCTTCATTAAATCTGTAATAGCAACACTATTAGCATAAGCCCAAGAAGTAGCAAGAGCTCTTACTTCATGAGCGGAAATCTTAAGCACAGACTGCTGAGAAGAAGATAAACTCTCATAAGCAGTACGGATAGTTAATTGAATCCATCTAGCAATAGAATGGACCGAAATGTCCTTTCTATTAGGCATCAAAGACAGAAAGAAACGTTTCCGTCCCTTTCTGATAAACTGAGATCTCTGTTTATAGATACGTAACGCTCTAACAGGACAGAGTAAAGGCCTACGCCCGTCTGAAGACGGAAGAGCCTTAATAACAATAGGTTCCGGATATTTATTAGGAGCCTGATTCTTAGCTAAAAAAACGACATTAGTATGAAGGTGATAGTGTTCCCGACACTACGATAGTGAGAATCATCCACCGACAGTGCATGAAGCTCACTGACTCTTCTAGCAGAAGAGAAAGCTAAGAGAAAAGCTGTCTTATAAGATAAGAATTTGAAATCTACTGTCCCAAGAGGTTCAAATGGCTTTTCCTTCAATTTAAGAAGAACCCAAGCTAAATTCTATTTAGGAATTAATCTAAGAGTTCTGGGTCTATTTATCGAGAAGTTTCTAACCAACCTAGATAAAGAGACATTAGATCCAATTTGTAAACTATCATGATGTGCATAGGTATCAGATAACATAGACCTATAACCCTTAATAGTAACAGGCTGCAGTTTGATTTCGTCAAACAAGTATACTAGAAAGTTTGCAATGTCTGGTATAGAGGGATCGAATATATCTACAGAATGATCCCTACACCAACGCCGAAAAACCTTCCACTTAGCCGCATAGTTTAGCGAAGAGGAGGTCCTCCTACAGTTAGAAATCGCGTCCACTGCTCGTCCTGTAAAGTGCTTGCCATGCAAGAAGGACCGCACAACGGAAAAACGTGAAGGTTGAGACCTTGCGGGTTGTGATGGAGTTGGCGCGATTTCCCCTGCGAAAGAAGAAAGGAAGCTTTCGCGGTAGGTCCCACAACAGACACCTGAGTAGATTTATCCACGGTCTCTGTGGCGACAGAGATGCTACCAACAGAATCTTGCATTGAGATTGTTTTATCTTTAGCAATACTTGCTGAATTAACGGCGCTGGAGGATACGCATATCCTATCATTCCATCCCAAGGGATCGACAGAGCGTCTACTGCAAATGCTCTTGGATCCGGACACGGAGACACATACGTCTGCAACTGATTGTTGAGATGTGTCGCAAATAAGTCTATCATTGGCCGTTCCCATTGGTAGCAAATCTGATTGAATACTTGTTTGTTGAGAGTCCACTCCGACGGCAACAAGCGACCCTTTCGTGAAAGGGAGTCTGCTAGCACATTCAGACGACCCGGTATGTGACGGACTGAAAGAAGAACGTGATGTTCTAGCGCAAACAGAAGGATTCTTTCCGTTAGATTGAACAACGGAACTGAATGAGTGCCTCCCTGATTCCGTATATACGCCACTACTGTCGTATTGTCGGATAGGATTTGGACATGAGCATTGTGAATAATGCCCATCCAATGACGTAACGCAAGCCAAATTGACATCATTTCCTTGATGTTTATGTGCTTGCACAGGAATTGCGGATCCCAAAGACCCTGGCATCTCGAATCCGTTGGGATTAATGATGCACCCCAACCTGTTTGACTGGCATCCGTCATAATGGTAAAACTCGGATCCGGCAACTGCAGCGGAACTCCCTGAGTTAACCACTGAATGTTTGCCCAAGTCTGAATCTCTTGTTTCACTTGATCCGACAAGAGAACGTCTATGTCGAGCGAATGAATTTTCACACTCCAATTCTGAGTCAAGAAAATTTGGAGAGGACGTGTGCGTAACCGCCCCATCGGAATGAGATCCGCAGCGGCTCCGCACAGACCTATCAGTCTCATAAATTCTCTCGCTGTGACTTTGTCTGCGTGCAGACAATAGCGAGCGTAACAACTGACTAATTTTGCTCTGGTTAACGGCAGACGAACGAGATTGTTGTGCGTCTCGAAGCTCATTCCCAGATGAGTGAATGACTTGGACGGCACCAGATCCGACTTCTCCTCGTTTACTATAAAACCGAGACGTCGGAGCAATAGAAGTAGATTCTGAACATCGTTCTGAAGTGTTAACTCGTTGCCGTACCTCTGAAGAATGTCGTCCAGGTAGGCCGACGTTACCGCAGACGAATGAGCTCGGAAATAGATCATTACCGAGTTCATTACCCGAGTGAAAGTCCAGGGTGCTAGATTCAATCCGAAGCACATCGCCTGGAATTGATACACCACTCCTAGGACTGCGAAGCGTAGATACTTTCGGAATGTCAGATGTACCATGACGTGAAAGTACGCATCTTTGAGATCTATGCTTGTTGCATAATCGTTCACCTGAATACTCGCTCTGACCGACCGAATCGTCTCCATATAAAATTTCGGAGCGATGATCAGCTTGTTTATCCAGCTCAAATCTATGACTGGATGGAACGAGCCGTCTGGTTTCGGAACCAGAAACAGATGGCTGTAGAATCCCGGAGTCTCCTGGTTTTCTACGACCTCTACCGCGTTCTTCATTAAAAGAGACTGCACCTCTGATAACAGAGCATCTCTTTTCTGCGGATTTGACGCAAGTTGAGTCCACTTTGGACTTCGAGTTAATGGAGGCTTTCGTTTGAAGGATATCTTTAGACCTTCCGAAGTCACTCCTCTCACCCAAGGGTCGTCCGTAATTGACGCCCATTCTTGTGAAAAGCTCGACAACCTTCCGCCAACCGGTACGCGATAGAGGTTTAAGCCATCACCTCCTGGACCTGCGAGGCCTGCGGTAGGAGAAACCACGTCCTCCACGACCCGCACCTCGCCCCGTCGACCTCGGGGCATCCGACCTGTTGTCCCGGCCCGAAGGACGTCCCGAACGAGAGTCGCTACCCTGACGGTCTCTCGAATAAGACCAAGAGGACGCACCGGAACCTCTATAGGAACCTCTCTTGGGCGCATTAGACCCAGAAGTGCCTGTCTTATTCTTGTCTGCTGTATCCGACTTCTTAGAAGCAGATTTGAACAACAGAGAATCCGAAGCTTTCTTTGTAATTTTATCATAAATAGCAGAAAGCTTGCCGTCAAAGAGAAGTTCTCCGGAGACCGAAGCGACTCTAAGGGAGTTCTTCACCTTAGTATCCACGAGTGTGGATGTAGCTAGGGCTGCGTCACGTCTAACCAACTCCAGATTTGCCACTGAAAGGGCGGAGTTACACGTGGAATAAGCTACTGCCCTTGAAAGAAGTCTTAAAGAGGATTGAATATCCTGAAACTCTTTCCCTTGAAGGCGCAGTGATAACGCCTTAGTAAGGTGATCTGCGTAAGATAAGGCATCTAAATTGGCTCTGTTAGACGCAATAGCTGTTTCCAACACCGCGGTTGGAATAGAAGCCGACGACGGTAATGATAGCTCTAAGTCTTCCGCCTCGTCGTCCATATGCAGAGGAACTCTCGGGATACCCTGTCCTGCCGTGTCGAATTTATTCCTTGCATTAATGAAAGGCAGGTTGAGAGTATTAGCGGACAAGAAACCTGCTTTCCCCGTCTTGGAAGCAAGTTTAAATATAGCGTCGTTCAATAATTCAAATGTTCTTGCAACATTATTGGACTGCGACGGAAACTCGGGAGCGATGTCCCTGAACCGCTCAAAAAATTCAGAGTCCAATGACGCTATAATCCTCTTGTCCGGAACCGCAGCAGTCTGGCCCGACGGAACAACTTGAGGGAGAAAGTGCCGGATGAAGTCCACGGCAGCTTTATGTTGTTCCGAAAGGGATAGCTCCAAATCATCCGTATCCCTTTCACCATCTGGTCGGACCTCATGATGCTCCCGGTCGTCTGCCCCCGATGCTTCGGCGGAGCGTACCGACCCAGCGCCGTCGGATAATTCTCGATCCAACACCGGTTCTGTCGGCTGCTGGGATGCTGCGATAAGCTGTGCTATCTGCACAAGAATGTCCGGCGTCGAGACCTGCGGAGGCGCAGTCTTTCGCTGCTTCGCCGAGGGCAGCTCCGCATCAGATGGCTCCCGCATACTTTTTCTATGCGAATGTCCAGAGTCCATCGGTCTCGAATCCCTGGCTGCCGGATGGTGTGACCTGGTCGCCGAAGAATCCTTGATCGGCGAAGCTGGTAAGATATCGGCGGTCACGCAGCCAAGGTCCGGTCGTGTGCGCTGACGAGAAGAAGAAGCCTTAGCAGTCTCCGCGGACTGCCTATACAATGGAGCGTCCCGAGCGACGGACGTATGCTCCGCTTGCGACACATTTTGTACCACAACATCTGGTCCCAGATGTTGTTGTACGAGAGAGGGGCCTCTCTCGCTCGCGGCCCGGCTGGACCTGGACGAGCTAGGAACCGGACTCAAAGGCTTCCTCCGTTCTCGCCTACTATCCGCCGTCACTGGGTGTGCACATTGTATGTTTATAGTGCTCGCATCACCCAAAATTTCCTCCTGGACCGCATCGGACGAACCCGGCTGCCGAACCATTCGGTGAATGGACGCTACACCGGGCGAGCTATCGGACGACATTTGTTTAATCTCCATGAGCACTTTTGCCGCTAGCTCTGAATTCATTTGTGACGACGGACGCACACTTGTAGAAGATAACATGGAAACATCACCCTGTTCTTGTTCCTCTGAAATAGAAACTGAGAGAGTAGAGTGACCTTGCGGAGAAAGAGCCGGCATAGCCCTTTCTCCAGAAACAACATACCGTGACACACGTTTCCAATGTTTGTCATCCCAATATTGACATATAGGACAGGGATTAGTGCGAGAACACTGACTACAATTAATACAATGATCATGAAAGTCAGAGGAAGATTTCTTCCTATTACAATTTGAACAATATCCTTTCATTGTGAAAAGTCAACAACAAGTCCTAGTTACTCGCACAAACCCCTGACACAAAGATACATAATAATATGATCCATTAATAAATGAAAAAACAATTGCAAATCAAAATAATTTTGAAAAAATATTTTTTAAGCGAAGCCCAAGTTGCTGAAAAGTAACGTTGAGCCCCGATGGATCCGATGGCAAAGTGTGGTCAAAAATTTTAAATTTATATTAAATAATTAATGAGACACTTACGGATAATATAAATGTATCTTATAGTGAGATAAACTACACCAAAGGCAAACAGCCCCCCTCAAAAAAGGCTGTTGCCAATGTAAACAAACAGTGTAAAACACCAGAAAACATGACTCCAGGCACTGAAAAAACTGGCCCGAAATCAGTCATCAAAATTACACTCTATCTGATGCAAAACAGAGACTCCCAGGGGAGAATCTGCAGAACATCAGATGGAAGATGCAGAACACAACGTTTATACACCCATGGGTGAAAACGTAACTATGGGGAAAATAACAGAAAACATTCTGTATCCAAGCAACTCTCCCAGGGAAATTTTAGAAATGAACTTTCTCAAAAATATGCCAAAAGCATGGGAGAATTGCAAGGGGGGACTTTAGAAGGCTAGGGGAGAGGAAACACTGAATAAGCAGTGCAACATTTAGCAAGAATGACAACAAGAGGCCCATGCCTCGAAAATAGGCAACTTAACATAATTTCATCAAAAAATTTTAAGTACAGCCCTGATTATTTTTTGTCACTTCTTTTTCCTCTTCTCCTTCTATATCCTCCTTAGAATCACCATTTCTCCAAAAATTACGTGTCTGGCATCCTTTAAACTGAGATTTACAAGCACAAAGATCAGTGAGATGTTGACTGATGAAGGGCCAAACAGAGAATGATAATTGGCGTCAATTTCGGGACGTCTGTGTCACTGCGCATGCGCAGTGGGGGCGTAGTATGGAGGTCCTTTAGCACATGATTTCTTTTTGTTTTGGATGCAAATTTTGGGGATTGGGGGGCAAAATTTGTGTTCGGCCCTGGTTTTGTTAGAGTTAGCACCAGCTAAGTCTGGGTCATTGGTACAGTATAAAAATTTTATATTTTTCGGATCTTGTGACTTGATAACAAGAGTACAAAGTGTATGTACACATCTTGTTGTGAAATTTTCTTGTTAAGTGCTCTTTTTTCCAGTTTTGTAATGCTTTCTTTGAAATACAATACCAGAAGAATTATGGTAGTTTTTAGGCAGCAATCATATTACATTTATATGGTTAGTTTAGAGTTAATTATCCACAGATTTCGATGTCTTTTTGTCATCCTTTAGTTATTTCTATGACCTCACTGTCATCTCAGATTGGGTTGGTTTGCACTAGTTAATTGTGACAGCACTCCGGCCATGTGTGCTTGATTTCTTGTTGTGTATTTGTAACCAGTCAGTCTGTGAGTTACATCAAGGCTAATGGGTCAGGTGGTGTTTTACCAATCAAAATTCCACCTGCCTCCCCTATCAACACCTTTGAAAACTCATTGCAGAGGTATAGCTTGTCAAGTGTCTTCAGTATGGGTACAATTTAGGTTATGTGGGCATCTTTTCATACCGCCCACAATGTAGGCAACATTTTCCAAAATGAAACTCCCCATAGAGCAGTTAATATAATTATTTTACTACTCCTTTATTGGCTATACCGTACTTAAGATACATATATCAAACAATAAAATGTACATCAGTAATTTACAGTGTAGTCCTAAAACACATACATTGGTTCTTAGTCATTGCAAGTGGGGTTTTCCAGTCTGTGATGGCTGCTAAAAGATCATCTAGTTAGTTCCATTTTCCACTGGATTTTCCAATCCTGGTGAGAGATAATGGTATGAAGTGCAAGCCCAAAGGCAGGGGATGGAATATTCTGTTCAAATCAAGATCTCTTTCGAACAGAGTTCCCATTCTTAAGAAGATGTGAAAGCAATTCGTACAGGAAATGTAAGTACAAGACTTCATTTTGCACTTAATTTAAAAAGTATAGAATTTATAATTGGACACTAAACCACAAATTGCAATTTTTAGCTCAATATGACGAAGTCAAGCTGAGCTATTGATGTCATTTCTAGTCCATCTGCACATGTATGCACATACATTCCACAATTTCCTTTGGCACACTGCACAGGTCATATTTATGATTGGATCGATATGAAACCTGTTATGCTTGTTTGAGGTGACCTCTAGATGGGAGCTATCTATTCTCTTCCATTTCTGTCAAAAAATGTTGCCGTTGGCAATGGCCTTTGAACTTAATTTAGTAATGCATCAATACATTCCTTTGACACACCCTCCAGGGCACGTTTATGATTGGATCACTTTGAAACTTGGTATGCTTGTTTGGGGTGACCTCTAGATAGGGGCTATCAATTTTCTTCCATTTTTGTCAAAAAACCATTGCCATTACCAACGACCTTTGAACTAAGTGTAGTTGTGCATGAATATATTCCTTTGGCACACCCTCCAGGGTGTGTTTATGATTGGATCACTTTGAAACTTGGTATGCTTGTTTGGGGTGACCTCTAGATGGGGGCTATCTATTTTCGTCCATTTCTGTCAAAAAATGTTGTCATTGGCAACAACCTTTGAACTTAATTTAGTTATGCATCAATTTTTAGCTCACCTGACTGAAAGTCAGGGTGAGCTTTTCTTATCACTCTTCGTCCGTCGTCCGTCCGTCGTCCTGCGTGAAGGTGGTGTTTGAGCCTCTTTCTCCTAAACTACTGGCCACATTTTAATTAAATTTCATGTATATGGTGGTTATATAGGGGCATTTTGATTTTTATCCAAATTAGGTTTCGGCTCATATTGAGCAGAGATGTGGGGAAAAAATAGCCAAATTTTTTGAAAATCGTCTTCTAATGAACCACCAGTAGCAGAGACTTGATTTGTGGTATACAGAATCCTTTTGAGGTTTAGAATCAAATTTGTTCAAGAGAAGTTTGTCGGGCATTATTTGCCTTCGTTATGGGAGGGGCAAAAATTTTGGCCACGCCTAAAATTTCTATTTTCTGAACCGTGAGGTCAATGTGAACCAAATTTGATATGAGATGATAATGGGTCATAAGTAGTTGATTGATGCAAAAAAAAAATTTCTCATTGCCCCGTGGGAACCTCGGGAGCTAAAAATAGGAAAAACCTTAAAACTGCCATATCTCCAAAACTACACAGCACAGAGAATTCTTATTTTGTATAAAGCTTACTTTTATCCAGTAGAATAGAATGGTTAAAAAAAATCCCTATCGGTTTGATCACAAGGTACTTTTTTCAGGACTTTGAAAAAGTGCTGAGTCAGCACTTTTTAACTCTTGTAGGCAATGGGAAAAACATTAAAAAATCTTCTTCTCCAGATCCAGCTGGCAGAATCTTTTCATATTTGGTATGCAACATTGTAGGGTGGATCTGATTCAAGTTTGTTCAAATCGGCCCCCTGGGTTCATATTTCGGCTCAGTATAGGAGCCCGATTTCGAACTTAGTGCATTTCAGGCAAATTTCTTAAAAAATATTCTTCTCCAGATCCAGCAGGCAGAATCTTTTGATATTTGGTATGCAACATTGTGGGGTGGATCTGATTCAAGTTTGTTCAAATCGGCTCCCTAGATTCATATTTGGGCTCACTATAGAAGCTCGAATTCGAACTTAGTGCATTTCGGGCAAATTTCTTCAAAAATCTTCTTCTCCAGATCCAGCAGGCAGAATCTTTTCATATTTGGTATGCAACATTGTGGGGTGGATCTGATTCAAGTTTGTTCAAATCGGCCTCCTGGATTCATATTTGGGCTTACTATAGAAGCCTGAATTCGAACTTCGTGCATTTCAGGCAAATTTATTAAAAAATCTTCTTCTCCAGATCCAACAGGCAGAATCTTTTCATATTTGGTATGCAACATTGTGGGGTGGATCTGATTCAAGTTTGTTCAAATCGGCTTCCTAGATTCATATTTGGGCTCACTATAGAAGCTCGAATTCGAACTTAGTGCATTTCAGGCAAATTTTTTTAAAAATATTCTTCTCCAGATCCAGCAGGCAGAATCTTTTCATATTTGGTAAGCAACATTGTGGGGTGGATCTGATTCAAGTTTGTTCAAATCGGCTCCCTGGGTTTATATTTGGGCTTAGTATAGGAGCCCAAATTTGAACTTAGTGCATTTCAGGCAAATTTTTTAAAAATCTTCTCCAGATCCAGCAGGCAGAATCTTTTGATATTTGGTATGCAACATTGTGGGATGGATCTGATGCAAATTTGTTCAAAATGGCTCCCTAGATTCATATTTGGGCTCACTGTAGAAGCTTGAATTCGAACTTAGTGCATTTCGGGCCAATTTCTTAAAAAATCTTCTTCTCCAGATCGAGCAGGCAGAATCTTTTGATATTTGGTATGCAACATTGTGGGGTTGATCTGATTCAAGTTTGTTCAAATCGGCTTCCTAGATTCATATTTGTGCTCACTATAGAAGCTCGAATTCGAACTTAGTGCATTTCAGGCAAATTTCTTAAAAAATCTTCTTCTCCAGATCCAGCAGGCAGAATTTTTTTCATATTTGGTAAGCAACATTGTGGGGTGGATCTGCTTCAAGTTTGTTCAAATCGGCCCCCCTGGGTTTATATTTGGGCTCAGTATAGGAGCCCAAATTTGAACTTAGTGCATTTCAGGCAAATTTCTTAAAAAATATTCTTCTCCAGATCCAGCAGGCAGAATCTTTTGATATTTGGTATGCAACATTGTGGAGTGGATCTGATTCAAGTTTGTTCAAATCGGCCCCCTGAATTCATATTTGGGCTCACTATAGAAGCCCGAATTCGAACTTAGTGCATTTCAGGGAAATTTCTTAAAATATCTCCTTCTCCAGATCCAGCAGGCAGAATCTTTTGATATTTGGTATGCAACATTGTGGGGTGGATCTGATTCAAGATTGTTCAAATCAGCCCCCTGGGTTTATATTTGGGCTCAGTATAGGTGCCCAAATTTGAACTTAGTGCATTTCAGGCAAATTTCTTTGAAAATCTTCTTCTCAAGATCCACCAGGCAGAATCTTCTGATATTGGGTATGCACCATGCTTGGGGGGTGAGATTCAAGTTTGTTCAAGCCAAGTCCCTGGGTTCATATTTGGGCTCACTGTGGTAGCCCGAATTATAACTTAGTTCAAAATGAGGAATTTTCTTTAAAAATCTTCTTCTCCAGATCCAGCAGTCGGAATGTTTTGATATTTGGTATGCAGCATCCTTAGGGGGGTGAGATTTAAGTTTGTTCAAGCCATGTCCCTAGGTCCATATTTGGACTCACTGTGGGAGCCCGAATGATTACTTAGTTCAAAATGAGGAATTTTCTTTAAAAATCTTCTTCAGATCCATCAGTCGGAATGTTTTGATATTTGGTATGCAGCATCCTTAGGGGGGTGAGATTTAAGTTTATTCAAGCCATGTCCCTAGGTCCATATTTGGACTCACTGTGGGAGCTTGAATTGTAACTTAGTTCAAAATGAGGAATTTTCTTTAAAAATCTTCTTCTTCAGATCCAGCAGTTGGAATGTTTTGATATTTGGTGTGCAGCATCTTTAGGGGGGGGGGGGGGGGGGGGGGGGGGGGGGGGAGATTCAAGTTTGTTATAGCCAAGTCCCTGGGTTCATATATGGGCTCCCTATGGGAGCCTGAATTATAACTTAGTTCAATATGAGGAATATTCTTTAAAAATCTTCTTTTTTTTTAGATCCACTGGTCAGAATCTTTGGATATTTGGTATAAGCTTTTCTTAGGAGGAGCAGATGCAACTTGTTGAAATCAATTCTCTGAGTTGATATTTAGGCTACCATGTCAGGTGAGTGCCCTCAGGCCCCTTGGGGCCTCTTGTTCCCTTTGGCACACCCTACAGAGCACATTTATGATTGTATCAATTTGAATCTTGGTAAGCTTGTTTGGGGTGACCTCTAGATGGGAGTTATTGATTTTCTTCTATTCCCATCAAAAAAACATTATCATTGGCAACAACCTTTGAACTTAATTTAGTTATGCATCATTATATTCCTTTGGCACACCCTCCAGGGCATGTTTATGATTGGATCAATTTGAAACTTGGTATGCTTGTTTGGGGTGACCTCTATATGGGCGCTATCGAGTATGTGTGACCTTTGGACTAAGTGAAGTTGTGCATCAATATATTTCTTTGTCACATCACACAGGGAACGTTTATGATCAGATCACTTTGAAACTTGATATGTATATTTGGGGTGTCCTCTAGATGGGAGCTATTGATTTCTCATCAGCTTACCTTACAATTGTTTACTACAGGCTTGCACTACAGTGGAAGGCCCTAACTTGGAAAATATACTCTCTATTTTGATCTTTCCCAAGCGATTTGGGAAAGAAAAGTGGTGCAAAAGCACTAAGAAAAAATAAGCCAAAACTGGGTCGAGCACCATCGGCACACACCCAGTAGGGGACGCTCTTCTCTTAGTACAAATCCGCGACTTTCGGGAACCAGTGCGCAGGCAGCAACTAATGAACCATTCTTTTTTCGTCCGCCCATGTGGCAGGACGTCCATTTGTATTCAGAAACAGTGATAATTCAACTCATTGATAATGGTTTCCTGTGGCTGGAATTATGGATCTGAGGATCGTTTAATAACAGGACTGTGTTTTATATATTCTTGTTATTATTTTCAACCACATTTTCATTGTATTTTATATATCCTCTGTGTTTGCGCGCGAGTTTCGCATACCATGTGGTTCGGACATAAAATGTTTTGGTTGATAAATTTATGTTGTCCTTTTGGATATTATTATTATTATTGGAGTTACCGGTAGGTGTCATGGGGGGGGCTGTTTGGACAGGATTTCTCCTCTCTGTTGAGGGCAGAATTTCTGTTTTTTGGTCCCTGTCGGCCGTCTGGGTTCAGTTGTGTTCCCGCCGGTCCTTTTTTTTTGCCACCTTTCTCTCATAGTTGGGGATGTTCTTCTACTTTCTACATCTGTTGAGTTCACCTTTTTCTTCTACGGCTCTCACGTCTGTTATGCCCAGGGCTGTTCCTTGTGGGCAATGCCTTTTGCCTAAGAATGTGGTGCGTTTTCGTGGCCGTTACTCCTGCACCCGTAGGGATGGGGAATGCTGTCGCTCGGGGCCTCCCAACACGTCCACATCTGGTGAGAGTTATACCCCCTCTGTGGGGGATGTGCAGTCTTTTTCTGTGGTAGATACTGTGGGAGCTGTTGAGTTGTCTGGTGAAGAGATGCCTGGTCCAGTACTGTGGTCCCTCTCCAGTCGACATCTGAGGCTGTCACTAGCGTTGTGACTCCTTGTTTGGAGCCGAGCTAGGTTGCTCTCTCCCCTTTTCCATCAGCTTCAACAGCTCCCATCGTATCTGCTGCTACTGCTGTTCCATCTGCAACATCATCGGTCACCATTTCAGCAGGCCTCGGCTTATCCCTGCAGAGGTCTGCAGTGATGCATCTCTGGTAGTGTGGATGTGGGGTATCGGCCTCAGCCTTCCCTGACTTCAACTCGGCAAAGTTGAAACAGGCTGCCGACTGAACCCTCTGCTGTGGCCTCTCAGGTGTTGAGCACAGCAATTTTATCCCTGCAGGGGTCTGCAGAGATGTCTGGTAGTGTAGATGTGGGGGTACCGTCCTCAGCCTTCCCTGACTTCAACTCGGCGAAGTAGGAAGGGGCTGCCAGCCGGACCCTCTGCTGTGGTCTCTCAGCCGTCAAGCACCGCAGTTTTCTCATTGGATTCGGATGTTCATGGTGGGTCCACCATGGTCTGGTCCCATGGCCAGTTTTGCGGGACCAACGCCTTTTGTACAGCCTGGACCTTCTGTCCCTCAGAGGTCCACAGCGACTCTCCTGAGTTCCCACTCTGTAGATCCTCAGGGTATGTCATACCCCTATACACATCTGCCTTCAGATGTTTCGGCTGCAACCCGTCACCCCACGTCGGGTATATTTGAGGATCATGACCCTTTGCTGGTTAAAAGGGTCAGGAGTGAAGCCACTTTGCCGGTTTGTTCCCACGTTGAACCGGCCGACACGGGCCTTGAGCTTAGGGAGGCCCTCTCCTTGCTCACTCAGGTTCTTTCCAAGAACCTTACCATTGCTTCCAGTGAGGCTACTAGTGGTTTCCTGGTGCCCCTCCCCCTGCGGCACCACCTCCCAAGATCAGAAGCCGGCCGCTTTCTGATCCCTGAGGTGTGCCTACACCATGGGAGGCATCGGCTGGTTTGCCCATGATGGGCTATGTGTCTTCCGACTCAGAGGATGAGTCTGACATACCTGCCGTTGAGAGCCAACAGTCTTCTGACTTGGGAGAGGCGCTTGACTTTGTGTTTGGGTTCCTTCCAGATCTCACACCGTCAAACCAGCTGACCGTGTCAGCCAGGCTGCGATCATCGGTTGCGCGCCTACAGCCTGTGGTGCAACCTGCTTCTGGGCGCCTTCGACCATGCCAGTCGCTACAGGTGGCTGAAGCAGAGTTCCAAGGCTATGAAGACTTCGTTCGGACACTTTTTTGCCTCCAGTGCGTTATCGTTCCTATGATTCTGCCAATCCGTCAGTCTCCCAGACTTTGACGGTCTTGGATCAGGACTCCACCTCCCTTGGGCTTTCCAAGCCTAAGTCAGCCGTTATTCCTGTGGCGACTCTGGAGTACCTGTTGGGCTTATCGAGAGAGATGCTGGGCATGCTTTCTCTCTCGGATCCCATTGTCTCTGCTTTAGCTGCTTATCTGCCTCCAGATAAGTTTGACGATGTACAGGCTCCTTTGCGTGTGATTTCCAAGGCGCTCATGCACACGCATGCCTGTAACACGGCTAACTTGGAATTAGTTCACAGGGACGCTGTGTTGGACACAAGCCGTTCCCTTCCTGAGGGTCAGCGCGTTGCTCTTTGATCTGCTTCTTTGGTAGGTCTGCAACTATTCCATGGTGACGGTCTGGTGTGACATCCTACGTCATTCCATAGATCAGCTGCTGCTTTGTCATCTTGATCAGCCTTCTGTTGGAGGCAGGGGCGGTCCAAAGCCTAACAAGCGCCCTTCTGCTTCCTCTGTAATACCAAGGGCTTATCCTCCTGCCGCCGCTTTACTTACTCATGGGGTAAGGGTAGCCGTTGGCAGTCGTCACCTCGATTCGTCCCAGGTTGAAGTATTCAACTCTGTCGAGAATGCCTCTTCCAACACAAGTTCCTTTAGACATTACACGTTGGGAACTTTTGATCACGGGGCTAGGCAATCTACTGTCAAAGGGGGCGATCGAGGTTGTCAAGAACATTCATTCAGTGGGATTTTATTCCTGCCTGTTCTTAGTGCCGAAGAAGTACAGCCGACTTTGTCCAGTTACCGATCTGAGTATCTTGAGCCAGTCTATCATTGCTCCTAAGTTCAGCATGGAGACTTTCAGGTCGGTTCGCCGCTCCATTCACCAGGGAGTTTTCGCTTCCAGCATCGATCTGCGAGACACTTACTTTCACGTTCCGATTCATTGGACATCGCGAATCATTCAAACCCTTATCCCAGGTGGATATGCATTTTCTCACATACAAGATGGCTTTTCTGATGGCTTTTGCCTCAGCCAGACAGGTTAATGAGCTTCACGCCCTCTCGGTTGACCTGGCCTTTTTCAGGAGCTCTCCCAACAGTGTTACATTTAGCACTGATTGCTCCTTTCAGGCCAAGAATCAGATACCAGAAACTACTCCACCTCCTGTATGTATCAGGGCTCTTCCTTCTGCTGAGGGTAACAGCCCTTTGCTTTGTCCAGTTCGTGCAATTCACATTTATCTCAATCGGACACAGTTCATTAAGAAAGGCAAGAAACAATTTTTTTTCTGTCTCTTATACCTGGTCGACAGAAGATCTCTTCTCAATCCATTTCTCGATGGATTTTTTTGCTATTCGCATGGCTTACGCTCGACTAGCGACTGACGATTGTATCACCAATCGTATTTCTGCCCACGAGGTGCGTGCATTGTCTACCTCTTGGGCTTAAACTAACTCCGTCATCTTGTTGGATGTTATGCAAGCAGCCTACTGGAGATATGCTACTTTCTCCACCTATCTGCATCAGTTGCAGGAGCAGTTAGAGGACCTTTTTTTTCATTAGTTACTGTCTGCGCACTGGTTCCCGGAAGTCGTGGATTTGTTCTAAGAGAAGAGCATCCCCTACTGGGTGTGTGCCGATGACGCTCGACCCAATTTTTGCTTATTTTTTCGTGGTGATTTTGCACCACTTTTCTTTCCCAAATCGTTTGGGAAAGATCAAAATAGAGAGTATATTTTCCGAGTTAGGGTCTTCCACTGTAGTGCAAGCCTGTAGTAAACAATTGTGTATAATAAGAAAGGAAATGTACTATAAAATTTAAATTTTCTTTCATTTCCAACAAAAAACTTTGCCTTTGGCAACACCTTTTGAATTTTGTGGTTTTGTGCATCAATATTTTCCTTTGGCATGCCCTGCAGGGTGCATTCATGAATGGAACTCTTTGAAATTAAGTATGCTTGTTTGGGCTGACCACCAGATGGGAGCTTTTGATTTTATTCCATTTCTGACAAGAAACGTTGCCAGTAGCAATGACATTCATTTATCTGTTTGGATATCGACAATTTCCTTTGACACCAGGGGTCAGCCGAGTGGGCGACTAGGGCAAAGAAGTCGCCTTGTCATTCCTCGAGTCGCCTTTGTTTACATTGGGGGCAAAATTCAAGTCTCCTTCCAGAACTTCCTTGGGAGACATGGCAGTTTTATGCATTTTTTTGTGTTTTATTTTTTTAAAAAACCATGAAAGTCAAATTTTTCTGTGGGGTGGGCAGGGGGGAGATCTTTTTCTCCACAATTCGTCATGTTAGCTATTGCTGTGTCCTCTATGTACATTTATTTTGACACAATGTCATATATGTTTTATGTTTTTTTCTGACTTCTCCCTCATGTCCACTGACTTCTCCCTCCTGGCCCCTGACTTCTCCTTAAAGTCTCTGGAGGGAGAAGTCACTTTTCCCTAAAATCAGCTGCCTGGCTGACCCCTGTTTGACACACTGCACAGGTCGCATTTATCATTGAATTGCTTTGAAGCTTGGTATGCTTATTCAGGGTGACCTCTAGATGTGATCTATTGATTTTCTTTCATTTTCATCAAAAAAGTTGCTGTTTACAATGACTTTCAAACTTAGTGCATTTGTGCATCACATTTTCCTTTGGCACATCCTACAAGGTGCATTCATGAGTAGATTGCTTTCTGATGGGAGCTTCTTTCATCCCTGTCAAAAAAGTTGCTGTTAGCAATGACCTTCAACTTTGCATTTTTGTGCAACCACAATTTCCTTTGGCACACTGCACAGCTTACATTTATGATCCTATTGCTTTGAAACTTGATGTGCCGGGTTGGAGCAATGTTTACAGTATGTCAAGAGTGGATTGTAACTAAATCACCCATGTTGTGGGGTTATCCCCCAGAGTATCACTTTCAAATTCTGTACATATGGACAAAAAACACAAGCAATGTTTCAGCCAATGGGCCTCCAGGTTTAACCCAGAAGTATATTGGCTGGAACATTGCTTGTGCTTTGCAACAAAGCAAGCTATTATTGCTTGGGTGGAATCTCCACTCTATGGGTGATTCAGTGATAATACACTCTCCACAGGAGTGCAGAAACTCAGTGGTAGACTGTTGTACTTCTATGCTAGAGATTCTGAATTTGATCCCCATCTGGGACGACCCGTGCTGTGTCCTTGGGCAAGGCATTTTATCCCAGTTGCCTACATGGGGGCATGATGACTCTGTGTACTAAGGCGTACTGCACGTTGATGGTGCACATGTCTTCAACTACTGTAACCCTGCTTGAACACAGCTTGAACAGAGTTAGAATGTTGAGGAGCTGACAGTTGTTTGTCGATGCTCGGTGGTTCGCTCCGGGTACTCTGGCTTCCTCCACCCGAAAAACTGCCATGGTCATGGTCAGCCCTTGTGCATAAGTATGTGACCTTAAACACCAATAAATAAATAAATACACTCTCCACGTACTGTAGATGTGACCCGTTGGTTTTCTTTCATTTCCATCGAGAAATATTGCTGTTAGCAATGATCTTTGAACTAAACATTTTTATATGAGAAATTTTTCTTCTACTGCTGAGTGAACATCAAGTTAATGCATACAGTGTAAAACCACTAAAGTGGTTTCCAGAACTTTTCAATAGAGCCATAATAGTGCCTTCTAGCACTCAACCAGTTAAAACGAGCACTTTCATACAAAAGATATTTCAACCATAAGAGGATTTTTTCAGAATGAAAATTGTAATTTCTCCAAATGATCAAAATTTATTTAAGTTTACATATTTCAGAGAAAATGTTGGCATTCGGGCAGCCAATAGTTTTTCCAACAAACAGACGTTTCTGACAGAAATGGTCATGGGGCCCACTAGCTTTGGGCCTGATGACAGCTTATAATTGGATAATTGAAAGAAACTCATGAAATAAACTGCAGTCTTAAACCAGTCCCAGCCTTTTCACTGGTAAACATATAGCATTACATGTACATAGACTTTCTCTTGCTTGAATAATTTGAAAAATGTCAAGGAAACCATTTTTCAAGTAATCTTAATTTCTGATTGTGGAAGTTAACTTGTAACCTATCTGGTTTTACTGAGAATGAATGAAATTTATATGTGATTGCAGAAGGTTCTTGTTTGAACCAGTAGAAACCGCATCTCCAAATGTAAAAAGGATAATGTGTCATGTGATAGGTAAAAGTAATCTCTAGTATTCTCTACTTGTCACCCAAAAATTCTACCTGAACCAGCCTCAACACTGATTCTAAAACATGCATGTAATAAGAGCTTGTGCTGGTGTTACCCGTTTGTTGCCCGAGAAACATCCAGGTGCTAAGAAAAACCTTTGACCACTGACTAACTGGCTTCGACTAGAATTGTTACATGTAAGCTATCCCCAACTAATATTCGTATCGCAGTTAATAATACCAATGAAAACTCGTCAGTATTACAAGTCACCTCCAGCAGAGGTTTTCTGTCCTGGAAATGAGATGGGAACGAGTGCAATTGCTCCCGTCAGCACTCGTGTTTTCCATTTTATGGGAGCTAAAAAATGCACTTGTTGAAAAATATTGTGGAGCACTAATATACTGTGAGGGCATATAAATGTGTTCATTTTGAGAAAGCAGCAGTCTGTGGCCAGTAGCAAGTTACTGTTATAATTCAGCAATTCCTTATACATTTAACGCGAACTGCCGCTTTTCCAGTCAGGAACATGATACGTCATAACGTCATTAAATAGGGTGGCTGTTCAGTAAATGTGTGGGGTAGACCAATCGATATTTTCAGCGTGCAGCCCAAGGCTGCACATTGAAAATATTGATTGGTTAACTCCAAATAATGAATATGTACGGGTTCTAATTGCTGCCATTGAACTGTCATGGAAGATACCACCAGAGTTCAAAGGGATAAGGTTTCTGGTGTTTGATGACAAAAAAATTCTTATACTAACATTTTACGGGTGCAATTTACTCCCGTCTCTGATTTCACGGGAGCTTAAAACTGCACCCGTCAATTTTGTTCATTTCCAGCACTGGGTTTTAAGTTTAACTGCATCTTTTTAAATAATAATCCTCTAATACTATAGACATGAATTTGACATTCTGTGTAGAGTCCAACACATCTAACATACTGCCAAGTTTACTCCATGGGAATAAGAATTATATGATAGACATTGGAATGCTGAATATACAATCAAATTCAAATTCGTATAGCTAACTCCTTTTTGATCATATTTTTCATTTAATAGCTTCAGTATGTGTTGAATTAAATTGGTTTCATGGAGAGTGAATATGAATTCTAGAGAAAAACATTCTTTCCCTAATTTCATCACCAAAGGATGAAAAAATCGACTATAGTTCATAGGGGTATTCTTTTCTTGTTATTTGGTAAACGTACTAGAGCTGAAATGGCTAACCTATTAATTGATTAACCAATGATCAACATCTTGATCGATGGAAAAAGTAATTGATTGATTAATAGTTACTTTTGAACTATTGCATTATATGGGTTAACAAAGGAACAAACTTGCTCCAAAACAGGCAAAACTGACTCAAATCAATTATGTGAGACAGAGTATACCATGCAAGTTACGTGATGACATACTTGTTCACTTGAATGATCATTATCCAGTATCACTAGCTGGAAATGAAATGGCCATTCTTAAGTTAACCTTTACCCAATGCGGGTACCAGACGACACTTGCAAAATAAATACTTGAATAACTAAAATTTTTCAATTTTTGTCTCAAAAACATGGCTTATGATCCCTTATTTGAATGAGCTCAATGAGCTCGTTCCAATGAGAGATTATTAGCTATGTTTTTGAGACAAAAATTGAAAACATAATAAAATTTGAATGGAGATTTTTTAACGTTGGCCTGGCCCGTTTTGTCCTTTATGTTGGGTAAAGGGTTAATGCTGTAAATCATCAACAGTACAGCAATTATTGGACTACCTATTAGGGTAAGTAATTAATCGGTTAACCAAGGTTAATCCAGGTGATTAATCGGTCAAGAAAACCCTTTAACCGTTTCAGCTCTAACACGAATGGGGGTTGATCACATTGATAGATTGTCAATTACTTCTGAATTTGAGACATGGTGCAGGACTTCAACTTTATCGTTTGAGGCTACATTTGGGATTGTTTATCATACTTAGTGAAATTGAAACTTGCATTATTTCTATGATAGGTGGGACAAAATCATTATCTTGGGCACCATCTAGAGTACAAGGAGATTTAATACCTGGATGTCTCTTTTTCAACCCTTCAGCTTATGACTCGGGGTTGAAAATCGACATTCAAGTATTAAATCTCCAAGTACCCTAGATGTTGCCTGAGATAAGTACAGGTTATTGGACACTTAGTTCGAGGCCGCGGCAGCGGCCGAGAACTAAGGCGTCCGATAACCTACTTGTTGTTCAGCATTTCATCTTGCCGACTGTACGTGACAAATTCACCTCCCA
Source organism: Pictodentalium vernedei (assembly GCA_031216915.1). NCBI lineage: Eukaryota > Metazoa > Mollusca > Scaphopoda > Dentaliida > Dentaliidae > Pictodentalium > Pictodentalium vernedei. The sequence goes on along the minus strand of CM062296.1, from coordinate 628,424,342 downwards.
CTATAAGTTGTGCCAGTGCATCTGTGCACGTATTGAGGGACTTGCTCAAAATTCTCAACTGTCACTGTGATGGCATAAAAGTGAAATCGACAAAGCACGAACTCAAGTTGGCAACGCGACAACTCCATCAGACACATTTCTGCGTCAGGCTATAAATCCCGGCACAACTTATAGTGGGAGGTGAATTTGTCAAGTACAGTCGGCAAGATGAAACGCTGAACAACAAGTAGGTTATCGGACACCTTAGTTCTCGGCCGCTATCGCGGCCTCGAACTAAGTGTCCTATAACCTGTACTTCTTGTCTTTGCTTTCAATACAAATCATTTCCACCATTCCGTAAGTACCGTTTCTTGATTTTTATTCCATATACCTCTTCCCAAATAAGCTGCATGTTCACCGAGACGGGTCAATGTCAGCTGAAGCCATCACAGTGACAGATGAGAACTTTGAGCGAGTCCCTCGATAAGAACACACGTCTCACTGAGTTTTCATAAGGTCAATGACGGCGGTGTCTCTTTGAAATTGGAGAGTACGATAACTTATTTATCATATGCTTGGGAGGCTGCCAATTTCTTGAACTCAAAGTCTGTTGAACAACAACTTATATTATTGTCTTCCTATCATTGACACAAATTAGCTGCTCATGACAGGTGGACAGGTGAACATTTTGATACCAGGTAGGACCTTAAATTTCAGTTCCTACTGGTAGAACTACAAATATTTGTTGACAAATTGTCTATTCATTTAACTCGATTGCTTTGTAATCTCTTTACAGTTGTTTTACATTACAGATACATGCAAAAACTCAAAGGACTATGAAGACAATGTGGAAAAACAAGGTAGAAATTTGCATGTTCAGAATGCTGCCTGGAATATGAAGAAAAATGAAAAATCTTCCCCAGATGTGAAAACAGAAAGTGGTTCGAACAACTCAGCAGCAGAGTATTCTGATAATCGAAAATCTAATCATATTGCAGTAACAAAATTTATAAACTCTTCCACTGATCTAGATGATATTATCTTGGATAATTTGGATGACTTGGGTGTGAGTGATTCAGGCAATTTAAAACTGATGCTGACTGGATTACATACATGTGGTGCACTTGGTTCCAGTGTTTTAAAACTATTTCTTGACAATCCTTGTGTTAAAGTTCTTTGTAATGTTGCATGTTGCTATCATCTGATGAATGAAGAGTTTTCCAGGAATAATTATCAGAAGGATGGCAAGTATTTTTTATTTTCCATATCAGTACAGGATAAGGCAATACCCTTTAACTGTTTGCCTATGACAACACTTGCAAAAAAGTTCTTAAATAGGCCCCACAAAGTAGATCTTCTGTTTCTCAGGCCATTTTTTTTTAAATTGCATGAACGTGGGCAGTTTTTATTTTATTTTTTACTTTTATAATTATGTCTTTGCCATCAAAAGTTCTTATTCTTGGTTTGATTTATGTTTTAGGACTCATAATCTACAGAATAGCACAGGTGGTAGTTTATTTTGTCTCTTGGGTTGCACTCAAGGGGCAAATTTATCAGTTTTATTAACTTGGGTAAAAGATCAAACTTAAACCATTTAATTTTTTTAAGTTTGCATTGGTTGTAAAAAGAGAGCATGAGGCAGCCAAAATGGCCATGCTGGAGGGCCTAAGAAACATATTCTTTACCTCCTTAGGCCATAATTGAAATTTTTCATTTGCGGCCTCAGAAACACAGCTTATGACATCCCATTGGTTGACTCATTTTACTCATTCCATTGAGAAGCCAAAGCTATGTTTTTGAGGCATAAATTGAAAAAAAATAATAAAACTTGAATAACAACTTTTGTGAATTGGGTAGACCATTTTTGTTTGTTGCATTAGGTAAAGAGTTAAAACACTCATGGAGTGTAGTTTCTACAAAGTCAATACACATTGATTCCTGTAATATGATAATGCATAAGAAGAACAAGCTTAACTGGTTGAGTGCTAAGTTATTTTTCAAAGGTGATTTGAAACAATAGAGGATACCAAGCTACCTAGTTTATCACGATTTTGTTTTGTTATAATTTATTGGAGATAGCCAACAGGCACTTTCCAATAAATTGTAACTAAACAATTTCATATAAATTTCTTTCTTCTACTGCTGAGCAAACAACAATCTTATGCATCCAGTGTAAAGCCACTGAAGTGGCTTCTAGCTCTTTTCAATATAGCCATATGCATGATAGTGGCTTCTAGCACTCCACCAGATATTCAACCTTGAGGTCCACTTGAGGAAACTTTGCTTTTCATAGTTATGCTTTTTCACAGACAAGGAGTTCTTGTCCCACAGTAGTAGTGGTAATTCACTGTATACTGAATGAGATTTTTAAAAATGTTACTGCCAAAACAAATAGCAGATTTAGGGGCTTAAAGATTTGTTCGGAGTATCCAAAGAGTAGGGCCTATTCACATATTCATTCCTTTTTGTATGGCTAAGATTGCATCGTTCTGTATAAGTTTGGTGAACTTTCCGGAGTCAATATTAATTCACAAAAACTCCCTGTCATTTTAACCAAGAAGATGAAGAATTGAGTGGTGAATTTGGCAAAAGCAAGGTTACTGTTTCTTGAATTTGTATGTCTATATTAGAAGTGACATTGGTGTGGAATGGAACACTTAGTTGTCATTCTTCCATCGTTATATTGATCATTGGAAGTGAACTTTGCTCTTTGAATTATCTCTCTTCTGCTAGTGACCCATAAACTTTTTGTATGTTCTTTTGAGATAATGGCAAATTCTTGTAAATGTATGTTCCCTGGTTCAGTTTGACATGGAAAAGTCTCAAGTTTTGAACAGCAGAGAGAGTTTAGTAATGTTTAGTGATGAGACGATTAATCGGTATACAATCGGCCATCGGTTCAGAAGGTGGGGTAAAAATCGGCAAACGCCGATTGTCAAAATGAAAAAGTTTGTTAACATTTTCATACTGCTACGCCTCAATTTTTTTTAGCTTACAACCTTACACATGCGGTTTTAGCAGAGCTGTAATCCGAATTGAGTCGCATGGGTTTTTGAATTACAAAATTTCGTTGTCTTCACAAACTTTTACCACGTGAAAACGTGTCTTTATTTTCCATAATTGGACACAAAGTTACAAACCTTGTTTCCGATACTCATTAAGCCAATCGAAAACCTTGTAACACAAAAGCGCAGCTGTTTAAGCATGTGACAATGTTTTTATCCCTATAGGGGTCAGCGAAATGATCAATGTCGGAGATTCATGTTTATCCAATGAGAAGGTAGAAATACTGAAACACATGACATGAGACTCATGTTATCTTCGCCAGAGGGGTAATCCAAATGACAAAACTCTGATTTCTTCTAATAGTGAAATGTCTCATTTTAGTCAGTTATGCAGTTGCACTTAACGGATGTCCATTTGAAATTTGAAAACTGCCAGGATTGGGAGTTTGGAGGTTGAATTAGGTAGTTCCATTGCGCAAAACCAGTAACACTTTAACAGTAAATTATTAAAATTAACACTGACAATCTGACATCGTGACAAGCGGCCAATTGTGTCTTCAAAACATCGGCATTCGGATGCCAGGCCTTTCTTCTTATCGGCTCATCACTAGTACATGTAATGTTTACAAATTATGTCATGTGGGAAGATATGGATTACAAATACTCTAACTCGCAAATGATGAGTTTATGTTGCTGCTTTTCCTTCAAGGACAACAGATGTAACTAATGTTTGTTTTTATGGGTGGTTTTCAGAGCATGAATATTAAAATGTTAATTTAATATTCAAATATTGGATTCCACGAATGGATATTCAAACTTCATTTTTGCACAAAAAATGCAATGGGAATTTTTAGAGAGATGCGCTATAAATGTTGCTCTGGTGGTGAGGGTAAGACCATAACATTTCTGACAAAATTTAACAGTGCACAGCTGTTTGAGACTAATCAACATGTACACATACACATTAACAATTTTGCAGAGATGATGTCATGCAACCATCTAACAAAAGCAAAACTAATTCTCACCATTGAACACTTTGTAAATAAAGAGAACTTTGATAAATTTTTGTGTCACTAGAGTCCAAAGATGGAAATTTCTTACCCTTGTAGAAACAAAAACACTCTTGTTTCTGATATGATAGCATTGTCTACATAATCTACATGTATATTTCAAGTGTTTAAAAACTGCAATGGAGCTGTGTTTATGTTTTTTTTTTTATCATTGCCACTGTTATTTATCACATAATTACGAGCAAATAGCCTGTTATGGAAATATTGTATGCAGCATGTCTAATAAACATGTGACATCAGAAGGCAACCTGACATCATAACATTGTGAGTTGGTTTCAGAAGAAAAATTGAATTGATCCTTTCTGTTTTTGTTTTCTAATTAACTATTTACCTAACACCACTAGCAAGCCAGAAAATAAGCAGACTGTCATCTGCAAAGTGAGGTCCCCAGAGGATGAATTTGGTGATGCTACCCTGCACAGCAGGGTAGCATCACCAAATGTACCCTCTGTGAACCTCAAGCTGAATCAGGGTCTCAAACCAAAACAGAAAGAGGTACCCAGAGGATAAATTGGCCTACTGTATGGGATAGCATCAGCAAATTCACCCTCTGGGGACCTCATTCTGCAAATGTCAGAATGCTTATTTTCAGGCTTCACCACTAGCAGATTACGTCATTTGCAAAAATTTCCCGGAATAACTGAAAGTTTTCATTTTTTGTCTCAAAAAACGTAGGTTATGACCCTCATTGAAAAGAGCCAATGAGCTTGTTCCTGTGAGGGAGGGGGTCATAAACTATATTTGCGAGACAAAAATTGAAAAAATTATCAGTAGGTCAGTGGTTGGTTGGATAAATAAAAAAATTATTTTCAATTTTTAGTTTCTTGAAAACATGCAACTGAGAACAAATTAAGTTTTTGCCTCAAAAACATAAATTTTGAACCCTTGACAAACTTGTTCCATTGAGGGATTATTAGCTTTGTTTTTGAAAACCCAAAAATTTAAAAATTATAATATTTTGTTGATGATTTTTGAAAATAGCAGTTGGCAGTTTTGGGCTTTACATGCAATTAAATGATTAAAAAAGAACCTAAAATTCATCATTTTTTTTGTGTGAATTTCTTAACCTTTTCACTAAAATCAATCAGAGTCTTGTTAACCGAGAGTCAGAATGATTTTCGCAAATAATGTTCAAAAATTTCATAACAAATTGGGACTTACGAGAGATCCTCTTTTTCTGTAATGTTTGACTTTTAGAGAAATTCATTCTGCGATTTTGTCTTGTAGATGAACCTCATCCTGCAGATACTGGTTTTCCAATGAGCAATTTTTTGAGAGAAGAAAAGGTTGTAATTGGAATGAATGCAAGAAATTTGGCCTCTCAGTCACTGTGTAGGATGAGATCAGAGGTAAAGTATGTTCACTTGTTAGAAGTGTTTGTAACCTTGTATCAAACATAAATTTCACAAACATTGATTAATGTGCATCTTCATTCACCTCACTGTAGGGCTGCAACGTTATGCTTCCCTAACGGTATGATATGTATCGCAATTCAATCTGCATGATACGATATGTATCATGATACACATAATATCTCATGCCATGCAAATACAACTATAAATACTTTGAACAACATGTGTTCATTTCCAGCAGCTTTCTTATATTGCAAATTTTTGAATGCACTCTTTAAACAATATGTAACTTCTCAAAGTGATTACCATTGGCATTCATTAATTTCAGGTTTTGATTTTGTGATCCGTTTTCCAGTGTTTTTCTCTAAGAAAATATGTTCAAACAATGTAATCCCTTATATCTTGTTTGACAGAGTTCTGTGAGCTCTGACAAACAAGCTATAATGGATTAATCAAATAACTATTTAGCAAATTAGAGGGAATCCACCAACCTTTGGTTAAGTGAATAATCCTATGTTAATGGCCTACTTAGTTTTTGTCATTGCCGGTATGCAAAAAACAGTGTTTCACTGCACCAGCTTTCAAAATCTATGAAATTGTTTTGCCTGTAATTATTTATATTTATTGTATCGCGATACATAGTGAACAATGATATGTATTGAATCATGAGCAGTGTATCGCGGTTCAGGCGTATCACAATTAATCATTGCAGCCCTACCTCATACTCACATTCAATCTCCAACTCCCACCCCCCCCCCCCCCCCAAACACACACACATTTTACATGTATATGGATATGGAGCAAAAACCAAGATGTTTTAGAAAATTAGGGTGGCAGGCAGGCAGGCCCTGTGACAACCCCATTCCTCTTGCCAGATTTTCCCCAACAAGTTGTACTTAATTAATCCTTTTCCCAGTGTAACGGCCATATACGGCCAGAACTCTTCACAAAAATCACCATTGAAATTTTAGTATCTTCTCATTTTTTATCTGAAAAACATAAGCTATGTTTTGAGGCAAAAAATGAAAATGTTTAATAATACTAGAAACTCTTTTGTTGAGAGACATCTGTTATTTGTGTTGGGTAAAGGGTTAATAGTAACATCCAGTTTGTCAGCAGTGTACATGTATGTCCCAGAATGTGAGTATTGAAGATTGGAAAAATTTCCTCAAATAAGCTACAGTTTTTCAGTACATAACTGTACACTGGGGAGCATGGTGAATCAGTGGTTACGGTATTGAACTTCAAACTGAATTTCTAGTCCTACATGTACATATTTCAAGCAGTTATATTCTGTCAGTGCGAAAAGCTGTTAATTTCATGTATAATATACAGGGTTAGTACTTTGGGAGACGCAGATGTGTGAAAAAATCATGCAACTTGACCTGGGTGGTTTTGTTTCTTCAGATTCGGTTTTGGTTCGGTTTCAGGAAAAAACCTTGATTTTGGTTCAGTTTTTCTATGTGTAAAAACATAGTAAACTACACTTCAGGCTCTGTAATATTTTATAAGACACCACTCACCACAAAAACCCTTGTCTGTAAGTATCTCCATTGGGTTCAGCCTAACTTCCCTTTAATAACTTTAACAGGTTCAAAGGGATCACCCAGCATATTGAGTCAGAAAAGACCCAAATTTGGGTAACAACTAATAAAGTTCGGTAAAGGTGTAGAATAGGGGACTTTTCTTCTTTTTTTTTATAATAACGCTTTTCTCACTATTTTTTCTCTGTTTGCTTAAAGTAAATTATATTTTGAACAAAATGACACAAAATCACATACTTTTATCGTTTTTTTTCAAGAAATATTAACGATTTTATTGTGACAGCGCCGTCGAACTCACTGCAATTGTTCCGTTCCATTATCGCTATCATAGGGGGAGATTTTAGTAATTGAAATGTCGGCTGACAAACCCTGCCCCTCACCAAACTGACCCTAGATCAAATTTTAGGGTCAGTCTAGTGAGGGCCAGGGTTAGCTTACCGATGAGCTCACCCTGGTCCTAACTGAACTGACCTTAAATCGAGGAACACACACACAAGCGAAGCGCACCTGCAAACACTCACACAAGCGAAGCGCACCTGCTATCATATAGAATGATTTCTCCCCTGTGACGTCAATCATAACAACGAATGAAAACAACAGACGCTGCAAAATTTTCAGCGGATGAAACAAATGGCAATTGAGAAACTCGCAATTCAACGGGATTTAAAATCTATTCTCTTACATTTTAAAACATGATAGAGGTACCTAATTTTGTGTCATTTTGTTCAAAATACAGTTTACTTTAAGAAAACAGAAAAAAAAATAGCGAGAAAATCATTATTTAAAAAAAAACCCGAAAAATGCCCTATTCTACACCTTTACCTAAAGTTCATCTAATTTATGTTGTGTTCTTAATGTTACATTTTCTTCCTTATTGACTTGTCACCCACAAGTCAATAAGGGGGAAGATGTGACAGTGAGAACAACATGTCATATTTGCCCATTTGCCCAACAGACTAAGTGATGAGAGTCTATATGGGCTGCTAGTCCAGTTATCCCCCCCCCCCTCCCCCCAGAAGGATAGTTTGATCAGTTTATGCACAAACACAGTAAAACCATTCAGTCGTGTTTTGCTGGGCCAAGCTGTTCGGTTTTGCAGTTTGCTGCAAAAACTGGAACCGAACTGGAAAACCGAAAAACATCACAGCTCTCCATGCACCTGGAACAGATATTAGGAATGAGATCTTTCTCCCCAATATATTTTATTAGGACAATGTTGCTATCAACTGAAGCTCAGCTGTACATATGTACATACTTCTCTTATAACCACCCAGTGCCAAATTTGGCTGTTCTGATAAGTTCCAAAATCCAACAGTGTTATTGGAATGGAAATACAGTGGAACCCTGTTAATTGAATAGCCACTCTGCCAATTAAAATTATTCAATTAACAGGAGTATTCAATTAACAGGGATTGTGTCCCTTTCATGTATTCTAGAGAGGAACTTGGCATTTATTCTATTATATCTTGTTTGACAGAGCTCCGTGAACTCTGTCAAACACAATATAATAGTTCAAATGCCTGTACTGGATGTACTGAGGACAAATAGGTCTATAAACAAGGCCAAATAGGTCTGTAAACAAAGGAAAACTTTCTTATCAACCTACCTTACAATTGTTTACTACAGGCTTGCACTACAGTGGAAGACCCTAACTCGAAAAATATACTCTCTATTTTGATCTTTCCCAAGCAATTTGGGAAAGAAAAGTGCGGTTTGGACATAAAATTTTTCTGCTGATAAATTTATGTTATCCTTTTCATATTATTATTATTATTGGAGTTAGGTGTCAATAGGGGGGTATATGGACAGGATTTCTCCTCTCTGTTGAGGGCAGAATTTCTGTTTTTTGGTCCCTGTTGGCTGTCTGGGTTCAGTTGTGTTCCCTCCGGTCCTTTTTTCTGCCACCTTTCTCTCACAGTTGGGGGTGTTCTTCTACTTTCTACATCTGTTGAGTTCACCTTTTTCTTCTACTGCTCTCACCTCTGTTATGCCCAGGACTGTTCCTTGAGGGCAATGCCTTTTGCCCAAGCATGTGGTGCGTTATCGTGACCATTCCTCCCGCACCCGCAGGGAGGGGGAAACGCTGTCATTCGGGGCCTCCCGACACGACCACGTCTGGTGAGCGTTATACCCCCTCTATGGGGGATGTGAAGTCGTTTTCTGTGGTGGATACTGCGGGAGCTGTTGAGTTGTCTGGTGAAGGGATGCCTGGTTCCGGGACTGTGGTCCCTCTCCAGTCGACATCTGAGGCTGTCACTAGGGTTATGACTCTGCCAAGCTAGGTTGCTCTCTCCCCTTTTTCCACCGGTTTCAACAGCTCCCGTCATATCTGCTGCTACTGCTGTTCTGTCTGCAACGTCATCGGTCACCGTTTCAGCCGGCCTTGGCTTATCCCTGCAGGGGTCTGCAGAGATGCATCTCTGGTAGTGTGGGTGTGGGGTATCGGCCTCAGCCTTCCCTGACTTCAACTCGGCGAAGTCGGAAGGGGCTGCCGACCAAACCCTCTGCTGTGGCCTCTCATCCGTTGAGCACAGCAGTTTTATTCCTACAGGGGTCTGCAGAGATGTCTGGTAGTGTGGACGTTGGGTATCGGCCTCAGCCTTCCCTGACTTCAACTCGACGAAGTCAGAAGGGGCTGCCGGCCGAACCGTCTGCTGTGGTCTCTCAGCTGTCGAGCACCTCAGTTTTCTCATTGGATTCGGATGTTCATCGTGGGGCCACCATAAACTCCGTGGCATTTCCATCCATGCACTCTGGTCCCATGGCCAGTTATGCAGGACCAATGACTTTTGTGCAGCCTGGACCTTCTATCCCTCAGAGGTCCACGGGGACTCTCCTGAGTTCCCCTTCTGTAGATCCTCGGGGTATGTCATACCCCTATACACATCTGCCTTCAGATGTTTCGGCTGCCACCCATTGCCCCACGTCCGGTGTATTTGAGGATCATGACCTTTCGCTAGTTACAAGGTTCAGGAGTGAAGCCACGTCGATCCGGCCAACACGGGCCGTGAGCTTAGGGAGGCCCTCTCCTTGCTCACTCAGGTTCTTTCCAAGAGCCTTCCCGTTGCTTCCAGCGAGGCTACTAGTGGTTTCCAGGCGTCCCCCTGCAGCGCCGTCTCCCGGGATCGGAAGCAGGCCACTTTCTGTTCCCTTGAGTGTTCCTACACCATGGGAGGCATCGGCTGGTTTGCCCATAATGGGCTATGTGTTTTCCGACTCAAGAGGATGAGTCCGACATACCTGACGTCGAGAGCCAACAGTCCTCTGACTTGGGGGCACCTCTTGACTTTGTGTTTGGGTTCCTTCCAGATCTCAAACCGTCATACCAGCCAACAGTGTCAGCCAGGCCGCCATCATCGGTCGTGTGCCTTCAGCCTGTGGCGCAGCCTGCTTCTGGGCGCCGTGCCAGTCAGTACAGGTGGTTGAAGCGTTTTCAACTTTGGACTCTAATCTGAGTTCCAAGGCTATGAAAAGTCTGTTCTTCACCAGGGTTTACACTTTTTTGCCTCCTGTGCGTTATCGTTCCTACAATTCTGCCAATCCGTCAGTCTGCCAGACTTTGACGGTCTTGGATCAGGACTAAACCTCCCTTGGGCTTTCCAAGCCCAAGTCGGCCGTTATTCCTATGGCGACTCTGGAGTCCCTGTTGGGCTTATCGAGAGAGATGCTGGGCATGCTTTCTCTCTCGGATCATGTCGTCTCTGCTTTAGCTGCTTATCTGCCTCCAGATAAGTTTGACGACGTACAGGCTCCTTTGCGTGTGCTTTCCAAGGCGCTCATTCACACGCATGCCTGTAACACGGCTAACTTGGAATTAGTTTGCAGGGACACTGTGTTGGACACATGCTGTTTCCTTCCTTAGGGGCAGCGCGCTGCTCTTCGATCTGCTTCTTTGACGGGTCTGCAACTATTCCATGGTTTCATGGGGACGGTCCTGCGTCATTCCATAGATCAGCTGCTGCTTTGTCAGCTTGATCAGCCTTCTGTTGGAGGCAGGGGCTATCCAAAGCCTAACAAGGGTCCTTCTGCTTCCTTTGTGAAGCCAAGGGCTGATCCTCCTGCCACTGCTTCAACTTACTTACGGGGTATGGGTAAGCATTGGCAGGCTAGAGGGAGGACTCAGGATTCTTCATATAGTAGAGGAGGTGTTTCTCCTCTCACGGACCTCGCCGAGGTTCAAAATGAAGGTCCTCACCTCGATTCGTCCCAGGTTGAGGCATCCAACTCTGTCGAGAGTGCCTCTTCCAACACAAGTTCCTTTAGACGTTACACGTTGGGAACTTTTGATCACGGAGATAGACAATCTCCTGTCAAAGGGGGCGATCGAGGTCATCAAGAACATTCATTCAGTGGGATTTTATTCCCGCCTGTTCTTGGTGCCGAAGAAGGACGGCTGACTCCGACCGGTTATCGATCTGAGTATCCTGAACCAGTGTATCATTGCTCCTAAGTTCAGCATGGAGACTTTCAGGTCGGTTCGCTGCTCCATTCACCAGGTAGTTTTCGCTTCCAGCATTGACCTGCGAGATGCTTACTTTCACGTTCCAATTCATCGGACATCGCGAAAGTATCTCAGGTTCTCTTTTCTGGAGTGAGTTTACCAGTTCAGGGCAGTGCCCATTGGCCTCAACCTGGCTCCTTGGGCCTTCACCCGACTGATGTCACATGTGTTAGCCTTACAGCGCACACAGTCCAGGGTGACTACTTCGGCATATCTAGACGATATCCTCCAGAGGCATTCCACTGCTGCCTTTCTGGAGTCAGATGTCGACACACTGTTTGGCCTGCTCATGTCGCTAGGGTTCAGAGTCAACAAGGTGAGTATGGTGGCGGTTCTCCTGGCAAGGGCTGTGATTCTCTCAGCTTTTGCTCTGACTCTGTCCCAGTCCACATCCACGACAGCTTGGAGTCTTTTCCGGCTGCTCGGTCTCTGCAGTTCGGTGACGGATCTCATTCCTCTAGGTCGGCTGCATGTTAGACCTCTCTAACACTTTCTGCTCAGCCGCTGGAGGTCGAATGTCGATCCTCTGGATCTGGTGCTTCAGTTACTGGAGTCTCTTCCTCGTCACCTTCTCCCCTAGATGGATGTTCAGTGGATTATGCAGGGAGTTCCATTGGACTTACCCATGTCCGATCGTGTTCTGACGGCAGACGCCAGCGATCCCGGATGGGGTGCGACGTTGGATGCTCTAGGTCTTTCCCTTCACGTGCATGGGACCAGAATCAAACAGCTCTTCACATCAACCAGAAGGAGCTTCTTACTCTTCTTCTGAGTTTCCGGCAGTGGATTCCCCACCTTTCGAATCGCCAGGTCTTTCTGTTGTATGACAATTCGACAGTGGTTGCTTACATTGGGAGCCAGGGCGTTATGCACTCGGTTCCCAAAAACGAATTGGCTCGGGATCTTCTACTTTTTGCTCAGGATGTCAATGCCGGAGTGGTAGTTCGTCACATTCCCAGTCATCTGAACGTCCTAGCTGACTCCCTGTCCCGATGGGGCAGAGTCATTTCCACCGAGTGGATGCTCCACAGGGCGGTGTTCCAGTCGCTTTGCGATCTCTTGGGTCGTCCTCACATCGATCTCTTTGCGACTCGTTGGAACCATCAGGTGGACACTTTCGTGTCCCTGTGTCCAGATCCTCTGGATTCCACCATGGATGCTCTGTCATTCGATTGGTATGGTCTTGTCGGCTACGCCTTCCCACCAGTTCCGATTCTGCCTCAGGTTCTAACCACGATACGAACCTGCAGTTGTCGAATCATTGTGATCGCTCCCCTGTCGACTCAGTGGGTGTGGGTCAATCAGCTCCACTCTCTACTCTCTATTGGCGCCGGTTCCGGTATGTCTTCCTCTACATCGCGACCTTCTTTACCAAGGTCACCCGAGGAGGTTTCACGTCGACCCGACTTCATTGTGCCTTCACGCATATCTTTTGTCAGGTCCTGTCTCCTCTGTAGAGGTTTTTTTGAGACGAGCAGTGGAGTGCATTTCTTCTTCAAGGAGGCACTCAACTGGTTTAGCCTATGTGGGAAGTGGAAGGTCTTCTGTCGATGGTGTGCCGATCACTCTTTTGATTATGCCAATCCTTCAATTTCACAGATTGTGGAGTTTCTGGTATATCTGTTTGATTCTCGGGGTCTCCAGCCTGTTACCATCAAAGGGTACATGCTTTCGGAGACCTTTTCGTATGTGGGACAGCATCGTATCGGCACTAATCCATACCGCTCCAAGCTTGGTCAGCAATTTTCCTTGAAAAGGCCTAGGACTTAGCAGCTTACCCCAAGATGGAATCTTTCTTGGGTGCTGCTTTGCTTGGGAGGGGGGGGGGGGCACCGTTCGAACCTTTATCCCAGGTGGATATGCGTTTTCTCACATACAAGACGGCTATTTGGATGGCTTTTGCCTCAGCCATACGGGTTAATGAGCTTCACGCCCTCTCGGTTGACCCGGCCTTTTTAAGGAGCTCTGCCAACAGTGTTACATTTACCACTGATTGCTCCTTTCTGTCTAAGAATCAGATACCAGAAACTACTCCACCTCCTATCTGTATCAGGGCTCTTCCTTTTGTTGAGGGTAACCACCCTTTGCTCTGTCCGGTTCATGCAATTCGCCTTTATCTTAATCGGACGCAGTTCATTAGGAAAGGCAGGAAACGGCTGTCTCTTTTTCTTGGTCGACAGAAGATCTCTTCTCAATCCTTTTCTCGATGGATTTGTCTTGCTATTCGCATGGTTTACGCTCGTCTACCGACTGACGATTGAATTAAAAGTCGTATTTCTGCCCACGAGGTGCGTGCATTGTCTACCTCTTGGGCTTATACTAACTCCGTCATGTTGTCGGATGTTATGCAGGCAGCCTACTGGAGAAATGCTACTTTCTCCGCCTATCTGTGTCAGTTGCAGGAGCAGTCAGAGGACCTTTTTACTATGGGCCCTCTTTCTTCTGCTCAGGCTGTTGTCTACCCTAGCCATTAGGCTTCTTACAAGGTCAGTTCCAGCTCTGTGCTGTTACTGCCCTTTCTGTCTGTGCGTCGCACAGAACCATATGCCTCATCTCTCATTGTCTTTTTACTAATGATTGTGATGCTATGGTTTGATAGGCCTAGGGACCTCTTCCTCTGTCCACGGTTCCTGTGCAATTGGGTTATGTGGGGGTTGGTTATGTGATTCCCTCCATCCTATTGTCTATTCAGCCTGTTGTAAACAATTGTAAGGTCGTTTGATAAGAAATTTAAATTTTATGGTAATTTTCCTTTCTTATTAAACCTACCACAATTGTTTACATGGAGGCCCACCCATCTTCTTATTCGGGTAAGAATCCTTCCTCCCCGCTGATCACATAACTCCAATGTTGGCGGATTCAAAAGAATGATTCGTTAGTTACTGCCTGCGCACTGGATGCCAGAAGCTGTGGATTTGTACTAAGAGAAGAGCATCCCCTACTGGGTGTGCGCCGGTGGTGCTCGACCCTGTTTTGGCTTATTTTTAGCTCAACTTTGGCGAAGCTTTGTTATCACCTTGGGACGAGAACGAGTGTTTCTGGGTGCGGTCCAAAATTCAAGATGGTTGCCAGTGGCCATTTTGTACCGAAATTAGGTCCAATCAGTTTTTAGCTCACCAACGTTAGTTGTGTGAGCCTATGGCATAGCCCTCATGTCGGCGTCGGCGTCGGCATCCGCTCTCAAATATTTTGAACTTTTGTGTACAGGTTTTGATTTTTTGGCTTTTCAAATTTTTTTTTAGTTTTAGCATATTGCTATAGTGGTTCACTATAACATTTAACTTTTTTCAAGGGTATTTTGTCGTAATTTTAACCCTTTGAATCAAATTTTAGACTTATTTTGATGTTTGCGTGCAGGTTTTGATGGGTTTTTTTTCCTTTCTTTCAAGTGGAGATTTACCTTGCAGCATATGTCCATGCTTTCTATTGTATGTAAACATGCATCTTAGGGCTATGTTTGTATTATTTAACCCTTTTCCTGCTGAATTACTTCAACTTTGGACTTTTATGTACAGCTTTTGGACTTAGGCTTACAGCTTCTTACTTTTATGTACAGGTTGTGATAAAAAAAAACAATTTCAAGTGAGGTTGACCTCACTGCATATTGCAGTGGTGGTTATTATAACACTGATATCTTTCCAGTGCATTTTTAAAAAATTTTTAACCCCTTCAATAGATTTTTAGACTTATTTTGACGTTTGCGTGCAGATTTTCATGGGTTTTTTTTTTTTTCCTTTCTTCCAAGTGTAGAGTTTCTGCATATTGCTATGGTGGTTCACTATAACATTTAACTCTTTTCCAGGGTATTTTGTCTTCATTTTAACGCTTTCAATCAAATTTTAGACTTATTTTGATGTTTGCGTGCAGGTTTTGATGTTTTTTTTTTCTTTCTTCCAAGTGGAGATTTACCTTGCAGCATATGTCCATGCTTTCTATTGTATGTATACATGCATCTTAGGGCTATGTTTGTATTATTTAACCCTTTTCCTGCTGAATTACTTCAATTGTGGACTTTTATGTACAGCTTTTGGACTTAGGCTTACAGCTTCTTACTTTTATGTACAGGTTGTGATAAAAAAAAACAATTTCAAGTGAGGTTGACCTCACTGCATTATAACATTGATATCTTTCCAGTGCATTTTTAAAAAAAATTTAACCCTTTGAATTGATTTTTACACTTATTTTGCCGTTTGCGTGCAGGTTTTCATGGGTTTTTTTTTTCCTTTCTTCCAAGTGTAGAGTTTCTGCATATTGCTATGGTGGTTCACTGTAACATTTAACTCTTTTCCAGGGTATTTTGTCTTAATTTTAACCCTTTGAATCAAATTTTAGACTTATTTTGACGTTTGTGTGCAGGTTTTCATGGGTTTTTTGGCTCACCAACGTTAGTTGTGTGAGCCTATGGCATAGCCCTCATGTCGGCGTCGGCGTCCGCTCTCAAATATTTTGAACTTTTGTGTACAGGTTTTGATTTTTTGGCTTTTTAAAATTTTTTTTAGTTTCTGCATATTGCTGTGGTGGTTCACTATAACATTTAACTCTTTTCCAGGGTATTTTGTCTTAATTTTAACCCTTTGAATCAAATTTTAGACTTATTTTGATGTTTGCGTGCAGGTTTTGATGGGTTTTTTTTCCATTCTTCCAAGTGGAGATTTACCTTGCAGAGTATGTCCATGCTTTCTATTGTATGTAAACATGCATCTTAGGGCTATGTTTGTATTATTTAACCCTTTTCCTGCTGAATTACTTCAATTTTGGACTTTTATGTACAGCTTCTGGACTTAGGCTTACAGCTTCTTACTTTTATGTACAGGTTGTGATAAAAAAAAACAATTTCAAGTGAGGTTGACCTCACTGCATATTGCAGTGGTGGTTATTATAACATTGATATCTTTCCAGTGCATTTTTAAAAAATTTTTAACCCTTTGAAAACATTTTTAGACTTATTTTGACGTTTGCGTGCAGGTTTTCATGGGTTTTTTTTTTTTTCCTTTCTTCCAAGTGTAGAGTTTCTGCATATTGCTGTGGTGGCTCACTATAACATTTAACTCTTTTCCAGGGTATTTTGTCTTAATTTTAACCCTTTGAATCAAATTTTAGACTTATTTTGATGTTTGCGTGCAGGTTTTGATGGGGTTTTTTTTCTTTCTTCCAAGTGGAGATTTACCTTGCAGCATATGTCCATGCTTTCTATTGTATGTAAACATGCATCTTAGGGCTATGTTTGTATTATTTAACCCTTTTCCTGCTGAATTACTTCAATTTTGGACTTTTATGTACAGCTTTTGGACTTAGGCTTACAGCTTCTTACTTTTATGTACAGGTTGTGATAAAAAAAAAACAATTTCAAGTGAGGTTGACCTCACTGCATATTGCAGTGGTGGTTATTATAACATTGATATCTTTCCAGTGCATTTTTTAAAAAATTTTAACCCTTTGAATAGATTTTTAGACTTATTTTGACGTTTGCGTGCAGGTTTTCATGTATTTTTTTTCTCCTTTCTTCCAAGTGTAGATTTACCTTGTAGTATATGCTTTCTATTGTATGTAAACATGCATCTTAGGGCTACGTTGTATTCTTTAACCCTTTTCCTGCTTAATTATTTCAATTTTGGACTTCTTTTGTTTACAGGTTTGGATTTTTGTGCTTTTAAAAAAATGTTTTTCTTCTTTGCATATTGCTGTGGGGGTTCACGATAACATTTAACTCTTTTCCAGAGTATTTCGTCTTAATTTTAACCCTTTGAATCAAATTTTGGACTTATTTTGACGTTTGTGTGCAGGTTTTGATGTTTTTTAACTTTTATGTGCAGGTTTTGAGGTTTGTCTTTCTTTTCTTCTAAGTGGTGACTTACCTTGTAGCATATTGCCATGGTTCCTATTTTATGTTAGGATGCTTCTTGGGGCTATTATTATATTATTTAACCCTTTAGCTGCTTATTTAGTTTAATTTTGGACTTTTGTGTGCAGGTTTTGTACTTTTGTGTGCAGGTTTTGATATTTTTTTTAAGTGGAGTTTTACCTCTCTGGCATATTGCCATGGTGGTTACTGTAACATTTTCAGGGTATTTTTCTAAATTTTAACCCTTTGAAACAAATGTGATACTTTTATGTGCAGGTTTTGAGGTTTGTCTTTCTTTTCTTCTAAGTGGATATTTTTCAAGTAGACTTTCACCTTACTGGCATATTGCCATTCTGGTTACTGTGACAGGGTATTTTTCTCAATTTTAACCCCTTGAAACAAATGTGATACTTTTTTTTACTTTTATGTGCAGGTTTTGAGGTTTGTCTTTCTTTTCTTGCAAGTGGTGACTTACCTTGTAGCATATTGCCATGGTTCCTATTTTATGTTAGGATGCTTCTTGGGCTATTTTTATATTATTTAACCCTTTAGCTGCTTATTTACTTTAATTTTGTTCTTTTCTTTGCAGTTTTTGTACTTTTGTGTGCAGGTTTTGATATTTTTTTTAAGTGGAGTTTTATCTCACTGGCATATTGCCACGCCGGTTATTGTAATATTTTCAGGGTATTTTTCTAAATTTTCACCCTTTGAAACAAATGTGATACTTTTTTTACTTTTATGTGCAGGTTTTGAGGTTTGACTTTCTTTTTTTCAAAGTGGAGACTTACCTTGTAGCATATTGCCATGGTTCCTATTTTATGTTAGCATGCTTCTTAGGGGTTATTATTATATTATTTAACCCTTTAGCTGCTTATTTTCTTTAATTTTGGACTTTTGTGTGCAAGTTTTGAACTTTTTTTTTTTTACTCCAGCCACCCCTTTGCATTGGCCACCTGTTGGTGAGCCACGGGGTACTGATACCCCTTCTAGTTTGTCACAACTTCTACACAGCTCATATTTGTGAACTGATCTTCACGAAACTTCTTGGATACCTTTGTTTTCACCTTGGGACAGGAATGTGTGTGTTTTGGGGTGCCTTTGTTATCACTGTGCTATGAGAACAAATATTTTGGGGTTCAGTCACACCCACTCTGGGACTCAAAGATTTCTTTTCTAGTTTAGCATCTGACTGTCACCCACCTTTACAATACTTTACCTACACATTTGTTACAGGCAACGGTCAGCATTTATGTACAGACCGTTACAATACTTTATATGTACCTTTGTTATCAGGTCATTACCTAGATGTTTGTCATTGCTGTGTCACATACTATACATGTACATGTCTTTGTCTTGACAAGTTGAGCTACAGTGTCATTGACACTTTCATTTTAAAATTGTTTTTTTTAACCCTTTACCCAACCTGAAAAGCAGACGACACTTGCAAAAATAATTCTTGAATAACTAATTTTTTTCATTTTTTGTCTCAAAAACATAGGTTACGACCCCTCGTTGGAACGAGCTCGTCGAGCTCGTTCCAACGAGGGGTCATAACCTATGTTTTTGAGACAAAAAATGAAAAAAATAATGAAAATTAATTGGCGATTTTTGAGAATAGCGTTGGCCGGTTTTGGGCGTTACGTTAGGTAAAGGGTTAAAAATTTGTCCAAAAAAGTTCAACAAAACGATATCATGTGACCCATCACTGGAACGAGCTCAGTGAGCTCGTTCCATTGACATGTCACATGATATGGTGTTTTTTTTTTACAACTGTTTAATTTGTAAATTACATAGGCTGATGCTGCCGATTTGTTAGGTAAAGGGTTAAACTGTGAAATCCAATGGTTGTCAAAGGCCAGGCTTGTACACAACTCAGAAATGACCATTTGTGCATTGGTAATTTCAGCATTTAGTCTCTAAATACTGTACAAACAATCAGTCTTTGAGAGAGTTACCTAAAGTATGCATGAGATAACCTTTTTCCACTCTTGCAGAATTTTCCAGATTCTTACAGAAGTATTTTGCCAATTAGAATGTGTTACATAATTTTAGCTCTCTGCCTAACGTACATGTAGGTAAAATGTGAGAGGGTTTGCACAGAATGATTGTCCAAATCCATTTTCAGAGTATCAAAAGTTTTCACCCTAAAGTCCCAATACAGCCACAAACAACCTCTTTTATATTCCTCAGATAAACTTGTCCAAAGTGTATTCTTCCTTGAGAACTTTACTGGTGTTATACATTTATCTTAACAGCATGTTTACATCATTGTTCGTTATATTGTTGATAGTGATACAGAAACACTGATATACTGATAAGTCATCTGCAGCTGTGTACATGTATAACTGATAGTTATTAATGTAGCAGCTGTGTACATGTATATATGGTAGTTATTAATGTAAAATTAATCTCAGGACTTAAAGGTTAATTGAGGCCTGAGTTAACAAAAAAACAATGGAAAATACATTTGGCATATTGTACACTTATTTTCCAATACCATTTTCCTTCATAATTATGATTAAAGTTTAGTGTATCTTACAACTTTCTTGAATTTTATTGTTTTGTGAAGCTTTTAGGTAAATCTTGCTTTCCAAGAACACTGCTGCAAGTCATCACCAAGGATGTGTTGGGGTATGTAAGTGACGACTGGAAAGGACTGAGAAGATTAAACCAGAAAACATCAGATTTGTTTGAATATGTCATTAAAGCATTTGAGAAACTTGGACTACCAAAGGAAAAGGTTGGTATCTTTTGTAAATTAATATATCACCTTTTTCCCCCCAAGACATTTTTCTAAAAAGTATACTAATGTGTCCAAAAAATCTCTTTTGTTTTAAACTGTCAAAAAATGTATCAGGTCCGAAATATCATGTGATTTTCTACCTGAAATCTTTCTGAACATTTTGAGCAATATCTGAACAAATTGTTTTTGGAGTGGCTTTTACTATGTACCTTTAACTGTGATTGCCTTCATGGGTGCAGACCTTGTGTGGGAATGGAGGGTATATGCCTCCCATGTATGAAATACAAATTGGGCAAACAGTTGTTGCGTTTGCCTAAAGTGAAATGGGCAACTGATTTTTTGTTCAACTACATAATGGAGGGTATATGCCTCCCACATATGCCTGTACAGATTGGGCAAACAGTTATTGCGTTTGCCTTCCGTTTCCCTGGGCAACTGATTTTTTGTTCAGCTACAATACTAGATCTTTGACAAATATCTTTACTCAAATTGCTATTGTATTCCTTTACTAGCTTTCCTAGGACCATGATATACTTTATAATGATGATAAAATTAGTGCTATTTTACTCTGGCGATGGACTGTTGTGAAGTAAAACACTCTGTGTAGTTAAAGGCCTGGAGAATTCTACTTATTTTTTCGCTGCTTTATAAGGTAACACTTTGAGTTAGCAGTGGTGTCTAGTGAAGTCTTTGCTGCCTATACAGCCAGGCAAGACTGCTCTAGAAACCACTGCCAAGGTACTGTAATTTCCATCAACAAGACCAACACAAACCCGTATGTTGGACATATGTGTCCTTTAGGGTTAAACTGCAGTAAATATTTTTATACACAAATATGAGGTTTGTTTTTTATTGCTGTCTGAGTATGTCAACCGATGTTTGTGAAAACTCATAAAATAAACTGCAGTGTTCTTGAATGTCCATTATTGGGAGCATGGTAGCTCAGTAGTCATGGCATTGGACTTCAAACTGGAAGTTCCACGGTTCGATCCCCACCAGGGTAAATGTATTGTGTCCTTGAACAAGCCTCTTAAGGTGTAGTGCATGTCGATGGTGCATTTGTCTTCAAGAAATACTAACCCTGTTTGTGCGCAGTTAGTATGTTGAGAAGTATGACAGTTGCTTGCCACTGTTTTGTGGTTCTCTGAGTATTTTGAGCTCCTCCACCTGTAAAGCTTTCTGACACGAGGCTGTCAAAAGTGTCGTTAAACCCAATAAAATAAAAAAAAGACCATTATCAGAATTTCCACTAACACTGTATATAACATGAGACATGAGAGTCTCTGTTTTACTGGTAAACCAGGACCCATTCACAAATACTTGGGGTGGGAGTCCTCTAAAATGGGCAACATGGGTATAAACGATTGACTACTCTTGACTTTATCTCCATGTTGCGGTCATGATTGGCCATTGTGCAGAAATATGTGACCTTGAACTGCCTTAAACACCAATAAACAAATAATAAGTTGATATAACTAATAGTATCATCCAACTAAAAGTAATGTTACTTATTGATTTTGCCAAGAGTTTGTCAATACTCCTTGGTTTTCATATGATGACCTCTACTTTACATACATAAAACATAGGAGTCTATTCAAGCCATAGGCCTACTGGAAGCAAGGCAATAGTTTATCCAAATGAATTTTTGCATTATGTAAATATACAACACATTTATCATTAACCCTTGCAGACGACAATTGCAAACCAAATTCTTGAATAACTAACTTTTTTCATTTTTGTCTCAAAAACATAGCTTATGGCCCCTCATTGGAGTGAGCTCGTTCCAAAGAGGGGCCATAACCTATGTTTTTGCGACAAAAAATGAAAAAATAATGAAAATTATTTGGCGTCTTTTTGTGAATAGTGCTGGTCGGTTTTGCCCGTTATGTTGGGTTAAGGGTTAAACCAAGTTGTAAATGATAATAATGCATCCATACTAAATAATTAATAAAAAAATGGAATTCCAGCTCGTAAAATTATATGATGTAAATACTTCTATGAGCTGAACGAAAAAAAACTATGTAATAAAAGTCAGTGGAAGCAGGGTTTAAAATTCAAATTGTGATCAATTTTTTTCATTTGAGGGGTCATAAGGTATATTTTTTGTGGAAAAAATGAACATTTTTATTTCAACTTTGATGTAGTCAAATTTTTAGCTCAACTTTAACGTAGTCAAATTTGAGGTTATACCATGGCCTGTCGTTCGTCTGTCCGGACATCTGTCTGTCCATCAACAATTCAATATGGCTTGGGCTAGAGGCCGTATTTATGAACCGATCTTTACAAAACTTCTTGGGTACCTTTGTTGTCACTGTGGGATGAGAACAAGTGTTTTTGGGTGCGGTCCAACATTCAAGATGGCCACTAGCAGCCATTTTGTACTGAAATTAGTGCAATCAGTTTTTTGTACAGAACTTCTGTATGAAAATTCTGATTTGAATAAATTTTAGTATGACTGTTTAGTAACATGGAATACATCACATACAATACAGGTTTTTTTCTTGTGCAGAAAATTATGCAAATCAGATGAACTTTGATTTATTCAGTGCTATTTATGCACAGTAAGTACACATGTCAATATTGTTCAGGCTAGGGGTTGTATTGATGAACTGATCTTCACAAAACTTCTTGGGTACCTTTGTTATCACCTTGGGACAACAACGAGTGTTTTTGGGGTTTGGTCCAAAATTCAAAATGGCTGCCGGTGGCACTTTGTACCAAAGTTAGGTACAATCAGTTTTTTATACAGAACTTCTATACAGCTTGGGCTAGAGGCCGTATTTATAAACCGATCTTTACAAAACTTGTTGGGTACCTTTGTTATCACCATGGGATGAGAACAAGTGTTTTTGGGTGCGGTCTGAAAATTCAAGGTGGCCGCTGGCAGCCATTTTGTACCAAAATTAGTGCAATCAGTTTTTTGTACAGAACTTCTGTATGAAAGTTCTGATTTGAATAAATTTTTGTATGAATGTTTAGTAACATGGAATACATCACATATAATACAGGTTTTTTCTCGTGCAGAAATTATGCAAATTAGATGAACTTTGATTTATTCACTGCTACTTATGCACAGTAAGTACACATGTCAATACGGCTTGGGCTAGGGGCTGTATTTATGAATCGATCTTCACTAAACTTCGTTGGTACCTTTGTTATCACTTTGGGATGAGATTGAGTGTTTTTGGGTGTGGTCCAAAATTCAAGATGGCTACCAGTGACCATTTTGTACCCAAATTAGGTGCAATCAGTTTTTTGGTCAGAACTTCTATATGAAGGTTTTGATTTGAATAAATTTTTGATTGAATGTTTAGTAACATGGAATACATCATATATAATACAGGGTTTTTTCTCGTTCAGAAATTATGCAAATTAGATGAACTTTGATTTATTCAGTGCAACTTATACACAGTAAGTGCACATTTCAATACGGCTCAGGCTAGAGGCTGTATTTATGAACCGATCTTCACGAAACTTCTTGGGTACCTTTATTATCATGTTTGGATGAAAACGAGTGTTTTGGAGTGTGGTCCAAAATTCAAGATGGCTGCTGGCAGCTATTTTATACCAAAATTAGGTGCAATGTGTTTTTTGTACAGAACTTCTAGGACTACATTTGTTATCCTCATGGGATAGTAACGAGTGCTTTTGGGCTCTGCCAAAAATTCAAAATGCCTGTCGGCAGTCATATTTACGGGAATTGTGTGTATTACATTTTTTGTACAGAACCTATAAAGAAGATTTTTTATTTAGTAATTTTTACTATAAATTTATTGGGTGCTTTTGTTATCACTGTGGCATGAGAACAAATATTTTTGGGTTCAGTCAGACCCACTCGGGGACTCAAAAAAGGAGATAATTAAAAATCTTTTCCAAAAACACCAGACAAAATAATGTTTCTTGAATTCAACATCCCTAAGATGTGTATATTCAAATGTGTTGAAGCCAAGTTTCTGTGTTAATATTTGGCACTATACAAGGATCCCCATTGTAACATTAACCCTATATGGATTTTGTTTCTAGTTTAGCATCTAACTGTCACCCACCTTTACAATACTTTACCTGTACATTTGTTACAGGCTACGGTCAGTATTTATGTACAGACCTTTACAATGCTTTACATGTACCTTTGTTATCAGGTCATTACCTAGATGTGTGTCATTGCTGTGTCACATACTATATATGTACATGTCTTACACAATTTGGGCTACAGTGTCATCGACACTTTCATTTGTTTATTAGAGAGAAAAAACCTATTATGAGACATTCTCTAGCCATGTTCAGAGAAGGGTTCATCTGTTTTTAGCTCAACTTTGACGAAGTCAAATTTGAGCTATTGTCATGGCCCGTCGTCCGTCGTCCGTCTGTCCGTCTGTCCGTCCGTCTGGCCGTCTGTCCGTCTGTCCGTACGTCAACAATTGGCTATGGCTCGGGCTAGAGGTTGTATTTATGAACCGATCTTTACGAAACTTCTTGTGTACCTTTGTTATGACCCTGGGACGGGAACGAGTGTTTTTAGGTGTGGTCCGAAATTCAAGATGGCTGCCAGTGGCCATTTTGTACCGATGATGCAAAAATCAGTTTTTTGTACAGAACTTCTGTATGAAAGTTCTGATTTGAATAAAGTTTTGTATAAATGTTTAGTACCATGGGATACATCACATATAATACGGGTTTTTTTCTCGTGCGTAAATTATGCAAATTAGACTGACTTTGATTTATTTAGTGTTACTTTCAAAGCTGTAAGTGCCAAGCTGCTATGGCTCGGGCTAGAGGCCGTATTTATGAACCGATCTTTACGAAACTTCTTGGGTACCTTTGTTATGACCGTGGGACGAGAACGAGTGTTTTTGGGTGCGATCCGAAATTCAAGATGGCTGCCAGCCGCCATTTTGTACCGACGATGCAGAAATCTGTTTTTTGTACAAAACTTCCATATGAAAGCTCTGATTTGAATAATTTTTTGTATGAATGTTTAGTACCATGGGATACATCACATATAATACGGGTTTTTTTCTCGCACGTAAATTGTGCAAATTAGACTAATTTTGATGTTTTTTGGGGTTACTTTCAGCACTATAAGTGCAAATGCCAATACGGCTCGGGCTAGAGGCCGTATTTATGAACCGATCTTTACGAAACTTCTTGGGTACCTTTGGTATCACCGTGGGACGAGAACGAGTGTTTTGGGGTCCGGTCCGAAATTCAAGATGGCCGATGGCAGCCATTTTGTACAAAATTAGGTGCAATCAGATTTTTGCACAGAACTTCCATATGAAAGCCCTGATTTGAATAATTTTTTTGTGTGAATGTTTAATACCATGGGATGCATCACATATAATACAGGTTTTTTTCTCGTGCAGAAATTATGCAAATTAGATGAACTTTGATTTTTTCAGTGCGACTTACACACAGTAAGTACACATGTCAATACGGCTCAGACTAGAGTCTGTATTTATGAACTGATCTTCACGAAATGTCTTGGGTACCTTTGTTATCACCTTGGGACGAGAACGAGTGTTTCTGGGTGCGGTCTAAAATTCAAGATGGCTGCCAGTGGCCATTTTGTACCGAAATTAGGTCTAATCATTTTTTTGTGCACATCTTCTATACAGCTCAGACTAGAGGCCATATTTATGAACCAATCTTTACGAAACTTCTTGGGTACCTTTGTTATCACCGTGGGATGAGAGCGAGTGTTTTTGGGTGTGGTCCAAAATTCAAGATGGCCACCAGCAGCCATTTTGTACCAAAATTAGTGCAATCAGTCTTTTGTATAGAACTTCTGTATGAAAGTTCTGATTTGAATAAATTTTTGTATGAATGTTTAGTAACATGGAATACATCACATATTGTAAGGGGTTTTTTTTCGTGCAGAAATTATGCAAATTAGATGAACTTTGATTTATTCAGTGCTACCTACACAATGTAAGCACACATGTCAATACAGCTCAGGGTAGAGGCTGTATTTATGAACCGATCTTCACAAAACTTCTTGGGTACCTTTGTTATCTCCTTGGGATGAGAATGAGTGTTTCTGGGTACGGTCCAAAATTCAAGATGGCTGCCAGTGGCCATTTTGTACCGAAATTAGGTCCAATCAGTTTTTTGTCACAAGTTCTATACAGCTCGTATTTATGAACTGATCTTCACAAAACTTCTTGAGTACTTTTGTTTTTACCTTGGGACAGGAACGAGTGTGTTTTGGGGTGCCTTTGTTATCACTGTGCTATGAGAACAAATATTTTGGGGTTCAGTCAGACCCACTCTGGGACTCAAAGATTTTTTCTAGTTCAGCATCTGACTGTCACCCACCTTTACAATACTTTACCTATACATTTGTTACAGGCAACGGTCAGTATTTATGTACAGACCGTTACAATACTTTATATGTACCTTTGTTATCAGGTCATTACCTAGATGTTTGTCATTGCTGTGTCACATACTATACATGTACATGTCTTTGTCTTGACAAGTTGAGCTACAGTGTCATTGACACTTTCATTTATATTTTGTTTTCTGATTAGAATTCTTTCCGGGGTTGAGAGAATTGAGAGCATAGAAACGGAATGAATTTGGAAAAGTTCATGAAGTAATACTTTTGTAGATAAGCAGAGAATTTGTTGCTGATTATCAAGAAAGGTATCAAGATGAGGAAAAACGACTTTCAGCATTTTACCAGATGAAGGCAGTACTTGCTCCAGCTATTGAATCTCTGGTGTTGTTGGACAGGCTATGTTATTTACTAGAGCAGGTAATATTACTTTAACACAACAATACTTAAGTGCACAGCAAGCTTGTTTCAATGTGGAGTTGAAAAGCGGTGTTTTTGAGGACAAAAATGAATAAATACTGAAAATGTTATGGCAATTTTTTTTGTGAATAATGCTGAGCAGATTTTGCCATGTTGATGCATAAAGGATTAATAAAAATGATTAATACCTTCTTTTGATGGCACTATTCTCTCCGTGAGAGCACTAGATGATTCCCAGAACAATAACTTTGCACACTAGTAGAAGGCCTTTATCTGTTTTAATACATCAACTTGCCATTACAGTTTCTGACTGGGATGAGAGAGTGCTGATTTCACCAAATTTATTATCAAAATGTGGAAATTTTATTTTCTATAAATCTACATGAAAATGGTCAAGACCATTTTCATGTTCATTGATAGAAGTGAAAAATGTACCAAGTCATACCTTAACTTATATGTCCTCGTATGTTCTGAACAAATATCATTTTCATAAATTTTTTCAGATTAAATTTTGTGAGTTGTAGCTTATTTCAGATAATTTGAATACCTTCCACTCACATCCATGCAAATATATAGAGAGTAATTGCTTGTCTGGACTGGTCACATGAAATAATTCATGAGAGGTGAGGGACGTTGTTTTACAATATAGTCGCTAACCTCAAATGAATTATTTCACGTAACCAGTCCAGTCAAATGATTACTCTGTTTATTACTTTTCATTATTAATGATAATTATATTATTTAACCTTTTACCTAGCGTAACAGCCAAAACCGGCCAGTGCTATTCTCAAAAATCGTCATTATTTTTTCATTTCTTGTCTCTGAAACATAGGTTATGACCCCCTCATTGGAATGAGCTCATCGAGCTCGTTCCAATGGGGGGTCATAACCTATGTTTTTGAGACAAAAAATGAAAATAATAGTTATTCAAGAATTTTTGTTTTGCAAGTGTTGTCTTCTTTTCATGTTAGGCGAAGGGTTAAAAAAACAAAAAACAATGAAGTCCCCATTACACCCATGGCAAAGCGTCTTCTTTTGCGCGTGCGGGTACATGACACAATTGTTGATTGCATAACTCACTTGTGAAGTTATCGTTTATAATCAAACCCGGAAATCCCAGTAAATCACACTTTGGAAAGTAATAAAAAAGTTTTTTATTAATTCTGTTGAGCTTGCACATCTGTACATAAGGAATGCATCATCTATTTTCTGTCTGAACTGATCTGATAGAGAGTTTTAACAACATATTCAGTCAGATCAACTCCGTTTGGGTTCTGATGCTGTGTAAACTTTCAACATGTTTTTACATTTATTTCCAAATGAAAGAAAATACTGCATTTTGATTGGCTGAGAGGTACGGCATAACTTGAAATCCACAGTGGCTTTTTTTTGACGCTGTGTTTAACCATGGTGTAAAAACAAGAATTTGCAAGAGCAAGCTATACGGCTAAAAAAGTACCCATTTTTAATTATTAATTCATACCTTCTGCTGGGTTATGTTAGAACAAAAATAAAAATATAGAAATTTAATATTTATGTGCAATAAAATATTACAGATATGGATGTCAATGACATCCATATTTTTCTGGTTTTATTTAAGAAACTTGCAAAGTACAAATTTTCTGTCAGTTTTTGCCCACAATGTAGGTTAAAGTATTAAGTACACCAAAATTCTTGGAAATAAATCTGTTATCCTTGTGTTTTTGGCTTCACCTCAGGGTGTATGAGTTCCCAAACCGGTGTAAATTCCCATACACCCTGGAAAATACAAGGATAACTAACAATATCTCTCACACCAGTTATCGATCTCCGGTCTCTCACTTTCGCTTTAATGAGGCTGAGGTAATCCTAAACAAAAGTTTATTTTTCTAGAATAAGTTATGTTCCATATCAATGCCCAAATTGTCTGTTATATACATAGAAATACTGACCAAAATTTTGGGGGGGCATATAGTCACCACTTTGTCGTCTGTCTGTGCATCTGTCCGTCTGCAGCGATATCTTAATAGTGAGTGGATGGATTTCAATGAAATTTGGTATGAGGCATCCTTGTGACAAGGCACTCATTCACGTTATAAAAAACAGTTACCCGTATATATTTCACCATGAAACATGTCCTTTCTTTGTCAATTTTTCATGATTTTTTTTCTGTATGCAGTGATGGAGTTCAACGAAATTTGGTATGCTGCATCCTGGTGACAAGCTGCTCCTGCACATGTTATAAAAAAGTTGCCCACATATATTTCACCAGAGTTATGGTCCTTACTTTGTCAATTTTTCCTGATTTTTTACTGTCTGCAGCAATATCTCAGCAGTGAGGTGATGGAAATCATTGAAATTGGTTCAAGGGACCCTTGTGACAAGCCGCTCCTGCACATGTTCTAAAAAAGGCCGCCTTGTCCATCCGCTCACAATGATATCTCGGCAGTGAGTGGATGGATTTCAAGGAAGTTTGGTATGAGGGCACATGTTATGAAAAAGTTACCCGCATAGTTTTCACCAGAGTTATGGTCCTTGCATTTCAAACACACATGCCACATGATTTCCCATAGTGGGAGACCACAATTCTACAAATCTTTTTAACTATGTCATCTGTCAGGGAGCATCCGTCAGTTTTACTGATGTTTTTGGTTTCACAGGAATTTGGTCATTTTTGTACATTCTTCTGTTAAAATGAGCAAGATATAAAAGAGTAAATTCCAATATTGGATGTACTGAGGCAGTATAGATCTTTAAACACAAGAAACTGATTTCTTGGCAGAGTACTTTTTTATTCATTTAACAGAAGTTCACTCTATAACTTATATGCAATTGGTTAGGTTTGGTTATATGGGTATTTTAATGACATTTTCAACACCTAGCATCACATCGTGTTGGACAGTTTATGAGTGGAGGAAACCGGCAAGAACCACCAAGCAGTAGAGAGCAACTGTCAGACTCTCCATCTTACTACCTCTGCACAGACGGAGTTAGCCACAGATGAAGACAAGTGCACCATCAATGTGCAGTATGCATTTGTAAACAGTGCCACCATGCCTCCACATTGGCATTTGGGATGAAGAGTCATGCCCAAGGTCATAAAGCACTTATTGCTGATCAGGATCGAACCATCAATCTTAACGTTTTTAGTCAAATGCTCCAATAACCACACAGTCACCACACTTCCTGTATGCAATTAATAGGGTTAAATTTGCACTGAATGTTTGATAAAGGGTTTCGTGTTTGGAAATAATATTCATTGAACAGGATATAGGCACTCCAATCAATTACTGCAAAACAGTTATTGATTAACACATTTTGTCACATGAGATGACTTTGGCCAAAATATCCATACAGACACAAATATTTGACCAAAACGTCCTACATTATAATGTCAGACTTCCAGAACATCAGGCCAACATGAATACCAAATAAATTATTAATGCATTAAATTCTAAATATCTATTTTTAGTACCTATCAAGATCTGAACCACAAAAACATCTGGTGAACAAATATTCTGTTATTCTCTTTCAGGAGGAGGTTGAAGATGCTAACCTAGTGAAATTATTTG
The DNA here is from genome assembly GCA_031216915.1 of Pictodentalium vernedei. NCBI lineage: Eukaryota > Metazoa > Mollusca > Scaphopoda > Dentaliida > Dentaliidae > Pictodentalium > Pictodentalium vernedei. Next base: position 628,394,001 of record CM062296.1, on the reverse strand, counting down.
ACCCTGTCACTTCTCCGAGGTGTTATGGAATTATTGCTACAAAATAGATAAAACAGCCAATCTTAAAAATTACTATTCTGTTCGAAATATCTACTTAGATCCAGAAAAGGAAAAGGGTTAACTGTAATCTGCTCTACCATAAAGGAGAAGGGTTAAACAAGAAAATGAATGTTATGGTTATATAGTGCCAATTTTTTTATATTTTTAGCAGCGACAAGCTGACCTATATGTGGCAATGTTGGTCAGTTTGTTTATCTGTCAGTTGGTCTGTTACCAATGAGTTTTTAAACTCAGAAGCTTTTAAAATACTAGGTGGAATGGCATCATATTTGGTATGCAAATGCATCTTATTGATGTTTATCCCCCATGTCCAATGCTGGTGTTAATTGGATTGTGTGTCAGAGTTATTGCCCTTTATGTTCTTAGAATTTGTTTAATTTTCACCAACAAACTTGGTAACTTTCAAAATACTTGGTAGAACAATGAAGTCCTGTTAATTGAATAGCCACTTTGCCAATGAAAATTATCCAATTAACAGGAGTATTCAGTTAACATGGATTGTGTCATTTTCCTTTCCTGTATTCTAAAGATAAACTTTGCATTTATTCTATTTTATCTTGTTTGACGGAGCTCCATGAGCTCTGTCAAACAAGATATAATAGATTAGATGCCTGTATTGGATGTACTGGGGAAAAATAGGTCTATAAACAAAGGAAAACTGGCAAGTCAGGGTAATTTCTTGACAGGTTATAAGATTTTTTATTCAATTAACAGGAGTTTGCTCTATAACCTATATTCAATTAACAGGTCAAATTTGTACTGGAGTATTGTAAATGGATTGGCAGATTATATTCAATTAATAGAGATATCCAGTTAAGAGATATCCAGTTAAGTGGGCTCCACTGTACAAAATCATATTTTGTATGCAAGTGTAGCTTATTGATGTCTAGCCCAATGTTCAATGCAAATGTTATTCAAAGTATTTTTGTTAAAAGTTATTGCTCTTTATGGACTTTGAATTGGTTTCATTTTTACCATCTGTTACAGCTTAGATGCAAACTTGTAATTTTTATTTCATGCCACCTTTAGTCATGAATGTTGTTTGTTTTATCCAAAAAGATAAGGCCATTGTGGGAACTGTGAGAAGTGGAGCAGCACTTGTTCTCTGTGATAAACATATACTACTTTCTTATCAACCTAGCTTACAATTGTTTACTGCAGACTTGCACTACAGTGGAAGACCCTAACTCGGAAAATATACTCTCTATTTTGATCTTTCCCAACCGATTTGGGAAAGAAAAGTGGTGCAATAGCACCAAGAAAAAATAAGCCAAAACGGGCTTGAGCGCCATCGGAGCACACCCAGTAGGGGACGCTCTTCTCTTAGTACAAATCCACGTTTTCCGGGAACCAGTGCGTAACTAGTGAATCATTCTTTTTTCGTCCGCCCATGTGGCAGGACCTCCATTTGCATTCAAAAACAGTGATAATTCAACTCGTCGATAATGGTTACCTGTGACTGAAATTATGGATCTGAATATCGTATAATAAGGGGACTGTGTTTTATATATTCTCGTTATTATTTTCAACCACATTATCATTGAATTTTATTTTTTTCTCCATGTTTGCACCTTTTTTTTGTGTACTTTGTGGTTCGGACATAAAATTTTTTGGTTGATAAATTTATGTTATCCTTTGGATATTATTATTATTATTATTATTATTGAAGTTAGGTGTCAATGAGGGGCTGTATGGACAGGATTTCTCCTCTCTGTTGAGGGCAGAATTTCTGTTTTTTGGTCCCTGTCGGCCGCCTGGGTTCAGTTGTGTTCCCACCGGTCCTTTATTTTCTGCCACCTTACTCTCGTAGTTGGGGGTGTTCTTCTACTTTCTACATCTGTTGAGTTCACCTTTTTAGCTCACCTGAGCGAAGCTCAAGGGGAGCTTTACTAATCGCTTTCCGTCCGTCCTTCTTCCGTCATCGTCCAGCGTAAACTTTACAAAACCAGCTTCTCCTAAGAAACCACTGGCCCAATATTTTTCAAATGTTGGGTAAATGTTTATTACCTAATGTCAATTCAGATTTTTTCAAATGAAGTTGCCCCTCCTCCTGGGTGGGGCCACGCCCCCAAGGGGCACCAAAATCTTTGAAAATCTTCTTCTCATGAACCAGCAGTAGCAGAGACTTGATATTTGGTATGCAGCTTCCTTTTGAGGTGTAGAATCAAATTTGTTCAAGAGAAGTTTGTCGGGCATTATTTGCCTTCGTTATGGGAGGGGCAAAAATTTTGGCCACGCCTAAAATTTCTATTTTCTGAACCGTGAGGTCGATTTGAACCAAATTTGATATGAGATGATAATGGGTCATAAGTAGTTGATTGATGCAAAAAAACATTTTCTCATTGCCCCGTGGGAACCTCGGGAGCTAAAAATAGGAAAAACCTTAAAACTGCCATATCTCCAAAACTACACGACACAGATAATACTTATTTTGTATAAAGCTTACTTTTATCCAGTAGAATAGAATGGTTAAAAAAATCCTAATCGGTTTGATCACAAGGTACTTTTTCAGGACTTTGAAAAAGTGCTGAGTCAGCACTTTTTAACACTGTAGGCAACGAAAAAAAAGAAATTAAAAAATCTTCTTCTCCAGATCCAGCAGGCAGAATCTTTTGATATTTGGTATGCAACATTGTAGGGTGGATCTGATTCAAGTTTGTTCAAATCGGCCCCCTGGGTTCATATTTGGGATCAGTATAGGAGCCCGATTTCGAACTTAGTGCATTTCAGGCAAATTTCATAAAAAATCTTCTTCTCCAGATCCAGCTGGCAGAATCTTTTGATATTTGGTATGCAACATTGTGGGGTGGATCTGATTCAAGTTTGTTCAAATCGGCCCACTGGGTTTATATTTGGGCTCAGTATAGAAGCTTGAATTCGAACTTAGTGCATTTCAGGAAAATTTCTTAAAAAATCTTCTTCTCCAGATCCAGCAGGCAGAATCTTTTGATATTTGGTATGCAACATTGTGGGGTGGATCTGATTCAAGTTTGTTCAAATCGGCCCCCTGGATTCATATTTGGGCTCACTATAGAAGCCCGAATTCGAACTTAATGCATTTCAGGCAAATTTCGTAAAAAATCTTCTTCTCCAGATCCAGCAGGCAGAATCTTTTGATATTTGGTATGGAACATTATGGGGTGGATCTGATTCAAGTTTGTTCAAATCGGCCCCCTGGATTCATATTTGGGCTCACTATAGAAGCCCGAATTCGAACTTAGTGCAATTCAGGCAAATTTCTTAAAAAATCTTCTTCTCCAGATCCAGCAGGCAGAAACTTTTGATATTTGGTATGCAACATTGTGGAGTGGATCTGATTCAAGTTTGTTCAAATTGGCCCCCTGGAGTTATATTTGGGCTCAGTAAAGGAGCCCAAATTTGAACTTAGTGCATTTTAGGCAAATTTCTTTAAAAATCTTCATCTCGAGATCCAGCAGGCAGAATCTTTTGATATTGGGTATGCACCATGCTTAGGGGGGTGAGATTCAAGTTTGTTCAAGCCAAGTCCCTGGGTTCATATTTGGGCTCACTGTGGTAGCCCGAATTATAACTTAGTTCAAAATGAGGAATTTTCTTTAAAACTCTTCTTCTTCAGATCCAGCAGTCGGAATGTTTTGATATTTGGTATGCAACATCCTTAGGAGGGTGAGATTCAAGTTTGTTCAAGCCATGTCCCTATGTCCATATTTGGGTCTCTGTGGGATCCTGAATGATAACTTAGTTCAAAATGAGGAATTTTCTTTAAAAATCTTCTTCTTCAAATCCATCAGTCAGAATGTTTTGATATTTGGTATGCAGCATCCTTACGGGGGTGAGATTCAAGTTTGTTCAAGCCAGGTCCCTTGGTTCATATTTGGGCTCATTATGGGAGCCCGAATGACAACTTAGTTCAAAATCAGGAATTTTCTTTAAAAATCTTCTTCAGATCAAGCAGATGAATGCTTTTGATATTTTTTATGCAGCATCCTTAGGGGGTAAGATTCAAGTTCGTTCAAGCCATGTCCCTAGGTCCATATTTGGGCTCACTGTGGTAGCCCGAATTATAACTTAGTTCAAAATGAGGAATTTTCTTTAAAACTCTTCTTCTTCAGATCCAGCAGTCGGAATGTTTTGATATTTGGTATGCAGCATCCTTAGGAGGGTGAGATTCAAGTTTGTTCAAGCCATGTCCCTAGGTCCATATTTGGGCTCACTGTGGGAGCCTGAATGATAACTTGGTTCAAAATGAGGAATTTTCTTTAAAAATCTTCTTCTTCAGATCCATCAGTCAGAATGTTTTGATATTTGGTATGCAGCATCCTTATGGGGGTGAGATTCAAGTTTGTTCAAGCCAGGTCCCTTGGTTCATATTTGGGCTCATTATGGGAGCCCGAATGACAACTTAGTTCAAAATCAGGAATTTTCTTTAAAAATCTTCTTCAGATCCAGCAGATGAATGCTTTTGATATTTTTTATGCAGCATCCTTAGGGGGTAAGATTCAAGTTCGTTCAAGCCATGTCCCTAGGTCCATATTTGGGCTCACTGTGGGAGCTCGAATTGTAACTTAGTTCAAAATGAGGAATTTTCTTTAAAAATCTTCTTCAGATTCCGCAGTCGGAATGTTTTGATATTTTGTGTGCAGCATCCTTAGGGGGGTGAGATTCAAGTTTGTTAAAGCCAAGTCCCTGGGTTCATATATGGGCTCCCTGTGGGAGCATGAGTTATAACTTAGTTCAATATGAGGAATTTTCTTTAAAAATCATTTTTTTTTAGATCCACTGGTCAGAATCTTTGGATATTTGGTATAAGCTTTTCTAAGGAGGAGCAGATGCAACTTGTTGAAATCAATTCTCTGGGTTGATATTTAGGCTACCATGTCAGGTGAGTGCTCTCAAGCCCCCCTGGGGCCTCTTGTTTTATTTTATATTTTATTTTGTAATTATTGCTTTGGCATCAAAAGTTATGTTCTTGGTTTGTTGTATGTTTTCGGCCACATAAGCTACAGAGTAGCTTGGGTGGTGGTGTATTTCGTCCCTTGACAGCAAGAAGGCTTTACAGTGCTAAAGCATTGCAAAGCCTTGTTGCATTCAAGGGACACATTTATCAATTTTATTAATTTTGGTAAAATATCAGACATAAACCATTTAATTTTTTTTTTCAAGTTTGCTTTGGTTATAAATAGAGAGCATGCAGCAGCCAAAGGGACCATGTGGGAGGGCTTGAGAAACAGATTTTTAACTTTTTTAGGCCTTATTTGGCAGTGTTTTTACATCATTGTTGTTTGCGTGTAGAAACATTTTAGCTATCTGCAGTTGTGTATATCTGTATTCAGTAGTAATAATCCTAGAAATGAATCTGAGGCTTTAAGGGTTAACCCTTTACCCAACGAATTGGTCACATCCCCCCCCCCCCCCCCCAATATGCAAATTCAACAGCTGAAAAATACTATTTTTTTTTTAAATTCAACAAAACCATATCATGTGACCCCTCTTTGGAATGAACTCGTTCCAATGAGGGTCATATGATATATTTTGTTTTTTTTAATTTTGGGGTAAAATTTTAAAAAATGATATTTAAAATAATAAATTTTGATATCGTCTGCGTTGGGTAAAGAGTTAAAGGTAGCTAGATCATGGAAGTCCCAAAATAAAGAGGGTAATCAAGTGAGATGAGGGTTCCAAGCTTTGCTCAAGAAGTTCTTTTTATGATGCAGTTTCATTGCCAGGAATATGTGCCTCAGGGAAAGGCAGCTGCATGACTCCATTGCATTTTGGCACATTACTTAGAAGGTGCCTCCTTCCTACCACTAATGCACATGACTGTAGAGCAGCTGAGCTCAGACCATACCCACTTATTATGCCCCGACCTCCAGAGGAAGTTTGATGAGTATATACTCGAGGTGTCCATCCATATGCCCATCCATATGACCATCCATCTGTACAAACATTTTGTATTATAACATTTTGTATTATAATTCTGGAATCAGTTGTCAGATTTTGATGTCCTTTGGTATGGTGATAGACCAGCTTGGGGAAAAGATATCTAGAAATCATGGGTTTTGTCCACACATTCATACCAGAGTTGTGACCCTTGTAGGACTTTAGAAAAATAGTAAAATGAACATTTTGCATTATAACACTGGGGTTGGTCGTCGGATTTTGATGTCTTTTGGTATTATGATAGACCAGCATGGTGGACATGATATCCACATATCACGTTCATGTTTTTTGCTTTGTTTTTGTCCATGGGAATAATTGTTGAATGGCAGCAGAAAACTGAATAATTTTTGTATTGTCCATGTTGACATTGCAAGGAGAGGGCATATGCAATGCTTCACATTGCACTATTTTTTGTTTCGAGTAGGATCAGTTCATTTCACTTTCAGAGAGAACAGGAGCTTAATGAAAATGAGTGGTCACAAATGTCCAAGACACATGGGGGTGATGATATTTTGGCACGGTGGAACAAAACTGAAAAAGTTGCTCCAAAGAAATTGCATTCCCTTGATTCTCTGCTCTTAATCAGTGTGGTCAAAGTTGTTGAAAAGTTTGTGGATGGATGCATGCACTGATGGAGATACTATATCACTAAAACAGCAGACGACTTCTTTCTGTGTGACAGCACATACTGTCATCCTGTTAGTGGAATAAGGCACTATCTGCAATGCTTTAGCATTGCATGTGGTGCCTTGTTCTACTCAAGGGATGATATACCATATTATTATATGCTAGCATGTGAATTATCACAAATTATCTAAAATATATTTCTCGATATCCATCCACTCGATGGATATCAAGAAATATCCCACAGTAGTTTCCTAAATGACGTCCCCCTACAGTGCATGATGTCACCTTGAAGGAACAACCAGCAGATTGTTTGCTGTTGAATTGGGCTGAATATTCTACAGTAAAATGTCACATAGCATATAAAAAAAAGAAAATCTATGCTATTTTAGTGAACATTGGCAATTATCTCATTTGTGTGGACCTGAAAGTATTATTTTTCACTTGTGCAAGCACTTGTGAAAAATAAAACTTTCAGGTCCACACTCACGAGATAAATAGAGGATATGGAATGCGTGTTTTTCTCATATAATATTTTTGAAACAAGTCAGACGAGTTTCATAAATATTGTTTGAGAAAAACACTCATTTCATATTCTGTTTATCATATGACAAACACATGCACAAATTAGCCAGTTCGTATGACTTTTTAACCCATCACCTAACTTGAGTTGCCGACAGCACTTGGAAAAAACATCCTCGTATAACTAAAAATTTTCATTTTTTGCTTCCAAAACATAGGTTATGACACCTCATTGGAACGAGCTTGTCGAGCTTGTTCCAATGAGGGGTCATAACCTACGTTTTGGAAGCAAAAAGTGAAAATATAAAAAACAATGAATGGCGTTTTTCTTGTAGGTAAAATATTAAAACAATATAACCCACCCTAAATAGGACAGATAACGTGAATTCTCCCTACTGAAATTATGCAAATGTCACCCAGTTGTATTTTGTTTAGCCAATCAAATTGTCCAGTTTTGAAATTGACCAATGAAAACTCTAATTATGCAAATTATAAAAATGTGGCCCAGTTTTATTTTGTTCAGCCAATCAAATTGTCTAGTTTGGAAATTGACCAATGAAATTGATAGAAGGCTTTATTTATCACTGATTAATATGAAAACAAAATATCAAATGTTGTAAAGTGAACAAAACGGACGAGTCATATGATAATTCCCAATATTCACTGAAACAGCGTAGATATCCTCCATATAATCATATATCTGAATATGCACAAATACCAGCTTGTGTAACATTTTTTGGTGCACATGCCATGATCTGGTTTTGATTCTGTGTATTTGTTTACTGGGAGCACAATGGCTCTGCACTATAACCGAAAAGTCGATGGTTCAGTTCTGACCAGCAGTAACTGCATTATGTCTTTGGGCAAGGCACTGAATCCTGTTTTCCCATATGGGGACACTGTGTACTAATATGTGATGTACATCGATGATGCATTTGCCTTCAACTGCTACTATCTTTGTTTGTGTAGATTTAGTAAGTTGGAGAGTCTGATAGTTGCTCCCCACTGCTGAGTGGTTCTCTGCTTCGTCCACCAGTAAAACGTGATTTGACCATGGCTGCTGGATGTGTCGTTTCTTTAATTCTTATTGGTGTTTAATGACATTTTCAACAGCCAGGGTAACCTCGTGTCGGAGGAAGCCAGAGTACCCTTAGAGAACCACTGAGTAGCAGCAAGCAACAGTCAGACTTCCAAATGTACTAACACCACACAAGCAGGGTTAACATGGGTTGAAGACATGTGCACCATCAACGTATAGTATGCTTTAGTACATAGTGCCACCAAAATCTCATGTGGGCAATTGGGATTAAGTGCCTTGCCCAAGGACACAATGTAGGTATCCCTGGTGGGGATCAAACCATGGACCTTTTGGTTTGAAGTCCAATGATGCAACCACTGAGACACCGCACTCCCAAAAGGCTTTGAGTTGGAACATAGTTTTAGTAGAAGAAATAGGCTAAACAAGCTGAAGGTGGAATTCTTTGGTCAAAAGCAACTAAACAGGTTGCACTCCCTTAAACTGTGATAAGAGAAAAACATGTAAACAAATTTTGATGACCACAAATAATTTAGCAGTCTACCAGCTAAATCCAACATAATATGAGTTGGCAAGAAGCCCTATTGAAATATATTCTAACTAAAAATAAACAATGAGCTTTTATTTTTTTTTCTCCAAATCATGAAATGTTCAAATAATTATCGGTAATGATAGGCTGAGTGTATAAAAACCCACTTTTGCGTTTTTCCTTCTGAGTCAGCAACTTCTTCCAGATCTAAATCAAATGTGTCAACTGTAGTTGAAGAGGTATGTGAAGTGAAATTTTGATTTAAACACTTAATTGAAACTCAAAGAGTTGGAAACTTAATGTTTGAAAACTAATAGAAATGGTATTTCAGATGATATCTCATCACATTTTTTGCAAATTTACATTATCTGTGTATTTTCAGGGTGGATGGAAATTTACAATGTTGGGACAGGGTTCCCATGGGACCTTGAATTCAAGGAATGGCCTTGAATTTGACTAAGGGTCATTAAAGGCCTTGAAATCTGGGGAAAAAACCTTGAATATTCATGATATATACAAGTTGATGAAGTACGTAATCACAATGATATAGTTTTATATACTAGTGTTCAGGAAGGGATAGTCCTAACAAGGACCCTCTGGTGATTACCCCCCTCCCACTTCCCTTTTACAGAAGTGGGAGGAGGGGGAAATGATTGGAGGTCCTAGTTAGGACTAGTGAAGGCAGGGCCTTGAAGATCCTCCAATTTCACTATTGTTGGGCCTTGAAAAATGCTGAAATATATTGAGAAATGGCCTTGAATAGCCTTGAATTTAATCAGTCCTTGCCTGCAGGAACCTGCTGGAAACTTTTACAGTAGTCACTTGCAACAATCTGGTGGTATTCGTATTGCTTTTATGGCTTCTTCGACATTTAATATGGTCTGCTAAGAATGGCCCCGTTGAAAATGTTCACATGCACTAAATGATAATAGTGTTGGAATGATTAGTCAATTAACCTGTACTAGAACAGGAACAAGCTTTTTCTCATTACCATTTTTCCTCATGGTTAACCACTCACTCATGACAGAAGTGTGGAAGTATTTTGTATTGGTGCATTCAGACACTGGGAAATACACAGAGAGTTTCCTGTGTAAATATTGTATAAAGTACTTGACCCCGATCATCAGGCTCAAGCAGTTTAATCCTTTACCCAACAAATCGGCTGCATCCGCCTGCGTAATATGCAAATTCAGCAGTTGAAAAAATATTATTTTTCAAAACATTTCAACAAAACCATATCATGTGACCCCTCGTTGGAATGAGCTGGTCGAGCTCGTTCCAACGAGGGGTCACTTGATATGGTTTTGTTGAAATTTTTTGAAAAATTTGAAAAAATGGTATTTAAAATAATATATTTTGACATCATCTGCGTTGGGTAAAGGGTTAACCCTTCACCCAAAGGAGACAATATCAAAATTTATTATTTTATATATTATTTTTTTCAATTTTTAAAAAAAATTTCAACAAAACCATATCCTGTGACCCCCTCGGCAAGCCCATTCCAATGAGGGGATCACAGGATTTGGTTTTGTTGAAATATTTTGAAAAATATTTTTTTTCATAAGTTGCATTTTGTCAGGGCCAAGTAGTTTATGCAAGTTTTGCAAAAGTTCCATACTGTCAGGCCCAAGCAATTTATGCAAGATTTGCCTAAGTTACATTTTGTCAGGCCCAAGCAGTTTATGCAAGATTTGCATAAGTTATATTCTGCACCAAGCAGTTTAAGCAAGATTTGCATAAGTTACATTTTGTCAGGCCCAAGCAGTTTATGCAAGATTTGCCCAAGTTATATTCTGTCAGGCCAAAGCAGTTTATGCAATATTTGCCTAAGTTACATATTGTCAGGCTAAAGCAGTTTATACAAGATTTGTCTAAGTTACATTTTGTCAGGCTAAAGCAGTTTATACAAGATTTGCATGAGTTACATTCTGTCAGGCCCAAGCAGTTTATGCAAGATTTGCCTAAGTTATATTCTGTACCAAGCAGTTTAAGCAAGATTTGCATAAGTTACAAGATTTGCATAAGTTACATTCAGTCAGGCCCAAGCAGTTTATGCAAGATTTGCATAAGTAACATTCTGTCAGGCCCAAGCAGTTTATGCAAGATTTGCATAAGTTATATTCTGTACCAAGCAGTTTAAGCAAAATTTACATAAGTTACATTCTGTCAAGCCAAAGCAGTTTATTCAAGATTTGCCTCGGTTATACTCTGTCAGGCCCAAGCAGTTTATGCAAGATTTGCCTAAGTTATATTCTGCACCAAGCAGTTTTAGCAAGATTTGCATAAGTTACATTTTGTCAGGCCAAAGCAGTTTATGCAAGATTTGCCTAAGTTACATATTGTCAGGCCCAAGCAGTTTATGCAAGATTTGCCTAAGTTACATTTTGTCAGGCCCAAGCAGTTTATGCAAGATTTGCATAAGTTATATTCTGCACCAAGCAGTTTAAGCAAGATTTGCATAAGTTACATTTTGTCAGGCCCAAGCAGTTTATGCAAGATTTGCCTAAGTTACATATTGTCAGGCATAAGCAGTTTATGCAAGATTTGCCTAAGTTACATTTTGTCAGGCCGAAGCAGTTTATACAAGATTTGCCTAGGTTATACTCTGTCAGGCCCAAAGATTTGCATAAGTTACATTCTATCATGCCCAAGCAGTTTATGCAAGATTGGCATAAGTTACATTCTGTCAGGCCCAAGCAGTTTATGCAAGATTTGCCAAAGTTATATTCTGTACCAAGCCGTTTAGGCAAGATTTGCATAAGTTACATTCTGTCAGGCCCAAACAGTTTATGAAAGATTTGCCTAAGTTATATTCTGTCAGGCCCAAAGATATGCATAAGTTACATTCTGTCATGCCCAAGCAGTTTATGCAAGATTGGCATAAGTTACATTTTGTCAGGCCCAAGCAGTTTATGAAAGATTTGCCTAAGTTATATTCTGTCAGGCCCAAGCATTTTATGCAAGATCTGCCTAAGTTATATTCTGTCAGGCCCAAGGAGTTTATGCAAGATTTGCCTAAGTTATAATCTGTCAGGCCTATGCAATTTTTGCAAGATTTGCATCAGTTACATTCTGTCAGGCGCAAGTGTTTATGCATAAGTTACATTTTGAGTTTTGTCTTGTTGCCTACAAAAAAAATCCTACCTAGTTCTGTCTAGGCCCTAGCTTCTTTATCACTGTTCAGCATCCTACCACATGCTTATTCTCTGCTCTATAGTTATTACACTTAACGATTAACTGGTTATTGATTCCCTAACCATTTCAACATGAAACAAGAGAACCATAACCCTTTGAACCCAACCGGCCAATTCCATTATAAGATTCTGAGTCGACCCTGATTTATAAAGTAAACTACTTCTTCGAGAATTTGTATGGTAGACCAATCAATATTTTCAATGTGCAGCCCTAAGGCATCAAATGGACTCTTCCATTTGATGACATTGAACTGGGATGGAAGATACCATCAGGGTTCTAGGGTTAAATAATAAAAAGTTGGTGAATTCCTTTTCACATTGATCTGTTCTTCTCTTATTGATGGTCATACTCTGCAGATCCTAAAACAACTATATCATGCCCAATGATACACTTGTTGCTTTCAGTGCACTCGCTTGAAAATTCTTTTGCAGATGACATCACCAATATATATTGTCTGTAAAATAAAATATATCTTGATAAATATTTAAAGAATTATTTGACTGTTATAATCCCTGATGGGTACGGGTGTTGGATGGGAAAATCTCACCCGAGGACAAGATATTTGGGCCAGATACGAGGCTTGCCGAGTGTCTGGACCAAATATCTTGTCCCGAGGGTGAGATTTTCCCATCCCACACCCGTACCCATCAGGGATTATTTTTCTCCCCACACCATACAGCGGTAACGTTAGCTAGAAGTAATCAGCGGTCACATGCTGATATAATCAACTCATTTGGTATTCGTTGTTTTGAAAAACTAATGACACCATCGGAAAGAGCATGCAAAAGTTACATATATACCAAAGGTATATACCACAAAATCAATTAGGAACGGTGGCATCTTGGGGTTTAAAGAGTTTTAGAGCATCAAACTGTGATCACACGACATTCTGATGACGTCAATATGAATTAGTTGGTAGCAAAAAAACTGATAACGATATGCATAATGTCATAATAACGTTATAAATGTATAACGTCACGAGGGTGGGGTGGGATACATCTGTCTCTCCCTGCTATCTCACCCGGGACAGACGTATGTTACACATACAGTGGGGGGAGAAATATCTATCCTTCACTATGCATTATGGAATGCACAAAAATATTAAAATGGGACATCTGTTGACAAGTTGATGGCATCCATAGATACGTGACTGGCACAAAAATTTCCCCCATTCCTGAAAAGATTTCAAAGTTACGGCTAAAAGGTGTAGAAATGGTAAACGTGAACTCCAGAAATGAATAGATAGTCGCCTGGTCAGGGTCTGCGAACCTGAATGTGTTTCTTTTTTTTTACAACTTGTGCATAATGTATCTTGAAAATGGAAAATATGGGTGAAAATTTCTTCAAAATAGTGGTTTCAGTTGAGAAAATTGTTTTCTGAGACTTCCCGTGACAGGTGGGTGGGGGAGGGGGGATAAAATGGTTAGGATTTGACAGGCAATTTTTGTCTCAGAAACATGACTTATGGCCTCTTGCTGGAATGAGCTTGACAATCTATTTCGAACCATGGGTCATAGGCTATGATTTTACAGTAACCATGATTTGATTTTTTGACAAATTCCAGAAAAATACTTGGCAGGTTATCAGTTAATTTGTGGCACTTTTTGTAAAAAAACTGATACAAGCCTGACACTATGATGGACCTTCTGAAAATTAAATGAGTGTTAAGGGGGCTCGGTGGCTCAGTTGGTAGAGGTGCAGGCTGCAAGTCGAAAGGGCCTCGGTTAGAATCCCACCTGCGGCAACCGCGTTGTGTCCTTTGGCAAGACACTTCACCCCCATTGCCCATGTACTAAGGCATACTACACATCGATGGTGCACCCGTCTTCAACAAATGCTAACCCTGCTTGTGTGGAGTTAGTATGTTGGGGAGCTGACAGTTGCTCGGTGGTTCTCTCCAGGGTACTCCGGCTTCCTCCACCCATAAAACTGTCGGGTCATGATTAGCCATTGTGCAGAAATATGTGACCTTAAATACCAATAAATAAATAAATAAATAAATAAAAAATAAATAAATAATGAGTGTGTTAAAAACAAGACACTTTACTCACCAGAGCTAACTCTCCTTCTTTAATCTCTCTAACTACTTTCTGTGCCTTGTGTTTCTTTGAATCCACAGGTTCCTGCTCCAGTATCAACTTTTGATCCTCCCACTTTGCTATACACTGGACAAGTTAAAGAAAAAGGAGATTAAGGCAAAAAAGGTTTAAATAATTGATTCTCATGCAATTTTTATGCCCCCCAACTTAAGTCGGGTGGCATATAGTGATTGAAGTGTGCGTGTGTCTGTCTTCCTGTGTGTGTGTGTCTGTGTGTGTGTGTCCGAGCCAATAACCCGAAAACTGTTAGGGCTACAGTCATCAAACTTCACACAATTATAAAGGACCATGGGAGGATGTGTCACACACCATAGCCGGGTTCGTACCTTCAAGGTCAAGGTCACATTTCAAGGTCATACTAAAAATAGGTCAATATTCGTGTCTCAGCCATAACTCAGAAACGAATCATAGTACAATTGTTAAACTTTTTACAAATGTTAAGGACAGTCAGAAGGTGTGTTGCGTATAATAGTTTCCACCGCATCTGCAAGGTGAAGGTCACAATTGACCTTCATATGTTCAGGGTCACAAATCGTGTCTCAAGCATAACTCCAAAACTATTAGGGCTACAATCATCTAACTTCGCTCAATTATAAAGGAGAATGGGTGGATGTGTCACACATCACAGCTAGGTCCGTAAGGTCAAGGTCACATTTCAAGGTCACACTGAAAATCATCAATATTCGTGTCTCAGCCATAACTCAGAAATGAACCAAAGTTCAAATATTAAACTTTTTACAAAAATTTTTGTTTGATGGAGGTCAAGGGCACAGATCAAGGTCATTGCCACGTAGGGGGGCATACTCACTTCCGAGTATAATCTCTTGTTTTTATTTTTAAACGAAAGAGGGAGAGTGGTTTTATTTTTATTTTTTTGTTCCTGATGGAATAGCCGTCGATGCCTACAATCTAGTTGTGAGAACATAAAATTAAATACTAGAGCTTCCATGTTGATTTCACTGATAGTCTTTTTTTTTGTAACAGTGATCATACAATACAAAATCAATATAGAACAACTAAAATAGAGATCAAGAACAAACTAGTTGTGTGCTAGACGTCACAACCAGGCCTTTCCAAAAAATGAGGGTACCAGTGCAAAAGCCAACATTTTCCTTACCTATATTTCGTACTCAGTCAAACGTGAATAAAAGTTTTATGCAAATTTGTTCTATTACAAATTATTGGAGAGTGCCTATTGGCACTCTCCAATAATTTGTAAGAAAACAATTTTTGATGAACAACTTGAGACCACCAAAACTAATCTAGTCCTCAACCAGTTGAATAAATATTTATTTTGTGCATAAATATGGAAATCGTGTTGCGTTTCACGAAGAGAATAACAAGTGTATCAATGCATACGGGGGGGGGGGGGGGGGGGCGGGGCGGGGTGGCGTTGCGGTAATCGATTAACGTCAGATCACCGAAGTTAAGCAACGTCGAGACCGGTTAATCATTGGATGGGTGACCTTATGAGCGATCAATTCGGACTCCCATGTTGTGAACCTGGGGCAAGGCACTTAACCCCGATTGTCCACATGGGGGCACGATGATGCTGTGTACTAAGGCATACTGCACGTCGATGGTACGCATGTCTTCAACCAATCTAACCCTGCTAGTGCTGCAGTGAGGGGTTACGATGTTGTGGAGCTGGCAGCTGCTCGTCGTTGCCCGGTGGTTCTCTCCGAGTACTCCGGCTTCCTCCACCCGTAAAACTGTCACGGTCATGATTAGACATTGTGCATAAGTATATGACCTTAAACACCAATAAATAAATACCAATGTATACGACAGTGTATCAATGTATACAACATATTGCAATGCAAATCGCGATGTGGTACCGATAAAATCATACTCCATGATAGTTTCATACATTTTGAATTTTGTCTCCAAAATAAATTTGACGAACACGAGCTGAAAAAACGAATTCGCTGCTGCTTGAGAATCAAAAGATTAATTTTCTTTAGCCTGAGAATTATTAACACTGGCATTAACAAAAAATGTGGCTTCAAATTGCGATAATTGTATGATAATAACAATGTTATAATTGTATGACAATAACAATGTTTTTGTGTCTTAAAATGAACCAGAATTTTATCCCACGAAGACCGGCATGTTTATTCATCAAATATGCCAATCAATATTTATGATTACTGTAATGTCTGAAATATCTTACAGTAGAGGTTCCAGGTTTGGAATCATACCGCTGTATCCTCATTAGCATTGATAGCTTTTTCTGGGGGTGGGATAACACCTTAAGATTTCTGACAGGAAGATGCATAGCCAGGTATCTATATTGGGGGATATCATGAAAACCAAAGCCTTTATTAGGGGAAGGGAATGGAGGTGATGTCCTCGTGTTTTGAAAACTAAGACCCAAATGGCTCTGTTTGGTGACATTTTGAGGCTCCTAAGAATATTAGTTTTCAACAAGCATGGTATGCCATTCGTTACTTAATTAGTTGATGACCCCATGCATAGGGCAGAATTTAGGATTGTTAGGGGGCACTGGGGATTTTGTTGGGAAGGTGAGGGGGGGGGGGGGGGTATCACACTGATATTGTGCACTTTATTATCGGATAGTAGTGACAGACACCCCCCCCCCCCCCCCCCCACCCACCCACACACACACACACAGCTATGCCATTACATACAGATTATAAAGATGCACAATATCATACTATGGATGTGGCGATGCACTGTTTTACAGACTTCGTGACCTTGACTCCCATATTAAGAGTAAGAGTGTATCCTTACCTTACATATGATACATTTGTGAGATGATACCTGTAGGAACCCCGGAAAGTGATTCATTGCTTGTTTACTGAGGTATACAAGTTCTGTTTTACTTTTAAAATAGGACCTGGTAACCAATGTTGGTGGTGGAAGTCCTTGATATTGGTTGGCATAGGTATGACTGATTGGCTGAACTTGACACATTGCTCCCAGTCCTGTATTCACATCCCTAGGACCCCTCCAACACTGGCCAAGCTGGCATGGTATATGCACTTCTCTGACAACACATATCGCAAAATTAACTACCACCTGTAGTGTAACAGTGTTATGCCTGCCAATTTTCGAGCAATAGCAGGCCTTCTCTGCCCAACAACCAACCGACGAGAAAAGAATCATTTTTGTTTGTTTTGTTTTTTTTGTTTTTTTTTTAGGGGGTGGGGGGGGGGGGCGTGACACATCACAACTTAGTTTAAACAATATTTATTGAAAAAATCGATATGTATACAATATTCAATAACAGTTAATAGAAGCAAACAAAGTGTGAACAGCAAGCAATACAATTGTATACAAGTAGCAGATAGACAAGGTGATGTGAGAGAGGGGATCCGACAGAAAGCTTACAGCTTATGTAAGTCGTCTCCCCGGTTGGTTAACAAAGATACTCCTGTAGGTGGTGTAAAATCAGTCAAAGAGCTCACACATCGCTACATGGATGCCGAGAACACACCCACCCCTCCACTGTGTTTTAATTAAGACAAAGTTGCTACAATCGTAGATTAGATTAAACCAAGGAAACTTTTAACACACATACCCTCTCAGGCCAATAACATGCAGCGACTGGGCTGATGAGCAGATTCGGCAACCAGGCAACGATATGTGAGATTGTTTAAACTTCGGGTTAAGAGAAAAGAAGAAGAAAAGAAAACAAAAAGTAGTAGAGTGGTAGAAGATCCAAAGCACTGATCGAAGAGTGAGGAAAGTGACAGGAAAAAATTACAGGTGCCAGGTTGAATACATGGTGCATTGAGTTAAGACTATGTAGAATAAACGGGCGGTAACTTGGTTTCAGATCATCAATTTAGATGATGGTGTTGAGCTGCAGGAAGGAGATATTATGTTGACTTATAACTTACTAAAATCGTTTAGTGGATAAAATAAAGTCATGGACTACGTCAAAAATAAGGCTGTTATCCTCGTTGTTTAGGAATTCAGATCCAAACAAGAGTATGGATGTGTCTACTGTATATGGAAGTAAATTAATCGAGATGTTGCGAGCGTTCGAGAACAATGGACACTGAAGAAGAAAATGATCGGTAGTTTCACGCTCGCCACACTGACACAGGGGGCTTGGTGATAAATGATTTTCATATAGATGTGAGTTGAGGTTACTACAGTGTAACCGCAGCCTGCAGTGATATATTTGGGTCCTGCGAGATTTCGCATCATTGAAGAACTTTGGGGGTCTTTGGTTACCATTGCTCAAGAAAGATTTAAAGTTAGTCAACGATGAATTCTCGCGGACAGGTAAGGGCAAGTTATTCCACTGATCAGTGACGTTGGGGATAAAAGAGGACTGATACAGTTGCGTTCGACAGAAGGGGACTCGGTGGTTCTGACTAGATCGGAGACTAAGTGATGGATTCGTCACTGAGATAAGTCGAGGAACCTTATTTGAAATGTATGGGGGAGACATATGATGATACATTTTAAAATACTGAATTAATTTATGTTTGCGGCGTCTTTCTTGCAAAGAGTCCCAACGTGTTTCCGTATATAAAAGAAGCTTACTGGCACTCATTGTAGCTCCTGTGATGATTCTTGCAGCTGCAATTTGTATTTTTTCAAGTTGAGCGACATTAGTCACAGAACAATTATCCCAGACAGTATCCGCATATTCAAGAAGAGGCCTTATAAAGGCAAAATATATCTTTTCTAAGACACTGCGATCAAGACTAAATTTATGCCTCCTCAGCAGGTCTATACGAGACCAGGCTTTGGAGCAGATGTGGTCAATATGGTCGTTCCATGTACATGTACTGTTCAGTATGAGGCCTAAGTGTTTATGGTTGCGAACTTCCGCAATCGCTGAGTCACCTAAATATAAGGGTGGATGGGAGTTAGGGATATTTTTACGTGATATCAACATACTCTCTGTTTTGTTAGGATTGAACTCAACCAACCAGGTTTTGGCCCAATGATCGATTGTGGTCAAATCCTGATTGATTATGGACGAGGCTTGCTCCGGGTTCTCAATAATTAGATATAAAGAAGTATCGTCCGCAAAGAGGCGTATACTACTAAGTAAATCTCTGGTTATGTCGTTTATGTATATCAAGAACAGTAGGGGTCCAAGTATTGACCCCTGGGGTACACCAGCATTGATTGGTCTCCATGAAGATTCCTCCGAAGCTACCACAACCCGCTGCGATCTTTCCGAAAGATACGATTTCAAAAACCGCAAGAGTTCTCCTGAGACCCCAATACTTTCCAGCTTGTGGATTAGACCAGCGTGCCATACCTTGTCAAAGGCCTTACTGACGTCACAGAAAACAACCCTCACTTCTTTCCCTTCATCTAGAGCCCGACAAAATTCGTCATAGATATCAGTTAATTGGAGGACTGTAGAATCCCTTGGTGTAAAACCTGATTGAAATTGACTAAGAATATTATTTTCGCTCAAAAACTGTCACAGGCGTTTGAATACACATTTTTCAAATATTTTACCAACACAGCTGATAAGTGATATCGGACGATAATTAGTCACTAAGTTAGACGGTTGTTTTTTTAGGATTGGGGTGACATTTGCTTTTTTCCATAGTGACGGAAAGTACGAATTGTTCAGTAGTATGTTAAATAAGATTGAAAGTGGCTCACAGAGAGAGGATTTACATTCTTTTAAGAGACGCGGGCTTATTTGATCGGGGCCAGACGCCTTGGACACTTTTATAGACTTCATTGCGGCATATACGTCACTGCAGTGTAGAATAATGTTATCAATAACACTTGAGACATGGGGTGGTGCATCCGGTAGGGAGGCATTTGAGTCGTCAACTGTCGAGATAGAACAGAAGTATTCATTGAACACTTCAGCTTTCTCAGAACTTGAGGAGTATATTTTGTCTGAGTGGACCAGGGTGGGAATGCCTGTTGCGTGACTGCTACCGAGTAGTGTTTTTAGAGTCTTCCACCACTGAGATGCTGGGGTGTCTTTGCTCATCAATGTGGACTGAACTTTTGAGAATTGTAAGTATTTGGCCTTCCTAACAGCCGAAACAACTTCATTACGTTTAAGTTTGTATTTGACCCAGGCATGTGGGAAATTCGTACGTTTAGCAATGCGGTAAAGACGTTTACGTTGTCTTATTAGTAGTCTTATTTCATTGTGCATCCATTTTGGTTGGTTTATTCTCGAAGTAATGATTTTGTTGGGTATATATCTGGATGCAGTATCAAGTATTTTAGCGGTGAGACTGGAAACTATAGTATCGAGACATTGAGTATCAAAGATGGAATCCCAGTCGGTGTTGGAGAAAGCCTCGTTTAATGCCTCGTAATTACCTTGAGGATAAAGCCATATCCTCCTTTTGAAAGCTGGCGAGATTGGTTTCAGGAATTCGACCTCCATTGAAATTGGACAATGATAGCGGATCATGTCTGGGATAACTGGTTCAAGAACGTCGCATGCTTTCACGTGTACTGTGTCACTGACAGCAAAGAGATCAAGCAATGTTGCCGATGTCTCAGTAAAACAAGTTGGTTCCCTCACAAGCTGTCTAAGATTAAAATAATTAGTTATATCAGAAACGTTACCTCTTGAGGAAAACAATTGGTTATCATTAAAATCACCTGTTACAATTAAGTCACCAATTGACGTGTCTCTAGCTTTTTCAATGGATGACGATATGGCACCCCATGTATCTGGGGGACTATTTGGTGGACGATAGAATACTCCTAATAATAATGACCTACCCTTTTTCGTAAATATCTCAGCCCAAAGGCATTCCGTATTTGATGTGTCGAGATCAGGCCTTTGTCTAAACGAGATGCCTTCTTTAATATAAATGGCAACACCACCTCCCCTTGACGAGCGGTCGAATCTCAACGGTTCATGGAACCCATCTAGTATGATATCGGATGTGGAATCGTTTGGATCCAGCCATGTCTCACTCAGGGCAATAATATCACTGGAAGCGAATTCATACTGAATAATATCTAGTTTCGGTTTGAGGCTTTGGATGTTGAGATGAACAATTGTTAGAATGTTTTGATTATGAAATGGGCTGTGAGAGTTAGGACCAGGGTTGGTTTCAATGTCCCCAGATAGTAACAAGCCTATGGCCAAATAGCAGAACAAACAATATAGGACGAATGTGGTCAATACTTTCAAACTAGACGTAGACTTTGAAATACTGGCCGGTCTATAACAATGCTGAAATGTGTGGGGGGAATTAAAAAAGTAGGGGGTGGTTTCATTGGATTGCCCCCAAAAATGACAGATCATGAAGGTGAAGCCTTTAAGTAGCCCAACACCACTGAGACGCATGAGGAGGTAGATTAACCCACAAATGGACCTGTTTTTTGGCAGACATTGTTTTAATTTACTAGCAAAGACTAGTAAATTGAAATTCCCTACTTGAGCTCGGAATGCTTCGAGTGAGCACATTATATATAGAATTAGTTTTGAAATCAGGTTATGTTTAAGCCGCTAATTTGTATTCAAAAGCAAAAGGTATTCAATCTGGCTTGGCAAGAGGAAATGACGTACAGGGTAAGATAGGATAAATAGACTGACAAATGAACGATGTGTAAGACACAAAGAGTAAGGAAGTATAACTATATACAATATATGTGTAAAATGTTTATATATATATATATGTTATGGGTGAAGTCAGCTTGTGGGGGCCAAGAATTACTACTGCATTTGGGTGATGTGGATGTTCCATACACTGGTCCGTCGATGTGTCAGATGGGTTTCCGTTAGCTGAAAAAAGGAGGGGGTCCAGGTTGCTATATGCTCCCATAACAAAATAGAGCATGGAGGTGGGGGCATATTTTTTATAGGTTGAAACGTTCACGAGTTTCATGTTGTTTGATAACTTTGTGGTGTGTTACAAGAAAAGGCATATGGTAGCAGTTGCTTCAACGGTAAGTAGGTGCTGGTTTCGGAAATATTTAATGAAGAACTAGGAGCGTTTTCCTTCGCCTCGACTCATATACCATGACACCCAACAGCGACGAGCTCACTGGTTAAATATTTCCAAGACCAGCAAGTAGGTGCTGGTTCTGGAAACACTCAACGAAGAACTAGGAGCGTTTTCCTTCGCATCGACTCATGTACCATGACACCCCACAGCAACGAACTCACCGATCTCGTTACTATGAGGGGCCATGGGACATGTCACAAGTAAGAATAATATGTCGTGATATTTGGTGGAGGGGAAAATGATTCACTGGGTGTAAGTTTTCTAGAAGTATTACCTGTGTATATTGATGATGTTTCCACCATTAATTTCGACTATAGTAGAGGGCTATTTAAGATGATTGGCTGATGCTCAGGATTCATCAATAACTGGGTGCCTTTGCCGGCAGAGCAGACATATTTGGTGAGGATAGACGAACCCTTCTTGCCACGAAACAGTCGAAAATTGGAAAGAAGGGATGCTATTACATTCAAGTTATGATGGCACCGGGGCGGGGGGGGGGGGGGGATTTCACCCCTGAATAAGTCCGATCTTACAACTGGTATGCTTGTAGTTTGAGTGATATATATCTAGACAAATATTTGCAAGAGGGAATCAAGGGCGTCCCACCTATAGCTGATAAATCTAGAGCAAGAGTATATGGGGTAAAGACCTCTACATTAGACATGACCTCTACGTTAGACAAGCCCTCACAGACTATGCATCTCCGATTCGAAGTAGAGTTCAATAATTTCAATTTGTTTTACCTGACTAGTAAAAAATGACCTAATACGGACAATACTGGGACTCAGACTGGTGTACAAGCAGTTGATTTTGAATATTCTATGGGTGATGATTCGCGCCTAGGCCTGTGGAACTAGAAATAGAGAATCTACTAGGGGTTTTGAAGACACTGTAACGTGATTAAATTACAAGTACATTGACAGTGGGTCTTTCGGCAATAGTGACGAACGGGAGTGTCGTTGAGACTAAGCCGGTTTTTCTAGTCAAGTGTCGTCTGTCTGTGAAAGCTGACGTCACTTGGTCGGGAAAACAGCCTTAGGCCATAAATGTAAAGATTGATGTAACATCTGGTAATTCCACACAGTTATAACGGGCTTATATGAGTCCGAGCAATACAAGGGATACTGTTACTCAGGCGAGATTATCTCTAGTTGAATTTAAATACACTCAGAAGTAATTGTCGATTCAAGTGCCGCAGGGACACTGACATTGGCTCTTTCCTCAATAGTGACAAACGAGAGTGTCATTGAGGCTAAACCGGTTTTTCTAGTCAAGTGTCGTCTGTCTAGGAATCCAGACGGCACTTGGCCGGGAAAACAGCCTTAGGCCATAAATGTAAAAAAAATTGATGTAACATCTGGTAAATTCACACAGATATAACGGGCTAATAGGAGTCAGGGCAATACAAGAGATATTGTTACTCAGACGATATTATCTGTAGTTGATTTTAAATACACTCAAAAGTAATTGGCGATTCAAGTGCCGCAGGGACACTGACATTGGCTCTTTCCTCAATAGTGACGAACGAGAGTGTCGTTGAGACTAAACCGGTTTTTCCAGTCAAGTGACGTCTGTCTGGGAAAGCAGACGGCACTTGGCCGGGAAAACAGCCTTAGGCCATAAATGTAAAAATTGATGTAACATCTGGTAAATTCACAATGTAAAAATTGATGTAACATCTGGTAAATTCACACAGTTATAACGGGCTTATAGGAGTCGGGGCAATACAAGGGATACTGTTACTCAGGCGAGATTATCTCTAGTTGATTTTAAAAACACTCAGAAGTAATTGACGATCCAAGTGCCGCTTGGACACTGACATTGGCTCTTTCCTCAATAGTAACGAACGAGAGTGTCATTGAGACTAAGCCGGTTTTTCCAGTCAAGTGTCGTCTGTCTGGGAAAGCAGACGGCACTTGGCTGGGAAAACGGCCTTAGGCCATAAATGTAAAGATTGATGTAACATCTGGTAAATTCACACGGGTTAAAGGGCTCATATGAGTCGGGGCAATACAAGGGATACTGTTATTCAGGAGAGATTATTTCTAGTTGGTTTTAAACACACTCAGAAGTAATTGCCGATTCAAGTGCAGCAGGGACACTGACATTGGCTCTTCCTCAATAGTAACGAACGAGACTGTCGTTGAGACTAAGTCGTTTTTTCCAGTCAGGTGTCGTCTGTCTGGAAAAGCAGACGGCACTTGGCCGGGAAAACAGCCTTAGGCTATAAATGTAAAGATTGATGTAACATCTGGTAAATTCACACGGTTATAACGGGCTTCTTCTCTCTACAACTGTTCAAATGTACAGGATCTGTTAAAAATGGCGAATTAGTACGATGTGACTTTCTCTTTTTTCTTTCTTGATTGTTGGTACCAAGCATTAGCAATGTCTCTTGGATATCTAGAGAGCACCCCAAAAATCATTGTCAGAAGCATTTATCAAAAAAGCATTTTCTTTCAGTTCGTTTGCAGTACCATTTTTTTACCTAAAGATGGACACGCATAAATGTAGGGATTATATAATCATATATAATGACATGCGTAGTTTTGAAAAGTTTTCATCGAAATAAAGTCATTAAAATACATAATTTTCAATCATGTTTTGTGTTAAATATGTTAAATATTTAAAATACCCAGATCCACCCTGTAACAAAAAATAGCTATAAAAGAACAACGCGTTCTTTGATAAGACACAAAATCAGTTTCCGAGTACGCCTTTTCCGGAGTCGGAGTACACTTTTTAGTGAGATCCCTCCAATACTTTATAACAAATTCCCCGCGCGATCCCCAGCGTTGGAGCAGTGCTTCTTTATTGTGTTAAACAAGTACTGTTTTTAAATAGGACCCAGCGACAAAGGTACGACTGGGATGCAAGTACTCTAAAAGTGGGCAGCATAGGTATAAACGATTGGCTAAACCTGACTTTATACCCGTGTTGCATTCATAGTGTAGCTATATTTGCTAAAAGTAACTCAAAACATCGATAAATTTTAAATACTGGTAAATAGGACCCGATATCCAACATTTGGGATGGAAGTCCTCTAAGTGGGCAGCATTGGTATAAACGATTACCTAAACTTGATTTTATACTTGTGTTGCGATCTTAACCCTTTGAACCCTCGTTTCCTGGAATGGTATCGCCTTTGTGTACACGTATAGTGAAATGGGCCAGTCCAATATCAATATACAGGGAGGATAAAATGGTATCCAGCGTTTTCGACACCCGGCGATTTCGACACCTGGCCGGGCCATTTCGCCCCCGAAGTCGGCCATTTCGACCCCCGAGGTCGGCCATTTCGCCCCCGAAAAAAAATTATAAATGAGCCAAAAAAATGTATTATTTTTAACTTACCTTCTCATATCCGCATGCTTTAAATAAATAAAAATAACAAAAAAATGTATAATTATACCTGTTGGTGTACTTAGGAATCTGATTGAAAAAATGGTCGGCCATTTCGCCCCCTGAAATGCTTTTGTGTTAATTTGTTATTTGCTTAAAACAACACACCAGAACAGAGACTTAATCACCATCCTTTGTTCACATTTTGAGAGATTGAAATTCACTCTACTGAATCTAGCGATGTTGTTTTTAGCGATCAGTGTTAACTGGCTTGTTTGTGATACACATTTTAGTTATTTGTTCGGAATTTTCTCTGATAGCGGTATTTTTGTTTATTGTGAATGTGTTGTTTCAGCGAACATTGTTAACTGATTTCAGTGTGATTGATGGGTATTTGTGTTTACAAATTGAGTGTGATTGATGGGTATTTGTGTATACAATGTTATTTTATAAATAAGGAATGCAAATGGATTTTTCAGCATTCATCATCATGTCTTCAGACACAGCGTGCATTCACTGTTCCAAACAAGTCAGAAAGCGTCAGCAAGCATTACAGTGTGGTGGTTGTGATAGATGGCAGCATCGGACTTGCGAAACTGGAATTACCCAAGCTGCATATAGAGAGGCCGTAAAAAGTGGAGGTTCCATTGATTGGTCATGTAATGAATGTGAAAATCGAGATCAGCACTGCGCAATAACAGACTTGGTTCACTTTGAGTCGAGAGTATCGTTGGTTAGTGAGGAAATTAGCGAAGAAATTCCCATCAATACACAGCTTGAAAGTACTCGTACTTCGACAGAAGTTGGGCAATTTGAACTCGAAATAAGTAATTTGACACACAACTCATCTACGAGGGCGTTGGAAAGGTCTGATTTCGACGTCTCAAGAGAACCAAGGTCATTGATACCCGAAGTACAAGAAGAGTAAGTAATTGTTTTATTATAGTTTATTATTGTATTATTATTATCTTATATATTTCCATTTTTTTTAAATTTTGTTAATGAAATGGAGTTTTGTTTGAGAGAGTGGTTCTTAGGTGGTTATCGGGGAACCTAAAGGAAAAGGTTATGTACTAATTACAGAGGTTGGGAGGATTCGGTTTGCTGGGAAAAGAGAAGGGACGCGGGGAGGGGATAAAGGTAAAACAGATGAAGGGTGATCAAGGCCTTCTCGCTTGAGAACCGCGACAAATCACACGGATGGCCAAAGTGTTATTATATTATTATTATTGTATTGGTGAAACTAATTACTCATGACACCAAGGGCCCGACTAACCTTTGGGAGCTTCATCAGTAGTGTATGTATTATTTCATTACATTTTCTGATTAATGTTTAAACTAGAGAAAGGTTGAGGACATCGGCCTGGGGATAACTTTGTTGGAATCATGAAAGCGCTATATACAGATGTGAAAAGCCAACTTAACATAGGAAGTGTGTCCACGAATCCTGTCCCCATGGATATAGGTCTCAAACAGGGTGGGAGGGGGTGGGGTTCAGGCAGAGTAATGGCCTTCTCTTCAGAGAACCGCGACAAATCAGCGGCTGGCCAAAGCGTTATTATTATAATTATTACTAACCTTTACTTTTACTTTCAGATCTGTAACTGATGAGACCATCAACCGACATGATGTAAGCGAAGTGGAATCAACCGTTACATTTGAATTAGTAGAAAATGGTTCTACCAGAGGAAAACGAAAGCTTGTATCAAGTGACGGCTACACATTTGTACACAAAAAGATTTTAAAAAATGGAACAGATGTGTGGAGGTGTAATGTGCGCGGTAAAAACTCAATTTGTCCAGCAACAGTTAATCAAAGAGGGGACCAGTTTGAGCCAAATACCCGTTCCCATATTCACCCAGCAAAACCAGGAATCGACAATTTATGCCCCGAATGGACTGCTACCAGATGACTGTTAGAATAATATATATATTGTACGCATCTATATTTTATATTCAAATTATACTTCTGTTTTTTGTCTGTTTCTATGTAAATAACGTTGAATCTATTTTGTTTGTGTCTTATAAAATAAATACCATATTGTCTGTTTCTATGTAAATAACGTTGAATCCATTTTGTCTGTGTATTATAAAATAAATACCATACAATTGTGTATTATAAATAAAGTTACCATGCCATACGATTACTTGTCTCTACTTGTTTATAACCCCTGGTTTATAACACCTGGTTTGGGGGCGAAATCGCCGAGGGGCGAAATGGCTTTGGGGGCGAAATCGCCGGGGGGCGAAATGGCTTCGGGGGCGAAATCGCCGAGGGGCGAAAAGGCCGACATTCGATAAAATAATAACTGCAGTCCGCCTTCTGGCTGCAGACGGCAGTTATTATTTATCATCAATGCCCCGTGTATGGATCTCTTATAATAATACAAAAATGGGACGAAATTACGACTTGGACCGCAAAATCGGTCTTACAGGTTCATGGGGTTAATGTAGCCATATATACGGAATGTGGTCTTAAACACCAATAAATAAACAAAATATGCGACTCAAAGTTTGCTAAGCACCAAGTACATCCAACTACCTGTTTTACGTTTCACTTGAAATATCGTGATGAAAAGTGTATATACTTTTTATTTAATTACATTTTTAGCTCAACTTTGACGAAGTCAAATTTGAGCTATTGTCATGGCCCGTCGTCCGTCCGTCCGTCCGTCTGTCCGTCCGTCCGTCTGTCCGTACGTCAACAATTGGCTATGGCTCGGGCTAGAGGTCGTATTTTTGAACCGATCTTTACGAAACTTCGTGTGTACCTTTGTTATGACCCTTGGACGGGAACGAGTGTTTTTAGGTGTGGTCCGAAATTCAAGATGGCTGCCAGCGGCCATTTTGTACCGATGATGCAAAAATCAGTTTTTTGTACAGAACTTCTGTATGAAAGTTCTGATTTGAATAAAGTTTTGTATAAATGTTTAGTACCATGGGATACATCACATATAATACGGGTTTTTTTCTCGTGCGTAAATTATGCAAATTAGACTGACTTTGATTTATTTAGTGTTACTTTCAGAGCTGTAAGTGCCAAGCTGCTATGGCTCGGGCTAGAGGCCGTATTTATGAACCAATCTTTACGAAACTTCTTGGGCACCTTTGTTATGACCCTGGGACGGGAACGAGTGTTTTTGGGTGTGGTCCGAAATTCAAGATGGCTGCCAGTGGCTATTTTGTACCGATGATGCAAAAATCAGTTTTTTGTACAGAACTTCTGTATGAAAGTTCTGATTTGAATAAAGTTTTGTATAAATGTATAGTACAATGGGATACATCACATATAATACGGGTTTTTTTCTCTTGCGTAAATTATGCAAATTAGACTAACTTTGATTTATTTAGTGTTACTTTCAGAGCTGTAAGTGCCAAGCTGCTATGGCTCGGGCTAGAGGCCGTATTTATGAACCAATCTTTACGAAACTTCTTGGGTACCTTTGTTATGACCGTGGGACGAGAACGAGTGTTTTTGGGTGCAGTCCCAAATTCCAGATGGCTGCCAGCAGCCATTTTGTACCGACGATGCCGAAATCTGTTTTTTGTACAGAACTTCCATATGAAAGCTCTGATTTGAATAATTTTTTGTATGAATGTTTAGTACCATGGGATACATTACATATATTACAGGTTTTTTTCTTGTGCGTAAATTATGCAAATTAGGCTAACTTTGATTTATTTAGTGTTACTTTCAGCACTGTGAGTGCAAATCCCAATACGGCTCGGGCTAGAGGCCGTATTTATGAACCGATCTTCACGAAACTTCTTGGGTACATTTGTTATCACTGTGGGACGAGAAGGAGTGTTTTGGGGTCCAGTCTGAAATTCAAGATGGCCGCTAGCAGCCATTTTGTTCAAAATTAAGTGCAATCAGATTTTTGCGCAGAACTTCCAAATGAAAGATCTGATTTGAATAAATTTTTGTATGAATGTTTAGTACCATGGGATACATTACATATAATACAGAGTTTTTCTCGTGAATAAATTATGCAAATTAGGGGTCCGGGTGGGACTTAGAAAATTTTGGACCAAAATCCGGAAATTAGTTTTTTGTGTTTTGATGCATTTTGGTCAATTTTAAGAAGAAGAAGAAAAAATTTTAGTCTGAAAATATTTTGTTTGGGACTGAAAATTTCCACACAAAAATAATAATCTACAATGATTGGTCTTAATCTGTAGTCCATTACAGTCACCTTGTAATTCTTTTATTATTGTTGACTGGGCCAAAACAAATACTAATTCCTGTCATATTCATTATTCAGTTGTCTTGGTCACAGCAAGTACTAATTCCTGTCATATCCAAGTTGAGCTACAGAGTCATTGACCCTTTCATTAATTATTTAAGTACAGAAATTAAGATTTTATTTGTGTTTGACATTATTTTTTAGCTTTTGAATACGATAACCATGGAAACTGGATATTTTTGGTAAAAGAGGAAATTTTTCAATATGACAAAAAGTTGACTGAGCGAACTGGTATGGCTTCAATATCGAGTATGAGACCCATTACTGTTAATTGCAGCTTGACAACGCCTTCTCATGCCCCCAATCAGGTTCCTGGTGGTCCTTTGTGGGATGTTGTTCCATTCTTGGACCAGCATGGCACCAAGCTCATGGACACTTCTTGGCTGAACTGGACGGGCTAAAATTGCTAGCTGCAACTCATTCCAGACATGTTCGATTGGATTAAGGTTAGGGGATCTTGCTGGCCAGTCCATACGTACCCCCCCCCCCCCCCCCCCTCTGTCGGTACTCCCCGACTGCATGGGCAACATGAGGACGGGCATTATCGTCCATTCAGAATGAATCTATCACCCACTGCACCTGCATACAATCTGACGTGGACATCCAGGATCTCATCAATATACCGCTGTGCAGTCAATGTACCACGTTCAAGGACACAGAGCTTTGTACGTCCATCCCAGCTGATGCCACCCCAGACCATAATTGACCCCCCGCCATAGCGGTCATGCTCAGCAATGTTGGCTGTATGGACTCGCTCTCCTGGTCTTCTCCATACCCTAGAACGCCTGTGTTGTCTAGGCAGTACCTTGACTCATCTGTAAAAAGGACAGGTTGCCAATCTTCTCTGGTCCATCCAACGTGGTCCATGGCCCATTCACATCGTGCCTGGCGGTGGTTCTGGGACAGCGGAATGCGAATACATGGTCTTCTCGATCGGAAACCACCTTCGTGCAACCTTGCCCGGATAGTCTGCGTCGAAACATTTACCCCGGATGCATTCTGAAGGTCACTGCGAAGCTGGGTTCCAGAGGCAAAGCGGTTCTTACGTGCCTGAATGATCAAAAATCGGTCTTCAGCTCCAGATGTTGCCCTGTCCCTGCCACCACTATGCCGTCTTACTGGTGTGCCTTACTGCTGAAATTTTGCCCAGGCTCTGGTGATCACCGTATGGTGCACACCAAGGGCTTCACCAACCTGACGATGGGTAGCCCCTTTCTCCACCATGCCTACAACCCGCCACATTTCTGCTTCAGACAACTGTCTTCTTACATTTGTATTTGCCATATTCAATCATTAAATCACAAGGGTTTGTGTTGAAATGAAGATTGAATACCCTACACATGTCATGTACATGTAGACAGTACACGAAAACATCATGAAAATCAAGGGGTACATGCTTTCCATGACTTTCACGAAAAGTCTGCCCGTCAAGAGAGCTAATGTAAACACTGGGGACCATCTCAATACATTCCTCAATCATATCCATCAAAAATATCGCAAATATGTCACAAGCAAATTTCATAATGATGTGTCAAATATTTGTTGCTTAGCAAACTTTGAGTAGTATAATTATTGATAGATTCTGATTACCGAAATTACTTTCCCAATTTTTCCCGTTGAGCCACCACAAATAGATTATACATTGTCATGTTAATATGCAATCTAAGTGAAAAAATCTGGACGCCAGAAATCAAATACAAACCTTGTAGGCGATATCCTGTGTTGTCATCTCAAAGTGTTCATCAAGTTTGAATTTACTTGTTTGGTCCCAGAATCCAGTATGCAGCACAATTTTGATCTCTTGGTCTTCTATTTCGATGTCTTGCGTTGGCTTTGCTGTGCTCGCCAGTTTTCTAAGAACCACGTTCACTCCTGGGCATAACAGGACACAAGAGTTAATTTGAATAAGTTTCTATACACAATCTGTATAACTTAGAGTGACATGTAAGGAACCGTTATCGTTTAAATTACCCATTGTCGTATGACCATTTTAAGCCCCCCCCCCCTCCCTCCCTCACCACACACACACACACCATGGGAATCACTGGAAGTGGTTCAGTGCTTATTTACTGTGGTAAACAGGCTCTGTTTTAGAAAAATAGGACCCAGTCACCAATGATTGAGGCGGAAGTCATCTAAATGGGTATAAACGATTGACTAAACTTTACTGCATCTCTATGTTGCGGCCATGATTAGCCATTGTGCAGAAATATGTGACATTAAACCTCAATAAATAATAAGTGTTTTTTTTATCACCTGGAAAAATTTCACCCTCTGCTATGCAGCAAGCATAGCAAGCCAATTTAGCATACTCTTGTCTTACGGTGGCATCAATTACCAAAAATGTAAATTGAAAGAAAGTTATGGTGCCATGCTGAGAAGAGATAATTGAATCAATGTTTCACTTTTGTGATCTTGGATAAAACTGACTGATTTTCGGTGTAACACTGTAAGGGAGCAGTCATTGTGTGCTTTCTCTTCCCGGAGGTATTAAAACTGTAACGACGAGGGTGGAGTACGAGGGATGGAATCAACGACCCAAATGCGCGCGTGAAATACGGGAAAAAACTCCCCACAAGGGTCACCGATTGGCCCCCGTACACAGTCTGAGTTGTGTTCTGTGTTTATACCACGATTGTTGTGTGTATTCAACGTTATTACCCGATACAATACAGACAATTGGGAAATGTGCTAATAAATCATGCGTGGAATCCGGCCTATGTGTAAAAACACATCAGGAGTGGTCCTTACGCATAGGACTGACGTTACGACGTGATTGAAATGCTTCTACACAACACAGCGCCATCGCCGAAGGTTGAAAAAACTCCAACACGGGTTGTTAGTAGTATGTCTCGGACGTTTCAGGGATCATTTGCTGGACCTCGGAAATGACGTCTTGTCATGTGACCCAGTGGCGCTATGTTGGGTTGTCATGGTAGCCCCGTGAGCGATAATGTTGTGATGTAATTACCATAATGATACGCAGTGTCAGTGCGTATGCACCGCGCGAGTTGTTAGGGTGATACGTGTTTCTGTCGTCCATTTTGTACACTTGAGGCCGCAGTCTTAGTTTCTGTGGTTGCTATGTGACTCAAAACGTAATTATCACAAACAATCTGACAATCCCTCCAAATCACCAGAATTCTCTGCCTGTATCTATGTATCTATACGCTATGCTATAGTTTCTGTCTATTTCATCCTATTTGTTGTTCTTGTGTGTACTCCAATGGAGTAGAAGAGTCTATCTGTTGGAACAGCTTTGCTTATTGTTCCTATATTTGGTTTTTCTGGCCGGTTCTGGCTAGTTCTAATTCTATTTCGAGTACTATTGTTCCTGTTTCGAATAGCATGTTTCATTTATTCAGATCATCCAATCAGTTCACTTGACTCCAGCTAACTAAGCAATCAGATCACACTATTCATCTAACCCCCCGCCCACTTTCGCATCGTTCTCTAATACAAGGGTTCCGAAGCCCAAAGAGTCAATGAAGCAGTAACTGGGCCAAGCATTGCTCGGACGATTCGAATCCCATAGAGCAAATGAGCTTTTGAGTAATTGCTCTATGAGAAAATGCTCTTGCGACTCGAATCCAATCGAACAAATGAGCTATAGAGCATTTGCTCGAAAGAGTGACTACAAATACTGCTCTACGACTCATCTCGGTATTTGAGGATACCTTTGACATGGAAATGTATCATTTGAGGATACCTTTTAGGGATACTTATCTAAGGATATCTATTTGAAGATAGTTATGGCTCCTAGTATGGTCTTGTAGACCACCAAACACCCTTCGTAGCTTCCCAACCACTACTTGTCCACAGTCGCCGTCTGATCGTGTGATCTAATACCATTGTATTCACTCAATAGTATAGTCCTCCATCACCATTGCGGCTTTGTACCATTACTACCTTGTACTTTTACTATTGGTTTCCACTATTCTGCCCTGTCCTAGAGTGTCTTACCATTACTGACTTGTAGTACTACTACAAGCTTGGTAGCTACCCCAGATTCTGTCTCGACATCTGACTTTGTCCACATCTAGGCTTAATCGGATCACCCCACTCGTCTCAGCCTGCATCAGTCTATACAATGTCTACTGCAAGCTGGGGTTCCTTACATATAAGAAACTGTATGTTGATCGTACCGAGATGTGCTTATGTGTTAGTACATATTGTTTAACAATGTGTACAGATAGCACATAAGAACACCTTTAGATATATCCTTATACTATATTCAGTCTACAGGAGGCACGGGATGTATCTAGAGTCATGAATGTCGTGTGGAAGCCCACCACTGGAATTCCAGCCGTCCACCCAACTTCCTGTATGCCACGAATTTTCGAGGACATAGGAGACCACTCAATTCCTGGATATGTTTTCGATAACCGTCTGTGAAAGCGTCAGCTAATGCTGATATGCCGGACTTGGAGTCGGTGTAATATGAACCGGTTAGCTACGTCTGAAGTGAGAGTGCTCTAAAATGGGCAAGAAAGGTATAAATGATTTCTAAACTTAACTTCATAATTATGGTGTTCTCACCATGGGAACCCCGGGAAATTAAGCAGTTCTTGTTTACTGTACTAAGCAAGCTATTTTTTACTGTTAAAATAGGACCAATGCCTGGGGTGATTTGTGCCGACTGTGATGGTATATGTCCAGATAGACTAATATTTCAACTACATCATCAAGGCATGTTTTCGTCGAAGGCATGTCTTGATTTTGTAGTTGTAATATTAGTCGGCGGGGATTACAGTTAAAAAGAAAATTCAAGACTTCTGGAAGTTAAGCCCTCTTAACGTAGCGGCTACGTTAAAATCGCTGAACTAGACTTCTAGCGAATATATGAGTGAATAAATAAAATATATACGTAGTACATAGTCGTGACGCAACTTCTTATTCAATTAACACATGCCTTACCCGTACTACAAATTGGTTATACTGGGCGCCCAACAGCCCAAATCGTGTACTACAAACCTCCATTTGTATGACAGACTGTGTGTGTGACACATGTCCAAGTATCAAATCTTGTCTTTTTCAGAAAGTACACGTTTACTTGCAACAGAGAATTGATATCTCAAACCCAAATCCTGACAATAATGACCCGATCGGAAAATTATTGGGAATGTCACCCCTCTTATACAAGGGCGGACTGGGTCAAGAAAAGTTACGTGGAAATTCACGGGGGGGGGGGGGGGTGCCTGGAGAAAATTTTGATTTTTTTGACTGAAAGAACGCTGCTTCCTTGCATCTGAGCGATAAATTGCAGTCTATATAGAGGGCATTTCGATGGCTTATTTATATCATCTTCGTCGCTCATGTGCACCCAGCGCGCAGACAATAATAGTTCGACCCAATGGGAGAAAATTTTGATTTTTCAAACAGACAGAACGCTGTTTCCTTGCTATCACTTGGCAGCAAGGAAACAGCGTTGTCTGTTTGAAAAATCAAAATTTTCTCCCATTGGGTCGAACTATTATTGTCTGCGCGATGATGTTGTATAAAAGTGTATATATCTTTGATAATTTTCTTGTTCGGGCCAAGATATAAGAATGTGCGTTTATATAACTGACCCCGAAAACCGATTTGTCACTTAAACAGACTAGCAATAATTCAAGTGCTGGTAACTAAGCATGGAGTTTAATGCCCATTATTGAGCATTCGTTGAACGCCACATGGGCGGTCTGGATAAAAAATCAAAGGTCGTAAAAGCCAATATCCCCCTGCAGTGATTGTCTATGTAATTATGGCCATTTAATAAATAATTGTTGTAGAACGGTATATCGCGCATGTTCTGGACACACACCCATATTACGCATCTAGCCTGTCACGAATGTCAGGAAATATCGAAATTCGAGTCTTTCAAAGGAACTTAAAAGCGAATATTAACTTAAGATAGATCTTAGCGGCCAAGTTCAGGAGAAGCGATTAAACTGAGAATTAATGTTCTGGCTTTGGAAATAAAAATCGGGGGGTTTCTCGAAAATTTCATTCCAGTCTGAAGGTGTGTAAGGCTGTGGGTCCTTTCGTGTAGATGGGGATGTCCCATGCTATAAGCTAGAGGAGGTACCACATCGGCGCGAAAGTATAGGCACGTTGTTATGTAGGGTGTGGGGGGGGGGGGGGGGGCACAGAGTTCACATTTAGAAAAGGACCATTCGCGGGCCAAGTAGGTGGCAATATATGAGAATAGGATCAGAAACATGAAGTACGAGCTCAGGGAGCTATTCGCATTTAGGTAACGGTATTACCTGTTTTAGAACGCAAGCCATGTATGAACATTATTCTGAGACAAACGTAAGGTGGGGTGGGGGGGGGGGGGGGTTAACTACATTGGTGGCGACTGCTTGTGTGAAAAGCGTCAAGTAAAGTGACAAAAAGCTGGTGGCTGTGCGTCGGCAGTGGTAGAGTGACATTCCGTCACATGTTAGAGCAGAGGCGTCCGATAAAGTGACAATACGTTAGTGGCAGTGAAATGGTGAAATGAAGAGGCGACCAAGGAACAAGGAACAAATACCAGCGAAAAGGGGGAAGAACCAGCGACAACAGAGAATGCGGGCCCGCAAGTGACTCAAAAACTTTGTGGGTAGGGGGTGATTGACGGTTTGTTTTCTTATTCTTTTGGGTTCTCAAGTCATAAATTATCATACTTATTTTTATCTGTACGTATTAAAATTGTTGTTTTCAGTGAACCCCTGTTGATTTATGCTTTTCGAGGAAAAGTTTTTAATCCCTTCACGCTAAGAACTACCCCAACAAAAGTAAAACGGGAGGGTTCGTTACGGCGAGACATACGTTCACGCGCGGGTTCAGACATCACCCCTTGAGTTGTGGCTGAATACGCGGCGTGAATATATTTCCCCCAGCAACGACAAAGCACGGTTTCCGACACATGAATCTGAGCGATCAAATGCAGACTTAACCGCTGGTATACCGAGATGTCTCTCCACATAGAGACATTTCGATATACCAGCAGTCTTTGCAATCAGATCCATTTCTCCTGTTGACCATTTTCACAAATTTTCATGCCCAACACAATCATGTTGGGCTGCATCAATTTCGGTGCCCCCGAGGCTCTCTAATATGGGGGGGGGGGGGGGAGGGGGAATTTCCCCGGTGAACCATATGGCCAGCCCGCCTCTGCTCCCCACAGTTACAACCTTGCCCGCACAACAACAAAAAAGAATGCAGCGATGTTAACTCACCGACTTCTTTAAGGAAATCTTCGAAATGTTCACTTCGGTCTAATTTCCATTTACCGGACATCAAACTGTCGATTTCACTCAATGCCATACTGATGTATCAATTCTGCCGGCGCTCTTCCCCTTTTCTCCCTCTTTCTGTGACGACTGCTGAGTATTTGTTCGGTATCAGCTTAAATGGACAGATGATTGAGGGGTACAACTGGAGTCAAGGTAAGTTGTTGAAAAATGCCACAGAGAAAATTAAACTTTGACCCTCCAATTAACGTTTCATAAGGAGTCAATGAAAAGTCGAACTGAGGAACTATTTTCATTTTAACCCTTTACCCAACGTAACGGCCAAAACCGGCCAGCGCTATTCTCAAAAATCGCCAATTAATTTTCACTATTTTTTTCATTTTTTGTCTCAAAAACATAGGTTATGACCCCTCGTTGGAACGAGCTCGTCGAGCTCGTTCCAACGAGGGGTCATAACCTATGTTTTTGAGACAAAAAATGAAAAAAATTAGTTATTCAAGAATTTTTTTTGCAAGTGTCGTCTGCTTTTCATGTTAGGTAAAGGGTTAACAAATCGTACCACTAATAAGACAATTCGGAGTCCACTTTCCACACAACTGACTTCTACTGTATAAAATATATCATTATTTACTTTTTATATTACTCTTTCACAACCTTATTGATAAATGCCCTTTATCAAGTCCACAGAGATACGTAATCGTACGTTAAGTACTTGTGTATTATTAATGTTTAACCATTTTACTGCC
Organism: Pictodentalium vernedei; assembly: GCA_031216915.1. Lineage (NCBI taxonomy): Eukaryota > Metazoa > Mollusca > Scaphopoda > Dentaliida > Dentaliidae > Pictodentalium > Pictodentalium vernedei. The sequence goes on along the minus strand of CM062296.1, from coordinate 628,356,529 downwards.
ATGCCCAGTTTCGCTATATATGGAGGGTGGTAGCTCTGTGGTAGACCGTTGGACTTTAATGCTAGAGGTCCCGAGTTCGATCTCCGTCCAATGCACTTTATCCCGGTTGCTTACAGAGGGGCACGATGACGCCGTGTACTAAAGAGTGCTGCACGTCGATGGTACACATGTCTTCAAACGCTGTCACCCTGCTTGAACGAACTTGAACAGAGTTAGAATGTTGAGGAGCTGACAGTTGCTCGTCGACGCTCGGTGGTTCTCTCCGGGTACTCCGGCTTCCTCCACACGTTAAAACTGTCACGGTCACGATTAGCCATTGTGCATAAGTATGTGACCTTAAACACTAATAAATAAATAAATATATGGAGGACCTCTATGTAAGCCTGTATGCGAGGAAGTTTAATAAGATTTATGAAATATCTGAAATTCTATCATCTGATTAGTTGTTGGAAAGGGCTCTCAGAGCCCTTTCCGATAATTAATCAGATGGTAGGTTAGATCTGCACATACCAGAACGCTTCTGATAATCATCATAAAACAGGTGACAATAGTCGCTTTCGGCAGCGTAAGTGTTAACTATCTCAGTGCCAAAGAAATCCGAATGACTCCCGTGAGAAACCGTGACGTGAAAGCAGTACTTGTTTACTGTGGTAAACAAGCTCTGTTTTACTGGTAAAATAGGGCCCGGTAACCAGTTCCTGGAATGAAAGTCCTCTAAAGTGAGCGACATGGGTATAAACGATTGGCTGGACTTGACTTTATATCCATATTGCGGTCACGATTAGCCATTGTGCAGAAATATGTGGCCTTAAACAACAGTAAATAAAAAAATGCGATGTCTCGGATTACCCTCCGTCAGTTTGTCCATTTACCGATAAAGTGCAAGTGTACATTTCGTTGTCAGAATTTGTTCAAATAGTTTTGTTTTGTTATATTTTGTTGGGGATTTTCCATTGGCACTCTCCAATAAATTATAACAAGGCAAATTCGTAGATAAATTTTTTTTTTTTTTAACTGAATATGAAGCACATGCACAAATTCCCCGTTGAACCCTGAAAGTGGAGCAGTGCTTGTATACTGTGATAGACAGGGTCTGCTCTACTGGTCAAATAAACCCAGTGCCCAGCGCATGTGGTGGAAGTCCATCAAAGTTGTGAGCATGGTATAAACGATTGGGTAAACTTAACCCTATATCCTTGTACCGATAACCAGAGCCTAGGTGGAATCCCCTGACACGGGCAGCAGTAACGGCGCACATATAAACAAACGCGACCTTAAACACCAGTACCAATGCGATCCGAGTGACTCAGAACCACCCGACTTTCATTTTTTCTTTAAGTTGTCAACTGCTAGGTTACATTTCGTTTTCAGAATTTGCCCACAAAGGGGATTGCAACAGTTCATTGGAATGTTTGTGGGAACAGTGCTATAAAGTGTAACGAGACAAATTTAACCCTTTGAGAAACACAGACGATATCAAAATTTATTATTTTAAATACCATTTTTTCAAATGTTTCAAAAAATGTCAACAAAAAAATATCATGTGACCCCTAGTTGGAACGAGCTCAACTAGCTCGTTCCAACGAGGGGTAACATGATATGGTTTTGTTGAAATTTTTTGAAAAATAATATGTTTTCAACTGCTGAATTTGCATATTACGCGGCCGATTCGTTGGGTAAAGGGTTAATTAGACAAAATGTACTGAGTCAAAAAAGAAAGTATAATAAACTTCGAGGCGCAGTTGTTTTTAGTATTATCGACTTTAATCCCAAACAAATTATTGTAAATTCATATTTCGAGTCTAGCTGTATGAATTTGCATAATTTCATATTCTTACTGTTGCCAGCGTCACTTCAGGACTTCGCAATTCAGACATGGGGGGGGGGGGGGGGGGGGGGGGTTAAATGAAAAGTTCACACATGCAGGCAATAGCCTGTATGTCCACCGTTTGCCTCTTGGATGACAAGACATCGACGGCGCATGGACCCGATAAGTGTCTGGATATCACCCTGTGGTATTGCATTCTACTCCTTCGTTAGAACATAACGTGAATCGCCTAATGTCTGAAGATCACGAAGTCGTACCCGACGATCGAATTGATCCCAAAGATGCTCTGCTCCTCAAAAAGTCACGACTGATACGCGCCACGTGACATCAGGCATTGTCTTGCTGGAATAACTGCAATCCGACGTTAGCGTGGAATAACGGGACAACAACAGCGTTAAGAATTTCGTCCCTATATCGCTGTCCATTCAGATTACCATCGATGAAGATCAACAGCGTTCGATGGTGCAAGGAAATTCCTGCCCAAACCATTTCACTACCCCCGCCGAAACGGTCGCATTCCCACACGCAAACATCAGAAAAAACCGTTCTCCTCGTCGGCAATATACCCTTGCCCTACCATCAGCGCGCCATGGACAAAATCGTGATTCATCACTAAAACAGAACTGTGCTCCAACGCTGCTGAGTCCAGTGAACACGCTGACGTACCCATTCCATTCTGACGGTATGATGACGTTGTGTAAGGATTGGTCCGTGGTATGGACGCCTACTTCGGATGCCATGTTCAGCGAGTCTGTTGTGGACAGTTTGTGTACTGATTCTATTGTTAGTTCTGCAAGGAGTAATTGCTGCTGTCCCCGTCGCCGGAAGGAAGCGATACCGCAAGTGAGACGTCCTGATGTGTCGGTCGTGTGCAGGGGTCATAACTCTTGGTCGACCTGAACGCGGTCAGTCGGCAGCAAATCCAGTGGTTCTCTGCCTTCCAATGAGACGGTAAATAGTGACCACAGTGACTCCGAACTGAGCAGCGAGTTGATACGGAGGTACCCCAGCCTCATACATACCAATGGCACGCAACCTCTGATTTTCAGTTAACAATGGCATTTTTTAAAATGTCGGAAGACAAAAACTACCGTGTTTTCTCAATAACCCTGGCTCTCTAGCACAACAAAACACAAAGAAAATCGTCAGTCACCCATTCAATTTGACATTCGCGGGTAGCATGTGCTATTTTGAAATCCGTAGCAACATTGTACACGGTTGGGTGGACAACAACAGCAGGTCATTAAACTCTTTGCACGACTTCTTGTCCACAAACATGCAACATTAGAACTATTATGGGTGCGTTCGGAGTCCCACCAATGGTAAAAAACGGTATTTACCACAGGTACCCGAACGTATACCGACAGTGACCGGTGGTGTATTTCGACTCCGAACGGAAATTGGTTGTCATCGGTAACAACATGGCGGAAAGAAAATGCATAATCGCCGCTTCACTTCTGAATATTTGTTCCCAACGTGTTTCAAACGCATGACACTGTTTTTTGAGCTAGCTAAAAGTTGTGCCCCCTCCCCCACCCCTGGTTACGCACTGTATCGAAGGCGAACAGCTCCCCGTGCTTCGGACGACTCTGGAAACGGATTAATGGCGTGTGCATACCTAAGTTTACGTTTCAATGCCTCGAAATTGGGACATTATCCGGTATTTTGTGTTATTTCTCACAGAAATAACTGTATATTCACTTGAACCTTCATTACAGCAATTCACTGTCAATTGCTTACTTTTTGCCAACCAAGAAATTTTCTCATTCTTTATAGAATCTTTTCCATGGTGGCATTTTAATTTTGAATCGGCCTGCGTTCGCCATTTTGAATTTCGCGTTGGTGAAAAATTCCTCACTCTCGAGCATGGTCTCAAAAATGTACCACTGGTGAAAAAAAAATGGCGGAATTGGTACCAATCTTTACCGATGGTACCGAATAGCTACCATTGGTTACCAATGGTAGGACTCCGAAGGCACCTAATATTTCATCCTTTATGCTATTTTTCACATTTGTTTCTATTATACTTTGTTTTTTTGACTCAGTATATATTTGCTTCCAACTGAATATCGACCCTTCAGTGGAACGAGGCACTCACTCTATCTGTAATGCTTTGAACAGCGACTTGTTCCATTCATGCATGGGACGATATGACGCGATACTTGTTAAACAAGTTCTGTTTTACAGGTAGAGTAGGACACGGTGACCATGGGTGGAGCCAGGTTTCCCCCGACAAGAGAGTTGTGCTTCCTGATAATGTGTGTGTGTGTGTGAGGGGGGGGGGGGGGGGGGGGGTATCCCCAATAAAGGGGACAGCTTCTCCGACATGGACGCTAGGCCGTCCAGACACGGGTAGTACCCCCCCCCCCCCCCCCCAAACACACACACACACTCACACATACACTGACGCCATCACTGACGGTGACCAACATCGCATAAAAAGGCATCTTTACAAAGCAGGTCGCAACACTTTAAAGGGTTAATTAAATTCATTGTTGTGTTATGTTAGTGTAACACTTTACGGAACAAAGGTCAGAGTATAACGGTGCGCACACTGATACAGCTCATCCACGTGTAACTTCATTATTGTCAGATAATTTATATGCACTTATAGGCTTCGTGTCTTTGGAACGGTACCTTCCCCGCGGATACCACGGGATGTGCATAACTGCTTGTTCGCCGTGGTTTATGTCTGTTTTAATTGTAAATCAAGATCTGGTAAACAACGCCTGTGGTAGAAGTTTTCAACAGCAGGCAGCATAAGTATAAATGGCTGGCTAAACTTGACTTCCTGCTTGTGCTGTAAGTTTGACATAGATGTTAAATAAATAAATAAATAAATAAATAATACGGTCCATATCCGATAAAATCAAGCTGTATGAGTTAGCAATTAGAGCATTTACACGACGTTGATCCTCCACGCAGTGGCGTAAATCCTGGGGGGGGGGGGGGGGTGTAAAAAAAAATATTCAGATCTTCTGTTCGCAGGGCAGCGAGTAGGGCAGTTTATCCGGTTACCACGGTCCGCGGCCCATGCAACTTCTGCCATGTCAAGTAATTATTTGCCAGAATGTTATCCTGCCTAACAGAAGAGAGCTGAACAGCTATGGCATGCTGGGCACCAGATATATCATGGTCTTGTACAACTTCGATCTCAGTCCATATGCCCTTCTGTCCATGCAAAAGGAGCTCAGAGTGTCCTTGTAAATTCAACAATTCTATTTAGAATATATTCATTTATCTTCCTGTGTAGAGAGCCCTGCCAGGGTACGTGATAACATATGATATGTACCGTTGAAAGCATTTGAAAAGGTGATATATATGCAGGGCAATATGTGCTGACAGTAGGGCAGAATGATGATTCCCCCCCCCCTCCCCCACCCCTCTCCCAATATTTTTCGGTAGTAACATGCCTGCCTCCACGGGGTTTCCAATCCAATCCGGAGTTGTCTGGAGGCATCAAAAAAGGAAACATATTAAACGTTCAAATCATTTGGCTTGGAAAAAATAGAGAGTGAAGAAAAATGCAAAAACACGAAAATTGTTGCACCTCTGGACGATATGCGATGACAGCAAGAATATTTATTTCCCTTCGGAGTACAGACACTTGTTAGGGGGGAGGCGGGGAAGCTAAATTTAGAAACATAGCAGGCGTAGTTAGCCTCAAAAGTATTTATATTTGAATAGAGTTTTACCCTAGACACCCAGCGGGTGGACATAATAAGTTCATACCTTTACTGGATCAGTAGAAATTTGAAGACCTAGCAAGAAAATTTGCAGCTCATGGACCACCGGATTAAAAAAAATGGCTTTTTTAATTCTTACACGAATGACAGGCGAATAACTAAAAATTTCATTTTGCCTCAGAAACACCGCTTATGATCCCTCATTGGAACAAGCTCGTTGCAATGAGGGCTTACATACAGTTCGTGTAGAGCAACAAGGTGTCGTCTACAATGCTTGGGCTTGGGCAAAGTAGATGGCGCCTTTTCCACTCAAAGGACAATATATGCTATGTCTTTTAACGCAAACCCTGCTACGTCCATCTTAGATCTGCCGCTACAAGAGATCATATAAGTATATTTCCCCATCTAGTTGAGGACACCTCTAACATACAGAATCATGTCATGTCGGGGAGTCTTATGAGCAGAGGAAGCCAGCGTGAACCGCAGAGCAAAGGCGAGTCACTCGTCAGGTGGCCACGTAAACATCCGTTTGTTACTGAACTTCTTATCACCTTTTCGTACGCAGTGAAGCAAACAGAGAAAAAAAACTTTAACCCCCCCCCCCCTCCACCAAAACAAAAAAAACCCAAAACAAAACAAACGAACCCAAAAAAAACCCAAAACATAAACATACAAGGCCTTGTATAAACAGCATATCTGGGTTTGTATCGAATGGTTAAAATCTCGAGTGGAAGAATAATTGCACCTTCCAATTATTTATGCAACTTTACTTCAAACCTCGCCGTAGTCCTGCCGCCAAATGCCAACTTTCTCCCATCCTCAAAGTCGTGTCCAAAGTTTTTTTCTCTTTGATTTCTGATAGACGGACATCTCTTGATTAAGAAAAAAACGTTTACTGGACGTTTAACAGCTTCGAACAATTTGAGATATTCGCCGCAGAAAATGGGTACCCAATTTCAATTCGCACAGTTTGTCTAAGCGGCATACACTAGAAAAATCTTAAATTTTTACTCATATAGACACAAATAACATTATTTAATGCATAAATAAGTGCATGTTCGCCCAAAACATCTATTTTATAATGTTTTGGCCCTTTTCATGAGAAGTGAACATGTCATGAGACACATTCCGAGTCTTTGGAACAGGTTTTGAAGTGACATGTTCATGGAGACATCTATGAGATACGGCCACGTTAAGTCGGGTATTATGGGCATTACTCTAAAATCAGAAACCCTTAAGGTATGGACTGTAAGTTTGCATGCCTCTGGATCCTTAGCTCATAGAATATCAGAGATACTTGAGGACAAGAACACAAAAAGATTCCAAATGTTCTACAAAGAGGAGAGCAAAGAACGAATTGCGCGTCCGATGCTGTTGACCACAAAGGTCTCCGCCCCAAACCTGAGATGTGAATAGATCCTATGGATCCATCGCAGCATCCTGAAACCATTGTCAATATCGTAACCGGAAAGCTAAACCCCGGGGCTATCAACGTAGACAAGGTCCTAGAGTTATGTTCAGCACTGGTGATCAAGTTCGAACAGAACCTTGTTGGGGCATTCCACGACTCTGTTCCAATGCCGGTCCAACCCATGGTTGTGTCAAGAAAATCTGTCAAGGTTAGTGATGTTAAAGATGATGATACGAACCTCATATACACCAGAATAATCGGACAACTATCAAACTCTAGCAACTTCGTTGTTAAGGGACTTCTCTCTTACGAACTGTCGCCACTGCCATCATCACTCTTTGACCAGACTGGCGACATGCGGATTTCTACATCAAAGTGGGATTTAAAAATAACACGATGGTTGTTTCGTCTAACAGAATGGTTGGCAGGGGCATACAGTAGTGACAGATGGCTGCAGATTATTGTTGATTCCACATTGGTCAGTATTGGGCAAAACGCACTAAGCGACAATTATTTACTTTGTAGAAAAGTTTAAATATCATATAAATCAGCACTTGCAGTCGAGTGGCGTCTACTTGCTCTTTGGTAGATATGTGGATATCACTACCAAGTCCGTAATCAGGCTGACAGAAGTTCTTGTTGTAGAGTGTTCAAACTAACAGCCAAACTATTCTTCTACCACCAAAAGCAAGTTTTGACGGTCGCTGCAAACAAGGCGCAGTTAAAAGACATGATATGTGAGCAGTTTGTCAATCACAGGTTCTTTGAGTGAATACAATAAAGCATAAACTGGTGATAACTGGCAAAAATGAAACCCCCGCCGAATTGAGCAAAGGATCAGCGAGGAAACGATTCAATCTGACAACGACGCACGAAGAAGCAGACAATATTACCGCTCATGAAGCTATTTAGGTTGCTTCTGATGAACAGAAGGGTGTAATTTTGGTTGCAGACGACACCGGTGTGTACGCATTGCTGCTGCATCACTATTTACGGTCCAATGTAGTTGCTCCGATGACCATGGAATCCCCTATTCACTGACGAACGTATATTGAGCTAACCTGTCAGAGCTAACCAGGCAGTCATCCCAGATTTACTCGCTACTCATGCCATTTCAGGTTGCGACACAGTTGAGAGCCTGTTCGGGGTAGGGAAGGGTCGAATACTAAAATTCCTCCAAGCGAAGCTTCATTGAAATCTTTGAATGAGGAAGACGCTGAGTGATCAAATGAACTCGATCAAGCAACGCAATTCATTTCTTGCTGTTACGGTTCCAAGGTAACCACATCAATAACTGGTGTACATATTGATGCGTGGTTTTAGAAAAAACGGGAATCCCATGGCAACTAATGCACCGAAACTTTGTTCGCAGCCTCCTACCACAGAGGCCTTCGGGGGAAAATCAAAAGAGCACACCTTCAGACGTGTGTGGAAGAACGCACTTCAATCGAGACCTCTAATTTAGATCCTATTAAATATAGCTTCGAGAAGGAACTAGAAACTAAGTCGCTCCAACCCATAACAGTTCCGTCCGATGTTGCAGTGGCCCAGGTGAAGTAATGAAGTGAAAGAAATGTTCTTGTTCAAGCCAGACACCATGTAATGCAAACAGGTGCAAATGTAATGCTGCTAAAATGGCGCACACATTATTCTGCTCTTCCAACGTCACACTAGAGTGTTGCGATGAACAAACAATGTTAGCAAATACATCAGCTATGAACAGCACTGATAAATAGAATTACCAAACACCCAAAACATCCAATAAAATGTATATAGGCTCGGGTGCAACCTCTGCAACTTGGAAATGAGGATGTCACCCTAAACATGGATATTTCAATTTTTTCAAGGCTGCTAGACGTCCAGTGAACTTGTTCGTAGTCAGAAGATATTACTCTTACACATCCCATCAAGAAAAATAGGCTACTTTGGACGCCACTCTGAGGTTCAGTGTCCTTGCGGCCGGACTACTGGGACCATTTCCTTGTCACCATTTAACCAGGTATATTTGCTGAAAATAATTCAGTTTGCCCTATCCCTGACAGTGTTGTGGAGAAATTCCACCCAGTGGTTGGTAGGGCGCGTCAATTAAGTATACGCCCACAGTATTATAAACTTTCTGAAAAATGCGAAAAATACCGCGATCTTGTGGGACTACATGCGGAGTTATCTTTCTTGAACCGTGAACAAACAAAATGTCGTCTGGCTCTGTCGAAAACCATCGCCAGCTAAATTGAAAAAGGATAAAAATAAAAGAAAAAAATTCTAACGACACTAGTCTGTTGACAGTAATAAGAAAGATGCAAAGTGCGGAAAGATTATTTGGCTGAAGAGAATGAAATTATTGACTGAGTAGAATGCCATTTTACAGTTCAATGAGGTATTTTAAGAAAATAACATTTCTCTATTAACCATTTGAACAATTGCGCCATGGTTCGTATCGTCTGATACAATACTGCCCAAGGCGAATTGGGTAAAGTCATTCGCCATTTGCAGAAAGGTTTAGAAAAAAAAATAATCCCACAGATCCTTACAGGTTCCCAGTACCGATTTGTTGTTCATTGTGTCGCATGTTTATCAATTTTTATGCTCCCCGAAAATCTTTCGGGAGTGGGAGGATATAGTAGCCTCGTTGACCTTCTCTTCGTCAGTTCGCCATTTCATTCGTTCGTCCCTGCCATAAACAATTACAGTAGATCGATCTTGTTCATCTCCACACAACGATTGCTTATAACCCAGGGGTAGGTCATGACCTTGATCCAAACTTATACCACCAAGGTCAATGTCACATACCGTTAGTTCGTTTATTTCCCCACTCTCCCTCTGTCGTACTCATGAAAATATTCACTGGACCGATCTTGCTCATACCCTAAACAATGATTGCTTAGAATTGGATGATGTTCCATGAGCTTCAATCAAGATCATACCTTCAAGGTCAAGCCCACAGGTCATTACAATTCTTACATTTTCCGACCCATAAAAAATGGGCCGATCTTGTTCATACTTCACACAGTGACTGCTTATGGCCCAAGAGGCGTGTCATGATCTTGGCCTATGGTGACCTTTGGACCGGCCCGGAACCGGTCCAGGCAAGAATATTGGACCAATTAGGGTTGGACCGGACCGGACTGGATCACCTCTTTCCTGGACCGGACCACCCCTGGCGGTCCGGTCCGCATCCCTACTGTGGTCACCATCTTTTCTGATATTACCTTGTTTATTCTCGCAATGGTTAAAGCACGAACGACCGCCGAATCGTACTACTGGACAGCATCTCTAGTAAGTGGGTCTAGGGATGGTGTGATCAGTGAGGAAAATACGTTACACAGTTTGGTTTGTAACGTTGATACGGGGTCAATAATAACTTTATACCACTGCGCGTGTATATTATATAATATTTACGATGGGGGTATCCAGTTATGCTTGCCAGTTGTCTAATATTATTTTATTATTTTATCACTGTTTGTAACAAGGCCAGTAGGTATAAAAGGAGAGTTTACTATCACTTTGTACATGTACGTGTACAACATACGTATACGATGCGTTCACCAACGTGGAATTCAGTGTTAAATCGCACGCTTGTTCACAAAAATGTACAGTGATCTTGAATCCCCCATGTTTTTTGTGACTCCTAGATCGCACTTTTAACGTTCAAATACTCGTGGTGAACGCGCGTTTTTAAAAAAAAGGTGAAATTGTACATCTTCACTTTTATCTTTTACTTTAAAAATTTTTGTCGACGTTCCCATCACAGATCAGACCATCGATCCATCGTTGGTGAACGCGAGCAAAAAATTCTAGGCTATCATCAAAAAACGGTCTGCGAATTCTGCATCAGTGATCCAGAACTCTCCATTGTTTTGAGGCGGTGGGTTTTTCCCATTTATGACGTCATTAGGGGAATTCCCCACTATGGGAATTCCCAAACTCAGTTAATCGACCGATCGGATCGCTCGATTCTCCGCCAATCGACCGATCGGATCGCTCGATTCTCATAAACTCGATCTGAACGAAGAGTGTTGTCGGTGTGTTAGAAATTCGCGAGCCCGCTGTCACGTCTTCCTGAAGTAAAACTAACACATGTTATCGTTATGATTGAATGAGGTTTTTTGTTCAAAAAGAGTCCATTATGAATATGGTCTGTATTATAGACATTCACGTTTTCTCTTGATGAGACGGATAGAAATTGAGTTTTCGAGGATATTGTTCGAAGAGGCAAACACTTAGTGGAATGTTTAAAACGCATTTTCCGCTCAATTAGGTTTTTGAGTGGTGAATTTTTAATATATTCATGATAGCAATCAGAGAGAGATGAAATAGGTTCTCAGCGTTAAAATTAGTTTTCAGTTGTGTGTTGAAACTGTTTAATAGTCATCAAAGGGATTCTCTCTTAATTCGACACTGAGTGAATGGTTGTTTGATGTGTGAATGGTGATCTTTTGACAAAATGTAAAAAACTACTGTCAAAATGCGTTAAATCAGAAACCGGTTTGTCATGTACTGTTTAAACGTATTCTTAAACTTCACCAATTCGATTAACAGTCAGTTTATTATATTAAAGACGGAAAGATTTTTATTACTTAAAACACAAAAATATAATTGAACATTTAATTTTGAAAATAATAAAAACAATTAAAACGAAAGATGTTTTTACAGATGGATCCTAGACATCGAGATCTAATTTTAGGCGAGTATGAACGTGCTAAGAAGAGCATTCAGTCTGCTGACAGAAGCAGACGTCTTGGTGAGATGGAACTCAAACGCGAAGCTACAAAAATATTTAAACCCGTGATGGAGGGTCAAGAGCGAAGCAGGAAGGAGATAGTCGAAGAATTGAGACCCCTAAAGGAGAGTTCTTTGAGAATGGGTTCGTTGCCTCCTAGTTTTGGAAATCGGTATTCCGTTCAATCTACACCGGATTACGTTCCCACGGGAATTCAAACAGATATGAGCGAGAGCGACGATACAGCCTCGACTATCACCACTAGTAGCATCGCATCATCCGATGATGATGGCGGTAAGAGAGATCAGTCGTATGGAATTTATAAGGATTCTGAGGGTAGAACTTTTGTGGGAGACACAGAAGTAGAAATTGACGATGATGAATTGATCGTGGGTTCGAATAAGTATAAAGTAACTGATGGTATGCGCAGATTGCTCCTTTACGACAAGCCTGGCGATTACACGGATCAGGATTTCGATAATTACGGAGACATTCTGGTTCAGACCCACGCCATGAAGAGAAATAACGATGCCAGAGAGATGAGACCCAAAGCCAACAGAGGCTATAAGTGGACGAAAGTGGTGAAACCCATATGGGATATGAACAAGAAGTTCGTCGAATCAGTGACTGGCAAAAGGGTGAAAACCACTTTTCTTCCGAGCGATTCCGATGCTCTGTCTCAGAGATTGAGTTTTTTGATGGAGAGCAGACGGGCTGGTAACACAGGATTAGATAATCAGATAGTTGCTATCTCTGACGAATTGTTAAGACAGAAGGTTTTGAATAAAAAACAGTATAAAAGGCTGATGAACGAATTGAAGGATTGATGTGTATATAATAAGTAGAGAGAAACAAACAAACAAACAAACAAAAAATAAAACAGTAAATTCTTACACTTGAATAATAAAAAAGTATTTAAAAACAACAAAACGATTTACCAGTGAAAAAACAAAATATATCATAAAAATAAAAATATGTTGGTGATAAAGAACAGGGGATACGTCAGGACGTACGTTCAAGGCGGTTCTGGCATCATCTATTCTATAATGCGAGCGTTCACGGGCGATGCGGGTAGAAAACTCGCATCGACCACATTTGAGGTCGGTAAGAGGACGGCTTTGGATGCTGGTAAGAAAGCCGCTTCTGAAGCCAGTGGTAGGATAGCTTCTGTGGCTGGCAAGAGGGCAGCCGACACATTGATCGACAAGTTGATCAGTCCGCCGGCGAAGCGAGCTGCGTTAGAGCGAACGCCGAAAAGTTGGAAAGATTTTAAGGATGCTGTGGTGCCTATACAAGATTTAGCCAAAATGATGAGTGGATCCGGATTGAAGAGAACTCGCGATGGTGCGATATAAATAAATAATAATAACATTAAAAAAACAGAGTTTGAAAAACATAAACAATTTGCGTTTGAAAAGAATCTAAAATAACAAACAAAAAAAATAAAACAAAGATGAACATTAAAGATATGTCTTGGAACGACGCCGCGACCAAGAGATCGAATAACGAGTTCTTTCCCAAAAGCATAAGAGGTTTGATAGTGGGAAAATCGAATTGTGGAAAGACCAATCTGTTGATGAATCTGTTGTCCCGACCCGACTGGTTGGATTACGACAGATTGTTCGTGTTTGGCAAGAGCTTGTTTCAACCCGAATACAGATTGCTTCGAGAGTGCATGGATCGTAGATTGCCCAAGGACGTCATAGCCAGAATCTTTGACAGGAGGGAGGAATTCAACAAGAGCGAAGCTCCACTTTCGACCATTTTGGACGGTGCGGCGATGGAACTGATGAAGAGAAATGCATCTTCGAACGTCAAGTGTCGATTTTATGAGAACGCTAGCGATGTTCCGGATCCTAGAGAACTGAAATCAGAAGATAAGAATCTCATGATTTTCGACGATCTGCTTTTGGAGAGACAGAACCGATGCAAATCGTATTACGTTAGGGGTCAACACAGCAACATGGACTGTTTCTACCTGTCGCAGAATTATTTTCGATTGCCCAGACAGACGATAAGGGAGAACGCTAATTTTCTATGTCTCTTTTGCCAAGATCTCAAGAATCTCAATCACATCTACGGCGATCACGTCGCAAACGACATGAGTGCTGCGGAATTCAGGAGATTCTGCAAGAGGGTTTGGGATGGTGGACTTTACAATTTCGTCGTGATTGATTTGACAAGCGAATTTAATCGCAGAAAATATCGGTGCGGATTCGACAAGTTTTATGTTTCTGATGATAATAATAAGATAGAGCGTGAAAATAAAATTTAGAAAATAATAAATCTTCAAATAATTAGTTTTGAATAATAAAAAAAATAAAATTAAATATAATGTTCGAACATGGAGAATTGTTAGAATGGATAGCCGAGAATACGGCTGCAAAACAATCCATTCAAATCGTGGTGAGTGGCGATTCGACTCGATTCGCTACGAAATTCGAACCTTCCATCGAATTGAATAGAGAGAAAAGTTACGAGATGGCGTTGGTGAATCTGAAGACTTATTATTCCTTTCCCAACGTCACCGAAAAGAATAACTCGTTCAAGTATTCCGACGGAACGGATTGGTTGGAGATTCGAATTCCCAAAGGGAGTTACGACATAGACAATTTGAACGATTACATTCAGACGCGAATGAAGGCGGATGGAAAGGGAAGCAACAAGATCAGACTCGCTCCCAATCCTAATACCTTACAGACGATGTTGGATTTGGAAGATAATTTTCGAGTGGATTTCAACACGGACGATTCTATAGGCAAGATGTTGGGATTCGATCGAAAGATGTATCGAGGCCACGTGGCATCTGAAAATACGGTCGACATTCTCACTGTCAATAGCATTCTGGTGAACGTGGACGTGATTGCTGGAAGCTACGTGAATGGTAGTGCTCAACCGACGATCTATTCCTTCTTTCCAAACGTGTCGCCGGGTTATAAGATCGTGGAGCGACCTCGAAATTTACTTTATCTACCAGTGATTTTAGACACGTTGTATAGTCTCAAAACCACGTTGATGGATCAAAATGGTGAACTGCTAGATCTTCGCGGAGAGAGAGTGACGATACGATTTCACATAAGAGAAATATAAAAGCAAAAAAAAAAATATTATATATATAGATAACAAAAATAAAATAAACGCAATATTAATTTTACAAAATTATTTTAATATAATTATTAAACAAGAAACAATTGAAGTAAATAATTTTAAAAAAAAACAGAATTATGACAGAATACGTGGTTAAAAACGTGAACATATCCGCAGGACAGAGGAAGAAACTTAAGAGAGCGTTAACAACTCGAGGCGAGGCGGTGAGATTCAAATTCACTCATGAAGATCTGACGAGAGGCGGTCAGGATTCGATCGCCTGGACCAGAAGTCAAATCAAAAGGATGGAGAAAGCGATTCGCGATGGAAGAGGGTTGACGGTGAGAATGAGTCCCGCTCAATTGAGATACAATTTGAGAATGAAAGGTGGTTTCTAACCGCTATTGGCAGGAATAGCCGCAAAAGCATTACCCTTCGCCACAAAGGCACTACCCTTTCTCGGAAAGACTCTCGCGGTGTGGGAGCTCTCACGGGACTCGCTAGTTCGGCAGTTGAGAAATTAATGGGTGGCAGCGGACTGTTTTTGAAGAAGGGAGTAGCCGTGTGTCACGTCCACATAGACGACAGCGGTAAAGGATTGCATCTAGAACCCGTTAGAGGTGGCAACTCTCTGAGAGGAAATGGTCTCTATCTGAAGAGTGGACGGAACGTTGAGCGACTCAGCAAGAGTTTGTTGCTCGGTGAGAATTCGCCGTTTAAGAATATACCGATTTTGAATATGTTATTATAATATAAAATTATATAAAATATAAAATCATAGAAAGTATAAAATAATATATTTAAAATGGATAAAAAGGTGGAGAAACAATTAGACGATAATGACGAATATCGCGAGACAGAGTGCGAAGAAACAAAAAAAAAATGAGATCAAAAGATGATCTCATTACTTTTTTTTTTTAAATTTTTCTTCGCTAAAAATCAGCCTCTCTATTGTTTATATTTCCAAGTCCGTTATTAGCATGTTGACACTCGTGTCTTCTCCTTTTTCGAAAACGTGTTGAATGTTTATCTTTACTCTTTTGAGTTTTTTTTACATCGGTCAACTCGCTCTCACCACCCAATTTCTTCACGAGTTTGAATGAGATGTTTGGAAATATGTAATTTCCATAGGGCAACGACAAATCTTCGGCGATGACGATGTTCTGCAGATCGCTTTGGCACTCGTAAATCAAATCGAGCGCGGCTTCGTCCAATTTCAAAGGCATCTTATATTTGTTGTATTTGTGCTCTAAGCCCTTCGTCTCGACCTCGTTCAATTCGATGGGATCGTGTCGTTGTAATCTATAGATTTTATGACCGAATTTCTTATTCGTTTCGACTCGTTTCAATTTCAATTCGCATCTTTTAGGTGTTGTTGTCCTCATGATCGATTATTTGGTTTTTTGTTTTTACGAATTCTTGCAAATAATGTATATTTTAAATTTTGTATTTAAATAATAATTTGTTTAAAAAGTTTTTTTTTTGCTCTTTATATATATATAAAAAAAGTTGTTTTTTTAATTTTTAATTTTTTTAATGTAAAATTTTTTAGTAAAAGTTTTTTTTCTCTTTATATATATATAAAAAGTTAAATTTTAACATTTCAATCTCTCTATTGTTTATATTTCCAAGTCTGTTATTAGCATGTTGACATTCGTCATTTTTCCACATACGAAAATGGTGTCAATGTTTATCTTTACTCTTTTGCGTTTTTTTTCATAGGCGAATGCGCTCTCACCAGCCGATTTATTCACGAGTTCGAGTGAGATTATTGCATATATGTAACCTCCATAGGACAACAATAAATCAACCCTGTCGAATTCTCTGTCTTTGGCGACGATGATATTATTCAGCAGATAGCTTTGGTACTCGTAAAACAAATCGAGCGCGGCTTTATCCAATTTCAAACATATTCGATATTTGTGGTAGTAGCGCTCTAAGTCCACCATCTCGACCTCATTCAATTCGATGGGATCGTGTGGTTGTAATGTATAGATATTAAAACTGAATTTCTCATACGCTTCATCTCGTTTCAATTTCAATTCGCATCTTTTAGGTGTTGTTGTCATGATCGATTATTTGGTTTTATGAATTCTTGTAAATAATGTATATTTTAAATTTTGTATTTAAATAATAATTTGTTAAAAAAGTTTCTCTTTATTTCTCTTTATATATAAATAAAAGTTAAAAAAAAATATTCTTACAAACTGAATTTTGAGGTAAAAACAATGATCAAGTCCAAACATCCGAATTATAGTCTAGAACGTGCAAGACTTAAAAAAATAACGGCATTTTTAGTAAATTATAATAAAATAAATTAAAAAAAAATATATACGCATTTATGAATAAGAAAATAAAGATATCCGTAGAAGGTGTCGTCTTACCTAACGAACCCCTATCCAACTTCGATCTGTTGAATGCGGCAAAAGATTTGAAAATCAAAGATTTTCTAGGAGTGTTTTCCAGAGATGCCTTGCCGAAGAGAAGACCTCGACAATCGGAATGCGGAATTTTAAATCTAGATGATTCATCGGGTGAAGGCACTCACTGGGTGGCGTGGATGAAGAACGGGAAGAAGAAAAATTATTATTTCGACAGCTACAGAATCTCACCGCCAAAAGAAATAAAGAACTATTTCAACAAATCGATGATTCGTTACAACACGGAACAAGTGCAATCACCACATCAAGTGTTTTGTGGTCACCTGTGTCTCTACGTTCTCAAGAGATGGTCTGAAGGAGATCGATTTCAAGACATTCTCAATGATTTACATTAGAGAGAGATTTTTTTTTTTATAGTATATATAAAGATAAAAAATTATTTTAAAAAAATTTTAATTGAATAAAACGAAAAATAAAATAACATAGTTCATTTTTAATAAACTGCATTTTGAACATATTTTTCTAAAAAACAAAAAAATCCCACAACAACATGCCAGTCGATAAATTTGGTAGAATTGACGACGAAAAAGTCAACCCGAGAAAGAAGAGGAAGACGTTCGAAGTCGACGATGGTTACGACGTTGCCAACTTGGACGAACGTTACGTTCAGAGATACGAACCTCAAGAAGAACCTTTGAACATGAACGATAAGAAGCTCTACAATCTTCCCGAGCCGATAGATCTCGCAGATGCTGCGACTAAAAAATACGTCGACAGGGGAAACGCCAATTTCGAACGAATCCTGCTAGATAATTACGTGGATAAAACCATGACCGACGATCTCGATCTGAAATCCAAACGTTTGGTAACGTCATGCATCTCGTAGATCCCACCGATGCCGCGACCAAAAAATACGCGGATGACTCTCACGCGAGATTCAGCGAACACCTGAGAAATAGATACGTTCAGAAAACGATGCACTCGGAATTGAACGCTAATTCTAACAAGATAACGAACGTGGCCACTCCCATGAATCCCAAGGACGTGGCAACCAAACACTACGTAGATCTGGAACAGAGAAAGTCCGACAGACGTGAAATGAAATCGGATCTGAATGCGGGATTCCACAAGATATTGAATCTGTCGAAGATTGATGACACGGATGCGGACTCAACCGCGGTCAACAAGGCCTACGTAGATTCTGCTGTGATACGATCACAAGAATATGTAGAATCGCAAGTGGACGATCTCTACCTGAACAAACAATCTGGTGGAACCATGGAGGGTGGCATCAACATGAACGGTGAGAATTTATTCGGTCTCGGTCACGATCCCGAATTTGATTCCAGCGCGGTAAGCAGGAAGTACGTGGACGACAACTCTGTCTGGAGAAAGGGTGACATCATGGAAGGTAAACTAGACATGGGTGGACACGCGCTCACGAATCTACTGGATCCCGTGAACATGACGGATGCCTGCACCCTGATTTCGGTGGTGGAGAAAGTCAAATATGCTAGACAATTGATCACTGTGTGGGCCGAAGAGGCCGGCACCTTAGATGAGGGAAAAGCTGAGTGGACTTTCGGAAATGGAGGTAGCGGATCGAAACATGGTCAGGTGGGATATCCCATGCCGTTGGGAGGTGAAATCCTTCGAATGAGTCTGGCTTCCTCGGATTTGAATAACAGAGTGGTCGTCAATCTCATGGTGAATGGTGAGGAGAGCGATAAGAGATACAGTGTCGAAAAGACTGAGAATCAACACGCGAATGTTAGCACGTTCGGCACGCCTCTCAAAGTGAATGCCGGAGACAGGATTAATTTCGTTACGAAAACCAATAATCCCGAAGCCGCCACTTCCGTGGTGAGTCTACTGATCGAACTAGTTCCTTTGAACAAACAGTGAATGCGTGGAAAATAATGAATTAAAAAAAAATAATGTGTGATTATTAAAAACAAAAAAAAAACAAACAAAAATGAGATCTAAAGATGATCTCATTACTTTTTTTTTTGTTTTCCTTCTTCTTCACTATCACCATATATTATAATAATGTTTCCTTTTCTCTCAATTTTCAGTGTCGATTCTTCTTTTTCTTTTTTTCTTTTTCTTTGTGATATGATACGTTTATAACAACACTTTTGTTGATCCGAATCATAATTATGAACGAATGTTGTGCATCTCTTGGTAACACTCGCATCATTACCATTCTCTTCAGAAGGTAGTGGTGATGGTGGAAAGCATCTCATTCTTTTCATTTTCTATCCCGCTGTTTACCTAACCATTTTTCCACATCTTTTTTTTTGTTTTTTGGCTTGCAACACAGGATGGAACATCTGACGGAAACGGAGAGACGATCGCACAGGATCGAACAATCTAAGATCTCTTCGAGTTTTAATATCTTCGTCACGAAATATCCTTTTTGTTTCTCTCGAGTGAATAGCACGCGATCTTTTAAATAATTCAGAACGTAATCGTAAAAATCTTTTTTTTTTCAAACGCGAAAATGGAATGCGTATTTCGTTTTCTGCGTGACTACTTACGAATTGTAACATTTTGTACGTCAAGAATGTTGAAAAAGACGATTTTTTCTCGGATGAAACTTTTTTTTTTTGTTAAAAAAATATCATTAAAAACGAATTTATTTTTTTATTTTTTGTTTTTAATAATTACTCATTACTTTTTATTTATTTTTTTTCACACTCATCTCTCATCGAATGATCGACATCTTATTTCCGTCTGATTCGAATTGTAATTCTCTGTCCAACAGGACTAGGGCGAAGGCTTCGGTTTTTCTCGGAACATTCCTATCGAATTGCATCTTGATCTGAATGTCTAAGACGCTACTCTTGAGTCGTTCACTCTGTTTACTAACGTTGAATACGAACATGGGATACATCGACTTGTATTCGCCGGGAGATATGTTAGGATTGCTCATCAATTCGTCTAGACCGTGATACTTCTTTCTAAAATCAGCGGCGTCACCGTACAGTCTGCAGAAATCGTTCTTGTCGAACGACACATTGTAATCGATTGCTGGATATCTCGTGGCGTTCAGAAACACTTGCATGTTTCTCAAACTGCAGTGATCGAACAGCGACACATTCTTGTCCTGAGACCCGTCCCTATCGGTCTGAAATGCAACCACGATGAAACACGGTCTCTCGGAAGCGGATTTCACCGTCAATCTCCAATCGAAGTGATTCGTGGAGGGAGGAATGCTAGCCGTGTTGCACTGTCTCATTCTAAATCCCACGGGTAATTTACTCTTGGATTCTATGATCTTGTAGAGATGCACTTTCTCCACGATCGAAGGCTCCACGTGCGGAACGAACCACGATATCTTGTGTAGAGTTATCTTACACGCATCGGTCGCAGTGAGTCTCACTATTGCGTCGTTGTTTCCTTTTCGAATCAACGTCAGATTGTGTTTGAATCCGTACATGATCTTGTTGTAATCGTCCACAAATCCGAAGATGTGTTTCAAAGGTATCCTGAATGAAAACGTTCCTTTAGGTCTGGACGTCTTGACGATGTAGTCCAATATCGCAGCGGCGCCTGTGCTAGCCGGGTCTACGGTGTCTTTCACCCACAACTGATTAAGTCCTCTGGATTTCGAAAAATCATCAGGACACGTCAAGAGTCCGAACATTGTGGTGGCTTGACGGGATGAAACGCAGATTCTATCTCTTGTCCGGATAGCATGTATTTTATGTTACTGAATAGATGCACGATGCCATTATTGGCTAGAGTAACCGTGTCGTCGTCGGCGTAGTCGCTCCCATCTTCCTTGGTGAGACGTCCCTGCACCACTATGTAACTATTAAAAAAATTTTTTTTTTTTATTATTTTTTTCTCTCTTATATATATGTGTGTGTAAACAAGAAAATGTTAAAGAGAGTAAATAAAAAAAAATTTTGTCTTCTTCATCAAAACTTCGTCTTCTGTAATTGTTGTTCGTAAAACTTTCCGATGATCTCTTCTCCATCCAAAGCTTCGATTTCGTAAGTCACCGGATCGGTGTGAAATATTTTGATTATCAGGAAGATTTCCGAGGTTCATCGAGGAGTATAACCCTTTTCGAAGTGCTTCTTATAAGCGTAAATTCTCACTCGATCACCGACCGCAAATTTCGGCGTTCTAGACTTCTTCCTGATCTTAGATCTCTCAGGATATAGATTCGCGTAGACCCGTTTTTCGTTTCGAGGATCGCTAGCTTCCGCGGGAGTCATCTTGATCGATCTGTGTCGCGTGTTGTTGTAATCTTTGACCAGACCATTCAGAGTGTATATGTATTTCTTGGTCAAATTCGCCGTGAAGTATCTGTGCATCTTTTCCTTCATCGTTCGATTCCAACGTTCCACCACGCTGGCTTTCTCTTCGTTTTCGATCGAGTAGAGGTCTACCAATCGACGAACGTCCTTGTTGTAGAATTCCTTTCCCTTATCCACCCACAATTTACTCGGTTTTCGAGAAGACGAGTCGAACACGCTCTTCAGAGCCTCGGCGACGCAAGGTCCCGATTTATTCTTCAAAGCTCTGATCCAACCGTATTTGGAAAACACGTCGATGACCGTCAATAGATATTTGACGCCCTCGTTCCACCTCGAAAACGATCTCATGTCGACCAAGTCGGCAGACCAAATATCATCCAGACCCTTCACGAACATGCTTCTCTTTCGAAATTTACGCACTATGGGTTTGTGTAACTCCTCGGCCAATTCGCTCGTCAATAATCGTTTCTTCTTCTTTTCAGATGCGCTTTTTTTTTTGAACGCCCCATCCGAATCGACGTTTTGCACCGATCAGATTGCCGACCAGTGAACGTTCCATCTTCTCTCTCCTGGTCGGATTTGATATGCCTCTCAATTTCCCCAACATGTTTTTATCGCGGACGTCGTTGCGAGTCTTGGTGTCGGGATGTCCGGCGTAGCACAGATCGTGATCATATGCGGCCGCATCCACCCTATTCACAGGTTTGCTCCAAGATTTGGGAGTCAGATCGGCGTTGAGTCTCTTGTTCAATTTCGTTCCGGGTCCCGTGAAACTGTGACCGGGCAGATGCATTTCAAAAGGTAGATTATTGATCATTTTATTCACGATGCCTTTACCTTTGCTCGCGTTCTTTTTTTTTGATGAATCGTGTCTTGATAGAACCACACACGTCGCAAATTCCGTGAAGCATCTGTCTGTCGTTTTTAGTTCGCACTTCTCTAGAATTACTCGTCTCGGTAACTCTCTTACACTTTACGCAATACATTTTTTTTAAGAGTTATTTAAATTAATTTCGTTTTTTTTATTTTATATATGAATTTAATTTTTTTTAAAAATTCTGTTCTTATATATATATTTTTTTTTTTTCAATCGCTGCTCTTGAGTTCTATCATCTTACTGAATTCCTCCCTGGCCTCTTTCCTCCCCTTTTCCACGAGAGAATCCTTCATCTCTTCCTTGATGATCTGACGAGTCTTGATTCTCACAGCTTCTTTCATGGTATCGTATTTCGTTTTCTCGCTCAATATCGCGAAGTATTCTCCGTCCGATATCCTACCGTCTTTCAACGCCATAGAGATCATTTCGGATATCGTGTCAATCTTGGAGTCGGCCAAGACGCGAATCTTGTCATGTTTCCTGGCCTTCAGATATAATTTCCTACTCAAAAAGTTTCCGAGCGTGCTAAACAATCCGGCGGCGAGGGCCACTCCTTCTACGGCCAACACGATCGGAATGCCGACCGCGGTCGACAAAAATCCGATGCCGGCCGCGTGTAAACCCATGGAAATCGTGATGAGTGTTGTGTCGGTCGTGTTGACGAATGTCACGAAACGCGAATACTTCTTCTTGAGGGAACGACGAGAATCTCTCTCTCGTGTTAGATACTCTTGGATTTTATTGATTTGATCGATGCGATACCTCTCTCCTCTTTCTTTTTCTTCTAGCGACGGTGCCGTCGGCAAAACGTCGATCGGCTTCTCGTCCTCGTCGTCCACTGACGTCGGATACAATTTATTTCTGGTTCTCATTTTTTTGTGTTTTTTTTCTTTCTAATATTAGATAAAAAAAATTTATGTGTGTATTTATTTTTTTTATTTTCTATTCTCCCTTATTTTATATCAACGAAAAAAACTTAGACGTATGCTTCGTTCAGCAATAATTTCTTGATGCATCCCTTGTCTTCTAAAGTCAGACTTCTACGTGCCAATTTCAGTTCTTCCGAAACTGTGGGCTTGTCTTGATTCTTACAGAAGACTAATCTCTTCCAAAACGTGATCACATCGTCGAATCTAACGCGTTCGAACGCCGGTTCGAAATACATGACGACCATATCTTCCCTTTCCATCGTCAGACACGAATGATTCTCGTGATCGAAGTCTAGATGATCCCGACATCCAACGCATCGTTCTAACAAGATGGAACGTAGTTCATCGTTCACGCAGATTGCGTATGCTCTCATCAGCATGTTTAAAAGAATCCTCGCTCTAATAGTCTGGGAAGCGCTCATGATTTACATATTTTTTTTTTTATTATTATCTATTCGATTTGATATATTTAATTTTCTAAATAACTATTATTTATATATTTTTTTTTCTCTCCTATATATATCGATCACTTTTATTTATTTCCTAGGGTATTCCCCCACCCCACGACGAGGGGAGATAACTCCGTATGATCGAGTTTACGAGAATCGAGCGATCCGATCGGTCGATTGGCGGAGAATCGAGCGATCCGATCGGTCGATTAACTGAGTTTGGGAATTCCCATAGTGGGGAATTCCCCTAATGACGTCATAAATGGGAAAAACCCACCGCCTCAAAACAATGGAGAGTTCTGGATCACTGATGCAGAATCCGCAGACCGTTTTTTGATGATAGCCTAGAATTTTTTGCTCGCGTTCACCAACGATGGATCGATGGTCTGATCTGCGATGGGAACGTCGACAAAAATTTTTAAAGTAAAAGATAAAAGTGAAGATGTACAATTTCACCTTTTTTTAAAAAACCACCACTAGTATTTGAACGTTAAAAGTGCGATCTAGGAGTCACAAAAAAACATGGGGGATTCAAGATCACTGTACATTTTTGTGAACAAGCGTGCGATTTAACACTGAATTCCACGTTGGTGAACGCATCGTATACGTATGTTGTACACGTACATGTACAAAGTGATAGTAAACTCTCCTTTTATACCTACTAAGGCCCTATGCTTTAACCCTTTATACCCGAGAGGTCGCTTTTCCGGGAAAGGATCGTGACACGATTTGATTTTTTAATGAGTTGTTCAGCTCATGTCTGTGAGAGACCAATCAAGATTTTTAACGTGCAGCCCAAAGACTGCGCGTTGAAACTATTCATTGGTCTTCCACCACGTAACGAATATAGACTCTACCACCGATGGTTCTGGACAGGCATGGAATATTCCCTGAGGGTCCAAATGGTTAACTGGTTGTGCAGAGGAACAGTAAGCGGTGTATTTATTATTTATTTATTGGTGTTTGGGGTCACACACTTATGCACAATGGCTAATCGTGACCGTGGCAGTTTTACGGGTGGATGAAGCTGGAGCATTGTACAACAGATGTACAACCCGCATATGTGAAAAAATCCTGCATATGTAAAAACTGCAAATGTGAGCACCCGGACCACCAAGCATCGACGAGCGACTGTCAGCTCCTCAACATTATAACTATGTGCAAGCTCCGCTCAAGCAGGATTACAGCGGTTGAAGACATATGCACCACCGACGTGCAGTACGCCTCAGAACACGGCGTCATCGTGCCCCCATGTAGGCAACTGGGATGAAGTGCCTTGCCCAAGGACACAAGCGGGTTGTCCCGGGCGGGGATAGAACTAGTAAATAAATCAATAATATTTCAGTATTGCACGACTCGGAGTACTGGCTATGACTGAATATTGTGCACGGACGCGTGCACTATTGCATTGCGATGAGCCACAATTCTCACAGGGGGTGGGGTGGGGAGTGGGGGGGGGGGGGCAGTGCTGCCAGGCAACAAGATAAAGTTCAGTATTAAATTATTGTGTGTGTGAAAGAATTACTAACTTTTTACCTAACCTGAAAAGAAGACGACGCTTGCAAACAAAATTCTTGAATAACTAATATATTTTATTTTTTGTCTCAAAAACATAGGTTGTGACCCCTCTTTGGAACGAGCTCGACGAGCTCGTTCCAAAGAGGGGTCATATAACCTATGATTTTGAGACAAAAAAAGGAAAAAGATAATGAAAATTAATTGGCGAATTTTGTGAATAGCGCTGGCCGGTTTTGGCCGTTAGGTTGGGTAAAGGGTTAAATGAGGTAGATCCTATCCACTCCATGTTTTGCATGGCTGCTTCCAATAGTCTTACATTGCTCTGTCTGGTTATCCACCTGCCTACACTCTGCTGAGTCGCCAAATTTCATGATCAGGCGCAGTCAATTCGAACAAATATTATACTTCTCACATCAACTCTCAAACTCAAACATAGCTATACCATCATAAATGTTTCAGTTGATTAGGTGTTCTTTTCCATGCGATACACATTCAGACCCTAAGTACTCGAAATCCATCATTTCTTCCACAGGAAATGAGCAGTTTGTTTTGCTTGAGGCAGCTTGACAAATGAAAACAAAGTCCACACGAATCCACAATACGACGCACCTGTAAATACATTGCTTTTAGTCTCATTCATTTCGCGCCACCATTCATCGTCCTTCCTCCCGACAATGGTTAGTATCACAGCCCATCTTCACTTTCACATACAGATTGCAGCCCAACTTGGTATGAGCAATTATCTGAACAAAATTAGGGTAATGTTCAATCTTTTGTCCTATATCATATTATGGGAATGTCCATCCGTCTGTCCATTTGTTCGCCCGTTTGTTGACCTACACGATTACCAAAGTTTTCATTAACGGCCGTATACTGATGATACCGCCAAGCGGTGCACTTGTTTTTTATAGCAACGGAACTATTTCAAAGTGAAACTTTTAACTTTCGAAGTCAAAATTTCAACTTTGAAGGTTAATGTTTTGACTTCAAAAGTTTAAATTTTAACTTTCGGCGTTAAAATTTTGACTTTATAAGTTAAAATTTTGACTTTCAAAGTTAAAATTTTAACTTTCGAAGTTAAAATTTTGACTTTCGAAGTTAAAATTTTGACCTTGAAAATTAAAATTGTAACTTTTTGAAGGGCCCATTTTTTACCCATTTACTTTATACAGTTCCGCATGATATATGGTATTTTATCACTCATTTTGATCGCTTTTTATTGTAGGAGCTTTATAAATCTTATAAATGTAGTAGTAACGATGAAGATGAAGTTCACGCAATTATAAACATGAATAAAAATTATTAATACAATGGAAATGATGGTCAGGATGTTTGTCCAGGGGCATTGTGGGCCCCTTTCAGCATCTGCAGCCAATTTGTTATCACGGCACAAATGTAAAGTGGAATTTTGACAGACGTTTATAATTGTACTTCAAACCCTGGAGAAATGACGTCCCCATATAAAGCCGAAATTGTCGACAGAAAAAAACAATGCTTACTCTTCAGACTCCAACGAGGATAATGTTAAGCACATTCTATTCGTTTTTGCCACTGCCCTGAAGACTTGTCCTTCTCTATTAAAACAGGATAATTACCAGAAGTGGCGGAACAGGGGTCACATGCGGCATGTGTCCCCCTCCCCAAACCTTTTGGACAGATTCTCTACATTTTCATCCGTTTCTACTGACTTCTTCTCCTTCAGGCATTTTCCAAACCGAAGGCTAGTCTAGTAGCCTTCGATTTGAACTATGGTTGAAATAGAAATAATAGACCAAACCATTATCAGCCGATAAAATAGTAGGCCCCTGCGAAGCTTCCAAACACGATTCGATTCGAAATCGTGTCGATAATTCGATTCGATTCCAGTCGAAAATTTCGAATTGTCGAGTTGTTCTCGAAATTCTATCAAGTATCCCCCCTTGAAAATCTTCTTCTGTCATGAGGTCTCCTGTACAGGAGACCTGTTGATAGAAGAAGAGTTGAAGGAGATTCTGCTTGCGAATTGATTGACTTGCCAAATCGACGGGTCGCCGTTGAATTCAAAATACAATACTTGATTGGGATTTGATAAAATTCACGGTTATACGAGGATGCATTATTTATTTACTTATTTATTGGTGTTTAAGGTCACATACTTATGCACAATGGCTAATCGTGACTGTGACAGTTTTACTGGTGCAGAAAGCCGGTGTACCCGGAGAGAACCACCGAGCATCGACGAGCAACTGTCAGCTCCTCAACATTCTAACTCTGTTCAAGCTCCGCTCAAGCAGGGTTACAGCGGTTGAAGACGTGTGCACCATCGACGTGCGGTACGCCTTAGTATACGGCGTCATCGTGCCCCCATGTAGGCAATCGGGATAAAGTGCCTTGCCCAAAAATACAACGCGGGCCGTCCCGGACGGGGATCGAAATCGGGACCTCTAGCATAGAAGTCCAACAGTCTACCACTGAGCCACCGTGCTCCCTACGAGGACGCAATATTTACAAATAGAATAGCTGTTATATTCGATTCGTGTTTGGATTCAATTCGAATTTCTCCGCTTGATTCGATTCGGGATTCGATTTGATCCGACATTTGAGATTCGCAGAGCCCTAGATGCGAGAGGCACCAAGAAGTGTGGTAATAGGGGTAATAACACATTTTGCTGATCAATATAAACCTGAAATATGTGCATGGCATGACACAAGAGGAGGTTCGTTGCTGTTTCGATAGTACAAGATATTTATCAAAGAAAATAACATCTTGTGGGGGGGGGGGGGGGGGGCACTTTTCCTTTCCTTTTTAGGCCGGGTCGGACTATGGTATTTCTTTTGAACTCCCGTCCACTACCACCTCATTGACTTCCAGCCGCCCCTGGTGATTACCACTACCATGACCCAATCAACCAACCCAATTATAACATAAAGGTCATGTCCGGTCAAATTCTTAGTCTTCCTTTGTAGTTAGTTTTATCCTTTGCTCATATCAGACTGAACTGCCAGTAACATGAAATCCAGCTTTGTCTGCAAAACCAGAAGTATTTTGAATCTGATTATTTCAGAATTCACACCCGGAAACGTTTCCTGCCTTCGAGTATTCAATTTATCCTGCTCCATCTTCTGCCAAAAGATAGGGCCACTTTTCTCTTCTATCTCTTCGACCCATGTTGGTATCAGAGTCGGAGGGTGCTTGGGGGAATCAATATGACACTGCACGGTGAAAGTTTTTTTTGTAAAGTGAAGCAGTGTTTGATTTCTGTGGTAAACTAGCTCTGTTTTACTGGTAAAATAGGACCCGGTGACCAATGCTTGGGGAGAAAGTCCTCTAAAGTGGGCAACATGTGTATAAACAATGGGCTCACGGACTTGACTTTAAATCCATGTTGCGGTCACTATTAGACATTGTGCAGAAATATGTGACCTTAAAGACCAATAAATAAATAAATACTGACATTAGAAAACATTTTCCAGGACACTTAAATTTCGTCATAAACGCCAATGTCAAAACATTTCCGCAACTCTGCAACCATAGGCGACGGAAGTTCAATGGAGGTGTGTAGGTATGGTGAGGGAAGGGCTCGGGTAAATGTCTAATCCGCACTATCTATAGATGTACCATGTTTTGGTCGACCGGAAACTGGAAATTTGAAATATGGATCCATGTTTCATGTAACGCCGCAGATTATGCACACATATACCAGCAGATGGACGATCTGGCCATGGTTCGGTCTATCTGTTATATTTATTTTGCCAGTCTTCGGTTAGATGAGGATTGAAGTAGAACAAATAGACCGAAAAGGTAGATGGTGTAATTCATTGGTCTAAATGCAATTAAATTCATTTACATTTGCAGATAATGCACTTCAGAAATGCTTGAATACTGACACATTTGCAATTTTTAATATTTTTCAACTCATTGTGTAATCGCGTAGCAAGTCTGTGGAAAAGTGTGTGCATTGGGTCGGAGCATTCACCACTTTGCTCACCAGGCTCTGTTCCACCGCTTCAGCGTAAGTTTGTAGCGTTTTTTTCCCCAGCTATACGCGGAGGCTGTAACCCTCTAGCCGACGTATGTAGTATATCAGGGGCAGATCGTCCCCTATTTCCCAGAGTTTTGGGGAGCAGCCAGTGTGAAATTCCTATAGGAACCGAAGCTTTTTTTGGGGGGGGGGGGGTGGGGGCAAACTTCGGCTCCATCCAGCTAGATCCGGCAAGTGGTATATCCACTGCACATATAGTACGCTATGGTATGTATAGTGATATATGTGCACACATGGCTTTGGGTATATAGTATGGGTATGTGATGGAAAATTAATGGCAAAGATGGTTTCTTGAAAAGATTTCCCCAGCGAAACGGTTGACAGTGCAAATGACTCCGTGGAGTCATGGTGCGCACTCGACATCACAGAAACGTTGACGGCTGTTGTTCTCCACTGTACAATCCGACATTACATTGTTCGGGTCTGGGTGTGTAGGACTTCTCGTACTGGACTGATATGGTAGTATAGTATGGGTGCTGTATTCTCCTGTAGGTCCCTGTTAGAATTAATGCTTTGCACTGTTCTGTAATATAGGTAGGTAGTACGTAATGCTTCGCCAGGTGGTATTGTGGGGTTGGTGTGGTAATATATGGTCGATATTGCGAGATAGGTCTTCGTAGTTCAGAATAGTAGTTAAGGATGAATGGCCTGTACCTCTGTAGGCCTACTGTGGGCCCTTAGTACTATTGATCCACTCAATGCGTTATACTGCCCTACAGTTGGTACAGGTAGAACGTAATGCTGAGCCAAGGGGTATCGTGAGTGAGGTGGGTGGGTTGTGGGGGGGGGGGGGATTAATGCCTGATAGCCTGATACTTTAGGGCGGTAGTATAGTATGAGTGGTATGTACCCCTGTAGGTCCCATCTTAACCCTTGGTACAATTAACCTACCGAATGTTTTGTATTATCCTGTGAATGGAATAGGTAGTACGTTATGCTAGGTCGGGCGGTGTTGTGACGTCGCGGTGGGGGTAATGCATGGTTGTCTAGTGCGGTAGAATAGTGTGTGTGGTCTGTACCCCTGCTGGTTCAATGTTAGCATCTGGTACCAATATCCATCTAAGGCGGATGGTATAGATAGTACGTAATACTATGTCATACACTATTGTGGGGGGGGGGGGGGTATGTATGGTTGTCTATTGTGGTAATTTAGGGCGTATTGTATGTGTCCTGTTGGTCTTCTAGTCATGCGGTGTGGTGGGGTATGTTTTGTTGTCGAGTACGACTGTATAGGATGTACTGTTGGTATCCTGGTGGTCTGCTGTTACCTCTACAAAACCACCAGGCGGGTTGTGCTATCCCATGGGTAGTTAGGAAAACTATGTCATGAGATGTGGGGTGTGTGCTTGGTTTCTAGTGTTGTAGTAGAGTATATGTTGTCTTATGGACATTCGAAGACCTCGCTGAGGGTAGAGGTCGTGATTTGAGATAGCTAGCAACCCTGTAGTAAATGAATGAATGAATCTTTATTTTTGCAGAACACTATTACATGATAAGTTCATAACAAAAATAAAATATTATACACGGTAATAGTCTACTACATGGAAACAGCATAGCCATAAAGGATGTCTTCCTGCCGCTCCCATTTAAAAAAAAAACCCAAAATCACATTTGTTCTGACATCAGAGTTGGAAGTGGGGGTGGTCGAGCTTGATTTTCTTTTTTCCCGGGTCGTGAGAGTAGCATGGGTTAATGATTAGAACTGTATGGTTAGGGTTGAAGATCGATGTGGAGAGATCCAGACGGGCTCGAGATGAAGTCAGGACACTGTGGATTGATGCAGGAAATGTTAGTTAAATATGAACTTAGTGCATTCTCCCTTAACCTATTTTTGAACTGGGACCTACTGTACTGTTGAATTAATGGAGGGATTTCGTTCCAAAGACGTGGGAAGGAATGGAGAGGTAAGTCGGATGAAAAACTAGTTCTGGGCTTACGTATAAGTATTTTGCCAGAAAGCCTTGTGTTCATGCCCGGCGGGTTATGGTATATTCCAAACGTTTCGTCAAAGGAAACAGGTAATTTGTTATTGCACCAGTCGTGCATGAACAAAACCGTCTGCAGTTTGTAGAGATCGTGGAATTTTAGTATTCGACAGCTTTTGAAAAGTGGATCAGTATGGGATGTGTAAGATTTATTCGCTATAATTTGGATAGCCTTCTTTTGCAAGCCAAAAATCCCACGAGCAAAGGGAGAATGTCCCCATACAAGAATACCATACGTTAAGTGACTATGGATTATGGAAAAGTATAGTGTTCTTAATGCATGTAGTGAGAGAAATCATTTTGCTCGGTTTATGGCATATATTGCTCTAACTATTTTTAGGCAAACGGCTGACACGTGCTGCTAAAATTTGAGATTTTCATCCAAGTGGATTCCTAAAAACTTGAGTGTTGTTTCCTCTTGCTCATTTCCGATTAGTTGTATGTTTGTGTTATTAATGGATATGCTCTTGTCTCTGGCAGTGTATAAATCACCGTGAGGGTGTAATAATATAAATTTGGTTTTAGAAACATTAAGAGCCAGCTTGTTAGCAGCACACCATTCCTGTATTTTCATAAGTTCAGAATTTGCATTTCCAATGGGATCATTCACCCTATTTGATGACACATATCCTGTGGTGTCATCTGCAAATGATAAAATTTTTAATAATGTTGAATTGCTGACATCATTAACGTAAATCAGAAAAAGGATAGGGCATAGGGTGGACCTTTGTGGTACACATGTAGTTGTGGCTTCCCTATGCGATTCTTTATTATTGAATAGTACAAATTCACTTCTTCCAGTTAAATAGTTTTCAAACCAAAAATTAGTCACACCTCTAATACCATAGTGGTGCAATTTTCTAAGCAAAGTTTTGTGATTAATACTATCGAAGGCTTTGGAAAAGTCTAGGAAGATGGAAAGGGTACAGTCCTTCGTCCTTTTGTCGTTTTGAGGGGCGACATCATTTACTAAGTGCAAAATGGGATGTATAGTTGAATGGTGTTTTCTGAAACCAAACTGCTTTGTTCATCCAAAAATAGTTGCAAACGCACTTGCAATATTTTTTCAAGTATTTTTGAAAACGTGGGAAGAATACTGATTGGCTTGTAATTGTTAAATATGTGAGGGTCCCCGCTTTTGAATATGGGTATTATTTTAACGACTTTCATTTTGGTCGAGAAGGAGAGATTGATGATATGGGTGAGTGGCTTTGCTACTTCAAAACTTATCTCTTTCAGTAGCTTAGTGGACATGCTATCACAATCTTTAGTCTGTTTTCCACTTAGGCTTTGAATACAGAGAATTACTTCTTGTTCATTGGTGGGCGATATAAAAAATGAGTCAGTGCAACTCTTCCCAATGTATTCTGAGAAATGCCGTGATGGTGTTGGTACTTGATTACTTATTGCTTTGCCAATGTTCGCAAAGAAAGTGTTAAATTTATTGCCTATTTATTTAGCATCGGTCAATTCAGAATTTTTGTTGATGAAAGAAGAGGGTAGTGTGTGAGTACATTTCGTTTTATTGATGGCTTGGCGTAAGATTTCCCATGTTTTTTAACATTATTTTTGTTTTGGGATAATACATTACTGTAGTCGTCTGCTTTGCTTTTTCGTTTCAATCGATTAAACATTTGGCAATACCTTAATGTATTCATCCACAATCTGAGGATTTCTGGACTTTAACTTTTTGACGTACAGTTTGTTTTTGTTGAGGGATGATTGCAAAAGACCAGTTGTCATCCAAGGTTCACGTTTTACAAATTCTTTTGGGATCGCCGTGGCTTTGCTTGCAAATGCAGTGTCAAAGTGTCTATAAAAGATATTAAGAAATGAATTATGTGCTTCATTAGGGCAGCCAGTATTAAGTATATAAGGAAAAATCGGTTGTCGAAAGAAAGTCCTTAAAATAGTTAATATTCGTTCGGTTAAATGCACGTTCTTGTGTTTGAGCAGTTTGGCTAGTAACTTTGTCCTACTTTTCCAAATAGAATGTTGCAAAGTGGTCACTTACATCTGTAATAATAATACCCGATTTGTTTACCTTGTTGGTATTACTGAAGATATGGTGTATTAACGTTGCAGTAAAATGTGTGACCCTTGTCGGTCTCGTGATAGCTGGTAAGAAACCAGCACTAAACATAGAATCAACATACGTACTGGCTTTGGAGTGATTATTAAAATTTAAGAGGTCGATATTAAAGTCACCCATTAGATAAGCATTTTTGTTACCAAGGTTAACGTTCTCTAGGAGAGGACCGAAAATTAAACAGAAATAAATCGAGGTCCGCTTTCGGAGCAGTATTGGGTTTGTAGATAATACCGACTATACGCTTGTATTTTCAATAAATAGTGATTCAAAAACATGGGGAATGAAGATAGAGAGGTCCTTGCGTATTTTGAATGATAAATTTTCTTTTATGAATAGGCCAACGCCACCTCTACCGTCGTCATTGGAAGGGCGAGAACTGTAAATAAGTGGATGATACCCTTCTAGCTCATAACTTACTTCTTCTTTGCTGCTGAAAGTTTCAGTCATACCTATTATATCAAAGCAATTTTCGTTTGCCTGAAGATCATCACATAGTAAGCAGCGAAGGTTTTCAAAATTGGCATTTAGGCTGCGGCAATTAATATTAAAAAGAGATGTAGTAATGTTATAAGTCAGTAATAATCTACTTGAAGACATGGTGGAAGCCGAGGGTAAGACTATCTTATAGGAGCTTAGACTTGGAATCACAGTTGTGGAATTCCACTTATGGAATCCCCTTTGTGGAATCCCTATAGAAATCGTTTTTGGAAAACGTCTATGGTTATGGAATCCTTTTCTTTTGAGATGAGGATAAGTGTCGTAAGAGGAGTCACTCGTTCGATTAATTACTCGATAGCTTATTTGCTCGGTAAGCTTCGAGCCGTTCGGGCAATGGGAGATAGCAAGCCTGCAGTAATGCTACAAGTCACTAACAATCGAACAAGGCTGTAAAGGGGTAGAAGAATATAATATTGGGCGACGATCGTAGGACTTGATCATAGGACAGATGATGCTAACTATGGATAAGTCAGCAGTAGTGTTCTTGGACCTGTGAAGGTGTGGGGTGGTCCAGAAACCAGAAGCCGTTGGTAAGACTACCTGTATAGGAGCCTGGAATCGCTTTTACCGGACCCCACTTATGGAATCCCTTTTACGGAATCCCACTAACAAAATCCCTTCTTGGAAAACGTCTGTGGTTATGGAAGCCCTTTTCCGAGATTAGGATAAGATTTGAAAGTAAGAGGAGTCACTCGTTCGAGTAATTACTCGATGGCTTATTTTCTCGTTTAGATTCGAGTCGTTCCAGCAATGCCTCTATGCCTGTCCCAGTCACTACTCGATAGCTTATTTGTTGGATACGATACGAGCCATTTGAGCAATACCTGCTCCTGTTCGATTGTCTCTTGGGATTAAGAATCATAGAGGACTTCGTTATACATAAGGGAAATAATTCTGCATACGTAGATTCAGATTCTGGGAAATGAAGCAGTCTGGTCGTCGGAAGGTAAAGGGTGTACCAGAGGACTGTATAGACTGCTTCATTTCCAACAATCGGTATCTACCTAAACAGAATTATCTCCCTTGTGAATAACGAGGTCCTACCTGATTCCTAAGCCCAAAGACAATCGAGCAGGAGCAGGTACAGGCTACCATACCACATAACGCCCCCCCCCCCACCACCACCACCACCCACCCACCAACCCACCCACCCACCTTCCGTGAGCACAGACATTTCCCCGGGCTGGAAAATACTGGCACCACCACTCAGGCCCATAACTATCAAAAAATATTGGGGGAGGGGGGGGGGGTGTATGATTATTCTGCCCTACTGTCAGCGCATATTGCCCTGCATATATATCACCTTTTTCAAGTGCTTTCAACAGTACATATCATATGATATCAGGTGTCCTGTTGGGCAGGGCATTCCACCCAAGAAGATAAATGAATATATTCTAAATAGAAATGTTGAATTTACAAGGACATGAGCAGCAGGGGATATGAACTGAGATGGAAGTTGTACAGGACCATGATATATCAGGTGCCCAGCGTGCCATGGCTGTTCGGCTCTATTCTGTTAGGTAGGGTAACATTCTGGCAAATCATTCCTTGGCAGGGCAGTAGTTGCGTGGGCCGCGGACCGTGGTAACCGGGTAACCTCTCCTTGTCGCTGCCCTGCGAACAGAAGATCTGAATTATTATTTGGGGGGGGGGGGGGGTAGGGGGGTAGGGGGGGGGTAACAGCTCCCCACCCCCACACTCCCCCAGGATTTACATCCCTGCCACCACTGCCTCGCGCATAAAGCTGCTAGCATTCGAAGGTTCGAATGTATTTGGACCAAAATTTGTAAAAAATAAATGTCAAGATTGTAATTTCATTGCGTAATGTACTGAAAAAAAATATAGCCAGGGATGTGGCTAGAGGGTTTCAGCTGGGGGTGGGGGTGGGGTGGGGGTGCCACCGGTGTAAATTCCAACAGTGAGTGGTTTCGATAGGTGGTTGCACTGCAGCGCTGGGTGATATCTTTTAACCCTTTACCCAACGAATCGCCCGCATCCGCCCGTGTAATATGCAAATACAGCTGCTGAAAAAATATTATTTTTCGAAAAATTTCAACAAAACCATATCATGTGACCTCTCTTTGGAACGAGCTCGACGAGCTCGTTCCAAAGAGGGGACACATGATGCGGTTTTGATGAATTTTTTTTTTAAAATTAAAAAAAATGATATTTAAAATAATGAATTTTGAAATCGTCCGCGCTGGGTAAAGGGTTAAGAACCCTTCTGAAAAATTTCACTAGTCCCGAAACTGAAAAAACATCATTTATAATGTGTCTGGGTCAGAAAATTCACCGGATTGATGTCAGAGTCGAAATTTTGAGGCCATGTCAATTTTAGAGTTGGAAATTTGAAACTCAAGTTTCCAGTTGGAAATAAAAGATCAAAATTTCTCATCATTAGTTGGAATTTTAATATTTTTCATGAAGAATGTTAATTTATTGAATTTCCAACTATTTGATTTTTGACCTCGGAATTTCTAACTATTGAAAAAAAATACTCCTAGCTGGGGGGAGGGGGGTGAGACCCTGCCCCCCCCCCCCCCCCCCCACACACACCCACACACCCCTGTCGCCACATCCCTGAATATAACATTACACGAGAAGGAAGTTTGGAGATTGGTTAGTGGTGTGGATCGCACTGCTCTATAAATAATAGTGATATCCTTAAAATGAGTAATATTCACACGGTTATAGTATCCTGCGTATTCTATATCTTGTAACATATGTTATCCTGCCTGTACGTAATGGAGAACACTTCACTTTGTCATTTTGAATATTCCTCTTCTGTACACTTCACAAACTTATGAAGGCAAACGTCCTGAGAACGATGTTTTTATTCTTTTCATTTACGTTACCGTTGAGAGTAGAATCGTTTACATGTTGCTGTCCCTGTATGCATTGTCTGTAAAGATTGAATAGAAGAGCTAGTGAGTTTCTCAAACGCGGATTCGAACCTCAAATACCCGTCAGTAATTTATACCGTGTGATTGTTGTAATTGAGCAACTTGTAACTGCAAGTTCAATTAAAACGATCACATGGTGTAATTACGATCTACTGAGTGGATTTTTGAATATTTTCACAAATTATTCGTGGTATATCTGCACAGTTACCCCTACTATTCTGTTAAAACATTTCTTGACACAAGTTGCAGAAGACTGTTTAAAAGTTAAATTGTTAAATATTCAAAAATAATTAATATGTTAATGTTGTTATACGTTTTGTGTCTAAATACTCAATTCCCATTGGTCAACTGGATGAAAAAGTCATGACCAAATGTAATTCATTTTGCAATGAATACATTTGGTCGAACTTTGACCTGCATTTACGGTAGAGCGCAGTTGACAGAATGTAATTCGGGCGGTGTTTGGGCGGGTTTTTAACTTTTAGCGCCTCTCGCAGTGATCAACTCCGCTGCTGTTTCTTTGGTGACATTTCCCAACTGTGGCATAAAGCCCGTTACTAAAATACTCGTTTCCATTTCTAAAGTTGTAAAAATTAAAAATCAGAGTTGTGCACTTTGTCTTTTGTGTGAGGGTGGTTATTCGCCTCGTTCGTTCGTACATGTTTTATTTCGTTTTTCTGCTTTGTTGTTTGGTAAGAAGTAGTTTAAACAGTTACGGAATGTAATTATAAGAATTGAATGCAATTTTTATAATCTTTATTGGAGTATGAACGTGTGGGAATGGGTACACATGGATTCATACATAATTTGTACCCATTCCCACACGTTCATACTCCAATAACGATTATAAAAAATGCAGTCAATTCTTAATTAATCATCATGTCCCCTCATTGAAACGAGTGTAACAAGAAAATGTATTGAACGATGTTAATTACTGCTCAAGTTATCAGCTAAAAATTAAAATTTCAAGTAATTCAAGTATAGTCAATCGGCAATAATCTCTGCATTTTCTAAAAATCACCGTGGTTTTCCAAAAAAAAATATCGAATCTCAAGTTTTGCTTGTATGTGAAAGAGCATGTAAAATGCTCTGTGTGTAAACAGTAAAACACCAGAAACAACTGGATATTACTTAAATCTGTAATTAGAAAAAGTGAAAGTGATCGGAAGTAAACCCAACAGCGTGATATAATTTCGGAATATACGTGGACATAGTTTTTTCTTCGCTGCTTTACGAATGATTGACCGCCAAGAACAACAACTGTGCAGCAGTTTAGCATTAATTATAAGATCAACAACTTTGTATTATTTTAAATAAAACGCAGTTTATGCTTCCAATAAAAACCCACACAATATGTATCACCAACGGAAATCCTAATGAAATTGAATGATCGCATACGCTAAAACTGAATAGAACACGAATACACAAAGTTCACCTTTGTCCGTCGCAGAAAGCTAATTTCGACGGATATGGAAAATTACATTCCACTCTGTGCTGCTCCAGAAATCTCCGTGAGTTATCGGGTAACCAGTACAGGATGAAAAAAAATTATTCCCTCTCTTTTTTTAAAAGTCCAATAAATTCTCGGCTGCAAGTTAATTTATTTAATACATCCAAACGCTTTCATACGAATGATATGTGAAACATAAGCGTGCTTTTGCAAAACGAAGACTCTGGTTTTGTCAAATGGTTGAGATGGGCGATATTAGAATTTTGAGTTCGATATCGGTTTCGGTATTTTTAGGGAATATATAGACAGAACGCGATGTGTGTTTGAATCGGTGGGTGTTTTACATAATGAGTTGGAATGGTGTAGTCATATTTCGCGAGAGCCCTAGGCTCGAGCGAAATATGATTACGCCATTCCAACGAGTTATGTAAAACACCCACCGATTCAAACACACATCGCGTTGTGTTTATTACACAACCCATGCATTAAAATTCATTTAAATAAACAAATTTTAATTCCGATGTTTAAACCCAAAGGTGAAGAGTCTGTGTGTTTTGACTGAAGCTGTACTGATCAAATGGATCGATAAAATGAAAGTGCCAATGACACTGTAGCTCAACTTGTTAAGACATGTACATGTATAGTATGTGACACAGCAATGACAAGCATCTAGGTAATGACCTGATAACAAAGGTGCATATAAAGTATTGAAACGGTCTGCACATAAATACTGACCGTAGCCTGTAACAAATGTATAGGTAAAGTATTGTAAAGGTGGCTGACAGTCAGATGCTAAACTAGAAAAGAAAATTTGAGTCCCAGAGTGGGTCTGACTGAACCCCAAAACATTTGTTCTCATAGGACTGTGATAACAAAGGCACCCCAAAACACACTCGTTCCTGTCCCAAGGTGAAAACAAAGGAACCCAAGAAGTTTCGTGAAGATCAGTTCATAAATACGAGCTGTATAGAAGTTGTGACAAAAAATGATTGGCTTAATTTCGGTATAAAATGGCCACTGGCAGCCATCTTGAATTCTGGACCGCACCCAGAAACACTCATTCTCGTCCCAAGGTGATAACAAAGGTACCCAAGAAGTTTCGTGAAGATCGGTTAATAAATACAGCCTCCAGCCCGAGCCGTATTGACATGTGCTTTTACAGTGTATAAGTAGCACTGAATAAATCAAAGTTCATCTAATTTGCTTAATTTCTGCACGAGAAAAAAACCCGTACTATATGTGATGTATTCCATGTTACTAAACATTCATACAAAAATTTATTCAAATCAGAACTTTCATACAGAAGTTCTGTACAAAAGACTGCACTAATTTTGGTACAAAATGGCTGCTGGTGGCCATCTTGAATTTCGGATCACACCCAAAAACACTCGTTCTCATCCCACGGTGAAAACAAAGGTACCTAAGAAGTTTCATAAAGGTCGGTTCATAAATACGGCCTCTAGCCTGAGCCGTATAGAAGTTGTGTACAAAAAACTGATTACACCTAATTTCGGTACAAAATGGCCACTGGTAGCCATCTTGAATTTTGGACTGCACCCAGAAACACTCGTCCTCGTCCCAAAGTGATAACAAAGGTACCCAAGACGTTTCGTGAAGATCGGTTCATAAATACAGACTCGAGCCCGGGCCGTATTGACATATGTACTTACTGTGTGTAAGTAGCACTGAAAAAATCAAAGTTCCCCTTATAAAAAGTACCATGGTAAATCCCAAAATACACTGGTAATACCATGGTATACCACAGGGTGTTTTGGGATTTACCATGGTACTTTTTTTATAAGGGATCATCTAATTTTCATAATTTCTGCACGAGAAAAAAACCCGTATTATATGTGATGTATCCCATGGTACTAAACATTCACACACAAAATTATACAAATCAGCGCTTTCATATGGAAGTTCTGGGCAAAAATCTGATTGCACCTAATTTTGTACAAAATGGCTGCCATCGGCCATCTTGAATTTCAGACCGGACCCAAAAACACTCGTTCTCGTCCCACGGTGATACCAAAGGTACCCAAGACGTATCGTAAAGATCGGTTCAAAAATACAGCCTCTAGCCCGAGCCGTATTGGCATTTGCACTTACAGTGCTGAAAGTAACACTAAATACATCAAAGTTAGTCTAATTTGCATAATTTACGCACGAGAAAAAAAACCGTATTGTATGCGATGTATCCCATGGTACTAAACATTCATACAAAAAATTATTCAAATCAGCGCTTTCATATGGAAGTTCTGCGCAAAAATCTGACTGCACCTAATTTAGTACAAAATGGCTGCCAGCGGCCAACTTGATTTCGGATCGGACCCAAAACACTCGTTCTCGTCTCGTCCCACGGACATGACAAAGGTACCCAAGAAGTTTCGTAAAGATCGGTTCATAAATACGGCCACTAGCCCGAGCCGTATTGAATTGTTGACGGACGACTGGCCATCGCATAAGCTCAAATTTGGCTAAAAATCAAAACAACCTTTTCGGAACCAGTGTTTGTTGAAATTCATATCGCTGTTTCTCTTCGGCTGGTGCCCATTCACGCCTAACCATTTGGTGGCTATTACAGTTAGTAAAAATATAAGTACAAATTTGTGCAGATTTGCAAAACAGATGGGAGAAACATTTTTAAAAGAAGTTCGAAGCATGTCAAGATGTACGAATATTTACCGAATTAAAGTTGACCAATTTAGATATAAGGGATCCAGAAAACCCACGGGACTGGGTTAATGTTCTGGCTGGAAATGATTGGGTTTTTTAAAAAATATTATCTCATTTTTGGTTAACTAATTTTTTGTGAACCGACTTTATTTTGCTTTGGACGTTTTCATTTTCACACTATGCGACAGACTATCGATAATAATTTATTGTATAACGAAATTTGGAAACTTTTCGAAGCGTAACTAATGACTCGAAGGGAAAGGAACAGGTATGAACGTTGCTGGGAAAAATGTTCCGGCTTGTACATCACCCATTGAAAACAGAATCATTTTTGTCATAGCCGCTCTTCCGTTAAGGGCCTATATAAGTAATGAATTGAAAAATGGCCTCTCGGAAAGAAACGTGAAAAAAATTAACAAAAGCTGCCCAAGATGGGTTTTCATAGCAAAGTTATGACGAAATGTTCATAAATGCAGGTGGCCAACAAAAAATCGGAAAAAATGTATATTTGAGATTGTTGACGACTTTGAAAGTTGCCTTTCTATTCGCATGTCACCTATTATCAAACTACGTAATCGGTTCATTAAGGTACCAAATTGGTAATTAGAACATACCTACTCCACGCCTTCGTATATGAGACATCTATGAAACCGTGTATTGCCATGGTACGTGGAAAAGAAAATCTACAATTTGTTGTTCACTGTGACATGGGGGCAGCCATCTTGGACGTTGTCACGTGATATTGAAACCCACGATGCAGAACACGGGTGTTTTTAAATCCTCGTAAATCTAAAACAGTATCATTGCATCAACTCATCAATACCTAAACATTGTATTTGTCAAATAATATTGCTGTCTAGAGCGATGGCGATATTTAATATCATTATCTGTTTTTTAACATTTCTCGGCTGTTTACAGTTTTGTGTTGATACAAAGCTTCCATCGCAAGGTCACAGTCCGGGCAAATTACTCCGCCGCATTACAAAAGCTGCATAATATTGCCGATATCGTAACAAAGTACATAGAAAATACTGGAATTATTCTGAAATACATTATAAACGAAAAGAAATATTCTATGAAGAAGACAAGTATCGCAAAACTGTGATCTATTTTTTAGAGACACTTCGCGGTTAAGGAGTTCTTCGGTCACAACAACAAACAACGTTGACTGACTTTAGCGCTGAAAAACTGAAATCTGCGCGATCTGATAAAAAACAAGTATAATTTTTTATACAATTTACTTCTTGGAATCACCGACGTGATTCATGGTATGGCGTTTGAAATATTCCGACAATGGAAGCAGCAAGACATTCTTTGATTTGTCAAATACAGGTTTGTTTATTTTTCGATCTCACGTGTATCGAACTTGGTTTGCAGTTGGCAGGTCAAAATATTGCTATTGCAAGGAAAAACGAGCCATGTTGATGTACACCATACTGAAAAAAATCGCGCTAAAGCAGTCCGTACACCACGACAAAGTACTATAAATGTGAGATCAAGGTATAAGTCGTTCTTTCTTGTCAGAATATCGCACATATTTTTGCATTAGAATTTAGGAAAATAGTTGTACGGGAGGCCGCTTCTGTGATACAATTTCCAACATTCACTTATCATTCAGTGATTGAATTCACAAGACTACTCTTTCAGTTAAAATAATTCTAAACATTTTTTCTGAGGCATTGTAAATGAGATTCTTTATTGCATCTCCTTCCTGTTTGTTTGGAATTGATAGGTTGGGTCAGGGCGCCACCATACCCAACCTATCAATTCCAAACAAACGAGGACATCTGCAAAATGCGGTTCCGAGAGGGTGAATTTAGTGATGCACCCTGCACACAGCAGGGTAGCATCACTAAATCCACCCTCTGTGAACCTCAGTCTGAATCAGGGTCTCAAAACTAAACAGAAGGTACCCAGAGGATAAATTGGCCCACTGTATGGGATAGCATCATCAAATTCACCCTCTGTGGACCTCATTCTACAAATGTCAGATTGCTTATTTTCAGGCCTGGCAACCGCGTTGTGTCCTTCACCCCCTCCCCCTTGCCCTGCCCTCA
Source organism: Pictodentalium vernedei (assembly GCA_031216915.1). NCBI lineage: Eukaryota > Metazoa > Mollusca > Scaphopoda > Dentaliida > Dentaliidae > Pictodentalium > Pictodentalium vernedei. Next base: position 628,313,689 of record CM062296.1, on the reverse strand, counting down.
TGGATGCACGGTCACGTGTAATAAGGCGTACTGCACGTCCGTCGATGGTGCACACGTTTTCAATCAATGTTAACCCTGTTTGTGTGGCGTATATTGGGGAGCCGATAGTTGCTTGCCATTGCTCAGTGGTTCTCTTCGGGTAGGCCATCATCCTCCACCTGCAAAATCTTTGTGATCTTGATTAGCCCTGTGCAGATATATGTGACCTTATAGTTATACACCAATAAATAAATTAGTGCAGTATGGGGAGATGGCATTGCAAATCTTGACACACTACTTCAAATGCTTTCTTTCATATTTTGGTGTACAACATCTTCAGGGGTGGAGGTGATCTTATGGTGTGCGTGTGTCAGATTGCAGTTTGTTTCAATCAGGCCAATATTTGGAATCTATTTGATGGGGGGGGGGGGGGGGGGGAGGGCAAGTGACATAAGAACCCTTGGAAGTTTGTCTACAGCTGATACAGATGGAAGCACTCAGGAAGACCTATGATAATACTCATCTGACATGGACACTAGAGTTATGAATATTTTCATGACTTCATTCCTTTGTTGCGTTGATGAACCGTGACTAACTGGATATGACACAAATAGTTGTTTGAACAACTTTGTCAAGCGAGCAATCAAGACCCTTGGGGCCACTTGTTTTTTGCCCTGACATAGTCAAATTTCAGGTTTTGTCACATCCCGTCTGTGCATCCGTCCATCTGTCAGCAATTCAATACGACTCAGACAAGAGACCATATTTATGAACCGCTCTTTGCGAAACTTCTTGGGTACCTTTGTCATCACCGTGGGATGAGAAGTTGAGAAAAAGTGCGGTCTGGAGTTAAAGATGGCCGTCGGCAGCCATTTTGTACTGAAATTCGTGCAATCTGTTTTTTGTACAGGGCTTCTGAATGAATGTTCTGATTTTATTAAATTTTGTATGATGTGTATATTCAAATGTGTTATAGCCGAGTTCCTGTGTTAATATTTGGTGTGTTTGGGGAGGGTAAACATCAGTACAAACCGCTTTTCTATTCCAATGAGAAAAATGAAACCTCATCACCTCATGGGAAACCTATGAGCTAAAGATAACAAATTCAAATACCGATATTTTAAGAAGGACTGGGCAAATATTTATTAATTAGTATGGATCAACCTTAGAAGGGTTTGAATTAAACAGGCCAAAACAATTGCTAACATTTGGCTTATGGTGCACCATACAAGGGTCCCATGGAGATTTCTTTTCTTGTTTATCATCTAACTATCACCCTCCTTTACAATACTTTACATGTAAGTTTGTTATCAGGTTAGTACCTAGATGTGTGTCATTGCTGTGTCACATACTATACATGTACATGTCTTACACAAGTTGTGAGCTACAGTGTCATTGACACTTTCATTATGTTTTTTTTCGCTCCAATATGTGTTTGGCTTCATTTTGTGTGATTTTATGTGTGGAAAAAGAAATGCCTATGTGTGCAGAAAGATACCTACAGTACGTGGAGAGTGTATTATCACTAAATCAACAGCAAAGTGGAGATTCCACCGAAGAGAAAAATTGCCAATTTTGTGCAAAGTATAACAAACACGAGTAAAGTTCCAGCCAGTGGACCTCCGGGTTAAACCCGGAGATCCATTGGCTGAAACATTGCTAATGCTTGCGTTTTCTGTCCATATGTTCAGAATTTGAAAATGATACTTTGGGTGATAACTCCACTCCACAGATGATTTATTTCCAATCCACTCTCCACATTCTGTTTGCTCCCCTCCCTCAATTTGTGTGTAGAGGGATTAGCTGCACCTGGCTTTGCGATGCAGGCCTCTTGTTGGCTGTGTGTTCTTGAATTTGCTTCACCATCCTTAAAATGCAAAGGATTTTCTTTTTCAGTGATATGGTGCAAATATAACTCCTTAGTCTCAGCACAAGATTACAGCTTTATGTACCTTTTGGCTTTTAATCACCTGCTGTAGTATGCTAGCCTGCTCATGTAACATAACTACAAGGTGAGTGCTGCATCACAGTTTATTTATAGATTGTGTACCGTACATTAGCATATAAGCCACTCAATCAGGCAACCTTAGTACAGCAAGACCTGGGGGTTCAGGCTAGATGACTGTAATATGATTAATCACCTAGTGCCAGTTCACAGAGAGAGAGAGAGAGAGAGAGAGAGAGAGAGAGAGAGAGAGAGACAGACAGAGACAGACAGAGAGAGAGAGAGAGAGAGAGAGAGAGGGAGCTCAGAGGTTCTGAAATGTTCACAGAAACCCTTCTAATAAATATACTCGGGTATGTTTTTAATTATATATCTTGTTTTGTAAGGTCTAAAATATTAAAAATCTGTTTCTCATGCACTCCTGCATGGTCGTTTGGGCTGCTGCATGCTCTCTGTTCATAATCAATACAAACATGAACAAGTTAAAATATTATACCCAAGTTAATAAGATTGATAAATTTGTTCCTGACGTGCAAAGCCTTCTTGCACTAAAGGGATGAAATACTTCACCACCTATGCTAATCTGTTGATTATGGCATAAAACAAACCAAGAATATGAAGTTTTGATGGCAAAGATTTCATTATAAAAAAACAAAAAACACCTGCCTGCAATTGTACAAAATGGCCTGAGAAACAGAAGATTTACTTTGTGGTGGGGGGGGGGGGGGGGGGGGGGCTTATTTGGATTTTTTATCTCGTCACAATGTGTACCAAAGAACAACCCAAGAGTGGAGTTTCCCAGCATTGAATACATTTATTTCTGTGAAATAGCATCCTTGCTGATTGAAAGTTTGCGCTATTGAAATCAGAGTTCCATAAATTCAAAAGACGTGTTCTTAGTGGAAATTCCACTGCATGGGTGTTTCTTTTCAACATGGCTGTCCATCTGAACGATATTAAGTCTCACGTTACCATTGTAAAATTTCTTGACCTCTTTTTTAGTACTGGTTAGTTTGACAAGTTTGAGTTGAGTGAGTTAATTTTTTCGATAGGGTTAAAGTTTTTTTCTAATTTGCAATGAAAAAGAAGGAGGACACGTTTAATTTTAAGAAATGTCTTAGGTGTTCAGTTTAATTTATCTGCATCATAACTTGTTGGGAATTTGTTTTTTTTCAGTAAGCTATAATGTGACTACAGCAAGCTTCTATACCTGAACTTTTTATTCTTAACTTTTTGAACTCTGTTGACCCCAGCAAAAAGACAAACAATAACAAAGATGGCTTTCTCTTTGGAGGGAATGTATAGGGTTGCAATTATTTCTTTCAGTATCCCTACTAATGCATTTGGAACTGTTTTAACCCCCTAGCTTTGTTCTTTGATGTTTTGAACATGTTTAGCCTTAAATGTTTTTCATGAGAAATTGTTTTGTTTTCAGTTCCATTGCTAATGCCGTAGCAGACTTTCAGGAACCATTCATGCCTCACATATATTAGGTGAGTAAGTAGCATGTATTTATTCAGGTTCTATACCTCACAATCTTCATTTTGATGTATAATATGTGTATATTTATTTGGAATTTATGGGATTTCAGACTTGGTATTGTCACAGTAAATTTTGTTTGCTGTTTTTATTTCATTACTTATATATGCCCTTAAATACAAGGGTTTAAAGTTGACTGGATGTCTAATAAACCACGGTATCGGTTCAGTATTCGATTTGCGACTTGACTGAGATTTGTTGATAGTACCAAAGGGGAATTCACATCGGAAAAATACAGAATAAGTTGTTCTTGTACCACTCAACCACAACGCCACAAATGTTACTGCCAATGACCCCTACACTGGCTTTCTTATGCCAACAAATTCATCTACAGGAATTTTGTGACATGCAACTCACCTTTACCTTTAAAGGCCTATTTTAAGCTTTTGCGACCTTGGAGTATTTGCCCTTAACTTGCCTTTATTGGGAGGTCTTGCTGACAATAGACAAATCACCTGGGCAGTGATTTCTAGTCAAGTCCTGGTTGCCTCAACAGGCAGCCAAGACTTGACTAGAAATCACTGCTAAGGAACTAGTTATGTACAGGTTGTAGTCCTGTGGAATTCGGGACCACTGTCCAGGACATTTTTGGGGTTAAAAAAACTGAAAAGAAAATCAGGTACTTCTTTCATAAAAATGAACACTTCAGCTGCTATCAAGCCCCAGCAAGGTCTTATAAATAGCAAGTGCAGTGAATCCAGTGACAAAGGGGCAATAAACATTTTTTTCTTGTCAGTTTTCAATTTTGACTGGATCCCTGATCTCAGAGTCAGCGAAAACTCAATGTGAGTGTTTGTGTGTGTGTGTGGTATGGGGCGCAACTCTTAAAGGTGCATTCACTCTTAAATTAGTGGGTTGAAAAAATCAACCCAAATCAACTGGGTAGAGTGAATATGAACCCAACTGGGTTCATATTCACTCAACCCAGTTGATCTAGGTTGATTTTTAACCCAACTTATTTTACAGTGTTGGACCTACCATGGTTCAGTCTACTGAAAAACTTTCACTTATCACCGATGCGGGGGCTATAATCCTCGTCAAAGGGATATAGAGTCAACGGACCCATCGGGCCGACCAAGGTTCGACCCGATGTGAGGAATTGTTGTTTTAATTAGGAAAAGCTGCAACATCCTTGCCTCTAGAGGCTTTAAGAGAGGCAAAACGAAATCAAAATAACGCGATGTTTGTATCACAATGAAAAGTTATGTCACTAAAGCTGGTAACTACGGGCAGCCAGGGAACAAACTCAAATATCTAAGGATCTCTTAAAATAACAGCTGGGGCCATGTCATGAGAAGTTAGTATGACTTGTACTTGTTAAGGTGATTCTAAAGTCATGGCTGCCAACATGGAAGCCAGAAACACAGAAAAATGTGAACATTTCATTGAACAATAACTTGGCAACGAAACAGCCTTGCCCTTGGATACCAGGGTTGGGGGGAATGGCCATGTCACATAGAACCTGATGGGACCCGCAAAATATGCATTTAACAAATTTACGAGAGTCATTTGGAGACATTAGAAAATGTGTACTGTCAAAAAGTCGGAAATGGCGTGGGCAGGATTTCAAAAAATAGCGAGACGCCTCACCTTCCAATGAACAACCAACGTGAACTATCAATAATGTACTGCAGCAGTTGAGTCTTAATTTTTAATAAAACACATCGAAGATAGGACTAAGCACGTTGTGCACCTGGGTCGTTTCAGTCTCAAAAGTGTCCGCCATGTTTACGGTGGGAAATTCAAAACACTGAAGGTTGTGGGCAACATTGCGACAAAAGATCTCGCCATATGTCCCTTAAATTCTCATGACAATGCCACTGCTGAAATTCTGATTGTCGATACATCTCAAGGGAAGCAGACTAATAGAGGCAAATTGCATTGATTGTCTGTTCTATGTAAATATTCTTCCCTCACCAACTGAAGCAATAAATTTGTTTACATGGATCGACCTTGCCATTAGTTTGTATTCATGCACCAAAATTACCAATAGAGAACAAAAATTTCAATTTTCTTTAATTAACAAAACGGTGACATATAGTGGAATTAGAAAACATGTTGTATTCTTTCGTTGTTGAAATATTCGTAAACTGGTTGCTTTTTCACTTCTTTTAATCGCAAATCGGGGGAACTATTGTTCGTCATGTAATATTGATGGTTAACTTTATTGGTCTGTCATTCGGTCCCGTTTCGGTCTGGTTTCGGTGAGTTCCAGAAATAATGCTCTTAATTTTGCGATCTGGTGTGATTTACATTGCAAATCATTGTAAATGATGTATTTCATTAAATCTGTTTGCAATCCACAAAGATCATCGATAATTTCGAATAATATGTGGGCTGTTCGACTCATGCCTGCAAATATTTGTTGATCGAAGTTGTTGTCACCGGAAAGTCACATGCGTTGGTAAGTCGCTTGTTCAAAGTGCGAAAAATAATATTTTTTCTTTCTATCCATCCCACTAGACCTCCTAATCACAAATAAAATATGACAGAAGTGTGAACATGAAATTTTTCTCTAGAAAATTATTTTATCAGTCGTTGCATAGAAATTCTCAACGAAAGTGAAGTAAGTGAAGTGTGGCAACACATACAAGGCACAATCGAGCATCAATTTTTTTGGGAACGGGTCAACTCGCCACCGGGTCAAGTCGGCACGGGTCAACTCACCACCAAAAAAAAAATTAATAATAGAAGGTAGGTTTCTGACACAACATGATTTTATTCATGATCCAAAACATAGCATTTGCCACATGAAAAATACTTTTATACATTAAGCACCTTATCGGATTTTTTTTCAATAATTGGACGAATATTTTATACTTTGAGCACTGTAAGTATTGGTCAATCGATATGACTTATTGGCGGAATTCAATTCCATAACTTCCATTCGAGCCTGCATGTAGTCCTGGTAGGTGATTCCAGTGTCACACTTTTTCAACTTTGAGAACTCCTTTTTTTAGTTTCCAACCAATAACTTGAGCTGTAATAATTGACAGAATCAAATAAAATTTGTTGTGTAGGTGTATCAACATAAAATGCAGGTCAAGTCAGATCAGGGTTTGATCCGACAATTTTTGCCAGAGTTATGTCCCTTTTTCAATTTCGAAAAATTCAATTTTTTTGTGATGGTGGGGGGGGGGGGGGTAGCCACGCAATCTTTTATTTTCTATTATTGAAATTTGACGATACACTTTCAACAGGGTCATTTCACAGACATATCACTTGTATGGCTAATATTTCCAGGGGAGGTCAACTAGATTACTGATTAGTGTGGTGTGCCATACTTTTGAACTGTAAATAGTTCCCTGTGAAAAAATGGCTGGACCAGTGCATGCAGTGGTCCTTCAAAAATTTAAATAAACATACAATTGGATTTATTTTTTAAAAAGTTATGACTCAACTGTTGTTCTCCAGTGCACATAGAAAACATATTTTTCAATGTGAGATTCATATTTTAAGTTTTGGTGGCAGGAAGTTGACCGTGAGTTAGGGATTTTTAAAAGCATTTTTTTGGTGAGTAAATTCTTTTTTTAAAAATTTTTATCACATGTTTGTAATCTATTAGGTAGGAAGCAATCAGTCATGTATTAAATAACCATTACTATTGAAAAGTAATAAAATAAACAACATGTTTTCGACCTGTCCACTCAAACTACAATCTTCAGTTTAGAATCACCTTAAGTAATTTTCTTTATGATGTTTTCCGATTGTCGTGATAATGACAATAATCTGCAGTCACGCTCACAAGAAATATTGGCTTCAACTTACTGTTATTGAAACACATTTATGCCACACTACACTCAGAGTTGGATCTGTTTGACGTCATGATCCAAATGAATCCCAATTTAAGAAGATTATTATCCCTGATTGGTGAGGGTGTGAGATGGGGAAATTTCGCCCAAGGGCAAGATATTTGTACCAGCCACGGGCTTGCCGAGTGTCTGGGCCTTATATCCTGCCCCGAGGGTGAGATTTCCCTACCTCACACCCGCCCCCAACAGGGATCATTTTTCTCCCCTCACCAAAACACTCTGACGTCATCAAAAATAATTCATTGGCACGTGCAGTTATATCGAACAATTGTGTTGTCCTTTTCTGAAAAAAAAACTGATTTGCTCACCGGAAAGAGCGTACACAAGTTCTGTATTTACCGCAGGTATATACCACGAAATTAAATCCTAACGCCGACAAGGCAGGGGTTAAAGATTTGTAGGGAAATGAACATTGATACATTCCGACGACATCAGTCCGGTGCGGGCATCAGTCGATTATTATCAATCAATTATTTCTATTTTCTTCGACAAACGTTCGTCTGCAAATATTTCCGAAACATGACGCCATGTTGTTTGTTTACGGACGAACGTGCGATGATTAAATAGTTCGTGCACTTATTAAATATGCTAATAAGCCGGTCACGTGGGTCATGCGAGATAGATATTTATCCCACATGGCCTTCTCACATTAGACACGCATATCTTGCACAGGGGGGGGGATCTATGATGTCTGCCTATGCCACTGTGATGGTATTACCGATTTTCGATTGTTCTGATAATGACAATAAACTGCAGTCACGCTCACAAGAAATATAGGCTTCAGCTTACTGTTATTGACTAATTTATGCCACACTACACTCAGATTTGGATCTGTTAGACGTCCTGATCCACGTGAATCCCGTTTTAAGAAGATTCTGTGCTGTCTGCCTTTGTCACAGTGATTGTATGCCGATTGAGTTATTCCTATTGTACACATGTATCGGGTCTTCACCCTTAGCGCCGCCCTTGCTAATTACCCTCAAGTTTGGATATCCAAGGTCAGATGATCCCGATCCTTCTGGACTGCTTTCAGCATATCCAGATTCTTTAGTATCATTACTTACAAAACTCATCCACATTTGTAGCTCATCGGATGGAAAGTCCAGGTGAGGTTTCGTGATCACTCTGTCTGTCGTCCGTCGTCAAGGTCATGATTGAGTCTTCTCCCAAACCGCTAGACCCATTCCAATAAAATGTCGCGTGAGTGGTGACTGGAGTAAGACAATGTCATGGGGCCTCATATGGAACGGTGCAACTGCCGTATATACTCTTTGGCCATTAAATGATGTGCTTATGACATTATGTTATGTGATCGTTTCATTATATAATGTGGCTCCATCATTATATAATATGCGTTCGTATTTATATGATGTTTTCCAGCCATTATATGGCTGTGTTCTTATCATTATGTGATGTGCTCTTGTCATTCTGTGATGTAATCATTTCATTATAAGAGGTGGTTTTGTCCAAGTGGATAAATAGAGAAACATTAACCATCTGCTCAGAGATGTAAAAATGGCAGCAAAGTTTTCAGCAGGAAATATTTCCTATAATGCAGTTTGATATTTAACCAGATATACCTCGTTTGACAGAGCTCAATGAGCTCTATCAAACAAGATATAATTGGTTAAATCCATAGTTAAACAAGAGAAAAATAGAGTGATTGGAGAAAGTTCTGTCGCACTACTAGAGTGCTAGGGTTAAACTGTCTTCTCCAATACGACAACTCAGATTGTTTCCATGTTTGATATAAAATAGCTTTGTAAGGATGATTAACAAGTGTGTTAAAAACATCTCCAAAACCACTGTTCGAAATGTGTCCATGTTGAATGTATAACACATCTGTAAGAATGGTTTACAAGTATATTTAAATAAAACCTATGGGGTACATATTGGTGTGTCATTTGAACTTCGAATTTTAACACTGTGGGTAATCAGCCAAATGAATAGTTGTTGGATTGTTTGTGTTAATTCTAGGAGGTAACCGAGGATTTTGGAATAATCCGAATTAACAAAAGTATTCCAGTTTAAAAGAACGCGACTATAATGTTGAGGCATAACCAGGCAAAATAGTTCACAAATATAGGTATATAGTAAACGACGACAGCATCCACATTTTCAAACCTATCCAACCATTTACGCCAATTGTGTGCAAGATTGTTGGTGTCCGAAACATCAAACTTTGGAAATGCTGGCAAAGACTCGGCCATCGTCACGTCTGTAGATAAACTGATTCCGCTTTTATAACAATAAGTCAGTCATAAGCAGCAAACCAACAGCTTGGTGAACAGGTACCAAATATCTCGCCGCCAAATATAATTTTGAGGGATAACCAAAATAGTTCACAAATATAGGTATATAGTAAACGACGACAGCATCCACATTTATGACTTTACTTCATCATTGTTACAGACTGACTGGCTAGAATATGTGACTGAAACCTGCTCACCGATGCAATACAAAACATGAGTCCCGTGCTAAGTGTGTTTTTGCGGACTCCTTGTATAAACAAACACCAGGTATTATTGCAGCACATTAAGGTCTAAGTTAAAGGGAAAATAAATACATGTATGTATATGAGAACACTACAGCGACTTATAGCTGTTCGTGCTAATCTTATAAGGAGGATTCGGGGGGGGGGGGGTCCAAAACTTTCCGATTAGAGAGTTTTGGGCCACATAGCAACCACGGGCCACCATATTAATGAAGATGGCGGTTCCATCAAACAAAATGGACGACCGAAACACCTGTCAACCTTACAACACGCGCTGCGCATGCGCACTACCACCATATATCACTATGGTAATGACATCATAACATGGCCGCTCACGCGCGCTACCAAGACAATGCAACATGACACCACTGGGTCACATGGCTATTACGTCACATGAGATCATCCAAAAAAGGACATCCTGCCCCTGTGCAATGCCCCTCAGTAGGTAATAAATGCTGATTCAGTATCACTTGTACACGATTTCGTACATGTACACGTACATCGATGTACACCTCCATAGGATTTAGTGTTAAAATCGTGTACAGGTACACGATTTGTCGTTTTTTATGGTGATACAGAATCCGCTTGCGGATTCTATATCACTGGATTCTATATACACGTCGCTCAAGAGTGAAAAAAAATGTATGAAATTTTAAGAAAAATGAGGTGTACTGTCTGATACAGAATCCGCAAATGAGTTTCCCCCATAGGATTCAGTGTTAAAATCGCGAGGAAAAAACGTGTTGCGGATTCTGTATCAGCATCAAAAAGGTGGTTTGCGGATTCTGTATCATCCGTATCTGTAACACTGAATCCCTATGGAGGCGTACACGGAAACCCATTTGCGGATTCTACATCAGAAAATCGACTTATGTACGATACATGGAAAAGAGGTGATACTGAACCCGCAAAACCACGCTCTCATTTCTGACGTAAGTGGGGGAATACCCATAGTGGATTTTTCCAAACTTAACAGACTACTATTGGGCGCTCCCATTTCTGACATAAGTGGGGGAATACCCATAGTGGGATTTTCCAAAACTCAACAGAAAAAAACTAAGTTTTTTGAAAATCCGGGTTTTTTTTCAAAAGAGTCGACTATAAAATTGAATCTGTAAAAATAGACATTCATGTTTTGTTTTGGTGTGAATGAAGGTTTTTCGTTTACATTGAAAAAAAAATTGAGTTTAGAAAATTAGAAAAAAAAAATTGAGTTTAGAAAATTAGAAAAAAATGAGAGTAAAAACTGACACTCATGTTTTTGTTCTGGTGTGAATGAAGGTTTTCGTTCAGAAGAGTTGACTATAAACATGAGTGTTAGTTTTTGTTCTGGTGTGAATGAAGGTTTTCGTTCAAAAGAGTCGACTATAAAATTGAATCTGTAAAAAAAAAATAGACATTCATGTTTTGTTTCAATGTAAACGAAAAAAAAAAAATTGAGTTTAGAAAAATTAGAAAAAATTAGAGGTAAAAATCGTTTGTTTACGTTTTGTCACTGCGAATTTTGTGAAATAAATTTTAATAAAACACTTTATAGAATGTTTCATTCAAATAAAAATAGTTCGTAGAATTGACACTCATGTTTTTGTTGTGGTGTGAATGAAGGTTTTCGTTTAATGGATCGTTTTAATAATAGATACTAAAACGCATTTTTCCACTCAGTTAGGTTAGAGTGGTAAATTTTTAATATATTCGTGATAATGTTCGGAGATGTGAATGAACACTTTTAACTGACGTAATTATTCTCAAACACGTTAAATCAGAAACCGGTTTCTTATGTACTAAAACTTTCAAACTTTTTCAAAGTTCTCTCAGTTCGACACTGAGTGAATGATTTGAGATATGAATGAAATCCTTTTAACAGATGTAATTATTCTCAAACGCGTTAAATCAGAAACCGGTTTCTTATGCGCTAAAACTTTCTAACTTTTCAAGTTCTCCCAGTTCGACACTGAGTGAATAATCGGTGATGCGATTTTTAGCGTGTTCAGAGGCAAAACGCATTTATATAGGTTTTATCGTGTAAAATGTTTTTTCTCAACTGGTTTTTTTTAGTTATTATATTAAAGACAGAAGATTTTTATTTACTTAAAACATAAAAAATAATTATACATTTAATTTTGAAAATAATAAATAACTCACATTAGCATACTCAAAGGAAATATAAATAATTTAAAAAAACGAAAAATGTTTTGACAGATGGATGCTAAACGTCGAGATCATATTTTAAACGAATATGAACGTGCCAAGAAGAGCATTCAATCGGCTGACAGAAGCAGACGTCTTGGAGAGATGGAATTGAGACGCGAAACCGCAAAAATATTTAAACCCGTGACGGAGGTTCAAGAGCGAAGCAAGAAGGAGATAGTTGAAGAATTGAGACCCATAAAAGAGAGTTCTTTGAGAATGAGTTCGTTGCCCTGTAGTTTTGCAAATCAGTATTCCTTTCAATCTACACCAGATTACATTCCCACGGGAATGCAAACTGACGTGAGCGATGATACAGCTTCGACTATTACTACTAGTAGCGTTGCGTCGTCCGATGATGGTGGTAAGAGAGATCTGTCGTATGGAATTCGCCAATGATCGGATCGTAGGAGTTACGTGGGTGACACCCACGTGTGGCTAAGTGATTATGATATATACGTCAGTCAGAATTGGTATGATTTAACCCCTGGACTGCACGAATTGCTTTGGTTTGACAGGCCTAAAGATTTCACCGAAGAGGATTTCGACAATTACGGCGACATTCTGGTTCAGACCAACGCCATGAAGAGAAATAACAATGCTGGAGAGATGAGACCCAAAGCCAACAGAGGTTACAAGTGGACGAAAGTGGTGAAACCCATATGGGATATGAATAAGAAGTACGACGAATCGAAGACTGGCAAAGGGGTGAAAACCACTTTTCTTCCGAGCGATTCTGACACTCTGTCTCAGAGATTGAGTTTGTTGATGGCAAGTAGACGTGCTGGTAACACAGGGTTAGATAATGAAATAGTTAGTATATTCGACGAATTGTTAAGACAGAAGGTTTTGAATAAAAACCATTATAAAAGGCTGATGAACGAATTGAAGGATTGATGTATATAATAAGTAGAGAGAAACAAACAACCAAAATATACAAAAAATAAAAAAATAGTAAATTTTACACTAGAATAATAAAAGTGTTTAAATAACAAACGATTTACCAGTGAAAACAAAATATATATTATAAAAATAAAAAATATGTTGGTGATAAAGAACAGGGGATACGTCAGAACTTACGTTCAAGGCGGTTCTGGCATCGTCAATTCTATAATGTGAGCATTCACGAGCGATGCGGGTAGAAAACTCGCATCGACCGCATTTGAGGTCGGTAAGAAGATGGCTTTGGATGCTGGTAAGAAAGCCGCTTCCGAAGCCAGTGGTAGGATAGCTTCTGTGGCTGGCAAGAGGGCAGCTGATGCATTGATCGACAAGTTGATCAGTCCACCGGAGAAGCGAGCTGCGTTAGAGTGAACACCGAAAAGTTGGAAAGATTTTAAGGATGCTGCGGTACCCATACAAGATTTAGCTAAAATGACGAGTGGATCCGGATTGAAGAGAACTTGCGACGGTGTAATATAAATAAATAATAATATTAAAAACTGAGTTTGAAAAAACATAAAAAATTGTGTTTGAAAAAATCTAAAATAACAACAAAAAAAAATAAAACAAAGATGAACATTAAAGATATGTCTTGGAATGACGCCGCAACCAGGAGGTCGAATAACGAGTTCTTTCCCAAAAGCATAAGAGGCTTGATAGTGGGAAAATCAAATTGTGGAAAGACCAATCTGTTGATGAATGTGTTGTCCCGACCCGACTGGTTGGATTACGACAGATTGTTTGTGTTTGGCAAGAGCTTGTTTCAACCCGAATACAGATTGCTTCGAGAGTGCATGGATCGTAGATTGCCCAAGGACGTCATAGCCAGAATCTTTGACAGTAGGGAGGAATTCGACAAAAGTGAAGTTCCTCTTTCAACTATTTTGGACGGTGCGGCGATGGAATTGATGAAGAGAAATGCATCTTCGAACGTCGAGTGTCGATTTTATGAGAACGCTAGCGACGTTCCGGATCCTAGAGAATTGAAATCGGAAGATAAGAATCTCATGATTTTCGACGATCTGCTTTTGGAGAGACAGAACCGATGCGAATCATATTACGTTAGGGGTCGACACAGCAACGTGGACTCTTTCTACCTGTCGCAGAATTATTTTCGATTGCCCAGACAGACGATAAGGGAGAATGCTAATTTTCTATGTCACTTTCGCCAAGATCTGAAGAATCTCAATCACATCTATGGCGATCACGTCGCAAACGACATGAGCGTGGCGGAATTCAGGAGATTCTGCAAGAGGGTTTTGGATGGAGGACTTTCCAATTTTGTCATGATCGATTTGACTAGCAAATTTAATCACGGAAAATATCGGTGCTGATTCGACAAGTTTTATGTTTCTGATGATAATAAGATACAGCGTGAAAATAAAAAAAAATTAGAAAATAATAAATCTTCAAATAATTACTTTTGAAAAAATAAAAATAAAATTAAATATAATGTTCGAACAAGGAGAATTGTTAGAACGGATAGCTGAGAATATGGCTGCAAAACAATCCATTCAAATCGTGGTGAGTGGCGATTCGACTCAATTCGCGATGAAATTCGAACCTTCCATCGGATTGAATAGAGAGAAAAGATACGAGATGGCGTTGGTGAATCTGGAGACTTATTATTCCTTTCCCAATGTCACCAAAAAGAATAACTCGTTTACGTTTTGTCACTGCGAATTTTGTGAAATAAATTTTAATAAAACACTTTATAGAATGTTTCATTCAAATAAAAATAGTTCGTAGAATTGACACTCATGTTTTTGTTGTGGTGTGAATGAAGGTTTTCGTTTAATGGATCGTTTTAATAATAGATACTAAAACGCATTTTTCCACTCAGTTAGGTTAGAGTGGTAAATTTTTAATATATTCGTGATAATGTTCGGAGATGTGAATGAACACTTTTAACTGACGTAATTATTCTCAAACACGTTAAATCAGAAACCGGTTTCTTATGTACTAAAACTTTCAAACTTTTTCAAAGTTCTCTCAGTTCGACACTGAGTGAATGATTTGAGATATGAATGAAATCCTTTTAACAGATGTAATTATTCTCAAACGCGTTAAATCAGAAACCGGTTTCTTATGCGCTAAAACTTTCTAACTTTTCAAGTTCTCCCAGTTCGACACTGAGTGAATAATCGGTGATGCGATTTTTAGCGTGTTCAGAGGCAAAACGCATTTATATAGGTTTTATCGTGTAAAATGTTTTTTCTCAACTGGTTTTTTTTAGTTATTATATTAAAGACAGAAGATTTTTATTTACTTAAAACATAAAAAATAATTATACATTTAATTTTGAAAATAATAAATAACTCACATTAGCATACTCAAAGGAAATATAAATAATTTAAAAAAACGAAAAATGTTTTGACAGATGGATGCTAAACGTCGAGATCATATTTTAAACGAATATGAACGTGCCAAGAAGAGCATTCAATCGGCTGACAGAAGCAGACGTCTTGGAGAGATGGAATTGAGACGCGAAACCGCAAAAATATTTAAACCCGTGACGGAGGTTCAAGAGCGAAGCAAGAAGGAGATAGTTGAAGAATTGAGACCCATAAAAGAGAGTTCTTTGAGAATGAGTTCGTTGCCCTGTAGTTTTGCAAATCAGTATTCCTTTCAATCTACACCAGATTACATTCCCACGGGAATGCAAACTGACGTGAGCGATGATACAGCTTCGACTATTACTACTAGTAGCGTTGCGTCGTCCGATGATGGTGGTAAGAGAGATCTGTCGTATGGAATTCGCCAATGATCGGATCGTAGGAGTTACGTGGGTGACACCCACGTGTGGCTAAGTGATTATGATATATACGTCAGTCAGAATTGGTATGATTTAACCCCTGGACTGCACGAATTGCTTTGGTTTGACAGGCCTAAAGATTTCACCGAAGAGGATTTCGACAATTACGGCGACATTCTGGTTCAGACCAACGCCATGAAGAGAAATAACAATGCTGGAGAGATGAGACCCAAAGCCAACAGAGGTTACAAGTGGACGAAAGTGGTGAAACCCATATGGGATATGAATAAGAAGTACGACGAATCGAAGACTGGCAAAGGGGTGAAAACCACTTTTCTTCCGAGCGATTCTGACACTCTGTCTCAGAGATTGAGTTTGTTGATGGCAAGTAGACGTGCTGGTAACACAGGGTTAGATAATGAAATAGTTAGTATATTCGACGAATTGTTAAGACAGAAGGTTTTGAATAAAAACCATTATAAAAGGCTGATGAACGAATTGAAGGATTGATGTATATAATAAGTAGAGAGAAACAAACAACCAAAATATACAAAAAATAAAAAAATAGTAAATTTTACACTAGAATAATAAAAGTGTTTAAATAACAAACGATTTACCAGTGAAAACAAAATATATATTATAAAAATAAAAAATATGTTGGTGATAAAGAACAGGGGATACGTCAGAACTTACGTTCAAGGCGGTTCTGGCATCGTCAATTCTATAATGTGAGCATTCACGAGCGATGCAGGTAGAAAACTCGCATCGACCGCATTTGAGGTCGGTAAGAAGATGGCTTTGGATGCTGGTAAGAAAGCCGCTTCCGAAGCCAGTGGTAGGATAGCTTCTGTGGCTGGCAAGAGGGCAGCTGATGCATTGATCGACAAGTTGATCAGTCCACCGGAGAAGCGAGCTGCGTTAGAGTGAACACCGAAAAGTTGGAAAGATTTTAAGGATGCTGCGGTACCCATACAAGATTTAGCTAAAATGACGAGTGGATCCGGATTGAAGAGAACTTGCGACGGTGTAATATAAATAAATAATAATATTAAAAACTGAGTTTGAAAAAACATAAAAAATTGTGTTTGAAAAAATCTAAAATAACAACAAAAAAAAATAAAACAAAGATGAACATTAAAGATATGTCTTGGAATGATGCCGCAACCAGGAGGTCGAATAACGAGTTCTTTCCCAAAAGCATAAGAGGCTTGATAGTGGGAAAATCAAATTGTGGAAAGACCAATCTGTTGATGAAAGTGTTGTCCCGACCCGACTGGTTGGATTACGACAGATTGTTTGTGTTTGGCAAGAGCTTGTTTCAACCCGAATACAGATTGCTTCGAGAGTGCATGGATCGTAGATTGCCCAAGGACGTCATAGCCAGAATCTTTGACAGTAGGGAGGAATTCGACAAAAGTGAAGTTCCTCTTTCAACTATTTTGGACGGTGCGGCGATGGAATTGATGAAGAGAAATGCATCTTCGAACGTCGAGTGTCGATTTTATGAGAACGCTAGCGACGTTCCGGATCCTAGAGAATTGAAATCGGAAGATAAGAATCTCATGATTTTCGACGATCTGCTTTTGGAGAGACAGAACCGATGCGAATCATATTACGTTAGGGGTCGACACAGCAACGTGGACTCTTTCTACCTGTCGCAGAATTATTTTCGATTGCCCAGACAGACGATAAGGGAGAATGCTAATTTTCTATGTCTCTTTCGCCAAGATCTGAAGAATCTCAATCACATCTATGGCGATCACGTCGCAAACGACATGAGCGTGGCGGAATTCAGGAGATTCTGCAAGAGGGTTTGGGATGGAGGACTTTCCAATTTTGTCATGATCGATTTGACTAGCGAATTTAATCACGGAAAATATCGGTGCTGATTCGACAAGTTTTATGTTTCTGATGATAATAAGATAGAGCGTGAAAATAAAAAAAAATTAGAAAATAATAAATCTTCAAATAATTACTTTTGAAAAAATAAAAATAAAATTAAATATAATGTTCGAACAAGGAGAATTGTTAGAACGGATAGCTGAGAATATGGCTGCAAAACAATCCATTCAAATCGTGGTGAGTGGCGATTCGACTCAATTCGCGATGAAATTCGAACCTTCCATCGGATTGAATAGAGAGAAAAGATACGAGATGGCGTTGGTGAATCTGGAGACTTATTATTCCTTTCCCAATGTCACCAAAAAGAATAACTCGTTCAAGTATTCCGACGGAGTGGATTGGTTGGAGATTCGAATTCCCAAAGGAAGTTACGACATAGACGATTTGAACAATTACATTCAGACGCGAATGAAGACGGATGGAAAGGGAAGCAACAAGATCAGACTCGCTCCCAATCCTAATACCTTACAGACATTGTTGGATTTGGAAGATAATTTTCGAGTGGATTTCAATACGGATGATTTAATAGGCAAGATGTTGGGATTTGATCGAAAGATGTATCAAGACCACGCGGCATCTGAAAATATTGTTGACATTCTCGCAGTCAATAGCATTCTGGTGAACGTGGATGTGATTGCTGGAAGCTACGTGAATGGTAGCGCTCAACCGACGATCTATTCCTTCTTTCCAATCGTGTTGCCGGGTTATAAGATCGTGGAGCGACCTCGAAATTTAGTTTATCTACCAGTGATTTTAGACACGTTGTATAGTCTCAAAACCACGTTGATGGATCAAAATGGTGAACTGTTAGATCTTTGCAGAGAGAGGGTGACGATACGATTTCACATAAGAGAAATATAAAAGCAAAAAAAAAAAATAAAAATATTGTGTATATATAAGTAACAAAATAAAATAATGCAATACTAATTTACAAAAATTATTTAATATATATAATTATCATTAAAACAAAAAAAACAATTGAACAAAATATATTTTAAAAAAAGAATTATGACAGAATACGTGGTTAAAAACGTGAACATATCCGCAGGACAAAGGAAGAAACTTAAGAGAGCATTAACAACTCGAGGCGAGGCGGTGAGATTCAAATTCACTCACGAAGATCTGACGAGTAGTGGTCAGGATTCGATAGCCTGGACCAGAAGTCAAATCAAAACGATGGAGAAAGCGATTCGTGATGGAAGAGGGTTGACGGTGAGATTGAGTCCCACTCAATTGAGATACAATTTGAGAATGAAAGGCGGTTTCCTACCGCTATTGGCAGGAATCGCTGCAAAAGCATTACCCTTCACTGCAAAGGCATTACCCTTTCTCGGAAAGACTCTCAGCATGGGAGCTCTCACGGGACTCGCGAGTTCGGCAGTTGAGAAATTAATGGGTGGCAGCGGACTATTTTTGAAGAAGGGAGGAGCCATGTGTCGCGTCCACGGAGACAACAGCGGTAAAGGATTGTATCTAGAACCCATTAGAGGTGGTAACTCTTTGAGTGGAAACGGTCTCTATCTGAAGAGTGGATGGAACATTGAGCGACTCGGCAAGGGTTTGTTGTTTGGTGAGAATTCGCCATTTAAGAATATACCGATTTTGAGTATGTTATTATAATGTAAAAAATTATATAATTATATAAAATATAAATCATAGAAAGTATAAAATAATATATAAAATGGATAAAAAGGTGGAGAAACAATTAGCTGATAATGATGAATATCGTGAGATAGAGTGCGAAAAAGATGTGGAAAAACGATTAGACGCTAATGATGGATATCTAAGGAAAGGACTGATAAAAGAGTTAAATAAAGATTGGGATAGACGGTTGAAATTTAAAAGAATGAGACGTTTTCCACCGTCACCACTACCTTCTGAAGAGAATGGTAATGATGCGTGTGTTACCGAGAGATGCACAACATTCGTTCATAATTATGATTTGGATAAACAAATGTGTTCTTATAAAAAAAACGTAACATATCACAAAAAAAGAGAAAAGAAGAATCGACGCTGAAATTTGAGAAAAAAGGAAATGTTATTATAATATATGGGCAATAGTGAAGAAGGAAAACAAAAAAAAAACAAAAAAAAAACAAAACAAAAAAAAGTAATGAGATCTAGAGATGATCAACCTCTCTAGATCTCATTACTTTTTATCCTTCTTCTTCGCTAAAAAATCAATCTCTCTATTGTTTATATTTCCAAGTCTGTTATTAGCATGTTGACACTCGTGTATTCTCCTTTTTCGAAAATGTGTTGAATGTTTATCTTTACTTTTTTGAGTTTTTTTACATCGGTGAACGCGCTCTCACCATCCGATTTGTCCACGAGTTCAAGTGAGATGTTTGGTTATATGTAACTTCCATAGGACAACGACAAATCATACTTGTCGAATTCTCTATCTTTGGCGATGATGATTTTCTGTAGATCGCTTTGATAGTCATAAAACAAATCGAGCATGGCTTCGTCTAATTTCAAAGGCATGTTATATTTGTCGTATTTGCGCTCTAAGCCCTTCGTCTCGACCTCCTTCAATTCGATGGAATCGTGTCGTTGTAATGTATAGATTTTAAAACCGAATTTCTTACATATTTCGACTCGTTTCAATTTCAATTCGCATCTTTCAAGTGTTGTTGTCATGATCGATTATTTGTTTTTTTTGTTTTATGAATTCTTACAAATAATATATATTTTAAATTTTGTATTTAAATAATAATTTATTAAAAAAAATTTATTTTAATTTTCTTTAATGTGAAAACAAATTTTTTTGTAAAAGTTTTTTTCTCTTTATATATAAATGAAAAAGTTAAATTTTAACATCCTTTTTTTCTCGTATTAATTCAATTTTTTTCACGTTAACGAACATAAAAAAAATTTGATTAATTTCATCAAAAAAAAATTTTTTTTTCACATTAAAGAAAAAATTAAAATTAAAAAAAAATCTTTTTTTATATATATAAAGAGTAAAAAAACCAAAACTTTTTTAACAAATTATTTTAATACAAAATTCGAAAAACAATATTCTTACAAATGGAGCAAACAAATAAAAAAATGGAAAATTTAAATGAGAAAACCGTACCTCAGTTAAACGAGATTTGTAAACTATTAAAAATTCCACATTTCAGAAATCATAGAACTAAATCAAAAAAAATTGAAGTCATACAGGAATATTTGTGAAACGCTAGAAAGGCAAATGAAATGTCGATAGCAATGACATCAAAAAATGCATCGGTTGTGAAAAATGAGAAGAAGAAAAAGATAGTAAAAGGAATCGAAATGCCGACGTCGAAAAAACCAAAAACGTTTCGATTGTGAAAAATAAGAAGACGACTAAATGAAAAGCCATTGAAGAACTTCAAGTTTCAAAAGAAAAGAAAAGAAAAACTAAAACGAAAACGAGTGATGCACTTCAGATTCTAGATAAACGAGATATATCGAGCGAAATTCAACGAGCAATCGACAAAGGGAAAGGAGAAGAATATGTAGCACGACTTGTCACGGAACTATTCCAATCGAAGCCTGTAGAATGGGAGAGTGCGATCAAAGGCATTTTTAAAACTTTTGACATGGTTCCCTCATTCAAGAAAATCAATCCGAAATTGTTCATGGAATGGGTGAAGAAAAAAGTATTGGATTTGTTTCGCGAACACATGAATGTTGGACAAAAAATTAAGATGATACTCCATTGCGTGATGAATAAAATCGACGTGAAGTCTGGTGAGAGCATCGTGAAAAATGCATATTTCAGATCTAACGTCGAACCCATATTTCAAGGTTCGGATTTATCAGACGTTTTCGAAAAGATGAAAGACAAGATGTTGACGTCTCTCGCGAATTATCAACATAAAGGTAGTAATTGGACGTTCGATGAGATGTTGAAACTCGAAATTCATATAACTAAAAACGATTCGTTGAAAGGATCTTCCTACGTGGAATTACCATATTTCTTAGCTAAAAAACACTCCGTGGTCAACGTGAAAAATAAAGATGATCAGTGTTTTAAATGGGCAGTCACTTCTGCTTTATACCCTGTCAAAATGAACTCCGATAGAGTTTCTTGTTACGAGGAGACTTCTAAAAATATCGATTGGACCGGAGTGACTTTTCCAACAGAGTTAAAACACATCGAACGTTTCGAGGCTCAAAATCCCACTGTAGCGGTGAACGTCTTGGGATACAATGATGAAAAATGAATGATATATCCTCTCAGACAGACTTCGTATCTCGAAAGAGAAAAGACGATTATTTTATTATTGATTTCGAATGGTGACAGTCGTCATTATTGTTGGGTTAAACATCTGAGCCGATTACTGTCGAGACAAAATAATAAACATAAAGGAAAGATATGTTTATGTTGCAACTGCATGAATGCGTTTCACAGCAAAAAATTGTTAGCGAAACATCAGGAATATTGCAATGAAAATCAAGGTGTCACCATCGAAATGCCCAAATCCAACACCATTGTGAAGTTTGAAAATCACAATAGAAGGTTAAAAGTACCATTCGTCGTGTACGCCAATTTCGAATGTTTCACCGTGAAAATGAGTTCCTGCCAACCTAACGCTCTTCAAAGTTACGTCAAAAGATATCAAAAACACACGCCTTCGGGTTATTGCATTTACGTGAAATGTGCTTTCGACTCGCAACACAACATGGGTCCCTTCATCTATATGAAACAGTGTGAAGACAATGACGTGGCCCAAAGGTTCGTGGAAGAGTTAGAATCGAAAATTCAAAAGTTATACGATAAATTCAAAACTCCGGCGAAAATGATCATCATGCGAGAGCAGCAGGACGAAAATAACAGAGCCACCGAATGTCACATATGCAGACAATCCTTCGATGAGAATTCGGAGGAAAATAAGAAGGTCAGAGACCACGATCATTACACGGGTCTGTATCATGGTCCGGCTCACAGCAAGTGTAATTTAAAATATCGAGATGCCGTTTTCTATCCGGTGATATTTCACAATCTTTCGGGTTATGACAGTCATCTGTTTGTGAAAAATCTCGGCACCTCCCACGAAGAATTAAATTGCATCGCGAACAGCGAAGAAAGATACATTTCATTCACGAAATGGAAGCTCATGGAGAAGAAAAGAGTAATCGACGGAGAGACGTTGGAAGAAAAAACGAAATTTATTCATACGTTTCATCAACAGTTTTAAATTCATGTCGACCGCTCTGGAAAAATTAGTCGATAACATGAGCAAGGATAAATTTAAAATCACGCGCGAAGATTTCGGAGAATGAGTAGACGTCATGTTGAGGAAAGGAGTCTATCCTTATGATTACATGAATGATCTAAAGAGATTCGATGACACCGTACTACCTTCGAAAGAAGATTTTTATTCAAAATTATACAAATCCGACATTTCCGACGAGAATTATGAACACGCCAAAAACGTGTGGAAATCATTCGATATGAAAACCATGAGAGATTATCATGATCTCTATCTGAAGACCGACGTTCTGCTCTTGGCAGACATGTTCAAAAAGTTTCGAGACGTCTGTCGTCGAAATTACGATCTGGATCCCGCTTGGTATTTCACCACACTCGGTCTGGCGTGGGATGCTCTGTTGAAGACTACCGAAGTCCAATTGGAATTACTATCCGACGTGGACATGTTGCTCATGTTCGATAGGGCTGCAAGAGTTGGCGTCTCGATGATCTCCCACAGATATTCTGAAGCTAACAATCCCTACATGAAAGAAGGTTTCGATTCGAAATGGTCGAATAAATACATACAGTATTGGGCCGCAAATAATCTGTATGGTTGGGCTATGAGTCATCCTTTACCGATTGGAAATTTCGAATGGGTAATGGAACAGGAAGAGATGCAAAAATGGAGAGACTATCCTTGCATTTTAGAAGTCGATTTGAACTATCCGTCGATTTGAACTATCCAGAAGAATTACACGATCTACACAATGATTATACGCTGACTCCCAAACGAATGGAACCGAATGAAGGAGATGAGGAAAAACTCATTCCCAATTTATTTAACAAACGTAACTACGTCGTCTACAGTGAGAATTTGAAACAATATGTTGATTACTGGATGAAATTAGTTGACATACATCACATCATTCGATTCAACGAAGAGCCTTGGATGAAAAAATACATCGACCTCAACACGAATCTCAGAATTCGAGCCGAGAACGATTTCGAAAAAGATTTCAAACTCATAAACAACCTCGTGTATGGTAAATCGATGGAAAACATCAGGAAGAGAACCGCCGTTCGACTCGTCACATCTGAGAAAAAAAGCTAAAAAATTAGTGGTGAAACCCAATTACAAACACCGAACCATATTCGACGAAAATCTAGTGGCCGTTCACATGCAAAAGACGCACCTGAAGTTTGACAAACCGTATTATCTCGGACCGATCATCTTAGATATCAGCAAGCGTTTGATGTACGAGTTTCACTACGATTACATCAAACGAAAATTTGGTGATAAAGCCAAACTACTGTTCACCGACACGGACAGTTTAATTTACGAGATAGAGACGAAAGACGTCTACCGAGATATATCTCCAGACGTGGCCGCATGGTTCGATACGAGCAATTATCCCGTCGATCACCTGTCCAACATTCAATCGAACGACAACACGAAGGTGTTAGGTAAATTTAAGGATGAGAGCGGCGGTAAACAAATCCTCGAATTCGTGGGCTTGAGACCTAAACTGTATGCTTATCATCTAGAAGATGAAGAGATCAAGAAGTGCAAAGGGGTTAAAGCATGCGTGGTGAAGAAAAACATCTCTTTCCGAGAGTACAAAGATTGTATGTTAGGAAGTGGTCTGGTGTATAAGACTATGAAATCGATTCGAAGCGAGAATCACGACTTGTATACCGAAATAGTCAACAAGATTTTGCTGGTGGCCGACGACGATAAGAGATTTGTGTTAGACGATAAAATAAGCACTTTGGCACTCGGACATTGGACTTTGGATCTAATTTTAGACGATAGGATTTCAGATATGATTGTGGATGATAAGATTCCAGATATGATTAAGGATGATAGGATTCCAGAAAATCAAGAGGAATTAAACAGATTCAAGATTATGGAAGTCGAGGAATTAGACGGATTCAAGATTATGGAAGTCGATAGAGCTAGTTTAAAAAGAAAAATAAAAAAAATAAAAAAAATAACGTCATTTTAGTGAATTATAATAAAATAAATAAATAAAAATAAAAAAAAATATACGCATTTATGAATAAGAAAATAGAGATATCCGTAGAAGGTGTCGTCTTACCTAACGAACCCCTATCCAACATCGATCTGTCGAATGCGGCGAAGGATTTGAAAAAGATTTTCTAGGCGTGTTTTCCAGAGATGCCTTGCCTAAGAGAAGACCTCGACAATCGGAATGCGGAATTTTAAATCTAGATGATTTATTGGGTGAAGGCACTCACTGGGTGGCGTGGTTCAAGAACGGGAAGAAGAAGAATTATTATTTCGACAGCTACAGAATCTCACCGCTGAAAGAAATAAAGAACTATTTCAACAAATCGATGGTTCGTTACAACACAGAACGAGTGCAATCACCAGATCAAGTGTTTTGCGGTCACCTGTGTCTTTACGTTCTCAAGAGATGGTCTGAAGGAGATCGGTTTCAAGACATTCTCAATGATTTACATTAGAGAGAGATTTTTTATATAGTACATAAAGCTAAAAAATTATTTTTAAAAAATTAATCGAATAAAAACGAAAAAAATAAAATAAGTGAAATAATTCATTTTTTAATAAATTGCATTTGAAATATATTTTTTAAAAACAAAAATCTCAAAACAACATGCCAGTCGATAAATTTGGTAGAAGTGACGACGAAAGTTGACCCAAAAAGAAGAGGAAGACGCTTGAAGTCGGTGATGATTGCGAAGTTGCCAACTTGGACGAACGTTACGTTCGGAGATACGAACCTCGAGAGGAACCTTTGAACATGAACGATAAGAAGCTCTACAATCTTCACAAGCCGATAGATCTCGCAGATGCTGCGACTAAAAAATACGTCGACAGGGGGAATGCCGATTTCGAACGAATCATGCTAGATAATTACGTGGATAAAACCATGACCGACGATCTCGATCTGAAATCCAAATGTTTGGTGAACATCGCAAATCCCATAGATCCCACCGGTGCCGCAACCAAGAAATATGCTGACGACTCTCATGCGCAATTCAGCGAACACCTGAGAAATAGATAGGTTCAGAAAACGATGCACTCAGAATTGAATGCCAATTCTAACAAGATAACGAACGTGGCCACTCCCACAAATCCCAAGGACGTGGCGACCAAACACAATGTAGATCTGGAACAGAGAAAGTCTGACAGACGAGAAATGAAATCGGATCTGAATGCGGGATTCAACAAGATATTGAATCTGTCGAAGATCGACGACATGGATGCGGACTCAACCATGGTCAACAAGGGCTACCTAGATTCTGCCATGATACGATCACAAGAATACGTAGAATCGCAAGTGGGCAATCTCTACCTGAACAAACAATCTGGTGGAACCATGGAGGGTGGTATCAACATGAACGGTGAGAATTTATTCGTACTTCCTGAATTCGATTCCAGCGCAGTCAGCAGGAAGTACATGGACGACAACTCGGTCTGGAGAAAGGGCGATATCATGGAAGGTAAACTAGACATGGGTGGACACATGCTCACAAATCTACTGGATCCCGTGAACATGATGGATGCCTGCACCCTGATTTCGGTGGTGGGGAAAGTCAAATATGCTAGACAATTGATCACCGTGTGGGCTGAGGAGGCCGGCACCTTAGATGAGGGAAAAGCTGAGTGGTCTTTCGGAAACGGAGGTAGTGGATCAAAACATGGTCAGGTGGGATATCCCATGCCGTTGGGAGGTGAAATCCTTCGAATGAGTCTGGCTTCCTCCAATTTGAATAACAGAGCGGTCGTCAATCTCATGGTGAAAGGAGTTTAGAACGATAAAAGATACAGCGTCGAAAAAACTGAGAATCAAAACGCGAATGTTAGCACGTTCGGCACGCCTCTCAAAGTGAACGCTGGAGACAGGATTAATTTCGTTACGAAAACCAATAATCCCGAAGCCACCACTTGCGTGGTGAGTCTACAGATCGAACTAGTTCCTTTGAACAAACAGTGAACGGGTGGAAATAATTAATTAAAAAAAAATAATGTGTGATTATTAAAAAACAAAAAAAAAGTAATGAGATTTAGAAAGATGTTCAATCTCTCCAGATCTCATTACATTTTTGGGGTTTTTTTTTTGTTTTTAATAATTACTCATTACTTTTTTATTTTTGTTTTATTTTTTTTTCACACACATCTCTGATCGAATGATTGACATCTTATTTCCATCCGATTCGAATTGTAATTCTCGACATCTTATTTCCATCCGATTCGAATTGTAATTCTCTATCTGACAGGACCAGGGCGAGGGCTTTGGTTTTTCTCGGCACTTTCCTATCGAATTGCATCTTGATCTGAATATCTAAGACGCTACTCTTGAGTCATTCACTCTGTTTACTGACGTCGAATACGAACATAGGATACATCGACTTGTATTCGCCGGGAGATATGTTAGGGTTGCTCATCAATTCGTCTAGATCGTGATACTTCTTTCTAAAATCAGCGGCATCGCCGTACAGTCTGCAGAAATCGTTCTTGTCGAACAACGCGTTGTAATCGATTGCTGGATATCTCGTGGCGTTCAGAAACACTTTTCTCAAACTGCAGTGATCGAACAGCGATGCATTCTTTTCCTGAGACCCGTCCCTATCGGTCTGAAATGCAACCATGATGAAACGTGGTCTCTCGGAAGCGGATTTCACCGTCAATCTCCAATCGAAGTGATTCATGGAGAGAGGAATAATAGCCGTGTCGCACTGTCTCATTCTAAATCCCACGGGTAATTTACTCTTGGATTCTGTGATCTTGTAGAGATGCGCTTTTTACACGATCGAAGGCTCCACATGCAGAACGAACCACGATATCTTGTGTAGAGTTATCTTACCCACATCGGTCGCAGTGAGTCTCACTATTGCGTCGTCATTTCCTTTTCGAATCAACGTTAGATTGTGTTTGAATCCGTACATGATCTTGTTGTAATCGTCTGTGAATCTGAAGATGTGTTTCAAAGGTATCCTGAAAGAAAACGTTCCTTTAGGTCTGGATGTCTTGACGACGTAGTCGAATATCGCGGCAGCGCCGGCGTTAGCAGGGCCGACGGTGTCTTTCACCCACAACTGATTAAGTCCTCTGGATTTCGAAAAATCATCCGGATACGTCAAGAGTCCAAACATCGTGGTGGCCTGACCGGAATGAAACACAGATTCTATCTCTTGTCCGGATAGCATGTATTTTATATTACTGAATAGATGCATGATGCCATTATTGGCTAGAGTAACCATGTCGTCGTCGGCGTAGTCGCTCCCATCTTCCTTGGTGAGACGTCCCTGCACCACTATGTAACTCTCGCTAGGATGTATGAATAGATCTTGAGTTTCGACGTTGATTCTTATCTCTCCCGCATTGTTCAAACTCGTTCCGGTTACCGGTTCGTATTCGTGAACCTCATATTCTTGAATACTTTCATCTTTCACTATGCTTTGTGCTATATCTAGTATATTTGCCATTTTTAAAGGGTTTTGTTTTTTTTTGTTTATTAATTAGCTTACTTTTTTTATCTAAAAATAGTTTTAATTATTTTTATTATTATTTTTCTCTCCTATATATATATGTGTGCAAACAAGAAAATGTTAAAGAGAGTAAATAAAAGATATTTGTTTTCTTTATCAAAACTTTGTCTTCTGTAATTGTTGTTCGTAAAACTTTCCGATGATCTCTTCTTCATTCAAAGCTTCGATTTCGTAAGTCACCGGATCGGTGTGAAATAATTTGATTATTATGAAGATTTCCGAGGTCCATCGAGGAGTATACCCCTTTTTGAAGTGCTTCTTATAAGTGTAGATTCTCACTCGATCACCGACCGCAAATTTCGGCGTTCTAGACTTCTTCCTAATCTTAGATCTTTCAGGATATAGATTCGTGTAAACCTGTTTTTCGTTTCGAGGATCGCTAGCTTCCACGGGAGTCATCTTGATCAATCTGTGTTGTGTGTTGTTGTAATCTTTAACCAGACCGTTCAGAGCGTATATGTATTTCTTGGTCGAATTCGCCGTGAAGTATCTATGCATCTTTTCCTTCATTGTTCGATTCCAACGTTCCACCACGCTGGCTTCTTCTTCGTTTTCGATTGAGTAGAGGTCGACCAATCGATGAACGTGCTTGTTGTAGAATTCCTTTCCCTTATCCACCCACAATTTATTTGGTTTTCGAGAAGACGAGTCGAACACGCTCTTCAAAGCCACGGCGACGCAAGGTCCCGATTTATTCTTTAAAGCTCTGATCCAACCATATTTGGAAAACACGTCGATGACCGTCAATAGATATTTGACACCCTTGTTCCATCTCGAAAATGATCTCATGTCGACCAAGTCGGCAGACCAAATATCATCCAAACCCTTCACGAACACCCTTCTCTTTCGAAATTTATGCACGATGGGTTTGTGTAACTGCACAGCCAATTCGCTCGTCAATAATCATTTCTTCTTCTTTTCAGATGCGCTTTTTTTTTTTTATGCCCCATCCGAATCGACGTTTCGTACCGATCAGATTGCCAACCAGCGAACGCTCTATCTTCTCTCTCCCAGTCGGATTCGATATGCCTCTCAATTTCTCCAACATGTTTTTATCGCAGACGTCGTTGCGAGTCTTGGTGTCGGGATGTCCAGCGTAGCACAGATCGTGATCATACGCATCCGCGTCCACCCTATTCACAGGTTTGCTCCAAGATTTAGGAGTCAGATCGGCGTTGAGTCTCTTGATCAAGTTCGTTCCAGGTCCCGTGAAACTGTGACCAGGCAGATGCATTTCAAAAGGTAGATTATTGATCATTTTATTTTTTAATGAATCGAGTCTTGATAGAACCACACACGTCGCAAATTCCGTGAAGCATCTGTCTGTCATTTTTAGTTCGTACTTCAAGAGAATTACTCGTCTCGGTAACTCTCTTACACTTTACGCAATACATTTTTAAGAGTTATTTAAATTAATTTCGTTTTTATTTTATATATAAATTTAATATTTTTTTTTTAAAAATTCTGTTCTTCTTATATATATTTTTTTTCAATCGCTGCTCTTGAGTTCTATCATCTTACTGAATTCCTCCCTAGCCTCTTTCCTCCCCTTTTCCACGAGAGAATCCTTCATCTCTTCTTTGATGATCTGACGAGTCTTGATTCTCACAGCTTCTATCATAGCTTCGTATTTCGTTTTCTCACTCAATATCGTGAAGTATTCTCTGTCCGATATCCTACCGTCTTTCAACGCCATCGAGATCATTTCGGATATTGTGTCGATCTTGGAGTCGGCCAAGACACGAATCTTGTCGTGTTTCCTGGCCTTCAGATATAATTTCCTACTCAAAAAATTTCCGAGCGTGCCACTCCTTCTATGGTTAACACGATCAGAATACCAACCGTGGTTGACAACAATCCGATGCCGGCCGCGTGTAAACCCATGGAAATCGTGATGAGTGTTGTGTCGATCGCATCGACGAATTTCACGAAACGCGAATACTTCTTCTTGAGAGAACGGCGAGAATCTCTCTCTTGAGTTAGATACGCTTGGATTCTATTGATTTGATCGATGCGATACCTCTCTCCTCTTTCTTTTTCTTCTAGCGACGGTGCCGTCGGCAAAACGCCGTTCGGCTTCTCATCCTCGTCGTCATCTAATGTCGGATACAATTTATTTCTGGTTCTCATTTTTGTGTGTTTTTTTCCTTCTAATATTAGATAAAAAATTTATGTGTGTATTTATTTTTATTTTCTATTCTCCTTTATTTTTATATCAATGAGAAAACTTAGACGTATGCTTCATTGAACAATAATTTCATGATGCATCCCTTGTCTTCTAAAGTCAGACTTCTACGCGCCAATTTCAGTTCTTCCGAAACTGTGGGCTTGTCTCGATCCTTACAGAAGACTAATCTCTTCCAAAGCGTGATCAGATCGTCGAATCTAACGCGTTCGAACGCCGGTTCGAAATACTTGACGACCATATCTTCCCTTTCCATCGTCAGACACGAATGATTCTCGTGATCGAAGTCTAGATGATCCCGACATCCGATGCATCGTTCTAACAAGATGGGACGTAGTTCTTCGTTCACGCAGATTGCGTATGCTCTCATCAGCATGTTTAAAAGAAACCTTGCTCTAATAGTCTGGGAAGCACTCGTGATTTACGTATTTTTTTTTATTATCTATTCGACTTGATATATTTATTTTTTAAATAACTATTTTATTTATATTTTTTTTCTCTCCTATATATATCAATCACTTTTTTATTTCCTCAGGAACGTGGCAGTGGTTTTGCGGGTTCAGTATCACCTCTTTTCCATGTATCGTACATAAGTCGATTTTCTGATGTAGAATCCGCAAATGGGTTTCCGTGTACGCCTCCATAGGGATTCAGTGTTAAAATCGTGTACAGATACGGATGATACAGAATCCGCAAACCACCTTTTTGATGCTGATACAGAATCCGCAACACGTTTTTTGCTCGCGATTTCAACACTGAATCCTATGGGGGAAACCCATTTGCGGATTCTGTATCAGACAGTACACTTCATTTTTCTTAAAATTTCATACATTTTTTTCACTCTTGAGCGATGTGTATATAGAATCCAGTGATATAGAATCCGCAAGCGGATTCTGTATCACCATAAAAAACGACAAATCGTGTACCTGTACACGATTTTAACACTAAATCCTATGGAGGTGTACATCGATGTACGTGTACATGTACGAAATCGTGTACAAGTGATACTAAATCCGCATTTATTACCTACTCGCCTCACATACTGCTGGCGTCGTGTGAATAAGAGATTAGAACCATAAATGAAATTCGTTTTTGAATGTTCTTTTCACCGGCTTCCGGGGCATCTAGTGGATATTAATTAAGTGACGAACCATTCGACCTTCCGCAGGGATGTTTCGTTTCGTCTTGCTTGCCTAACCTATAACAGACAGCGTGCGTGTCATATCTCAACTTACCATTACAAGTTCTCCACACACGATTTCTCTTTCAACTACGATTCGACCAGATTTAATTCTCTTTGCGTCGAGAGCAGACTGTTCAATTTTAAGTTTTCCATTGTCCAGTTTGGCCACACACTACAATAAAGCAGACACGTGAGTATTGTTACTGTGGAAGCCTTTAACTAACGAAATAACAATTTAATTTTAAAAAAGAAACAAAACTAAAAACATTAAAACAGAAAAAAGAAACGAAAAAGAAATACAACTAAGTGGTTTAATGTTGGTTCTATAACGTGGTTCGGTTTTATTTTGCGATTATGCCCGTTCGATACGTTAGAGAGAAAAAGGTCAATATTATTCTTGTTGTATATTTTGACAAACGCATGATCGGAGGAACCTACTTTCGAATGTTTGTGAGTTTGATCATGTGAAAATTGCCGGTGTATGTTGCAGAGAATGGTAGTTGCAAGCGATATAATTTGATCCCCGCGATGGGCTCAAAACGACACACATCGTCCATGGCAACAGCTAAATGGTATAAGGAGATCTCAGACACGGCATCCTCCTCCACTGCACTGTGCAAAAATTGACGAGAACGCTCGCGTGGTGGTTAGGCAAATTTAAATCTACGCGAACGGATGACCGGTTAGGTTGCATCGTGAATGGCAAAGTCTGAGTAACTTAACTGGTAGAGTGCTAAATTTGTTCTCAGTCTCAAGATTTGTTCACACATTTTTGTCTTGTTACAATTAATGGGAGAGTGCCTATATAGGTACTCTCCCATAAATTGTAACAATGAAAATCGATGCAGATGAAGAAATAATACTTCCAAGATAATATGAAATACATCCACAGTATACGAAGCCTTTAACTTTAGGTACCTGCGGTTCAGAATAAAGCCCAAATATGGGCTTCTAGCACTCTACCAGTTAACCAGCCTTTCTTGTGTCTTGATAGATTTTTAAACTTTTGCCTTGAGATTTTTAAACTTTTGCCTTGAGAGGCTTTATATATTTCAGTTCCACGCAATATATGAATACTTGTTAATGATAAAAAGGCAGTTTCTCAAGAATTTTTATGTAGCCGAGCGTTCGGTTAGCCATCTCGAACCGTCAGTCTGTTAGAGTCATTTTTGAAATTTTGCACAATGCCGCTGTATTTATTAATTTGTGTTTATGCTCACTTCCATCATACGAGACTATATCACACCGCAACACAAGTATAAAGTCAAGTTCATATTATTATTCATACCTATGCCGCCCACAAACAGAATTTATGATGAAGAGATTCTACATTCACAGCCAGATACAAGAAACGGATGCCTTAAAATGGATTCCGTGATTCGAGTTCCTACCTGACTCTTGCTATGCACCATGGGAACAAAGATGGCGGTCTGTACCAGCCAAAATTGGAGACGGAAATCATTACTACCCACGCGACATCCATCATGCACTGTGTTATGACGCCACTTCACACTCCGGCTTCCCTTCACGCCAATGAGAAGATCCTTGTATGATATAATAATATTAATAGTATAGCTCGTACCTTTCACCCCTAGGTTGCCGGATCTCATTGCCGGATCTCATGTGACGCCATAGTCACGTGACGTGGTGGCGCTATGTTGTGTTGTCATGGTAACCCGCGTGAGCGGCCATGTTGTGACGTTATCTCCATGGTGATACGTGGTGTGAGTGCGCATGCGCAGCGCGTGTTGTTAGGGTGACACGTGTTTCCGTCATCCATTTTGTATACTGGAGGCCGCGATCTTGGTTTCTATGGTAGCACGTGATTGCTATGTTACCAATGGCTTCTAACAAGACAGGGGATGCTCGTAGGGTATGTTCCTTTGTAGAAGAGTAAATCTGCTTACCACAAACAACCCGACAATCCCTCCAAATCACCAAAATCCACCCAAAATCACCGAAATTGACTTTATTTCCCCAATTTATCGGCTTAGCACGTAGTGCTATAGTACTAAGGGGGTACAAGGGGTGCGTTGAGTAGAACAGGACTAATGTTCTGGCTTAGAATTCTCCCAGAATCCCTTTTTGGATCCCTATCCCATGACGTTTTTCCCATTAAAAGACACGTTCCTTTGGTCATTACCCAGAATTCTCTGCTTCTATCTGTATATGCAATAGTTTTCGACTATCTGGTCCTGTTTCTTTGTTCTAGAGTATACTCCAGTAGCGTAGAAGAGCCTATTAACTGGAACAGCTTTGCTTATTATTACTATATTTAGATATTCTAGTCTATTCTTGTTAGTTCTGACCCTATTCCGTGTACTCTTGTTTCATTTATCTAGATCATTTATATAAATTATAACTAACCAATCAGATTGCTTGATTTCCCATAACTTGTACTTAATCGTATAGAGTTATCTCCCCTTATTGCAACGAAGTTGTATCAGATTCTCATCACATCTATATCCAATGACAATATCCCCGGGCACCCCAATTTCGGCACCCCTTTTTTGAAAAACATATGACCGTCGGCACCCCTTTTTTGTCATATGTGCTTATGTGAAAAAGAACAATGTGACACAATGTGCCCTAGCACATAGGCACATGATTTATGTGCCGATATGTGCTTATGTGAAAAAGCACAATGTGACACTATGCGCCCTAGCACATAGGCACATACGGGTATTTGAGGATACCTGTTGTCTGGTATTGTATTATTCGAGGATACCTACTAGAGAATCCTTTTTTTGTCATATGTGCTTATGTGAAAAAGCACAATGTGACACAATGTGTCCTAGCACAAAGGCACATGCTTTATGTGCCGATATGTGCTTATGTGAAAATGCACAATGTGACACAATGTGCCCTATCACATAGTCACATACGGGTATTTGAGGATACCTATAGCCTAGTATTGTATTATTTGAGGATACCTATCTAGGATACCTTCTGGAGAATCCCTTTTTGTCATATGTGCTTATGTGAAAAATCACCATGTGACACAATGTGCCCTAGCACATAAGCACATGCTTTATGTGCCGATATGTGCTTATGTGAAAAAGCACAATGTGACACAATGTGCCCTATCACATAGGCACATACGACCAAAATGGAATTCCATAGCCACAGGTGTTTTCCAAAAGGGATTCTTTAAAATGGATTCCATAAAATGGAATTCCTATCCGGCTCCGTAAAATGGGATCCTCAAATACCCGTATGTGCCTATGTGCTAGGGCACATTGTGTCACATTGTGTCACATTGTGCCTTTTCACATAAGCACATATCGGCACATAAATCATGTGCCTATGTGCTTGGGCACATTGTGTCACATTGTGCTTTTTCACATAAGCACATATGACAAAGAAGGGGTGCTGACGGTCATATGTTTTTCAAAAAGAGGGTGCCGAAATTGGGGTGCCCGGGATATTGCCATTGGGTATAGATGTGATGAGAATCTGATACAACTTCGTTGTAATAAGAGGAGATAACTCTATACGATTAAGTACAAGTTATGGGAAATCAAGCAATCTGATTGGTTAGTTATAATTTATATAAATGATCTAGATAAATGAAACAACACGAGTACACGGAATAGGGTCAGAACTAACAAGAATAGACTAGAATAGCTAAATATAGTAATAATAAGCAAAACTGTTCCAGTTAATAGGCTCTTCTACGCTACTGGAGTATACTCTAGGACAAAGAAACAGGACCAGATAGTCGAAAACTATTGCATATACAGATAGAAGCAGAGAATTCTGGGTAATGACCAAAGGAACGTGTCTTTTAATGGGAAAAACGTCATGGGATAGGGATCCAAAAAGGGATTCTGGGAGAATTCTAAGCCAGAACATTACTCCTATTCAATTGAACGCACCCCTTGCACCCCCTTAGTACTATAGCACTACGCGCTAAGCCGATAAATTGGGGAAATAAAGGGAGCGCGGTGGCTCAGTAGGTAGAGGTGCAGGCTGCAAGCCGAGAGGTCCTCGGTTCGAATCCCACCTGCGGCAACCGCGTTGTGTCCTTGGGCAAGACACTTCACCCCCATTGCCCATGTGGGGGCACGATGACGCCGTGTACTAAGGCGTACTGCACGTCGATAGTACGCATGTCTTCAACCAATCTAACCCTGCCTGTGCTGCAGAGTGGAGTTACGATTTTGGGGAGCTGGCAGCTGCTCGTCGTTGCTCGGTGGTTCTCTCCGGGTACTCCGGCTTCCTCCACCCGTAAAACTGTCACGGTCATGATTAGCCATTGTGCATAAATATGTGACCTTAAACATCAATAAATAAATAATATGGGGAAATAAAGTCAATTTCGGTGATTTTGGGTGGATTTTGGTGATTTGGAGGGATTGTCGGGTTGTTTGTGGTAATCAGATTTACTCTTCTGCAAAGGAACATATCCTACGAGCATCCCCTGTCTTGTTAGAAGCCATTGGTAACATAGCAATCACGTGCTACCATAGAAACCAAGATGGCGGCCTCCAGTATACAAAATGGACGACGGAAACACGTGTCACCCTAACAACACGCGCCGCGCATGCGCACTCACACCACGTATCACCATGGAGATGACGTCACAACATGTCCGCTCACGCGGGTTACCATGACAACACAACATGGCGCCACCACGTCACGTGACTATGACGTCACATGAGATCCGGCAATGAGATCCGGCAACCTAGGGGTGAAAGGTACGAGCTATACTACTAATATTGCCTGATCCAGAAAACCAACTAATTTACACAAGAAATGTACAAGCTGTGTGATTCCTGTCAAGTCCAACGAGGCAGTGGACATTGCACAAAAACGTTTCACTGATCTGTAAGATCGTATCATGGATTCGCTCTTGTTAGTAATCATAGTAGTATCGATTCGCCCTTGTTAGTAATCATTTATCTTCTTACGAGATTAGATTTGATACGTACGCTTTGACACGCACATGGAGCGTGGTGGCTCAGTGGTAGACTGTTGGACTTCTATGCTAGCGGTCACGAGTTCGATCCCCGTCCAGGACGACCCGCGTTGTGTCCTTAGGCAAGGCACTTTATCCCGGTTGCCTACATGCGTACTGCACGTCGGTGTTGCACATCTCTGTAACACCTGCTTGAGCGAAGCTTGCATAGAGTTAGGATGTTGAGGAACTGACAGTTGCTCGTCGATGTTCGGTGGTTCTCTCCGTGTACTCCGGCTTCCTCCACCAGTGAAACTATCACGGTCACGATTAGCCATTGTGCATAAGTATGTGACCTTAAACACTAATAAATAACTAAATAAATAAGTTTTGACACGCACACGCACATCCGTCCTAAGAGTATGTAGTACGCGGTCCGGGAGCCTAGCATGACCAATTAATTTATGATATAATCTTATAAGTGAATGATACCTTAACCCTTTGCACACTCATTTCAAAACACCGAACTTACAGCAAAAAAAATCCCATAATGCAATTAGCAATAACCAATTCAATCGTGTTTGACAGAGCTCATTGAGCTCTGTCAAAGAAGATTAAATGGGTTAAATTTCTAGTTGCATTATGGGAAAAAAATTTAAGTTTTAGTTTTAATTCTTCGACATTAGTGTACACAGTGTTAATATCCAAATTTCTCGCCTATCTATTTTGAGGAGGAGCTGACTCATGCTCGTCTTCAGTATTCAATATATTTAAGGGGAGCTCCTAATTAGTGACCTTCAAATTTATTATGTAATGGTGAGGGTATATGATTAAAATTTCTGCCCTTTGAGTAGAGCTGCTGGGATGTTTTTTTTTCACTTACAGCATTGTTAGAATCAGAAATGCCAGCAAGAAAGTGGTTGAGGCCGAGTCCTTTCTGGTTTGTTCGGGCGCATCATATAAATTGCTGTCTTGGTGCAAAGGTGCCGCCTTTAACTCTTTGCATACTGCTGGCGGATATTCCTGCTCAAAACAGGATTTCTCTTGACATTGTAATATATATAATTTGAGTACATTCATTCCAATTTCCACCTATAAATTGAATCGATAATTTAACCAATGATTTCTTGAGTAAAACTGAGAAGAATTTTCCATCAAATCAAGTCATGGCTGCTTTTCAGCAGCCATGACTCTAGATTTGATGAAGAATATCTTTAAAATACCCAACGGGTAAAGAGTTAATGCAGATAGGGCGGCACTTTTTAGACATTTGTCGATGCAGAGAGTATGCATATTCTACTCAGGGGCGGCGCTATAGGGTAGGGGTGTGCCCCCCCCCCCTCCCAGTAATTTTTCCAGGCGAGTTTTTGTCGCTTGGAATGGAGTCTTCGATATCGATTCCCTCTTGGTAGTAATCATGTACTTTCTTACGAGATTAGATCTGATACTCACGCCAATGTCACAAACGCAACCGGTCAAACGAATGAAGCACTGTAGTACCCGATTCCAAAGCCTAGCGTGACTCATTAAGAGTATGATACGTGTTAATTAAATAAGAACTTGCGTCACAACTACGCCATATATGACTTATTTTTCCCCCAAAATATGTCCCACAAAAATATCACCCCCCCCCCCCAAAAAAAAAGAAGCTTATGTCATCTCATTGGAATGAGATCGAGTCCAAAAAAATGAAAACTTCTAATGATTCAAGAAAATACTTTTACAAGTGCCGTCTGCCAATTCGTAAAGAGTTAAAGGTTCGCTGCCTTCCCCGCTGCCTCCGTTGGTCAGATTCAGATTCAGATTCTTTATTCACGGTACACATACATGTAAAATGGTTACAAATAAACATATTGCACAAATGTAATGAGTAATAAACCGTGGGAAGCGGCATAGTCTACCTGCCACCCCCTGGAAGAAGATGGGGTGATTGTAAGCAGATTGTGACTAAAAGAATGAACTGAGAGCCAGTTATGTAACACGTGATGGAGAATGACCATCGAATCATTACTTTTCTGGGATTAGAGTATTGGTGCTTCATATACGCCAGCGGAAAGATGGTGCTTCAAGGTAGGCACGAAGCAACCTGCCTATAGGACTCCCTCCACTACTTATCATAACACCTGAGGGCGGTAACAAGTCCCATCGTGAAGTTCGTATCGTTTGGACTGCGACAAAGAGGTTGGTCATGATGTTTGGGCGTGGTGTCTACGTTAGCTGCATCATCATCGTAGGATGTATTTGTTTAGATTTTTGTTTGCAAGTTCTTAATTGTATCCATATAGTATTTTACATAGCACCACTGTAAGAAGAAAGCGCAACAGGTTGCACAAGACAAAGATTCCAGATTTAGACGCAGACCACGACTTTGACAATTTCCAAATTTACGAAGTTTTCGAAGTGCAATCGGGGCAGTAGGGTTTATTGCAGCTGACATAACTGGAATATGAGGAAATGAATGTGGAAGTTAAGTTGTTCTTAAGCATGCTTCTGTCGCTAATAGTACGAGTTCGTCGTCCAGAGCATTCCATAGTTTCGGGAAGGAGTATAAAGGAAATTTATCCAGAGTCTGGGTCCGTGTTTTTTTCTATGTATAGGAGACCCGACTGTCTGGTTGTCCAACCAGACGGATTGTCAGTAACTTTAAATGTATCATCGAAAGAAACAGGTAATCTGCCGTTCTGCCATTCAAACGCGAACAGTAGTGCATGTAGCCTAAACAAATCATCAACCTTGAGTATTTGGTTTTCTTTAAACAGGGGATCTGAATGAGAATTGTACTTTTTGTTATTAATTATTCGTAATGATCGTTTTTGCAGGACAGCTAGTTTTTTGATAGCTCTTGAGTTGCCCCATGCCTGGATTCCGCATACCAAATGGCTATGTATGAGGGCGTAATACAATGTTTTCAGAGCTCCGTGGGGGAGGATATTTTTAACTTTGTTGAGACTATAGTTTGCGCGTGCTATTTTCGAGCATAATCGGGATATGTGAGCCTTGTAGGATAATTGTTCATCAATGCTAATTCCTATGAATTTCACAGATTTTTCTGTTTCAGTGGCCCCAACCTTGTTAATGTTTTGATTATTTATTTTTACCTCTTGACAAAGATTTTTGTTCCTACCTTTATTTGGATTAAGTATGATATACGAGGTTTTCTTAGCATTCAGCATTAACTGGTTCACAGAGCACCATTCGAATAGTTTCTGAAGCTCGTCATTGAAATACGGTGTAATGGGATTATTGTCGGCGCCCGGGCAGTGTGCAGTGGTGTCATCGGCAAATGATAAAAGATTGAGTGAAGCCCTGTGGTACACCGCAACTCTGTTTAGCTAAGTCCGATTTGTGTACTCCGTACAAAACATATTGAGACCTGTTGGACAAGTACCTTCTAAACCAATTGTTGGTGACACCTCGGATATCATATTTTTCCAGTTTACCTAATAGTATTTCGTGATTTATGGTGTCAAAGGCCTTTGACAAATCCAGGAACAGTGCTAAGGTGCTGGTTTTTTTCCTGTTTATTATTTTCTATTGCGATGCTTTTAAGGAGCTAAAGAACTGTCGTTTTCGGAACCCGTATTGGTGAGGGAACAAAATATTAAATCTATTGAGGAAACTAGTTAGTCTCACTTCCATGAGTTTTTCCATTACTTTTCAGAATACCAGAAGTATACTGATAGGTCTGTAATTTGTAAAGCTGTGCTCGTCAGTAGGTGTAAAGTGAGAGTCCCAACTCACTTTTTTGTGTTCATGTACATCGTGTACACGTACACGTACGTGTACCCATAGAGTTCATTGTTAAAATGTACAAAATTTCGAGAATTTTACAAAAATATTTTTTTAATAAATTTGAGTTGGAACTCTCATTCATTCATTATCGCATTCTAGGTGGTGCGATCAGTCATTGGCGAACGATTGAGAGTTCCAACTCATGATGCACGGAAGAAATTGACCCTCGAATTTTCCCAACAGTCATCGTCGCGTTCTAGACAGTGCGATCAGTCGTTGACGAACGTGTTGAGATTTCCAACTCAGAAAATATAAAAATTAAGATGTCGAAAAAAATTTAGAATCAATGAAATTCTCGACGTTCGTCATCGTGTTCTAGAAGGTGGTGGGTGTGATCCGGTCGTTGACGAACGATTGAGAGTTCCAACTCATGATGCACGGAAGAAATCGACCCTCGAATTTTCCCAACGTTCATTGTCGCGTTCTAGACAGTGCGATCAGTCGTTGATGAATGCGTTGAGAGTTCCAACTCAGAAAATATAAAAATTAAGATGTCAAAAAAAATTTAGAATCGATGAAATTCTCGACATTCGTCATCGTGTTCAAGACAGTGGTGGGTGTGATCCGGTCGTTGACGAACGATTGAAAGTTCCAACTCATGATGTACGGAAGAAATCGACCTTCGAATTTTCCCAACGTTCATTGTTGCATTCTAGATGGTGCAATCGGTCATTGACGAATGCATTGAGAGTTCCAACTCAGAAAATATAAAAATTAAGATGTCAAAAAAAAATTTAGAATTGATGAAATTCTCAACGTTCGTCATCGTGTTCTAGACGGTGATGGGTGTGATCTGGTCATTGTCGAATGATTGAGAGTTCCAACTAATGATGTGTGGAAGAAATCGACCCTCGAATTTTCCCAACGTTCATTGTCGCATTCTAGTCGGTGCGATCAGTCGTTGATGAATGCGTTGAGAGTTCCAACTCAGAAAATATAAAAATTAAGATGTTGAAAAAAAATTAGAATTGATGAAATTCTCGACGTTCGTCATCGCGTTCTAGTTGGTGCTGGGTGCGATCTGGTCATTCACAAATGATTTAGAGTTCCAACTCAGGATGCATGGAAGATATCTGAGTTGGAAATCCTCAATCGTTCGTCATCGCATTCTAGATGTTGCAATCGATCGTTGACGAATGCGTGGCGGTTTCCAAGACAGAAATGTGAAAAATTAAGACATTTGAAAAAATTCGAATCGACGAAATTTTCGACGTTGAGCATCGCGTCCTAGACGGCATGATCGATCATCGACAAATGGTGAAGATTTCTAGTGCAGGAACAGATGAAAAAATCGCGAGGAGTTGAGATAAATTGTAACAAAATCACGAGATCTGCGAGAGGAAATAAAAAAGTGATTGATATAATATAGGAGAAAAAAATATATATAAATAAATAGTTATTTAAAAATATATAAAATATCGAATCGAATAGATAATAAAATATACGTAAATCATGAACAATTCCAAGTTTGTGAGAGCGTCGTTTGTTCTAAAGTATTGATGAGAGCCTACGCATTCTGCGTGAATGAACAACTAGTTCACCTCTTGTTCGAACGATGCGTCGGGTGTCGGGATCATCTAGACTTCGACATCAAGTATTTCGCGTTCGAACACGTTCGAATCGACGACGTGATCAAGTTTTGGAGGAGATTCGTCTTCTGTAGTGGGCGAGGCAGGCCCACCGGTTCGGAAGAAATGAAATTGGCGCATAGAAGTCTGACTTTAGAAGACAAGGGATGCATCTTGAAATTATTGCTGGAGGGAGCATATGACACGACTAAGTTTTCTTGTTGATATAAATAAGGGGGAGAATAGAAAAATAAAATAATAAATACATGCGTAAATAATATAGATAAAAATTAGAAAGAAAAAACACAAAAAAAGAAAACCAGAAATAAATCCGTCGTTAGATGACGACGAGGATGAGAAGCCGAACGGCGTTTTGCCAATGGCGCCGTCACTAGAAGAAAAAGAAAGAGGAGAGAGCTATCACATCGATCAAGTCTGTAGAATCTAATTGTATCTGACTCGAGAGAGAGACTCTCGTCATTCTCTCAAGAAGAAGTATTCGTGCCTCGTGAAATTTGTCAACTCATCATGATTTCCATGGCTTTACACGTGGCTGGCGTTCCGATTGTGTTGACCATAGAAGAAGTGGATCTCGCCGCCGGATTGTTTAGCATGGTCGGAAACTTTTTGAGTAGGAAATTATATCTGAAGGCTAGGAAACACAAAAAGATTCGTGTCTTGGCTGACTC
Source organism: Pictodentalium vernedei (assembly GCA_031216915.1). Classification (NCBI taxonomy): domain Eukaryota; kingdom Metazoa; phylum Mollusca; class Scaphopoda; order Dentaliida; family Dentaliidae; genus Pictodentalium; species Pictodentalium vernedei. The sequence continues at coordinate 628,271,112 of CM062296.1, read as the reverse complement.
CAAGATCGACACGATATCCGAAATGATCTTGATGGCGTTGAAAGATGGTAGGATATCAGACGGAGAATACTTCACGATATTGGGTGAGAAAACAAAATACGATGCCAAGAAAGAAGCTGTGAGAATCAAGACTCGTCAGATCATCAAGGAAGAGATGAAGGATTTTCTCGTGGAAAGGGGGAGGAAAGAGGTTAGGGAGGAATTCGGTAAGTTGATAGAACTCAAGAGCAACAATTGAAATAATATATATAATAAGAATAGAATTTTTAAAGGAAAAAAATATATTAAATTTATATATAAAATTAAAAAAAAATAAATACGAAATTATTTAAATAACCCTCAAAAATGTATTGCATAAAGTGTAAGAGAGTTACCGAGATCGGTAATTCTCGAGAAGTACGAACTAAAAATGACAGACAGATGCTTAGCAGAATTTGCAAGGTGTGTGGTTCGATCAAGACTCGATTTGTCAAAAAAACGAGAGGCGAATGCATCATGAATAAAATGATCAATAATCTACCTTTCGAAAAGCATCTGCCGGGTCACAGTTTCATGGGACCCGGGACAAAATTGAACAAGAGACTCAATGCCGATCTGACTCCTAAATGTTGGAGCAAACCCGTGAATAGGGTGGATGTGGCCACGTACGATCATGATCTGTGCTACGTTAGATATCCCACAACCAAGACTTGCAAGGACATCTGCGACAAAAATATGTTGGCGAAATTGAGACATATCGACACTGACTAGGAGAGAGAAGCTCGAACGTTAGCTGGTCGACAAAGTGATCGGTATGAAACGTCGATTTGGATGGGGTGTTAAAAAAAAGCGTCTTGGAAAAGAAGAAGAAGCAATTATTGATGAGCAAATTGGCCGAAGAGCTACACAAGCCCATCATGCATAGATTTCGAAAGAGAAGGGTGTTCGTGAAGGGTTTGGATGACATTTGGTCCGCCGACTTGGTCGACATGAGATCGTTTTTGAGGTGGAACGAGGGCGTCAAATATCTATTGACAGTCATCGACCTGTTTTCCAAATATGGTTGGATCAGAGTCCTGAAGAATAAATCACGACCTTGCGTCGCCGAGGCTCTGAAGAGCGTGTTCGTCTCGTCTTCTCGAAAACTGAATAAATTGTGGGTGGACAAGGGGAAGGAATTCTACAACAAGGACGTTTGTCCATTGGTCGACCTCTATTCGATCGAAAACGAAGAGAAAGCCAGCATTGTGGAACATTGGAATCGAACGATGAAGGAAAAGATGCACAGGTACTTCGTGGCGAATTCGACCAAGAAATACATATACGCTCTGAACGGTCTGGTCGAAGATTACAACAACGTGTGACACAGATCGATCAAGATGACCTCCATGGAAGCTAGTGATCCTCGAAACGAAAAACGGTTCTATGCGAATCTATATCCTGAAAGATCTAAGATCAGGAAGGAGTCTAGACCGCCGAAATTTGCGGTCGGTAATCGAGTGATAATCTACGCTTATAAGAAGCACTTTGAAAAGGGTTTCACTTCTCAATGGACCACGGAAATCTTCGTGATAATCGGAATATTTCACACCGATCTGGTGACTTACGAAATCGAAGCTTTGGATGGCGAAGAGATTGTCGGAAAGTTTTACGAACAACAATTGCAGAAGCCAAAGTTTTATTTAAAAAAAAATATATATTTACTCTCTTTAACAGTTTCTTGTTTACACACACATATATATAAAGGAAAAAAAATAATAATAAAAATAAATAAAACTATTTTTAGAAAAGAGCAAACGAATTAATAAACAAAAAAAAAACTTCAAAAATGGCAAATATACTAGATATCACACAAGGCATACTGAAAGATGAAAGTATTCAGGAATACGAGGTTCACGAATATGAGCCGATAACCGGAACGAGTTTGAACAATGCGGGAGAGATAAGAATCATCGAAACCCAAGATCTATTTGTTCATCCTAGCAAGAGTTACATAGTGGTACAGGGACATCTCACCAAGGAAGATGGGAGCGAATACGCCGACGATGACACGGTTACTCAAGCCAATAATGGCATCATGCATCTATTCAGTAATATAAAATACTTGCTATCGGGACAAGAGATAGAATCTGTGTTTCATCCTGGTCAGGCCACCACGATGTTCGGACTCTTGACGTATCTGGAAGATTTTTCGAAATCCAGGGGACTTAATCAGTTGTGGGTGAAAGACACCGTCGGCCCCGCCAACGCCGGCACCGCCACGATATTCGACTACGTCGTCAAGATGTCCAGACCCAAAGGAACGTTTTCATTCAGGATCCCTTTCAAACACATCTTCGGTTTCATGGACGATTACAACAAGATCATGTACGGATTCAAACACAATCTGACATTGATTCGAAAGGGATTTGAGAAAGAAGTATCATGGTCTGGTCGAATTGATGAGCAACCCTAATATATCTCCCGCCGAATACAAGTCGATGTATCCCATGTTCGTATTCAACATCAGTAAACAGAGCAAACAACTCAAGAGTAGCGTCTTAAATATTCAGATCAAGATGCAATTCGATAGGAACGTGCTGAGAAAAACCTAGGCCTTTGCCCTGGTCTTGTCGGATAGAGAATTACAATTCGAATCGCATGGAAATAAGATGTCAATCATTTGATGAAAATAAAATAAGTAATTATTAATAAACAAAAAACCCAAAAATAATAAAAGTAATAATTAAAAAATATAATTACAAAAATGAATGATAAAGAAAGAGAGTACTTGAGAAGAAACAGATGTGGTTTGATTAAAAATATTTCGCAAGATTCACTAGCAATAATTCTAGACACTTTAGTCGGAACAGAACCTTTGATATTAATCTACTATATGAGACGCGAAATCGAAAGTAAAATTTTGATAAAAGATAAGACCAGAAAACTTTTAGACACGTTGATGTTTTGAGGACCAACTGCTTTTCAAGAATTTATAAAAGCTCTCCAAAATGCCAAAATAGATGTTGATGTGTGTTTCGAGATAGGCGATCCAATTTCACGAGATGAAACATTACAAGAAATAACGTATTAAAAACAAAAAAATAAAAAGTAATGAGATCTAGAGAGATTGAACCTCTTTCTAAATCTCATTACTTTTTATTTTTTTTTTGTTTTTTTGTTTTTAATAATTACTCATTATTTTTAATTAATTATTTCCACACGTTCACTGTTTGTTCAGAGAATCTAGTTTGATCAGTAGGCTCACCACGGAAGTCACGGATTCGGGATTATCGGTTTTCATTCTGCAATTAATCCTGTCTCTGGCGTTCACTTCGAGAGGCGTGCCAAACGTGCTGACATTCGAGTGTTGATTCTCAGTCTTTTTGATGCTGTATCTCTTATCACTCTCTACTCTGTTCACCATGAGACTGACGACCACTCTGTTATTCAAATCCGTGGAAGCCAGAGACATTCGAATGATTTCACCTCCCAACAGCATGGGATATCCCACCTGACCATGTTGCAATCCGCTACCTCCATTTCCGAAAGACCATTTGGTTTTTCCCTCGTCTAATGCGCCGCTCTCCTCAGCCCACACGGTAATCAATTGCCTGGCATATTTGACTTTGTCCACCACCGAAATCAGTGTGCAGGCGCCAGACGTGTGCACAGGATCCGGCAGATTCGTGAGCACATGTCCGCCCATGTCTAGTTTACCTTCCATGATGTCGTCTTTTCTCCAGCCTGAGTTGTCGTCCACGTACTGCCTACTGACTGTGCTGGAATCAAATTCGGGATCGTGATCGAGATCAAATAAATTCTGACCGTTCATGTTGATGCCGCCCTTCATGATTGTTTGTTCAGGTAGAGATCGTCCACTTGTGATTCTATGTATTCTTGAGATCATGTCACGGTGGAATCCATGTAGCCCCTGTTGACCGTGGGGGAGTCCTCGTCCACATCATTGATCTTTGACAGATTCAATATCTTGTTGAATCCCGCATTCAGATCTGATTTCATTTCTCGTCTGTCAGATTTTCTTTGTTCCAGGTCTACGTAGTGTTTGGTCGCTGCATCCTTGGGATTCGTGGGAGTGGCCACGTTCGTTATCTTGTTGGAACTGGCGTTCAATTTCGATTGCATCGTTTTCTGAACGTATCTACCTCTCAGGTGTTCTCTGAATCACACGTGAGAGTCGTCCACGTATTTCTTAGTCGTGGCATCAGTGGAATCTATGGGATTCACGACATTCACCAAACGTTTGGATTTCAGATCCAGATCGTCGGTCTTGGCTCTATTCATGTAATTATCTCTCATGATTTGTTCGAAATTCGCATTCCCCCTGTCGACATATTTTTTAGTCATCAAATCTGTGAGATCTACTGGCTCGGGGAGATTGTAGAGCTTGTTATCGTTCATGTTCAAAGGTTCCTCTCGAGGTTCGTATCTCCGAACGTAATGTTCGTCCAAGTTGGCGACGTCATAACCATCGCCGACTTGGAGTGTGTTCCTCTTCTTTTTGGGGTGACTTTCATTGTCACTGCTACCAAATTTATCGACTGGCATAAATTCGGGATCGTGATCGAGACCGAATAAATTCTGACTGTTCGTGTTGATGCCACCCTTCATGGTTCCACATGATTGTTTGTTCAGGTAGAGATTGTCCACTTGTGATTCTATGTATTCTTGAGATCGTGACATGGTGGAATCCACGTAGCCCTTGTTGACCATGGTGGAGTCCTCGTCCGTATTGTCGATCTTCAACAGATTCAATATCTTGTTGAATGCTGCATTCAGATCCGATTTCATTTTTAGTCTGGCAGACTTTCTTTGTTCCAGATCTACGTAGTGTTTGGTCGCTGCATCCTTGGGATTCGTGGGAGTGGCCATGTTCGTTATCTTGTTAGAATTGGCGTTCAATTCCGATTGCATCGTTTTCTGAACATATCTACCTCTCAGGTGTTCTCTGAATCGCACGTGAGAGTCGTCCGCATATTTCTTAGTGGAATCTATGGGATTCACGACGTTTACCAAACATTTGGATTTCAGATCGAGATAGTTGGTCATGGCTCTATTCACGTAATTATCTCTCATGATTTGTTCAAAATTCGCATTCCCCCTGTTGACATATTTTTTAGTCATCGCATCTGCGAGATCTACCAGCTCAGGAAGATTGTAGAGCTCATTATCGTTCATGTTCAAAGGTTCCTGTCAAGGTTCGTATCTCCGAACATAATGTTCATCCAAGTTGGCGACGTCATAACCATCGCTGACGTTGAGCGTGTTCCTCTTCTTTTTGGGGCGACTTTCGTTGTCACTCCTACCAATTTTATCGACTGGCATGTTTTGGGGTTTTTTTAAATATATTTCAACACGGTTTTAAGAATGAATTATTTTTCACTTATTTTATTTTTTGTTCTATTCGATTAAGTTTTTTTAAAATATTTTTTTTACCTTTATATATATACTATATAAAAAAAATCTCTCTAATGTAAATCGTTGAGAATGTCTTGAAACCGATCTCCTTCCGACCATCTCTTGAGAACATAGAGACACAGGTGACCACAAAACGCTTGATCTGGCAATTGCACTTGTTCTGTATTGTAACGAACTACCGATTCATCAAAATAGTTCTTTATTTCTTTTGGCGGCTAGATTCCGTAGCTGTCGAAATAATAATTCTTCTTCCCAAGTGAGTGCCTTCGCCCGATAAATTGTCCAGATTTAAAATTCCTCATTCTGATTGTCATCGAGGTCTTCTCTTTGGCAAGGCATCTCTGGAAAACACGCCTCGAAAATCTTTGATTTTCAAGGCATTCACCGCATTCGACAGATCGATGTTGGATAGGGGTTCGTTAGGTAAGACGACACCTTCTACGGATATCCGTATTTTCTTATTCATAAATGTATATATTTTTTTATTTATTTTATTATAATTCATTAAATGATGTAATTTTAATTTTTTTTATTTTTCTTTTTCTTTTTAAACTAAATTTCTCAATGTCTCTATCGATTTCCATAGTCTTGTATTCGTCTAATTCCTCTTGATTTTCTGGAATCTCATCATTAATCATATCCAAAACCCAATGTTCGAGTGCCAAAGTGCTTATTTTATCGTCTAACATGAATCACTTATCGTCGTCAGCCGTCAGCAAAATCTTGTTGATTATTTTGGTATACAAGTCATGATTGTTGCTTTGAATCGATTTCATAGTCTTGTACACCGGCCCACTTCTGAACAGACAATCTTTATACTCTTGGAAAGAGATTTTTTTCTTCACCACGCATGCTTAAACCCCTTTGCACTTCTTGATCTCTTTGCCTTCTAGGCGATAAGCATACAGTTTGGGTCTCAAACCCACGAATTCAGCAATTTGTTTACCACCGCTCTCATCTTTAAATTTACCCAACACCTTCTTGTTGTCGTTCGATGAATGTTAGACGGACGATCGATGGGATAATTGCTCGTGTCGAACCACGTGACCATGTCTGGAGATATATCTCAGTAGACGTCTTTCATCTCTATCTCATAAACCAAACTGTCCGTGTCTGTGAACAGTAGTTTGGCTTTCTCGCCGAATTTCCGTTTGACGTAATCGTAGTGAAACTCGTACATCAGTTGCTTGCTGATATCTAAGATGATCGGTCCGAGATAATAGGGTTTGTCGAACTTCAGGGTCGTCTTTTGCATGTGAACGGCCACTAGATTTTCATCTAATACGGTTTGATGTCTGTAATTGGGTTTCACCACTAATTGTTTAGCTCTTTTCTCAGACGTGATGAGTCGAATGTCGGTTCTCTTCCTGATGTTTTCCATCGATTTACCATTACAGTCTTCCGGATAGTTCAAATCGACTTCTAAAATGCAAGAATAGTCTCTCCATTTTTGCATCTCTTCTGGTTCCATCATCCATTCAAACTTTCCAGTCGGTAAAGGATGGCTCATGGCCCAACAGTATAGATTATTAGCGTCCCAATACTGTATGTATTTATTCGATCGTTCCTTCTTTCATGTAGGGATTGTTAGCTTCAGAATACCTGTGGGAGATCATCGAGACGCCACCTCTCGTGGCCTTTTCGAACATGAGCAACATGTCCACGTCAGATAATAATTCCAATTGGACTTTGGTGGTCTTCAACAGAGTGTCCCATGCCAGGCCGGGTGGGTGAAACACCAAGCCGGATCCAGATCGTAATTTCGATGACAGACGTCTCAAAAATTTTCAAACACATCTGCTAGGAATAGAACATCAGTCTTCAAATAGAGATCGTGATAATCTCTCATGGTTTTCATATCGAATGATTTCCACACATTTTCAGCGTGTTCGCAATCCTCATCGGAAATGTCGGATTCATATAATTTCAAATAAAAATCTTCTTCCGAAAGTAGCGTGGTGTCATCGAATCTCTTTAGATCGTTCATGTAATCGTAAGGATAGACTCCTTTCCTCAACATGACATCTACTTATTCTCCGAAGTGTTCGCTCGTGGTTTTAAATTTATCCTCACTCATGTTATCAACTAATTTTTCCAGACCGGTTGACATGAATTTAAAACTGTCGATGAAACGTATGGCTCTACAAATGGATTTTGTTTCTTCTTTCGATGTCTCTTCGTCAATTACTCTTTTTTCTCCACGACCTTCCATTTCATGAAGGAAATGTATCTGTCTTCACTATTCGCGATGCAGTTTAATTCTTCATGGGAGGTAGCAAGATTTATCACGAACAGATGACTGTCGTAACCCGAGAGATTGTGAAATATCACCGGATAGAAAGTGGTGTCTCAATATCTTAAATTACACTTGCTGTGGGCCGGACCACGATACAGACCTGTGCAATGATCGTGGTCTCTGACTTTCTTCTTTTCTCATAAATTCTCGTTGAACGATTGTCTGCATATGTGACAATCGGTGGCTCTGTTATTTTCGTCCTGTTGCTCTCGCGTGATGATCATTTTCGCCAGAGTTTTGAATTTGTTGTATAAAATTTGAATTTTCGATTCATGGTCGTGGCGTCGTTCCAAGACATATCTTTGACGTTCATCTTTTTTTTATTTAGGTTTTTTCAACTCAATTTTTTTATGTTTTCAAACTCGGTTTTATAAATATATATTTTTTATTATTATTTATTTATATTACACCATCATGGGTTCTCTTCAACCCAGATCCACTCGTCATTTTGGCTAGATCTTGTATGGGTACCACAGCATCCTTAAAATCTTTCCAACTTTTCGATGATCGCTCTAACGTAGCTTGCTTCACCGGTGGGCTGATCAGTTTATATTGATCAATGCATCCGCCATCCTCTTGCCCGGTTCCAAAGCGATCCTACCACTAGCTTCGAAGCGGCTTTCTTACCAGCATCCAAGGCCATCTTCTTACCGACCTTGAGTGCGGTCGATGTGAGTTTTCTACCGGCATCGCTTGTGAATGCTCGCATTATAGAATCCACGATACCAGAACCGCCTTGGACGTAAGTTCTGACATATCCCTTGTTCTTTATCACCAACATATTTTTATTTTTATATATATTTTGTTTTTCGCTCGTAAATCGTTTTTTTTTTTTTTGTTTTAAATACTTTTTTTATTATTTTTAGTGTAGATTTACTTTTATTTATCTATTTTGTTTTTCTCTACTTACTATATATCAATCTTTCAATTCGTTCATCAACTTTTTATAATCTTGTCTATCCAAGACCTTCTGCCTCAACAATTCGTCACATATACTCACTATCTGATTATCCACCCCCGTATTACCGGCGCGCAGACTAGCCATCAACAATTTCAATCTCTCGAACAGAGCGTCGGAATCGCATGGAAGAAAAGTGGTTATCACTCCCTTTCCCATCACCGATTCGACGAATTTTTTTATTTATCAACCATATGGGTCTCACCACATTCGTCCACTTGTAACCTCTGTTGGCTTTGGGTCTCATCTTTCTGGCATCGTTATTCCTCTTCATGGCATGGGTCTGAACCAGAATGTCGCCATAATTGTCGTGATCCTCATTTGTGTAATCTCCAGGCTTGTCGTATCGAAGCAAACTTTGTAGTCCTGGAGTATTCGGATACTTATTCTGACCAACGATGAAATATCGACCCTCCTCTCGCACTTCAGTGTCACCCACAAAAGTCCTACCTTTTGAATCCTTGAGAATTCCATACGACATATCTCTCTTACCACCATCATCGGACGACACGATGCTACTAGTGGTAATAGTTGAAGCTGTATCATTGCTCTCGCTCACATCGGTTTCAATTCTCACTGGAACGTAATCCGACCGAGATCTTCAAACGGAAAATGGTGTAAAACTACTGGGTAACGAACTCGTTCTCAAAGAACTCTCTTTTATGGATCTCAGTTCCTTGACGATCTCCTTCTTGCTTCGTTCCTGAACCTTCGTCATGGGTTTGAATAGTTTGGTGGTCTCTCATCTCAATTCCACCTCCCCCAATTGTCTTCTTCTGTCAGCGGACCGAATGCTTTCCTTGAGCCACTCATATTCGTCGAGGAGCTCGTCCCTTTGCTTGGAATCTTTGATGTGCAAAAACATTTTTTCTCTCGATTATTAATATTTCTTTTTAGAGTGTGGTAACGTCGATTTTTTATTATTTATTATTCTCAAAATTAAATGTGATTAATTTTAGGTTTTTAAGTAAATAAAATTTTTATGTCTTTAATATATATAACTAAAGGAGTTGAAAAGAAAAGAAAAAACATACAAATAAAACATCGATAATGCATGCCTTCATCGCTTCAAATGCATTAAATCACATCTGCGGTTATTTCCCACAGTGAGAACTCAGAGTTAATCTTTGATCTGCTCGGCTTTCATCCTTAGAACTGTTTCAGCTAAACACAACTTTAATGCCAGCAAAAAAACCAGTATCGCTTAATGAGTTATGGTGCAGTTTGATTAAATGCATTTTCATACTTTTATATTATACCTTTATAATAGTAATAGTTTATTCAAGCAAAATAACACCTACAGAGAGGCAGACAGATTGCATAAAGAGTATACTTCGCAAAAAATTTCATTCTCACTGCGCTTCGAGAAACACGTTTGAAAACATCCATTATAATAACCATTCACACAGACACTCGCCTATTCAATAGATGAACGATAAACGTTTTTTGAAAACAACCATTATAATAACTATTCACACACACACACACACTTAACCATCCAATAGATGAATGAAAACGTTCATTTACATGTGCATTTATTAAACGATTAGGTGAAATGAAGAAACTCGACAAAACTGTTTTGTTAGAATTTATCTCAACTTCTCGCGATTTTTATTCCCCCGAAAAAAATTCGGGGGAATCTGCCGTGACGTCGTCCATCTGTCCGTCTGTCCGTCTGTCCGTCTGTCCATCTGTCTGTCTGTCCATCCGGGCGTAGACGGAATTCGTGTCCGCTCCATAACTTCTTACAGCCTTCAAGGATATTAATGATACTTGGTATTATTATTGCCCACAACCAGAGGGTGTGTCGCGAATAAGGTTGGAATGGCTATCAAGGCTTTTTTCGGGGGAATCAGCCACCCTTTGGTGGCCATCCTCTAGTTTCATCTATTCCTGCACTAGAAATCTTCACCGTTCGTCGATGATCGATCGCGCCATCTAGGACGCGATGACAAACATCGAAAATTTTATCGATTCTAATTTTTTCAAACGTCTTAATGTTTCGCATTTCTGTCTTGGAAACCGCCACGCGTTCGTCAATGATCGATCGCACCATCTAGAACACGATGACGAATGATTGAGGATTTCCAACTCAGATTTGTTCTGTGCATCCTGAGTTGGAACTCTCAATCGTTCGTCAACGACCAGATCGCACCCACCACCATCTAGAACGCGATGACGAACGTCGAGAATTTCATCGATTCTAATTTTTTTCGACATCTTAATTTTTATATTTTCTGAGTTGGAATTCTCAATGCGTTCGTCAACGACTGATCGCACCGTCTTGAACGCGACGATGAACGTTGGGAAAATTCGAGGGTCGATTTCTTCCGCGCATCATGAGTTGGAACTCTCAATCGTTCGTCAATGACTGGATCGCACCCACCACCGTCTAGAACGCGATGACGAACGTCGAGAATTTCACCGATTCTAATTTTTTTTGACATCTTAATTTTTATATTTTCTCTGAGTTGCAACTCTCAACACGTTCGTCAACAACTGATCGCACCATCTAGAATGCGACGATGAACGTTGGGAAAATTCGAGGGTCGATTTCTTCCATGCATCATGAGTTGGAACTCTCAATCGTTCGCCAATGACTGATCGCACCCTCTAGAATGCGATTATGAACGAATGAGAGTTCCAACTCAAATTTATTAAAAAAAAGTTTTTGTAAAATTCTCGAAATTTTGTACATTTTAACACTGAACTCTCTGGGTACATGTACGTGTACGTTTCACGATGTACATGTACACAAAAAGTGAGTTGGGACTCTCACTTTACACCTACTCTCGTCACCCGCTTTAAATTTGGGTATCACCTTCGCGATCTTCATCCTGTCTGGTACTTTGCCGTTTAGGAAAGAGCTGTTAATTATATGTGTTAGAGGATCCAATATTTCGGTTATTGTATGCTTAAGAAGACAGGTTGTGATATCATAGCCGTCTTTAGATAATTTCGGCTTCATTTTATTTAGTACTCGGTTGACTTCTGTGGAATATGTAGGTATTAAATAAAGATTATTGGAGACATTGTTGTCCATGTAATCTGTGTAGAACTTATTAGGTTTCTGAATCTGTTCCGATGTGTTTTTCCAATGTTGATCAAGAAATTGTTGAATTCTTCTGCGATGTCATGGGGCTCGCTTAACTCAACGTTGTCCTGGATGAAGAACGAGGGTAATCTGGCTTCATATTTTCCTTTATTGATGGCTTTGTTTAAAATTTGCCACGTTCTTCGCATATTGTTTTTGTTTTCGTTTAGGATATCTCTATAATAGGTAGCGTTACATTTTTTTTTACCTTGTTGAAGATTCTACAGTAGTTTTTATAGTTTTCTGAGTTCCTTTCGGTGGGATCTTGGAGTTTTTTCTTGTAGAATGTTTCTTTATTGTTGGACCATATTACAAGCCCCCTTGTCATCCAGGGCTGTTTTTTAATAATTTGTTTGTTCTGGCGAACACGTTAGAGAGGGAATGCTACTTCATAGGCTTTCATATAGATGTTTAGAAAGGTTTCATATAACTCATTGGGACAATTCGACTGCATTATAGGACTAAAATCACTTTGCGAGATAAGTGTTTTGAATTCAACAATTCTTTCTGCATTTATTATTCTTTTTAGTGTAAAGTGTGGTGTATCTTTTGGTTTGGGTTTTTCTTCAATATAAAAAACACCAAAATGATCTGACTCGTCAGATATGACTGTTCCAGGTAATGTTGCTCGTGAAACGTTATTAGAGAAGATATGATCTATCAGAATAGCAGAACGACAGTTTACTCTCGTTGGCTTGGTGATATACGACAGAAAGCCTTGATTGAACATGAGATTAACAAATTCTTCCGTTTTTGAGTGTGTAGTTGCTTTTAGAAGGTCTAGATTAAGATCCCCCATAATATAAACCTTTTTATTTTCGGCATTTAGAACATTCGTTATTTCATTTAATTTTGATAAGAAGAGGTTGATGTCGGCTTTAGGAGGAGTGTTGGCAGGGACGTTCCGAAGAGGTTTCGATTGGGGGGGGGGGGGGGGTGTGAGGTCCTGTATTTTCCAATTTTTGTTTGTTTGTTTGTTTTTTGGTTTGGGGTTGTTTAAAAGCAAAGCACAAGGGGTCTAAAACGCGGCAGTTAGTGGGTACATGAGAGTTTAAGAAAGGATATTTTACGTGTAGTGGCTGGGATTCGGTAGCACAAGCAGACAAGCTAGGACCAACAGTTCGATTGTAAACCATACTTTTCGAACTGTGGCCTTTTGAAGAATAGTGTCAGTTGGTAACTAGGTAACATATCGTCGCCTGAGTGCCATGATGTTGAATGTTTCCTTTGGGTCCCACCGAATTATAGTATGCAGGTGACGATATTTTTGCTCGTACATTTTTACTCAACGAATATTATCCAAAGTAATTCCAGGCAAGCCAGACTATAATCTACAAACCCAAGCAGGGTTAGCGTTGATTGAAGGCATATCGGTCTGCCTGCAAATCCACCATACAGTACACCCATATCTCCAACTATTGACAAAAAGTGGCGTCGTTTATTGATGGTCCAAAGAGTCGCGTTGCTCATGCTTTCCACCAGTGCTAATCTTTTCAGCCACATTATCGTGCCATTGCGAATGCAAGAAAAGTACCTACTGCAACCCAAGCCCAAGGGCGCAACTGAGTCGGTTGAGATAACTTGAGATACGATCTGAAAAGTAACCAAATTCAGGCCGAGGGTTGTTACTTTTCGGTCTTCGGAAGTTCGGATCCCGGGTACTGAGCCACAGCATTCCAGATTAGAGATACAGACTCTAGCTCCAATAACGAGCAACTCGGCATTGTGGCTGGAGTCTGTATTTCTAATCTGGAATGCTGTGACTCAGTATCTGAAAGTGAAAAATCAGAATCACTTCTAGCGAGTACTGAGAAATAGTACTGATTAGTCACTCTCAACTCCCAGGAGACCCGCCGCCGTCAGCGGTTAAGTTAGGAAACTGTAACACAGTGCCGTAGCGCCCATAGAGGCCGTGGGGGGGGGGGGGGGGGGGGTTGAGAAAATTAAGCTATTGAGTCTCTTTCAAGATTTAGCGAATTTTAAATGTTCACACCAAGGTGTGCCACCAGTTTCTGGAGGCCTGGTACGATCCTGTTAAAACAGACTGTAGGTTCAAGTAACAACGTATCACCAAAAAATATGGAAAAATAGGAAACTGTTGAAGAGATTTTAAATCTAAAATTTGGAAAACAAAAACAGCCAGCACATGAAATGATAGTTTTGGCAAATAGCAAAAATCGACTTGAAAATTTTAAAATTTTATTAATTTTTTTCCAACTTTTGATTTGACCCACAAAATTTCCAACTTTTGAAAATCAGGCTCTTTATTGGGGGGGGGGGGGGGGGTGAGACACCCCCCACACCCCCTGTCGGAACGTCCCTGAGTGTTGGGTCTATAGATGACGCCAATAATTCTGGGTTGGTATTTATGTTTAATTTCAATAAACAGAGATTCGAAAACATGGGGAATAAAGAACTAAATATCATTACGAACTCTATAGGTTATTCCTTCTTTAATATATAGACCAACCCCTCCTCGACCATCATCATTCTCGGGTCTCATACGTTTAATAATCGGGGCATAGCCATCCAGACTGAACGACATCTCTGGAGGAATTTGGAATATTTAGGTAAGTCCTATTATGTCGAAGAAGTTCTTTCCTGTTAGTAGGTTATATAGCATGTTTTGGAAGGAATCCCAATGGGCCTTCAGGCTTTGGCAATTGAGATGGAATATTGAGAATCCTGCGTCTATTTTACAAGCCATTGACTGAAAGTCACTCGGCGATCAGTAGTTGCAGTCATTTGCGCGTTTTTTTCTGGGGATTCATCATTTTCTGCCAAGGAACATATTTTCTCATTATTGAGCTGTATAAATTCGTACTCTGCGTCTACCTGCACCTCGTCGAGTGTAATGTTACCCGGCATAATTCAGTACTACATACTACCATCCTTTCTCGCTGGACAAATATACAAGACATAAATACAATATATTGTTCCAAGATGAAGATAAAAGAAGGTTAAGTCCCAGACATAGCTGAACTGTTGGAAGGATTGAGACGATATTTCTTTTTCATTTCTAGTCACAGTCTGTTGCGGCAATAGTCTGTAATTGGGAGTTTGTTTAGAAACAAAATTATTCTGTACAAGCAGGATAAAAACACTGTAGTTTATATACAAGTACGTTGGGTGCAACATCACCTTACCTAACATCACAGTGATATGATATCTTGGATGGACGATTGAACAAATAATTTATAAATAAAGGACTTTACAGTAAAACAATAGATTCAATGAGGACAGAGAATGAGTGAGTGAATTTGTAAAAGACGAGGTGGAATAATTAATGCAAACAAGTAGGCAGAAAAGAAAAGAAGTGGAGACATATGAAGAGGTTGAGATGAAATGAGTGAAAACGAAAGGAGACAGGGGGAATGAAGGAATTGTGAATGGACAAAAAATAAAATGGGAAACCGATCTTAATTATGAACTTCAACAGCGTTATATAGTTACGTCTTGGGATGTACCCTTCGATTACTGACAGTTATTCCAGCCCTTGGTTCAACACGAACGACAGTCGAAACTTGTAAACAAACAGCTTTTGTTTTCATCCTCGTCTTGGAAACACAGCCCACGGCCCCACCACCGCCGGAACGAGCTCGGCGAGCTAGTTCCAATGGCCCGGGGGCGGGGGGGGGGGGGGGGGGGGGCATACGCCACATTTCCAAGACATAAAATGAAGAAAAACAATTATATATCATGAAAATATTGTTGAGATTAGTAGAAGGCGCTTGTCGGTTTTGGACGTTACATAGGAGAGAGGGTTAATAAATAGCCGGGTGAGAACTGTCGAATTGCGCGTGATAACTAATAAATGGGGTGGGGGTACTAAACTGCAGGTCGGTCACACACTCACTCACTCACCCACCCACCCCACACACTCGATCATCCATCCAGAATGAATGAATGAATGAATGAATGAATGAATGAATGAATGAATGAATGAATGAATGAATGAATGAATGAATGAAATGAATGAATGAATGAATGAATGAATGAATGAATGAATGAATGAATGAATGAATGAACGGACGAGTGAGTGAGTGAGATGAGATAGAGAGATGAGATAACCCCTCATCCAGCATGGCTGTTATTTGACACTAGTAACACTATGAACGAATGAACGAATGAATCAGATAACCCTTCATCCAGCAAGGATGTCATATGACACTAGTAAGCAAGCTCAATGCTATTTGTTCCATCCGTTTCGTCAAGATACAAAACGGATGGAACAAATAGCACTGGAACAGGCTCGCTTTGATGAGGGGTCATAAGCCACATCACATTTTCGAGAAAAGAAAACTAAAAAACAACATAGTACCTGCTCGTTCCAATGAGGGGTCATAAGCCACATCTCCAAGACAACAAGAAGAGAGAAATCACGGTGATTCGGTGGTTATTTGTGAAAAGCGTTGGTCGGTTTTGGACGCTGCGCAGAGCAAAGGGTTGATGAATAGCCGAGTGAAAACTATTGTGGGCTAAAGTTATCTTGCTCGAACTAACTTAACTAACTAGCACGAGAGGCACTGAATCTGATGATGACGATCATTTGTGGGGTACAAGTACACCACAATGAAATGTATCGCAGCACTGTGGTGAGAAGTTAGTAGCATGTCTGCATCAAGCATGATGTTAATGCCTAGTAGCGGTTGATACAAATATAAGGTTTACCGATCTCAAATTGTGAATCTAAACAGCATCTCGGCCACTCACGCACCCACTCACACAATCAGTCAGTCACGAATTAATGAATGAATTGTAGTCAATTGTAGTGGGGTGTGGGGAGGGCTGCCCTTGATAAGTATTCAATCTCACCTTACATCGTATTGTATGGTTAGCCATGTAAAATTCTTCTCCCAGATTAAAATATGTTGTTGGAAGACCACCTACATTTGAATATATTTTTATCTTGATTCGTTCACCGTCAAAGACAATCTCCTCTCCCGGTATGTCTTTTGTTGCAAGTCCAATGAAAGCTTTGTTGAAACCTGAAATTATTTATACTCAAGACGTTATTGTTGTGCCAGTGACCAACACACTTCAGTTCACGTGCTTTTGTGTGATTATACACCAGAAAGCATACGAGAGCCAGGGGGCCAGGGGTATCAAAATGGCACTCCACTCTGAGTTCGAGTTAAGACCGGGAGTTTACAACGTATCATAAATTGTAATATGATACCCAATAATACTGACGTGCATGATATACAAGTAGTAGGAGAGCGATGAACCGGAGCCCATTGGGGGATCTCATAGGGGATCTCATATGTGACGTCATAGTCACGTGGCCTGGTGGCGCCATGTTGCGTTGTCATGGTAACCCGCACGAGCGGCCATCTTGTGACGTCATCCTCATAGTGATACGTGGTCCTAGTGCTCATGCGCAGCACGTGTTGTTACGGTGATACGTGTTTCTGTCGTCCATTTTGTGTACTGGAGGTCGCCATCTTGGTTTCTATGGTAGCACCTGGTTGCTATGTTACCCAATGGCCTACAGCAGGACAGGGGTATGTTCGGAGGGTATGTTCCTTTGTACAAGAGTAATTTTCCGATTCGTAGAATTACCACAAACAACCCGACAGGTTGTACTATTTCGAATTCCACTTACGGAATGCCTTATATAGATTGTCTATATGTATAAGTGTTATATAGGGGGAATGATGCAATATGGTTGAACATTTTGAAGGACTGAGCGAGGGAAGTAGTGTTACAAGTCAGTAGTAATGGTTCAAAGCTGCAACAGTCATAGAAGACTATTGTATTGGGTGACCAGAAGTAATGTTTCAAGGCAGCAAGAGTGGTAGAAGACTACAGTATTGGGTGGCTGCTGTAGAAGCTAATGGTATGACAAATAGACCTTAGACAACTAGTGGCATAGGAGCTTTGGAGATAAAATGGAAGCCGTTGGCAAGACTACCTGTATAGGAGCTGTATAGGAACCATATAGGATCTGAGTCATAGGTATCCTTAAATACCGAGATGAGGCTAAGAGTGACAGTAAATTAGGCCTCATGGAGGGATTTTTTCATGGTCCTTATGGCCCCAAACGAAATGAGGCTAAGAGGGATAGTAAATTAGACCTAAATGAGGGCTTTTCACATAGCCCTCAAGGCCCCATACTACTAAAAAAGGGTGCCGAAGGCCATACGTTTTCCAAAAAGGGGTGCTGAAATTGGGGTTTCACGGGATATGGGTGCTAAATATCAAGATGAGGCTAAGAGGGATTATTAGACGCAAATGAGATAAAGAGGGATAGTAAAAGTAAATTAGACCTCATTGAGGGATTTTCTCATAGCGCTCATGGCCTCGTACGACAAAAAAGGGATTCTCCAGAAGGTATCCTCGATAGGTATCCTCAAATAATACAATGCCAGGTAATAGGTATCCTGAAATAACGAAATGAGGCTAAGAGGGATAGTAAATTAGACCTGATTGAGGGATTTTCTCATGGCCTCAACCGAAAATGAGATTAAGAGGGATAGTAAAATTAGACCTCACTGAGGGATTTTCTCATAGCCCTCGTGGCCTCATACGACTAAAAAGGGATTCCATAACGAGAGACGTTTCACAAAAAGGGATTCCATAGGACGTGGCCATTGGATATAGAGGTGGTGAGAATTGGATAGAACGTTGTAATAAGGGGAGATAACTCTGCATAGAGATTACGGGGACTGAAGCAATCTGATTGGTTAGTTAGCGCCAGGAAAGTGAACTGATTGGGTGATCTAGATAAATGAAACAAGAGTACTCGGAACAGTGTCAGAACTAACAAGAACATACCAGAAAAGCTAAATATAGTAACAATAAACAAAGCTGTTCCACCTGATAGAATCTTCAACTCTACTGGAGTATACTCCAGGACAAACGAACATGGTCGGGCAGACGGAAACTATTGCATAGATAGATAGAAGCAAAGGATTCTGAAAGAATTCGAAATAGTACAACTTGTCGGGTTGTTTGTGGTAATTCTACGAATCGGGAAATTGTACAAAGGAACATACACCACAAAATACCCCTGTCTTGTTATAGGCCATTGGGTAACATAGCAACCACGTGCTTCCATGGAAACCAAGATGGCGGCCTCCAGTATACAAAACGGACGACGAAAACACGTATCACCCTAACAAGTCGTGCTGCGCATGCGCACTAGGACTACGTATCACTATGGGGATGACGTCACAAGATGGCCGCTCACGCGGGTAACCATGACAACCAAACATGGCGCCACTATGTCACATAACTATGACGTCACATTTGAGATTCCCCATGAGATCCCACCAATGGGCCCCGGTTCATCGCTCTCATACTACTTATACATATTATTTCTTGAGAGGAACAAGGTGCCATCTGGAATGCTAAAGCATCTTGTTCCACTCAAGGGAGTGTATTAAGCATTACAAATCCCCCACTGATTATATAGCTTTTTTGGTTGGTGATTATCGGCCCTATTCCGTCATTATATACGATACCCACCCTCCCACCAACCCCATTGACATTGGCACACTTAAAATACGCTAGAAATGAATACTCTAGAGTTTCTCAGTCACAGTTTTCGGAAAGTAAAGTATTTTCCACTAGTACACTTCTTACTAAAAAGGGTGCGCGCTGCCCCCTTACCCTTAGTCTCAAGGCAAGAGGCAGTCTGCTTCCGGGGCTTAGGGATTATGCTGGCGCAATGCACGAAAAAGTATTGATCGCTGATGGTTCACATGCTTTTAACAAATGCGATACAAGTTTCTCGAGTGAAAAGCATGGCTTTTAGCAGGTCTTTCTGTAAAAAAGCAGTAGCGATCAACAGGGAACGTTTTTGAATAAATTTATTGCACTCGCCAGGTGCACTCGCATAAAAGTATGCATTTCACAAAACTGTCACTTGAAATTCTGGATCCTGCATCATAAAACTTCATCACGCGGTGTTTTTATTCAGAGTGTGGCTCATTATGTGTGAAAAATACGGTGAACATGCAATGATTCATCAAATGGACCTCCGGGTTCAACCCGGAGGTCCATTAACTGAATCATTACTTTTGCTTATTTATCCCTTTTTACAGGCTTTGAAAGTATTCACTTGAAAGTATATAGATACAAAAGAACAAACATTATGAATTTCTTCAAATGACCCCTTTATGTATATACCAGACAGAATTTAAAATGAGGAAGGAGAAGGAATGATAGGTATATTTTCTAAAGATTTCGCCGCACCATTAGAAGTAGGGATTAGTAGAATTGCCTTAATAGAGCCTGGCTAATATTTAAGATGAGCTCACCATTCCTGGGCCTCGTATTTTTATAGAAAGGTCGTGAAGTATGATAAATTCTAGTAATTAGTGCAAGTTTCTCTGAGAATGCCCACTGGCATGGGTACTGCCACGGGAGGTTTACGGGGGATGCTCCTCCGACACACACACAGATCAATTTTCCTGACGGAACATTTTTGTCTGGATTTGGTCCCAGGATGACAATATGCTCTTCCTGGTAGTCGTATACTCGTGTACTTTTTACACGACTTGATTTGGAGTTACGTCAGTCGGTTATACAAATGGAGGTCTAAAGTACTCGATTCGGACTAGTGGGCCCCTGGAATGACCAGTTCAGCTTCAAGTTCTTATCGATAATCAACAAGTCGAGGACACTGTCGGACAATTTTAACCCTTGATCCACCATGTCGACAAAATTTGAGATCCTGGCTTCAGGCCTCTGAACTTTCAATACAAGATTGACACTGCTGGAAACTTGATTCTTCGGGACGATCGATATCATTTTTTGTTGAAAGAGTTATTGATAGTCCGGTTTAGAAGACCGATATGCTGGGACGTGGCTAGAGGTTTCCGATTGGAGGGGTGTAGGGTAGTGAATTTCCAATCAGGGGGAGGGTCCGGGGGGGGGGGGGGTCCCCCGGTCCCTCCCCCTAGTTGGAAATTCTCTACCGAGAAAACCTTTGAAAATGAATCCATGAAAGGGGGCATAAAATTAATTCTAGTAACTGAAATGCCAACACATTTATGATAGAATTATAAGGTTATTATTATTTGGTATTATTCTGGGAATGGAATATATGTTAAATGAATGCTCAAGCTGAGAACTTTTAGCAATGCACACTGCCCTAATATTAAATCAGATCTTTTGCAGGAATGATCAATTTTCTATGTTTCATCATTTTGCAGCTGTGAATGATGGAATTAACTCAGAACAACGATTTTACATGATGTGATTTTCTTGAAGTGCATTTCGAGGATTTCTTTTATTACGATAAGAAAACGTACTATAGAAATCTCGTACCGATTTTCATCCTGCATACTTATGAAGCTCGATATTGCGTACACTGAAGTTGTAAATAGTAACAGTTGGAATTTTTGCCGATTTGAAATCGAGTTGGAATTTTGGGAAGTAAAAGAGACATCACACATCACCAAAGAAGCTCTAAAATCCAGATAGGTGGAATTTCCAAGTACTCATGACTTGCCCTCCGAATTTCCAACCATATGAAATTTTGGCCAAGATGGGGGGGGGGGGGGGGGGGGGGGGGTAGTAGGTGCATATTGCGGATTCAAGCATCAACGTACATGTACATGTACATGTATACCTCCATAGGATTTAGTGTTAAAATCGTGTACCTGTACACGATTTTAACGTTTTTTAGGGTACTTTAGAATCCGCTTGCGGATTCAAACATCACTGATTGTATCCAAGAGTGACAAAAAACGCATGAAATTTTACGTACAGTACATGTACCGTTTTGATTGAAATCGGCAAATGAGTTTCCCCATAGGATTCAGTGTTAAATTGCGAGCAAAAAAACGTTTTGTCGTTTCTAAATCATCCTCTTGCCGATTCTAACAATCCGCGTCCGTACACGATTTTAACACTGAAACCCAATAGAGGCGTACACGGAGATCCGCTTGCGGATTTTAGGTCTGAAATCGACTCGTGTAAAGAGGTGATGTTTGAATCCGCAAACCCACTGTCGCGTTTCTCGAAGTAAGACTAGCGCACGTTATTGCGAGGTGATCTTAATAAGCACTTGATGGAAATGTTTTGAATGAAGAGTGTTGTCGGTGTGTTAGAAATCCGCAAACCCACTGTCACGTTTTCCTGAAGTAAAAACTGACACATGTTATCGTTATGACTGAATGAGGTTTTCGTTCAAAAGTGACAATTATAAATATGATCTGTACAAAATAGAGATTCAAGTCTTGGTTCGATGTGACGAAGAGAAATTGAGTTTAGGGATATCGTTCAAAAGAGTCGATAAAAAAATGATCTGTAATAGACATTCGTGTTTTGTCTTGATGTAAAGAAGAGAAATTGAGTTTAGGGATATCGTTCAAAAGAGTCAAACACTTAACGGAATGTTTAAACGCATTTTCCGCTCAATTAGGTTTTGAGTGGTAAAATTTTTAATATATTGACGATAGCAATCAGAGAGATTTGAAAATGAATAAGTTCCTTCAGCGTTAAAATTAGAAAACCAGTTTTCTTTTGTGTGTTGAAATGTTTTAACAGTCATCAAAGGGATTCTCTCTTAATTCGACACTGGGTGAATGGTTCTTTGATATGTGAATGGAAATCCTTTGACAAAACGTAAAACTACTATCAAAATGCGTTAAATCAGAAACCGGTTTGTCATGTACTGCTTAAACGTATTTTTAAACTTCTCCAATTCAATCAACAGTGAGTTGAGATGTGAATATTTTTAGTTTATTATATTAAAGACGGAAAGATTTTTATTACTTAAAAACATAAAAATATAATTAAACATTTAATTTTGAAAATAATAAAACAATTAAAAACGAAAGATGTTTTTACAGATGGATTCTAGACACCGAGATCGAATTTTAGAAGAGTTTGAGCGTGCTAAGAAGGGCATTCAGTCGGCTGACAGAAGCAGACGTCTTGGTGAGATGAAACTCAAACGCGAAGCCACAAAAATATTTAAACCCGTGACGGAGGGTCAAGAGCGAAGCAGGAAGGAGATAGTCGAAGAATTGAGACCCATAAAGGAGAGTTGTTTGAGAATGGGTTCGTTGCCTCTTAGTTTTGGAAATCGGTATTCCGTTCAATCTACACCGGATTATGTTTCCACGGGAATTCAAACAGAGAGCGAGTCTGATGATACAGCTTCGACTATCACCACTAGTAGCGTCGCATCGTCTGATGATGATGGCAGTAAGAGAGATCTGTTGTATGGATTTTACAAGGATTCGGAGGGAAGAATTTTTGTAGGAGACACAGAAGTAGATATTGGCGATGATGAATTGATCGTGGGTTCGAACAGATACTGATGGACTGCGCAGATTGCTCCTTTACAACAAGCCTAGCGATTACACGGATCAGGATTTCGACAATTACGGCGACATTCTGGTTCAGACCCACGCCATGAAGAGAAATAACGATGCCAGAGAGACGAGACCCAAAGCCAACAGAGGTTACAAGTGGACGAAAGTGGTGAAGCCCATATGGGATATGAACAAGAAGTTCATCGAATCGGTTACTGGCAAAGGGGTGAAAACCACTTTTCTTCCGAGCGATTCTGACGCTCTGTCTCAGAGATTGAGTTTGTTGATGGCGAGCAGACGGGCTGGTAACACAGGATTAGATAATCAGATAGTTACTATATCTGACGAATTGTTAAGATAGAAGGTTTTGAATAAAAACCATTATAAAAGGCTGACGAACGAATTGAAGGATTGATGTGTATATAATAAGTAGAGAGAAACAAACAAACAAACAAAAATAAAACAGTAAATTTTTACACTAGAATAATAAAAGTATTTAAAAACAACAAAACGATTTACCAGTGAAAAAAACAAAAATATATTATAAAAATAAAATATGTTGGTGATAAAGAACAGGGGATACGTCAGAACTTACGTTCAAGGCGGTTCTGGCATCGTCGATTCTATAATGCGAGCGTTCACGAGCGATGCGGGTAGAAAACTCGCATCGACCGCATTTGAGGTCGGTAAGAAGACGGCTTTGGATGCTGGTAAGAAAGCCGCTTCTGAAGCCAGTGGTAGGATAGCTTCTGTGGCTGGCAAGAGGGCAGCCGACGCATTGATCGACAAGTTGATCAGTCCGCCGGCGAAGCGAGCTGCGTTAGAGCGAACGCCGAAAAGTTGGAAACATTTTAAGGATGCTGTGGTACCCATACAAGATTTAGACAAAATGACGAGTGGATCTGGATTGAAGAGAACTCGCGACGGTGTGATATAAATAAATAGTAACATTAAAAATTGAGTTTGAAAAACATAAAAAATTTGCGTTTGAAAAGAATCTAAAATAACAACAACAAAAAAATAAAACAAAGATGAACATTAAAGATATGTCTTGGAACGACGCCGCGACCAAGAGGTCGAATAACGAGTTCTTTCCCAAAAGCATAAGAGGTTTGATAGTGGGAAAATCGAATTGTGGAAAGAGCAATCTGTTGATGAATCTGTTGTCCCGACCTGACTGGTTGGATTACGACAGATTGTTTGTGTTTGGCAAGAGCTTGTTTCAACCCGAATACAGATTGCTTCGAGAGTGCATGGATCGTAGATTGCCCAAGGACGTCATAGCCAGAATCTTTGACAGTAGGGAGGAATTCGACAAGAGTGAAGCTCGACTTTCGACCATTTTGGACGGTGCGGCGATGGAACTGATGAAGAGAAATTAATCTTCGAACGTCGAGTGTCGATTTTATGAGAACGCTAGCGACGTTCCAGATCCTAGAGAACTGAAATCGGAAGATAAGAATCTCATGATTTTCGACGATCTGCTTTTGGAGAGACAGAACCGATGCGAATCGTATTACGTTAGGGGTCGACACAGCAACGTGGACTGTTTCTACCTGTCGCAGAATTATTTTCGATTGCCCAGACAGACGATAAGGGAGAACGCTAATTTTCTATGTCTCTTTCGCCAAGATCTCAAGAATCTCAATCACATCTACGGCGATCACGTCGCAAATGACATGAGCGCGGCGGAATTCAGGAGATTCTGCAAGAGGGTTTGGGATGGTGGACTTTACAATTTTGTCGTGATCGATTTGACAAGCGAATTTAATCGCGGAAAATATCGGTGCGGATTCGACAAGTTTTATGTTTCTGATGATAATAAGATAGAGCGTGAAAATAAAATTTAGAAAATAATAAATCTTCAAATAATTAGTTTTGAATAAAAAAAAAAAAAATTAAATATAATGTTCGAACATGGAGAATTGTTAGAACGAATAGCCGAGAATACGGCTACAAAACAATCCATTCAAATCGTGGTGAGTGGCGATTCGACTCGATTCACTACGAAATTCGAACCTTCCATCGAATTGAATAGAGAGAAAAGATACGAGATGGCGTTGGTGAATCTGGAGACTTATTATTCCTTTCCCAACGTCACCGAAAAGAATAACTCGTTCAAGTATTCCGACGGAGTGGATTGGTTGGAGATTCGAATTCCCAAAGGGAGTTACAACATAGACGATTTGAACAATTACATTCAGACACGAATGAAGACGGATGGAAAGGGAAGCAACAAGATCAGACTCGCTCCCAATCCTAATACCTTACAGACGATGTTGGATTTGGAAGATAATTTTCGAGTGGATTTCAACACGGACGATTCTATAGGCAAGATGTTGGGATTCGATCGAAAGATGTATTGAGGCCACGCGGCATCTGAAAATACGGTCGTCATTCTCGCAGTCAATAGCATTCTGGTGAACATGGACGTGATTGCTGGAAGGTACGTGAATGGTAGTGCTCAACTGATGATCTATTCCTTCTTTCCAAACGTGTCGCCGGGTTATAAGATCGTGGAGCGACCTCGAAATTTAGTTTATCTACCAGTGATTTTAGACACGTATAGTCTCAAAACCACGTTGACGGATCAAAATGGTGAACTGTTAGATCTTCGCGGAGAGAGGGTGACGATACGATTTCACATAAGAGAAATATAAAAGCAAAAAAAAAAAATATTGTGTATATATATAGATAACAAAAATAAAATAAACGCAATATTAATTTTACAAATTTATTTTAATATAATTATTAAACAAGAAACAATTGAAGTAAATATATTTTAAAAAAACAGAATTATGACAGGATACATGATTAAAAACGTGAACATATCCGCAGGACAGAGGAAGAAACTTAAGAGAGCATTAACAACTCGAGGCGAGGCAGTGAGATTCAAATTCACTCACGAAGATCTGATGAGAGGCGGTCGGGATTCGATCGCCTGGACCAGAAGTCAAATCAAAAGGATGGAGAAAGCGATTCGCAATGGAAGAGGGTTGACGGTGAGATTGAGTCCCGCTCAATTGAGATACAATTTGAGAATGAAAGGTGGTTTCCTACCGCTATTGGCAGCAATCGCCGCAAAAGCATTACCCTTCGCTGCAAAGGCACTACCCTTTCTCGGAAAGACTCTCGGCATGGGAGCTCTCACGGGACTCGTTAGTTCGGCAGTTGAGAAATTAATGGGTGGCAGCGGACTGTTTTTGAAGAAGGGAGGAGCTGTGTGTCGCATCCACGTAGACGACAGCGGTAAAGGATTGTATCTAGAACCCATTAGAGGTGGCAACTCTCTGAGAGGAAACGGTCTCTATCTGAAGAGTGGACAGAATGTTGAGTGACTCGGCAAGGGTTTGTTGCTCAGTGAGAATTCGCCGTTTAAGAATATACCGATTTTGAATATGTTATTATAATATAAAATTATATAAAATTTAAATCATAGAAAGTATAAAACAATATATTTAAAATGGGTAAAAAGGTGGAGAAACAATTTTATCACCTGGATGAAAAGGTGGAGAAACAATTTGACGATAATGACGAATATCGCGAGACAGAGTCTGAAAAAACAAAAAAAAATGGTTAGACGCTATGATGGATATCTAAGGAAAGAACTGATGAAAGATATAGATAAAGCGCAGGATAGACTGTTGGAATTGAAAAGAATGAGACGCTTTCCACCGTCACCACTACCTTCTGAAGAGAATGGTAATGATCCGAGTGTTACCAAGAGATGCACAACATTCCTTCATAATTATGATTCGGATAAACGAATGTGTTGTTATAAAAACATATCATATCGCAAAAAAAAGAAAAAAAGAAAAGAAGAAAATGTTATTATATTATATAAAAAAAGGAAATGTTATTATATTATATGGATAACAGTGAAGAAGGAAAAAAAAAAATGAGATCTAAAGATGATCTCATTACTTTTTTTTTTTTCCTTCTTCTTCGCTAAAAAATCAATCACTCTATTGTTTATATTTCCAAGTCTGTTATTAGCATGTTGACACTCGGGTCTTCTCCTTTTTCGAAAACGTGTTGAATGTTTATCTTTACTCTTTTGAGTTTTTTTACATCGGTCAACTCGCTCTCACCACCCAATTTCTTCACGAGTTCGAATGAGATGTTTGGAAATATGTAATTTCCATAGGGCAACGACAAATCGTCCTTGTCGAATTCTCTATCTTCGGCGATGATGATGCTCTGCAGATCGTTTTGGTACTCGTGAATCAAATTGAGAGCGGCTTTGTCCAATTTCAAAGGCATGCGATATTTGTCGTATTTGCGCTCTAAGCCCTTCGTCTCAACCTCGTTCAATTCGATGGGATCGTGTCATTGTAATCTATAGATTTTATGACCGAATTTCTTATACGTTTCAACTCGTTTCAATTTCCATTCGCATCTTTTAGGTGTTGTTGTCCTCATGATTGATTATTTGGTTTTTTTGTTTTTATGAATTCTTGCAAATAATGTATATCTTAAATTTTGTATTTTAATAATTTGTTTAAAAAAAGTTTTGTTTTTTTTGCTCCTTATATATATAAAAAAAAAGTATTTTTTTTAATTTTAATTTCTTTAATGTGAAAATTTTTTTTGTAAAAGTTTTTTTTCTCTTTATATAAATAAAAAGTTAAATGGATACACGAAGGAACAATTGTACAATACATTGAATCACACAAACAAGACGTTATCTCAATTCTTGACTTTAGAAGATTTGATTCGATTCATGAAAGAAGCAGACAAGTTTTAGAATGTGCAAGACTTCGAACCTTTAAAAATTGGTCTTCACATCTTGCAGTTATCATTATCTTTTGAGAAGGAATCGGGTGACATGAACACGCGTCTGCTTCGTGGAAATTTGTTTTGAACCTCATGTGAGACTTCGCGTAAAAGTCGTAAGAGTTCTATTTGTCTTCAACCTTCTTTTTTAATAGTTCGAACGACATTGTCGATTAATTTTTGTTCGCTAATAGTATTACGATTCGATTTTCTATCGCAAATCGTATCATTTTCTTTTGAAACACGTAAATATAAATTACGATTTTTTTTTTTCTTGGTTTTTTGGAGAATAACGATTTATTAAACAACTTCGATGTTTATGTCGAGATTCCATTGTGGATGTTGTCGTCATGATCGATTATTTAGTTTTTTTTGTTTTACGAATTCTTGCAAATAATGTATATTTTAAATTTTGTATTTTAATAATTTGTTTAAAAAGTTTTGGTTTTTTCTCTTTATATATAAAAGTTAAATTTTAACATCCTTTTTTTCTCATATTAATTCAATTTTTTTGACGTTAAGGAACATAAAAAATTGATTAATTTCATCAAAAAAATTTTTTTTTTTTTTTCACATTAAAAAAACCAAAACTTTTTAAACAAATTATTTAAATACAAAATTCGGAAAAAAATATATTCTTACAAAATGAAGCAAACAGATAAAAAAAAATTGGAAAATTTAAATGAGAAAACCATACCTCAGTTAAACGAGATTTGTAAACTATTAAAAATTTCACATTTCAGAAATCATAGAACTAAATCAAAAAAGATTGAAGTCATACAGAAACATTTGCGAAATGATGGAAAGGCAAATGAAATGCCGATAGCAACGACGTCAAAAAATGCATTGGTTGTGAAAAATGAGAAGAAGAAAAAGATAGTAAAAGGAATCGAAATGCCGACGTCGAAAAAAACCAAAAACGTTTCGATTGTGAAAAATAAGAAGACGACTAAACGTAAAGCCGTTGAAGAACTTCAAGTTTCCAAAGAAAAGAAAAGAAAAACTAAAACGAAAACGAGTGATGCACTTCAGATTCTAGGCAAACAAGATATCTCGAGCGAAATTCAACGAGCAATAGACGAAGGGAAGGGAAAAGAATATCTAGCGCAACTTGCCGTGGAACTATTTCAATCAAAGTCTGTAGAACGGGAAAGTGCGATCAAAGGCATTTTTAAAACTTTCGACGTGGTTCCCTCATTGAAGAAAATCAATCCGAAATTGTTCATGGAACGGGTGAAGAAAAAAGTATTGGATTTGTTTCACAAATACATGAACGTAGGACTAAAAATTAAGATGATACTCCATTGCGTGATGAATAAAATCGACGTGAAGTCCGGCGAGAGCATCGTGAAAAATGCATATTTCAGATTTAACGTCGAACCCGTATTTCGAGGTTCAGATTTATCGGACGTTTTCGAAAAGATGAAAGACAAGATGTTGACGTCTCTCGCGAATTATCAACATGAAGGTAGTAATTGGACGTTCGATGAGGTGTTGAAACTCGAAATTCACATAACTGAAAACGATTTGTGAAATTACCGTATTTCCTAGCAAAAAACACGCCGTGGTCAACGTGAAAAATAAAGATGATCAGTGTTTTAAATGGGCAGTCACTTCTGCTTTATACCCTGTCAAAATGAACATCGAAAGAGTTTCTTCTTACGAGGTAACTTCTAAAAATCTCAATTGGACCGGAGTGACTTTTCCGACAGAGTTAAAACACATCGAACATTTTGAGGCTCAAAATCCCACCATAGCGGTGAACGTCTTTGGATACGACGACGAAAAACAAAAGATCTATCCTCTCAGACAGACTTCGTATCGCGGAAGAGAAAAGACGATTATTTTATTATTGATTTCGAATGGTGACAATCGTCATTATTGTTGGGTTAAACATCCGAGCCGATTACTGTCGAAACAAAATAATAAACATAAAGGAAAGATATCTTTATGTTGCAACTGCATGAACGCGTTTCACAGCGAAAAATCGTTAGTGAAACATCAGGAATATTGCAATGAAAATCAAGGTGTCGCCGTTGAAATTCCCAAACCCAACACCATCGTGAAGTTTGAAAAGCACAATAGAAGGTTAAAAGTACCATTCGTTGTGTACGCCAATTTCGAATGTTTCACTGCGAAAATGAGTTATTGTCAACCCAACACTCTTCAAAGTTACGTCGAAAGATATCAAAAACACATACCTTCAGGCTATTGCATTTATGTGAAATGCGCTTTCGACTCGCAACACGACATGGGTCCCTTCACCTACACGAAACAGTATGAAGACGACGACGTGGCTCAAAGGTTCGTAGAAGAATTAGAATCAAAAATTCAAATGTTATACGACAAATTTAAAACTCCAGCAAAAATGATCATCACGCGAGAGCAGCAGGACGAAAATAACAGAGCCACCAAATGTCACATATGCAGACAATCGTTCGACGATAATTCAAAGGAAAACAAGGTCAGAGACCATGATCATTACACGGGTCTGTATCGCGGTCCGGCTCACAGCAAGTGTAATTTAAAATATCGAGACGCCGTTTTCTATCCGGTGATGTTTCACAATCTCTCGGGTTACGACAGTCATCTGTTCGTGAAAAATCTCGGCACCTCACATGAAGAATTAAATTGCATCACGAACAGCGAAGAAAGATACATTTCCTTCACGAAATGGAAGCTCATGGAGAAGAAAAGAGTAATCGACGGAGAGACGTTGGAAGAAAAAACGAAATTCATTCGTAGAGCCATACGTTTCATCGACAGTTTTAAATTCATGTCGACCGCTCTGGAAAAATTAGTCGATAACATGAGCAAGGATAAATTTAAAATCACGAGCGAACATTTCGGAGAACGAGTAGACGTCATGTTGAGGACAGGAGTCTATCCTTACGATTACATGAACGATCTAAAGAGATTCGAAGACACCACACTACCTTCGAAAGAAGATTTTTATTCGAAATTATACGAATCCGACATTTCCGACGAGAATTACGAACACGCCAAAAACGTGTGGAAATCATTCGATATGAAAACCATGAGAGATTATCACGATCGCTATCTGAAGACCGACGTTCTGCTCTTGGGAGACATGTTCGAAAATTTTCGAGACGTCTGTCGTCGAAATTACGATCTGGATCCCGCTTGGTATTTCACCACACCCGGTCTGGCGTGGGACGCTCTGTTGAAGACCACCGAAGTCCAATTGGAATTATTATCCGACGTGGACATGTTGCTCATGTTTGAAAGGGCTGCGAGAGGTGGCATCTCGATGATCTCTCACAGATATTCTGAAGCTAACAATCCCTACATGAAAGAAGGTTTCGATTCGAAATGGTCAAATAAATACATACAGTATTGGGACGCTAATAATCTGTACGGTTGGGCTATGAGTCATCCTTTACCGATTGGAAATTTCGAATGGGTGACGGAACCAGAAGAGATGCAAAAATGGAGAGACTATCCTTGCATTTTAGAAGTCGATTTGAACTATCCGGAAGAATTACACAATCTACACAACGATTATCCGCTGGCTCCCGAACAAATGGAACCAAACGAAGGAGATGAGGAAAAACTAATTCCGAATTTATTTAACAAACATAACTAGGTTGTCTACAGTGAGAATTTGAAACAATATGACGATTACGGGATGAAATTAGTCGACATACATTGTATCATTCGATTCGACAAAGAGCCTTGGATGAAAAAATATATCGATCTCAAAACGAATCTCAGAATTCGAGCCGAGAACGATTTCGAAAAAGATTTCTTCAAACTCATGAACAACTGCGTGTACGGTAAATCGATGGAAAACATCAGGAAGAGAACCGACGTTCGACTCGTCACGTCTGAAAAAAAGCTAAAACATTAGTGGCGAAACCCAATTACAAACACCGAACCATATTCGACGAAAATCTAGTGGCCGTTCACATGCAAAAGATGCACCTGAAGTTCGACAAACCGTATTATCTCAGACCGATCATCTTAGATGTCAGCAAGCGATTGATGTACGAGTTTCACTACGATTACGTCAAACGAAAATTTGGTGATAAAGCCAAACTACTGTTCACCGACACGGACAGTTTAGTTTACGAGATAAAGACGAAAGACGTCTACCAAGATATATCTCAGGACATGGCCGAGTAGTTCAACACAAGCAATTATCCCGTTGATCACCCGTCCAACATTCAATCAAACGACAACAAGAAGGTGTTGGGTAAATTTAAGGACGAGAGCGGTGGTAAACAAATCGTCGAATTCGTGGGCTTGAGACCCAAACTGTATGCTTATTGTCTAGAAGATGATGAAGAGATCAAGAAGTGCAAAGGAGTTAAAGCGTGCATGGTGAAGAAAAACATCTCTTTCCAAGAGTATAAAGATTGTCTGTTAGGAAGTGGTCCGGTGTTTAAGATTATGAAATCGCTTCGAAGCGAAAATCACGACTTGTTTTTCCGAAATAATCAACAAGATTTCGCTGACGGCCGACGACGATAAGAGATTCATGTTAGATGATAAAATAAGCACTTTGGCACTCGGACATTGGACTGTGGATCTAACTATAGACGATATGAATGTGGATGATTGGATTCCAGATACGATTGCGGATGATAAGATTCCAGATATGATTGTGGATGATAGGATTCCAGAAAATCAAGAGGAATTAGACGGATTCAAGATTATGGAAATCGATAGAGACATCGAGAATGTTAGTTTAAAAAGAAAAAGAAAAAAAGAAAAAAAAAACCCTAACGAACTCCAATTCTTAAATTCCGAAAACGTTTGAGCTAAGAGAGACAAACTACGTTTGATATCTCTTTTTGTGTCATCTTTTTTCGCAGGTAGCGAAAAAGACATATTTGAATATAATAGATATTTGCAGTTGTTATTCCTGTTCAAAAAATTGTCAAAAGATCAAGAGAAATACATTTACGACACGGTATCTAAAAAATTTCATTCGTTAAATCACCACAAAATGATCGAATCTGTTCTACTAAAAGATGGTAATATCAGGATTCCAGAAAATCAAGAGAAATTAGATGGTATCAAAATTATAGAAAATGATAGAGACATCGAGAATGTTAATTTAAAAAAAAAGAGAAAAAAAACAAAAAAAAATAACATCATTTTTTAGTAAATTATAATAAAATAAATAAAAAAAAATATATACACATTATGAATAAGAAAATAAAGATATCCGTAGAAGGTGTCGTCTTACCTAACGAACCCCTATCCAACATCGATTTGTTGAATGCGGCAAAAGATTTGAAAATCAAAGATTTTCTAGGTGTGTTTTCCAGAGATGCCTTGCCGAAGAGAAGACCTCGACAATCGGAATACGGAATTTTAAATCTAGACGATTCATCAGGTGAAGGCACTCACTGGGTGGCGTGGATCAAGAACGGGAAGAAGTAAAATTATTATTTCGACAGCTACGGAATCTCGCCGCCAAAAGAAATAAAGAACTATTTCAACAAATCGATGGTTCGTTACAACACGGAACAAGTGCAATCACCAGATCAAGTGTTTTGCGGTCACCTGTGTCTCTACGTTCTCAAGAGATGGTCTGAAGGAGATCGATTTCAAGACATTCTCAATGATTTACATTAGAGAAAGATTTTTTTTTTTATAGTATATATAAAGATAAAAAATTATTTTAAAAAAATTTCAATCGAATAAAAACGAAAAATAAAATAACATAGTTCATTTTAAATAAACTGCGTTTTAAATATATTTTTCTAAAAACAAAAAATCCCACAACAACATGCCAGTCGATAAATTTGGTAGAAGTGACGACGAAAAAGTCAACCTAAGAAAGAAGAGGAAGACGTTCGAAGTCGACGATGTTTGCCAACTTGGACGAACGTTACGTTCGGAGATACGAACCTCGAGAAGAACCTTTGAACATGAACGATAAGAAGCTCTACAATCTTCCTGAGCCGATAGATCTCGCAGATGCTGCGCCTAAAAAATACGTCAACGGGGGAACGCTGATTTTGAACGAATCCTGCTAGATAATTACGTGGATAAAACCATGACCGACAATCTCAATCTGAAATCCAAACGTTTGGTGAACGTCGCAAATCCCATAGATCCCACCGATGCCTTGACCAAGAAATACGCGGACGACTCTCACGCGAGATTCAGCGAACACCTGAGAAATAGATACGTTCAGAAAATGATGCACTCGGAATTGAACGTCAATTCTAACAAGATAACGAACGTGGCCACTCCCACGAATCCCATGGACGTGGTGACCAAACACACTGTAGATCTGGAACAGAGAAAGTCTGACAGAAGAGATAAGAAATCGGATTTGAATGCGGGATTCAACAAGATATTGAATCTGTCGAAGGTTGACGACACGGATGCGGACTCAACCGCGGTCAACAAGGGCTACGTAGATTCTGCCGTGATACGATCACAAGAATACCTAGAATCACAAGTGGATGATCTCTACCTGAACAAACAATCTGGCGGAACCATGGAGGGTGGTATCAACATGAACGGTAAGAATTTATTCGGACTCAGTCACGATCCCGAATTCGATTCCAGCGCAGTCAGCAGGAAGTACGGGGATGACAACTCGGTCTGGAGAAAGGGTGACATCATGGAAGGTAAACTAGACATGGGTGGACACACGCTCACGAATCTACTGGATCCCGTGAACATGACGGATGCCTTCACCCTGATTTCGGTGGTGGAGAAAGTCAAATATGCTAGACAATTGATCACTGTGTGGGCCGAAGAGGCTGGCACCTTAGATGAGGGAAAAGCTGAGTGGTCTTTCGGAAATGGAGGTAGCGGATCAAAACATGGTCAGGTGGGATATCCCATGCCGCTGGGAGGTGAAATCCTTCGAATGAGTCTGGCTTCCTCGGATTTGAATAACAGAGCGGTCGTCAATCTCATGGTGAATGGTGTAGAGAGCGATAAGAGATACAGCATCGAAAAGACTGAGAATCAACACGCGAATGTTAGCATGTTCGGCACGCCTTTCAAAGTGAACGCCGGAGACAGGATTAATTTCGTTATGAAAACCAATAATCCCGAAGCCGCCACTTCCGTGGTGAGTCTACTGATCGAACTAGTTCCTTTGAACAAACAGTGAACGCATGGAAAATAATGAATTAAAAAAAATAATGTGTGATTATTAAAAACAAAAAAAAAGTAATGAGATCATCTTTAGATCTCATTTTTTTTTTGTTTTCCTTCTTCTTCACTATTACCATATATTATAATAACGTTTCCTTTTTTCTCAATTTTCAGCATCGATTCTTCTTTTTCTTTTTTTTCATTTTTTTGTGATATGATACGTTTATAACAACATTTTTGTTTATCCAAATCATAATTATGAACGAATGTTGTGCATTTCTTGGTAACACTCGCATCATTACCATTCTCTTTAGAAGGTAGTGGTGACGGTGGAAAGCATCTCATTCTTTTCATTTCCAACTGTCTATCCCGCTGTTTATCTAACCATTTTTCCACATCTTTTTTTTTGTTTTTTTTTGGCTTGCAACACGGGATGGAACATCTGATGGAAACGGAGAGACGATCGCACAGGATCGAACAATCTAAGATCTGTTCGAGTTTTAATATCTTCATCACGAAATATCCTTTTTGTTTCTCTCGAGTGAATAGCACGCGATCTTTTAAATAATTCAGAACATACTCATAAAAATCTTTTTTTTTTCAAACGTGAAAATGGAATGTGTATTTCGTTTTCTCCATGACTACTTACGAATTGTAACATTTTGTACGTCGAGAATGTTGAAAAAAGATGATTTTTTTCTCAGATGAAACTTTTTTTTTTGTTAAAAAAATATCATTAAAAACGAATTTATTTTTTTTTATGATTTTTTTTGCGTTATTTTTTTTTTAATGATGCAAAAATAAGTAAAAAAACCCTCAAAAATATAATCCAAAATTGCAAAAGAAAAAATACCAAATAAACGATGCCACTAATATATCAATCTCCAGAAAAGTATTCGATCTGAAATGTTTTTTATCTTTAGTAAAAGAATTTTGTCACTTATAACGATGATTAAAATTGCATCCTTTTTTTAATTTTCTGTCCATTTATGATCACAATTTATACACTTTGCGAATACAGTTGTTGGTTCATCACCAGATCTAGTTTGTTGAGATTCGATTTGTATTTGATGTTTCTTACATTTGCGACATTTTAAAATTGTATTTTTTATAATTTCTTCGTTAGATCTTATGAGATCAAACTCTTCTTTTTCTTTTAAATGATATTCGTCAAAATCACAACTATTCCATCCTTTTTTTGTGTTACGTTCTTCATATTCAATTTGAATCCATTTTTCCAAGTATTTTTTTTTAACGTCGTAGTAATCTTTTCTGAACAGATGATTTGTTGTTTTCGTGTCAAAAACATCCATTTTGTTTTCGAGATTTTGGTTTTTAATTAATCTTACATCCACATTTTTAACGTTTCTTAATTTTTTTTTCACACACTCGTCTCCCATCGAATGATCGACATCTTATTTCCGTCCGATTCGAATTGTAATTCTCTGTCCCACAGGACCAGGGCGAAGGCTTCAGTTTTTCTCGGAACGTTCCTATCGAATTGCATCTTGATCTGAATGTCTAAGACGCTACTCTTGAGTCGTTCACTCTGTTTACTGACGTTGAATACGAACATGGGATACATCGACTTGTATTCGCCGGGAGACATGTTAGGGTTGCTCATCAATTCGTCTAGACCGTGATACTTCTTTCTAAAATCTGCGGCGTCGCCGTACAGTCTGCAGAAATCGTTCTTGTCGAACGACACGTTGTAATCGATTGCTGGATATCTCGTGGCGTTCAGAAACACTTGCATGTTTCTCAAACTGCAGTGATCGAACAGCGACGCATTCTTTTCCTGAGACCCGTCCCTATCGGTCTGAAATACAACCATGATGAAACGCGGTCTCTCGGAAGCGGATTTCACCGTCAATCTCCAATCGAAGTGATTCGTGGAGGGAGGAATGCTAGCCGTGTTGCACTGTCTCATTCTAAATCCCACGGGTAATTTACTCTTGGATTCTATGATCTTGTAGAGACGCGCTTTCTCCACGATCGAAGGCTCCACGTGCGGAACGAACCACAAAATCTTGTGTAGAGTTATCTTACCCGCATCGGTCGCAGTGAGTCTCACTATTGCGTCGTCATTTCCTTTTCGAATCAACGTCAGATTGTGTTTGAATCCGTACATGATCTTGTTGTAATCGTCCGCAAATCCAAAGATGTGTTTCAAAGGTATCCTGAACGAAAACGTTCCTTTAGGTCTGGACGTCTTGATGACGTAGTCGAATATCAAGGCGGCGCCGGCGCTAGCAAGGCCGACGGTGTCTTTCACCCACAACTGATTAAGTCCTCTGGATTTCGAAAAATCATCAGGATACGTCAAGAGTCCGAACATCAGGGTGGCCTGACTGGGATGAAAAACAGATTCTATCTCTTGTCTGGATAGCATGTATTTTATTAGCTCAACTTGACAAAGTCAAGCTGAGCTATTGCCATCACTTCTCGTCCGTCGGCGTACGTACGTACGTACGTTAGTATATTAGTACGTTAGTACGTACGTCCACAATTTTCTTTGGCACACCTCACAGGTCGCATTTATGATCAGATCAATTTGAAACTTGGTATGCTTGTTTGGGGTGACCTCTAGATGGGAGCTATCGATTTTCTTCAATTTCCGTCAAAAAATGTTGCCGCGGTCAATGTTCTTAGAACTTAGTTTAGTCAGAAGACCTCAATATTTCTCTTTGGCACACCCTACAGGGCACATTTATGATCAGATTGCTTTGAAACCTGGCATGCTTGTTTGGGGTGACCTCTAGATGGGAGCTATCGATTTTCTTCAATTTCCGTCAAAAAATGTTGCCGCGGCCAACATTCTTAGAACTTAGTTTAGTCAAACCACAATATTTCTCTTTGGCACACCCTACAGGGCACATTTATGATTGCATTGCTTTGAAACCTGGTATGCTTATTTAGGGTGACCTATGGACGGGAGCTATCGATTTTCTTCAATTTCCGTCAAAAAATGTTGCCACGGCCAATGTTCTTAGAACTTAGTTTAGTCAAACCTCAATATTTCCCTTTGGCACACCCTACAGGGCACATTTATGATCGGATTGCTTTGAAACCTGGTATGCTCGTTTGGGGAGACCTGTAGATGGGAGCTGTCGATTTTCTTCAATTTCCGTCAAAAAATGTTGCCGCGGTCAACGCTCTTAGAACTTAGTTTAGTCAGAAGACCTCAATATTTCTCTTTGGCACACCCTACAGGGCACATTTATGATCGGATTGCTTTGAAACCTGGCATGCTTGTTTGGGATGACCTCTAGATGGGAGATATCGATTTTCTTTAATTTCCGTCAAAAAATGTTGCCGCGGCCAACATTCTTAGAATTTAGTTTAGTCAAACCACAATATTTCCCTTTGGCACACCCTGCAGGGCACATTTATGATTGGATTGCTTTGAAACCTGGTATGCCTATTTAGGGTTACCTCTAGATGGGAGCTATCGATTTTCTTCAATTTCCGTAAAAAAATGTTGCCACGGCCAATGTTCTTAGAACTTAGTTTAGTCAAACCTCACTATTTCCGTTTGTCACACCCTACAGGGCACATTTATGATTGGATTGTTTTGAAACCTGGTATGCTTGTTTGGGGAGACCTCTAGATGGGACCTATCGATTTTTTTCCATTTCCGTCAAAAAATGTTACCGCGGCCAACGTTCTTAGAACTTAGTTTAGTCAAAAGACTTCGATATTTCTCTTTGGCACACCCTACAGCGCACATTTATGATCGGATTGCTTTGAAACCTGGCATGCTTGTTTGGGGTGACCTTTAGAAGGGAGCTCTCGATTTTCTTCCATTTCCATCGAAAAATGTTGCCGCTGCCAACGTTCTTAGAACTTAGTTTTGTCAGACCTCAATATTTCCCTTTGGCACACCCTACAGGGCACACTTATGATTAGATTGCTTTGAAACCTGGCATGCTTGTTTGTGGTGACCTCTAGATGGCAGCTATCGATTTTCTTCAATTTCCGTAAAAAAATGTTGCCACGGCCAATGTTCTTAGAACTTAGTTTAGTCAAACCTCACTATTTCCGTTTGTCACACCCTACAGGGCACATTTATGATTGGATTGCTTTGAAACCTGGTATGCTTGTTTGGGGAGACCTCTAGATGGGAGCTATCGATTTTTTTCCATTTCCGTCAAAAAATGTTACCGCGGCCAACGTTCTTAGAACTTAGTTTAGTCAGAAGACTTCGATATTTCTCTTTGGCACACCCTACAGCGCACATTTATCATCGGATTGCTTTGAAACCTGGCATGCATGTTTGGGGTGACCTCTAGATGGGAGCTCTCGATTTTCTTCCATTTCCATCGAAAAATAGTGCCGCTGCCAACGTTCTTAGAACTTAGTTTAGTCAGACCTCAATATTTCCCTTTGGCACACCCTACAGGGCACACTTATGATTAGATTGCTTTGAAACCTGGCATGCTTGTTTGTGGTGACCTCTAGATTGCAGCTATCGATTTTCTTCAATTTCCATAAGAAAATGTTGCCGCGGCCAACGTTCTTAGAACTTAGTTTAGTCAGAAGACCTCAATATTTCTCTTTGGCACACCCTACAGGGCACATTTATGATTGGATTTCTTTGAAACCTGGTATGCTTGTTTAACTTGGTGTGCTCATTAGACAAGACCTTTCGATTAGAACTATTGATTAGCATTCATTTCTGTGAAAAAAGTTGCCATTTACAGTAACCTCTGAACATACTGCATTTGTGTATCAACATTCTTCCCTTAGCCAATCTTACAGTTTACATTTAAAAATTGATGGATTACTCTGATCTTCAATTTTGCCATTTCATTTATAACTTACCAAGTTCAAGTTTGTCAAGTTGAGCTACAGTGTCATTGACACTTTCATATTACTGAATAGATGCATGATGCCATTATTGGCTAGAGTAACCGTGTCGTCGTCGGCGTAGTCACTCCCATCTTCCTTGGTGAGACGTCCCTGCACCACTATGTAACTCTCGCTAGGATGTACGAATAGATCTTGAGTTTCAACGTTGATTCTTATCTCTCCCGCATTGTTCAAACTCGTTCCGGTTACCGGTTCGTATTCGTGAACCTCATATTCTTGAATACTTTCATCTTTCACTATGCTTTGTGCTATATCTAGTATATTTGTCATTTTAAAGGATTTTTAGTTTTTTGTTTATTAATTAACTTGCTTTTTTTATCTAAAAATAGTTTTAATTATTTTTTATTATTATTTTTTTCTCTCTTATATATGTGTGTGTAAACAAGAAAATGTTAAAGAAAGTAAATAAAAAAAAATTTTGTTTTCTTTATCAAAACTTTGTCTTCTGTAATTGCTGTTCGTAAAACTTTCCGATGATCTCTTCTCCATCCAAAGCTTCGATTTCGTAAGTCACCGGATCGGTGTGAAATATTTTGATTATCACGAAGATTTCCGAGGTCCATCGAGGAGTATAACCCTTTTCGAAGTGCTTCTTATAAGCGTAAATTCTCACTCGATCACCGACCGCAAATTTCGGCGTTCTAGACTTCTTCCTGATCTTAGATCTCTCAGGATATAGATTCGCGTAGACCCGTTTTTCGTTTCGAGGATCGCTAGCTTCCGTGGGAGTCATCTAGATCGATCTGTGTCGGGTGTTGTTGTAATCTTTGACTAGACCGTTCAGAGCGTATATGTATTTCTTGGTCGAATTCGCCGTGAAGTATCTGTGCATCTTTTCCTTCATCGTTCGATTCCAACGTTCCATCACGCTGGCTTTCTCTTCGTTTTCGATCGAGTAGATGTCTACCAATCGATGAACGTGCTTGTTGTAGAATTCCTTTCCCTTATCCACCCACAATTTACTCGGTTTTCGAGAAGACGAGTCGAACACGTTCTTCAGAGCCTCGGCGACGCAAGGTCCCGATTTACTCTTCAAAGCTCTGATCCAACCGTATTTGGAAAACACGTCGATGACCGTCAATAGATATTTGACGCCCTCGTTCCACCTCGAAAACGATCTCATGTCGACCAAGTCGGCAGACCAAATATCATCCAGACCCTTCACGAACACCCTTCTCTTTCGAAATTTACGCAATATGGGTTTGTGTAACTCCTCGGCCAATTCTCTCGTCAATAATCGTTTCTTCTTCTTTTCAGATGCGCTTTTTTTTGAACGCCCCATCCGAATCGACGTTTCGCACCGATTAGATTGCCGACCAGCGAACGTTCTATCTTCTCTCTCCTGGTCGGATTCGATATGCCTCTCAATTTCCCCAACATGTTTTTATCGCAGACGTCGTTGCCAGTCTTGGTGTCGGGATGTCCGGCGTAGCACAAATCGTGATCATACGCGGCCGCGTCCACCCTATTCACAGGTTTGCTCCAAGATTTGGGTGTCAGATCGGCGTTGAGTCTCTTGTTCAATTTCGTTCCGGGTCCAGTGAAACTGTGACCGGGCAGATGCATTTCGAAAGGTAGATTATTGATAATTTTATTCACGATGCCTTTACCTTTGCTCGCGTTTTTTTTTTTTTTTTTGACGAATCTAGTCTTGATAGAACCACACACGTCGCAAATTCCGCGAAGCATCTGTCTGTCGTTTTTAGTTCGCACTTCTCTATAATTACTCGTCTCGGTAACTCTCTTACACTTTACGCAATACATTTTTTAAGAGTTATTTAAATTAATTTTGTTTTTTTATTTTATATATAAATTTAATAACTAATTAATTCTGTCCTTACATATATATTTTTTTTCAATCGCTGCTCTTGAGTTCTATCATCTTACTGAATTCCTCCCTGGCCTCTTTCCTCCCCTTTTCCACGAGAGAATCCTTCATCTCTTCCTTGATGATCTGACGAGTCTTGATTCTCACGGCTTCTTTCATGGCATCGTATTTCGTTTTCTCGCTTAATATCGCGAAGTATTCTCTGTCCGATATCCTACCGTCTTTCAACGCCATAGAGATCATTTCGGATATCGTGTCGATCTTGGAGTCGGCCAAGACGCGAATCTTGTCGTGTTTCCTCGCCTTCAGATATAATTTCCTACTCAAAAAGTTTCCGAGCGTGCTAAACAATCTGGCGGCGAGAGCCACTTCTTCTACGGTCAACACGATCGGAATGCCGACCGCGGTCGACAACAATCCGATGCCGGCCGCGTGTAAACCCATGGAAATCGTGATGAGTGTCGTGTCGATCGCGTTGACGAATTTCATGAAACGCGAATACTTCTTCTTGAGAGAACGACGAGAATCTCTCTCTCGAGTTAGATACTCTTGGATTCTATTGATTTGATCGATGCGATACCTCTCTCCTCTTTCTCTTTCTTCTAGCGACGGTGCCGTCGGCAAAACGTCGATCGGCTTCTCATCCTCGTCGTCCACTAACGTCGGATACAATTTATTTCTGGTTCTCATTTTTATATTTTTTCTTTCTAATATTTGATAAAAAATTTTATGTGTGTATTTATTTTTATTTTCTATTCTCCCTTATTTTATATCAACGAAAAAACTTAGACGTATGCTTCATTGAACAATAATTTCATGATGCATCCCTTGTCTTCTAAAGTCAGACTTCTACGTGCCAATTTCAGTTCTTCCGAAACTGTAGGCTTGTCTTAATTCTTACAGAAGACTAATCTCTTCCAAAGCGTGATCACATCGTTGAATCTAACGCGTTCGAACGCCGGTTCGAAATACTTGACGACCATATCTTCCCTTTCCATCGTCAGACACGAATGATTCTCGTGATCGAAGTCTAGATGATCCCGACATCCGACGCATCGTTCTAACAAGATGGAACGTAGTTCTTCGTTCACGCAGATTGCGTATGCTCTCATCAGCATGTTTAAAAGAAACCTCGCTCTAATAGTCTGGGAAGCGAACATGATTTACGTTTTTTATTATCTATTCGATTTGATATATTTATTTTTCTAAATAACTATTATTTATATATATTTTTTTCTTCTCCTATATATATCAATCAAAAACGTGACAGTGGGTTTGCGGATTTCTAACACACCGACAACACTCTTCATTCAAAACATTTCCATCAAGTGCTTATTAAGATCACCTCGCAATAACGTTCGCTAGTCTTACTTCGAGAAACGCGACAGTGGGTTTGCGGATTCAAACATCACCTCTTTACACGAGTCGATTTCAGACCTAAAATCCGCAAGCGGATCTCCGTGTACGCCTCCATTGGGTTTCAGTGTTAAAATCGTGTACGGACGCGGATTGTTAGAATCGGCAAGAGGATGATTTAGAAACGACAAAACGGTTTTTTTGCTCGCAATTTAACACTGAATCCTATGGGGGAAACTAATTTGCCGATTTCAATCAAAACGGTACATGTACTGTACGTAAAATTTCATGCGTTTTTTGTCACTCTTGGATACAATCAGTGATGTTTGAATCCGCAAGCGGATTCTAAAGCACCCTAAAAAACGTTAAAATCGTGTACAGGTACACGATTTTAACACTAAATCCTATGGAGGTGTACATGTACACGTACACGTACATGTACGTTGATGCTTGAGTCCGCAATATACACCTACTGGGGGGTGGGAGGGTGACACTCCCCCCCCCCCCTCTTCTCTCCTCTCGCCACGTCCCTGTCGTATGTCGATAATGGAACTGTTCTCGCCCTGTTGGGCTTGCCATGTTTGATTTCTCGTTTAACTCCTTGCATGCTGCTGGTGGATATTCCTGCTCAGGACAGGATTTCTATTGCCACTGAAATGAGTATAATTTGAGCACATTTATTCAAATTTTTCCTGTGTAAATTGTATGAAGATTGTCACCAATGATCCATGGAGTTGAATATAAATTAAGTTTTCATGAAATCTGGTCAGGACTGCTTCACAGCAGCCACGACTAGACTAGATTTGATGAACAATATTTATAAATACTCAGTGGGTTAAGGGTTAATCATCAGCCAGCCTAATACTAACCTTAAACGCGTTCCAGGCTGCAACTAACATTTACATGTGAAACTTGCAGACCATTTAATCCATCGCGAACGCACATCTCCCGGCTATAAACTTTATTTGCACTGGAATGAATGTATATTTACAAAGCATTCGCAGGACGCGATATAATAGGGTGTATTTTTTTTACAAATACATGCAAATACTTTTTACAAGACCTCCGGACTAGATGTAAACTTATACCAAATGTAAATATACATGGCTTTGTATTCTGCGTGAACAAAACGAAAATTTGCCTAATGTGAGAACATAAAATATCTTATGAACCGGGTCTTTCAAGAATTAACATTATATATCTGTTTTATATATATAAGTTCCGGGCAAGAAAAGTGACACAATGCCTTGTGTTGTTGATTGAAGCTCATTGCTGCCACCAAAGAAAATAAAAAAATATTTACACGTGCGAACGT
Organism: Pictodentalium vernedei; assembly: GCA_031216915.1. Classification (NCBI taxonomy): domain Eukaryota; kingdom Metazoa; phylum Mollusca; class Scaphopoda; order Dentaliida; family Dentaliidae; genus Pictodentalium; species Pictodentalium vernedei. Next base: position 628,226,855 of record CM062296.1, on the reverse strand, counting down.
GTTAGTATCACGTACGTACATGTTAGTTAGACGGATATGTTAGTATCACGTAGGAACGAGTTAATGCCACGTATTAACGTGTACCTACGTGATACCAGCAAGTACGTACATGATAATTAATAGGCACGTACGCGGTGTGTGTTTGGGGGGGGGGGGGGGGAGCTGGGGGTGCACCAAAAATTTGCGATGGGGTGGGTCTCATGGGTGTGCTAAAACGTACGTTCTAAAATTATGCAATTTTTCATAATTATCTGCAATATATCATTATTTATGTTCCAAACCGCTGAGATAATGCTTTAAATCAACCCTAATAGGTTAACTGCAACACAAGGGGCCTTCATAAGTGTTAATATGAGGTGAAATCTGTGAAAATGTCACAAATAATACATGTTGGTGGAGGGGTGGGTGTCTGGTTCTCTGTGTAGAAAAAATGCTGGACATTTCTGGGTGGAAAATGCTGTATGATGCACGAGATACAACATAAATTAATGTAAAAATGTGCTAGTATCAACAAATATTATATTCACTTCAAGGGCTTCACTTATTCACTCATATGTTAATAAGGATATTTAAGAATGTTTTCTGTTGTTTACTCGTTGTCATTGCTTTAGTATTATAACGGAGAAGGAGTGCTAGTGAATTGATTATGACAACTACCCTGTTTCAACTTGGTTAACAGTTCCAACACGCTTTCAAATTTCAAATATTGTTGCATGACCTGGTCACAATATAATATTCAGTTTAGTTTAACTTGCTATTATTGTGTATTAAGACTTTACCACATGTGTCATTGGTAACTTGAAATTTTGGACACTTGGCAAATATCATTTTCGATTGATTTTTAATTGAGAATTAGGCAGAAACAAACAAAAAATAAATACACCATACTAACAAGGTTAGTAGTGGGAGTCACTTATCTGCGCCGAGTTTCTGTTTAAAATAATATCCCATTGCTTCGAAAGTGGACAAATTCCAGACGCCTGGAGATTAGGAATCATAAAACCTATCAAAAGGAGAACAAACCGACTTCAGACGGCCACTGTCAACTAGAGGGATAACACTACTATCTATACCGTGCAAAATCTATACGTATATACTAAATACAAGATTGTGTAAGTGATTGGAAGAAGAAGAAATACAAGCAGGGCCGGCGGAAGCAGCAAAGGGCAAGGGGGGCGAAATTTTCTGATGAGGGCAAGTGCACGTATATCGCCTAAAAATTGGGAGGGGACGCCTCAGATGCTGAAGGCATCTGCACCGAGTGCCGAAGACACGAGGTATTAGAAGAGGGGGGGGGGGTGGAGGGTTTTCCCCCCCAGGAAATTTTTAATGGAGCTCTCAGATTGTGCATTCTGGTGGCCTTTGGCCTGAAATTCCTCTTGTATTTTTATAATAGAAAAAAATGATTTTTTTACAGCCGGAGGCCGGACCCTGGAGCAGTTGCCCTGTTAACCTACCCCCTCTCGGTGCTAGTATAAGTCTCGGATTATCTAGTGCCATAGGCTTCGAACCAGTTTTGTTGTCGACAAACTCGGCTTTTGGCCATCTAACTAATAAAACAGTCAGGCTGAGCAGGTAGGCAAAATTTGCTGATTCATAGGCCTACTATCCATTGAATGCCATGCCCATGGGCAATTAACCCTTTACCTAACACGAAAAGAAGACGACACTTGCAAAAAAAATTCTTGAATAACTATTTTTTTTCATTTTTTGTCTCAAAAACATAGGTTATGACCCCTCGTTGGAACGAGCTCGACGAGCTCGTTCCAACGAGGGGTCATAACCTATGTTTTTGAGACAAAAAATGAAAATATGTTAAAAATTAATTGGCTATTTTTGAGAATAGCGCTGGCCGGTTTTTAGACGTTACGTTGGGTAAAGGGTTAATGTATACATATACATCCATGCCTGAGAATTGGTTATTCAAAGATACAACTGAATAATAGGCTGATCAGTATGATCCTGCTTTTTTCTGATGGTTGATCAATAACAATGCTAATTTTTTATTTTCGGACACTTTCGCCCCCGCTCGCCCCCGTGGGCGAGGGCAAGGGGGGCGACCGCCCCCGTCGCCCCCCTTCTTCCGCCGGCCCTGAATACAAGTAGACGAACAAACGGCTTCCGCAAAGATAGAAATTGTACTGACCATATCTATGTACTTTATAATATTGTCAACAACAGAAAACTCTCCCGCAAAGACACTTCTGCCTGCTTTGTGGGTGCTAAAAAAGCATTTGATACCGTGAATAGAGACTGTCTTTGGTATAAACTTCACCGCATTGGACTTCATGGCAAAATATTTAACGCAGTGGTTTCTCTCCACACAAGTGTGCAATGCTCTGTATCTGTGAATAATACACTAACTGAATTCTTTCGTGTTCCATTAGAAGTAAAACAACAAGGGTGCAACCTTTCACCAACCCTTTTTCAATATAAGTAAATGATTTGGCAGAGGAAATAAAGGACTCGAACTTAGGTGTTGATATAGATGGCAGAAAAGTAGGAATTTTGATGTACGCTGACGATATTGTCTTCCTCGCTGAGACAAAAAAACGACCTTTAAAAACAACTAGATACGCTCCACGAATGGTACAGGAAATGGAGACTACAATTAAATAAAGAAAAAACTAAAATACTTCATTTTCGAAACCCTAATCAATAGAGATCGAAACATCAGTTTATGTGCGGAGAAATAGAGTTGCAGTACGAATCTAACTACAAGTATATCGGAATGCGGTTCAACGAACACCCAGAAGTGAAATACTCCACATCAGAAATCGCCAAATCAGCTAGCCGTGCCTTATCCTCATCAACAAATGTTCAAGCGCTGGTGGAATGAGCTTCGATGTTTTCGATAAGTTGTATAAAGCTTTGGTGGAACCCATACTGCACCACAGCAGTGCGATATGGGGCATGTCAGTATGGAACAAGATCAACTGTGTGCAAAACAAAGCGGCACGCTACTTCCTAGGTCTCAGTAAAAACTCTCCAAATCTCGCCCTGCGCGGCGATTTGGGTTGGTGCTCACCACTCACGCAATAAAAAATCAACGTTGTAAAGCATTGGCGAAGAGTAAGGGATATGGAACAAGACAGGCTCGTGACTGCTGTGCATAACTGGTCTCTCAAATTTCAGAGATCATGGGACTCCAGAGCGCAAAAATTAATTACAGGTCTAAACGTAGGTGGTAGGGTTGATATAAACTCGGCAAAAGAAAAACTTTGCTTCATAGAAAGAGAAAGCTGGCTAAATAGTCTATGGAACGACGGAAAAAATGTAAACAGGAACAAATTGAGGACATACACGTAATTCAAAGTAAGTGTCTCAGTTGAAAGTTACGCTAAAGCAGCTAGCCTGAAAGGCCATTGACGGAGGCTTGCATCTTTGAGATGTGGCATACTACCTTTGCAGGTCGAAACTGGAAGATATGCCAAACCCAAAGTGCCACTTGATCAGAGAATCTGTAAACTTTGCTCGACAAATGAAATTGAAGATGAAAAACATTTCCTTTTGAACTGTACGTCCTACAGTGATCTAAGAGACGACCTCTTTAACCGAGCCAGCCAACTTAACAGTGCATTCTACCAATTTAACAATGATGAAAAACTCTTTTTTTAATGAACAATGAAAATTTACAATGTGTTTTAGCATCGACTGTACACAAAATATTTAACCGTCGAAAACGGTTTCAGGAATGATACATGTTAAACCATATGTTTTTTTGTTTGTTTGTGTACATAGCCCAGAGCTGTGGGGGCGACGGCTAACTTCTATGAAATGTGCATAGAAATTTTCAATTTCACGATATCAATTAAATGTCGGCTTTCAAAGCATCACTTCATGGTGGGTGCGAGTCGGATTATCCCTAGAAATGATCAATTTGTCCTAAAACCTATAATGAAAGAAACAGTGGCTTTTTTTATGAGTGGATATCGATCATTTCCAGCGGTAATTCGGCACATGCCCGCCCTGAACTGACGCATGAAACCCGTCAGCTGAATCAGATCGCAAGTCGCTACCTGTTCTGAGTATCGGTCAAATCACTTCCGCGTATCATTGCGCGTTAGCTGTTTATTTTCATGCATCAATGCATCGTTGAAACGAGTGGAATTATTGAAAGGAATGATCCAATTCTTATAAAAAGGATATAGCAAAAAGAAAATATAGTGTTTTTGAATGGATACCAAAAAGTATCTCACTAGTGACTGAAACCAATGATTATTTCTCGTGGCTGAAACTAATGATTATTTAACAGGGGGGGGGGGGGGGTGTACGGGAGATATTTGCATACCAAAACAAATATCCTTCACCCAATTCTGTAGGGGTTTGTACATACTTTTTATACTCTTTGCATTTGTAGATTTTTCAACGTTCCTCTACTTTGTTGTTATTTGTATTATTAATTGAAATAGCTGAGCCTGTGTGTATGTAAAATACGTGGGTGAATGTAAGGGAGATGCCGAATTAAAATATCTGCGAATGAATGTGCCATTCTAAGAGAGAGTACACTTCAGTGGGAAAGAGATAGAGAGAGAGACAGATATACGTGATGGGGGAGGGGGGGGGGTTAAGAAAATGTGAAAGAAAATTAGTACTCGAAAGTATACGCAAGTGCATGTGTGTGTGTGTGTGTGTGTGTGTGCAAGGGTGTGTGTGTGCGCAAGGGTGTGCGTGTGCGCAAGTGTGTGTGTGTGTGTGTGTTGGTGTGCGTGCATGTGTTTTGGTTTTTCGGGTTTGGGGTTTTTGTTTTGGGGGTTTTTTTTGTTTGTTTGTTTTTGTTTTTTTTTTTGTTTTTTTATGAACTACTGTAAAAATGACCTACCTCTGATGAAAATGTGTCTCATAAGCTTTCATATGCTGGATTTCATATAAATATTTTGTAAATACTCTATGTATATTATGTACGTGTATTGAAATGTGACACTTAAATAGAATATTCTTCTACTACTTATGGAATCAAACATGCAGAATCAAGTAAAAAATAAATAAATGGATCAGAATGGGTTGATTTTTTTTTGGTCATTTTTAGCTTACTCCTGTGGTACAAATCAGGGGAATAATTTAAACATATTTTAATTACGTCAAGTCAGGGGAAAATGGGGTTGAACATATCTTAGGCCATCATTCATACTTCCATGGACATTGAGCTGTTCTGGATGAGCTTTAAGATTTCTGAAGCCTCATTTTGCAAACAGGAAGTGAAACTAATCTTTCTGGGTAATAATAAGTTGTAACAAGTACCTGGAATCACTGGTGGGATCAAACTAATCAGCGAACTATACTTCTTTCCATACCTATTATTATGTTTGTCAAAGCAATTCGTAATTTCAATGGGAAGGCGGGGGTGGGTGGCTGAAAATGGCAGTAGAAAAATTGCACAAGGTGGTGGGTGGTTGTAAAAAAGGGCTAAACCGAAAAATGGAACATGAGGTCTGCAAATTTTCTACTGCCCCCACCCCGACGTACGTGATACGAGCACGTACATACATGTCAATATATTTTTTCTAGTGGCAGCAATAAGCTTCCATAGATTTGCATGTGATGCTTCTTGGTTACAATACACTAAATGATTTTCATTTGCGACAGTGTTAACACTTTCCTCTCTCCTAAACTCATCAATCTCATTTGGTGGAAAACAATCCTGTATCCACTTAGTATCGTCTCATTAAAAACATGAAGAGGAAAAAAATATATGTTGCGGTGTGTTTTTTGTGTTCCAATTTGGCGATTCCCCAACTGCCGTCCAGTTTCGCTCTCAGTTAAAAAGGAATACTTTTCTTGTTCCCCTCACCTTATTTTTCAACTCTCACAATTTTGAAAGGACAGCCAGTGCAAATATTTTAAGTCTTTTCCAAAAGAGGAGACACAGGGACAATTAAGGGTTTCAAAATCAAAAAATATTGCCCCACTCAGCTGATCTCCTTCATTTTATGCTCTTTTTAATGTTGAGCTAAAACCCGCTAGATGCCATTTTAGCGCTAAAAAACCGCCAGATATCATTTTAGCTCACATATAGGCTTGTTGTAAGCTCTTAGCTAGACGTTTATTAGAAGCTAAGCTACGAAGTATAACAGGGACAGCAAGAAAAGGATGCATGTCTTGCTGAGCTGCAGATTAATAAACTTTACAGGGATTCACAGAGGAAGTTCAATCGAGGAGTGTGTGGGGGGGGGGGGAGGTGGGGGGGGGGGGGTAGTGAGTCGCGCCCTCCTCACTTATTTTCATAGACATGCTTCATGGTTTTACAATTTGAATATGTATTTGTAAGTCAATAAACACATAGCTACTCTTGTGCAAGATTATCTACAACTGTAAATGGCTACACTTGAATTTATATTTGTGTTCTGGTGGCGATATCGATGCAGAAGACAACAATTAACTCAGACAAACAGGCTATGCAGTGTGAACGGAACTTTACCCATAGACATCAACTGACACATACCCAGATACTCTAGGAATTCTTCATACTTTTCACTCCTCTCCAGTTTCCATATTCCTTGCAGACATCTTGCATCTCCGAGTTTTTCCATGTCTTAAACCTCGACAAACACAACCGAGAAAACTACCAGTGAATTCCACACATCTATACATGTATATCAATATGTGACTCAAAATTAAAGTCAACCCGGATGTATTGGTTTCCTGCTGACTTAACTCTTCGAACCCTGATTTTACATTATAATACATTATTTTATATGGGTCCAGATCTGCCTGAAAACCCGAGAGACTCATTGAGGTCGCAGCCCAAGCTATCAGGCTGCCACTCAGATTCAGTGATATTTTCTTTGAGAATTTGACTGGTATCATGAGAGTTTACTCACACCAATGGAAACCCAGGGTTCGTTGCTTAATGGCCGTGGAGGAGCTTGAAGTTTTTTCTTCTTTAAATTTTATTAAATCACTACTTCTAATTTTACTCAAAAAGTTTTCATGGTCATTGCACCAATATTTGGGAGGTTGGTTACATGAAATGCAATGGACGCTTTAAAATTGATCGGCATGTCTGCTCGACTGATGTTCATTGTGCAAAATATTCGTGAGGGATCTTGGGAGAAAGATGATGTCAGGGTGTTGTGTTGTTTCAGGAAAGCATTTTCTGATTGGGTCAAAATCCTAAAACTTTCAACAGAAATCAGTGAAGCAAAGCACAGCCGTACGCCACAGACCTCACACAATGCTTTACATCGTCAGATTCTGTCAGGCAGTTCATGCTCTCGAGAGAGGTGGGGGTGGAACTGGAGTGCATCTAACACCTCACCCCACCCTCTCAACACACACACACACACACATACTCACACACACTCGTACTTTTTGCACCGCCGTGCTAAATGATTACACAATGAGTTCAACCCTCTACACACTGATTATGAGGCACCCTTTTCCAAATAAGTCAAGGAAGTGCCTCCACCAGTCCGTTCCCATACTCTAACATGAATCTCCAGGCTTCAATAGACCTCTGTTTGGAGGATGTTCTGTTAGATATGTACGTGATAGTTTAGCCAAAGTGATGTCAAAGTACTGAAATAGAGATTTAACCAATTCAATCTTATTTCAGTGAGCTCATTGAGCTCTGTCAAACAAAACTGAATTGGTACGGTTAACTTCCTAGATGAATTACGAGAATAATTTGGGTAAAGAATGACTGCAATTTATTTTTAAAATACCTGGCTTTTCAATGTTTTTATTTATTTTTCCTTACTTTCCATCATATTTTCAATAAATAAAGCGAAAATAAGTTGGTAGTTTAATCTTTTTATGTCACTTTTTATGTCTATGCGACAATTATACAATGTTCCTCCTGTCAGAGTTCTGTTCGCATTACAAATCGACACCTGCTGCTAAAAAAAAAAAAAACTTTTAAAACTTTGGAGAAATGATTAGAGCCGGTATAGGAAGGGCAATGGTTAGCAGGCCACTGCTAACCTTTGTCCCTATTGTCCTGACCCTAAACCGTTACAGATATCTCCCTTTAGTCCACTTCAAGATAGTGATTCTGCTTCCCAGATATGTTACGTTTACAGCATGAAAAGGGTTAAAATAGATATGATATTATTGGGCCTGTAACAGCGCGCAGCAGTGACAAGTAACTGTCGGACTCTCCAATTTACTAACGCGCAAGTAGGATTAGCAGCAGTTGAAGGCACGTCTACCATCAACATGCAGTACACCATTGGGGAGTTGGGATTAAAGGTCTTTCCTAAGGACACAACACCGATGACATGGGTCAAGATCGAACCTACGACGTACGAACTTTAGATGTGGAGTACAATGCTCTAACCAATGCGCCACCGCATCACCGACGCAGTAATCTATCAAAATTATTACCTTTGGATCTGGTGTCCAATGCCCTAACCAGTGAGCCACCACGCTACCGCCTCTGTCCGTCCGTCCGTCCGTCCGTCCGTCCGTCCGTCCGTCCGTCCGTCCGTCCGTCCGTCCGTCCGTCTCTCTCTCTCTCTCTCTCTCTCTCTCTCTCTCTCTCTCTCTCTCTCTCTCTCTCTCTATTTTACCAGTAAAACAGAGCCTGTTTACCGCAGTGAACAGGCACTGCTTCACTTCCCGGGGTTCCCGCGGGGAATTCGCTTTTATACCCAGTGGAATGTGACTGGACTTGATCGAAATTATGCAATCCTGCTGATCTAAGGACTGATTAGGCATCACAAGAACTCGCGCAGGTAAGGTGATTATGAGGCACCCTGTTCCAAATAGGTCAAGGAAGTGCCTCCACCAGACCATTCCCATACTCTAACATGAATGTCAAGGCTTCAATAAACGTCGGTCTGAAGGATGTTCTGTTAGATGTGTACGTGATAGTTTAGCCAATTTCATTTAAAACCGGTTGATGAAACTGCACATCACACGACTGTTCGAGTTTAACTGGGTATAATTGACGTAAAACAGGGCTTTTAACCTTCGCCAAGCACTTTATCAATACTCTTGACAGTATTGTACCCATTGGAACGTACACCTGCACAGTGCATCTCCCGTTGTACTCAAAACAATGGGTCCTGTGATTGACAGGCTTTAATAACAAAGCTTGTGATTCTCGGTGATTCTCACCAAAACCTGGTGTGTTTATTAGTGCAACAAAACTTTATTTATCTTCGTATGCTTTTCGATTATAACCTGTACACCGACAACATTCAGGTACGCTTATACTATTTTATTAAAAAATAATATGGTTTCTAATGACCCATTTAAAACTTGCGCAGCGTAATTCTGCAGCTGTAGGCTAAATAAACTGTTGATCAAAGATCACATTAATAAAAGAAATCATGGCTGTTTCAAAAATTGTTCACATGTCCTTACTGTCTGACAACAGCAAAATCTTCGATTTGTGAAAGCTTGCCTTTCTCTCTGTCAGAATTGAGAATTGAACCCTCCAAGTGTAATTTTATTCAAACCAAGGTTTGTGTTTCAGTGAAATGTGAACAATACATCGTAAAAAAAATTCAGTGTAATACATTTCCTTCGTCTTTGTTTCTTCCAAGTAAGACTTTATTTGGTATTTTGGTTACAGTTCAACTTCCGTAATTGTATTACACAGATGAATAATTCTGAGCAAGCCTGAAAATAAGCAGACTGTCATCTGCAAAATGAGGTCCGCAGAGGGTAAATTTGGTGATGCTGCCCTGCACAGCATGGTAGCATCACAAAATTTACCCTCTGCGAACCTCCGTCTGAATCAAGGTCTCAAGCCAAAACAGAAAGATGTACCAAGAGGATAAATTGGCCCACTGTATGGGATAGCATCAGCAAATTCACCCTCTGGGGACCTATTTTGCAAATGACAGGTTGCTAACATTCAGGCTTGATTCTGAGTCCATGACGTTCCGTGCAGTTAGATTGTCCATGTGCAATTTTACGCGCAATTAATTGTTCTAACATTTAATGAATACCACTTTTTATTGGTTCGATTTTGAGACGACTGTTATGCTATGGTGGGATGGATTATTTCTCGACCCTTTGCTTCGCAATCCATTCAAGATTAACTTTTCACATAACACGACTAGAAGACGATAGTCGTATGAGCTACAACAATGCCATTTTTGCTTAAAAACATGGCGCATAGCCCGTCGTGGAAACCAGCTCAACGCACTCGTTTTGGAGGCAGAAAGTGAAAAAAAAAATTCAAATGGCGATTTTTGGGAGAAATGTTTGCCATATTAATATCCGTTACGTTAGGTGAAGAGTTAATTATTGTCTATGTATGCATGTTTTACTAAGTGCACCCAACATTCAGTGCTGGAAATGAACAAAATTGACGGGTGCAGTTTTAAGCTCCCGTTAATTCAGAAAATGTTGATTGCTCTACCCCACACATTTACTGAACAGCCATCTTATTTAATGACGTCATGACGTATCATATTCCTGGCTTGAAAAGCGGCCGATTGGGTTCAAGGGGCTACATGTATAAGAGATTGCTGAATTGTGACAGTGACGTAAAGTGGCTGCACAGTGCTGCTTCCTCAAAACAACACACATTTATATGCCCTCACAGTATATTAGTGCTCCATAATATTTTTCAACGAGTGCAGTTTTTTAGCTCCCGTAAAATAGAAAACACGGGTGCTGACGGGAGCAATTACACTCGCACCCGTCTCATTTCCAGGACTGAACATTACAAGAAACGCCATTGGGTGATTTTGCCGAAGTCTCCATATACCATCATGTGTCCATACGTGTGTCTTCAGTTGTAGTTTCTTTCAGCAATAACACATCAAAATGGGAAGCAAATCATCACGCAGTTCAATACAGCTTTTTGCATATAAAAAACTGAGTTTGCCATCGACCGCCATGAATGGTTTTTAAATTGTTGCCTGCTCTCGATACTCTCCTGCAACGTTTGAAAACAGGGGCGCCGGAACGGCTCAAACATTGGCCCGACCATAACACCCAGGTCCCTGTTTTTTTGAATTGATACCATCCATTATGTGGGGGAGAGAAAAAAAATGACAGTGCATGCTGTTCGTCTTTCGAGGAACATAATACGATAAAATTTCCTGCCAAATTGCCAAAGGCAATTTGGCAGGGTATTTTGTCATATTATGCTCCTCGAAAGACGAACTTTAATGTGGGGGCCCGGGGGCCCTGGGCGTCCGCCCAGTCTGCCAATTCGTAAATCCGGCCCTGCCCCCAGAAAATGTTTGGAAAATGACCTCTCTCAGACCAATTTTGGTGCTACTTCTTAAGTATTCCAACCGCTCCCGAAGCGGTTGGAATACTAAAGAAGTAGCCCCCAAAATCTCCCCATCTAACGTTAATTCGTCATTAATAGCCACCATTGTGTGCCCAATATTAAAGAAACAAGACGATCTATGCGCGCACTATTTTCGGATATCCGCAGAACAAAATTAAAAAATCATAGTCTAGTTATTTGATATGAATGACGTTCGGCTGAAGGTCGATCACAAAAATGTCATGATCGGCAATTTTTTGGCCCCGACATTGGTCGGGGTGGTCGGGAGGGGGAGGGGGGGGGGGGCATCCGGCGCCCCTGAAAAAGGGACAGCCATACAATTTTTTGTGCAATTTCTTCTCTCCAGATAAATCTTTCTCCAATAAACATTCATTAAGCCTACACAGATTTTCCTGCGACCACATTGCCTATAGTTAGGCTACAAGACCATAGAATAAATTCTGACAATACTCTTTGCTCAATTCAATGTCGCATAGTCGAGAAATGTGACCCGTACGTAGAAAGCTTAAATGAAGGGGAAAGAGGACCTCTCCAACGCAATCACACTCACAGCCAAACCATAATACACTCACCTTTTTGTGTATGAGAGATGTCATCTAATTAAATTACAGACGACATACCACGTTTTGAGTCTCAAAATGTCTCCAGATACACCCATTTGGGTTATATTATTCAAAATTGAAAATTATGTCAGAAGTCAAAACAGCGAAATTTTCAAAAAATACACCACCCCCTGTCCAACAACTCGAGAGGGACGTCACCTTCATACCTTTTCCCAGCTCAGTACTTCGATCTTCGTGATATGCCTACGGCTTAAAAACGCCCCTTAAAATCCCAAAACTTTTTGAAATCACATTCTTTCTACCAAGCAAACAAATGGGCCACCAGAGTAAATCTGCGTGTGATGCATTGAAATGATTCAGAATACCCCACTGACCCCAGACGCGCCGTCCACACCTCCAGAACACACATGTTCCATAGCATGATCCAATAACATCCCCTTCTTTTACGAGTTTTTTCGTTATTTTTGTTTGCAGAAAATGAGAATGTTCAATATTTGTTTCCCGTCTTGTATCCAACCCAGAGGCGGCGGAAGCTCGATAAAAGTGGAGGGGCACAAATTTTCAAGGCAACCATGGTTAATCCCAGTGGGAGAAAGGTATAATCGTATATCAGTAAATGTACCATGGCACATTGTAGTGTCTCGTTAGATGAGCATGCCGCGGTGTGGCCACTGTCCTGTCCATTTCTTCCACTCCAATCATCTTCCAGTCCGAAGGCTAGCCTTCGGACTGGAAGATGATTGAAGTAGAAGAAATGGAATGCTTTGGATAAATGTTGTGTGGATTTGCAAATAATATATTACAGGAATGCTTGTATATTAACAGTTTTGCGTGTGCTTATTTTAACCCATTGTGCCGCCTGGTTCCGCCGCCTCTGATTCAACCAAACAAAACTCCTCACCTCTATATGCTATTCGTCAAACATTAAGGTACGATAGTGACATTTAAAATCTTAAAGACGAGGCATCATTTAACATGCTATGGGTCTTCATGTTGCCTCCTTGAGATGCATGGGCTCCGTGGCGAACGGCAAAGGTGAACGGTTTTTTTATAACCTCGATTTGTAAAGTTTCATCCTAGGTACATATATTGACGAGATATGTCATGAAATCAGGAGGAATACGGCGCATTACATTCACTTCCAAAATTCACATGAAAATACGCCTACTGTTCTTGCCAGTCTGATTAGGTGCGTTTGAAAAATCTCTTGCACACGACATCTTCTATGCATAATGTCTGAAATGAGAGAAGGAAATATAAGTCATGAAGAAAAACATGATAATCTTTGAATAAGAAACACATTCACGCACCTGTCGTCGCGCCCAAACAGGCCAGCGCTATTCACAAAAATCACCAATTAATTTTTATTATTTTTTCATTTTTTGTCTCAAAAATATAGGTTAAAAAAATGAAAAAAATGAGTTATTCAAGAATTTTGTTTGCAAGTGTCTGCTTTTCATGTTAGGTAAAGGGTTAACAAAATGAATGAAATATGATGTCACAAAATTTAGTCTGGTTCATTATCATGTTTTTTGTATACGCCAATCACTGTCAGGGACGTTGCTGCATGTGTGTGTGGGGGGGGGAGGAGGGGGGCGGGGGGGGGGGGGATTTACAATAGTTGGAAATCTTCCCATCCTCCCCAAAATATGTATTTGTCATTGAAATTGCGATGTGTGATGCTATTGATGAAGTCATTAAAGATTCGGTCAAATTAAGTCTCGACTGAAAAACATGTCTTGCGTTGGTCCAAAGAAAATAATCTCTAAGTTGGTCGGAAAAAGAGAACTGCAATATTCCATCCGATTAGATGTAAATCTAAACGATGGATTATTTAAGGACTAGACTGGTTCCAGGCCATAACAGCGTCCAATTCCTTCCATAATTTGACTGGTGGCTTGAGAGCTCGATCCCTTGGCTGCCTACTTCGAAGGATCCCTGCCCGTGCGTTGGTAGCCGAACCCCATGATACCAGTAAAAGCGGTGAATATAGTAACAATGAAAAAAAGCATTGCTCTCCGTGCCCAGAGAGAAAAAAATAATGTTAAATACAGGGGCATAGAGATTAAGAGACAGAATGGGCAAAAAATGAGAGGCACGCCAAAACCGTTGTTCAGATTCTCGGTTCATTTAAATTCCGTTCCCACAAATTAGTCGGGTACATAAATACATTCATCATTCTATTTTCATTCTACGACAGACGTCTTGGGATAGGTTGATGCCCTAAGAAATCAAAGCTGAGAAAATAAAATGCATTAGCTTGTGGGTGCGTTAATGCTCACAGAAGCCAGAATATTTTATATGCTCTTAGACGGAATCTCCCGACCTTTGCACTTGAAATGACAACGTCTTCTGTATGGACTCTACGACGCTAGCTGTATGTTAGAATTCATCTAACATGACCGCGCCAAGTCACGAATATCTGAAACAACTGGTAAGTGTTTGATGCGTTTTACCTCATAAGTACGTATTTTAGTCATCGAACTGTGATAGACAAAGCAGACTCGAGATCAACGAAGTTGGTTTCACAAGATCTGAATATTTTAGCAAAGAAATTATAGTTGGCACCCTGTCTTCAAATAACCATATTGCCCAAAATATTGTTTAGTGTTCTGATGTTTTGACTTTACTCTTGATGAAAACAAAATTTGTGTGCTAAATGGTTGAGAATATATATGTATTATATCGCTGGGATATTTTTGCATAAACTTCTGATTTCTAAAACGATCAAAAGTTTCAAAGCCATATATAGAAAGAACTTGATGTGAATTTTAAAAATACGAGTCTGGATTTAGTTGATAATACACAGTAAAAAATAAATACCCAAAACATGTGTGAACAAAAATGCAGGGAGAGACACTTGTAACACATGTAATGTGTTTTTTTACAAAAACAAAGTCGTTTAATGGGTTATTCAAATTACGTGCTTATATTAAAGCATTGGCATTTATACATAAACATGTAATGTGTTTAACCAAAAATGGGGTGTCCGTTTATATATAAACTTTGGCCGTTATGCATAAACATGTAGTGTGTTTAAAAATAAATAGATTGTCCATTTCTATATAAACATTACCATTTATGTATAGTCATGTGGTGTGTTTAATAATAAATGGATTGTCCGTTTATTCAGCAGACACTCTTTACAAACACCTTACATTTTTATTGATTGAGGAATAAACATTACACATGTTTAAAATTTTACTTTCTTTATTAAAACCCAATGTTTAAAATTGTATTTCTCACAATTTTATACAAAATATATACACATATACAAAAGTTTAATTCTCACAGTTTTATACAAATTATATACTCCTATAATGTACACGTACAAAAGGCATGTAAATCTTCAACACAAAAAGTCGGAAAAAATGCAATATACAGAACAGCTGCAGTGGACTGGTCGTAATCCATGCACGTGCTTACCAGGTAATAACATTCATCATCAGCAAAATTTTAATTAATGAAGCACCGGGTTTAGTGTTTGGAATCTAATGTTACTGCGCACGAGGAAAATATCGTCCATTCGTGGAAAGTGAACAGTCCACGGCGGCCGAACTGTACATCAATTGTACCCTGACCTGGTAGAAAATAAAATCCAGGAGTTTGAAAGAAATTTTTCAAGAGTGTATTTGAAAAATTCAAGATGACAATAATAAAATACCAGAGACTACTATAGTCACCCATATTCATATTCCAACCCTGGGTACAATTAAATCGGCTAATAACAGCTGAAAGGTAGAGAGATGAGCAATGTTAAATTTCAAAGCCAGTGCCTAACAGCAGATATTGTAGATTTTAAATTTATCACACCTCATATTTAAAATGAAATTAAACTCATATTGATAATAAAATTCAAGGGGCTTTCCAGGAGTCTTTCAAGAAAAGTGAACATTTCATGAGTTTCAGGGAATCCAGGGGGTGGGGATGCAGAGGACTCTGATACATGTAATAAAATTTAATCCTCCACCTAATGAAATATTACTGGAGGAAGGTCTAAATTTAATTTAGAAAACATGGGTAGAATATTTTCTCTCACAACCTGATATATGTGACCCTTCACTGGAAGGGATTAATTTGACCTATACTGTAAAAAAACCGCTGAGATTCTTAACCTTTCACAAACCAATTTTCATGTGCACCAAACTCTTAAGATTATAAATATAGTCTGAAATATATGGTAATATCTAAGTACTTCAAATTAACAAGCTATAATGATTTTCATAAATTTGCATGACAATTGTCTAAAATCTGGTTTTCATGCAAATGTATGAAAACAATTTTTGAGATTAGAATATTTGAAAAATCAGAATTCAGCTTTTCCGAATGAAAATCACAGCCCTGCATTAGGTAAATGTTACTTTTAATTCTCACACTTTTATACAAGTTATTATATACATGTGATGCACTTCAAAGCATCAGTGACCCAGAAAATAGAAAAACTGCAACACACAAATACAATTTTCATATATCGACCATTTAATTCTTCACTAAGTCAGACCTGTCGATTTGAGGCGAACGGCCGTTTGTGGGTCGCGTGGAGATTACCTAAAATGAAAAACCCGCGAACGAAAAATGGGTCGCACAATATTGTCGCTAGGTCACGCGAAAGTTTTGCCAAGTTGAATGATCTAGTACGAATAAATGGTGGAATAAATGTTGAGCATCAACCAATCATCAACTGCACAGGTGTTTGCATCTGCCTGAAGTAAACCTGCTCGGCTGAGTAATTATTGGTCAACTGAGCAGCTATTCCCCAGGAAGATGCAAACACCTCTGCTGATGATTGGTTGATGCTCAACATCATTTTAAACTGTTGATCATCTTAAGATGTAGCATAGGTACAAAGTCAGGAAATGGCAATATAATTTATGTCTCTGCCAAAAATTGTGATTATGGATGCCATACTCTTCTGCAGCATGCTAGCCCATGCAAAGATTAGGCTATAATTGCAATCAATTTGGGTATGAATTGCAACAACATAGCCTCATTATTGTTCAGGATTCATCTTTATTCATCAACGCCACTGCCTACATACGGTTTTGTATATGCTGTTTGTCTTAGATGTTAGCGGTTTGGCTTTCATTCACAATTCTTTAGTTTTCTGTTTCAAAGATAATGGTACGTCTATTCAAATGTTATTGCTGTCAGTCCGGGAGGAGAATCCTTTCAAGATGTACTGAGGCACACTTCTTCCAAAATCTATGATGAAAAGGTGTCACCCAGAACTGGATATAGAACTGACAAATTTCAAGTTGTTCCACACGATTTAAGTAAAACTGAACATCAGATTAGTATTAAATGTGGAAAATCTAAGTCAGAAGATAACAGGAACACATGAAGTGGAACCTCCAATATTTAGAAGCCCATTGTCAAAGAAATATAAGTCTTCGCGACAAGATACTGGAGATTTACCCATAACGAAATGTGGCACAGTAAAATGATTTTGACGTTGATTCATCCAGACCTAGGCTATTGTGGAAATAAGGAGAGTCCGAAAGAAATCAGTCTGTCAGATGCGACATCTTGCAGCCCAAACAGGAGGTCGGTGCTTATCAGAGAGGTTACGGAAGAGCACAGGTTATTGTCTTTGTGGGAACAGCACGTTTTGTTATGTTTTAGTGGTAATTCACTCTGCATCTAATGTATACAGTAACATATGTTATTTGAATAAAAAAATAGTACTTCTTCACATTAGTAGTATGTCATGTTCCCCTGTAGGGAAAGGTTGCCAGATCTCATGCCGGATCTCATGTGACGTCATAGTCACGTGACCCAGTGGCGTCATGTTGTGTTGCCATGGCAACCCGCGTGAGCGGCCATGTTGTGACGTCATCCCGGTAGTGATACGTGGTGTTTGTGTGCATGCACAGCGCGTGTTGTTAGGGTGATACGTGTTTCCATCGTCCATTTTGTATACTGGCAGCCGCCATCTTGGTTTCTATGGTAGCACGTGGTTGCTATGCGACCTAAAACCTTCTAATAGGATAGGAGTATGTTCGGAGGGTGTGTTCGATTGAATAGGAGTAACTTCTCGTTTCGTAGAATTACCACAAACAACCCGATAACTTGTACTATTTCGAATTCTTTCAGAATTCTCTGCTTCTATCTATATATGCAATAGTTTTCGTCTACCTGACCATGTTCCTTTGTCCTGGAGTATACTCCGGTAGACTAGAAGAGCCTATCAGCTGGAACAGATTTGCTTATTATTACTATATTTAGCTTTTCTGATCTGTTCTTGTTAATTCCTACCCTTATTCCGTGTACTCTTGTTGTTTCATTTATCTAGATCATTTATGTAGATTATGACTAACCAATCAGGTTGCTTGATTTCCCATAATCTATATGCAGAATGATCTCCCCTTATTACAATGAAGTTCTATCCGAGTCTGATCACCTCTATATCCTATGGCCACGTCCCATGGAATCCCATTTTTGGAAAACACCTGTGTCTATGGAACCCCCTTTTTTGTCGTTTGAGGCCATGAGGGCTATGTAAAAGCCCTCAATGAGGTGTAATATACTATCCCTCTTAGCCTCATCTCGGTATTTAACAGCCATGAGGGCTATGTAAAAGCACTCAATGAGGTGTAATTTACTATCCCTCTTAGCCTCATCTCGGTATTTAACAGCCATATCCCCACGCACCCCAATTTCGGCACCCCTTTTTGGAAGACATATGGCCTTCGGGACCCATTTTTGTCGTATGAGGCCATGAGGGCTATGTGAACAGCCCTCAATGAGGCCTCATTTACTATCCCTCATAGCCTATTTTCTTTTGAGGGCAGTGAGAAAAACCCTCATTGAAGTATAATTTACTATCCCTCTTAGCCTCATCTCGGTATTTAACAGCCATATCCCCAGGCACCCCAATTTCGGCACCCCTTTTTAGAAGACATATGGCCTTCGGGACCCCTTTTTGTCGTATGAGGCCACGAGGGCTATGTGAAATGCCCTCAATGAGGCCCCATTTACTATCCCTCATAGTCTCATTTCTTTTGAGGGCAATGGGAAAGCCCTCAATGAGGTATAATTTACTACCCCTCTTAGCCTCATCTCGGTATTTAACAGCCATATCCCCAGGCACCCCAATTTCAGCACCCTTTTTGGAAAACATATGGCCTTCGGCACCCCTTTTTGTCGTGTGAGGCCATGAGGGCTATGTGAAAAGCCCTCAATGAGGTTTAATTTACTATCCCTCTTAGACTCATTTTAAGGATACCTATGGTCCAGCTCCTATACAGGTAGTCTTACCAACGGCTTCCATCTTATTTCCAAAGCTCCAACTACTTGTCTATGATCTATCTGTCCTATCATTAGCGGCTACGCTGCAATCAGGGCAAGTCAATACAAAAATCGGAATATTTTAGAACGGAATCAAAGTTATTCGGAAACGGGACCACTTTGAACTTTTCTTCGAATACCTGGTCTCTTGTATAGAAGACCTTGTGGTGGAAGAAGAGTTCAAAGGGAGACACTTGGTGAAATTCTTGAGAACATCTCTACCATTCGAAAACTTCAGAATCAGCATGACTAGAACTGAATCGAATCTAATTATCAGTCCGATTTCGAATCGAATTTAGAATTTCGAAGCTTCTCGGCTGCTTTGCTTTATTACACGCCTGTTCTATGTAATCACCATCTATAGCAACACTAAACCATGCGGAAAATGAAAATCTGTTCCGCACGTATGTGCGGAACGGAAATCGTTGATGGACGGTTTTTAAATATAAGCGAAATCTCAATGGAATTTTTTACAAATCGTGCACCGCAATTACAAATTGAATCGCTCGTGGTAGCTAAAAGTCGTTACCTTAGTTCCAATGTGTTCTATGCGCCAACAGGCACATAGAACACACTGGAACTCGGGAGACCAAATGGTAACACGTGTTCCCCTCGCAAATTTGGTTGCGATAAAATGTGTTGCTTTTATTGATAGCTGTCAAATAAATTGCTGTGTGTCCTTCTAATAATTGTTTTTACAGAGGCCTTTCGTTTTATCCTTCGCGCTGTCACTCGTGCCATACCGATTAACCCATTCACACTCGTGTGTCGTTCTGTGTATATACCTCAGACAAAATACAAGAACGTTTACTCGATTTGCTCGAATTCTTCATGTTTCCAGAGCCACAGGCTACATCAGACTTTCAACTGAGTCTATCGTTTGCGTCTACAATTTAGAGCCTGTGATTCTGCGGTCTGCAGTTTTGAAGTATCGAACCATCTTAATGGAGGTTGTCTTCGATCATATAGCGGTGTTGGAGTGAAATGTCATGGGGATGACAGGAAAACAGCCAATCTTCCTATGGTGTTAACTGATTGTGCTGGGGGGCGCGGTGGCTCAGTTGGTAGAGGTGCAGGCTGCAGGCCGAGAGGTCCTCGGTTCGAATCCCACCTGCGGCAACCGCGTTGTGTCCTTGGGCAAGACACTTCATCCCCATTGCCCACGTGGGGGCACGGTGACGCTGTGTACTGAGGCGTACAGCACGCCGATGGTGCACCTGTCTTCAACCAATGCTAACCCTGCTTGTGTGGAGTTGATATGTTGGGGAGCTGACAGTTGCTCGCCGTTGCTCGGTGGTTCTCTCCGGGTACTCCGGCTTCCCCCACCCGTAAAACTGTCACGGTCATGGTTAGCCATTGTGCAGAAATATGTGACCTTAAACACCAATACATAAATAAATAAATAACTGATTGTGCTAAGTTGACTTGTATTTTTTCACTCGATGTATTTGAATTTGATGTTTATACCGTTAAATAAATATATCTATCTATCTATCTATCATAATGGCGAAAAAACTGGAATGCTGTGATATAGCGCCGCTATTGGATAGGCTCTTTGAGCTCTTCCAATAGTGTATTACATAAGACCATTTTATAGACGTAATTCTTTTACCAAATGTAACGGCGCTTGAGGATGACGTTTAAATGAAGGGCCATGCGCTATGTTGTGAGGCAAAAAAATTAAATTTTAGATAAATGAAAAGAAATTACAAGTGTTGCCTGCTAGCCATGTCAGATTATTTATTTATTGATTGGTGTTTAAGGTCACATATTTTTGCACAATGGCTAATCATGACCACAACATGAGTATCAACTCAAGACCAGGGGTGAGTGTTAATAAGCCATGTTGCCAATTTTAGAGAGGGTTTGCACCTCCCAAGCATTGGTGACTGGGTCCTATTTTACCAGTAAAACAGAGCCTGTTTACCTCAGTGAACAGGCACTGCTTCACTTCCCGGTGTTCCCGCGGGGAAGCCATGTCAGATAAAAGGTTTTTACTACAGATCTTTATTACACAGGTCGCGGTATTCTTGGTTAATCATTACAGCCATTACGTCGAAGGCATGCCTTGATGATGTAGTTGAAATATCAGCCAGTCGGATTATAGAAGACTCCACACTTCTTGGAAATTTATTTGTGGCACCATAAAATATACATGTAGTACTCGTGACACAACTTGTCATTTACTAGTTAACACGTACCACAGTCCAAATTGGTCGTGCTTCCCATCGCAGCTGTTTGAATCGGGTACCTCAACCGTCAGTTTGTATCACTGACTGTTGTGTTGGATAAATTCAAGTATCAACTCTGCTTTCGTTAGAAAACACATGATTACTAGCAAGAAAGAATCGATGTCTTAAGACTTCAATACACACTAAAATTTTGCGACGCAAAAATTATTTGGTGGCCTTACACCCTTAACCCCTCGCCCTCTACATCCCATTTCACTACGTTCCTACCTTTTGTTTTAATTTGTTCAGGTATTAAGGTCATTATTAACCCTTTGAATCCGAGCAATCGCTGATCCGGTCAGGAACACGATACGTCATAACGTCATTAAATAGGATGGCTGTTCAATAAATGTGTGGGGTTGGCCAATTAATATTTTCAACGTGCAGCCCCGAGGCTGCGCGTTGAAAATATTAATTGGTCTACCCCACATAATGAATATGGACTCATCCAAGTGCTTCCATTGAATTGGCGTGGAAGATACCACTAGAGTTCAAAGGGTTAAATATAACTAAGCCCTGCACAACAGACACTATTCTAATACTGTTAACCTACCCATGACACATTTTCATGTAACTCAACACACCGTATTGCATATAATTTCTGGACTCTTTCTGTTTGTGATTCGAATGGTCTTTACTATTCTTTTAGTTAATCCCAGGCCGTATCTTGCACGTTCAGAATAAAGAACTGTGTAAGTAAACAGACACCTACCATCACTAATTCACCTCCAATAATTTCTCGGTGGACTGTCTGTGGCTTAGTTTTCTTGGGATCTATGGGTTGTTGGTCTATGAAGAGCTTCTTGTCCTCAAATTTTGCGAAACACTGTAAATAGAAATTCGTTTCCTGTCAGGTACGTGAGTAATTAAAAGAACAAGAGAACGCTTTGGTCGATGACGAGTTTCCCTGTCTTCAAATTAGCTTAAATGGGGGCACGGGGCTCAGTAGGTAGAGGTGCATGCTGCAAGCTGAGAAGTCCTTGATTCAAACCCCACCTGCGGCAACCGCGTTGTGTCCTCGAGCAAGACACTTCACCCCATTGCCCACGTGGGGACACGGTGGTGTTGTCTACTAAGGCGTACTGCACGTCGATGGTGCACTTGTCTTTAACCAATGATAACCCTGCTTGTGTAGAGTTAGTATGTTGGGAAGCCTGACAATTGCTCACCTTTGCTCTGTGGTTCCCTCCGGGTACTCCGGCTTCCACCACCCATAAAACTGTCTGACACAAGGTGACCCTGCTGTCGAAAGTGTCGTTAAAACCCATTAAATAAATAAATAAATAAATAAATAAATAAATAAATAAATAAATAAATAAATAAATAAATAAATAAATAAATAAATAACTCGGCAAATATAAATTCATTGTCACCAGATTTGAAATAGAAATGTTGAAAAGGTCGAAACTGATGTGCGGAGAATTATCAACTTCCGTATAAAAAGTAAAATGGCGTTAAATTAAAAAAAAAAAGTTAAAATTAAAATATCAATATCTTGAATTTAGAAGATGTGCAAAATACCGAAATTTCACAAAAATCAGACAAACTTTGACTAAGGACGCCAGCTCAAAAGCTCGACCTTACCAACATGTTCGTGGTCGATCAAAACGGAACTTAGCACAAGACAGAGTATTTATCAGAAATAGTATTTCCTAAATTTCAAAAAGATATAGTTCGTAGATCGGGAGATTCTTAAATGTTTATTAAACCACCCTAGCGTAGCTTTATTTTGAAACTGAGTCTAAATTCGGAAAAATGAAGAGAAAATGTCCTTAACTCGAGGAAGGAAGGAAGAAAGAAAGAAACAGCAGCTGACGAATCTATCCGTCATTTCAACAAAACTGGAATGAATCGATAACACGGTACTATGGAAAACCTCCAGGCACATTAAAGGGATCTACATGTTAATGGCAAGTCTCTTCAAATAGACAGCTTACCAGTTTTCTGAACCATTTGAACCCGAAAGCCCGGTCAAGACGAAACGACCTGAATTCACATAGCAGATAGTTGCTCCGTGAATTTGCAGAATTTATATGGTAGACCAATCAATATTTTCAACAGTGCGCATTGGACATATTAATTGGTCTACTCAAAACAACGAATATGGACTCTTATAATTGGTGGCACTGAAATGGTAATGAATATACCAAAATGGTTCAAAGGGTTAGTCGTGTAAGCAAGACAACTACAAATCACCTTTGGTATTTCAAAGGAGCACACATTCCTCGAGGTGCTATGATAAATATTTGCTGTTGTCATTTTTGTTTGAGGTATGATTAAAACGTTTCATTGACGTACCTTGTACTTTCCACCCTGTGCGTCCATTTCGTACTCTTCTCCAAGTTTGAAACGAACCTTGTTGTCTTTGACGCCCATATGAATCACTATCTCTATTTCGTCACCATCGACAATTATGTCTTGAGTTGGCTTTAAAGAGTTTGCCATTTTACGAGCAACAACATTGACTCCTGAAATGTCAAGAAATAAAAAAATCCCTATCTTTGTAGTTTCGGTTCTTTGAAATTTAATAAAATTGTATCTTAAATACAATCGACAATTAAGCCGTGGCTCAACTAGAGAAAGAAAATTTACTATAAATTCGAAAATGGTGAAATTAAACTCTCCGTGAAGAGAGTTCATGGAGACTTATTTTCTGGAGTAAAATATCTTTAATTGGTTGGGTGCTGGGAGTCCAAATTTGGGCTTTACATGGAAGTGTGGATACCACAAGTTAAAGGCTTCATATACTGTGAACGTGCTTCAGATCAACTATGAAGTGAAATTATTTAATCGGTAAGGAATAGCCTTGTTGTAAGTGCCCATGGGTACTCTACCATAAACTGTAACAAGGCAAAGAAAGACATGTGAACAAATTTTAGATTAAAAATAATTTAGCGCTCTATCAGTTGAAGAAATTAGAAAGGGGTTTTGTACACAGCATTTAAAGACTTTCATACATGAAGCAGGTACAATTTTTTAAGAAACCAGCATTTAATGGGTCAAAAAAAAGAAATTACTAATGAATATTAGGGAAATCAGAAATACATTATTACGTATTGTATTTGAAGAGTTTCGTGCAGAAAACAGAAACGATTTGCCAAAAACCGGTAATTTTGCACTGATTGACACCTGACAACATCATATTTCAAACCTTCAGAGATGTGTTGGTTCCAGATCAATATGTTAGACCATGCTTGATATGTATCCTACTCAGGCCTGGAAATAACCCGGGAACGATCGTTCATATTGCGTGTAGGTTACGTCAATTGTAAAATACGCGAACGAACTGCAGGTTACGACGAAATAATCCCCCGTAACTTTTAGAAAATTACTGATCTCGCATGTTTCACCAGAAAGACTTGACAATCTTTCGGAACTATCTCGACTCAAAGGCTGTGTTTGCATCCACAAATGAATAGAATGTAAATGGCATGCCGTATCCATTATAACCCTTTACCCAACGCAGATGATATCAAAATTTATTATTTTAAATATCATTTTTTTTAATTTTTCAAAAAATTTCAACAAAACCATATCATGCGACCTCTCATTGGAACGAGCTCAATGAGCTCGTTCCAATCAGGGGTCACATGATATGGTTTTGTTGAAATATTTTGAAAAATTTAATTTTTTCAACTGCTCAATTTACACATTACGAGGGCGGATGCGGGCGATTTGTTAGGTAAAGGGTTTTAAGGAATTTCCAACAAAGGAAATAGCAACAACTAACGTGGGATCTCGCTTCGGTGATATCGCATTTTAGTTGATATTTATTTAGGTGGAAATCCCGTTTGGACGTAAAACAGTATCACTGGCGTAGCAAAACAGAGAAGCACAACAAAATCAGTTTCCTATGGGTTCCGATCATACTACATAGCCTAACCTGCCAACGGGTTACGATATAAGCCCTTTATTTCCAGGCATGCTACTTTCAAAATTTTGACTCTGCCGCTTTCATACTTTTTGGACAAGCCCACTTTTTGAGCGTTTATATTCACGTAGGAATGTCAGGAATGAATTCAGGGGGACTGAATAACAACTACCAGTATAACTGCAATATGTAACCAATAAAATAGTTATCTCCGCCCAGCGGCATATCTTCGGAGAATAGAGTATATGGCAAACACACGCGAAGAGAACGGCAGGTGGTTTCCATCTTAAAAGAATCTCCTCCAAAGTAAATGGCTACAACTAACGTGAGATTTCGCTTCGACGACATCGTGCTTTAGGTGTTGATATATATTCAAGCGGAAATTCCATTGAGACGTAAAAAACATGACTAACGTGGTAAAAACAGAGAAGGCGGAAAAGCACCACAACCTCCCTAGTTTGCGCAGAATAATGGTCTTACTGCTAGCTGGCACTGAGGCTCAACCGTGGTACTATGAGGTATGTGATCATGTTGCTCCCAACAATGTATCTTTACCTAGTAATTTATATAAGGGGTTTAACAATCCGGCTAGCCTAGTGCAAAGACACATCATACATCTGAAGAAAATTCTCGTTTCACGATTCGAGAATGGTTTGTCTGACTTTAGTAGAAACTGCTCACTTCCCTCCTCTCCCCCAAGTGGCGCCCAGGTTACGTGCCATACCTGTCATGTTTTAGATACGACACTGGCTCCGTCCTTTGTGAGATCTGAAATTCAGATATGACATATGAATGCACTATGAGATCTTAAAATGCAGTTTTGATTCATTTAGTGTTGGTCCCAGATATACTTGAGATCTGAGTGTGACCCACTTTCAAGATTGTTTTACCCCGCCCAATTTTCTGAGTGTGAAAATACATATATGAACTTCGGGAATGCACTATGGGGTGATCAAATGCGATATCCAGCAATTATAAAAACTCCACTTATTAACAACCCTTGGGAGACCTTAGTGACTTTGGCCCATAATTTGGAACCTCCATCGAGTTTCGACTCATTTGGTATTGGTTCCACGTTGGCTATACCATGCTAGAGATATAAGCGTGACACACTTTCAAACACCTCTTGGGACACTCCAATGCCCCAGTAGCCTACAAAACATAGATGGCCGAGTACTAGTGGATGTCTATCAGTATGCCAAAAAGCAGCGAGTTTGGAAGATTTGTATTCAAGTTATCGTGCGGACAAGGAAGTGAAGAGAAGACAGAAGACCAGAAGTAGAAAAATAAAAAAGGAAGAAAGGGAAACAATACAAAACTATAGAGAAACGGTACTATAAACAGAACTAAACTATATTGAAAAAGAATTTATGGAGAATTATTTTCAGGAGTAAAACATATTTTTAAAAATTCAGAAATGCGTTTTTGTAAACAGCATTTAAAGATTTCCATACAGGAATCAGATAAAATATTTCAGGAAACCAGAAATAACATGTGTGCCCGGCATTTAACCCTTTACCTAACATGAAAAGCAGACGACACTTGCAAGCAAAATTCTTGATTAACTATTTTCTTCATTTTTTGTCTCAAAAACATAGGTTATGACCCCTCATTGGAACTAGCTCGACGAGCTCGTTCCAATGAGGGGTTATAACCTATGTTTTTGAGACAAAAATGAAAAAATAATAAAAATTAATTGGCGATATTTGAGAATAGCGCTGGCCGGTTTTTGCAGTTACGTTGGGTAAAGGGTTAATGTGTTCTATAAAGGAAACAGAATTGGATATTGAAGAAGACAGAAATGCATTCTTGTGTACTGTATTTGAGTTGTTTTGTGTTTCAAACAAAAAAATACAAAAACACAAATGATTTGCAAACAAAACTGAAATTCTTCACTTATCTAACTTCCCCGTCATATTTCAAACCTGTGTTGGATCCAGGAAGCAATACTATAAAACTTTTACAATTGTATTTTCTAAAATTGTATTTTCTACCTATTAATATAACTGACTAAAATAAATTATTAGCATTTTAAAAGATATGGCAATTTGCCAACTGGCAAATTGCCAGATCTTTGAAAATGCTAATGGTTCATTTTAACCAATTTAAAGCCATAACTAGAAAATACAATTGTAGAAAATACAATTGTAACAGTTTTATAGTATTGGCCCCAGGTCGGTATGTCTGATATGCAAGTGTTTTTTTGTTTTCAATTTTTTTTTACTCTGCTCTGTCCGCTTCTTGGGCATTTAAATTGGCATATGAGCCTTAGGAAAGGGTCTAAATAATGATTACCAACACCTGTCATGTGCAATGGATGTGACTCAAAAGACCCTGGCACATATTGTAAACCTCCAATGAGTTTCAGCTTGATTTTCAAAAGTCCTAAGTTGATAATCTCACACTGTTCTTGAGATATCAGCATCACCATTATTCAAAATTTATGGCTCTGTCCATTGTTTTAGCCTTAGATTATACAATGCGCTAAAAATTTTGAAAGTGGGTTACTTGCACTATTTTCGGCTCCGTCCACTTTTCCGTGCGAAGAAATGCATGTATGAACTTCGGGAATGCATTGTGGGGTTATAAATGCAATTCCCAGCAATTATGAAAAAATGCACTTAGTGACCCTTGGTGACCCCGTGGCCTTGGCCTATAATTTGAACCTCCAGCGCATTTTGACTCATTTGCCGCTGGTCCAAGACAAGGGTTGTCATAACATGCTTGATATATGAATGTGACCCACTTTAAAAATATAAACTCCTCCAACATGTTTGAATGTAGAAATACATATATGAACTTCGGGAATGCATAAGAGATTATAAAATCCGATTTCCAGCAATTCTGAAAAATGTACTCAATGACCCCTGGGTGACCTCAGCGACCTCGACCATATTTTGAACCTCCATCAAGTTTCGACTAATTTGGTGTTGTCCCGGATCCATAGATCATACCAAGCTTGAGGCATGAGTGTGACCTTCTGTCATATTTTGGTCCCACACGTTTTTGAGTGTAAAAATACATGTGTGGACTCCGGGAATGCATTAGGAGGTCATAAAATATGATTTTAATACAATTGCTATAAATCTCGAAATTTGATTGGTTAATCAATAAAATCTGCGACAGTAAAATCGGCGTAACCTGTCGGAAATTTTGTGTTTTGAAAAACTATTCAGGAAAGTCAAGATGTATTCCTGGGCGTTCTATTTTCGTTCCATTTAGAGTCATTGACTACCGTATCCAAGGTAAACAAACGCCGTGGACGCGTTGATTTTCTATAAAAAATCGTTTTCTATCTTTCTTGAAATTAACTGTAATAAATATGGAGGAAGTTGGAAAGTTTAATATTAATGTGGAAGAGGTTTGGCAGAAACTGTTGAGTGATGAAATGAGAGTTGAAAAAACTGATTCCGACAGGCTTAACGGCAACCGTGTGGAACCAGTCAGTGATATTCTAATATAATTTATAAATAGCAATTTTTTGTACGATGAAGAATTTATGGACAACTGACAATAATAATTCTAATTGTTCAAGGCCAAATATTTCTGACCGATCCGCTAGCGATGTTATAACATCAACTTCAAGTGCAAGCGGTCCTTTCATTTTCAAATTTGTCATCTGCGTTCGTGGCACCAACATGTACAGCTACAGAAACGTGTTCACCACCGAGAGAGGTGAACTAATCGTTGTGCAACAATTATGTCAATACCAGAAGCCCAATTCCACAAGCCATCACTTCCCAGAAACAGTTTGAAATGAACAACTGTTCTGTAACCATAAGTAATTATTACGGTTAAACAAGGGCTTCCAATCAAAGATCTCAAAATTTTTAACTTCATTGGTAAATCCTCGAGTGCTTTCCGACTCCGGCTGAAACATCACAAGGTGAACTCTAAACTTTGAACAGGGAAAGCAGCCGGCGTATTTTGTTTTCAGATTGTCACAAACATTTAAACATGATAAATGTTGTCAGTACAAATATAAATATATTTTGTTATTGGTAATAAAATGACTAAAACGTATGGAACTATTTTTATAGTGGCAGCGTAAAATATATTTCGTGATTTGGTTTGGAACTCCCAAAATGACGTCACGAAGACTGTATTTTTAGCTTTAAATTGTTGTCTTCCAAAGCGTTGTTTTATAGTTGGGAGATCAAATACTATCTCCGTTTTCAGCGAAACGCATCGCCGGCAAAACTCAATTTGCGACAGTAAAACCGTCGTTTACGGCCCCAAACAATCAAATACAACAGTTATTCCCCAATTTCCAGCGATTCTAAAAATGCACTCAATGACCCTAGGTGACCTCAGTGACCTTGTTCAACACTTTGAACCTCCATAGAGTTTCAACTCATTTGGTGTTATGTCCAGGTCAGTAGGTAATAATGGCCGATTCTGGGACACTTTGTACATGAACTGTACACGTACACGTACATGTACGTGTACCGCCATAGGGATTCAGTGTTAAATCGTGTACACGTGTACAAAAATGTCGTTTTTTCATGGTGTCCCAGAATCGGCCATTGTTTTTGAGGCTCACAGATCGCACGTTTAACCGTTCAAACACCCGTTGGCGAACGTGTAGATTCGACACATCGCTCAGAAGTGAAAAAATGTATGAAATTTGAAGAAAAATCTAATTTAAAAACCTTTTCTCTACGTTCTCATCGCGGATTAGACCATCGATCCATCGTTGGTGAACGCGAGCAAAAAACGCTTTGCCGATTCTAGGACAGCATCAAAAAAGCTGTTTGTCGATTCTGGGACACCGACGTTCGCCAACGGTTGTTCGAACGGTTAAAGCGCGATCCGATCGGCGAAACCCCATTTGCCGATTCTAGGACAGGCAAAATCGACCTCAAAACGTTTTCTCGACGTTCGCCAACGGTGAAAAGTGAGCGTAAAGCGCCGTTACTCACCGAGGATTTTTTAAAATTTTGTTTTAAGACCGATTTGGGCCTCCGGTACATTGAAAAAAGACGGTTTGCCGTTTCTGGGACACCACGTTCGCGATCGCGTTTCGGACGGTCTAGGGTGCGATTTGATCGGTGAAAACGATTTGTCGATTCACCTCGCGAGTTTTGTGAGGTGAATCGCGTTCAATAACGTGGATATAATGGCTAGAGCAATGTATACCAAAAACCAAAAGCTTGAAGAGCTTGAAATAAGTAATCACCCAATCATTTCACGTTACTAACGCTAATTAACCAATCAGATTGCTTGATTCTCATAAACTTAATCATACAAAGTTATCGCCCCTCGTCGTGGGGGTGGGGGTCACGCCCGTCATAAAAATCGAAAGTTTCGAGAAGGTGGTCACGTGACCTATCAAATTGAAGGTCTCTACGAGTGGATTAAGAAGATCGTAATTTTAACCCTCGTCGTGGGGTGGGGTCACGACCAGAGCCGAAAAACGACTTCCTTTTTACATATCCAGGCATGTGAGGTACTAATATGAAGGGCTCGATGAATACATTACAAAAATGACGTTTTTCATTTTATGTGGGGGTGGGGGTCACGCCCATCAGAAAAATCGAAAGTTTCGAGAAGGTGGTCACGTGACCTATCAAATTGAAGGTCTCGACGAGTGGATTAAGAAGATCGTAATTTTAACCCTCGTCGTGGGGGGGGGGGGGGAGGGGGTCACGACCAGAGTCGAAAAACGTCTTCCTTTTTACAAATCCAGGCATGTGAGGTATTAATATGAAGGGCTCGATGAATACATTACAGAAATGACGTTTTTCATTTTATGTGGGGGTGGGGGTCACGCCCATCAGAAAAATCGAAAGTTTCGAAAAGGTGGTCACGTGACCTATCAAATTGAAGGTCTCGACTAGTGGATTAAGAAGATCGTAATTTTAACCCTCGCCGTGGGGTGGGGTCACGACCCAGAGCCGAAAAACGTCGTTCTTTATACAAAGCCAGGCATGTGAGGTACTGATATGAAGGCTCGATGAATACATTACGAAAATGACATTTTTCATTTTATGTGGGGGTGGGGTCACGACCAGAGCCGAAAAACGTCTTCCTTTTTACAAATCCAAGCATGTGAGGTACTGACATGAAGGGCTTGATGAATACATTACAAAAATGACATTTTCCACCATCGCCGTGGGGATGGGGTTAACACCGATCAGAAAATCAAAAGTTTCGAGAAGATAGTCGTGTGACCTATCAAATTAAAGCTATCGACAAGGATATTATGAAAATCATAATCTTTACCATCTTATAACGGTGGAGTTGGGACCATCTTGAAATCGAAAGTATTAAGGAAAGGTAGTTATGGAACATCTTAAATTGAAAAAACAACAAGTTGAATCTGATGCATCATTCATTTTTGATATCTGTGTTAAAACGTGAAGTATGTTTTCAAAAAATATATGATTGTTATGCTAATTAGAGATGCACTCGCTTATTAACAAGTCACGCCTTAAGATGTTTCCTTTAATAACAACTCTGTTTACTGAACCATAGATTTGTCAATAAAAAAATTATAAGTTGATCTTCTAACGTTTCTACATATTGAGGATAGCCTATTTCACCATTTCCGAAAAAAGCGTCAATCCAAACTATTTTTTTAGGAAACAATGCTCACGTCGAGAAGTCATTACAAAACTAAACGAGTATAATCTTGACTAAATTCAAATAAAACCATTTGTCACGTGTTAGAAAAGATTTGTAAACAGTCTAAACGCACGTGTGGAAAAGTTGTTTTGTTTTGTTTTTTACAATAGGAGTTAAAATATTTTAAGATAGGTGGCGTTATATAAATACAGCAACAACAAAAAACAGTGTTTACAAATGTGTCAGCGTATGACTGAATGAAAATGAGAAAAAAGCTCTTTTTCTAACCACCTGATAGCGAAGCATTACATCAATAGTCGCGATATTGATGTCATCCAACAGCAGCCAAGACATTAAGCTTTTTACGTCGACATACCGCTTGTCCAAAACAATTCTCTTTTAACACTATAAAACGGGTGAAATACATCTCGGTAACGACTCCTTTTTTTTCTTGATCAGACACAGTTGTTGGTGGAAAGTTGACGGGAGGGTCGTTCAAAACAATTGATCAAATATATCGAACGAAAACGACTCATTTTCTAACTACGATTGTCGCCGTATCCTAACGTCACCACACTAATCATACAATACGATATTGGAACTGCACTACCTCTTGAATATTACAAATTTACGATTTGTATTGTCTTCAACACAAATCGTAAATTCCTTCCCGCATCACCATACTTATACTATACCACATCGAATTTGACATCGTCATCATCCCCTTGCTAGATAAACTTGAACTCGTCATCCGAATGGTATTGCGAAATGAGCCTATAGGGGTTAATTAAGCTCGCAAGCTCTTGAGGTTTTATTTTGAGGATTCAGTGGAATCGTGTTTATTCAATGGGCCTGATATCGTTTGGTAAGGAAACACAAAATTCCAGAGCTGGTGAGACCTCACAGAACTGCCAGTTATCACAACGTTTATAGTCCGATCTTACGATCTCTGATCGATAAATTTTCCCTAAAATTCCGTAACAATGGTCGATAATAGAAAAAGGTATAGAAAATCGTGTGAATTGTTCTCTGAAAAAATTGCATTCGCTTGTGCAGTTTTTCTGATTTTTTACAGATTGCGTTCAGGGTTTAGTTTAAAAAAAAAAAAACCTTGTCAAATGGTTAGGTTCAAGGGAAGTAACTCTGCTAGGTTCAAAGGAAGTAACTCTGTCATCCGTAGGTAGAGGTTTATTATGAGGTCATCAGAGGTCATAATACAGGTTTGGTTCATGGAAGTAACTCCGTTCATCCGTAGGTATAGGTTTATTATGAGATCATCAAGGGGCGTGATACAGGTTAGGTTCAAGGGAAGTAACTCGGTAACAACCCATCCCAAAGTAGAAGTTTGTTATGAGTATATCAGAGGTGATGATACAGATTAGGTTCAAGGGAAGTAACTTCGTAACTACTCATCCGTCAAACGGTTATTTCCGAGGGAAGTAACTCTGTAACACCTCGTCCATAGATAGAGGTTTATTATGAGGTCCTCAGGAGTCATGATACAGGTTAGGTTCATCAAATGATTAGGTTCGAGGGAAGTAACTATATAACAACTCATTCATCCAAACAAAATTAAAATTCGATGCACCATACTAAGAAGTGCTTGAAAAAAATTTTTTTGTAGGTTAGGTTCGAGGGAAGTAACTCTAACAACTCATCCGTTCAAACAAAAATTAAAATTCGATTCACCATATTAAGAAGTGCTTGAAAACACCTCCAGGTTTTAGATTATGTTCAAGGAAGTAACTCTGTAACAATTCATACGTTCAAATGGTTAGGTTCGAGGGAAGTAACTCTGTATAACAACTCATCCGAGGTTTATTATGAGGTCATCAGGGGTTATGATACGGGGTAAGTTCAAAGGAGGTAACTCTGTCATCCATAGATTCAAGGAAGTAACACTATAACACCAAGGTTTATTATTATGTCATCAGGAGTCATGATACAGGTGAGGTTTAAGGGAAGTAACGCTATCATCCGTAGATTCGGGGAAGTAACAATCAACTCACCCGTCAAATGATTAGGTTCGAGGGAAGTAACTCTGTAACAACTCATCCGTAGGTTCGAGAGAAGTAACTCTGTAACACCATAGGTAGAGGTTTATTATGCGGTCATCAGAGGTTATGATATGGGTTAAGTTCAAGGGAAGTAACCCTTGTCATCCGTCAAAATAATTCGGTTCAAGTGAAGTAACTTTGTAACGCCGTAGGTAGAGGTGAATTATGAGTACAGCAAAGGTCATGATGAGTACACTGGAGACCACGTTAAGACCATCAGGGGCCAAGATACCGGTTAGGTTCAAGGAAGTGACAACTCATCTGTAGGTTCAAGGAAGTAACTCTGTAACACCATAGGTAGAGATTTATTATGAGGTCATCAGGGGTCATGATACAGGTTAGGTTCAAGGGACGTAACTCTATCATTCGTAGGTTCAAGGGAAGTAACACTGTAACACCTAGGTTATTATTAGGTCATCAGGAGTCGTGAAACAGGCGAGGTTTAAGTTAAGTAACTCTATCATCCATAGGTTCGAGAGAAGTAGCTTTGTAGCACCAAGGTTTACTATGAAGTCGTCAGGGTAGGTTGGAGGGAAGTAATAACTCATCCCAGGTTTATTATGAGGTCATCAGGGGTTACGATACGGGTTAGGTTCGAGGACAAAGTAACAGGTTCGAAGAAAGTAACTCTGTAACACCAAGGTTTATTATGAAGTCATCAGGGTAGATTTGAGGGAAGTAACTCTGTATAACAACCCATCTGAGGCTTATGATGAGATCATCAAGGGTTACGATACGGGTTAGGTTCGAGGAAAAAGTAACTCTGAACAAAACAAATAAATATTATAAAGTATAATTCGTTGCAGTTTTTGTTCCTTTTCCATAAAGAAAAATTATATATATTAAAAATCGATAATAGAAAAAATTAATAAGACCATACAAAGTTGATTGTCTGTTTCTCAAACCATTTTTTCCAAAAAAGCATTCGGGCGGGCGGTCTTTTTTTTTTTCTCCCTGAGAGGTTGTTGATGGTAATTCAACCCCACCCAAACGCCTGATGGAACACGCAAAATTTCCCGAATATATTGGTTATTCACCGTAGGGGTGTTGGGTCAGAAATGAAATGAGGTTTGAATGTTTGTTTTTAAGTGAAACGTGAAAATTATGACTCAGGAAGAAACGCCTCATGGGTGAAAACGTCTCAGGATGAAACGTCTCCAGGACAAATCAAATGTCGAAGCGCCAACTTTCACAGATTTATTTTACCAAAAATAAAAAAAATCCTTTCACAACCTGCCATTTGAACGGGTAGTTCATCCATAAATCATATTTTTGGAAATCTGAAAATGAAATACAAAACGAATGTTTGCGTGTTTTTATTAACCAATTCGACCGCACATACCTACCTATATGCGATTTATTTTCAACTATGTCTGTTACTTTTATATCAAGCAACGGTTACTATTAGTTATCCAATTATCCTGCTTCTCAAATGCATTTATTTAAATTATCTCAAATGCATTTATTTAAATTACTGGGAAACTCGTAACGGTTTCAAAGAACAGGACACAAATTCCCAATGACAGTCATTTACAATACAAATGTTACTAAAATAAATGCCAGGAGACTGTGTTCCATTCAACATAGAACCTGACTTTGCAGACTTTTCTGAAGGTTGGTGCGAATCAAACGTGGTGCGAATCGACCACTCCCCTTTGTGACTGTTTGTTGTCAGACTGAAAGACACCTTCCTTCTTGCTCTCATTATGACTTACCTTTTACAAAATAAAACACTTTCTGTCGTGAATATTGCTGAAACCCACCCACTTTATTAAAGTATGATGTAGAAAAAGCTTGAAGTGTTAATTTAAAAAAAAGAATTCGTCAACTCATCGATATCGATTTACCGAAATGAGCACAATATCTCATGTTTTTTTTAAAGATTTTTTGATGTCATAAAAAGGTTGCATACGCAGCAAAAATGTCATAATAAACCTCTACTTTGGGATGGGTTGTTACCGAGTTACTTCCCTTGAACCTAACCTGTATCACGACCCTTGATGATCTCATAATAAACCTCTACCTACGGATGAACGAAGTTACTTCCATGAACCAAACCTGTATTATGACCTCTGATGACCTCATAATAAACCTCTACCTACGGATGACAGAGTTACTTCCTTTGAACATAGCAGAGTTACTTCCCTTGAACCTAACCATTTGACAAGGTTTTTTTTTTTAAACTAAACCCTGAACGCAATCTGTAAAAAATCAGAAATACTGCACAAGCGAATGAAATTTTCAGAGAACAATTCACACGATTTTCTTTACCTTTTTCTGTTATCGACCATTGTTACGGAATGTTAGGGAAAATTTATCGATCAGAGATCGTAAGATCGGACTATAAACGTTGTGATAACTGGCAGTTCTGTGAGGTCTCACCAGCTCTGGAATTTTGTGTTTCCTTACCAAACGATATCAGACTCATTGAATAAACATGATTCCACTGAATCCTCAAAATAAATCCTCAAGAGCTCGAGCTCTTACCGAGCTTGCGAGCTTAATTAACCCGCTCATTTCGCAATACCATTCGGATGACGAGTTCAAGTTTATCTAGCAAGGGGATGATGACGATGTCAAATTCGATGCGGTATAGTATAAGTATGGTGATGCGGTAAGGAATTTACGATTTGTGTTGAAGACAATACAAATCGTAAATTTGTAATATTCAAGAGGTAGTGCAGTTCCAATATCGTATTGTATGATTAGTGTGGTGACGTTAGAATACGGCGACAATCGTAGTTAGAAAATGAGTCGTTTTCGTTCGATATATTTGATCAATTGTTTTGAACGACCCTCCCGTCAACTTTCCACCAACAACTGTGTCTGATCAAGAAAAAAAGGGAGTCGTTACCGAGATGTATTTCACCCGTTTTATAGTGTTAAAAGAGAATTGTTTTGGACAAGTGGTATGTCGACGTAAAAAGCTTAATGTCTTGGCTGCTGTTGGATGACATCAATATCGCGACTATTGATGTAATGCTTCGCTATCAGGTGGTTAGAAAAAGAGCTTTTTTCTCATTTTCATTCAGTCATACGCTGACACATTGTAAACACTGTTTTTTGTTGTTGCTGTTGTTGTTATATAATGCCACCTATCTTAAAATATTTTAACTCCTGTTGTAAAAAACAAAACAAAACAACTTTTCCACACGTGCGTTTAGACTGTTTACAAATCTTTTCTAACACGTGACAAATGGTTTTATTTGAATTTAGTCAAGATTATACTCGTTTAGTTTTGTAATGTCTTCTCGACGTGGGCATTGTTTCCTAAAAAAAATAGTTTGGATTGATACTTTTTTCGGAAATGGTGAAATAGGCTATCCTCAATATGTAGAAACGTTAGAAGATCAACTTATAATTTGTTTTTATTGACAAATCTGTGGTTCAGTAAACAGAGTTATTATTGAAGGAAACATCTTAAGGCGTGACTTGTTAATAAGCGAGTGCATCTCTAATTAGCATAACAATCATATATTTTTTTGAAAACATACTTCACGTTTTAACACAGATATCAAAAATGAATGATGCATCAGATTCAACTTGTTGTTTTTGCAATTTATTATGTTCCATAACTACCTTTTCTTAATACTTTCGATTTCAAGATGGTCCCAATGATTTTCATAATATCCTTGTCGATAGCTTTAATTTGATAGGTCACACGACTATCTTCTCGAAACTTTTGATTTTCTGATCGGTGTTAACCCCATCCCCACGGCGATGGTGGAAAATGTCATTTTTGTAATGTATTCCTCAAGCCCTTCATATCAGTACCTCACATGCTTGGATTTGTAAAAAGGAAGACGTTTTTCGGCTCTGGTCGTGACCCCACCCCCACATAAAATGAAAAATGTCATTTTCGTAATGTATTCATCGAGCCTTCATATCAGTACCTCACATGCCTGGCTTTGTATAAAGAACGACGTTTTTCGGCTCTGGTCGTGACCCCACCCCACGACGAGGGTTAAAATTACGATCTTCTTAATCCACTCGTCGAGACCTTTAATTTGATAGGTCACGTGACCACCTTCTCGAAACTTTCGATTTTTCTGATGGGCGTGACCCCCACCCCCACATAAAATGAAAAACGTCATTTCTGTAATGTATTCATCGAGCCTTTCATATTAATACCTCACATGCCTGGATTTATAAAAAGGAAGACGTTTTTCGACTCTGGTCGTGACCCCACCCCACGACGAGGGTTAAAATTACGATCTTCTTAATCCACTC
This sequence comes from Pictodentalium vernedei, assembly GCA_031216915.1. Lineage (NCBI taxonomy): Eukaryota > Metazoa > Mollusca > Scaphopoda > Dentaliida > Dentaliidae > Pictodentalium > Pictodentalium vernedei. Next base: position 628,188,849 of record CM062296.1, on the reverse strand, counting down.
GTCGAGACCTTCAGTTTGATAGGTCACGTGACCACCTTCTCGAAACTTTCGATTTTTCTGATGGGCGTGACCCCCCACCCCCACATAAAATGAAAAACGTCATTTTTGTAATGTATTCATCGAGCCCTTCATATTAGTACCTCACATGCCTGGATATGTAAAAAGGAAGTCGTTTTTCGGCTCTGGTCGTGACCCCACCCCACGACGAGGGTTAAAATTACGATCTTCTTAATCCACTCGTAAAGACCTTCAATTTGATAGGTCACGTGACCACCTTCTCGAAACTTTCGATTTTTATGACGGGCGTGACCCCCACCCCCACGACGAGGGGAGATAACTTTGTATGATTAAGTTTATGAGAATCAAGCAATCTGATTGGTTAATTAGCGTTAGTAACGTGAAATGATTGGGTGATTACTTATTTCAAGCTCTTCAAGCTTTTGGTTTTTGGTATACATTGCTCTAGCCATTATATCCACGTTATTAAACGCGATTCACCTCACAAAACTCGCGAGGTGAATCGACAAATCGTTTTCACCGATCAAATCGCACCCTAGACCGTCCGAAACGCGATCGCGAACGTGGTGTCCCAGAAACGGCAAACCGTCTTTTTTCCATGTACCGGAGACCCAAATCGGTCTTAAAACAACATTTTAAAAAATCCTCGATGAGTAACGGCGCTTTACGCTCACTTTTCACCGTTGGCGAACGTCGAGAAAACGTTTCGAGGTCGATTTTTCCTGTCCTAGAATCGGCAAATGGGGTTTCGCCGATCGGATCGCGCTTTAACCGTTCGAACAACCGTTGGCGAACGTCGGTGTCTCAGAATCGGCAAACAGTTTTTTTGATGCTGTCCTAGAATCGGCAAAGCGTTTTTTGCTCGCGTTCACCAACGATGGATCGATGGTCTAATCCGCGATGGGAACGTAGAGAAAAAATTTTTAAATTAGATTTTTCTTCAAATTTCATACATTTTTTCACTTCTGAGCGATGTGTCGAATCTACACGTTCGCCAACGGGTGTTTGAACGGTTAAAAGTGCGATCTGTGAGCCCCAAAAACAATGGCCGATTCTGGGACACCATGAAAAAACGACATTTTTGTACACGTGTACACGATTTAACACTGAATCCCTATGGCGGTACACGTACATGTACGTGTACGTGTACAGTACATGTACAAAGTGTCCCAGAATCGGCCATTATTACGTACTCAGGTCCATAGGTCATACCATGCTTGAGATATGAGCGTGACTCACTTCCAAAATTTTTGACACCGATCACTTTTTTTAGTGTAAATATACATGTATAAACATCGGGAATGTATTAGGGGTTCATAAAATGTAATTTCCATCAGTTCTGAGAAATACACTCAATGACTACTGGGTGACCCCAGTGACCTTGACCCCTATTTTGAACATCCATTTACTTTTCACGCATTTTGGTGTTTGTCCCAGGTTCATAGGTCATACCATGCTTCAGATATGAGCGTGACCTACCTTCAAAATTTTTGACTCCGCCAACTTTTTGAGTGTAAAAATGCATATATGAACTTCGGGAATGCATTAGAGTATGATAAAATGTGATTTCCAGCAATTTGGTGTTGGTCTTACGTCTATATGTCATACCAGACATGAGATATGAGCGTGACCCATTTTCAGCATTTTTTGCTCCTCCCACTTTTTGAAGTGATGAAATACGACCGCTTACTTTTTTCAGTTTAGAAATACATGTATCAACTTCGGGAATGGTTTAGATGCTCATATGGTGTTTTTCAGCAATTCTGAAAAAAATGCATTCAATGATCCCTGGTGACCTCAGTGACCTTGACCCATGTGTTGAACCTCCATTGAGTTTTGACTCATTTGGTCTTGGTCCCAGGTCCATAGGTCATGCCATGGTTGAGATTTGAGTGTGACACACTTGAAAACATCACAGGGAACGTCCAATGCCCCATAATCCTGAAAAACATAGGTGACCAAGTATTTGTGACTGTCTGTTAGTGTGCCAAAAAGCAGCGAGATAGGAAGAATCTATTCGAGTTATCATGCGAATAAGGTGGGGCGTAGAAGACAGAAAAACAAGGAGAAACTGGACTTAATGATTCTGGAGAATTAGGGGCTTTTCCAAACGAGATTCCATGATGTTTCGGTCCCCCTGGGTGTCTGAAGAATTGTTTTTAACTGTATCACTAAAATACCTTTACTGAGGTTCTGAGAAAGGTGGGAATATCTATTGAGTTATCTTTCTCTGACACCACATGTGCACAGAGTTATACATTTTCCAAACGGTTTCTTTCCAGGATACCCAGCAGATTATATCACAAAATATAACCCTTAATACATCACTCCTATACACTTGCCCGAATGACCCAGTTAATTGCTTGAAAAACATGTAAAATTGTCAAAATTCACTCACTAGAGGGCAAAAATCTCCCAATTTCGTGCATGCACTGCGAGAAACCTGTGTTATCGGAATTGTTCATTGTTCACCCCGTTGTTTTATAGCATCGGCAACTCAATACTAATCAAGAAAAAAAGGTGGTTTTCTTATTCATTTTTCAAGAAGGTGCGCCAGAGAAGGTTCATGAAAAGTGGTCCCACAGTATGGTCTTGGTTACACATTCAACAAGCCAACGTGAACTTGACCTCTAACCAAAATGCATATAACTGTACATCACTTTAAACCCCTCAAACAGTAGTTTTAGGGGAGCATATCAACACTAATGGTCTCTATTAACTAGACATACACCATCATAAAATCAAATAAGGTCTTAAATTCTCAATTCCTTGTCTACATCTGACAATAATAATAAATAATAATAATAATAATATACATTTATATAGCGCAAACATCTCACAGTATTAAAAAAGTTCCATGGCGCTTTACAACACTGCTCATAAACAAAAATTTGACCAACATAGGATTTAAAAATATTTGTTAAATAAATGGGATTTCAGTCTAGATTTAAATGCTGTCAAAGAAGGGGCTGTTTTAACAAATTCTGGTAGCATGTTAAACAGTCTAGGAGCATTATAGCTAAAAGAACGTCCACCGTAGCTAGCGAGAACATTGGATTTCTCTTCTAAAAGATTTTGGTTTGTGGAACGGAGGGGGCGTTTCGGTATATATGGTTTTACTAGATTAGCAATGTAAGCTGGGGACTGCTTCATGTGTACTTTATATGTGAAGAGAAGAATTTTGAGCTCAACTCTGGCCATAATAGGAAGCCAATGCAAACTTTTCAACTTAGGTGTTATGTGATCTCTCTTTTTCGCTAATGTCACAATGCGTGCTGCTGTGTTTTGAATAGACTGTAGTCTGCCAAGTTGTTTATTGGGAAGACCATGTAGAAGCGAATTACAGTAGTCCAGCCTTGAAGAAATAAATGCGTGAATGAGGCATTCTGTGGCACGCGTGGTTAGGAATTTTCTGGATCGACCAACTTTCCGAAGATAAAAATTGGCGGACTGGCAGACTTTTGAAATATGAGGAACCATGGTTAAGTGAGAATCAAAATACACACCAAGGTTTCTAACAGTGGTAGGTGGATTGATAATGGTATCTCCTACTTTAAGGCAGGGCAAATTGTCTGGGGCAGGTTTATGCCTAGAAGAAAAAATTATAATTTCTGTTTTCTCATCGTTAAGTTTAAGTTTGTTTACCAGCATAAAGGTTCTAATATCATCGATGCGATTCCGCAAAATTTGAAATTTCAACTCAGTGTCATTTGTATCCAAGGGGTCAAACTCCGCATAGATTTGTGAGTCATTTGCATAGAAATGGCACCCAATCCTATGTGATCGAAAAATGTGTTATGTTTGTTTGCTGCATACCCATTGAGAGCTGTGGCTATTTGAAAGCAGCCCATTATATCTCAAATGTATCTAAAAGTTTTATGCTTGGTAGCTAGCTTGAGGAGGGTTAATCAACGCTTGCCAGAAGAATTCTTCACAAAATTCTATTTTTTCTTGAAAATCTGTCAGAACCACTTGAAGAAATCCGCAGAACGTGCGAATTTTAAGTTCTAAAAGGCTGTCCCCTGTAAACTCTCAAAACAGAGTTAAGACTTGGTTTTTTGAATACCCTCACCACTACTTACAATGAAAGTGTCAATGACACTGTAGCTTAACTTGTGTGTTGTATTTGTTGAAAAGGATAATGTTCAATGTTTATGAAAGGATTATGAAATAAGACAAGAATTGTGATAATTGGGAATATGTTCATTTCTGGTCCCTGTATGCTATGTTTTTGATAAAAATAATATGAGGTGTACACTGTACTAAAGAGCTGAGGGGTGGGTTAATATGACCTCATAGTTAATGTATGTGGCCCTCACAGTTAACGTATATTAACGAAAGTTACCAAGTTACAGTGAAAATAATCCAAAACGAGTCACCCTATCAAGTTACATTGAAATCCCTTCATAAATATGGCCTGTAGGCTGTGCTAAAGGTTTTCGGGCTTCAGGCCCCTGTAGCCGTCAGTTTTCCAATTGCGTCCAAAGGGGACGTTCTCATCTAGACATTATATGAAGTCAACCTACCAAGTTACAATGAAATCCCTTCATAAATATGACCTGTAGACTGTGCTAAAGGTTTTTGGGCTTTGGGCTCGGGCAACCATCGTGGTTGAATGATCGCAACCAAAAGGGGACATTCTCATCTGGGCATCATATGGAGTGATCCTACGAAGGTACAATGAAATTCTTTCATAAATATGACCTGTAGACTGTGCTCAAGGTTTTTGGGCTTCGGGCCCCTGAAGCCGTCACAGTTGACCAATCACGACCAAAAGGGGATGTCATCATCTAGGCGTTATATGGAGTCAAACTAACAGGTTACAATGAAATATTTCCATAAATATGACCTATAGACTATGCTAAAGGTTTTGGGGTCTTGGGCTCGGCCAGCCATCAAGGCTGAATGATCGCGACCAAAAAGGGACGTTCTCATCTAGACATTATTTGGAGTCATCCTACCAAGCTACAATGAAATCCCTTCATAATTATGACCAGTAGACTGTTCTAAAGGTTTTCGGGCTTCGGGCTTCGGGCCCCTGTAGCCGTCACAGTTGCCCAATCGTGTCCAAAAGGGGACGTTCTCATCTAGACATTATATGAAGTCAACCTACCAAGTTACAATGAAATCCTTTCATAAATATGACCTGTAGACTGTGTTAAAGGTATTCGGGCTTCGGGCTCGGGCAGCCATAATGGTTGAATGATCGCAACCAAAAGGGGACATTCTCATCTGGGCATCATCTGGAGTGATCCTACAAAGTTACAATGAAATCCCTTTATAAATATGACCTGTAGACGGTGCTCAAGATTTTCGGGCCTCGGGCCCCTATAGCCATCACAGTTGGCCAATCACGACCAAAAGGGGATGTCATTATCTAGGCATTCTATGGAGTCAACGTAACAGGTTACAATGAAATCCTTCCATAAATATGACCTATAGACTATGCTAAAGGTTTTTGGGCTCGGGCAGCCATAAAGGCTGAATGATCACGACCGAAAGGGGACGTTCTCATCTAGACATTATTTGGAGTCATCCTACCAAGCTACACTGAAATCCCTTCATAATTATGACCTGTAGAATGTTCTAAAGGTTTTTGGGCTTCGGGCCCCTGTAGCCGTCACTGTTGCACAATCGTGTCCAAAAGAGGACGTTCTCATCTAGACATTATATGAAGTCAACCTACCAAGTTACAATGAAATCCCTTCATAAATATGACCTGTATACTGTGCTAAAGGTTTTCGGGCTTCGGGCTCAGGCAGCCCTCCTGGTTGAATGATCGCAACCAAAGGGGACAATCTCATCTGGGCATCATCTGGAGTGAACCTACGAAGTTACAATGAAATCCCTTCATAAATATGACCTGTAGACTGTGCTCAAGGTTTTCGGGCTTCGGGCGCCTGTAGCCATCACAGTTGACCAATCGCGACCAAAAGGGGATGTCATCATTTAGGCATTATATGGAGTCAACCTAACAGGTTACAATGAAATCCTTCCATAAATATGACCTTTTGCCTAGGTTAAAGGTTTTGGGGCTCGGGCACCCATCAAGGCTGAATCATCGCAATCAAAATGGGACGTTCTCATCTAGACATTATTTGGAGTCATCCTACCAAGTTACAATGAAATCCCTTCATAAATATGACCTATAGACTTTGCTAAAGGTTTTCGGGCTTCGGGGCCCTGTAGCCGTCACAGTTACCCAATCCCGTCCAAAAGGGGACTTTCGCATCTAGACATTATATGAAGTCAACCCACCAAGTAACAATGAAATTCCTCAATAAATATGACTTGTAGACTGTGCTAAAGGTTTTCGGGCTTCGGGCCCCTGTAGCCGTCAATGTTGCCCAATCACGTCCAAAAGTGGACTTTCTCATCTAGACATAAAAGAAGTCAACCCACCAAGTTACAATGAAATTTCTCAATAAATATGACCTGTAGACTGTGCTAAAGGTTTTCGGGTTTTGGGCTCGAGCAGTCATCACGATCTGCCCAAATGGGGAAATTTTCATCTAGACATCATAAGGAGTCATCCTACCAAGTTACAATGAAATCCCACCATATTAAACATGACCTGCAGACTGTGCTAAAAGTTTTTGGGTTTCGGGCTTGGGCAGCCATCACGGTTGACGGATCATGCCCAAAAGGGGACGTTCGCATCTAGGCATTATACAGAGGCATCCTACCAAGTTACAATTAAATCCATTCATAAATACGACCTATAGACTGTGTTAATGGTTTTCGGGTTTTGGGCTCGGGCAGCCATACCGGTTGCCCGATCGCAACCAAAAGGGGACGTTCTCATCTAGACATGACCCCAAACCTGCATATGAAAATTCCTGACGGACAAGAACTGCGGGGTGTAGCCCGTGCTAAAGGAAAATGTGAACAGACTCACAGACTCACAGACTAACAGACTCACAGACTCACAGACTAACAGACTTCCGCACGCGTGATGGCAATAGCTTATCTTGACTATGTCAAGTTATGCTAAAATCATTCGCCATAAATTATGGGTCCGATAAAAACGGCTATGTTTATTTGTGACATACCCATTGGGTGTTGTTGGTGCCCGAAAACAGCCCATTTTATTAAAATTTTGCGTTTAGCAGCCCGTGGAGGGTTAACAAACGCCCGCCGGAATATTTTGTCTATGCAACTTGTAATGTCACACTAAAACCTGAGAATTGCCAATTGTTCTTGAAAATCTACAGGATGTGTTCAGAGAAATCCACATAAAACACCGAAGTTTTAAACTTTTAAGGTGTATCTGTATTTAGCCATCTCAAAACGGGTGAACGCATGGTTTTTTGAATACCCTTATTACTTACAAAAATGATCGTCGGTGAAGTCCACTTGCAATAAAAGAAGTTATGTTTATCTCTCGTGTACCATTTGGATGCCGTGGGTGCTTGAAAACTTATTAAAATTTCGATGTTTGGCAGTCTGTGAAGAAGGGTTAACAAACGCTGAGTACAATATCTCTTTTATGTCGTCCGTAGCGTCGTGAATATTGTTTAAATCCACAAGACACGATCCGAGAAAGTGACGATAAGCCCTGATTTGGACAGTATTTTGCCGGTTCTGGCAAAGGAAGGGCGAAATCGAAAATTCCGCGTTTTGATACATTTTTAGATTTTGTGCCCCTCTATGCGTGTTCAAAATTGTCTGAAAATCGGTTCGAAAATGGCTTCTGAATCGTACGGACAAATGTGTGGAAACCCCCCACAAAAAAAAAAAAAATCCGTACAAAATCAAGTCTTTTCCAGAGGGAAAAGCCTAAAAAAGTAAAAGAACCGAACAAAAAAATAGTCTGTGTGTTCCACACAGACTACCAAATAGTCCACGTGTTTCGCAAAATGTCTGGCCCTCGTGAAAACACATGTATGAACTTCTAGAAAGCATTCGGGGGCCATAAAATGTGAATTCCATCAATTCTGAAAAATGCACTCAGCGACCCCTAGGTGATCTCCGTGACCTTTTAAATCTCCATTGAGTTTTGACTCATGCGATGTTGGACCCAGGTCCATAAGTCGTACCATGTTTGAGATCAATGAGATGTGGCCCCTTTTCAAAGTATTTGCCCCTTTTCGGGTAGAGATACGTGTTTGGAATTCGGGAGTGCGTAAGGTGGCATAAGACGATTTCCTGCGATTCTTGAAAAATGCACCCAATGACCCCAGGGCGACCGCAGTCACGTTGATCCCGGTATATCAGTGATACATTCTGTTGGTGTCTGGGACCATCTTCAGTGTCTTAATTTGCTTGATGCTTTTGGGGGATATCTGCCGTGTGTGTGAGATATTCTGCAAGCCTGTACAAATTAGAAATTAAGGCAACCCGGAAAAAGGTTATCTTATTTTTTAGGCTATTATTTTTTTATTATTTTAGAGCTCGCATACTTTGTGCCTCATTTACCATACTTCCGCGCAGGTCTCTGGAATTGTTTTCACAGCGCGCCGAATTGTGGGCATCACGTGGGGTGTCAAGTTGCGCGCATGCGCAGCTCGTGATGTTAAGGCGACACCTTTTCCGTAGTCCATTTTGTTTACTGGAGGTCGCTATCTTGGTGCCTATGGTGACATGTGGTTGCTGTGAGGTCGAGAGACCTCTAACAGAGTGTGTTTTGGAGTATGTTGGATTCATTCGAAACATGTTTAATTACGGAATAGACCCGACAATACCTAAAGGTATCGAAAATGATATATCCCAAATACCATCTTTGACGGCATGTGGTCACTATGAAGCCTAAAGGCCCCTAATTAGTGATGTGTTCTGAGGCTGTGTTCATTTGGATAGGAGTATGTCAGGTTACCTAAAATGACGCGACAAAAACCAGGAATTACCCAAACAGACCTGATAAGCTAGCGTCATCCAATTTAAATACCATATGGAAGAACTGCATTGTTAAATGTTAAAGGTCACATGGTTGAAAAATACATATGTGCGTGTACGTCTATTTGCGCTTCGGGGAAAAGGTGGTTGTATATTTCCCGTATTTCGTTGTTGAACTCTTAACCTAATACTAAGAGCCGATGACACTTGAAAGAAAATTTATTGAAAAACTCCGTAGTTTGCCTCCAAAACAAAGTTTATGACCCATTATTGGAGCGAGCTTGACAAGCTCGTTCCAATGAGCAAGCCATAAGATATGTTGTAGAGGCAAATATTGAGAGAGAAAAATATAATCTGAATGACAATTTTCCTAATAGTGCTGATATGATATGGCGGTACCTTAAGTAAAGAGTTAAAGAATAGGTTGATCGTGCTACAGTTTTCACACAGCTTCCGGACATTTTTATCATGATGTTTGCATTGCACCGCAATGTTGAGATTCACATGCAAGTCGTCAATTAGTAACAAATGTTGTCGCTTCAGAAATGAGCGCGTAACATGTTGAAACCTTCGCTGAAAATCTATTTACAAGACATTCTTTAACCGAATATCAAACCACTCCAATTTTTGAACCAGTTCTGAAAATGTGTCAATAAAATCTCAGATATTTTAACTGCACAAAGCCCGGATTTTGAAATACATTCGCCATCTGTGAATTTCCTCTAAATCCAGAGTGCAGCCCTCACAGGAGCGTGTTTTTTTTAAAACCACCCACAGGACGGCCGCCGTGGACTGGTCTCTTTCAACGGATGGGCAATATTTCCACGGACGCAATAATATTAGATTCCAAACACTAATTATAAAAGCAATTATCAAAAATTTAATTAATAAAGCATCTGGTACAACCCGATGCTTCATTAATTAAAATCTTGCTGATGATGGTTTCCATTACCTGACCAGTCCACGGCGGCTGTACCGTACCATCTTACCACATTGTGTCCAATTCATAATCAAGTTTTATCATCAGTGTTTGTGAAACACAGACTATTATTTTTGTGTCGTTTCTTTCTTCTTCTTTTGATTTCTGTCTTATCATCAATCCCTTGTCCACACAACTCGGAATATAAGTGGAAGCGCGGTGGCGCAGTGTGCTAAGGCACACATCTCGTCGATGATACACATGCCTTCAACTTTTATTAATCATACTTATGTCTGGTAAGCTAGAGAGTCTAACGACCGACAGTTGCTCGCCGCTGCTCAGTGGTTCTCGCCGGTTACTCCGACTTCCTCCAACCGTAAAACTGCCATTCACACCATGACCCTGGCTGTTGAAAATGTCGTTAAACTCCAGTAAATAAATAAACAGCTCGAATAAAAGTATTCAGATCTTGATGTTGTTTTATATATTATTGTTAGACAATCACTATACTCGGTAATCTATGTTTATCAGGCTTCTGGAATCCTTGGGTGTGGCACTATATGCCTTTTTATATCTCTGTATATCTTATCACTGAATTATTGCACTCAATCAGCCCAAAGTTTGAAAGTGACTCTCACGGATATTTCAAGCATGGTATAACCCTGGCATAAACGCTAAATGAGTAGAACTCACTGAAGATTCCAACTGGTCAATGTGCAGTCACAAAATAAGGGAAAAGTCCACTATCTGCTCATTTGGTTCGATCAAACGGACCTTCGCTGAATAAATTCCCACCACGCAAAAGCCCATCGCCCTACATTAATTCTTTAAACCTTAAGTTCCTGAATATTGTTGGACGTAATGCTGGCAAGCTCTCAGACCCCCAGACTAATTCTGTTCGGAATTCGAGGCTGTTAGCCTGTTAGGGACCGTTTGTCTCCCCCATTTTCATGGACATTTGCCCGCAGACTACCGTTGATGTCATGTGATGTCCTTTGAGACAGAAAGATAGACATATATACTTTTGTGCTCCAGTTATAGATGTTCCAATCAATAAGTATTTAATTTGCCTTGAAAACACCAGGATATTAACATAATTATTGGAACTACGCGGCGTAATCATAAAACTACGGCTGTGGTGAGTCTTTATTTCTAATGGTAATATCACTGAACATTTGGTCAAATCACGCCTCGATCGAGCAAAAATTTCTAGTGTTGATTAAAAAAAATTATATAAACTTTATGGTATTTTTTTTAGTTTCAGTCGTCTGGAATATATCAGATGGCCGGAAAAACGAACCATAGGTTCGTTTTTCCAACCAACTGAAATCTTCCAGACGAATGAATTTAGACATTGGCGATGGGCCATTCAAGTACTAGACTGGTTCCAGACCATAACACCGTCGAATTCCTTACATAATTAGACTGGTGGTTTGAGGACATGATTGTGTACAGCAGTTGAAAGACTAGGAGAATACACTAGCAATAACTCATTCCTACAGCGTAATAGAGCTTATAGGATTAAATTTACTACTTAAAATATTTTTATCTATTAAATTGTTTGCTCACTGACAACCCGATTTTCTTGTGCGCATAATGTAAAGCATGACTGGTTGAAAGAGTAAATCGCCTCCCCTGTCCGTACTAGCTATAGGAACGGTGATAGGCACTGAATATGAAACCTGAACTAATTATCAGATATATTCAGTTGTTTTACTGTTTGGTGAGTCAGGCACATAGGACCTTTCTAGTCACTTACCCACTGCTTTCAAAAAATCTTCGAAATTCTCACTGCGTTCTAGCTTCCATGTCCCACCAAACAGACTCTCTATTTCAGCTACAGCCATGACTTCTGTCGTTTTTGTTCACCCTATCAAAAACAATAGAAAAACAGCAAATACATGAAAGTATTTTTTTTAAAAATCAAATCAACAGATAAGAATAAGAGGCAGTACAAAACTCCCTGTAGAATGAAAACCATTTTCCAATGAAGCAGTGAACATCCCAAAGCGGCGGCAGACATGAGAAGAAAACCTATGTCACAGAAAAGACGAACATAGAATGTGCATTTGTCTTACATCTTCGCGTTTTATCATGGGTAGGTCCACTCGTTTTAGGGATAGGGTTGCACATTCTTTCAGTTGAGACAAAAAAAGGATTTTTTATGCAAGAGCACGTGTGTTGAATGGTTTTATGCTCTAAAGATCAGCGCCAATGCGACGCGTTGATAATAATTGCCGTTACACTTTAGCCAGTCATTCCGAAAACTCACATGCAGAGGAGGATAGAGCCATTGAGATGAGAGAGTTGCAAACGACGCATCTTTTGCTTGAGAGGGGATTTTTAACCGATTCCTTAAGCCACATTAGTGACATTACATCCATGTATCAACGACGTTATTATGAATGCTGAAATAGTTAAAGAATTCCGAAACCGGTTGATCGTTCGTTATAACCCTTCGGTTACCGATTAATAACCGGTTACTTTGTAACAGAGAATATGCATCTGCTAGAATGTTGAACCCAGGCTTCGTGTTTGGACGGAGCTGATTAACCCCGGTCCCGTATTCAGACCCGCGTTTTGCATTTACGGACTTTTATTTAGACCCGATCAATTTTGACCAACTTCGTGCAAGAACGGCACCAAATCTCAATGCAAATCACAAATGAAACAGCAATGTGTAACACGGATATTGGTTTTCTCTTTTATGTTTCTGTAACACACTGTTCACTGGAGCCAGTAGATAACTGGGATTTCAATCTAACAAAGACCGAAATGAATTTTACCCATCAGTAAAAACGGGGGTAGTTGTCCTTTTTCCAGCTGGAAGGCCATGCACTCACACGTTATTTTCCACAAAAAACAACCAAGGTGAGAAGCGAGTTAGTAGTCAACAACACCAAATACATTTATGGATGATTTAATAGAAATATGAACATTTTATTGTACACAAAACGATAGTTTATCGAAAAATTTGCGGAAAGATAGTAATTGTATCCCCCTTTCACGGTATCAATAAAAAATGGCGGCTTCCAAAGCATCACTTCAACGTGAATACGAGTTAAATTATCACTGGAAATAATCAGTTTGTTCTAAAAACGTATAATGAGTGGATACCGATCATTTCCAGCAATAATTCAACACATATTCACCTTGAATTGATGCATGAAACCCCCCAACTGAATCAGATCGCAAGACGTTCCCTGTCCCGAGTATCGATCAAATCACTTCCACGTATCAATGCGCATCGGCTGTTTACTTTCATGCATCAATTCAAGGTTGAAACGAGTGGACTTATCGATAGGAGTGATCAGATTCTTACATGAAGCGTATAATAAAAAGAGAATCTAGTGTTTTTGAGTGGATACCGAAAATTATCTCACTCGTGACCGAGACAAATGGTTACTTTGTTCGGTCACTCATGAGAAAATTTTCGGTATCCACTCAAAAACACTAGATATCATCAATATATCTTCAGCTGAGGCCAATAAGACCCCATCTGGAATGTTAAAGCATTGCAGATGGTGCCTTATTGCACTCAAGATACCATAAGAAGAAATACATATCAGCTCCATGTAGGCCCCATCAGTCGAAACACTGGGCATTTTTACGTCCGTCGCTTCATATAAAAAGCGACGCCCGTGAGTCGTGATAATGAAGCTAGGGCCCTGGCAGACACAGGTGGAAATATCTGGTATTAGTTGATTCGGGTATTTAAGAGATGCAGGCCGGACCGCTTTGGACCAGCCCGCGGTGCAGGAGTGAAAAGTGCCGTGGTCACCGTACCCTTTTGGACCGATACAGCCTTATCGGTCCGGTAATATCCAGTTCGGTCCACTATTCCATTGAGAAAGTTGCTTTATTCTGTGCTCGAATAATAGCCTGAGATGTTTTAGCGCATGAAAATGGATGGCTTTGATGTAACACTTCTTTGACCAACAGAGTGAAAATGTTAAAACGACATCTGCCGCCATCACTCATGAAAGATGAAAGAAGTCGCTTCGTGCTTAGAGAGACCATTAACACAAAACAGTTAATGTTGTAATCTGCGAGAACTCTCATGGTCTGGTCGAATAAAACCAATAAATTCAAAGGCGTGTGTGTGTATGGGGGGGGAGGGGGCTGTTAATCGGGGTTCGTGTTCATGTCCAATTAAAGATTTTTCGAGGCTTTATCTGAAAATCTCAGTATTATGAGATGAGCCAGCCGGTTATAGTAACCACGCACTACCACAGAAATCAAGATACGGCCCAGTAAACAAAATGGACGAAACACGTGTTATCGTATTTTTTATTTATTTATTGGGGGGCGCGGTGGCTCAGTAGGTAGAGGTGCAGGCTGCAAGCCGAGAGGTCCTCGGTTCGAATCCCACCTGCGGCGACCGCGTTGTGTCCCCGGGCAAGATACTTCACCCCCATTGCCCACGTGGGGGCACGGTGGCGTTGTGTACTAAGGCGTACTGCACGTCGATGGCGCACCTGTCTTCAACCAATGCTAACCCTGCTTGTGTGGAGTTGGTATGTTGGTGAGCAGACAGTTGCTCGCCGTTACTCGGTGGTTCTCTCCGGGTGCTCTGGCTTCCTCCACCCGTAAAACTGTCACGGTTATGGTTAGCCATTGTGCAGAAATATGTGACCTTAAACACCAATAAATAAATAAATAATTTATTTATTGGTGTTTAAGGTCACATACTTATGCACAAGGGCTAATCGTGACCGTGACAATTTTACGGGTGGAGGAAGCCGGAGCACCCGGAGAGAACCACCGAGTATCGACGAGCAACTGCCAACTCCTCAACATTCTAACTCTGTTCAAGCTCCGCTCAAGCAGAGTTACAGCGGTTGAAAACAAGTGCACCATCGGTGTGCAGTACGCCTTAGTACATGTCGTCATCGTGCCCCCATGTAGGCAACCGGGATAAAGTGCCTTGCCCAAGGATACAGGACGGATTGTCCCGGACGGGTCGAACTCTGGACCTCTAGCATAGAAGTTCAACAATCAACCACTGAGCCACCGTGCTCCCCGTGTCATCGTAACACGCACTACGCATGCGAACTAACACCACATACTACCATGTTGTTGACGTCACAACATGGCCACTAGCGTGCTACCGTGACAACCCCACATGACGTCACTGGGTCACGTGACTTTGATGTCACTCTCTAGGTCCTTCCCAAGGTCTTGCAAATGGGTGATGATCTCAACATTATATACTATTGGCATCGTGCCCTGATAATTTTATTCAGGGTGTGGCTACATGGGAAGTGGGAGTGTTTTACCCGACGCCCTCTCCCCAGTCACTCAAACGCATTCTTTGTCTAAATCTTCAAAAGTTGACATTTTTAGACTAATCGCGTTTTTCACGGTAAAGTAATCGGCCTCCGGTCTGCATGCGGACATAATCGGCTAGCATTTTGTGGAAGTGCAGGCTTCTTTGGTCGAAACACTCAGACACTCAACTTGACGCGGAAACTTTCAAAACCTCCAGCTGCAAACAAGTGCGCACCACGCATACCAGAACAGTTTCATGAAAAACTGAAGCAAATAAGCGAAAACCTCAAAGCAGAAACTGCTATCTCTCAATAAATTACTCCTGCTCCCCTCAAGAAATATTATGGGTAAATAACTGCTTGGGGTTTGCCCCACTAATCTCTTCATTCAGTAGCGCGGGAGCGTGGTAGTTCAGTGGTTTAGCGCTCTAACCACTGAGCCACTAAGCTCCCCATTCAAACAATAAACCAAGAACTGCGAAAAAGTATGAGAGGCATAAGTAACGTTTGTAAGGGTTAAACCCAGAGGTCCTTTAGCTGAAACTTTACGTGTTCTTTGTAACTTTGTAATGCAATTTTATATAATTACAGACCTGCAGACAGTATAGGAACGCCACTTCGCAAGTCTATTTGTGATAATCCATTCTCCGAATCGCAGTGTTTAGTGAGGTAATAATGTAGAATAGGGATGGTTAATCGTATTGTTGCATCCACTGTATGGTTTCCCGATGCTCCCGAGAATCATTCTCTTGTTCAGTGGAGTAGACAGAGTTTTAGGGGTGCAGGTGGGTGGTCTATACCATGAAATTTCTGACTAATTTTACCTGCGCAAAGCACCACCGCGTGCGATTTGCGACAAGCGGCAATCCTTTGCCATGTTAATTTCCTCAAGTCAGATTGAGAGCGCAATTGATCAACGGGCGTGATGATCATTACTTATTCCCAGTTCCTTATTCAACATTTGTTATCAGCCGATTTTATCGGTTGATAACGAATGTTGAATAAGGAACTGGGAATAAGTAACGGCTATCACGTCCCCAGAAGGTCATTGATTAGCATATTGGACTTGTGATCGAAAAATATGAGTTTGGTCATGGCCCACGGCACCTGCGTTGCGTTTTTGGAGGGATACGCTACAAATAGTAATGGGGGCAGTGGTTCAGTCCTCTTCTAGAAATTCATGTAAACTTTTGTGACCTAAGAGGCGATGTGGGCGAATTTGGGGCATAAGTGGACCTGGCGCAGGTTTCCACTAATTCCCCAAAAAACGCCCATGCAATTCTCACAATATACCTGCATTGTGTCATCTGCAAAATTATAGCGGACGTGACACCCGTTACTTATTCCCAGGTCCTTATTCGATATTTGTTATCAACCGATGTTTGATAACGAATGTTGAATAAGGAACTAGGAATTAGTAACGATTGTCACGTCCCCGCAAACTATTGGGACAGGTGCAACTCCGCCGCAGACATCGACTACCATAATCGTCCGAGAATTAGTTTTTTTTTAAATTAAGGATGACAGCTAGAGAAACAGAATTTACTGCAACCAGTAAATTTAAGTCTGTGTGAAACTGGTGAAAGCATCAGAACTAAATTATATAGAAAAAGAATTTATGGAGATTTATTTTCGGGAGTAAAATATCTTTAAAGAATTCAGAAATAGGTTTTCGTAAACAGCGTTCAAAGACTTCCATACAGGATTCAGATGAACTTGTTCAAGAAACCGAAAATAACTTCTGTTCATAGCATTAAATGTGTTCAAAACTATTAAAAAAAAAGTAGGGGATATTCAAACTGATGCTAATATTTTCGGAAAATGGTATTGGATACGCGTGACTGGACAAATCAATATGTTGTCAAGTTTAGTGTGGATCATGAATGTCACCGGCCCACGAAAACGTCGTGCAGGTTTTTCGTACGAGCGCCGCGTTAATGTCTGTGGGGTACGTTTTGAAATTTTCATTTGTACTTTTCGGAGGTCTCATCGTTCTTTTCTTGGTATAAACTCGTTCATCAATACTTTCTGGTCGAAACGTAAGTTTTGAGATATGCAAAGACTGACACGTGGCGAATGTTTACGTGCCGTTGGCATGTTGGAGGCTGGCAACAAACAGACTGCAGTGGCTCAAATTCTCAACGTTACTCAGTCGGTGATTAGCAGGTTGTGGTCACGCTGTCGTCAGACAGGCAATGTTGATGACTGACGTCGGTCAGGTCATCCAAGGGCGACAACTGCTAACCAGGGTCGTTTCATCCGAATCACAACATTACGTAACCGCCATCAAAGTGCCTCAGAAATTGGCCTGCCGCTTCCACGTTTGACTGAACGTCACATCTCAGCAAGACGTAATTGGTGTTGAGCATGACAGCTTTGGGACAATCGTCCGTGGAGCAACGTCATGTTTTCCGATGAATCGAGGGTCAATCCCGACTTTCACGACAGGTGAAACAGAGTGCGGCGGCGGCGGCGGAACGAATGATACCATGACGTAACCGTCAGGCAGCACAATCGTTTGGGTGGTGGATCGGTTATGGTGTGGAGAGGAATAACCATGACAAGCAGAACAGAATTACATGTCATCCAAGGGCGTGTCACAGGGCAGTACTATCGAGTCAACATGTTAGCAGCTCATGTGGTGCCATTTGCGCGATGTCACAGCCGCCGATTCATCTTCCAAGATGACAATGCAAGAGCACACAGGGCAAGTGTCGCTACACAGTTCCTCCGGGAACAGAACGTCACTACACTGCTTTGGCTAGCACTAAGTCCAGACCTTTCACCAATCGATCACGTCTGGGATATGCTTGGCAGGCGCCTACGACAACACCAACAGCCCCCTACCGATGCCGAGGAACTCGCCGCTGCACTGCAGGAAGAATGGAATAACATCAGTCAAGCTGATATTGGACGTTTGGTGAGGAGTATGCCACGTCGGATCCGCGCTTGTCTCTCGCGAACCGAAGAGGATTTACAAGGTATTGAGGTCTTGGACTGAATGTGGTAAATTCTCTGACAGATCGTCCATGTCTTCTGCAGCTTAGTGCGTGAAATGTGTGCTTGTCAGACACCCAACTATCGCTGAAATTATTCAACAGATGCCACAGTGCAATGCCTCAACTGTCTTTTTGATGAAAATATATACATATTTCTTCATATATCTCACTTTTGTCAAATATTCCCTACTTTATTTGAATAGTATATAAAGGAATCAGCAATTTTTTTATTCGCCCCAGTTTTTAAGAGAAGAAATACATGTATGAACTTCAGAAATGCACTGGGGTGACAAACTGCAATTTCAGGCAATTCTGAAATCTGCATTTAATGAGACCTATTGACCCCAGTGAACTGTGCCCAGCCTATTAACTTCCATGGTGTTTCCAATCGTTTGGTGTTGATCGCAGGTCCATATGTAATATCATGCTTGAGATATGAGTGTAATCGATTTTCACAATTTGTGTCCTACCCCCCCCCCCCCAACTGTGGCAATGCATTAGGGGTTGGGGGGGGGGGGGTCATAAAATGTGATTTCTAGCAATTCTGAAAAATGCACTCAATGACCCCTGGTTGACGCATATGTTGAAGCTCCATTGAGTTTCGATGCTACGTTGAGTATGACGTATGGACCTGGGACCAACATCAAATGATGTTGGTCCCAGGTCCATACATCATACTATGCTTGAGATATGAGAGTAGGTAATAAAGGCCGATATACTATCACTTGTACATGTACGTGTACAAGATACGCACACGATGCATTCACCAATGTGGAATTCAGTGTTAAATCACACGCTTGTTCACAAAAACTGTACATGATCTTGAATCGCATCATGTACAGTCGCGACTCCTAGATCGCGCTTTTAACGTTCAAATACTCGTGGTGAACGCGCGTTTTTAAAAAAAGGGTGAAATCGTACATCTTCAGTTGTATCTTGTACGTGATTTTTCGTCGACGTTCGAATCGCAGATCAGACCACCGATCCATCGTCGGCGAACGCGAGCGAAAGCATAAGATTCTAGCTCATCATCAAAAAACAGTTTTGGAGGTTCTAAATCAGCGATTCAGAATCGGCAATTGCGTTGGTACAGATGATTTAGAACCTGCAATTGTTTTGAGGCGGTGGGTTTTTGATTGATATAAATATAGGGGGAAAAAAATATATATATAAATAAATAGTTATTTAGAAAAATAAATATATCAAATCGAATAGATAATAAAAAAAATACGTAAATCATGAGCGATTCTCAGACTATTAGAGCGAGGTTTCTTTTAAACATGCTGATGAGAGCATACGCAATCTGCGTGAACGAAGAACTACGTCCCATCTTGTTAGAATGATGCGTCAGATGTCGGGATCATCTAGACTTCGATCACAAGGATCATTCGTGTCTGACGATGGAAAGGGAAGATATGGTCGTCATGTATTTCGAACCGGCATTCGAATGCGTTAAATTCAACGATGTGATCACGTTTTGAAGAGATTAGTCTTCTGTAAGAATTGAGACAGGCCCACAGATTCGGAAGAACTGAAATTGGCGCGTAGAAGTTTGACTTTAGAAGACAAGGGATGCATCAAGAAATTATTGCTGAACGAAGCATACGTCTAAGTTTTGTTTTTCGTTGATATAAAAATAAGGGAGAGTAGAAAATAAAAAAAAAATAAATAAATACACACATAAATTTTTTTATCTAATATTAGAAAGAAAAAACACCAAAAAAAATGAGAACCAGAAATAAATTGTATCCGACGTTAGTGGACGACGAGGACGAGAAGCCGAACGGCGTTTTGCTGACAGCGCCATTGCTAGAAGAAAGAGAAAGAGGAGAGAGGTATCGCATCGATCAAATCAGTAGAATCCAATTTTATCTGACTCGAGAGAGAGATTCTCGTCGTTCCCTCAAGAAGAAGTATTCGCGTTTCGTGAAATTCGTCAACGCGATCGACACGACACTCATCACGATTTCCATGGGTTTACACGCGGCCGGCATCAGATTGTTGTCGGCATTCCGATCGTGTTGACTGTAGAAGGAGTGGCTCTCGCCGCCGGATTGTTTAGCACGCTCGGAAACTTTTTGAGTAGGAAATTATATCTGAAGGCGAGGAAACACGACAAGATTCGCGTCTTGGCCGACTCCAAGATCGACACGATATCTGAAATGATCTCTATGGCGTTGAAAGATGGTAGGATATCGGACGGAGAATACTTCGCGATATTGAGCGAGAAAACGAAATACGATGGTATGAAAGAAGCCGTGAGAATCAAGACTCGTCAGATCATCAAGGAAGAGATGAAGGATTCTCTCGTGGAAAAGGTGAGGAAAGAGGCCAGGGAGGAATTCAGTAAGATGATAGAACTCAAGAGCAGCGATTGAAAAAAAAAAAAATATATATATATAATAAGAACAGAATTTAAAAAAAAAAAAAAAATATATATATTAAATTTATATATAAAATAAAAAAAACGAAATTAATTTAAATAACTCTTAAAAAATGTTTTGCGTAAAGTGTAAGAGAGTTACTGAGACGAGTAATTCTAGAGTGCGAACTAAAAACGACATACGGATGCTTCACGGAATTTGCGACGTGTGTGGTTCTATAAAGACTAGATTCATCAAAAAAAAAGAACGCGAGCAAAGGTAAAGGCGTCGTGAATAAAATGATCAACAATCTACCTTTCGAAATGCATCTGCCCGGTCACAGTTTCACGGGACCCGGAACGAAATTGAACAAGAGACTCAACGCCGATCTGACTCACAAATCTTGGAGCAAACCCGTGAATACAGTGGATGCGGCCGTGTACGATCACGATCTGTGCTACGCCGGACATCCCGACACCAAGACTCGCAACGACGACTGCGACAAAAACATGTTGGTGAGATTGAGAGGCATATCGAATCCGACCAGGAGAGAGAAGATGGAACGTTCGCTGGTCGGCAATCTGATCTGTGCGAAACGTCGATTCGGATGGGGCGTTCAAAAAAAAAAAGCGCATCTGAAAAGAAGAAGAAGAAACGATTATTGACGAGCGAATTGGCCGAGGAGTTACACAAACCCATAGTGCGTAAATTTCGAAAGAGAAGGGTGTTCCTGAAGGGTCTGGACGACATTTGGTCTGCCGACTTGGTCGACATGAGATCGTTTTCGAGGTGGAACGAAGGCGTCAAATATCTATTGACAGTCATCGACGTGTTTTCCAAATACGGTTGGATCAGAGCTTTGAAGAATAAATCGGGACCTTGCATCGCCGAGGCTCTGAAGAGCGTGTCCGACTCGTCTTCTCTAAAACCGAGTAAATTGTGGGTGGACAAGGGAAAGGAATTCTACAACGAGGACGTTCATCGATTGGTAGACCTCTACTCAATCGAAAACGAAGAGAAAGCCAGCGTGGTGGAAGGTTGGAATTGAACGATGAAGGAGAAGATGTACAGATACTTCACGGCGAATTCGACCAAGAAATACATATATGCTCTGAATGGTCTGGTCAAAGATTACAACAACACCCGACACAGATCGATCAAGATGACTCCCGCAGAAGCTAGCGATCCTCGAAACGAAAAATGGGTCTACGCGAATCTATATCCCGAGAGATCTAAGATCGGGAAGAAGTCTAGAACGCCGAAATTTGCGGTCGGCGATCGAGTGAGAATCTACGCTTATAAGAAGCACTTCGAAAAGGGTTATACTCCTCGATGGACCTCAGAAATTTTCGTGATCATCAAAATATTTCACACCGATCCGGTGACTTACGAAATCGAAGCTTTGGATGGAGAAGAGATCATCGGAAAGTTTTACGAACAACAATTACAGAAGACGAAGTTTTGATGAAGAACACAAAATTTTTTTTATTTACTCTCTTTGACATTTTCTTGTTTACACACATATATATATAAGAGAGAAAAAAAATAAATAATAATAAAAAATAATTAAAAACTATTTTTTCAGATAAAGAAAGCAAGTGAATTAATAAACAAAAAACCCCCTAAAAATCCTTTAAAATGACAAATATACTAGATATAGCACAAAGCGTAGTGAAAGATGAAAGTATTCAAGAATATGAGGTTCACGAATACGAACCGGTAACCGGAACAAGTTTGAACAATGCGGGAGAGATAAGAATCAACATCGAAACTCAAGATCTATTCATACATCCTAGCGAGAGTTACATAGTGGTGCAGGGACGTCTCACCAAGGAAGATGGGGAGCGACTACGCCGACGACGACACGGTCACTTTAGCCAATAATGGCATCATGCATCTATTCAGTAACATAAAATACATGCTATCCGGACAAGAGATAGAATCTGTTTTTCATCCCGGTCAGGCCACCACGATGTTCGGACTCTTGACATATCCTGATGATTTTTTTAAATCCAGAGGACTTAATCAGACACCGTAGGTCCTGCTAGCGCAGGCGCCGCCGCGATATTCGACTACGTCATCAAGACGTCCGGACCTAAAGGAACGTTTTCGTTCAGGATACCTTTGAAACACATCTTCGGATTCGCGGACGGTTACAACAAGGTCATGTACGGATTCAAACACAATCTGACGTTGATTCGAAAAGGAAACGACGACACAATAGTGAGACTCACCGCGACCGATGCGGGTAAGATAACTCTACACAAGATATCGTGGTTCGTTCCGCACGTGGGGCCTTCGATGGATGAGAAAACGCATCTCTACGAGATCATACAATCCAAGAGTAAATTACCCGTGGGATTTAGAATGAGACAGTGCAACACGGCTAGCATTCCTCCCTCCACGAATCACTTCGATTGGAGATTGACGGTGAAATCCGCTTCCGAGAGACTGCGTTTCATCGTGGTCGCGTTTCAGACCGATAGGGACGGGTCTCAGGAAAAGAATGCGTCGCTGTTCGATCACTGCCATTTGAGAAACATGCAAGTGTTTCTGAACACCACAAGATATCTGGCAATCGATTACAATGCATCGTTCGACAAGAACGATTTCTGCAGACTTTACGGCGACGCCGCTGATTTTAGAAAGAAGTATCACTGTCTAGACGAATTGATGAGCAATCCCAACATATCTCCCGGCGAATACAAGTCGATGTATCCCATGTTCGTGTTCGACGTCAGTAAACAGAGTGAACGACTCAAGAGTAGCGTGTTAGACATTCAGATCAAGATGCAATTCGATAGGAACGTGCCGAGAAAAACCGAAGCCTTCGCCCTGGTCCTGTCGGACAGAGAATTACAATTCGAATCGGACGGAAATAAGATGTTGATCATTCGATGAGAGACGAGTGTGTGAAAAAAATTAATAAACGTTAAAAATGCGGATGTAAGATTAATTAAAAAACCAAAATCTCGAAAACAAAATGAATGTTTCTGACACGAAAACAACAAATCATCTGTTCACTTCAGATTACTATGACGTTAAAATGAAATACTTGGAAAAATGGATTCAAATTGAATATGAAGAACGTAACACAAAAAAAGGATGGAATAGTTGTGATTTTGACGAATATCGTTTAAAAGAAAAAGAAGAGTTTGATCTCATAAGATCTAATGAAGAAATTATAAAAAATATGATTTTAAAATGTCGCAAATGTAAGAAACGTCAAATAAAAATCGAATCTCAACAAACTAGATCTGGTGATGAACCAAAAACCGTATTCTCAAAGTGTATAAATTGTAATCATAAATGGATAGAAAATTAAAAAAAAAAAAAAAAAACTAATGAGATATAGAGAACATCTCTCTATATCTCATTAGTTTTTTTTTTTGTTTTTAATAATCACACATTATTTTTTTTTTTAATTCATTATTTTCCACGCGTTCACTGTTTGTTCAAAGGATCCAGTTCGATCAGTAGACTCACCACGGAAGTGGCGGCTTCAGGATTATTGGTTTTCGTGACGAAATTAATCCTGTCTCCGGCGTTCACTTTGAGAGGCGTGCCGAATGTGCTAACATTCGCGTGTTGATTCTCAGTCTTTTCGATGCTGTATCTCTTATCGCTCTCCACACCATTCACCATGAGATTGACGACCGCTCTGTTATTCAAATCCGAGGAAGCCAGACTCATTCGAAGGATTTCACCTCCCAACGGCATGGGATTTCCCACCTGACCATGTTTTGATCCGCTACTTCCATTTCTGAAAGACCACTCGGCTTTTCCCTCATCTAAGGTGCCGGCCTCTTCAGCCCACACGGTGATCAATTGTCTGGCATATTTGACTTTCTCCACCACCGAAATCAGGGTGCAGGCGTCCGTCATGTGCACGGGTTCCGGTAGATTCGTGAGCGTGTGTCCACCCATGTCTAGTTTACCTTCCACGATGTCGCCCTTTCTCCAGACCGAGTTGTCGTCCACGTACTTCCTGCTTACTGTGCTGGAATTGAATTCGGGATCGTGATCGAGACCGAATAAATTGTGACCGTTCATGTTGATGCCACCCTCCATGGTTCCGCCAGATTCTTTGTTCAGGTAGAGATCGTCCACTTGCGATTCTAGGTATTCTTGCGATTGTATCACGGAAGAATCCACGTAGCCCTTGTTGACCGCGGTTGAGTCCGCATCCATGTTGTCGATCTTCGACAGATTCAATATCTTGTGGAATCCTGCATTCAGATCCGATTTCATTTCTCGTCCATCAGACTTTCTATGTTCCAGATCTACGTAGTGTTTGGTCGCCACGTCCTTGGGATTCGTGGGAGTGGCCACGTTCGTTATCTTGTAAGAATTAGCGTTCAATTCTGAGTGCATCGTTTTCGTGACGTATTTTTTTCTCAGGTGTTCGCTAAATCTCGCGTGAGAGTCATCCACGTATCTCTTGGTCGTGGCATCGGTGGGATCTACGGGATTCGCGACGTTCACCAAACGTTTGGATTTCAGATCGAGATCGTCAGTCATGGTTTTATCCACGTAATTATCCAGCAGGATTCGTTCGAAATCAGCGTTTCCCCTGTCAATGTATTTTTTAGTCGCAGCATCTGCGAGATCTATTGGCTCAGGAAGATTGTAGAGCTTCTTATCGTTCATGTTCAAAGGTTCTTCTCGAGGTTCGTATCTCCGAACGTAACGCTCATCCAAGTTGGCAACGTCGTAACCATCGTCGACTTCGAACGTCTTCCTCTTCTTTCTCGGGTTGACTTTTTCGTCGTCACTTCTACCAAATTTATCGACTGTCATGTTGTTGTGGGATTTTTTTTTGTTTTTTTAGAAAAAATATGTTCAAACGCAGTTTATTAAAAATGAACTATGTTATTTTATTTTTCGTTTTTTATTCGATTAAAATTTTTTTTAAATAATTTTTTATCTTTATATATACTATAAAAAAAAAATCTCTCTCTAATGTAAGTCATTGAGAATGTCTTGAAATTCATCTCCTTCAGACCATCTCTTGAGAACGTAGAGACACAGGTGACCGCAAAACACTTGATCTGGTGATTGCACTTGTTCCGTGTTGTAACGAACCATCGATTTGTTGAAATAGTTCTTTATTTCTTTTGGCGGCGCGATTCCGTAGCTGTCGAAATAATAATTCTTCTTCCCGTTCTTGAACCATGCCACCCAGTGAGTGCCTTCACCCGATGAATCAACTAGATTTAAAATTCCGCATTCCGATTGTCGAGGTCTTCTCTTCGGCAAGGCATCTCTGGAAAACACTCCTAGAAAATCTTCGATTTTCAAATCTTTTGCCGCATTCAACAGCTCGATGTTGGATAGGGGTTCGTTGGGTAAGACGACACCTTCTACGGATATCTTTATTTTCTTATTCATAAATAAGTATATATTTTTTTTTTTAATTTATTTTATTATAATTCACTAAAAATGACATTATTTTTTTTCTATTTTTTTCTTTTTCTTTTTAAACTAACTTTCTCGATGTCACTATCCATTTCTATAATTTTGTGTTCATCTAATTCTTCTTGATTTTCTGGAATCCTATCATCTGCAATCATATCTGGAATGTTATCATCTGTAAGCGCATCTAGAATTCAATCATCTCCATTCATATCGTCTAAAATTAGATCCAAAGTCCAATGTCCGAGTGCCAAAGTGCTTATTTTATCGTCTAACACGAATCTCTTGTCGTCGTCGGCCGTCAGCGAAATCTTGTTGACTATTTCGGTATACAAGTCATGATTTTAGCTTCGAATCGATTTCATAGTCTTATACACCGGACCACTTCCTAACAGACAATCTTTATACTCTTGGAAAGAGATGTTTTTCTTCACCACGCACGCTTTAACTCCTTTGCACTTCTTGATCTCTTCATCATCTTCTAGACGATAAGCATACAGTTTGGGTCTCAAGCCCACGAATTCGACGATCTGTTTACCGCCGCTCTCGTCCTTAAATTTACCCAATACCTTCTTGTTGTCGTTCGATTGAATCTTGGACGGGTGATCGACGGGATAATTGCTCGTGTCAAACCACTTGACCACGTCCGGAGATATATCTCAGTAGACGTCTTTCGTCTCTATCTCATAAACTAAACTGTCCGTGTCGGTGAACAGTGGTTTGGCTTTGTCACCAAATTTTCGTTTGACATAATCATAGTGAAACTCGTACATCAATTGCTTGCTGACATCTAAGATGATCGGTCCGAGATAATATGGTTTGTCGAACTTCAGATGCGTTTTTTGCATGTGAACGGCCACTAGATTTTCGCTGAATATGGTTCGGTGTTTGTAATTGGGTTTCGCCACTAATTTTTTAGCTTTTTTCTCAGACGTGACGAGTCGAACGTCGGTTATCTTCCTGATGTTTTCCATCGATTTGCCATACACGCAGTTGTTCATGAGTTTGAAGAAATCTTTTTCGAAATCGTTCTCAGCTCGAGTTCTGAGATTTGTGTTGAGATCGATGTATTTTTTCATCCAAGGCTCTTCGTCGAATCGTATGATGCGATGTATGTCGACTCATTTTATCCCGTAATCGACGTACTGTTTCAAATTCTCGCTGTAGACGACGTAGTTACGTTTGTTAAATAAATTGGGAATGAGTTTTTCCTCGTCTCCTTCGTTCGGTTCCATTCGTTCGGGAGCCAGCGGATAATCGTTGTGTGGACTGTGTAATTCTTCCGGATAGTTCAAATCGACTTCTAAAATGCAAGGATAGTCTCTCCATTTTCGCATCTCTTCCGGTTCCTTCACCCATTCGAAATTTCCAATCGGTAAAGGATGACTCATAGCCCAACCGTACAGATTATTGGCGTCCCAATACAGTATGTATTTAGTCGACCGTTTCGAATCGAAACCTTCTTTCATGTAGGGATTGTTAGCTTCAGAATGTCTGTGGGAGATCATCGAGACGCCACCTCTCGCAGCCCTTTCGAACATGAGCAACATGTCCACGTCGGATAATAATTCCAATTGGACTTCGGTGGTCTTCAACAGAGCGTCCCACGCCAGACCGGGTGCGGTGAAATACCAAGCGGGATCCAGATCGTAATTTCGACGACAGACGTCTCGAAAATTTTCGAACACGTCTGCCAAGAGCAGAACGTCGGTCTTCAGATAGAGATCATGATAATCTCTCATGGTTTTCATATCGAATGATTTCCACACGTTTTTGGCGTGTTTGTAATTCTCGTCGGAAATGTCGGATTCGTATAATTTCGAATAAAAATTATCTTTTGAAGGTAGTGCGGTGTCTTCGAATCTCTTTAGATCATTCATGTAATCGTAAGGATAGACTCCTTTCCTCAACATGACGTCTACTCGTTCTCCGAAATGTTCGCTCGTGATTTTAAATTTATCTTTGCTCATGTTATCGACTAATTTTTCCAGAGCGGCCGACATAAATTTAAAAGTGTCGATGAAACGTATGCATCTACGAATGGATTTCGTTTTTTCTTTCAACGTATTTCCGTTGATTACTCTTTTCCTCTCCATGAGCTTCCATTTCGTGAAGGAAATGTATCTTTCTTCGCTCTTCACGATGCAATTTAATTCTTCGTGTGAGGTGCCGAGATTTTTCACGAACTGATGACTGTCGTAACCTGAGAGATTGTGAAACATCACCGGATAGAAAGTGGCGTCTTGATATTTTAAATTACACTTGCTGTGAGCCGGACCGTGATACAGACCTGTGTAATGATCGTGGTCTCTGACCTTCTTATTTTCCTCCGAATTCTCGTCGAACGATTGTCTGCATATGTGACATTCGGTGGCTCTGTTATTTTCGTCCTGCTGCTCTCGCGGGATGATCATTTTTGCCGGAGTTTTGAATTTGTCGTAAAACATTTGAATTTTCGATTCTAACTCTTCCACGAACCTTTGTGCCACGTCGTCGTCTTCGCGCTGTTTCGTGTAGGTGAAGGGACCCATGTCATGTTGCGAGTCGAAAGTGCATTTCACGTAAATGCAATAGCCCGAAGGTATGTGTTTTTGATATCTTTCGACGTAACTTTGAAGAGCGTTGGGTTGACAGGAACTCATTTTCGCGGTGAAACATTTGAAATCTGCGTACACGACGAATGGTACTTTTAACCTTCTTTTGATTTTCAAACTTCACCATGGTGTTGGGTTTGTGCATTTCGACGGCGACACCTTGATTTTCGTTGCAATATTCCTGATGTTTAGCTAACGATTTTTCGCTCTTAAACATGTTCATGCAGTTGCAACATAAAGATATCTTATGTCCATGTTTATTATTTTGTTTCGACAGTAATCAGGTCGGATGTTTAACCCAACAATAATGACGATTGTCACCATTCGAAATCAATAATAAAATAATCGTCTTTTCTCTTCCGCGATACGAAGTCTGTCTGAGAGGATAGATCGTTCGTTTTTCATCGCCGTATCCAAGGACGTTCACCGCTATGGTGGGATTTTGAACCTCGAAACGTTCGATGTGTTTTAACTCTGTTGGAAAAGTCACTCCGGTCCAATCAAGATTTTTAGAAGTTTTCTCATAACGAGAAACTCTGTCAGAGTTTATTTCGACAGGGTATAAAGCGGAGGTGACTGCCCATTTAAAACACTGATCATCTTTACTTCTCACGTTGACCACGGCGTGTTTCTTAGTCAAGAAATATGGTAATTCCAAGTAGGAAGATCCTTTCAACGGTTCGTTTTTAGTTATGTGAATTTCGAGTTTCAACACCTCACCGAACGTCCAATTACTACCTTCATGTTGATAATTCGCGAGAGACATCAACATCTTGTCTTTCATCTTTTCTAAAACATCCGATAGATCTGAACCTCGAAATACGGCTTCGACATTAGATCTGAAATATGCATTTTTCATGATGCTCTCGCCGGACTTCACGTCGATTTTATTCATTATGCAATGGAGTATCATCTTAATTTTTAATCCCACGTTCGTGTATTCGCGAAACAAATCCAATACTTCTTTCTTCACCCATTCCATGAACAATTTCGGATCGACTTTCTTCAATGAGGGAATCACGTCGAAAGTTTTAAAAATGCCTTCGATCGCACTCTCCCGTTCTACGGGTTTCGATTGGAATAGTTCCATAACGAGTCGTGTTACATATTCTTCTCCTTTCTCTTCATCGATTGCTCATTGAATTTCGCTCGATATATCTCGTTTGTCTTGAATCTGAAGTGCATCACTCGTTTTCGTTTTAGTTTTTCTTTTCTTTTCTTTGGAAACTTGATGTTTTTCAATGGCTTTTCGTTTAGTCGTCTTCTTATTTTTCACAACCGGTGCATCTTTTGACGTCATTGCTATCGACATTTCGTTTGCCTTTCTAGCGTTTCGCAAATATTCTTGTATGACTTCAATTTTTTTTGATTTAGTTCTATGCTTTCTGAAATCTGAAATTTGTAATAGATTACAAATCTCGTTTAACTGAGGTATGGTTTGCTCATTTAAATTTACCATTGTTTTATCTGTTTGCTTCATTTGTAAGAATATTTTTTTTTTTGAATTTTGTATTAAATAATTTGTTAAAAAAGTTTTGCTTTTTTACTCTTTATATATGATAGAAAAAAAAAAAAAAGTTAAATTTTAAAATTTAATTTTTTTAATACAAAATTTAAAATAAACATTATTTGTAAGAATTCATAAAAAACCAAATAATCGATCATGACAACAACACCTAAAAGATGCGAATTGAAATTGAAACGAGACAAAAGGTATGAGAAATCCAGTTTTAATATCTATACATTACAACCACATGATCCCATCGAATTGAATGAGGTTGAGATGGTGGACTTAGAGCACTACTACCACAAATATCGAATGTGTTTGAATGTGGATGAAGCCATGCTCGATTTGTTTTACGAGTACCAAAGCGAACTGTTGATTAATATCATCGTCGCCGAAGACAGAGAATTTGACAGGGGTGATTTATTGTTGTCCTATGGAGGTTACATATATCCAATAATCTCACCCGAACTTGTGAAGAAATCGGGTGGTGAGAGCGCATTCGCCTATGAAAAAAAACTCAAAAGAGTAAAGATGAACATTCACACCATTTTCGTATGTGGAAAAATGAGGAATGTCAACTTGCTAATAACGGACTTGGAAATATAAACAATAGAGAGATTGAAATTAAAAAATTTAACTTTTTATATATATAAAGAGAAAAAAAACTTTTACTAAAAAAATTTTTTACATTAAAGAAAATTCAAAATTAAAAAAACAACTTTTTTATATATATATAAAGAGCAAAAAAATAACAAACTTTTTTTAACAAATTATTATTTAAATACAAAATTTAAATATACATTATTTGCATTATTTGCAAGAATTCGTAAAAACAAAAAAAACAAATAATCGATACGAGAAATATAAGATGCCTCTGAAATTGAACGAAGCCGCGCTCAATTTGATTTACGAGTACCAAAACGATCTGCAGAACATCGTCATTGCCGAAGATAGAGAATTTGACAAGGACGATTTGTCGTTGCCCTATGGAAATTACATATTTCCAAACATCTCATTCGAACTCGTGAAGAAATTGGGTGGTGAGAGCGAGTTGACCGATGTAAAAAACTCAAAAGAGTAAAGATAAACATTCAACACGTTTTCGAAAAAGGAGAAGACACGAGCGTCAACATGCTAATAACGGACTTGGAAATATAAACAATAGAGTGATTGATTTTTAGCGAAGAAAAAATGAAAAAAAAAAAGTAATGAGATCATCTTTAGATCTCATTTACTTTTTTTTTTTTTTTTTTTGTTTTCCTTCTTCTTCACTATCATCATGATATATTATAATAACGTTTCCTTTTCTCTCAAATTTCAGCGTCGATTCTTCTTCTTTTTCTTTTTTCTTTTTCTTTGTGATGTGATACATTCATGGCAACATTTTTGTTTATCCGAATCATAATTATGAACGAATGTTGTGCATCTCTTGGTAACACTAGCATCATTACCATTCACTTCAGAAGATAGTGGTGATCGTGGAAAGCATCGTCTCATTCCCAACCATATATCCCGTACTTTATCTATCTCTTTCCTCAGATATCCATCATTAGCGTCTAACCATTTTTTTATTTCTTCGCTCTCTGGCTCGCGATGTTCGTCATTATCATCAAATTCATCCAGGTGATAAATTTGTTTCTCCACCTTTTCACCCATTTTAAATATATTATTTTATACTTTCTATGATTTTATATATTTTATATAATTTTATATTTATAATAACATATTCAAAATCGGTATGTTCTTAAATGGCGAATTGTCACCAAACAACAAACCCTTGCCGTATCGCTTGACGTTCCGTCCACTCTTCAGATAGAGACTGTTTCCTCTCAGAGAGTTGCCACCTCTAACGGGTTCTAGATACAATCCTTTACCGCTGTCGTCCACGTGGACGCGACACATGGCTCCTCCCTTCTTCAAAAACAGTCCGTCGCCACCCATTAATTTCTCAACTCCCGAACTCGCAAGTCCCGTGAGAGCTCCCACACCGAGAGTCTTTCCGAGAAACGGTAGCACCTTTGCGGCGAAGGGTAATGCTTTTGCGGCGATTCCTGCCAATAGTGGTAGGAAACCGCCTTTCATTCTCAAATTGTATCTCAATTGAGTGGGACTCAATCTCACCGCCAACCCTCTTCCATCGCGAATCGCTTTCTCCATCCTTTTGATTTGACTTCTGGTCCAGGCGATCGAATCCTGTCCGCCTCTCGTCAGATCTTCGTGAGTGAATTTGAATCTCACCGCCTCGCCTCGAGTTGTTAACGCTCTCTTAAGTTTCTTCCTCTGTCCTGCGGATATGTTCACGTTTTTAACCACGTATTCTGTCATAATTCTGTTTTTGTTTTTTTTAAAATATATTTACTTCAATTGTTTCTTGTTTAATAATTATATTAAAATAATTTTGTAAAAATTAATATTACCGTTTATTTTATTTTTGTTATCTATATATATAATATTTTTTTTTTTTTTTTGCTTTTATATTTCTCTTATGTGAAATCGTATCGTCACCCTCTCTCCACGAAGATCTAACAGTTCACCATTTTGATCTGTCAACGTAGTTTTGAGACTATACAATGTGTCCAAAATCACTGGTAGATAAACTAAATTTCGAGGTCGCTCCACGATCTTATAACCCGGTGACACGTTTGGAAAGAAGGAATAGATCATCGGCTGAGCGCTACCATTCATGTAGCTTCCAGCAATCACGTCCACGTTCACCAGAATGCTATTGACAGCGAGAATGTCGACCGTATTTTCAGATGCCGCGTGGCCTCGATACATCTTTCGATCGAATCCGAACATCTTGCCTGTAGAATCGTCCATGTTGAAATCCACACGAAAATTATCTTCCAAATCCAACATCATCTGTAAGGTATTAGGATTGGGAGCGAGTCTGATCTTGTTGCTTCCCTTTCCATCCGTCTTCATTCGCGTCTGAATGTAATGGTTCAAATCATCTATGTCGTAACTCCCTTTGGGAATTCGAATCTCCAACCAATCCGTTCCGTCGGAATACTTGAACGAGTTATTCTTTTCGGTGATGTTGGGAAAGGAATAATAAGTCTCCAGATTCACCAACGCCATCTCGTAACTTTTCTCTCTATTCAATTCGATGGAAGGTTCGAATTTCGTAGCGAATCGAGTCGAATCGCCACTCACCACGATTTGAATGGATTGTTTCGCAGCCATATTCTCGGCTATCCGTTCTAACAGTTCTCCATGTTCGAACATTATATTTTAATTTTATTTTTTTTTTTTATTCAAAACTAATTATTTGAAGATTTATTATTTTTCTAATTTTTATTTTCATGCTCTATCTTATTATTATTACCATCGGGAACATAAAACTTGTCGAATCCACACAGATATTTTCCGCGATTAAATTCCCTCGTCAAATTGATCACGACGAAATTGTAAAGTCCACCATCCCAAACCCTCTTGCAGAATCTCCTGAATTCGGCAGCGCTCATGTCGTTTGCGACGTGATCGCTGTAGATGTGATTGAGATTCTTGAGATCTTGGCGAAAGAGACATAGAAAATTAGCGTTCTCCCTTATCGTCTGTCTGGGCAATCGAAAATAATTCTGCGACAGGTAGAAACAGTCCACGTTGCTGTGTCGACCACTAACGTAATACGATGCGCATCGGTTCTGTCTCTCCAAAAGCAGATCGTCGAAAATCATGAGATTCTTATCTTCTGATTTCAGTTCTCTAGGATCCGGAAAGTCGCTAGCGTTCTCATAAAATCGACACTCGACGTTCAAAGATGCATTTCTCTTCATCAGCTCCATGGCCGCACCATCCAAAATGGTCGAGAGCGGAGCTCCACACTTGTCGAATTCCTCCCTACTGTCAAAGATTCTGGCTATGACGTCCTTGGGCAATCTGCGATCCATGCACTCTCGAAGCAATCTGTATTCGGGTTGAAACAAGCTCTTGCCAAACACGAACAATCTGTCATAATCCAACCAGTCGGGTCGGGACAACAGATTCATCAACAGATTAGTCTTTCCACAATTCGATTTTCCCACTATCAAACCTCTTATGCTCTTGGGAAAGTACTCGTTATTCGACCTCCTGGTCATTCCAAGACATATCTTTAATGTTCATCTTTTGTTTTATTTTTTTTTTTTTTTGGTCTGTTATTTTAGATTCTTTTCAAACACAAATTTTTTATGTTTTTCAAACTCTGTTTTTTAATGTTATTATTATTATTATTTATTTATATTGCACCGTCGCGAGTTCTCTTCAATCCGGATCCACTCGTCATTTTGGCTAAATCTTGTATGGGCACCACGCCATCCTTTAAATCTTTCCAATCTTTCAGCGTTCACTCTAACGCAGCTCGCTTCGCCGGCGGACTGATCAACTTGCCAATCAACGCGTCGGCTGCCCTCTTGCCAGCCACCGAAGCTATCCTACCACTGGCTTCGGAAGCGGCTTTCTTACCAGCATCCAAAGCCATCTTCTTACCGACCTCAAACGCGGTCGATGCGAGTTTTCTACCCGCATTGCTCGTGAACGCTCGCATTATAGAATCGACGATGCCAGAACCGCCTTGAACGTAAGTCCTGACGTATCCCCTGTTCTTTATCACCAACATATTTTATTTTTATGATATATTTTGTGTTTTTTTCACTGGTAAATCGTTTTGTCGTTTTTAAATACTTTTATTATTCTAGTGTAAGAATTTACTGTTTTATTTTTGTTTGTTTGTTTGTTTGTTTCTCTCTCTACTTATTATTATATACACATCAATCCTTCAATTCGTTCATCAGCCTTTTATACTGGTTTTTATTCAAAACCTTCTGTCTCAACAAGTCGTCAGATACAGCAACTATCTGATTATCTAATCCCATGTTACCAGCCCGTCTGCTCCCCATCAACAAACTCAATCTCTCACACAGAGCGTTGGAATCGCTCGGAAGAAAAGTGGTTTTCACCCCTTTGCCGGTCACCGATTCGAGGAACTTCTTGTTCATCTCCCATATGGGCTTCACTATTTTCGTCCACTTGTAACCTCTGTTGGCTTTGGGTCTCGTCTCTCTGGCATCGTTATTTCTCTTCATGGCGTGGGTCTGGACTAGAATGTCGCCGTAATTGTCGAAATCCTGTTCCGTGAAATCTCCAGGCTTATCGTAAAGGAGCAATCTCCGCAGACCATCGGTTACTTTATATTTATTTGAACCCACGATCAATTCATCATCGTCCATTTCCACTTCCGTATCACCTACAAAAGTTCTCCCCTGAGAATCCTTATAAATTCCATATGACTGATCTCTCTTACCACCATCATCATCGGACGATGCGATGCTACTAGTGGTGATAGTCGAAGCCGTATCATCAGACTCGCTCATATCTGTTTGAATTCCCGTGGGAACGTAATCCGGTGTAGATTGAACGGAATACCGATTTCCAAAACTAGGAGGCAACGAACCCATTCTCAAAGAACTATCCTTTATGGGTCTCAATTCTTCGACTATCTCCTTCCTGCTTCGCTCTTGACCCTCCGTCACGGGTTTAAATATTTTTGTGGCTTCGCATCTGAGTTCCATCTCACCAAGACGTCTGCTCCTATCAGCTGACTGAATCGCCTTCTTAGCACGTAAATACCTGGCTAAAATTCGATCTCGGCGTCTAGGATCCATCTGGAAAAACATCTTTCGTTTTAATTGTTTTTATTTATTTTTTTCAAAATTAAATGCTTAATTATATATTTTTTTTATATTTTATGTTTTAAGTATTAAAATCTCTTTCCGTCTTAATATAATATCTGAAAAATATTCACATCTCAAACTCGCTGTGTTAATTGAAAGTTTAAAAAAATACGTTTAAACAGTACATGACAAACCGGTTTCTGATTTAACGCATTTTTTGATAGTAGTGTTTACATTTTGTCAAAAGATCTTCATTCATTCACACATCAATTCATCGAGTGTCGAATTAAGAGAGAATCCTTTTTTTGATGACTGTTAAACAGTTTCAACACACAATGGAAAACTGATTTTAACAAATCTCTCTCCGATTGCTATCATGAATATATTAAAAATTTTACCACTCAAAACCTAATTGAGCGGAAAATATATTTTAAACATTCCGATAAGTGTTTTTTTACTTTTTTGAATGAACGCTTAACGGTCAATCTCAATCAAGGCAAAACACAAATTATCTATTACAGATCAACTCCCTTCGAAAAAAAAAAAAAACCCAAAACTCAATTTTTATCCATCCCATCAACAGAAAACATCAATGTCTATAATACAGACTATATTCACAATCGACTCTTTTTGAACAAAAAAACCTCATTCACTCATTACGATAACGTGTGTTAGTTGTTTACTTCAGGAAGACGTGACTGGGTTTGCAAATTTCCAACACACAGACACTCTTCGTTCAGATCGAGTTTTATTACGAGAATCAAGCAATTCGATCAGCTGAGTGGGTTTTTTTTTAGAATTTCTCATAGTGGAGGAATTCTCAAAAAAAAAACAAAACTCAATTTTTATCCATCCCATCAACAGAAAACATCAATGTCTATAATACAGACTATATTCACAATCGACTCTTTTTGAACAAAAAAACCTCACCACCGCCTCAAAACAATTGCAGGTTCTAAATCATCTGTACCAATGCAATTGTCGATTCTGAATCGCTGATTTAGAACCTCCAAAACTGTTTTTTGATGATGAGCTAGAATCTTATGCTTTCGCTCGCGTTCGCCGACGATGGATCGGTGGTCTGATCTGCGATTCGAACGTCAACGAAAAATCACGTACAAGATACAACTGAAGATGTACGATTTCACCCTTTTTTTAAAAACGTCCGATCACCATGAGTATTTGAACGTTAAAAGCGCGATCTAGGAGTCGTGACTGTACATGATGCGATTCAAGATCATGTACAGTTTTTTGTGAACAAGCGTGTGATTTAACACTGAATTCCACATTGGTGAACGCATCGTGTGCGTATATTGTACACGTACATGTACAAGTGATAGTATATCGGCCTTTATTACCTACTTATGAGCGTGACTCACTTTCAAAATTGTTTGGCGACACCCAAATTTTGGAGTGTAAAAATTCATGTATGACTGCACTATGGGGGTCAAGAAATGTGATTTCCAGCAATTCTGAAATATGCACTAGTAGGTATAAAATGCCAATTCTAGACCACATGTACAAAAAACTGTACACATACACATACATGTACGTGTACTGCCATAGGGATTCAGTGTTAAATCATGTACAGAGTGTAAAAAACGTTGTTTGTACACGATGGTTCAGAATCGGCAAATGCAGTTTATCACATTTTAGACCGTTCAAACAGACGTTGGCGAACGAGTGCGAATTCGACAC
Organism: Pictodentalium vernedei; assembly: GCA_031216915.1. NCBI lineage: Eukaryota > Metazoa > Mollusca > Scaphopoda > Dentaliida > Dentaliidae > Pictodentalium > Pictodentalium vernedei. The sequence goes on along the minus strand of CM062296.1, from coordinate 628,151,577 downwards.
ATCGTTCGGAAGGGAAAAATGTACGAAATTCGAAGAAAACATCAATTAAAAAATTTTTCTCAACGTTCCCATCACGGATCAGACCTTCGAGCTATCGTTGGCGAACGCCAGCAAAAAATGCTTTGCCAATTCTAGACCAGCATCAAAAATGCAGTTTGCCGGTTCTGGACCACTGACGTTTGCGATCGCATTTCGGACGGTCGAGGGTGCGATCCGATCAGTGAAAACGATTTGCCGATTCTAGACCAGGAAAAATCGATCTCAAAACGTTTTCTCTACATTCGCCAATGACGCGAGTGAAGTTACTCATCGAGGATTTTTTTCCAGACTAAATGGAAAAAAACTCTAGATTGGAACATTAGAACCAATGGAAATCGTCCATCCACGTTTGTCATCGTGGTGACTCGATCGGGAAACTGATGAAAATGTTCAAATCTTCGCTAAATCATTTATTCTTGTTCTCGATGTAAATGAAAGGTTTTTCATTCAATAGATCAAATGATAAAATTGTGTTCCACTTAGATAGTGTTAAGTGGTAAAATTTGAGTTTCAATTGACTCTATGAAATCTTCGCAAATCATTTAATTTTTGTTCCAGTGTAAATGAAAGGTTTTTCATTCAATAAAACAAACGATAAAATTGCGTTCCACTTAGTTAGGTTTTTAAGAGGTAAATTGAGTTTTAATTGACTCATGATAATGTTTCGGAGATATGAATAAACCCTTTTGACGGATACAATTCTTCTCAAATGCGTTAAATTAGAAAGAATTACTTAATCATTTTTTTGAAAACCGGTTTTCATTTTTCATTCATAAGATGGTTTTAAAACAGAATTTTCACGTTATCTAAAATGCTGTTTGAGGGTAACAATATAATTTTTTCGTTTTTATGTGCTTAACTTCACACTTTTCAAAGTCATTCTAATCATGGTGTGAATAATCGGTGATGTGATCTTTAACACGTTTGAGGGCAAAACACATTTATCGAGGTTTCATTTTGTAAAATGTTTTTCCCTCAACAGGTTTTCGTTATTATATATTAAAGACAGAAGATTTTATTTACTTAAAAACATAAAAATAACTATACATTTAATTTTTGAGAATAATAAAATAACCTACGTTACCATACTCTAAAGGAAATATTAATAATTTTAGAGAACAAAAAAATGTTTCTACACATCACAGATTCCAAGCGGAGAGATGAACTCCTCAACGAATATGAATGAGTCAAGAAAAGCATTCGATCCGCCGACAGAAGCAGGCAATTGGGAGAGATGGAATTAAGACGAGAAACCACAAAATTATTTAAATCCATGACGGAGGTTCAGGAATGAAGTAAGAAGGAGAATGTTGACGAATTGAGGCCCATAAAAGAAAGTTCTTTGAGAACGGGTTCGTTGCCTGGTAGTTTTACAAGGGGGTTTTCCTTTCAAAGATCATTGCCAGATTACGTTCCCTTGAGAATTGAAACCGATGTGAGCGAAATCGATGATGCAGCTTCGACTATCACCACTGATAGCATCGCGTCATCTGAGGATGGTGGCAAGAGAGATCTGTTGTATGGAATTTATAAGGATTCTGGCGGTAGAACTTTCATAGGCGACATTGAAGTGCTAGAGGATGATGATAATTTAATCGTCGGTTCGAATAGGTATGAATTAACTCCTGGACTGTGCAAATTGCTCCTTTTCGACAAGCCTGGAGATTATACGGATCAGGATTTCGACAATTACGGCGACATTCTGGTTCAGATCCGCGCCATGAAGAGAAATAATGATGTCAGAGAAACAAGACCCAAAGCCAATAGAGGTTACAAGTGGACGAAGGTGGTGAAACCCATATGGAAACCACAAGAAATTCATCGAATCGGTGACTGGAAAAGGAGTGAGAACCACTTTTCTTCTGAGTGATTCTGACGCTCTGTCTCAGAGATTGAGATTGTTGAAGGCTAGTCGGCATGCGGGTAATACTGGATTAGATAATGAGATAGTGAGCATATGTGACGAATTGTTGAGGCAGAAGGTCTTGAATAAACAAGATTATGAAAGGCTGATGAACGAATTGAAGGACTGATATATATATATATATATATATATATATATATATATATATATATATATATATATATATATATATATATATATATATATATATATATATAATAAGTAGAGAGACCAAACAAAAAAAATAGATAAAATAAAAACAGTAAATTTTACACTAGAAAATAATAAAAAGTATTTAAACAACAAACGATTTATGAGCGAAAAAAACAAAATATATATTATAAAATAAAAAAATATGTTGGTGATAAAGAACAGGGGATACATTAGAACTTACGTTCAAGGCGGTTCTGGCATCATTGATTCTATAATGCGAGTGTTCACGAGCAATGCAGGTAGAAAACTTGCATCAACTGCATTTGAGGTTGGTAAGAAGATGGCTTTAGATGCTGGTAAGAAAGCCGCTTCCAAAGCCAGTGGTAGGATCACTTCTGTGGCTGGCAAGAGGGCAGCCAACGTGTTGATCATAAAGTTGCTCAGTCCACCAGCGAGGCGAGCTACGTTAGAGCGATCGCCTAAAAGTTGGAAAGATTTTAAGGATGCTGTGGTACCCATACAAAATTTAGCCAAAATGACGAATGGATCTGGATTGAAGAGAACTCACAATGGTGTAATATAAATAAATAATAATATTTATAAAAACTGAGTATGAAAAAACATAAAAATTGTGTTTGAAAATCTAAAAATAACAACAAAAAATTAAAAAAGATGAACATTAAAGATATGTCTTGGAACGACGCCTCGACCAAGAGGTCGAATAACGAGTTCTTTCCCAAAAGCATAAGAGGCTTGATAGTGGGAAAATCGAATTGTGGAAAGACCAATCTGTTGATGAATCTGTTGTCGCAACCCAACTGGTTGGATTACGACAGATTATTCATGTTTGGCAAGAGTTTGTTTCAACCCGAATACAGAGAGCTTCGAGAGTGCATGGATCGTAGATTGCCCAAGGACGTCATAGCTAGAATTTTTCACAGTAGGGAGGAATACGACAAAAGTGAAGCTTCTCTTTCGACCATTTTGGATGGTGCGGCGATGGAATTGATGAAGAGAAATGCGTCTTCGAACGTCGAGTGTCGATTTTATGAGAATGCTAGCGACGTTCTGGATCCTAGAGAATTGAAATCGGAAGATAAGAATCTCATGATTTTCAATGATCTGCTTTTGGAGAGACAGAACCAATGCGAATCGTATTACGTTAGGGGTCGTCACAGCAACGTGGACTGTTTCTACCTGTCACAGAATTATTTTCGACTGCCCAGACAGACGATAAGGGAGGATGCTAATTTACTGTGTCTCTTTCGCCAGGATCTCAAGAATCTCAATCACATCTATGGTGATCACATCGCAAATGACATGAGCATAGCAGAATTCAGGAGATTCTGCAAGAGGGTTTGGGATGGAGGACTTTACAATTTTCGTCGTGATCGATTTGACTAGCGAATTTAATCACAGAAAATATCAGAGTGGATTCAACAAGTTTTATGTTTCTGATGATAATAAAAAGAGAGCGAAAACAAAATTAGAAAATAATAAATCATCAATAATTTAGTTTTGAAAAAATAAAATAAAAATTAAAAATATAATGTTCAAACAAGGAGAATTGTTAGAACGGATAGCCGAGACTACGGCTGCAAAACAATCCATTCAAATCGTGGTGAGTGGCGATTCGACTCGATTCGTGATGAAATTTGAACCTTCCATCGAATTGAATAAAGTGAAAAGATATGAGATGCCATTGGTGAATCTGGAGACTTATTACTCCTTTCCCAACGTCCCCAAAAACAATAACTCGTTCAAGTATTTCGACGGAGTGGATTGGTTGGAGATTCCAATTCCCAAAGGAAGTTACGACATAGACAATTTGAACAATTACATCCAGACGCGAATGAAGACAGATGGAAAGGGAATCAACAAGATCAGATTCGCTCCCAACCCTAATCCCCTATAGACGATGTTGGATTTGGAAGATAATTTTAAAGTGGATTTCAACACGGACGATTCTATAGGCACGATGCTAGGATTCGATGGAATGATGTATCGAGGCCACGCAGCATCTGAAAATACAGTTGACATTCTCGCAGTCAATAGCATTCTGGTGAATGTGGACGTGATTGCTGGAAGCTACATGAATGGTAGCGCTCAACCGACGATCTATTCCTTCTTTCCAAGTGTGTCGCCGGGTTATAAAATCGTGGAATGACCTCGAAATTTAATTTATCTACCCGTGATTTTAGACACATTGTATAGTCTCAAAATCACGTTGACAGATCAAAATGGTGAACTGTTAGATCTTCGTGGATAGAGGGTGAAAATACGATTTCACATAAGAGAAATATAAAAAAGCAACAAAAAAAAAATATTGTGTATATATATAAATAAGAAAATAAAATAAACGCAATATTAATTTTACAAAAATTATTTAATATATATAATTATCATTAAAACAAAAAACAATTGAACAAAATATATTTTAAAAAAAGAAATATGACTGAATACGTGGTTAAAAACGTGAACATATACAAAGGACAGAGGAAGAAACTTGAGAGAGCGTTAACTCGAGGCGAGGCGGTGAGATTCAAATTCACTCATGAAGATCTGACGAGTGGTGGTAACGATCAAATCACCTCGACCAGAACTCAAATCAAAAGGATGGAGAAAGTGATTCATGATGAAAGAGGGTTGATGGTGAAATTGAGTCCCGCTCAATTGAAATACAATATGAAAGGTGGTTTCCTACCACTATTGGCAGGAATCGCCACAAAAGCATTGCCCTTTGCCGCAAAAGCATTACCCTTTCTCGGGCAGACTCTCGGCATGGGAGCTCTCTCGGGACTCGCGAGTTCGGCAGTTGAGAAATTAAAGGGTGGCAGCAGACTGTTTTTGAAGAAGGGAGGAGTCGTGTGTCGTGTCAACATAGACGACAATGTTGAAGGATTGCATCTAAGGCACCCCGTGACAGGTGTCGACCACCTTTTCAGTGGAAACAGTCTCTATCTGAAGGAAGGAAAGAAGATATTCGGTAAGGGTTTGCTGTTTGGTGAGAATTTTCCGTTTAAGAATATACCAATTTTGAGTATGTTATTATAACATAAAAAATTATATAATTATATAAAATATAAAAATATATTATAGAAAGTATAAAAAAAATAATATAAAAAATGGATAAAAAGGTAGGCTTTTTTTGAATGAAAATGATGAATATCACGGGATAGAGTGGGAAAAAGATGTGGAAAAACAATTGGATGATAATGATGAATATCACGGATAGAGTGGGAAAAAGATGTGGAAAAACAATTAGACACTAATGATGGATATCACGGGATAGAGTGGGAAAAAGATGTGGAAAAACAATTAGATGATAATGATGAATATCATGGGATAGAGTGGGAAAAAGATGTGGAAAAACAATAAGACGCTAATGATGAATATCACGGGATAGTGTGGGAAAAGATGTGGAAAAACAATTAGACGCTAATGATAGATATCTTAGGAAAGAACTGAAAAAAGAGTTTAAAAAAGATAGGGATAGCTGGTGGAAATTTAAAAGAAGAAGAAGAATGAGTTGTTTTTCACCGCCACCACTACTTTCTGAAGAGAATGGTAATGATGTGAGTGTTAGTAAGAGATGCACCACATTCGTTCATAATTATGATATAGAGAAACAAATGTGTTATGAAAAACATCGCATATCACAAAAAAAAAGAAAAGAAGAATCGACGCTGAAATTTGAGAAAAAAGGAGGCGTTATTAAGATATATATGGGAGATAGTGAAGAAAAAGAAGAAGGAAAACAAAAAAAAAAAAAAAAAAAAAAAGTAATGAGATCTAGAGATGTTCAACCTCTCTAGAGCTCATTACTTTTTTTTCCTTCTTCTTCGCTAAAAAATCAGTCTCTCTATTGTTTTATATTTCCAAGTCTGTTATTAGCATGTTGACAGTCATGTCTTCTCCTTTTTCGAAAATGTGTTGAATGTTTATATTTACTTTTGCGAGTTTTTTTACTTCGGTGAATGCATTCTCACCACCTGATTTGTTCACGAGATTTTTGGATATATGTAACTTCCATAGGGCAACGACAAATCGCCCTTGTCGAATTCTCTGTCTTTGGTGATGACTATATTCTGTAGACCACTTTGGTACTCGTAAAACAAATCGAGCGTGGCTTCGTCCAATTTCAAAGGCATGCTATATTTGTTGTATTTGTGCTGTAAGCCCTTCGTCTCGACCTCATTCAATTCGATGGCATTGTGTCGTTGTAATCTATAGATTTTACAACCAAATTTCTTACATGTTTTGACTCATTTCAATTTCAATTCGCATCTTTTAGGTGTTGTTTTCATGATTGATTATTTGTTTTTTGTTTTATGAATTATTGCAAATAATATATATTTTTTAATTTTGTGTTTAAATAAAAATTTGTTAAAAAAGTTTTGTTTTTTTTTACTCTCTATATATATATAAAAAAGTTTTTAATTTTTAATTTTTCTTTAATGTGAAATTGTTTTTTTTTTGTAAAAGTGTTTTTTTCTCTTTATATAAATAAAAAATTTAAATTTTAATTTCATTTTTTTCTCGTATTAATTCAATTTTTCTCACGTTAAGGAACATAAAAATCGATTAATTTTTTTTTTGTTTTTTTTAATTTTATGTTTAAATAATAATTTATTAAAAAAAGTTTGTTTTTTTTTCTCTCTATATATATATACAAAAAAGTTTTTTTAATTTTAATTTTCTTTAATGTAATTTTTTTTTTGTATATATATAAAGACTATTTTAAAACTTTTTAACAAAGTATCATTTAAATACAAAATTCAAAAAAAAAATATTCTTACAAATGAAGCAAACAAATAAAAAAATGGAAAATTTAGTCGAGAAAACCGTACCTCAGTTAAACAAGATTTGTAAAAAATTAAAAATTCCAAATTTCAGAAATCATAGAACCAAATCAAAAAAAAATGAAGTCATACAGGAGTATCGTTTGCGAGACAATGGAAAGAAAAAAATCAAAAGATCGAAAGTGAACAAACTTAAACAGACTGGAATTGCAGGAAAAAAATAAGCCGATGACAGTAACGCCTGACGATAGAAAATGAAATGTGGAGCATGATGAAATTAGAAAGATCATGCACAAGGAGTTCCATAGTTGGTTCAATGAAAAGGCAAACAAAATGTCGATAGCAACGACATCAAAAAATGCTTCGGTTGCGAAAAATGAGAAGAAAAAGGTAGTAAAGGGAATCAAAATGCCGACGTCAAAAAAAAAAACATTTTGGTTGCACAAAATAAGAAGACGACTAAACGAAAAGCCATCGAGGAACTTCAAGTTTCAAAAGAAAAAAAAAAAACTAAAACGAAAACGAGTGATGCAGTTCAGAATCTAGACAAACAAGATATATCGAACAAAATTCGACGAGCAATTGACAAAGGGAAAGGAGAAGAATATGTAGCACGATTCATCATGGAAGCATTCCAATCGAATCCCATAGAATGGGACAGTGCGATCAAAGGCATTTTAAAACTTTCGACGTGGTTCCCTCCTTCAAGAAAGTCGATCTGAAGAAATTGTTCATGGAACGGGTGAAGAAAAACGTATTGGATTTGTTTCGTGAACACATGAATGTGCGACTAAAAATTAAGATGATACTCCATTGCATGATGAATAAAATCGACGTGAATTCCGGCGAAAGCATTGTGAAAAATGCATATTTCAGATCTAATGTCGAACCCATATTTCGTGGTTCAGATTTATCAGACGTTTTCGAAACGATGAAAGACAAGATGTTGACATCTCTCGCGAATTATCAACATGAAGGTAGTAACTGGACATTCGATGAGGTGTTGAAACACGAAATTCATCTAACTAGAAACGATTCATTGAAAGCATCTTCCTACATGGAATTACCGTATTTCTCAGCTAAAAAAAAGCTGTGATCAACGTGAGAAATAAAGATGATCAGTGTTTTAAATGGGCAGTCACCTCCACTTTATACCCCATCAAAATGCACTCCAATAGAGTTTCTCGTTACGAGGAGACTTCTAAAAATCTCGATTGGACTGGAGTGACTTTTCCAACGCAGTTAAAACACATTGAATGTTTCGAGGTTCAAAATCCCACCGTAGCGGTGAACGTCTTGGGATACGACAAGGAAAAACGAATGATCTACCCTCTCATACAGACTTTGTATCTCAAAAGAGAAAAGACGATTATTTTATTATTGATTTCGAATGGTGACAATCGTCATTATTGTTGGGTTAAACATTCAAGCCGATTACTGTTGAGACAAAATAATAAACAAGAACATAAGACATGTTTATGTTGCAACTGCATGAACACGTTTCACAGCAAAAAATCGTTAGCGAAACATCAGGAATATTGCAATGAAAATCAAGGTGTCACTGTCGAAATGCCTAAACCCAACACCATCGTGAACTTTCAATATCACAATAGAAGGTTAAAAGTACCATTCGTCGTGTACGCCAATTTCGAATGCTTCACCATGAAAATGAGTTCTTGCCAACCCGATGCTCTTCAAAGTTACGTTGAAAGATATCAAAAACACATGCCTTCGGGCTATTGCATTTATGTGAAATGTGCTTTCGACTCGCAGCATGACATAGGTCCCTTCACCTACACGAAATGGTGTGAAGATGATGACGTGGCTCAAAGGTTCGTGGAAGAGTTAGAATAAAAAATTCAAATTTTATACGACAAATTCAAAACTCCAGCGAAAATGATCATCACGCGAGAGCAGCACAACGAAAATAACAGAGCCATCGAATGTCACATATGCAGACAATCGTTCGACAAGAATTCGGAGGAAAATAAGAAGGTCAGAGACCACGATTATTACACGGGTTTGTATTGTGGTCCAGCTCACAGCAAGTGTAATTTAAAATATCGAGACGCCGTTTTCTATCCAGTGATATTTCACAATCTCTCAGGTTATGACAGTCATCTGTTTGTGAAAAATCTCACCACCTCCCATGAAAAATTAAATTGCATCGTGAACAACGAAGAAAGATATATTTCCTTCACAAAATGGAAGCTCGTGGAGAAGAAGAGAGTAATCGACAGAGAGACGTTGGAAGAAAAAACGAAATCCATTAGTAGAGACATACGTTTCATCAACAGTTTTAAATTCATGTCGACCGCTCTGGAAAAATTAGCCGATAACATGAGCAAGGATAAATTTAAAATCACGAGCGAACACTTCGGAAAACGAGTAGATGTCATGTTGAGGAAAGGAGTCTATCTTTACGATTATATGAACGATCTGAAGAGATTCGACAACACCGCACTACCTTCGAAAGAAGATTTTTATTTGAAATTATATGAATCCGACATTTCCGATGAGAATTACGAACACGCTAAAAACATGTGGAAATCATTCGATATGAAAACCATGAGAGATTATCATGATCTCTATCTGAAGACTGATGTTCTGCTCCTCGCAGACATGTTTAAGACGTTTGTCATCAAAATTACGATCTGGATCCGGCTTGGTATTTCACCGCACAACAGGTCTGGCGTGGGATGCTCTGTTTAAGACCAATGAAATCCAATTGGAATTATTATCCAATGTGGACATGTTGCTCATGTTCGAAAAGGCGGTGAGAGGTGGCGTCTCGATGATCTCTCACAGATATTCTGAAGCCAATAATCCCTACATGAAAGAAGGTTTCGATTCGGAATGATTGAATAAATACATACAGTATTGGGATGCTAATAATCTGTACGGTTGGGCCATCAGTCGTCCTTTACCAATTGGAAATTTCAAATGGGTGACGGAACCCGGAAGAGATGCAAAAATGGAGAGACTATCCTTGCATTTTAGACGTTGATTTGAACTATCCGGAAGAGTTACATGATCTACACAACGATTATCTGCTAGCTCCCAAACGAATGGAACTGATCGAAGGAGACAATGAAAAACTCATTCCCAATTTATTTAACAAACGTAAGTACGTCGTCTACAGCGAGAATTTGAAACAATACGCCGATTACGGGATGAAATTAGTCGACATACATCACGTCATCCAATTCGACAAAGAGCCTTGGATGAAAAAATACATCGATCTCAACACGAATCTCAGAATTCGAGCCGAGAATGATTTCGAAAAAGATTTCTTCAAACTCATGAACAACTGCATGTATGGTAAATCGATGGAAAACATCAGGAAGAGAACCGACATTCGACTCGTCACGTCTGAGAAAAGAGCTAAAAAATTAGTGGTGAAACCCAATTACAAACACCGAACCATATTCAACGAAAATCTAGTGGCCATTCACATGCAAAAGACGTACCTGAAGTTTGACAAACCCTATTATCTCGGACCGATCATCTTAGATATCAGCAAGGGATTGATGTATGAGTTTCACTATGATTACGTCAAATGGAAATTTGGTAAGAAAGCTAAATTACTGTTCTCTGACATGGACAGTTTAGTTTACGAGATAGAGACAAAAGACGTCTACCGAGATATATCTCCGGACGTGACCGCGTGGTTCGACACGAGCAATTATCCCGTCGATCACCCATCCAACATTCAATAGAACGACAACAAAAAGGTGTTGGGTAAATTTAAGGACAAGAGCGGTGGTAAACAAATTGTTGAATTCGTGGGTTTGAGACCCAAACTGTATGCTTATCGTCTAGAAGGTGAAGAGATCAAGAAGTGCAAAGGGGTTAAAGCGTGCGTGGTGAACAAAAACATCTCTTTTGGAGAGTATAAAGATTGTCTGCTCGGAAGTGGTCCAGTGTATAAGGCTATGAAATTGATTCGAAGCGACAATCACAACTTGTACACCGAAATAGTCAACAAGATTTCGCTGATGCCCGATGACGATAAGATATTTGTGTTAGATGATAAAATAAGCACTTTGGCACTCGGACATTGGACTTTGGATATGATTATGGACGATAGGATTCCAGATAGGATTCCAGATATGATTAAGGATGCGATAGGATTCCAGAAAATCAAGAGGAATTAGATGGATTGAAGATTATGGAAGTCGATAGAGACATCAAGAGAGTTAGTTTAAAAAAGAAAAAGAAAAAAAAAATAACGTCATTTTAGTGAATTATAATAAAATAAATAAATAAAAAAAATATATACACATTTATGAATAAGAAAATAGAGATCCGTAGAAGGTGGTGTCTTACCTAACGGACCCCTATCCACCATCAATCTGTCAAATGCGGCGAAGGATTTGAAAGTCAAAGATTTTCTAGGCATGTTTTCCAGAGATGCCTTGCCGAAGAGAAGACCTTGACAATCGGATTGCGGAATTTTAAATCTGCACAATTTATCAGGTGAAGGCACTCACTGGGTGGCGTGGTTCAAGAACAGGAAGAAGAATAATTATTATTTCGACAGCTACGGAATCTCGCCGCCAAAAGAAATAAAGAACTATTTCGACGAATCAATGGTTCGTTACAACATGGAATGAGTGCAATCGCCAGATCAAGTGTTTTGCAGTCACCTGTGTCTCTACGTTCTCAAGATATGGTCAGAAGGAGATCAGTTTCAAGACATTCTCAATGATTTACATTAGAGAGAGATTTTTTTTATAGTATATATAAAGGTAAAAAAATTATTTAAAAAAATTTAATCGAATAAAAACAAAAAAATAAAAATAAGTGAAATAATTCATTTTAATAAACTGCGTTGAAATATATTTTTTAAAACAAAAAAAAACTCACAAAACAACATGCCAGTCGATAAATTTGGTAGAAGTGATGATGAAAATCCATCCAAAAGAAGAGGAAGATGCTCGAAGTTAGCAATGATTACGACGTTGCCAACTTGGACGAATGTTACGTTTGGAGATATGAACCTTGAGAAGAACCTTTGAACATGAACGATAAGAAGCTCTACAATCTTCCCGAGCTGATAGATCTTGCAGATGTGGCGACTAAAACATACGTCAACAGGGGGAACGCGGATTTCGAACAAATCATGCTAGATAATTACGTGGATAAAGCCATGACCGATGATCTCGATCTAAAATCTAAACGTTTGGTGAACATTGCGAATCCCATAGATTCCACTGATGCCGCGACCAAGAAATACGCGGATGACTCTCACGCGAGATTCAGCAAACATCTGAGAAGTAGATACGTTCAGAAAATGATGCAATTGGAATTGAACGCCAATTCTAACAAAATAACGAATGTGGCCACTCCCAAATCCCAAGGACGTGGCGACCAAACACTACGTAGATCTGGAACAGAGAAAGTCGAACAGATGAGAAATGAAATCGGATCTGAATGCAGGATTCAACAAGATATTGAATCTCTCGAAGGTCGACAACGTGGACGAGGACTCCACAGTCAACAAGGGCTATGTGGATTCTGCCGTGATATGATCTCAAGAATATGTAGAATGGCAAGTGGATGATCTCTACCTGAACAAACAATCTGGCGGAATCATGGAGGGTGGCATCAACGGTCACAATTTATTTGGTCTTGATCACGATCCTGAATTCCATTCCAGCGCAGTCAGCAGGAAGTACGTGGACGACAACTCAGTCTGGAGAAAGGGCGACATCATGGAAGGTAAACTAGACATGGGCGGACACGCGCTCACGAATCTACCGGATCCTGTGAACATGACGGACGCCTGCACCCTGATTTCGGTGGTGGAGAAAATCAAATACACTAGACAACAGATCACAGTGTGGGCTGAGGAGAGCAATGCATTAGAGGAGGGAAAAGCCGAGTGGTCTTTTGGAAATGGAGGTAACGGATCGCAACATGGTCAGGTGGGATATCCCATGCTGTTGGGAGGCGAAATCATTCAAATGAGTCTGGCTTCCACGGATTTGAATAACAGAGCAGTCGTCAATCTCATGGTGAATGGAGTAGAGAGCGATAAGAGATACAGTGTCAAAAAGACTGAGAATCAACACTCGAATGTTAGCACGTTCGGCACGCCTCTCAAAGTGAACGCTGGAGACAGGATTAATTTCGTTACGAAAACCAATAATCCCGAAGCCGTCACTTCCATGGTGAGCCTACTGATTGAACTAGATTCTCTGAACAAACAGTGAACACATGGAAATAATGAATTAAAAATAATGAGTGATTATTAAAAACAAAAAAAAACAAAAAAAAAATAATGAGATTTAGAAAGATGTTCAATCTCTCTAGATCTCATTACTTTTTATTTTTCTTTGTTTTTTTGTTTTTAATAATTACTCATTACTTTTTATTTTATTTTTTTTTTCTTCACACACACGTCTCTCATCAAATGATCGACATCTTATTTCCATCCGATTCGAATTGTAATTCTCTAACCGACAAGACCAGGGCAAAGGCTTCAGTTTTTCTCGGCATGTTCCTATCGAATTGCATCTTGATCTGAATGTCTAAGATGCTACTCTTGAGTCGTTTGTTCTGTTTACTGACATCGAATACGAACATGGGATACATCGACTTGTATTCACTGGGAAATATATTAGGGTTGCTCATCAATTCATCCAGACCATGATACTTCTTTCTAAAATCTGCGGCGTTGCCATACAGTCTGCAGAAATCATTCTTGTTGAACGATGCATTGTAATCGATTGCTGGATATCTCGTGGCGTTCAGAAACACTTGCATGTTTCTCAAATTGCAGTGATCGAACAGTGATGCATTCTTTTCTTGAGACCCGTCCCTATCGATCTGAAACGTGACCACGATGAAACGTGGTCTCTTGGAAGTGGATTTCATGGTCAATCTCCAATTGAAGTGATTCGTGGAGAGTGGAATGCTAACCGTGTCGCACTGTCTCATTCTAAATCCCACAGGTAATTTACTCTTGGATTCTATGATTTTGTAGAGACACGTTTTTTCCATGATCGAAGGCTGCACATGCGGAACGAACCACGATATCTTGTGTAGAGTTAACTTACCCGCATCATTCGCGGGGAGTCTCACTATCACGTTGTCGTTTCCCTTTCGAATCAACGTTAGATCGTGTTTGAATCCGTACATGATCTTGTTGTAATCGTCTGCAAATCCGAAGATGTGTTTCAAAGGTATCCTGAACGAAAATGTTCCTTTGGGTCTGGACGTCTTGATGACGTAGTCGAATATCGTGGCGGCTAGCAGGGCCGATGGTGTCTTTCACCCACAACTGATTAAGTCTTCTGGATTTTGAAAATTCATCCAGATACGTCAAGAGTCCGAACATCGTGCTGGCCTGACCGGGATGAAACACAGATTCTATCTCTTCTCCGGATAACAAGTATTTTATATTACTGAATAGATGCATGATGCCGTTATTGGTTAGAGTAACCATGTCGTCGTCGGCGTATTCGGTCCCATCTTCCTTGGTGAGATGTCCCTACACCACTATGTAACTCTCGCTAGGATGAACGAATAGATCTTGGGTTTCGACATTGATTCTTATCTCTCCCGCATTGTTCAAACTCATTCCGGTTATCGGTTCATATTCGTGAACCTTGTATTCTTGAATACTTTCATCTTTCACTATGCTTTGTGCGATATCTAGTATATTTGCCATTTTTTAAGGTTGTTTGTTTTTTTTGTTTATTAATTAGCTTGCTTTTTTTATCTAAAAAATAGTTTTAATTATTTTTTATTATTAGTATTTTTTTCTCTCCTTTACATATATATATATGTGTAAACAAGAAAATGTTAAAGAGAGTAAATAAAAAAAAAAATTTCTTTATTAAAACTTCATCTTCTGCAATTGTTGTTCGTAAAACTTTCCGATGATCTCTTTGCCATCCAAAGCTTCGATTTCGTAAGTCACCAGATCGGTGTGAAATATTCTGATTATCATGAAGATTTCTGAGATCCATCCAGGAGTGTAACACTTTTTGAAGTGCTTCTTATAAGCGTAGATTCTCACTCGATCGCCGACTGCAAATTTCGGCAGTCTAGACTGCTTCCTAATCTTAGGTCTCTCAGGATATAGATTCTGATAGACCCATTTTTCGTTTCGAGGATCACTAGCTTCCGCGGGAGTCATCTTGATCTATCTGTGTTGCGTGTTGTTGTAATCTTAGATCAAACCATTCAGAGCGTATATGTATTTCTTGGTCGAATTCGCTGTGAAGTATCTGTACATCTTTTCCTTCGTCGTTCGATTCCAACGGTCCACAACGCTGGCTTTCGCTTCGTTTTCGATGATCATGTAAAGGTCGACTAATCGACGAACATCCTTGTTGTAGAATTCCTTTCCCTTATCCACCCACAATTTATTCGGTTTTCGAGAAGACGACTCAAACACGCTCCTCAGAGCAAGGTCCTGATTTATTCTTCAAAGCACTGATCCAACCATATTTGGAAAACACGTCAATGACTGTCAATAGATATTTGACACCCTTGTTCCACCTCGAAAACGATCTCATGTCGACCAAGTTGGCAGACCAAATGTCATCCAAACCCTTCACAAACACCCTTCTCTTTCGAAATTTACTCACGATGGGTTTGTGTAACTCCTCAGCCAATTCACTCGTCAATAATCGTTTCTTCTTCTTTTCCAAAGCACTTTTTTTTAACGCCCCATCCGAATCGATGTTTTGCACGATCAGATTGTCGACCACCGAACGTTCTATCTTCTCTCTCCTGGTCGGATTCAATATACCTCTCAATTTCGCCAACATGTTTTCATCGCAGACGTCATTGCGAGTCTTAGTGTTGGGATGTTCGGCGTAGCACAGATCGTGATTATACGCAGTCGCGTCCATCCTATTCACGGTTTGCTCCAAGATTTAGGAGTCAGATCGGCATTGAGTCTCTTGTTCAATTTCGTTCCGGGTCCTGTGAAACTGTGACCCGGCAGATGCATTTCGAAAGGTAGATTATTGATCATTTTATTCACGATGCCTGCTCGTTTTTTCTTTTTTTTGACGAATCGAGTCTTGATCCAACCACACACATTGCAAATTCTGCAAAGCATCTGTCTGTCATTTTTAGTTTGTACTTCTCGAGCATTACCCATCTCGGTAACTCTCTTACACTTTACACAATACATTTTTTGAAGGTTATTTAAATTAATTTCGTATTTATTTTTTATTTTATATATAAATTTAATATTTTTTTTAAAAAAATTCTGTTCTTATTATATATTTTTTTTTTTCAATCGCTGCTCTTGAGTCCTATCAACTTGCCGAATTCCTCCCTGACCTCTTTCCTCCCCTTTTCCACGAGAGAATCCTTCATCTCCTCCTTGATGATTTGACGAGTCTTGATTCTCACAGCTTCTTTCATAGCATCGTATTTCGTTTTCTCACTCAATATCGTGAAATATTCTCCGTCCGATATTCTATCATCTTTCAACGCCATCGAGATCATTTCAGATATCGTATCAATCTTGGAGTCGGCCAAGACACAAATCTTTTAGTGTTTCCTAGCCTTCAGATATAATTTCCTACTCAAAAAGTTTCTGAGCATGCTAAACAATCCGGCGGCGAGAGCCACTCCATCTATGGTCAACACAATTGGAACGCCAACTGCGGTCAACAACAATCCGATGCTGGCTGCGTGTAAACCCATGGAAATCGTGATGAGTGTCATGTCGACCGTGTTGACAAATTTCACGAGACGCAAATGCTTCTTCTTGAGAGGACGACGAGAATCTCTCTCTAGAGTCAGATACAATTGGATTCTACTGATTTGATCGATGCGATACCTCTCTCCTCTTTTTTTTTCTTGTTGCGACGTCGTTGGCAAAATGCCATTCGGCTTCTCATCCTCGTCGTCATCTAATGTCGGATACAATTTATTTCTGGTTCTCATTTTTATATTTTTTTCTTTCTAATATTAGATAAAAATTTATGCATGTATTTATTTTATTTTCTATTCTCCCTTATTTATATCAACAAAGAAAACTTATGCTTCCTCCAGCAATAATTTCAAGATGCGTCCCCTGTCTTCTAAAGTCAGACTTCTATGCGCCAATTTCATTTCTTCCGAATTGGTGGGTTTGTCTCGCCCGCTAAAGAAGATTAATCTCTTCCAAAACTTGATCAGGTTGTCGATTCGAACGCATTCGAATGCCGGTTCGAAATACTTGATGACCATATCTTCCCTTTCCATCGTCAGACACAAATGATCCTCGTGATCGAAGTCTAGATGATCCCGACACCTGATGCATCCTTCTAACAAGAGGCGACCTACTTGTTCGTTCATGCAGAATGCATAGGCTCTCATCAGCATTATTAAAAGAAACTTTGCTCTCATAATCTGGGAATCGTTCATGATTTACGTATATTTTATTATCTATTTGATTCGATATATATGTTTTTAAATAACTATTTATTTATATATTTTTTTTTCTCCTATATATATCAATCACTTTTTTATTTCCTCTCGCGAATCTCGTGATTCTATTACGATTCATCTCACAAAACTCGCGAGGATTTCACGTTTTCATCAGTTTCCCGATCGAGTCACCGCGATGACAAACGTGAACGGACGATTTCCATCGGTTCTAATTTTCCAAACTCGAGTTTTTTCCATTTAGTTTGGAAAAAAATCCTCGATGAGTAACTTCACTTTACACCCAGTTCGCGCCGTTGGCGAATGTAGAGAAAACGTTTTGAGATTGAATTCTCCTGGTCTAGAATCGGCAAATTGTTTTCACCGATCGGATCGCACCCTCGACCGTCCAAAACGCGATCGTGAACATCAGTGGTCCAGAACCGGCAAACCGCATTTTTGATGCTGGACTAGAATCGGCAAAGCGTTTTTTGCTGGCGTTCGCCAATGATAGATCGAAGGTCTGATCCGCGATGGGAACGTTGAGAAAAATTTTTTAATTGATGTTTTCTTTGAATTTCGTACATTTTCCCTTTCCGAGTGATGTGTCGAATTCGCACTCATTCGCCAATGGCTGTGTGAACAGTCTAAAATGCGATAAACTGCATTTGCCGATTCTGGACCATCGTGTACAAACAACGTTTTTTACACTCTGTACATGATTTAACACTGAATCCCTATGGCGGTACATGTACATGTACGTGTACGTGTACAGTTTTTTGTACATGTGGTCTAGAATCGGCATTTTATACCTACTTGCACTCAATGACTCCAGGATGACCTCAGTGAGCTTCACCCATATTTTTAACCTCAATTGAGTTTCGACTCATTTGGTGTTGATCTCAGGTCCATCGGTCATACTAAGCCTGAGACATGGGCGTGACCAACTTTCAAAACACCATCATGGACACCCCCGATGTCTCTGGAATCTGAAAAATACAGGTGGCCGAGAACTTGTGACTCTCTATCAACATGCCAAAAATCAGCGCGATAGGACAGTTTGTTTTCTCGAGTTATCGTGCGGACAAGGAAATGAATAGAAAACAGAAGGTAGGAGAAGAAGAAGAAGAAGAAGAAGAAGAGAAGAAGAAGAAGAAGAAGAAGAAGAAGAAGAAGAAGAAAAAGAAATGATACAAAAACAATAGTCGGTGTGTTTCACACAGACTAAGTAGAATAATGAGCATCGGCGGCGTGAATCCAGTTACTAGTTTCTAGTTACTAGTTCAGTGTGAACCCAGTTACTAGTTCAATGTGAACCCAGTTACTAGTTCCTAGTTCAATGTGAACCCAGGTACTAGTTGCTAGTTCAATGTGAACCCAGTTACTAGTTAAAAGTTAGGACATATTCCTCTTATTTAAGAACCACATTGACCAGGACAGTTTTCTACCTAGGGTCGAACACCAAGAACTGTAAGAATATTTTCTACTGAGGCGAGATTTTTGTCCCAACAGACGGTTGACAAGGGCGGGTTTTTTGTTTGAAGGGTGAGCCGTAATTCAAGGGGTACTCGCCGGTAGTGAGTCACTGACAGTAAGATCTGAGATGGCCCGGCAAAAGCAATAACTAACAAGTAACTCGTTCCTAATTACTAGTTCGATGTGAATCCAGTTACTAGTTCCTAGTTACTAGTTCAGTTACTGGTTCCTAGTTCGGATTAATCGAAGAAGTACGTCTACAAGGACGAGGTTTCTACTCATGACTGGTTCGAGATTTTTTCCCCAACAGAGAGTGTTGACAAGGACGTGTTTTCTTTTTAGGAGTCAGCAGTAACAAGGGGAACGCATCGGTAGTGAGTCATTGGCAGTAAGTTTTGAGGTGACCTGGCAAAACCAGTAATTAACAAGTTACTCGTTCCTAGTTTGATGTGAATCCAGTTACTAGTTCCTGGTTACTAGTTCAGTTACTAGTTCAGACTAATCTAAGAAACTGGATTCGCATCGAACTAGTAACTAGGAACGAGTTATTTGTTAGTTACTGCTTTTGCCAGGTCATCTCAACACTTACTACCAGTCACTCACTACCGGCGAGTGCTGCTGACTCTTGAAACAAAAAACCCGTCCTTGTCAACACATGTCTATTGGGAAAAAAAATCTCGTACCGATGGAAAATACTATCAGTTGTTGGTGTTCGAACATAGGTAGAAACCTCGTGCTGGTCGACGTGCTTCTTAGATTAGCCCGAACTCATCGGATTAGAAAATAGGAACGAGTTACTTGTTAGTTACTGCTTTTGCCAGGTTATCTCAAAACTTACTGCCAGTCACTCAGTATCGGCGAGTACCCCTTGACGTACTGTCGACTCGTCAACACATGTCTATTGGCAAAAAAATCTCGTTCCGGTCGAAAATGCTATCAGTTGTTGGTGTTTGACCATAGGTAGAAAACTCCTGCTGGTCGACGTGCTTCTTCGATCAGCCCGAACTAGTAACTGAACTAGT
This sequence comes from Pictodentalium vernedei, assembly GCA_031216915.1. NCBI lineage: Eukaryota > Metazoa > Mollusca > Scaphopoda > Dentaliida > Dentaliidae > Pictodentalium > Pictodentalium vernedei. The sequence goes on along the minus strand of CM062296.1, from coordinate 628,131,799 downwards.
AACTAGGAACTAGTAACTGGGAATGGTATTCACAATGAATTAGTAACTAGGAACTAGTAACTGGGTTCACGTCGGTATGAGCATTTACGTGTACACACATCAGATAGGATAATAATATACTACTCAAAGTTTGCAAAGCACCAAGTAAATCCAACTACCTACTTTACGTTTTAGTTGAAATATTGTAATGAAAAGTAATGGAAAGTGTATATATTTTTTATTTAATTATATCTTTTATGATTTAAGTACAGAAATTAAGATTTTATTTGTGTTTGACATTATTTTTTAGCTTTTGAATACGATAACCATGGGAAATGGATATTTTTGGTAAAAGAGGAAATTTTTCAGTTTGCCAAAATGATGTTGACGGAGCGAACTGGTATGGGTTCAATATCGAGTATGAGAGCCATTACTGTTAATTTCAGCTTGACAGCGCCTTCTCGTGCTCTCAATCAGGTTTCCGGTGGTCCTTTGTGGGATGTTGTTCCATTCTAGGACCAGTATGGCCCCAAGCTCCTGGACACTTCTTGATTGGACTGGGCGGGCTGAAATTGCAACTCATTCCAGATATGTTCGATTGGATTGAGGTCAGGGGGTCGTGCTGGCCAGCCAACGCTCAATTCCCTCCCTCTGTCGGTACTCCCCGACAGCATGGGCAACATGGGGACGGGCATTATCGACCATCAGAATGACTCTATCACCCATTGCACCTGCACACAATCTGACGTGGACATCCAGGATCTCATCAATATACCGCTGTGCAGTCAATGTGCCACGTTCAAGGACACAGAGCTCCATATGTCCATCCCTGCTGATGCCGCCCCAGACCATGATTGACCCTCCACCATAGCAGCCATGTTCAGCAATGTTGGCTGCATGGAATCGCTCTCCTGGTCTTCTCCATACCCTAGAACGTCTATCTGTTTGGTCTAGGCAGTACCTTGACTCATCTGTAAAAAGGATAGGTCGCCTGTCTTCTCTGGTCCATCCAACGCGGTCCATGGCCCATTCATATTGTGCCTGGCGGTGGTTCTGGGACAGCAGCGGAATGTGAATACAGGGTCTTCTCGATCGGAGACCTCATTCGTGCAACCCTGCCCGGATAGTCTGCATCGAAACATTTACAACGGATGCATTCTGAAGGCCACTGCGAAGCTGGATTGCTGTGGCAAAACGGTTCCTACAAGCCTAAATGATCAAAAACCGGTCTTCAGCTGCAGATGTTGCCATGTCTCTGCCACCACCATGCCGTCTTACTGGTGTGCCATACTGCTGAAATCTTGCCCAGGCTCTGGTGATCACCGTATGGTGCACGCCAAGGGCTTCACCAACCTGACGATGGGGCTTGCTCCACCATCCCTACAGTCCGCCACATTTCTGCTTCAGACAAATGTCTTTTTACATTTGCATTTGCCATATTCAATCATTAAATCACAAGGGTTTGTGTTGAAATGAAGACTGAATACCCTACACATGTCGTGTACATGTAGACAGTACACGAAAACATCATGAAAATCAAGGGGTACATGCTTTCTATGACTGTCACGAAAAGTCTGCCTGTCAAGAGAGCTAATGTAAACACTGGGGACCATCTCAATACATTCCTCAATCATATCCACCAAAAATATGGTAAATATGTCACAAGCAAATTTCACAATGATGTGTCAACTTTGAGTAATATATGAGCGCTGTCTTAACTCATTCCTTTACCAGTTTCAAATACTTTGAACGTTGTTGGCCAAACAAATGGGTGAACCCCTACCACTCCCGGAACCGTGGCCCGTCCCTGTGTAAAACACTTAACCTTCGATTGCTCAAATGGGAGAGTTGTGGCACATTACGTCTTCAATCACTATGGCCTGGACCCAGGACCGGCTTGTGCAAGATCAGTACCGTTACGTCTAAACGTCTGACAGTTTCTTACTGCTAACTTCTGGCTTTCTCTGGGTATTCCGGCTTTCATCAACCACGTAGCTGTCAACTCGTAAACCGAAAAAACAAAAATACAGCCAATTTGGAGTGGGATCTCAAAAGGCCTGGGCCCGCATTGTTCTTCGAGGTTTGCTTCTCGTAAAAACCATTCCCATACGAAAGTCCATAGGTGAACTTCTAAAAGACGCAATATCTTGGACTCTTGTCGGCATTAATATAGACAGTAACCAGTGAGTGAATGGACCATCATGAAAGTAATAAACGACAACAAATCTCCCCGCAAATACTTAGTATTGAGATGAAGTCCCTCCTGTATTTAAGCCTACTCTATTTATTCGAACCTGTCCCTCTGAAGTTAATCATTTTCCGAAAACGTTTGTGCATGACGGGTTTTAATATTTATTTATTTATTTATTGGTGTTTAAGGTCACATACTTATGCACAATGGCTAATCATGACCGTGACAGTTTTACGGGTGGAGGAAGCCGGAGTTCCCGGAGAGAACCACCGAGCAACGACGAGCAGCTGCCAGCTCCCTAACACCGTAACTCCGCACTGCAACACAGGCAGGGTTAGATTGGTTGAAGACATGCGCACCATCGACGTGCGGTACGCCTTAGTACACGGCGTCATCGTGCCCCCATGTGGACAATCGGGGTTAAGTGCCTTGCCCAAGGACACAACGCGGGAGTCTGACGGGTTTTAGTAAAGAAAGTTTTACTTTTGCGGCCCATTAATGTAGGATATTATAGATCAAATAATATTTTCATCACGCCGAAAGACTTCAGGCTGAATGATAACTTTTACTGCATGGAACTGAATAAATCTAAACCATTAACCATTGATGTGCATATCGATGGACCTACGGGGAGGGAAATGGGGATTGGAGATGCCCCCTCCAACACACGCACATAAATACACTGTCAAGGTCAGAAACCAATCATACTCGAAAATCCGTGATGTACTCTCGCTCTGATATTTCCGGGGTCATATTGATATAGTTAGGCCTTTACTTTCTTGGCACTTAACTCTTTGAAAGAGTGGCGTAGCAGGGAGAGGGGGAGCTGGGACGCATGTCCCCTAAAAGTTACAGTGCCCCCCCCCCCCCCCACCCCATAAAATGGAAAAAATTAAAGCACAGAGACTCCCAGATTCACACTCACGGTATTGAATTTTCCCGGGTTGCCCCCCCCCCCCGAACCCCCACCAATGGTAGGGGCATACCGTAGGCCTGAAGTGGGGGTGTGTATGGTCCTCCCATTTGTGAGCTTTTGGGGAGACCGGAACCCCCACCAATGTGAGGACCATACCTACTCCCACCTCAGCCCTACGGCCTTCAGATATGCCTGTGGCATATATCGACCTGACACGTCTAAAAAATTCTGCCCGCCCCCAGCCGTCAGTAGTAAATCCTAGCTACATGTCGTCCATGTTAGTTCAATGAAGCTGCAGTTGGAAGAGGCCGTGATCATTATGTGGGAGTAAACCGGTTAATATTTTCAACATGCAGCCGTTGAGCTGCACGTAGAAAATATTGAAAGGTCTACCCCACACATTCACTTAGCAGTCATCTTACTTAATGAAATTATGACGTATCATGTTCCTGGTCCGGAAAAGCGGTCCCTCTGGGTCAAATGGTTAAGCCTTACAAAAGTACTCAACCTGTTCCATATTAACCCTTTACCCAACGTAACGGCAAAAACCGGCCAGCGATTTTCTCAAAAATCGCCAATTAATTTTCAAAATATTTTCATTTTTTGTCTCAAAAACATAGGTTATGACCCCTCGTTGGAACGAGCTCGTCGAGCTCGTTCCAACGAGGGGTCATAACCTATGTTTTTGAGACAAAAAATGAAAAAAATTAGTTATTCAAGAATTTTTTTTGGAAGTGTCGTCTGCTTTTCATGTTAGGTAAAGGGTTAATTGAAATGAGAAGTTGAATTTTTTCCCGGGGAGACCCAGACCTTCACCTATGGGAATACGCCATGCTAATCCAGCACAACATAAAATGAAGTCGGGGTGGGATATTTGCACGCACGCACGCACGCACGCACGTCCGCAAGCACACACGCACGCACATTTGTTAGCCTAGCTACATCGCTGGCTGGACAGAAAGCCAACAGGAATGAACTTTCAGACTGAAGAAACTACTGATTCATGCTATTCATATAAAACTTACCTAGATATCAACTATAAGTAAATCCTTGAAGCGTCGGTTGCTAGTTAATCGTTACAACTTGAATATCAGCTTAAAATTATTAGAATGATGGATGACGTCCTAATTCAATACATGCACATAAATAAATCTTCCGACCAACTGTCGGGAATGTTCAGGGTATCAAAAATGGACGCTTTCAATAGCTAATGCAAACATTCATAGATAAACACAAACGTATATTGCGGCCTTCATTCAGAATGTAAGGGTATTTCTCCAGGTAAACTAAGGAGTGAATATATGTAACCCAAGTCCAGAGAATGGATTGTACACAAGCTCACACTTATTGACCCGATGGGAAAATCGACGAATCATTATTAAGATAGTTCATACATGGATTTTACACTCCACAGCAATTGGCCGCGACGAAGAATGAAAATATAGGCGCCTTGGTAATCGATTGTGGTATTGATAACTGACACTGGTAAATTTATTTGCAATTTTTAGGTTACAAACAACTGATACAAACATTGCATTGGTGCATCCATAGCGCCTGACAGGCTGCTTCCTGCCATTCGCACACGAAGAGCCCCGATAAATGTCTGGACAGCAGAATTACCAAGTACTGTGCCACTTTGCTCTTGAAAATGGTGAGGTTGCTTCACACCTTAACCCTTTACCTAACGTAACGGCCAAAACCGGCCAGCGCTATTCTCAAAAATCGCCAATTAATTTTCATTATTTTTTCATTTTTTGTCTCAAAAACATAGGTTATGACCCCTCGTTGGAACGAGCTCGTCGAGCTCGTTCCAACGAGGGGTCATAACCTATGTTTTTGAGACAAAAAATAAAAAAAAATAGTTATTCAAGAATTTTTTTTTGCAAGTGTCGTCTGCTTTTCATGTTAGGTAAAGGGTTAACCCTTTGAACCCCGATGGTATATTCCATATCAGACGGCGGCATCAATCGGTAGAGTCTACTTTATCATATGCTAGCCTGCGAATTATCGCATATTATCTAAAAGATATTTCTCAGTATCCATCGAATCGATGGATATCGAGAAATATCCCTCAGTAGCTTCCTAAATGACGTCACGCTTCGGCGCGTGACGTCGCTTTGAACGCCGCCTGGAAGGAACGATCGGCAGATCTTAGTTATTGTCTTGAAACTGTTTGCAGTCGAATTGGGCTGAATATTGCGCAGTAAAATGTCACGTGGCATATAATAAAAGAAAATCTACGATATTTTAGTGAATATCGTGAATTATCTCATTCGTGTGGACCTGAAAGTATTATTTTTCACTCGCGCTTGCGATATTCACAAAAACAAAGTAGAGATATCTTCTATGTATTCATTATCTGAGAGTAGACCTATTAATATTTCCAACGTGGAGCATTAATATTAATTGGCCTATCCCACACATTCACTCAGCAGCCACCCTACTTTATGAAATTATGACGTATCATGTTCCTTGCCCGGAAAAGAGGTCTCTCGTCTTCAAAGGGAAAATATGAGAAAAAGACCAGTGCTGTAGGCAGGCGGTACAACAAAGTTTCTCATGTCTTACACAATCTCACCAGCGACACCCATGAACTGTGTAGAGCGAACACAGTAGCGTAACCGGGGGGGGGGGGGCGGGGGGGGGGGGGGGTGAGGGGCACATGCCCCCCTTAATTTGAGTAATGCCCCCTGTAACAACCAGTAGTGTAATAATCAACCAGTAGTGTAATATTAACCAGTAGTGTAATAAAAATTAACCAGTAGTGTAATACTCAACCAGTAGTGTAATACAAATCAACCAGTAGTGTAATAACCAGTAGTGTAATTAACTTAACCAGTAGTGTAATAAACATCCATGAAAACCAACAATTTTTCAACAAAATTTGAAAATTTTTTGAGGTCGCTCAAATCATAGTTTGGGTACATCTTATCAATTTTTAATCATTTTATCGTACATTTAAAGGCGTTTTGCAGGTCAAACATCATTTCCTGGGTTCAATACGGCGAGGAAAGATATTTTTATGATTTTTATGTGATGTGCGTATTTTCTGGTGTTTAATGTCACTTTCTGCATTTGTGGCTTTATGCAAATTCAAAGTTGGCCAATTATTTATAGTAATGCTGTGCTTTTGAGAGACTGCTTACCCCCAGTTGTCAGGTTCTATCATATCAGAAAACTTATGGGTGATAAAATGTGGTATTCGAGGGCTAGAATTGTGTGATCTCCTGGGTTGTCTACAATTATAATATTTAATACGGCCCCGGCGAACTCTGAAGATCTCTCTCACATCCACCCATTTCAGTCGCTGTATCATTATGCGTGGCTTTTTACGCCTAGTTGACTATTAGGGTGGGGTTGATTATAACACTACTGGTTGTTACCCCCCCCCCCCCCCCCCATGTTCACCCATCATATAGGGAACAACAGGCAAGAAATTTTAAAATCTAGCAATTTACTTGATTCTGAGTCCGTTTGTGTCGATAATTTATAAGTTGTGGAAGACATCAATAATTAGGCCACATTTTTTATGCCTCTCACAACTTGTTAGTCCACATCGTGGCCTTATTATTGAAGCCTTTCACACCTTATAAATTATGGACACAAACGAACTCAGAGTCAAGGAAATTGTGGGTTTTTTATGTCTCGAATTTCAAAATTATTCTCGGCGGAAGGCCCCAGCCCCCCCCCCCCCCCTCCAATGAGAGGAGGACACCCCACCCACACCCCACCCCTTGAGCTCGCCCCATCTTGCTTCTGTAGGGTTCGGATGGTGCAGCGAATCATATTCTGTGTTCCCCCAGATATTACTCTTGCCCCCTAACTTTGATATCCTGGCTACGCGCCTGAGCGAACATCCAAATGCGAATATCCAGGTATATACAAAGTACTGTGAGAACAAAAGTTATATTTGTCTTGACCAGATGGCGATCGGGTCGCGACACACTTGTACACCAAAGATCGAGATTTCGTGAGTAAAATATTGCGAAATCAAGGCCGACTCAAGCAAAACAAATGAAAATGGCACCACAGATTGTATCATCAAGTTTCTTTTCCGATGGGTTAGGTCCTATAGTGCTCTAGGGAGAAAGCGGGAAGATAGTTTCGACCGGATCGCGATCCAGTCGAGCTCTAGACGAATTTTTTGTCCGCTTTTGTGATCGCAGTGCTGTATATATGCATATATCGTCTGAATCAAACAAGTATCCCGTCAGGTGACTGCTCTTACCGAAGTTCTCTTGGAAATTTAAAAGTGCTGTAGAGCCAGCATGCACCGGTGGGGTTCGAGCCCTGGACTACGGCGCCTGTCGCCTAGCCTTGAATGTCCCTAGCACCACACCGACTGAGCTACTGCACAATCATCCCTAAAAGATTATTTTATGTTTCACTTTGTACATTAGAGTCAATGTATAGACAGTATTTGTAACATTTAACCACTTACCTAACGTAACTGGCATACCGTTCCAACACTTGTCACAAAAATAGTCATTTACAATATTCAATTACTGCCTCAAAAACATCATAGCTTATGACTCTCTCACTGGATCGAGCCTATCAAGATCGTTTCAATAAAGGATCAAAAGCTATATATTAGACAAAAACAAACAAAAAAAACAATCATTAAGGCCAAAAAGAGTTAAAAATATGTTTCTCGGGCCCTCCCGCATGGTCATTTTGGCTACCGCATGCTCTCCTTTTATAACCAATGCAAGCTTCAAAAAATAAAAATTAAATAATTTATGTCTGATATTTTACCCAAGTTGATAAATTTGTCCCTTGAGTGCAACAAGGCTTCTTGCACTCAAGAGACGAAATACACCGCCACCCTTGCTGCTCTGGACTGTAGATGCATAAAACAAACACGAACATGAACTTTTGATGGCAAAAAAAATAGTTACAAAAAATAAAAAATAAAATAAAAAACAGCCCGCCCGCATGCAATTTTACATAAAATGACCTGAGAAACAGAAAATCTACTTTATGAGGCCTAATCGGGAATTTTTTGGCAAGTGTTGTGTGAAAGTCGTGTTTATGTAAAAGGTTAACAGATATCCCCAAATACCAATCGGCCGTCGTGGACTGTTTACTTTTCACGAGCGGGCAATATTTCCACGGTCGCAATAATATTAGATTCTAAACACTAATTTTGGGAATAATAATAAAAAAATTAATATTAATGAATTACCGGGTACAACCCGATACTTCATTAACAAAAATTTTGCTAATGATTTTTCTTACCTGACCACGCGTGGATAACGCGACCAGCTCAGCGCGGCTGCACTGCATGACGTATCACCATGTTGTATCAAAACTACAGACTTCATATATGTGGAAAAACCGAACTGCGATCATGAAAGTGGTCTTATTTCGCAATCAGATCGCGACACACTTTCACCAAGTCGTCGACAGTTCTCATAAAATACAGTGAAATCAAGACAGCATCTCAGATTTGTATGGTTTTATTAAAAAATTGTTTTTGTTTTCGAAAAATGTTAAATTTAATTTAAAAAAAAAATAAATACTATGTTAGGAAACGGGTTAACAGGTTTATTACCTTGAAATTAGATAAACTGTTCTGTTTTATGTGATTTTCGACAACTGTACAGTTACAATATTGGCGAAAAATTTTTTTGCAGTTATTTTCTCTGATAAATAGAGACACCTTATGACAATCTGTTATATAAATGGGAAATCTGTGATTCCGTCCAGAAAGAAATTTTCCGTCACATGGGAAGGGCTTTCCATCCTGGAGCGGATGGATCTGTTCGTTTAGTATAAAATTTTATATACTATAATAAAAAAGGTCTTTTGAGAGAATGGACTAAAATTCACCAAAATCTCAAAATACTCCGACCGTTGTAAAACATGAGGTAGACAATATATGGTATTTACCAGAGGGTGTTCATACAGCTTTCATTTCGCAATAATCAATTCCTCACAAACCACTTTAAAGATTTCAATGAGCTGTAAAAATGGGACTTACACATTTATCTGTGAAACAATATAGTTGAAAAGCTGGGGGCATTAAGAACAAACTGTAACTCCCAAGGTATTCTTTGTATCGCATGGGAAAGATTGAACGTTTTATAAATAGATCTTTAACCTTTCCCAGGACCTTGAACAACACTGCAAAGCTTTCACGCATTTCTGTCCATACGTCCTTCAGGGCACAAACAGTGTAAACCAAGGGTGTAGCAGGGGTGGGGGAGTCTAGGGGTCGTATGACCCCCCCCCCCCCCCCCGAATCGCAAACGTCAGCGGCCGATATTCTCTACATCAGTCTAATACATATGTCTACTTTCACTCAGCATGAAATCTTTGATCCCTGCCAATATCAAATATTGAAGAATTTTTCCTGGGGAGCCCGCCCACCGGACCACCACCGATGGCCAAAGGTCAAGTTGGAGGAGATTATGGGAGGGGCGACCCCCTCCCATAATCTTCTCCAACTTGGCCTTTGGCCAAGATTTCAGTCTTTTTAGTTGCCAGACCTTTTCATCCTTGAGAGAGAGACCTCCTAAAAAAATTGCTAGCTCCACCCCTGTAAACATTTATGAGATAGTATCTTCCATTCCAGTTTAATGCTGTCAGTTGGAAGAGTCCACACTCATTATTTCGGATTAGTCCAATTAATATTTTCAACGTGCAGTCTTTGGGCTACAGGTTGGAGATACTCATTAGTCCTGCTTGGTCTCACACAAATTCACGGTGGAACCATCTACACAGTAGGCCTACGTACGGCATGTATTACCACTAAAACATTGTGGAATTTCCACTAAAGAAAAGCCTCGGTGAAAAAGCACAAGAAGGACAATCAAAGTTTCAGTCAAAAGTATACATTCCCAGTTTTTTTTTTCACTATAGGGGCGGATTGAGGCTGATCCAGCGCATGCCTCCTCTCCAAATTCCCGAGTATTTTGCTTATTTCGCTTCGTACAATTCGCAGGCACGTTATAATTAGTCTGTGTGAAACACACAGACAATTGTTTTTGTATGTTTTTTTTAGTCTGTGTGAAACACACACACAGACTATTGTTTTTGTTCGGTTTCTTTTTCTTCTTCTTCTTCTTTTTCTCCTGTCTTCTGTCTTCTAAGCAATTCCTTGTCCGCACGACAACTCGAAAACGAATTGTCCTATCTCGTTGATTTTTGTCATACTGACATTTAGTCACAAGTTCTCGGCATCCCGTTTTTCAGATTCCTGGAGCATTAGGGGTGTCTGTCGGAGTGTTTTGAAAGTGGGTCGACAGCCCTATGTCAGGCGTGGAATGACCTATGGACCTGGACCAAATGAGTCGACACTCTATGGAGGTTCAAAATATGTGTCAAGGTCACTGAGGTCACCTAGGGGTCATTGAATGCATTTTTCATAATTGCTGGAAATCACATTTTTGGACCCCTAATGCATTCCCAAAGTCCATACATACATTTTTACAGTAAAAAAAAGTGATCGTGGCCAGAAATTTTGAAAGTGGGTCACGCTAATATCTCAAGCATGGTATGACGTATGAACCTGGGATCAACACCAAATGAGCCAACACCCGATGGAGGTTCGAAATGTGGGCCAAGGTCACTGAGGTCACCCAGGGGTCATTGAGTGCATTTTACAGAATTGCTGGATATCACATTTTTGACCCTCTAATGCATTCCCAAAGTCCATAAAAGCACTTTTACATTCAATAACCTTCAAAAAGTGGGTGTGGTTAACAACTTTGAGAAGTGGGTCATGGCTATATCTCAAGCATGGTATGATGTATGGACCTGGAATCAACACCAAATAAGTTGAAACCCGTGGAGGTTCAAACTTTGAGTCAAGGTTACTGAGGTCACCAGGGGTCAATGAATGCATTTATTAGAATTGCTGGAAATCACATTTTATCATACTCAAATGCATTCCCGAAGTTCCCATATGCATTGTTATACTCAAAAATTGGGCGAGTCAAAAATTTGAAAGGTGGGTTACGCCCATATCTCAAGCATGGTATTATCTATGGAGCTGGGATGAGTACCAAATAAGTCAACACGCGTTTTTTTTTTTGTTGTTGTTGTTGTTCTTCTTATTCTCCTGTCTTCTGTCATTTAAGCACTTCCTTGTCCGCATTATAACTCGAAAACGAATTGTCCTAGCTCGCTGATTTTTGGCATACTGAGACAGTCACAAGTTCTCGGCATCATATGTTTTTTCGGGTCGCTGGAGCCCTTGAGTATGGCCCAGTCGGCCACAGAGTTTTCAACGCCTCTAATTTCCTGTAACAGTAAATTATCCTGAAGCAATACTGTGTTATATTTATTTACACTGGAGACAATGTAAGCAATCAGATTACAGAAGTGGAGTTAGTTGTCAAACATTAAATGTTATCTGTTATTTTAATCAGATGTCAGTTCCTTAAACCAAGTTGAGAGAAACCCTTTGCTTTACAAGGAAATAAAGTATAGATTGTTCAGTTCAATGCTTTAACCCCCTCAAGACGTCAATGTGGGTTCTAAAGATTTTATTTCACGCAATGTGAGAATAATGATAACCCTTTCCATACTCACATTACTGCTCTAAACATCATTCAAATAAGAGGCAGAGCAAAAAATGTCCATTTCGGAATCCTTGATCGAACCTTTTCAATGCTGTGTACATATATGTTTTTTCTGCTTTCTTGGTAAAAATTTATCTGATTCCTGTATGAATATCTTTAAATACTGTTAATGAAAAACCTATTTCTGATTTATTTAAAAATCTTTCACCCCCAAATATAAGCCTTCATAAATTCTCTGTCTATTTTGTTTATTTCTGATGCTTTAACACCTTTCACACAGACTTGAATTTACCGGATGCAGTAAAATCTGTTTCTATAGTTTTTTTTCTTCTTCTTTTTCTTATTTTCCTGACTTCTGTCTTCTAAGCACTTCCTTGCCCGCAAAATAACTCAAAAACGAATTGTCCTATCTCGGTGATTTTCGGCACACTGATAGACAGTCACAAGTGTTCGGACATCTATGTTTTTCAAATTCCTGGAGCATTGGGGGTGTCCATAGGGGTGTTCTGAAAGTGGGTCAGGCCCATATCGCAGGCATAGTATGACCTATGGACCGGGGAACTACACCAAACGAGTCGACACTCAATGGAGTTTAAAAATATGGGTCAAGGTCACTGAGGTCACCCAGTGTCATTGAGTGCATTTTTCAGAATTGCAGGAAATCACATTTTTTACCCCATCCCATGCCCTCCCCAAGTTCATACATGCATTTTTGTACGAAAAAGGTGGACGTGGCCAAAATTTTTGAAAGTGGGTCATGCTCGAATCTCAAGCATGGTGTGACGTATGGACCTGGGACCTACAGCAAATGAGTCGAAACTCAATGGAGGTTCAAAATATGGGCCAGGTCACTTAGGTCACTCAGGGTCCTTGAGTGCATTTTTTCAGAATTGCCGAAAATCACATCTTTTGCTCTCTAATACATTCTAGAAGTTCATACATGCATTTTACACTAACAAAGTGGGTGTGGCCAAAAAGAATTGAATGTGGGTCACGCTCATATCTCAAGTATGGTATAACGTGTGGACCTGGGACCAACACCAAATGAGTGGAAATGCAATGGAGGTTCAAAGTAGGGGGTCAAGGTCACTGAGATCACTGAGTGCATTTCACTGAGCTCACTGAGATCATTGAGTGTATTTTTTCAGAATTGCTGGAAAACACATTTTTTAACCTGCTAATGCATTCCCAAAGTTCATTCGTGCATTTTTACACGAAAACTAGTCAAACATATCCATTACTGATTCCTTTATAGAACACATTTAATGTTATGTACAGACGTTATTTCCAGTTTCTTGAAAAACTATCTGAATCTTGTATGAAAATCTTTAAATGCTGTTTACGAAAACTTATTTCGGAATTCTTTTAGTCCTGAAAATGAGTCTCCATAATTTCTTCTCCAATATAATTTAGTTCTAATGCTTTCACCATTTTCAAACAGAATTACCGGTTGCAGAAAATTCTGTTTCTCAAGTCTTAGCATCTATTTTAGTCCTAATATCGTTAGACCCTGACCACAGTAACTGTGTTGTGTCACTGAGCAAGGCTCTTAATCCTGATTGCTCATTGGGGCATGGTGTGGTTCTGTACTTAGGCGGACTTCACGCAGGTGGTGCACTTCCTGTCAATCGCTGTTAGTTCTGCTTTTACAGAGTTAGTAAGTCGGAACATCTGACAGTAGCTTGCCACTGCTTGGTGGTTCTCTCTGGATATTCCGGCTTTCACCAACCTAAACTGCCCAGCATGTTGCGAACCTGGCATTCGAAAGTATTATTAAACCCCAATAAAGCAAGAAACAAATGATCGAAGAAACGACCTATTGGTTTAACCCTTTACCCAACGAATCGACCGCATCCACTCACGTAATATGAAAATTCAGCAGTTGAAAAAATATTATTTTTCAAAACATTTCATCAAAACCATATCATGTGACCCCTCGTTGGAACGTGCTCGTCGAGCTCGTTCCAACGAGGGGTCACATGATATGGTTTTTGTTGAAATGTTTTCAAAAATTTGAAAAAAATGATATTTAAAATAATAAATTATGATATCGTATGCGTTGGGTAAAGGGTTAATGTGTAACGATCTAACCACTGGGCCACCATGCAACTGTTTCTTTTAGTATTGCTATGAAAATAACATTTCCCAGGGCAGTGGGTGGCGGCTGATTCAATATATAATTATACATTATATTCAGTTTCAGATGAGCCAGGATAACTTCTCAATAGGTATATAACCCATGGTAAGTACCCCATGATACCTTGAGTATCTTTTTCATTGGTTCTTTAATGGTGTGCTACTGATTTTCATATAAAATTTTCCCAAAATTGTATAAAAAATGTGGCATCAGTGTCTGAAATTTTTTCATGATTCGAGTTTACCTATCCATGAAAAAAACATTTACATCGAGATGATTGAATAAAACTGAATGAAAGTATGTTCAGTCTCTCATTTACTGACTGAATGAAATAACAATAGGAACGAACTAAAACATCCTACCTGTGTTACATAATGGATTTCTATGACATTTATGTAATAGATGAATGACTTAGTTTTGGTCAAACCAATGTAGAACATCTCCGTCATTCTCTTGGAAATGTCGTAGATGAAATTTGATAGAAAGAACTCTCTCTAACTCTTATCTTTTTGCAAGATAATCTGCAGCAAATATATAGTACATTCCACACACAACACTAAAATCACTTTGTAGACACATTCTATTTATTGTCCAGGAATCTGTGTTTTTTTCACTATGAAATTGTATATGTCTCTATCCATTGGTGGTAAACCACATGAATAAATATAGATAACAGAATGATTGTCTTTAAAATATATTGCTATCCAGTGGCTTCCTGGTTCTTTCGATGAATCTGTGTTCACAATGAATGCCTGTCAATGTTTAGGTTTTCGTTTTGGTAACAAGTCTTTTGAACACACTTTTCCATTTAAGGATGATAACCTTTGGGAACTGTCAAGTATATACTGTAATTGCATGGTTTTCATCTTCTTAGCTCTGAAAAGGGCTGGCACGGAGCCGTTAATAAAGATATGCTGTATAATACGACCAGTCTCAATTCAATTCAATTCAATTCAATCTTTATTTCACAGCATACAGCATACAAATACAAACGAGAGAGAGAGTAAAGTTACAAAATTGTTGAATGATGTATAAATGTATACTGTGGGGAATGACATAGCCTTGCGACTGTCTTCCTGTCATCCCCTAGACAATCAAAATAATAAATAAAATAGAATGGCAAATGGCAAGTGTTAAATTCAAGTTAAATGTAGTCGATCCAGACAGCAGGTAGTTGTTATGTTATATTAACATTCTTTACATTAAAATTGAGTATTGTTTCCACATCATGGATCAAACTCCCAAGAGTTCTGTCTCGGGTTGTTTTAACCCGTCATCAACTGTGTTTCCGAATCCTAATCGAATCAACAGTGTTTCCGAATAAAAAAAAACAAAACAATTTTTATACGCATTCCTTAGTAGGCCAGTACAATTATCGTAGGCTTATGGGGTGATGTAAAAACCGGAATACCGCGGGACAACCTTTTCATCAGCTTGTGGGAAGAGAAGAGATAAAGGTAATAACGACCCCGAGAGTTCCAACTAGGCGAAGCAGTCAGGGCATCTTGGGTTGGAACACCTAACATTGACTTCGTATGCGTTTAAAAATTGATTGAATAAAGTTTTGTTAAATGCCTTTCGGGTGAGGGTTTTTATCGTTGTGTCTAAGTCATTCCACAGTTTGGGAAAATAAAAATATGGAATAGCGGCTGAGAACTGAGTGCGGGGTTTGTGTGTGATTAGGTTTCCACATTGCCTAGTATTCATACCAGATGGGTTAGAGTACACTTGGAATGTATTATCAAAACTGACAGGGAGGTTGTTTATAGACCAGTCGTACATAAATAGAAGTGAATGTAACTTGTACAGATCATTAAATTTCAGGATTTTCAAACGTTTGAAAAGAGGATCGGTGTGTGAGTTGAACTTTTTGTTCGCTATGATACGCACAGCCTTCTTTTTAAGATTCAGAATTTGTTTAGTGGCTGGTGTATTGCCCCAAATTTGTATCCCGTAAATTAAATGGCTTTGAAATAAAGTGAAATAGAGTATACGTAGTGTCTCGAGCGGCAAAAAATTCTTGACTCTATTCAGGATATAAATTGCCCTGGATAATTTCGTACAGACTACGGATACATGATGATTAAATCTAAGATTCTCGTCCATGTCAATTCCTAGGAATTTTATGAATTTGTGTTGGCGATTATTACCTGCTATTATTAAGCTTGAGTAATTTAGTGAAATTTGAGTTTGTACATTGTTGAAATTGTAATTGTCATTTTGGGGATGAAGAAGTAGAACCTTAGTTTTATTAGCATTTAATGATAACTTATTAGCTAGACACCAGTCATTGATTTTTGACAATTCATTGTTTGCCCTTTCCGCTAGGAGGTTGAGGTCATTACCAGATGAGTAGGATGTTGTGTCATCCGCAAAGGATAAAATACTCATGTCGGTCGACTCACAAATGTCGTTGATAAAGAGCACAAACAAAAGAGGACCGAGGACAGAACCCTGGGGTACACCCGTAGTAATATTGAGTTGATTCGAGGATTCACTCGCGAATTGCACAAATTGGGATCTCTCAGAGAGATAGTTCTGAAACCAAGAATTAGCTGTACCTCTAATTCCGTAATGTTCAAGTTTCCTGACGAGGATTTCATGGTCAATAGTGTCGAAAGCTTTGGAAAAATCTAAAAAAATAGATAATGTGCAATCTTTAGTTGCATTGTTATTCATCATGGAAGCGTAGTTGATAAGATGCATTATCGGATGAAATGTTGAGTGTCCCTTTCTGAAGCCAAACTGATAGTTATAAATAATGTTGTTTGCATCTAAAAAGTTTGTTAACCTTTTGTGCATTAATTTCTCTAAGATTTTAGAAAATGAGGGAAGAATACTTATTGGACGATAATTGTCGAATGACTGTTTATCTCCAGATTTAAAAATTGGTACTACTTTTGCAGTTTTCATTTTTGATGGTACAATTCCAGTTGAGAATGAGGTATTAATAACATGGTTTAAAGGAACAGCAATTTCTTGTATAATGTTTTTTAGTAGTTTCGGAGAAATGTTGTCATTACCAGCAGAAGTTTTTGTTGGGAGACTTTTTACAGAAGATACTACTTCTTCAGGGCTTGTGGGTGATATGAAAAAAGATCCGGGGACACTGTCATTGAGGTAATCTGAGAATCGATGTGTGGAGCTTGTCATGTTGTTGGTAATTCGATTTCCAATGTTAATAAAGTAGTTGTTAAATTTATCAGCAATTTGGATAGGGTCAGTGAACTCTACATTATCATCAATAAACGATGATGGCAGGGGAGGCGGAAGGTTTGACTTATTTATTGCTTTGCGGAGAATTTCCCAAGTTTTCTTAATGTTTCCCTTATTTTGTAAAATTAATTGGCTATAATAATTTTTTTTAAGTTTACGTCTGAGTTGGTTAAAAATTTGACAGTAGGTTTTGTATCTTGTAATATTGTCGTTGGTTGGGGCCCTCAGCTTTTTTTCAAGCAGTTTATGTTTGTTCAGGGAGGACTGTAGAAGACCGTAAGTCATCCATGGTTCTCGTTTGACGTATTTTTTCGGGGTCTTCTTTATCGTCGGTGGGAAGGCTTGATTAAACGTCGTATTAAGAATTGATAGGAGCTTTTCATAAGCTTCGTTTGCACGAGCCTCTTGGCATACATTATTGAAATCAGATTGAGATAGTAGGTGTTTAAATAAGTTGATATTCCTTGTGTTGAAGATTCTCTTTGGTTGGAATGTATTGTCGTTGGATTTGGTACTATTGGGGTTTTTGATGTAAAATGTTGCGAAATGATCGCTGACATCTGTAATAATTATTCCGGTGGTATTGGAGTCGAGTTTATTACAAAAAATATGGTCAATTATAGTCGCTGAATGATTTGTTACTCTTGTAGGTTTGGTTATCATAGGTGTGAATCCAGTGCTGAACAATGATTCTAAATACTGATTAGTTTTCTGGTGTTGGTTAAAGTTTAGTAGATCTATATTGAAGTTGCCCATCAAATAGGTTGTCTTCTTCTCAGATGTGATTTTGTCGAGTAAGTTGGAATATTGAGATAAAAACAAGTCAAGATCCGCTTTTGGTGCGGTATTGGGGCGATAAATAACTCCTACAATTGATTTGTAATTTCCAGTGAGTTCAATAAATAGTGATTCAAACACATGGGGAATGAAAATGCTTAAGTCGTTCCTAGTTTTGAATGGTATAGAATCTTTAACAAAAACACCATCCCCACCCCTACCATCATCATCGGAGGGACGAGTACGTAGAACAAGCGGATGGTAGCCGTCTAAGGTGTAAGAGATGTTTTCCTTCACATTGAAAGTTTCAGTGATACCTATGATGTCAAAGATATTATCATTTGTTTGAAGATCAGAAATCAGACTCTGTAGTCGTTCAAAATTGGCATTCAAGCTTCTACAATTAATGTTAAGTAAAGCAAAAGATTTCTTACACGTGCCTACTGTTGAAGAGAACGTTCCCGGAGTGTAGAATTTGCAGTTATTCCTGTCGGCATTGAGTGGAGAAATAGGATCATCTTCCGAAACACAGTCAATTTCATTGCTGAATTGTGTAACAAAGTCAAAGGCTGCATCGTTCTGAACATCATCAAGCGAGACTAAGTTAGTCGTCATAAAGTTTGGTACACAATGAAGGAAACAAAGAGTTTTAATAACACAAGTGTTCTACTCTGCTGTCTAGATTACTGTGACTTGAGGTACAGTTGGAGAAGTTGGGACAAGGGCACGAGTTCTGAAATGTGGACTTTGGCAATCTGTCTTATTATGAACCCGGGAGTTGGTTGGGTGGGTTATGAATAATCATAGGTAATAGCTATTTTGTAAGGAGAGGTTATTTTTTGCGTGTGGGTCGGGAAAAATATTGGTGAATATAAGAACACAAAATAATATGGGTGCACATGATAGAGGACATTAAAATATGGTTGAACGTTCACATTGTGGTCATGCCCTCGCATGGTTTATCAGTTTGTTCGCAAAGTGCAGCATGGCGTCTCAGCATCAGCCATGCTGCACTTTGAGGACAGACCAGTAAGTTGAGTAAGTATTCACGTGGCGTTTAATTGGGGTGGGAGAAAATGAATTTATACTATTGGAGAGATATTCTATCTTTTGGAAAGGAATATATTTGGAGATATTGCAAATATTGCAGCAACCATGCCACAGTCAGAGAACAGGTGGTAATACAAGTAGGTTGTGTAATTATTCAAGTGACGTTGAGCAAAGGTAAGAGAATCTAAGATTACAGTAGAGCTATGATATTCAAGCGAGTGAGTGTCGGAATTATTGGAATAAATAGTGGAAAGCGCGAAAATATGACTGCACACAGTGGAGTGGAGGGCATTGGAATGTAGGTTGAACTGGGAGTCACTTTTCCATTGTGCTTCAGCATTTATGGTTGTCACTCTGCACACAAACTACACCATGGCTGCTCCGCGGCAGCCACATCGTAGTCTGGGAGCAGACGGTAACATCAGTAATTGGTGTAGATAATCATTTTGCGTTTCGTGAGTGTATGAGAATCTGGTTTTTTTGTTATTAAAGGATATTCTAACGTGGGGTAGGATATATGTTTGGTGAATACACAAAAGCAAAACAATTTGTCTGCACATAACGGAGGACATTGAAATTTCATTTGAAGTGGATATCACTTTTCTAATAATTAAGACGCCAGGTTTGCAGTTAGGACAAACTGCACCATGACTGCTCTGCAGCAGCCATGCTGCAGTTTGAGAACAGACGGCACCTCCAGTAAGTTGCGTAAATGTTCGTGAAAGGTTCAACCAGTGTTGGAGGCTGACATTTCAATAATGGGTGGATAATCTAACATATGGGTGAGGATTCGTTTGAATAAACACATAAATGTAGGATCATGTTGTTGGACATAATATGGGACATGACGCAGATAGGTAGCAAACTGTGACACCAGTAATTTGTGTGCATGTAGATAATCATGTTGCGTATCGAAAGGGTATGATAAACTGGGTTTTGAGCTATTAAAGGATCCAGTAAGTTGAGATAATCGGTGCACTTGATTGGGTGCATTAAAATATGGGTTGAACTGGGTGACACATTCGCATTGTATTGCAGTCAAGCACTCACATGGTTTATGAGTCTGCGCACAAGCTGCCTCATGGCTGCTCCTCGACAGCCATCCTGCAGATTGTGAACAGACTGCACCACGAGTAAGTTGCGTACACGTTCGTATGATGTTAAACCAATGTTAGAAACTGACATTTCATTAATGGGAGGATAATCTAACATATGGGAGTGCATATTTTTGAATAAATCCATAGATATTAGATAATATTGCCGGACATAATAGGGGGCATGACGCAGTTATGGAGCAAACGGTGACACCAGTAATTTGTGTACATGTAGATAATCATGTTGCGTATCGAAGTGATATGATAATCTTTTATTTTTGCTATTAAAGGCTCCTTTATATTGAAATAAGATGGGTGCACATGATAGGGTGCATTTAATGGGTTGAACTGGGTAACACATTCTCATTTTGGTCAAGCAATCACATGGTTTATCAGTCTGTGCACAAACTGCAGCATGGCTGCTCTGCAGCGACCATGCTGCACTTTGTGGACAGACCGTTAAGTTGAGTAAGTATACACGTGGGTTGAAATGGGTAACACATTCTCATTTTGGTCAAGCACTCACATGGTTTATCAGCCAGTGCACAAACCGCAGCACGGCCTCTCTGCAGCGACATGCCGCATTTAGTGGACAGACCGATTAAGTTGAGTAAGTATGCACGTGTTGTTAAATTGGGGTGTAAAAAAAGAGTTTACTAATCGGGAAATATTCTATCGTTTTGATAGGGAGATATTTGGATATATTGCTGCATTTTGGTCAAGCACTCACATGGTTTATCAGTCTGTGCATAAACCGCAGCACGGTTGCTCTGCAGCGACCATGCTGCATTTTGTGGACAGACCGATTAAGTTGAGCAAGTATATACGTGTTGTTAAATTGGGGTGTAAAAAATGAGTTTACTAATCGAGAAATATTCTATCGTTGTTAAATTGGGGTGTAAAAAAATGAGTTTACTAATCGGGAAATATTCTATCGTTTTGATAGGGAGATATTTGGATATATTGCTGCATTTTGGTCAAGCACTCACATGGTTTATCAGTCTGTGCATAAACTGCAGCACGGTTGCTCTGCAGCGACCATGCTGCATTTAGTAGACAGACCGATTAAGTTCAGTAAGTATACACGTGTTGTTACATTGGGGTGTAAAAAATGAGTTTACTAATCGAGGAATATTCTATCGTTTAGATAGTGATATATTTGGATATATTGCTGCAGCCATGCCGCAGTCAAGTGAGTTGTGTAATTATCCAAATGACGTTTAGCAGGGGTAAGAGAAGCGGAAATATATGGCAGCACAAAATGGATGGAAATCACTTTTTTCATTGATGTTCAACATTCACTGGTTCTCAGTCTGTACACAAAGTACACCTTGGCTGCTCCGCAGCAGCCTTGATGCAGTTTGGGAGCAGATGACAACACTAGTAAGTTGAGAAAATAATCGTGTTGCGTTTCGTAGGAGTATGAGAATCTGGGTTATTTCTATTAAATGATATTCTAGCCTGGGTAGGGATATATTTTTAGCGAATACACAAAAGCAACACAATATGTCTGCACATAATTCTCATTGCGGTCAAGCACTAAGATGGTTTATCATGTTTTATCGGTCAGTGCCCAAACTGCAGCGTGGTTGCTCTGAAGCAGCCATGCTGCATTTTGAGGACAGACCGGTAAATGGTGTAAGTATTCACGTGATTTTTAAATGATGTATGAGAAAATGGCTTTTCATTAATGGGGAGATATTGTATCGTTTGGATAGGGATATAGGGGATGTAATGGAAATATAGCAGCAGCCATGCCACAGTCTGAGAACAAGCGGTAATACAAGTAAGTTGGGAAATTATTCATGCGGCGTTCTAACATGGGCGAGAGAATCTGAGATTACACCAATGCGAAGATATTCAAACGTGTGAGTGCAGAAATTATGAGGATAAATAATGGAGAGCGCGAAAATATGACTGCACATAAAGGAGAGCATTGAAATATAATTTTAACTGGAAAACACTTTTCCATTGAGGTTCAGCATTCGCTCGTCCACAGTCTGTGTACAAACTACACCATGGCTGCTCCGCAGCAGCATGTCGCAGTTTGGGAGCTGACGGTAACACCAGTTAGTCGAGTATGTAATTATGTTGCGTTTCATAAGTGTATGAGAATCTGGGTTTTCTTATTGAAGGAATACTAACGTGGGGAATGGGTATATTCTTGGTGAATGCAAAAGCAAAACAATATGTCTGCACATAATGGAGGGCAATGAAATTTCGTTTGAAGTCAGTATCACTTTTTTATTTTGATTTAAATTCCAGGTTTTCAGTTTGGGCAATCTGCACCATGGCTGCACTACAGCAGCCACGCTGTAGGTTGAGAACAAACATCAATTCCAGTAAGTTGCATAAATGTTCATATGATCTTGAACCAGAGTGTTAGAAACTGACATTTCATTCTCATTGTGGACAGCCACTCTCATGGTTTATCTGTCTGTGCACAAACTGCAGCATGGCTAATCTGCGGCAGCCATGCTGCTTTCCGAAGACAGACCGATAAGATGTGTAAGTATTCACGTGGTGTTTGATTGGGGTGTGAGGAAATGAGTTTTCACTAATGGAGGGGTATTCTATCGTTTGGGTAGGGATATATGTATTGGAAATATTGCAGCAGCCATGTCACAGTCTGAGAACAAGCGGTAATACAAGTAAGTTGTGTAATTGTCCATGTGGCGTTTAACAGGAGTAAGAGAATCCGAGATTTCATTAATGCGGAGATACTCAAACTGATGAGTGCAGAGTTTGTTAGGATAAATAAAATTTCAGTAAGTTGCGTAAATGTTCATATGAACTTGAACCAGCGTGTTAGAAACTGACATTTCATTTTCATTGTGGTCAACCACTCTCATGGTTTATCAGTCTGTGCACAAACTGCAGCATGGGTGCTCTGCAGCATCCATGCTGCTTTCCGAAGACCGACCGATAACATGAGTAAGTATTCACGTGGTGTTTAATTGGGGTGTGAGGAAATGAGTTTTCACTAATGGAGGGGTATTCTATCGTTTGGATAGGGATATATGTATTGGAAATATTGCAGCAGCCATGTCACAGTCTGAGAACAAGCGGTAATACAGGTAAGTTGTGTAATGGTCCATGTGACGTTTAACAGGAGTAAGAAAATCTGAGATTTCATTATTGTGGAGATATTCAAACTAATGGGTGCAGAATTTGTTAGGATAAATAATTGAAAGCTCGGAAATATACCTGCACACAATGGAGGGCATTGAAATGTAATTTAAACTGGAAATCACTTTTCCACTGAGGTTCAGCACTGGTTCACGGTCTGCACACAGACTACACCATGGCTGCTCCACAGCAGCCATGACGCAATCTGGAAGCAGACGGTAACACCAATAAATTTGT
The DNA here is from genome assembly GCA_031216915.1 of Pictodentalium vernedei. Lineage (NCBI taxonomy): Eukaryota > Metazoa > Mollusca > Scaphopoda > Dentaliida > Dentaliidae > Pictodentalium > Pictodentalium vernedei. The sequence continues at coordinate 628,108,545 of CM062296.1, read as the reverse complement.
GTAAATAATCATGTTCCGTTTCGTAAGGGAATGAGAAATTGTTTTTTTTTTTTTTTTTTTTTTTGCTATTGAAGGATATTCTACCGTGGGGTAAGGATATATTTATGGTGAGAGCACAAAGGCAACACAACATAGTTGCTCATAATGGGGGCATTGCTCATAATGGCGTTTGCATTTGCACACAAACTGCGACGCAGCTGCTCTGTTGGTATCATTTTTCCATAGTGGTTGAGCATTCACAGGGTTTTCAGCATGTGTTTAAACTGCAGCGTGGCTGCTCTGCAGCAGCCACGTCGCTGTCAGGGAACAAACTCTAACACTAATGAGTTGTGTAAATATTCGTGAGGCATTTAGCAATGGTGTGGAAAACTTAGTTTTCACCAATGGGAAGATATTCTAACGTGGAGATATAATTGTGTGAAGAAACGAAAGCAAGATGATATGGCTGCATAATGGTAGAGTTAGCTCGATGAGGACTGTGGTAAGGAACGAATAAAGGACTGAGAGGACGAGTGAATGAATGAATAATTAATTGGATGAATGAATAAAAAATTGAATGTGAATTGATAAAATTATAACATATTCAGAAGTATATACAGGAGTGTGTATACAGGAATTGAGTAAACAATTACTGTGGAAGTAATAAGGGTGACCTTAGCGCAAGCCCAGATAATCTGCCCCAGCTGGACAATACGTATCTTCCAGTTGGGGCTGGTTATCGTCAATTGCAAGATGGATAAATCGGTCTGAAACAAGGTGGGGGCATAGATCAGAGCAAAGGAAAAATATAACAATAACTTTGAAGCTGATTGAATGAAGAACGGAAGAAATGAGGGAAGGAAGGAATGAGGAATGAAATAAGGAAGGTTGAGGAATGAATGAATGGATGGATGAATGAATGAACGAGTAAAGGGAGGAAGGAAGAAAGTAAGGACGGATGGAAGGAAGGAATGGATGAAGGGAATAAGACATGGAGGAGTGGAGCATAGGTGAATGAAAAGATGAATGTGAGGGAATAAATGAAGTTTAGTAATTTTTACTTTTGAACATTAGAAATTGTTTTGAAGGTGATTATACCTGAATTGAGTAAAACAATTACTTTGGATGCATTATGATTCACCTCGGCGCAAGCCCAGATTATCCTCCCCAGTCGGATTATAACTATCTTCCGGCTGGGGCTGGTTATGGCGAATTGCAAAATGAATTGGTCTGTAACGAGGTGGGGGCATAAATCAAAGCAATGGACAAATAGTACAATAACTATAAAACGGAATTAATGAGGAACTGAAGGGGGAGGGAGGAAAGATGGAATGTATGAGGGGAATAATGTAGATAGAAGAATGAATGAATGAACGAATAAATGAATAGATGAAGGAATGAGCATCTGGAAGGGGAAGGAAGGAATGTATGGGAGGAAGAATGAAGATATAGGAATGAACGAAGGACGAGTGAAAGAGTAGATGAAGGGGTGAGGGAATAAAGGAACTAGTGTAGGAAGGACGAGAAGAATGACTGGAAGAATGAAAGTGGGAGGAAGGAAAGGAAAGAAGAAAAGGAAGAATGAAGTATAGGTGAATGAAAAAATGAAGGCGAATGAATAAATGAAATAATAGAATTTTCAACCTTTGACAGTGGGCATTGGATGAGATTCATTATCACAAACTGGCAAATTGGTGTTAAAAAGTTACCTTCCTGGAGTCAAATTATATACACATGCATCGAGTTCTGTCCGATGTAAAATATTGGTGGTAAAAAAGTTACCTTCCTAGAGTAAATGTATTTGCACAAATATCAGGTTTTGTCCGATGTGAAATATTGTCACTCCAAGCTTAGAACATCCTGGTCATTGTTGATCAGCCTTGGTCTGTCACCTCCTGATTTTAAGGCAAAAATCCTCCCGTCCGTTGTCCAAAAGGAAACTATGGAACGATTTCGTCTGAGAAAGTTCAATCTGGCGATTAACTGTCCTTTTCTTGTCGCAAGGGATTCTGTGATGAATATTTTGTCGGAATTGTTCTTAAGGGCTCGCTTTGCTGAAAAGACCGCTTGTCGCTGTCGGTAGGAAACAAATCTACAAATGACACTGCATGTTCTTCTCTGGGAATTGGTAGAAGTTTTGACTTTCCCCAGCACATGGGAACGACTAATATCCTCTTTCTTGATTGAAACATTTAACTTTGTTTGGCATATGTTGGTGACTATTTCATCGGTCTTAGCGTTGATTTGAGAGGTGTCGGTTGAGTCCATTGGAATGTTATGGAAAACGAGACAGTTACGCCGACTGTATTGCTCCTGTTCATCAAGCCTGTCCTCCAATGAATTGATTCTAGCATCCGTTGATTTGAGTTTGTTTTTCAGTTCGTGATTGACTTTTTGGAGATGATCATTCTCTGCGATGAGAGCCACTATGTCTTCTTTTAATGGTTTAATGTGCAAATTTAAAAACGACTCTAGTTTGGTCTCGATTGCATTTGGTATAATGTTTTTTGAAAAAACTGTAAATTGCGCCTCCATCTCACCCTTGAAGCGTGTAAATAAATTGTCCATTTTGTCCTGATTTGTCGTCATTTGATCAGCAATGTCATCCAGGAATGATTTCTGGCTTACAGTTTGTCTCACAACTTCTTCCACACTATAAATGGCAGAATATCTCCTCGCATTATCAGCATCTGATAATGTATCATTAACCGAATCGATGTCCGTATCGCACTCATACTGTAAATCAGCTGAAGAAATTTGGTCATCGTCACGCCTCTTGATCATTCTCGGCTCCAATGGTGATATCACGTCAGCTGTTCTTTTCCTTTCTTGTGAAACAAGCAATGATCTATCCCTTGTTTTTTCATTGTCTCTTCCTCCACCAGTTGCCATCCTAATTGTATGGGTAAGTGTTATAAAGTCGTGGTGAATAAAGTGGTGAACAGAACTCAGTTCTTACTCAGATTAAACCCGTTAAACACAGAAATAGCAACCAGCAAATCGTCCGAACTCACCAAGTTTCGTTGTATGACCTGACAAATTTTACACTTTGTAGCTCTATTTAGACACTGTTACTCACAAAAATAATTATTTAGAACTAAAATCCATTTTGAGTGTTTAAGTTCAGTTGGATCCTTGCTGTTTTAACAACTTAAAATATCATTCTGATTAGAAAAATGAGATAACTCCCGGAGCACACCAAAACACGTCCTCACTCGCCTGCCGCCATTCTCTCTTTTAACTAAATCTGCCCACTTTTAGACACCGAAGCCACGTAAATTCATTTTCGTGGCTGGCTGAAGTAATATATGGCTGGCTAGCCAGCTCAGCTGGCTAAGTTTTAACGTTAACGGCTGGCGGCTCATGGCGACTCAGCTGAGAGGTGTAAAACACGGCTATCCCAGATTGGTGGAATGAAACAAAATTAAAATGCACTAGAAAGGCAGATGTATAAATCTTACGAAGGTAGACTAATTGGAATTAGGGCAAGGGAATAGACATATGGAGACATTTTTCTAACGTTTAATCATTTTACTTAACGTAACCGTCAAAACCGGCCAGTGCGAAACTTTTTTTGAAAATATTTTCATTTTTGCTTCCAAAACATAGGTTATGACCCATCATTGGAACGAGCGCGTCGCGCTCGTTCCAATGAGGGGTCATAACCCATGTTTTGGAAGCAAAAAATGAAAATTGTTAGTTACAGGAGAATTTTTTTACGAGTGTCGTCTGCTACTGGCTTTAGGTGAAGAGTTAATTAGGAAATTTTGACAATTTACACGGCTTAAGCCGGCGTAAAAGGAATGGAAGTCCGTAGGAACGTTAGTCCCTCTGGACTATTATTCCGCGGAATTATAGTCCTAGGTCTAACATTTCTAGGAATAGTAGTCCGGCGGACTACTATTCCCAGAAATGTTAGACCTAGGACTATAATTCCGCGGAATTATAGTCCTAGGTCTAACATTTCTAGGAATAGTAGTCCGGCGGACTACTATTCCCAGAAATGTTAGACCTAGGACTATAATTCCGCGGAATAATAGTCCAGAGGGACTAATTTTCCTAAGGACTTCCATTCCTGTAACACCGGCGCAAAATTTCGTGGCGGTTGATTTATAATACGGGTGGCTGTCGAAAAATGTGGCTGGCGGTGGCTTACGAAAAATATGGCTGGCGGCGGCGGCTCATGGCGGCGGCTTCGGGGTCTACCCACTTTTGAATGTATTTTTTGGTATTCTATTTCAAAGTCTATACCAGCAAAATATTCTGATAAGTCCAATAAGTTTATTCTTCTTGCTTTCTTGTATAGAGTATATACTACAGTCACTGGACACAGTTTCTGTAAACATTCTGTAATGTATATATCTATTAATGTTCTTGTGTGTGTTTGATATTCTTCACAGACATTTTTCATTTTCTGTTTAATGAATTTTATCAGTTCTATCACTACACATTCTTGAAACAATGTTTGTATTTTTCTTCATACTTCTTGCAATGTTCACACTGATTCAACCTTTTTAATAGTCAAATATCACTTCTCTAAATCTGATGATCTCTGTCTCACTATCAAATTATGCATAGACGACAACGTTGATCACCTCTTGAAGAGCTTGAGCAAACTGAAGTTCAATTCGAAGATTACCAGATTTTATAAGACGGGACAATGGCCCATTACTACACTGATCAGGTGTCAAATCAATTCCCCAAAGAGTATATCCTCTTGCATAATCCTGCAAAGATAAATTAAACTAGAGAAACAGAATTTACTGCCACCAGTAAATTCAAATCTGCGTGAATATGGTTAAAGTATCAGGAATAAACTATATAGAAAGAGAATTCATGTAGGCTTATTTTCGGGAGTAAAATATTTTTTAACAAATCAGAAATGGGTTTTCGTTAGCATTATTTACAGATATTCATACAGGAATCAGAACATTTTTTATAAGAACCCAGAAAAGGCATATATGTGACCAGCATTCAAAGGGTTCGATACACGAATCAGAAATAAGCATTTTCAGATTTAGATTCAGATTTTTTATTTTGCGGTATCAATATACATGTTTTACAGAGTTCATTACAGAGTTATTGTTACATAACATAATTCAGATGGACACATCGCACAGAGGGGACATAGCCAGACTGGCTGTCTACCTGTCACCCCCTTGTAATAAGTATGTTATCCTTAACACTGCAAATCGACTAGGAACTAAATATTATTAAATATTAAATATGTTACTCTACCTTGGACATCCATAAGTCAGTACTATTTTAAAATCTGTTCTTTATACCCGGTGGGTCACTGTAAAAGGCAACGGGACGAGTTACTCAGGGGTACTTCAAGTTCGGAAAAGGATGTGTATGACGGTTAACCTGATGAAGGACGCAACAATTTAAGGAAAGTCTATTTAACCCTGGGAAAGATAATGATAGTGTTTATGCAAGGAGTATTACACATTATAGTCGGGACAATATGGATTGTTATATTGGACATTAGCGGCATATGATGCTAAAAGTTTGAGTTTGAGTTTTCTTTTGAATTCATTATGGTTAATGAGGTTATGAAATTCGTCGCCCATATCATTCCATAACCATAGGTAACTTATCCAGCGATCTTGTCCGTGTTTTGTTTACCCGTATTTGCCCCGTTTGCCGAGTGTTCATATATGATGGGTTGTGTAGGATGCTAAAGTAATTATTCAGGGACTGGGGAAGTATATCTCGTTTCCAGTCAAACATGAAAAGGCAGGCCTGTAATATATACACGTCATTCACGTCATTCACTTTAAGAATCTTATCTTTTAAGAACAGAGGATCTGTGTGCGAATTATAATTTTTGTTATTTATGATTCGAAGTGAGCGTTTCTGTATTGTAAGAAGTTTTCTGACAGCTTTTGAAGCGCCCCGTATATGGATACCATATACCAAATGACAGTGAACTAATGTATAATATAACGTTTTTAGAGCTTCGTGTGGTAATATCTTTTTTACTTTGTTTAGTGCGTAATTTGCCCATCTTATTTTAGAGCTGATTTTAGATATATGGGCTTGGTAAGATAAGTTTTCGTCAATGTTTATTTCCAGAAATTTCAAGGTATCTTCCTCCTCATGGGTACCTACTCTATCGATTTTCTTATTGTTTATAAAAAGTTCGGGCATTTCGGCATTCCCATTATTAGGCGTTGGATTTATCAACATATACTTTGTTTTATTCGCATTTAAGACTAACTGGTTTGCCGAACACCACTCAAATACTTTGTTGAGTTATTCATTAGTGCGTGTCGCCAGAAGCTCGACGTTCGAGGACGATTCGAACATAGACGTATTATCGCAAATGAAAGAAGATTTAATGATGTCGCGGTACTGATATCGTTAATATATAACAGGAATAGTATTGGACCAAGTATAGATCCTTGTGGAACGCCACACGTTATTTCGGCTAAATCAGATTTTTTGTCTCCATATTGCACGTATTGGTACCTGTTGGATAGGTAGCTCCTAAGCCATTTGCTATTTATTCCTCTAAATCCGTATTTTTCCAGTTTACACAACAGAATGTTGTGATTTATGGTGTCAAAGGCATTAGAGAGATCTAGAAATACTGCTACGGTATTATTTTTGGTATCTTTATTGTTTTCTGATCCTATATGCTTAAGAAGTTGCATCACAGGATGTATGGTTGAGTGAAACTTTCTGAATCCGTATTGATGATGGTAAAGAATGTTAAATGAATCTAAGAATCTTGTTATTCTATTGGACATAAGTTTTCTAGTAGTTTAGAGCAGGCTGGTTCAAATACTGATTGGCCTGTAATTGTTGAATTTATTTTTGAAAATGCTTTGAAAATGGGGATTATTTAACCTATCTTCATTTTGTTCGGAACTATGCCATAAGTAAACGAGTTGTTAATTATGTGGGTCAGAGGTTCTACGATCTTATCAATTGTATGTTTAAGGAGGTAAGTGGTCATACCTTCACAATCCTCACTATTTTCATATTTAATTGAGTTGGTAACATTTATTATTTCAAGTGGTGTTGTGGGGGTTATGAAAAAAGTATGTGGAGAATTATTTTCCACGTAATCTAAAAAAATTTTTGGGGGGTTGGTTATTTTCTCACTCGTAATTTTCCCTATATTTGAAAAGTAATTGTTGAATTCTTGGGCAATTTCATTGGGATTGTTTATTTCTTTATTTTCTTCTTTTACAAAGAAGGATGGAAAAGAGGACACGCATTTAGTTCTGTTTATAGTTTCATTTAAAATTTGCCATGTTTTATGTAAATTGTTTTTGTTTTCCATGAGTATTTCTTTGTAGTACATTGCATTTCTTTGTTTTTTTATCTTGTTGAATATCCTACAGTCGTTTTCGTAGTTATTAATATTCTGTTCTGTTGGGGCTTTTAGTTTTTTATTGTAAAATTTTAATTTATTACGTGATGAGGTTAAAAGCCCTTTGGACATCCACGGATTTTGTTTTATGAGTCGTTTACTTAATGGAGTGCGTCTCTGTGGAAATGCGTTTTCGTAAGCTGATGAAAGTATGTTAGAGAATCTATCATATGCTAAATTTGGGCAATTAGCCTCATAAACTGATGAAAATTCAGTTTGAGATTAAAAGTGTGTTAAAGTTTGCTATACCATCTTTATCTATCTTGCGCTATAGCGTACTCGTTTGGATATCAGTAGGTTTTTGATTTGTTTCTGCATGAAAAGTGGCAAAGTGATCCAATACATCCGTAATGATTATGCCAGAAAGAGATGAACATATGTTATTTGAAAACATATGATCAATTAGAGTGGCCAAGTGGCTTGTTACTCGCGTTGGTTTTGTGATGTGTGGAAGAAAGCCCTGGCTCATCATAATATCAACATAGTTGGTGGTATTGCTGCGAGTTCCTGCTTTCAAGAGGTCGATGTTAAAATCACCTATAATCTACGTTTTTATGTTCTCATTATTTAGTTTGTCTACTAATTCATTTAGTTTGCACAGAAAGAGATCTATATCGGTTGAGTATTAGGTCTATATATTACACCCACTGTTTTAATACATTTATTAAATTTGGTTTCAATGAAAAGAGATTCAAAAACGTGTGGGATGAAGAAGGAAAGGTCATGGCGTATTTGAAAGCTATATCCTCTTTGATATAAATTCCAACACCACCACGCCCATCATCTCCATCAGGCCTTGTGTTTTTAATTAGATTTTGGTAACCGTTTAACGGGTATGACATATTTGGCGGAATTTGAAATATTTCAGTAAAACCTATAATGTCAAACTGATTGTGAGAATCTTGTATTTTCACATAGCAGCTCTTTAAGCTCAATGCGCGTTGAGACTCTGGAAATTGAGATGGAATAGCGAAAATCCTCCATTTTGAATAGTGAAATTTGATGGGATTTCGTTTGGTGAATAGTAATGGCATTCATTTTGAAGTCGTTCTATAGGAGTAACTGGGTCTTCATCTGTGTTTAGACCGAATTGTCTCTGATTACAGATATATCTAAAATCATATTCTTTCTTACTCTGGATCTCGTCCATTGTTGTGTTACCCGCCATTGATTGACATGACGTGGCCACCCGGGAATGCTGGCAGAAATTTTTGTGACTTACATTCAGGTTGAAGTGTGATTACAGGTAACTGAAGGGGATCTAGTTGAAGTGTGATTACATGTAACTGAAGGATGTCAAAGGTAAAACTACAGAAACGTTCAACTCGATTAGGGAGGACCCATTGGAGTGTATAAGCAAACTTGGGTAAGGTTCTAAATGGTCCACACAAGGTCATATGCAGTGTTGGAATGGTTAAAAGTATAAACCAGTTAAAATACAAAAATGTAAACAAAAACGTATATAAATATTTCATTTTCAAATAAATTAACTATGTTATAAAAGCTTCTTCGGAGAACCATAATTCACTATACATGAGATTTATTTATTTATTTATTTATTTATTTATTTATTTATTTATTTATTTATTTATTTATTTATTTAATGTTGTTTAAGGTCACATACTTCTGCACAATGGCTAATCATGACCCCAGCATGGAGATAAAGTCGAGGTCAATCAGTCGTTTATACCCCATGTTGCCTATTTGAGAGGACTCGCACCCCAAGCATTAGTGACTGGGTCCTATTTTACCAGTGAAACAGAGCTTGTTTACCACAGTAAACAAGCACTGCTTCACTACCCGGGGTTCCCACGGGGGTACATGACGTTTCTATCTGTTCTAGAATTGGGAGGGGGGTGCGGAGGCAACGAGTAGGACGAAGGGATGTGGGCAGATGGGTGAAAGCGTAAGACGACAAGGGTAGCTTTAAGTACTTGTGAATGTAAATTTTGTATTGAGAATAAGGAATAAATTTTTATTGGGGTTTATCGTCACTTTCAATTCTGACTGTCAATTCATCCTCCTACACACCCATCCAACCATCCACCCATTCCCTCGCCCAACCATTCACCAACCGAGTGAATGAATGGATGAACGAATGAATGAACCAATGGATGAGTGAACAAATGGACGAATCGGTAAGACAACAAACTAGTTCTAAATATTTTGAACATAATTTTTTTTTATACAATGAGTATTTATTGGGGTTTATCAGCACTTCCGACAAACAGGGTCATGGAATGAGTGAATAAATCAAGGAACGGAATCAGTGAATGGATGTATGAGTGAGCGAATGGACGAATCAGTAAGGCGACAGACTAGTTTTAGGAACTTGTGAACATAAATTTTATGCAATGAAAAGGGAATTTTTTGTTTTTTTATCAGCACTTGAAATCAATACCCGCAGTCAATGAATGAATCGATGAATGAATAGGTAAACAAACGATTGAAGGAGTGAATAAGCACAGCTTTCAACATTTTCTAAGACAGATCATCAGGTCGGATTAAGGCCAAACAGGTTACGATTTCTGATATTTATGATATTCAGTCATCGATTCAAGCCCCCACCCCACAACCCACCCATTCAGTCGTCCACGCATTCTCCGAATGAATGAATGAATGAATGAATGAATGAATGAATGAATGAATGAATGAATGAATGAATGAATGACAAGTGTGGTTTTAAATACTTATGGACAATTTTTTTTACGATGAATAAATGTTTATTGGGGTTTATCGGCACTCTCATCCATACATTCAATCCGTCCATTCACTCACCCAACCAACCAACCATCCACCCATTCCTTCGCTCACCTTTTCACCAATCGATGAATGAATGGACGAATGAACGGATGAATCAGCAATACGACAAAGGTATTTTTAAATACTTTTTAACAAAATTTTATACAATGAATAAATTTTATTGGGGTTTATCGACACTTTCACCTATAATATTCAATCCGCCCATTCACTCACCCAACCAACCATCCACCCATTCATTCGCCCACCCATTCACCGATGAAAGAATGGACGAATGAATGGATGGGTGAGTGAACAAATGGACGAATCAATAAGACGACAAACTAGTTCTAAATATTTGTGAACATACATTTATACAATGAGTAAATTATATTAGGGTTTATCGGCACTTTCGACAAGTAAGGTCATGGAATAAATGAATAAATCAAGGAATTAAAGAATAAAAGAACAAATGAGCAGAAGAGTGAATAAACAGAGATTTTAACAGATTTGATTATTGAACTTTGAGGTCAGTGTTATCATCTTTATCTCACGTAGAAGTACATGCTCATGCACCAACAAGTATAACCTCAGGTTTGGTCAACTTTCGCAAGTACTTCTATCACTGCGATAGCATCCAGTCGAGTTGTTGCACAAAGGTATGGGATCATATATTTCTGGCCTTCGTTCGTTCATTCATTCTTCCACCAATGGAATCAGTGAATGAATGTATGAATGAACAAATGGACGAATCAGTAAGTCAACATACATACATGTAGTTTTAAGTACGTGTGAACATAAATTTTAAGTAATGTTATTAAGTTTTCGCGGTACTTGAAATCAACAACCACGGCCAAAAATGAATCGATGAATGAATAAGTAAACAAGTGAGTGAAAGAGTGAGTAAACACAGCTTTCAGCACAGAGATCATCAGGTCAGATTAAGACCAAACAGTTATGATATTTCTGACATTCATTCACCCACCCATCCACCCACCCACCCATCAACCACCCACCCATCCATCTCCCAATCCATTCACCAATCGAGTGAGTGAGTGAGTGAGTGAGTGAGTGAGTGAGTGAGTGAGTGAGTGAGTGAGTGAGTGAGTGAGGTGAGTGAGTGAGTGAGTGAATGAATGAATAAATAAATGAAAGGATGAACGAGCGAACGAATGGATGAATCAGTAAGACGACAAGGGTAGTTTTAAATACTTGTCTGTATACATTTCGTACAATGTACAAATTTTTGTTGGGAGTTATTGGAACTTTTCATTTCTGACATTCAGTTTTAAATACTTGTTAATATAAATTTTGCACAATGCATAAATGTTTGTTGGGGTTTATTGGCACTTTCATTTCAGGCATTCAATTCATCCACTCACTCACCCATCCAACCATTCCCTCACCCTGCCATTCACAAACGGAGTAAATGAGTGGACGAATGAACGTATAAATGGATGGATGATTGTGTCTTAAATTCAATACAGGAACTAGATTTTTATTGGAGTTTATCGACACTTTCGACACCCAGGGTTATGCAATGAATGAATAAATCAATGAAAGAATAAGTATTATTTATTTATTGTTGTTTAAGGTCACATACTTCTGCACAATGGCTAATCATGGCCACAACATGGAGATAAAGTCAAGGTCAGTCAATCGTTTATACCCCATGTTGCCTATTTTTATTTTAGAGGACTCACACCCCAAGCATTAGTGACTGGGTCTTATTTTACCAGTGAAACAGAGCTTGTTTACCATAGTAAACAAGCAGTGCTTCAGTTCCCGGGGTTCCCACGTCGGGAAAGAATAAGTGAACGAATGTCTGTAAGATGAATGAACACAGCTTTTAACAAATCTGATAATACCTTCTATCTTTTATTTATTGGGGTTTATTGGCACTTTCGACAACCAGGGTCATACAATGAATGCATAAATCAATGAATGAAAAAATGAGTGAACGAATGTCTGTAAGAATGAATGAACACAGCTTTTAACAAATGAATAAATCAATGAATGAAAGAATAAGTGAACGAATGACTGTAAGAATGAATGAACACAGCTTTTAACAAATCTGATAATACCTTGTATCTTTTGCTTCTTGGGGTTTGAGGTCAGTGAGTGTTGTCTTTTCTGTCTCCAGTGGAACTACCAGCTAGTATAGATTCAGGTTTAGACAGCTTTTGCAAGTACTTTTATGTTTATGAGAAATATCTAGTCGAATTACATGTATGGCAGGACGGTACGGGTTCAGATATTTATGGCCTTCACTTGCTCTTGCACTCACCATTCACCAATAGAATGAGTGAATGCGTGAGAAAATGGACGAAGCAATATATCGACAGACATAGTTCTAAATACTTGTTAACATAAAATGAATACAGTGAATACATTTTCATTGCGCATTCACTCATGCATCCAATTCCCCACCCAGCCATCCACCCACTCACTCGCCCACCCATCAACCAACCAAGTGAATAAGTGAATGAATGAATTAATGAATGGCTGAATGAGTGAACGAATGCAGGAGTAAATTCGATGGCAAACATATTTCCCAGTCCTTGTGAACATAAATTTATATGCAGTGAATAAATCTTTATTAGGGTTTGCCTGTGCTTTCGACACCAATTGTCACGAAATGAATTCCCAGTACTTGTGAACATAATTAATATACAGTGAATAAATCTTTATTAGGGTTTGCCTGTGCTTTCGACACCAGTTGTCACGAAATGAATGGGTAAATTAATAAATGAAAGAATAGAATCATGAATCAACACAGCTTCCAACAAGTCGGATAATTTCCGGACGGGACATTTCTCCAACGAGCCATATTTTGGCGGACTCTTGAATGATAACACTGTTGCTATTCGCCATGAAAGAAGACACACACGTTTTATGATAAAGCGTGAGCGAATGGATGAACCAATAAGACCAAACCAGTTATGAGTTCTGATATATGTGGCATTTATCCATCCATCCATTCACACTCTCAATCACCAACCCACCCACTCACTCACCAACCGAACGAATGAGTGATTGAACGAATGAATGTGCGAACGAATGAGTGGTTTAACGAATGAATGTGCGAACGAATGAATATGCGAATGAATGGATGAATCAACAAGATGACAAACATAGTTCTAAATACTTTTGAACATAAATTTTATACAATGAACAGATTTTGGGTGGTTTATCGGCATTTTCAACAACAAAGTCATAGATTGAATTAATTAATCAATGAACGAATAAGTGAATGAGTGAGAGGAAAAATGAATGAACACAATTTTTAGCAAATCTGATAATGTCGTTTTGTTCATTGGGGTTTAGTGTCAGTGTCGCCATCCTCGTTCACTCATTCATTCACTCAACCACCCATTCAACAATAGAATGAGTGAGTGAATGAATGAGTGAACGAAAGGATGAATTTATAAATCGACAGACAGGGGTTTAAATACCCGTGAACATCAATTTTATACAGTGAATACATTTTATTGGGGTTTATCGACAGTTTCAACAAGCAGTGTCGATGAATGAATGGATGGAAGAATTATGAATTTTTGGTTCTGCCCACTAATTTGAGTGATGAAATTCATTCATAAATTTTAGAAATGCATTAAGGTGTAATAAAATGCATTTCCGAGTCTTTCTGAATAATATGCACTTGGTGACCTTGGTGATCTCATTAGGTGAACCATATATTGAATCAACAGCAATTTTTAACTCAGTCAGTGTAGTCCCATGTCTACATCTACATTGAAGAATGAGCGGAACCAACTTCAAAGTAATGGCTCCACCAAATCCAGATATGTCATTTTTGGTGATGATGGCAAATATTTATTATGAGCTAGAACACTCTAAGGCAATCGGCCTACTGGATCAAACCCAAGGTCTCAAACGATCTGAAAAAAACATAGATGAGTGGAAACTGGTTGTTGTCAACCAGCATGCCAAAAACGCATAGAGATAGGACGATTCGTATTTGAGTTATCGCGCCGACAAATGGTGCATAGACTCTATATTGGAGATATTGTCATAAAAACCTTAAAAGCCTCAAGAGCTCATTTGAAGGCCTACTCGTAAAAGAGCATCTAGTGCCCTAAACAAGGCATACATAAAATAAGATAGGGGAATCCTGAAGAATGGCTTTTGTGTAAAGACCGGCAATATGGCAAGAAACGTGCAAAACGTTCTTCAGTAATAAGTTAAATGAAGTTTCTTGTTCTTCGCTTTGAAGTAAGAAGAGGGTTAAAAACAGACCATTTAAATATTGCATTTCATTAATTCATAATCGTGATAAGTGTTTCGAGAAAGCCACTAACCACTCAGCCCAAAACGTGTTGATCTTGAGTTATGATTGAAAATGGAAAAAAAAATTAAAAATGCGTCGAAAGGTGAAGGGTTCTTTATTCAACTAGAATTAATCAAGTGCTGTAAGACAGAGCTGCATAATAAATACATTTTCTTGCAACTCAAAGGGGTTCTTTCAACTTATTTTGGGGATGGCATTTAATTCTGATCAAAGCAACTGATAAGAATAAATGTGCGACAAATATAGCAACTTCGGTTTAATTTGATTGTGTACATTATTCTCTTGTGTATATATATATAAAACAAGTATTTCTTTAAGATGCTTTTCTGTTAAAAGAAATTAGGGGTTGCAAAAAACTTTGTGGCCAAGTGGGCCACACCCAAAGGCTCCAGCGCCCAAAAAACAATAACTGGGCCAGTACGAGTGACTGTCTACAGTATACCAAACAGCACCAGGACAGATGATTTGTATTTGAGTTAACATCACGACAAAAGGAAGGGAAAGAAATTACGTATAGGTCACATTATCACATGGTGTGCTTGAGATATTTGCCTGTCCATTTGTATTGGGGTTTAACAGCACCTTCGACTGAGAGGTTGAAGTTCATCTCGTATCGGACAGTTTTACATGCGAAGTAAGCCAGAGTACCGGAATACATATGCCGAGCAGCGATGAGTAACTATCAAAATTCACAACATTCTAACTACACACAAGCGAGGTGCGCATTGGTCGATCTAAGTGCAGTACGCCTTAGTACACAATGCCGTTGTGTCCCCACAGGGGTAATCAGAACTGAGTGCCTTACCCAAGGACCCATCGCAGTTGCATTTGGTGAGGCATGTGTCGTGAACCTCCTGATTTGAAAGTCCAACGCCATAACCAGTAAGTCACTAATCTCCTGTCTGAGCCATTGAACCGCATCTAGAGACATACTGGAAATAAGAAATTGGTTGGATTTGAAGATTGGCTTTTGTGTACAAAACATTTTACCGCCACGAGTTACATTAAATGAAAGCTTTTGGACACACATTGAAATATTAAGGGAGTTAAAAGCACCACCTGAATATTCCACTTCCTCCATTCATAACTGTGCTAGGTCCTCCAAGGAAGACACTCGCCATTCCACGCAGGCACGTAACTGTGGGGTGGGGTGTAGGAGCGGTGTCTCAATATATCAGAACAATTTTTCTTAGAAACCAGAAAAGGCAGGTATGTGCACAGCATTCAAAAGGTTCGATCAAGGGAATGCATTAGGGGTCCAAAAATGTAATTTTCAGCAATACGGCAAAATGCACTCAGTGATACCTGTGTGACCTCAGTGACCTTGACCCATATTGTGAACCTCTATCGAGTGTCGACTCCTTTGGTGTTGGTTCCAGGTCTATGCATCATACAATATTTGAGCTATGAGTGTCACCCACTCTAAAAAAATTTCCCCACGCCCACTTTTTTCGGGTAAAAATTCATGTATGAACTTCGGGAATGCATTAGTGGGTAAAAAAATGTCATTTCCAGCAATTCTGAAAAATGCACTCACTAACCCCTAGGAGACCTCAGTGGCCTTGACCCATATTTTGACCCCCAATTGAGTGTTGACTCATTTGCTATTGGTCCATTCATCATACCATGCTTGAGATATGGGCGTGACCCACTTTCAAAATGTTTGGCCACGCCCACTTTTGGGGTAAAAATGCATGTATGGAATGCATTCGGGGTATAAAGGTGGGATTTCCATCAATTCTGAAAAATGAACTCAATGACTCCTAGGTGACCTCAGCGACCTTGACCGATAGTTTGAACCTCTATCGAATGTCAATTCATTTGGTGTTAGTACCAGGTTCATTCCTTATACTGTGCTTGAGATACGAGCGGGACCCTCTTTCAAGCATTCTGGCCACGCCCACTGTTTTACGTAAAATGCTTGTTTGGGAATGGATTTGGGGGTTCAAAAATGTGATTTCCAGCAATTCTAAAAAATGCAATCAATGACATTTAGGTAATCTCCGTGACCTTGACCCATACTGTTGAACCTCCATTGAGTGGCGAGTCATTTGGTGTTGGTCTCAGGTCCATAGGTCATACCGGGCCTGAGATATGGGCATGACCCACTTTAAAAATACCACATGGACCCCTCTAATGGCCCAGGAATCTGAAAAACATTAGGTGCCGACAACTTGTGACTCTCTGTCAGTATGCCAATAATCAACGAGATAGGATAATTCGTTTTCGAGTCTCGACAGAAACTGACAACTCGACCCAGTGGCGAAAAAAGACTGTAATTTGACTAAATTGAACAGACACCAGTGTTGGATATACGCCAGTTGTATCCAGACCATCCAAGGCAGCTACTTGAAATTCTCAGAATGTGTTCTACTATTCCTTTCCGACAGTTTAGTATCTTTCGCGAGTGCTGCGACTGAGGGGAAACACAGTGGATCGCGTGGAAACCGGGAGGACGATTCGTCCCCACTTTATTCTCAATACAATGATTTTTCCATTCATTATTTACCTGTCAACGGCCGAGTTTGGCATTATTTCTGTCTATTTGATGAACTGTTCAACTTTAACTATTTGCACCTTTCTATAGGACTGAAAGAGCACTGCATGCTTACCAATATTCAGGGATTGATTTTACGAAAATAACAATTATTCCGACAGTACCCACATGGAAACTCTCAAATCTATCGTGGGTTAAACTTTTAATAACGACATATAAAACTAGATGGTGTCATTTGTGTTCAAAGCACACTATAGTGTATCCCCGCATTTGCATGCTTGACTTTGTATGAACGCTTGATACAAAGAAGAAATGTATTATATGACACACTAAAATCATATTGAGTGGCACAGGTGACACAGCTTCGTGCGCATCTACAGACTCTACTGCAACATTTGAGCATGGTTTTAGCATTTCGAATTACATACATGTACCCTGGGAGCCTTTCGCCGGAAACGGTCTAAGAAAACACGAAAGTGGCAACGGTGGCACAGCCAAGTGGCACCCGAAAAATCCGAAACCTTCGTGCACATCTACAGACCCTACTGCAACATTTGAGCATAGTTTTAACATTTCAAATTACATACTCTAGGAGCTTTTCGCCAAGAACGGTCTAAGAAAACACGAAAGCAAAACGGTGGCACCGCCACGTGGCACCTAAAACATCTGAAACCTTTGTACGCATCTACAGACCCTACTCTAACACTTGAGCATGCGTTTAGCATTTCGAATTACATACCTTAGAAGCCTTTCGCCGGAAACGGTCTAAGAAAACACAAAAGTGGCAAACGATGGCACAGCCACGTGGCACCCGAAAAATTCAAAACCTTCGTGCACATCTACAGACCCTACTGCAACATCTGAGCATGGTTTTAGCGTTTCGAATTGCATACTCTAGGAGCTTTTCTCCGGAAACGATCCAAGAAAACATGAAAGTGGCAATGGAGGCACAGCCACGTGGCACCTGAAAAATCCTAAACCTTCGTGCGCATCTACAGACCATACTGCAACATTTAAGCATAGTTTTAGCATTTCGAATCACATACCCAGGAGCCTTTCGCCGGAAATGGTCAAAGAAAACACGAAAATGGCTACGGTGACACAGCCACATGGCATCTGTAAAATCCGAAACCTTTGTGCGCATTTACAAACCCTACTGCAACATTTGAGCATGGTTTTAGGATTTCGAATTACATACCCTAGGAGCCTTTCGCCGGAAACGGTCTAATAGAACACAAAAGTGGCAACGGTGGCACAGCCACGTGGCACCTGAAAAATCCTAAACCTTTGTGCATATCTACAGACCCTACTGCAACATTTGAGCATGGCTTTAGCATTTCGAATTACATACCCGAGGAGCCTTTCGCCGGAAACGGTCCAAAAGAACACAAAAGTGGCAACGGTGGCACAGCCACGTGGCACCCGAAAATCCGAAACCTTTGTGTGCATCTACAGACCCTACTGTAACATCTGAGCATGATTTTAGCGTTTCGAATTACACACTCTAGGAGCCTTTCGCCGGAAACGGTCTAAGAAAACACGAAAGTGGCAACGGTGGCACCGCCACGTGGCACCTGAAAAATCTGAAACCTTCGTGCGCATCTGCAGACTCTACTGCAACATTTGAGCATGGTTTTAGCGTTTCGAATTACATACCCTAGGAACCTTTCGACGGAAACGGTCTAAGAAAACACGAAAGTAGAAACGGTGGCACAGCCACGCAGCACACTAAAGATCCGAAACCTTCCTGCGCATTAACAGACCCTGCTGCAACATCTCTGCATGGTTTTAGGGTTTCGAATTACATACTCTCTGAGCCTTTCGCCGGAAACGGTCTAAGAAAACAGGCAAGTGGCAACGGTGGCACGGCCATGTGACACCTGAAAAATCCGAAACCGTCATGCGCATCTACAGACCCCATTGCAGCATTTAAGCATGGTTTTAGCGTTTCGAATTACACACCCTAGGAGCCTTTCGCCGGAAAGGGTCTAAGAAAACACGAAAGTGGCAACGGTGGCACAGCCACATCGCAGCTGAAAAATCCGAAACCTTCGTGCGCATCTACAGAGCACACTGCAACATTTGAGCATGGCTTTAGTGTTTCGAATAAGTACATACCCTAGGAGCCTTTCGCTGGAAACGGTCTAAGAAAACACGAAAGGGGCAACAGTAGCACAGCCACGTGGCACCCAAAAAATCTGAAACCTTCCTGCGCATCTACAGACCCTACTGCAACATCTGAGCATGCTTTTAGCATTTCGAATTACATACTCTAGGAGCCTTTCGTCGGAAACGGTCTAAGAAATCACGAAAGTGGCAACGGTGGCAAAGCCACGTGGCACCCCAAAAATCCGAAACCTTCGTGCACATCCACAGACCCTACTGCAACATTTGAGCATGGTTTTAGGATTTCGAATTACATACCCTAGGAGCCTTTCGCTGAAACGGTCTAAGAAAACACGAAAGTGGCAACGGTGGCACAGCCACGTGGCACCCCAAAAATCCGAAACCTTCGTGCGCATCTACAGACCCTACTGCAACATTTGAGCATGGTTTTAGGATTTCGAATTACATACCCTAGGAGCCTTTCGCCGGAAACGGTCTAATAGAACACAAAAGTGGCAACGGTGGCACAGCCACGTGGCACCTGAAAAATCCTAAACCTTTGTGCATATCTACAGACCCTACTGCAACATTTGAGCATGGCTTTAGCATTTCGAATTACATACCCGAGGAGCCTTTCGCCGGAAACGGTCTAATAGAACACAAAAGTGGCAACGGTGGCACAGCCACGTGGTAGCCGAAAATCCGAAACCTTTGTGTGCATCTACATACCCTACTGTAACATCTGAGCATGGTTTTAGCGTTTCGAATTACACACTCTAGGAGCCTTTCGGCGGAAACGGTCTAAGAAAACACGAAAGTGGCAACGGTGGCACCGCCACGTGGCACCTGAAAAATCTGAAACCTTCGTGCGCATCTGCAGACCCTACTGCAACATTTGAGCATGGTTTTAGCGTTTCGATTTACATACCCTAGGAACCTTTCGGCGGAAACGGTCTAAGAAAACACGGAAGTAGCAACGGTGGCACAGCCACGTAGCACCCAAAAGATCCAAAACCTTCCTGCGCATTTACAGACCCTGCTGTAACATCTCTGCATTGTTTTAGGGTTTCGAATTACATACTCTCGGAGCCTTTCGCCGGAAACGGTCTAAGAAAACAGGCAAGTGGCAACGGTGGCACGGCCACGTGACACCTGAAAAATCCGAAACCTTCATGCGCATCTACAGACCCCATTGCAACATTTAAGCATGATTTTAGCGCTTCGAATTACACACCTTAGGAGCCTTTCGCCGGAAAGGGTCTAAGAAAACACGAAAGTGGCAACGGTGGCACAGCCACATCGGAGCTAAAAAATCCGAAACCTTCGTGCGCATCTACAGAGCACACTGCAACATTTGAGCATGGCTTTAGTGTTTCGAATAAGTACATACCCTAGGAGCCTTTCGCTGGAAACGGTCTAAGAAAACACGAAAGGGGCAACAGTAGCACAGCCACGTGGCACCCAAAAAATCTGAAACCTTCCTGCGCATCTACAGACCCTACTGCAACATCTGAGCATGCTTTTAGCATTTCGAATTACATACTCTAGGAGCCTTTCGTCGGAAACGGATTAAGAAAACATGAATGTGGCAACAGTGGCACAGCCACGTGGCGCCCGAAAAATCCGAAACATTTCTGCGCATCTACAGACCCCACTGCAACATTTGAGCATGGTTTTAGCGTTTCGAATTACATACCCTAGGAGCCTTTCGCTGGAAACGGTCTAAGAAATCACGAAAGTGGCAACGGTGGCAAAGCCACGTGGCACCCCAAAAATCCGAAACCTTCGTGCACATCCACAGACCCTACTGCAACATTTGAGCATGGTTTTAGGATTTCGAATTACATACCCTAGGAGCCTTTCGCTGAAACGTTCTAAGAAAACACGAAAGTGGCAACGGTGGCACAGCCACGTGGCACCCCAAAAATCCGAAACCTTCGTGCGCATCACAGACCCTACTGCAACATTTGAGCATGGTTTTAGGATTTCGAATTACATACCCTAGGAGCCTTTCGCCGGAAACGGTCTAATAGAACACAAAAGTGGCAACGGTGGCACAGCCACGTGGCACCTGAAAAATCCTAAACCTTTGTGCATATCTACAGACCCTACTGCAACATTTGAGCATGGCTTTAGCATTTCGAATTACATACCCGAGGAGCCTTTCGCCGGAAACGGTCTAATAGAACACAAAAGTGGCAACGGTGGCACAGCCACGTGGCAGCCGAAAATCCGAAACCTTTGTGTGCATCCACAGACCCTACTATAACATTTGAGCATGGTTTTAGCGTTTCGAATTACACACTCTAGGAGCCTTTCGGCGGAAACGGTCTAAGAAAACACGAAAGTGGCAACGGTGGCACCGCCACGTGGCACCTGAAAAATCTGAAACCTTCGTGCGCATCTGCAGACCCTACTGCAACATTTGAGCATGGTTTAAGCGTTTCGAATTACATACCCTAGGAACCTTTCGACGGAAACGGTTTAAGAAAACACGGAAGTAGCAACGGTGGCACAGCCACGTAGCACCCAAAAGATCCGAAACCTTCCTGCGCATTTACAGACCCTGCTGTAACATCTCTGCATGGTTTTAGGGTTTCGAATTACATACTCTCGGAGCCTTTCGCCGGAAACGGTCTAAGAAAACAGGCAAGTGGCAACGGTGGCACGGCCACGTGACACCTGAAAAATCCGAAACCTTCATGCGCATCTACAGACCCTACTGCAACATCTGAGCATGCTTTTAGCAATTCGAATTACATACTCTAGGAGCCTTTCGTCGGAAACGGTCTAAGAAAACATGAAAGTGGCAACAGTGGCAGAGCCACGTGGCACCTGAAAAATCCAAAACCTTTCTGCGCATCTACAGACCCCACTGCAACATTTGAGCATGGTTTTAGCGTTTCGAATTACATACCCTAGGAGCCTTTCGCTGGAAACGGTCTAAGACATCACGAAAGTGGTAACGGTGGCACAGCCACGTGGCACCCCAAAAATCCGAAACCTTCGTGCACATCCACAGACCCTACTGCAACATTTGAGCATGGTTTTAGGATTTCGAATTACATACCCTAGGAGCCTTTCGCTGAAACGGTCTAAGAAAACACGAAAGTGGCAACAGTGGCACAGCCACGTGGCACCCCAAAAATCCGAAACCTTCGTGCGCATCTACAGACCCTACTGCAACATTTGAGCATGGTTTTAGGATTTCGAATTACATACCCTAGGAGCCTTTCGCCGGAAACGGTCTAAGAAAACGCAAAAGTGGCAACGGTGGCACAGCCACTTGGCAGTTGAAAAATCTGAAACCTTCGTGCGCATCTACAGACTCCACTGAAACATTTGAGCATGGTTTTAGTGTTTCGAATAAGTACATACTCTAGGAGCCTTTCGTCGGAAACGGATTAAGAAAATATGAATGTGGCAACAGTGGCACAGCCACGTGGCACCCGAAAAATCCGAAACATTTCTGCGCATCTACAGACCCCACTGCAACATTTGACCATGGTTTTAGCGTTTCGAATTACATACCCTAGGAGCCTTTCGCTGGAAACGGTCTAAGAAATCACGAAAGTGGCAACGGTGGCAAAGCCACGTGGCACCCCAAAAATCCGAAACCTTCGTGCACATCCACAGACCCTACTGCAACATTTGAGCATGGTTTTAGGATTTCGAATTACATACCCTAGGAGCCTTTCGCTGAAACGGTCTAAGAAAACACGAAAGTGGCAACGGTGGCACAGCCACGTGGCACCCCAAAAATCCGAAACCTTCGTGCGCATCTACAGACCCTACTGCAACATTTGAGCATGGTTTTAGGATTTCGAATTACATACCCTAGGAGCCTTTCGCCGGAAACGGTCTAATAGAACACAAAAGTGGCAACGGTGGCACAGCCACGTGGCACCTGAAAAATCCTAAACCTTTGTGCATATCTACAGACCCTACTGCAACATTTGAGCATGGCTTTAGCATTTCGAATTACATACCCGAGGAGCCTTTCGCCGGAAACGGTCTAATAGAACACAAAAGTGGCAACAGTGGCACAGCCACGTGGCAGCCGAAAATCCGAAACCTTTGTGTGCATCCACAGACCCTACTATAACATCTGAGCATGGTTTTAGCGTTTCGAATTATACGCTCTAGGAGCCTTTCGGCGGAAACGGTCTAAGAAAACACGAAAGTGGCAACGGTGGCACCGCCACGTGGCACCTGAAAAATCTGAAACCTTCGTGCGCATCTGCAGACCCTACTGCAACATTTGAGCATGGTTTTAGCGTTTCGAATTACATACCCTAGGAGCCTTTCGCTGAAACGGTCTAAGAAAACACGAAAGTGGCAACAGTGGCACAGCCACGTGGCACCCCAAAAATCCGAAACCTTCGTGCGCATCTACAGACCCTACTGCAACATTTGAGCATGGTTTTAGGATTTCGAATTACATACCCTAGGAGCCTTTCGCCGGAAACGGTCTAAGAAAACGCAAAAGTGGCAACGGTGGCACAGCCACTTGGCAGTTGAAAAATCTGAAACCTTCGTGCGCATCTACAGACTCCACTGAAACATTTGAGCATGGTTTTAGTGTTTCGAATAAGTACATACCCTAGGAGCCTTTCGCTGGAAACGGTCTAAGAAAGCACGAAAGGGACAACAGTAGCACAGCCACGTGGCACCCAAAAAATCTGAAACCTTCCTGCGCATCTACAGACCCTACTGCAACATCTGAGCATGCTTTTAGCATTTCGAATTACATACTCTAGGAGCCTTTCGTCGGAAACGGTCTAAGAAAACATGAATGTGGCAACAGTGGCACAGCCACGTGGCACCCGAAAAATCCGAAACATTTCTGCGCATCTACAGACCCCACTGCAACATTTGAGCATGGTTTTAGCGTTTCGAATTACATACCCTAGGAGCCTTTCGCTGGAAACGGTCTAAGAAATCACGAAAGTGGCAACGGTGGCAAAGCCACGTGGCACCCCAAAAATCCGAAACCTTCGTGCACATCCACAGACCCTACTGCAACATTTGAGCATGGTTTTAGGATTTCGAATTACATACCCTAGGAGCCTTTCGCTGAAACGGTCTAAGAAAACAGGCAAGTGGCAACGGTGGCACGGCCACGTGACACCTGAAAAATCCGAAACCTTCATGCGCATCTACAGACCCCATTGCAACATTTAAGCATGATTTTAGCGCTTCAAATTACACACCCTAGGAGCCTTTCGCCGGAAAGGGTCTAAGAAAACACGAAAGTGGCAACGGTGGCACAGCCACATCGGAGCTAAAAAATCCGAAACCTTCGTGCGCATCTACAGAGCACACTGCAACATTTGAGCATGGCTTTAGTGTTTCGAATAAGTACATACCCTAGGAGCCTTTCGCTGGAAACGGTCTAAGAAAACACGAAAGGGGCAACAGTAGCACAGCCACGTGGCACCCAAAAAATCTGAAACCTTCCTGCGCATCTACAGACCCTACTGCAACATCTGAGCATGCTTTTAGCATTTCGAATTACATACTCTAGGAGCCTTTCGTCGGAAACGGATTAAGAAAACATGAATGTGGCAACAGTGGCACAGCCACGTGGCACCCGAAAAATCCGAAACATTTCTGCGCATCTACAGACCCCACTGCAACATTTGAGCATGGTTTTAGCGTTTCGAATTACATACCCTAGGAGCCTTTCGCTGGAAACGGTCTAAGAAATCACGAAAGTGGCAACGGTGGCAAAGCCACGTGGCACCCCAAAAATCCGAAACCTTCGTGCACATCCACAGACCCTACTGCAACATTTGAGCATGGTTTTAGGATTTCGAATTACGTACCCTAGGAGCCTTTCGCTGAAACGGTCTAAGAAAACACGAAAGTGGCAACGGTGGCACAGCCACGTGGCACCCCAAAAATCCGAAACCTTCGTGCGCATCTACAGACCCTACTGCAACATTTGAGCATGGTTTTAGGATTTCGAATTACATACCCTAGGAGCCTTTCGCCGGAAACGGTCTAATAGAACACAAAAGTGGCAACGGTGGCACAGCCACGTGGCACCTGAAAAATCCTAAACCTTTGTGCATATCTACAGACCCTACTGCAACATTTGAGCATGGCTTTAGCATTTCGAATTACATACCCGAGGAGCCTTTCGCCGGAAACGGTCTAACAGAACACAAAAGTGGCAATGGTGGCACAGCCACGTGGCAGCCGAAAATCCGAAACCTTTGTGTGCATCCACAGACCCTACTATAACATCTGAGCATGGTTTTAGCGTTTCGAATTACACACTCTAGGAGCCTTTCGGCGGAAACGGTCTAAGAAAACACGAAAGTGGCAACGGTGGCACCGCCACGTGGCACCTGAAAAATCTGAAACCTTCGTGCGCATCTGCAGACCCTACTGCAACATTTGAGCATGGTTTTAGCGTTTCAAATTACATACCCTAGGAACCTTTCGACGGAAACGGTCTAAGAAAACACGGAAGTAGCAACGGTGGCACAGCCACGTAGCACCCAAAAGATCCGAAACCTTCCTGCGCATTTACAGACCCTGCTGTAACATCTCTGCATGGTTTTAGGGTTTCGAATTACATACTCTCGGAGCCTTTCGCCGGAAACGGTCTAAGAAAACAGGCAAGTGGCAACGGTGGCACGGCCACGTGACACCTGAAAAATCCGAAACCTTCATGCGCATCTACAGACCCTACTGCAACATCTGAGCATGCTTTTAGCAATTCGAATTACATACTCTAGGAGCCTTTCGTCGGAAACGGTCTAAGAAAACATGAAAGTGGCAACAGTGGCAGAGCCACGTGGCACCTGAAAAATCCAAAACCTTTCTGCGCATCTACAGACCCCACTGCAACATTTGAGCATGGTTTTAGCGTTTCGAATTACATACCCTAGGAGCCTTTCGCTGGAAACGGTCTAAGAAATCACGAAAGTGGTAACGGTGGCACAGCCACGTGGCACCCCAAAAATCCGAAACCTTCGTGCGCATCTACAGACCCTACTGCAACATTTGAGCATGGTTTTAGGATTTCGAATTACATACCCTAGGAGCCTTTCGCCGGAAACGGTCTAAGAAAACGCAAAAGTGGCAACGGTGGCACAGCCACTTGGCAGTTGAAAAATCTGAAACCTTCGTGCTTATCTACAGACTCCTCTGAAACATTTGAGCATGGTTTTAGTGTTTCGAATAAGTACATACCCTAGGAGCCTTTCGCTGGAAACGGTCTAAGAAAGCACGAAAGGGGCAACAGTAGCACAGCCACGTGGCACCCAAAAATTCTGAAACCTTCCTGCGCATCTACAGACCCTACTGCAACATCTGAGCATGCTTTTAGCATTTCGAATTACATACTCTAGGAGCCTTTCGTCGGAAACGGTCTAAGAAAACATGAATGTGGCAACAGTGGCACAGCCACGTGGCACCCGAAAAATCCGAAACAGTTCTGCGCATCTACAGACCCCACTGCAACATTTGAGCATGGTTTTAGCGTTTCGAATTACATACCCTAGGAGCCTTTCGCTGGAAACGGTCTAAGAAATCACGAAAGTGGCAACGGTGGCAAAGCCACGTGGCACCCCAAAAATCCGAAACCTTCGTGCACATCCACAGACCCTACTGCAACATTTGAGCATGGTTTTAGGATTTCGAATTACATACCCTAGGAGCCTTTCGCTGAAACGGTCTAAGAAAACACGAAAGTAGAAACGGTGGCACAGCCACGCAGCACACTAAAGATCCGAAACCTTCCTGCGCATTAACAGACCCTGCTGTAACATCTCTGCATGGTTTTAGGGTTTCGAATTACATAGTCTCGGAGCCTTTCGCCGGAAACGGTCTAAGAAAACAGGCAAGTGGCAACGGTGGCACGGCCATGTGACACCTGAAAAATCCGAAACCGTCATGCGCATCTACAGACCCCATTGCAACATTTAAGCATGGTTTTAGCGTTTCGAATTACACACCCTAGGAGCCTTTCGCCGGAAAGGGTCTAAGAAAACACGAAAATGGCAACGGTGGCACAGCCACATCGCAGCTGAAAAATCCGAAACCTTCGTGCGCATCTACAGAGCACACAGCAACATTTGAGCATGGCTTTAGTGTTTCGAATAAGTACATACCCTAGGAGCCTTTCGCTGGAAACGGTCTAAGAAAACACGAAAGGGGCAACAGTAGCACAGCCACGTGGCACCCAAAAAATCTGAAACCTTCCTGCGCATCTACAGACCCTACTGTAACATCTGAGCATGCTTTTGGCATTTCGAATTACATACTCTAGGAGCCTTTCGTCGGAAACGGTCTAAGAAAACATGAATGTGGCAACAGTGGCACAGCCACGTGGCACCCGAAAAATCCGAAACATTTCTGCGCATCTACAGACCCCACTGCAACATTTGAGCATGGTTTTAGCGTTTCGAATTACATACCCTAGGAGCCTTTCGCTGGAAACGGTCTAAGAAATCACGAAAGTGGCAACGGCGGCAAAGCCACGTGGCACCCCAAAAATCCGAAACCTTCGTGCACATCCTTAGACCCTACTGCAACATTTGAGCATGGTTTTAGCATTTCGAATTACATACCCTAGGAGCTTTTCGCTGAAACGGTCTAAGAAAACACGAAAGTGGCACCGGTGGCACAGCCACGTGGCACCCCAAAAATCCGAAACCTTCGTGCGCATCTACAGACCCTACTGCAACATTTGAGCATGGTTTTAGGATTTCGAATTACATACCCTAGGAGCCTTTCGCCGGAAACGGTCTAATAGAACACAAAAGTGGCAACGGTGGCACAGCCACGTGGCAGCCGAAAATCCGAAACCTTTGTGTGCATCTACAGACCCTACTGTAACATCTGAGCATGGTTTTAGCGTTTCGAATTACACACTCTAGGAGCCTTTCGGCGGAAAGGGTCTAAGAAAACACGAAAGTGGCAACGGTGGCACCGCCACGTGGCACCTGAAAAATCTGAAACCTTCGTGCGCATCTGCAGACCCTACTGCAACATTTGAGCATGGTTTTAGGATTTCGAATTACATACCCTAGGAGCCTTTCGCCGGAAACGGTCTAATAGAACACAAAAGTGGCAACGGTGGCACCGCCACGTGGCACCTGAAAAATCTGAAACCTTCGTGCGCATCTGCAGACCATACTGCAACATTTGAGCATGGTTTTAGCGTTTCGATTTACATACCCTAGGAACCTTTCGACGGAAACGGACTAAGAAAACACGGAAGTACCAACGGTGGCACAGCCACGTAGCACCCAAAAGATCCGAAACCTTCGTGCGCATTTACAGACCCTGCTGTAACATCTCTGCGTGGTTTTAGGGTTTCGAATTACATACTCTCGGAGCCTTTCGCCGGAAACGGTCTAAGAAAACAGGCAAGTGGCAACGGTGGCACGGCCACGTGACACCTGAAAAATCCGAAACCTTCATGCGCATCTACAGACCCCATTGCAACATTTAAGCATGATTTTAGCGCTTCGAATTACACACCCTAGGAGCCTTTCGCCGGAAAGAGTCTAAGAAAACACGAAAGTGGCAACGGTGGCACAACCACATCGGAGCTGAAAAATCCGAAACCTTCGTGCGCATCTACAGAGCACACTGCAACATTTGAGCATGGCTTTAGTGTTTCGAATAAGTACATACCCTAGGAGCCTTTCGCTGGAAACGGTCTAAGAAAACACGAAAGGGGCAACAGTAGCACAGCCACGTGGCACCAAAAAATCTGAAACCTTCATGCGCATCTACAGACCCTACTGCAACATCTGAGCATGCTTTTAGCATTTCGAATTACATACTCTAGGAGCCTTTCGTCGGAAACGGTCTAAGAAAACATGAATGTGGCAACAGTGGCACAGCCACGTGGCACCCGAAAAATCCGAAACATTTCTGCGCATCTACAGACCCCACTGCAACATTTGAGCATGGTTTTAGCGTTTCGAATTACATACCCTAGGTGCCTTTCGCTGGAAACGGTCTAAGAAATCACGAAAGTGGCAACGGTGGCAAAGCCACGTGGCACCCCAAAAATCCGAAACCTTCGTGCACATCCACAGACCCTACTGCAACATTTGAGCATGGTTTTAGGATTTCGAATTACATACCCTAGGAGCCTTTCGCCGGAAACGGTCTAATAGAACACAAAAGTGGCAACGGTGGCACAGCCACGTGGCACCTGAAAAATCCTAAACCTTTGTGCATATCTACAGACCCTACTGCAACATTTGAGCATGGCTTTAGCATTTCGAATTACATACCCGAGGAGCCTTTCGCCGGAAACGGTCTAATAGAACACAAAAGTGGCAACGGTGGCACAGCCACGTGGCAGCCGAAAATCCGAAACCTTTGTGTGCATCTACAGACCCTACTGTAACATCTGAGCATGGTTTTAGCGTTTCGAATTACACACTCTAGGAGCCTTTCGGCGGAAACGGTCTAAGAAAACACGAAAGTGGCAACGGTGGCAACGGTGGCACCGCCACGTGGCACCTGAAAAATCTGAAACCTTCGTGCGCATCTGCATACCCTACTGCAACATTTGAGCATGGTTTTAGCGTTTCGAATTACATACCCTAGGAACCTTTCGACGGAAACGGTCTAAGAAAACACGGAAGTAGCAACGGTGGCACAGCCACGTAGCACCCAAAAGATCCGAAACCTTCCTGCGCATTTACAGACCCTGCTGTAACATCTCTGCATGGTTTTAGGGTTTCGAATTACATACTCTCGGAGCTTTTCGCCGGAAACGGTCTAAGAAAACAGGCAAGTGGCAACGGTGGCACGGCCACGTGACACCTGAAAAATCCGAAACCTTCAAGCGCATCTACAGACCCTACTGCAACATCTGAGCATGCTTTTAGCATTTCGAATTACATACTCTAGGAGCCTTTCGTCGGAAACGGTCTAAGAAAACATGAAAGTGGCAGCAGTGGCAGAGCCACGTGGCACCTGAAAAATCCGAAACCTTTGTGCGCATCTACAGACCCCACTGCAACATTTGAGCATGGTTTTAGCGTTTCGAATTACATACGCTAGGAGCCTTTCGCTGAAACGGTCTAAGAAAACACGAAAGTGGCAACAGTGGCACAGCCACGTGGCACCCCAAAAATCCGGAACCTTCGTGCGCATCTACAGACCCTACTGCAACATTTGAGCATGGTTTTAAGATTTCGAATTACATACCCTAGGAGCCTTTCGCCGGAAACGGTCTAAGAAAACGCAAAAGTGGCAACGGTGGCACAGCCACTTGGCAGTTGAAAAATCTGAAACCTTCGTGCGCATCTACAGACCCCACTGAAACATTTGAGCATGGTTTTAGCGTTTCGAATTACATACCCTAGGAGCCTTTCACCTGAAAGTGTCTAAGAAAACACGAAAGGGGCAACGGTGGCACAGCCACGTGGCAGCTGAAAAATCCGAAACCTTCGTGCGCATCTACAGACCCCACTGCAACATTTGAGCATGGTTTTAGCGCTTTGAATTACATACTCTAGGAGCCTTTCGACGGAAACGGTCTAAGAAAACATGAAAGTGGCAACAGTAGCACAGCCACGTGGCACCTGAAAAATCTGAAACCTTCGTGCACATCTACAGACCCTACTGCAACATTTGAGCATGGTTTTAGCGTTTCGAATTACATACCCTAGGAGCCTTTTTCTGGAAACGGTCTAAGAAATCTCGAAAGTGGCAACGGTGGCACAGCCACGTGGTACCCAAAAAATCCGAAACCTTCGTGCACATCCACAGACCCTACTGCAACCTTTGAGCATGGTTTTAGGATTTCGAATTACATACCCTAGGAGCCTTTCGCCGGAAACAGTCTAAGAAAACGCAAAAGTGGCAACAGTGGCACAGCCACTTGGCAGCTGAAAAATCTGAAACCTTCGTGCGCATATACAGACCCTACTGCAACATTTGAGCATGGTTTTAGCATTTCGAATTACATACATGTACCCTGGGAGCCTTTCGCCGGAAACGGTCTAAGAAAACACGAAAGTGGCAACGGTGGCACAGCCAAGTGGCACCCGAAAAATCCGAAACCTTCGTGCACATCTACATACCCTACTGCAACATCTGAGCATAGTTTTAACATTTCAAATTACATACTCTAGGAGCTTTTTCGCCAGAAACGGTCTAAGAAAACACGAAAGCAAAACGGTGGCACCGCCACGTGGCACCTAAAACATCTGAAACCTTTGTAGGCATCTACAGACCCCACTGCAACATTTGAGCATGCGTTTAGCATTTCGAATTACATACCTTAGAAGCCTTTCTCCGGAAACGGTCTAAGAAAACACAAAAGTGGCAAACGATGGCACAGCCACGTGGCACCCGAAAAATTCAAAACCTTCGTGCACATCTACAGACCCTACTGCAACATCTGAGCATGGTTTTAGCGTTTCGAATTGCATACTCTAGGAGCTTTTCTCTGGAAACGATCTAAGAAGTTATGAAAGTGGCAATGGAGGCACAGCCACGTGGCACCTGAAAAATCCTAAACCTTCGTGCGCATCTACAGACCCTACTGCAACATTTAAGCATGGTTTTAGCATTTCGAATCACATACCCTGGAGCCTTTCGCCAGAAATGGTCAAAGAAAACACGAAAATGGCTACGGTGACACAGCCACATGGCATCTGTAAAATCCGAAACCTTTGTGCGCATTTACAGACCATACTGCAACATTTGAGCATGGTTTTAGGATTTCGAATTACATACCCTAGGAGCCTTTCGCCGGAAACGGTCTAATAGAACACAAAAGTGGCAATGGTGCCACAGCCACGTGGCACCTGAAAAATCCTAAACCTTTGTGCATATCTACAGACCCTACTGCAACATTTGAGCATAGCTTTAGCATTTCTAATTACTTACCCGAGGAGCCTTTCGCCGGAAACGGTCTAAAAGAACACAAAAGTGGCAACGGTGGCACAGCCACGTGGCACCCGAAAATCCGAAACCTTTGTGTGCATCTACAGACCCTACTGTAACATCTGAGCATGATTTTAGCGTTTCGAATTACACACTCTAGGAGCCTTTCGGCGGAAACGGTCTAAGAAAACACGAAAGTGGCAACGGTGGCACCGCCACGTGGCACCTGAAAAATCTGAAACCTTCGTGCGCATCTGCAGACCCTACTGCAACATTTGAGCATGGTTTTAGCGTTTCGATTTACATACCCTAGGAACCTTTCGACGGAAACGGTCTAAGAAAACACGGAAGTACCAACGGTGGCACAGCCACGTAGCACCCAAAAGATCCGAAACCTTCGTGCGCATTTACAGACCCTGCTGTAACATCTCTGCGTGGTTTTAGGGTTTCGAATTACATACTCTCGGAGCCTTTCGCCGGAAACGGTCTAAGAAAACAGGCAAGTGGCAACGGTGGCACGGCCACGTGACACCTGAAAAATCCGAAACCTTCATGCGCATCTACAGACCCCATTGCAACATTTAAGCATGATTTTAGCGCTTCGAATTACACACCCTAGGAGCCTTTCGCCGGAAAGAGTCTAAGAAAACACGAAAGTGGCAACGGTGGCACAGCCACATCGGAGCTGAAAAATCCGAAACCTTCGTGCGCATCTACAGAGCACACTGCAACATTTGAGCATGGCCTTCGTGTTTCGAATAAGTACATACCCTAGGAGCCTTTCGCTGGAAACGGTCTAAGAAAACACGAAAGGGGCAACAGTAGCACAGCCACGTGGCACCAAAAAATCTGAAACCTTCATGCGCATCTACAGACCCTACTGCAACATCTGAGCATGCTTTTAGCATTTCGAATTACATACTCTAGGAGCCTTTCGTCGGAAACGGTCTAAGAAAACATGAATGTGGCAACAGTGGCACAGCCACGTGGCACCCGAAAAATCCGAAACATTTCTGCGCATCTACAGACCCCACTGCAACATTTGAGCATGGTTTTAGCGTTTCGAATTACATACCCTAGGTGCCTTTCGCTGGAAACGGTCTAAGAAATCACGAAAGTGGCAACGGTGGCAAAGCCACGTGGCACCCCAAAAATCCGAAACCTTCGTGCACATCCACAGACCCTACTGCAACATTTGAGCATGGTTTTAGGATTTCGAATTACATACCCTAGGAGCCTTTCGCTGAAACGGTCTAAGAAAACACGAAAGTGGCAACGGTGGCACAGCAACGTGGCACCCCAAAAATCCGAAACCTTCGTGCGCATCTACAGACCCTACTGCAACATTTGAGCATGGTTTTAGGATTTCGAATTACATATCCTAGGAGCCTTTCGCCGGAAACGGTCTAATAGAACACAAAAGTGGCAACGGTGGCACAGCCACGTGGCACCTGAAAAATCCTAAACCTTTGTGCATATCTACAGACCCTACTGCAACATTTGAGCATGGCTTTAGCATTTCGAATTACATACCCGAGGAGCCTTTCGCCGGAAACGGTCTAATAGAACACAAAAGTGGCAACGGTGGCACAGCCACGTGGCAGCCGAAAATCCGAAACCTTTGTGTGCATCCACAGACCCTACTGTAACATCTGAGCATGGTTATAGCGTTTCGAATTACACACTCTAGGAGCCTTTCGGCGGAAACGGTCTAAGAAAACACGAAAGTGGCAACGGTGGCACCGCCACGTGGCACCTGAAAAATCTGAAACCTTCGTGCGCATCTGCATACCCTACTGCAACATTTGAGCATGGTTTTAGCGTTTCGAATTACATACCCTAGGAACCTTTCGACGGAAACGGTCTAAGAAAACACGGAAGTAGCAACGGTGGCACAGCCACGTAGCACCCAAAAGATCCGAAACTTTCCTGCGCATTTACAGACCCTGCTGTAACATCTCTGCATGGTTTTAGGGTTTCGAATTACATACTCTCGGAGCTTTTCGCCGGAAACGGTCTAAGAAAACAGGCAAGTGGCAACGGTGGCACGGCCACGTGACACCTGAAAAATCCGAAACCTTCAAGCGCATCTACAGACCCTACTGCAACATCTGAGCATGCTTTTAGCATTTCGAATTACATACTCTAGGAGCCTTTCGTCGGAAACGGTCTAAGAAAACATGAAAGTGGCAGCAGTGGCAGAGCCACGTGGCACCTGAAAAATCCGAAACCTTTGTGCGCATCTACAGACCCCACTGCAACATTTGAGCATGGTTTTAGCGTTTCGAATTACATACCCTAGGAGCCTTTCGCTGGAAACGGTCTAAGAAATCACGAAAGTGGTAACGGTGGCACAGCCACGTGGCACCCCAAAAATCCGAAACCTTCGTGCACATCCACAGACCCTACTGCAACATTTGAGCATGGTTTTAGGATTTCGAATTACATACGCTAGGAGCCTTTCGCTGAAACGGTCTAAGAAAACACGAAAGTGGCAACAGTGGCACAGCCACGTGGCACCCCAAAAATCCGGAACCTTCGTGCGCATCTACAGACCCTACTGCAACATTTGAGCATGGTTTTAAGATTTCGAATTACATACCCTAGGAGCCTTTCGCCGGAAACGGTCTAAGAAAACGCAAAAGTGGCAACGGTGGCACAGCCACTTGGCAGTTGAAAAATCTGAAACCTTCGTGCGCATCTACAGACCCCACTGAAACATTTGAGCATGGTTTTAGCGTTTCGAATTACATACCCTAGGAGCCTTTCACCTGAAAGGGTCTAAGAAAACACGAAAGGGGCAACGGTGGCGTGGCAGCTGAAAAATCCGAAACCTTCGTGCGCATCCTCAGACCCCACTGCAACATTTGAGCATGGTTTTAGCGCTTTGAATTACATACTCTAGGAGCCTTTCGACGGAAACGGTCTAAGAAAACATGAAAGTGGCAACAGTAGCACAGCCACGTGGCACCTGAAAAATCTGAAACCTTCCTGCGCATCTACAGACCCTACTGCAACATCTGAGCATGGTTTTAGCGTTTCGAATTACATACTCTAGGAGCCTTTCGTCGGAATCGGTCTAAGAAAACATGAATGTGGCAACAGTGGCACAGCCACGTGGCACCTGAAAAATCCGAAACATTTCTGCGCATCTACAGACCCCACTGCAACATTTGAGCATGGTTTTAGCGTTTCGAATTACATACCCTAGGAGCCTTTCGCTGGAAACGGTCTAAGAAATCTCGAAAGTGGCAACGATGGCAAAGCCACGTGGCAGCCCAAAAATCCGAAACCTTCGTGCACATCCACAGACCCTACTGCAACATTTGAGCATGGTTTTAGGATTTCGAATTACATACCCTAGGAGCCTTTCGCTGAAACGGTCTAAGAAAACACGAAAGTGGCAACGGTGGCACAGCCACGTGGCACCCCAAAAATCCGAAACCTTCGTGCGCATCTACAGACCCTACTGCAACATTTGAGCATGGTTTTAGGATTTCGAATTACGTACCCTAGGAGCCTTTCGCCGGAAACGGTCTAATAGAACACAAAAGTGGCAACGGTGGCACAGCCACGTGGCACCTGAAAAATCCTAAGCCTTTGTGCATATCTACAGACCCTATTGCAACATTTGAGCATGGCTTTAGCATTTCGAATTACATACCCGAGGAGCCTTTCGCCGGAAACGTTCTAATAGAACACAAAAGTGGCAACGGTGGCACAGCCACGTGGCAGCCGAAAATCCGAATCCTTTGTGTGCATCTACAGACCCTACTGTGACATCTGAGCATGGTTTTAGCGTTTCGAATTACACACTCTAGGAGCCTTTCGGCGGAAATGGTCTAAGAAAACACGAAAGTGGCAACGGTGGCACCGCCACGTGGCACCTGAAAAATCCGAAACCTTCGTGCGCATCTGCAGACCCTACTGCAACATTTGAGCATGGTTTTAGCGTTTCGAATTACATACCCTAGGAACCTTTCGACGGAAACGGTCTAAGAAAACACGGAAGTAGCAACGGTGGCACAGCCACGTAGCACCCAAAAGATCCGAAACCTTCCTGCGCATTTACAGACCCTGCTGTAACATCTCTGCATGGTTTTAGGGTTTCGAATTACATACTCTCGGAGCCTTTCGCCGGAAACGGTCTAAGAAAACAGGCAAGTGGCAACGGTGGCACGGCCACGTGACACCTGAAAAATCCGAAACCTCCATGCGCATCTACAAACCCCATTGCAACATTTAAGCATGGTGTTAGCGTTTCGAATTACACATCCTAGGAGCCTTTCGCCAGAAAGGGTCTAAGAAAACACGAAAGTGGCAACGGTGGCACAGCCACATCGCAGCTGAAAAATCCGAAACCTTCGTGCGCATCTACAGAGCACACTGCAACATTTGAGCATGGCTTTAGTGTTTCGAATAAGTACATACCCTAGGAGCCTTTCGCTGGAAACGGTCTAAGAAAACACGAAATGGGCAACAGTAGCACAGCCACCTGGCACCCAAAAAATCTGAAACTTTCGTGCGCATCATCAGGCCCTACTGCAACATCTGAGCATACTTTTAGCATTTTGAATTACATACTCTGGGAGCCTTTCGTCGGAAACGGTCTAAGAAAACATGAAAGTGGCAACAGTAGCACAGCCACGTGGCAGCTGAAAAATCTGAAACCTTCGTGCACATCTACAGACCCTACTGCAACATTTGAGTATGGTTTTAGCGTTTCGAATTACATACCCGAGAAGCCTTTCGGTTGAAACGGTCTAAGAAATCACGAAAGTGGCAACGGTGGCTCAGCCACGTGGCACCCCAAAAATCCGAAACCTTCGTGCACATCCACAGACCCTACTGCAACATTTGAGCATGGTTTTAGGATTTCGAATTACATACCCTACGAGCCTTTCGCCGAAAACAGTCTAAGAAAATGCAAAAGTGGCAACGGTGGCACAGTCACTTGGCAGCTGAAAAATCTGAAACCTTCATGCGCATCTACAGACCCCACTGAAACATTTGAGCATGGTTTTAGCATTTCGAATTACATACCCTAGGAGCCTTTCATCGGAAAGGGTCTAAGAAAACACGAAAGTGGCAACGGTGGCACAGCCACGTGGCAGCTGAAAAATCTGAAACCTTCGTGTGCATCTACGGACCCCACAGCAACATTTGAGTATGGTTTTAGTGTTTCGAATTACATACCCTAGGAGCCTTTCGCTGGAAACAGTTAAAGAAAACACGAAAGTGGTAACAGTAGCACAGCCACTTTGCACCCCAAAAAATACGAAACCTTCGTATACATCTGCAGACCCTACTGCAACATTTGAGCATGGTTTTAGCATTTCGACTTACATACCCTAGGAGCCTTTCACTGGAAACGGTCTAAGAAAACATGAAAGTGGCAACGGTGGCACAGCCACGTGGCACCCAAAAAATCCAAAACCTTCATGCACATCTACAGACCCTACTGCAACATCTGAGCATGGTTTTAGGATTTTGAATTACATACCCTAGGAGCCTTTCACCGGAAACCATCAAAGAAAACACAAAAGTGGCAAAGGTGGCACAGCCGCTTGGCAGCTGAAAAATTCGAAACCTTCGTGCGCATCTACAGACTCCACTGAAACATTTGAGCATGGTTTTAGCGTTTCAAATTACATACCCTAAGAGCCTTTCGCCGGAAATGGTGTAAGAAAATATGAAAGTGGCAATGGTGGCACAACCACGTGGCACCTGAAAATTCTGAAACCTTCGTGCACATCTACAGATCATTTAGCAACACCCTAGTGCAGTTATAGAACTCTGAATTACATAGGTTGGGATTATTCGAAAGAAAAGTGAAAAATTAGCGCATTTTTCAAGTGGCTCCACAGAAGCCACCTGGTGGCGCAAAACTTTAAAAGTGGCATTTTTGGATTGCACAGACCCTATTGAACAACTGTAGAAAGTTACAGCGTTTCGAATTACAAAACCGGACGTACGGAAGTACAGACATACGGAAGTACGGATGTATGGATGGAGATCACGACAATATCCCCACATTTTTTAAAATGCGGGGATAATTACATATTCCAGGAGCCTTTCGTCGAAAACGGTCTAAGAAAGCATGAAAGTGGCAACAGTGGCACAGCCACGTAGCACCTGAAAAATCCAAAACCTTCGCTCGCATCTACAGACCCTACTGCAACATTTGAGCATGGTTTTAGCGTTTTGAATTACATACCCTAGGAGCCTTTCGCTGGAAACGGTCTAAAAACACGAAAGTGGCAATGGTGGCACAGCCACATGGCACCCCAAAAATCTGAAACCTTCGTGTGCATCTACAGACCCAACTGCAACATTTGAGCATGGTTTTAGGATTTCGAATTACATACCCTAGGAGCCTTTCACCAGAAACAGTCTAAGAAAATGCAAAAGTGGCAATGGTGGCACAGCCACTTGACAGCTGAAAAATCCAAAACCTTCGTGTGCATCTACATTTCAAATTACATACCCTAGGAGCCTTTCACTGGAAAATGTGAAAGTGGCAACGGTGGCACAGCCAGGTGGCACAGCCAGGTGGCAGCTGAAAAATCCGAAACCTTTGTGCACATCTACAGACCCCACTACAACATTTGAGCATGGTTTTAGCGTTTCGAATAGTGTAAGAAAAATCAGCCAGTAGTGTAATAACCAGTAGTGTAATTAACTTAACCAGTAGTGTAATAAACATCCATGAAAATCAACAATTTTTCAACAAAATTTGAAAACATTTTGAGGTGGTACAAATCATAGTTGATTGATTGATTTATTTATTTTGCAATATACAAAGATAGAGATGTACACACATGATGACAAAAAAACAAAAAACAAAAAAAGTTGGCACAAAGTACATGCATATTGCAAGGAGATGGCATAGTCTCTTGGACTGTCTTCCTGTCACCCCCGCGATCTGAAGAAGAGAACATACATACATAGGTCAACAACATATTTACACAGTTTTGATATTGTGCAATTTTTTTGCCGATGGTCCAGGAGTATATGACTGTGCAGTTAGCTTTAGTTCTTTTTTTTTTTTTGGTAGGATCCAGGGACTTATTATTTTTTAATTTTTTTAATTTTTTTAATTTTTTTTTTAATGGGAGGTTAAAGGTTAATATCACATTTTAAGGATTGTCCTGATGTTTTATTCAGAGCTAAATAAAGTTGTCTTGTTTCAATTCATTGGGGCGTGCCTTTTGGCACTCTCCAACAAAGTGCAATGAACGATTTTATTTTAACACATAATCCTACCATTCGACGGTAGCATGCAATAAATGTTTGTGTTACACCAGTGTAATAAAAGTAAAAAAAGGCCACAAATGGAACATCAGCATGTTGATGTATAATCTCTGAAAAGAGAATCTCAAACGTGCTTCCATCCAATATCGAAAACTTGATTGACTCGTCAAGCAGATCACATCTGCAACTCGCTAATGCCTGTCGCAGATGAAATCCACTTGACTCGCCTTCCAAACCTCAACACTAGAGGGGAACGCATCAGTGATCCTCTTTGTCATGCGCAATTAACCTTGTACACAATCACTGCATTTGGGATTGCTACATTTCACTTCCTCTTGATATTCATCAAGTATTTTATTAACTAGATGTTTCTTAAAGCTTGCTCTGCTAGGAATTCTTCTTATTTCATCGTCAATACCAGACCATATATGAATAAATGAGAAAACAGGCAGTTCTGCGGAAAAGGTGGTCTTTGGTGTTTTACACGTCAATTCCCCAAATTGTCGAGTGCCACACTCAGATATCATAAAATAATCTTGAAACGAAGCTGGTAGTCTGAGGAAGTGCCAATCATGAATGAACAAGGAAACGTACAATTTGTAGAGATCGTTAAACTTAAGAATACTTTCTTTTTTGAAAAGGGGATCTGTATGGCTGTTATAGTTCTTGTTGCAAATAATTCTGATTGCTCTCTTCTGTAATTTGAACAAATGGTCGGTTGCTGCATGACCCCAGATTTGTATTCCATATAACAAGTGGCTGTGAACGAGTGAAAAGTATATGGATTTTAATGCGCGTTTGGAAATCGTTCTTTCAAGTTTATTCATGCAATATATAATGTGTGAGACTTTGGAGCAAAGTGAGTCAATATGACTAGTGAATTTTAAATTTTCATCCATTAATATTCCTAAAAAAGAGACAGTATTTTTTGATTCGCGGTTCCCTACAGACCCCAAGGGTTGTCCATTGATTTTTAATTTTATCTGCTTAATCTTGTGTTCATTTTTAGGAGGATGCAGGAGCATGTAATTA
Source organism: Pictodentalium vernedei (assembly GCA_031216915.1). Classification (NCBI taxonomy): domain Eukaryota; kingdom Metazoa; phylum Mollusca; class Scaphopoda; order Dentaliida; family Dentaliidae; genus Pictodentalium; species Pictodentalium vernedei. Next base: position 628,068,366 of record CM062296.1, on the reverse strand, counting down.
CTTTTGTCAATGTTAATTTTGAGATGATTGGCGGAACACCATTTATACAAGTTATTTAGTTGCATGTTGGCTTGATTTTGTAAGATTGCCATGTCAGATCCATTGGCTTGGAGCGTGGTGTTGTCAGCAAATGATAGTGTTTTCATAGATGTAGCTTTGTCAATAGTTTGCGTACAGCTTATCGATTTTTAATCATTTTATCATACATTTAAATGCGTTTTGCATGTCAAGCATTATTTCGTGTGTTCAATACGGCGAGGAAAGGCATTTTTATGATTTTTATGTGATGTGTGTGTTTTCTGGTGTTTAATGTCACTTTCTGCATTTCAGTATGTGTGCCAGAGGAATCTAAATACCACATTTCACTTGTAGCCAATTGTGATGTTTTCACATCTCTTGAATAGCTATGGAAATTCTGCAAAAATTCTCTATAAGGATATAGATCTGTATTGGTGGTGATAACATTGCCATTCAATGTGACATCAATTTTGCTATAAACATACTATGAAAAAAATTATTAATGGAAGCAGTTTGTGTAAATGGAGCCAAAGCACACCCATCTTGTTTTGTAATTTTAAATTGAACTTCAAGTGTAGATGCTGCAAGATCTCACCACTTGGTTGTTTGTCTTGGAATTGAAAGTTCGATTGGTGAAGAATTGTTTAAAGATGCTATTGGAAATTGTTCGATATCACCAATATTTTCTAAACCATTTGATGTCTTCCTCTATTAGAAAATTTCTTAGAATGACTTACTGCTTTTCATTTTCATCTTTTTTTTATACCTAAAGCAGATTCACTCGCTGGTTTCAAAAGATCTTTTCCATGAGTGCATAAAATTTCTTTAGGTACTTTACATTTTCCTAAAAGTACTTTTGCCATCTGTATACCATGTTTCAAACCTTCTCTCTTTAAAGTTTGAAATGCATTTTTGCTATTGGTTTTACAAATGGTACAGCTGAAAAATATAACCTAATTCATATCCATTTGACATGGTATACCTTGATATACTGGCATCATTTTTATAAATGTAATTTGTTCTGCTCTCTAAAATGCAACTTTGCTACAGTCTTACCACTGACAAACTGAATAGGTTTACCAGTCTTTCCATTTATATTTATACTAATCTGATCAAAATAAGATTTTGATACTGGTTATAATGTACATTATCAAATTCTTTGTGAATATGTTGACATTCTTTTCATAATTCAAATGTTATTACTTATAAAATAAGTGCTTCAGTATCACCTAAAAATGTATAATTTGCAATATCCGAATAAATAAAAATTTGAGTGAAATCAAAATTTAAATCTCCATTATATTTAAAAGCATCTCTTGCTATGTTAGGAAAAATGACAGGAAAAATATTTTTACGTCCCAATTTTTGTTATAAACTTTGTGACATTTCAATACCCACTTTTCCAATACTATTTCCTACTATTTTTACACAGCCTTCGAGATGTGACTATCTAACATGAAATGATACATCAAATGTTTTAAATATATATCCAAGTTTTTCTTGAATTTCTAATTGCACTGCATCTATGACATGACCGCCATTTGCATTAGCACCTGGTAAAATATTTAATTCAATATGTTTCAGTGGTGTTTTATTGATACGAGTTGATATTTTGTTATCTGTCACACTGAACTTAAAAACAGATTCTTCATCTGTAATATTTTTTGCCTGTGAAGGTAAAATTACTTCAACTAAACCTACTTCCCATTGTTCTTTATCAAGATGAATGGTTTTAGCTAATTGACAATTGTGTTTGAAAACAACATTCTATATTATTTGAAAACATATTCATAGAACTATCACGCAGAAGTGCTATGTGAAACAAATTCATTTTTCTTACCTTGTGGTTGTTTCAAATATTTTAAACCTGTACTTGGAAGTATATAGCCTAAAGAACTACTTAATAACACTAACCACAATTCTTTATCAGGGCTTTGTAAACTCAAATGCACAATGTCAGTAATTATAATACCATAAATGATAATAATCAGTGTAAAATAAGTCCCTTGATGTTTTGCGACACGATTCCTACAAATTTTAAATTGATGACTGAGCTGACTTCGTACATCAACACTTGTGTTTTCATTGGGTAATGAAGTTTCATTTGATGACACTTTTGTTTGTACCAAATCAGATTCTGCTATCCAACAATCACATTTCTTTGGATATCCTTCCCAATGTACTTTAAGTTCTTTATTAATTTTCTTACCCACATGTCTTGACCGTCTCTTAAGAACTGATTCGATAATATATTTTTTATCATCTTTTATATGTTAAATTTCCTAAAGATAAAATGTACCCTGAATTTTTTCTCCACCTGAATCTTCAAGTTTGTAAGTAGGTGGTATTGTATGTTTCACATGTGTAATTTTAAATAATTATTTTGTCCAATTCGGTAAATACCCTTTTTCAAATGTACGTTTGGCTTATTAATACACACTACATCGCCAATTTAAAAATGTAGTTTTTTCTTTTGAGTTTTTGCCCATACAGATGTTGAGAAACTGCTACTTCATTTTCTATATTTACAGAAGCAGGAGTTCTTTGAATACTCCAATGAAAACTATGATTGTAATTATCCACTAAGTTTTGTAACACATCAATATATTTTAATGTACACTTATGTGTGAAATATATAGAGGATATTCACGAAAATTTGATGAATACCGAAAATATCTCGTGAGTGGCTACAAAGAAATATGAGGATCTTCACGAGCGACGCATTCATCAAATTTTCGTGAATTTTATTTTTATTTAATGCTCTACGACTACAAACTCTCCAATTTGTGGCCTTTATTTGCCATTAAGGCGCAAAATTTATGTGCCGAACCGGCGTCCATACAAAAATTACAACAACCAAACTCCAACCATTGGAATGTGTGAATATCCGCACAAAAAGTAGTCCCGTCTTATTTCTCCCCTAACTTTACGATTTACCAAGGCTGGCAAATTGAAATAATCGCAATGTGTTTCGAAGAAATAGAACAATAACAAAAAACACCACTTTCTTATTTTCAATAACAAGACACGTCATTTTATTTTTTTTGAACTCAATGCACTGAAGACGTGTGAAGTTGAACTGAAGAAATTTGAAAGTGATTTCGGCTTTTCGCTGAAAGGTGAATGAGAAAGTCAAACTTTGAAACCGCTGATTTAATGAATTGATTTAGTCACTGTCACTATCAATTATTCGAATTCGTTTGTATTTGGGACTCTGGAATTCATTACTGATGTGCGGACTCGTTTAAAGTACATGTGATTCGTCATCCGAACCTACGATGAAATATCGATTTCTAAATATCATTTTGATATTTCGTTTTGCCGACCAACAGGGGAATATGACTTAATTTTTCAGCGTGAATTGATGCCTGAGCATTAAATAAATCCACATACGTGTTTTAGTGCATGTCTGAAATCGTTCTACAATACTTGCTTTTGTTTCAAGATTTTCTGTCGTGAAAAAATGAATGTTTTCTCTCTTCAGAAATGTCTGCACATCTTATTTTTAAATTCAGTACCTTTATCAGATTGTAATGATAATGGTTTTCGTCCAGAAGTTTCAAAATAGTTTGAAATGATTTTGTTAATGTCTCTCCAGTTTTATTACAGATAGGTAATACCTATGCATATTTTGAAAATAAATCAATGACACAAAATAACGAAACTGATCATTATGGGATTGTAAACTTTGTAAATCAATTTGCCATTGATGATCAATACCACCTACTGTAGTTTTACATCTTGAAAACTTTCTCTGGATAGGTTTATGTAAAGTATATGTTCTCTCTCCCCCTTTAACCAATCTTTTACTTGATCAATTGAGAATTATCTGTTTGATGTGCTGTTTTATATAATTGTTGTACATCACAATAACCTGCAGGATGTTTTGTATTTTACTACAATTCACCTAATAAATCATTCAATAGTCCTCACATTTGTAAGAAATTTTACGTCTAGATAATTTACATTTTCGTAATGATTTTGGTGTATCTTCACTCCACTGTTTTTTCTTACTTTTCCGTGTTGGATGCATTGATAAAGGAGACTCTGGCCAACTCTCTTCAGGGGAATTTCGATATTTACTGCTAGGTTTATGAGTGTGTTGTCTATGCATCCATAGCCAGTTCACGATTTCCTACAAAATCTTGTGGTATATTTATATCTTTTAATACACGAGTGAATATTTCCCATCCTCTTGGTTTGAAACCTTTTTGATGTCTAAGAATATCATTAACTAAATCAATGTTGAACCTTGTATGGCTTCTCCATCATAACTTAATATACCCTGATCATCCCAGATCATGTTTGGATGAGGTGATAAAGCAGATAATGACATTGCTTTACATCTCATAGTAACAGGACATTGCTTTACATCTCATAGTAACAGGTACACTTTCTATAATTTGATCTCATAAAGATAATGATTTTTTTCTTCTGAATCAGGCATGACCAGTGAAGGTTGTAATGCTTTCTTATGTGACATTTGAAATTTCTGCAAAGTGTCCCCAAACTTAAGTTCTTTCTCACTTCCTCACTAGTTGATAAGGTACATTTACTTCATATTTTACTAATTTATTTCCAAGTTTTGGTGCAAGACCAACCACTGGAGCAAGTGATCCAAGTAATGGTTAAAAACACATTTTTGATTTAATATTTTTTTCTTTTTAACAGAAACTAATTTACTAGCAAGTGTTCTTAGTTCTTTATGCTTTGGATACAATTTCTTTAGATGCATTTCTTATTATTTCTCTATGTGTTTTCTTCTTTTGGAATGCTGATTGAAAGTTTGTAGTTGTTTTATAACCATCCCATCGAATTAAATTACGAATAATAGCACCACCAAAAAACACCACCACCACCTGGTTTTAAAATAATGTTTTGTTTTTTTCGGACTTGCCAGTTGTTCAAGATCATGTTTATGTTTATCCATATAGGTTAGAGTTTGTTTTGGCTATTTAAGTTCCTTATTAAGTATGATTCTACTTGCTAATGTAAACCATTTTAAAATTTTCTTAAATCCTTTCTTAAGTAATTTTTCTCTTTCAAATGGATATGTCTGATGACTAAGGTTTTCCAAAGAATATATGAAAGATACCATCATGATAATGTGTACTCATTAACAGATTTGAAACAACTGACACAAATATTATAACACTATCCTTTTAGTTTTGTATAAATGATAAGTCCATGTTCATCTTGTGTTACCCAAGGGTGAAAAATATCAGTTCTTAATCTCAATGAATCAGGCATTCTAGGATGAAAATTAATTAATAAATAATCATGCTCACTGCTTGTTGCATCTTGATAAGCTGAATTTAAATGTAGTAATTGAACTTGGTTTGCCAATAATTTAATTTGTCCTTTATCTCTTGTATTTTGAAATAAAATCATATAATGTGCATTCAAACTTAAGGTACAGCTAGATTATAAAACAACTACAAACTTTCAATCAACATTCCAAAAGAAGAAAACACATAAAAAAGAAAGTCTCTGAAAAATATCAAATACTTCATCAAGTTATAGAGATATAAAAAAGCAGCACAAGGTAAGACCTAAATACATGTACACAAATTTTGAAATTACACCTCATAATTCTCCTGCTACCAAGCATACAAAAACAAAAGCATTACTTGTGAAAAATCTTCAAAAACAAAGAAAAGTATCACCACTTAAGTTAACATGTGTAGAGTTAATAGCAAAAGGTGGTGTAAAAAAGTCAATCATGAACCAATTCATTCTGTACAAAATACAGAGCATGTACCACTAAAAGAAAAGATTCCCACAATGACAGGTTTTACAGCTTTAAATTCTCCTAAACCTATTTGTGGAATAAGAGATCTTACTTTAAGTGGAATGTTTAAATAAATAAAGTGCACTCTTCGAACTCATATAAATAGAAATACATTTTATTTGTTTCACTTCATCCATAGATTCTGATAAAGAAGGATGGTGAGACAAAATAAAAAACAAAATTCCTTTGGTGAAAAAATATTGTGGTATGTAACTGGCACTGAGCGAAAGCATTTCAAAGAGAAATAATAAGAAATGCATCTAAAGAAATTGTATCCAAAGCATAAAGAACTAAGAACACTTGCTAGTAAATTAGTTTCTGTTAAAAAGAAAAAAATATTAAATCAAAAATGTGTTTTTTTACCATTACTTGGATCACTTGCTCCAGTGGTTGGTCTTGCACCAAAACTTGGAAATAAATTAGTAAAATATGAAGTAAATGTACCTTATCAACTAGTGAGGAAGTGAGAAAGAACTTAAGTTTGGGGACACTTTGCAGAAACTTCAAATGTCACATAAGAAAGCATTACAACCTTTGCTGGTCATGCCTGATTCAGAAGAAAAAAATCATTATCTTTATGAGATCAAATTATAGAAAGTGTACCTGTTACTATGAGATGTAAAGCAATGTCCTGTTACTATGAGATGTAAAGCAATGTCATTATCTGCTTTATCACCTCATCCAAACATGATCTGGGATGATCAGGGTATATTAAGTTATGATGGAGAAGCCATACAAGGTTCAACATTGATTTAGTTAATGATATCCTTAGACATCAAAAAGGTTTCAAACCAAGAGGATGGGAAATATTCACTCGTGGATTAAAAGATATAAATATACCACAAGATTTTGTAGGAAATCGTGAACTGGCTATGGATGCATAGACAACACTCTCATAAACCTAGCAGTAAATATCGAAATTCCCCTGAAGAGAGGTGGCCAGAGTCTCCTTTATCAATGCATCCAACACGGAAAAGTAAGAAAAAACAGTGGAGTGAAGATACACCAAAATCATTACGAAAATGTAAATTATCTAGACGTAAAATTTCTTACAAATGTGAGGACTATTGAATGATTTATTAGGTGAATTGTATTAAAATACAAAACATCCTGCAGGTTATTGTGATGTACAACAATTATATAAAACAGCACATCAAACAGATAATTCTCTGATTTAGTTTTGACATTGTTTTGTGCATTTTCCCCCATAAACAGTTTAAAATGTTTTTGGCAAACGATCTTTTTCCTGGATTTTTTCAATATCTTGTAAATTTATCTATATCTGTTTCCACTCAGCCTAGATACCCACTGGCTTCTTGTTTCATTTTTAAATATTTATTCACATAATGTTTGTAAATTTCTGTAGACCATTCTTCTCTGTGCCAAATCTGATATGTGTCAAGCATTTTGTACCCCATACCCATCGCCTTGAAAAGTTCTAAGTTGTCCATGTACCTACAAGACTGCGTTGTTCTGGTGTGTGTTCAGAGTGATTATTTTCTTGTTCTGCACATGTATTGCAAAGTGTGAAAACCATTTTCTTGTTACAGTGAATTGGTAAAACTGGCAAGTGAAGATTTTGTGGTGGTAAAATTTTACATTTAATGAGTCCCTATACTGTCTTAAATTATGTGTATTTATGTTTTCTTTTGTGAGTATTTTTGGATGACCTACTGGATATTCTTTGTGTTTATTAACATATGGATAAAGTGAGTAAATATCTATACTTTATTTCAGTATGTGGGCTTTGATCTATTTTATGGTATAATTTAATGGCATTTGTTCTCCCTCCAAATAATGCTTCCCATCGTTTATTAGGATCCATGTTTGGAAAAAATAAATTGAATGCTGTTTTTAATTCAGAATCTGTTTTGCATAAAGTGTCATATTCATGTTCCCATATTCCCTTCACATTGTACCCAAGTGAAATAAAATGTTCTATGCGATTCTGTGTCTGAGTGTAGAGAGTTTTGTAACATTTTAAATTGACTGGGTTTTTGCTTTTCTGTTGGGATAACATTTTTCACATCCATGTCACATACATCCAAAAAATTCAAAAATGGTGTTTGTTTCTTTATGGAATTCATCTACATAATAATCTATTTTAACTTTCCCACCATACAGTGCATGTTGTATGTGTATCTGTTCTTCTTGTGCAAGTAACTGCAAAATTTGATAGCCTTTATATATTATTTGATTGTAACTGGGTACCCTATGTCTAAAATGATGGCAGGTGTGTGTTCTGGCATTGGTGTTTTTCTCCAAGCTTTATTACAGGCATCAGCTAAAGTAACTGCTTCTCTGAAGGGGTCTATTCCATCACTATCTAAACATTTCTGTCTACATTCACCACACCCTCTTCATAAAATATCTACATCTGATCGACAGTATATTTCCATTTCTTTTCAAAAGTTAAATGTAGCATTGGTGGTGAGTTATTGATTATTCAATTTGATGAATTCTTCCATATCCAATGGAGACATAGAATCAGGCATGTAAAATTTTGCATCTAAATAATCACCTATATAATTTTTATAAGTTTGTGTATTTGCCAAATGAGGGAAATAACCCTTTGATAATTCAGTCAAACCAAATGTTTTAGGGAATTGTGCCAACTTCATGGAAAGAAAACTTAAAGAATCAATTACTCCCACACCATAAGCTTGAAGTAGAATAATTTTGTTTCCATTCATAATAATTTCTGTAGTTGCACTATCATTTTCAACAAAATGTCTTACACAAATTGTCCACCAAATCCTCTTAAATTATGAGCAATAGCTGTAGTACCTTGATGTTCATTACTGAAAAGCCATTTACAAAAACCTGCCAAAGTAGACTCCCCTTTAAATATTGTTTCTCTTTTCCAAATTGATCACATGAAGTATATTTTTGATCTATGGGTTTACTGATACATTCTGCAAAAGCATAATGGGCAATACAGAAATTTGGAATATGAACTCCTGAGTCTTGAGTGGTTTTAAAATCAAAAAATACAAATGGAATTTTTGGCATTGTGTCATTATTAGGTGATGTATATTTTGGAATAAAACATTTTTGTTCAGAATTTACTTCTTGATGACAATATTTCATTTTTTAAAACCCTCACAAATGTGTTTTCCTTAACTGGGATAAATTAACATGTTATAATTTTTACACTTTTAGCTTCAATTTCTTGAAACTTCATTCTTGAATCACGAATTTTTTCCCATTTCTTTTGCCAAAGTTCTGATCCATCTTTATCAACATGACACTTTCCTACCACAGTGGCCTGTGAGAGACACACACATGGAGTCATTAACATTTTTAATTTCAACAATACTCTGTTTACTAACAACCATTTTATCAGCCGAGTCAAACAAAAGAGAAGCACGTCATCCAGACCCTTGTGGCAAGGAAGTGTGTGTTACTTCTAAAGATATTTTCCGATCATGGATAGTAAAGTTATCATTGGATTGTACAACGTTTTCATTTTCATCTAACACTGTTTTACCAGTGATAGAAGATGCGTTGTTAAATGGAAAAATATACCTATATCCAAGGCATGGTGATTCACGGATACTCTCATGTGGTCATTTCCTTCTATCATACATTCATCTTTAATCTCTGCTAACATGCTGTCAAATATTTTGGATATGGTTTCAAATGGAGTCATCTCATCAAATTCTTTAAATGTTATTCTATATACATGGGGCTTTGAATGTAATTTTCTTGGCGTTCTTGCCATCTGAGGATGGATTGTATATAATTCTCTTTCATTCTCTAATCTTTATCTCTTACTCTCTCTACTGATATCCTCTGTTTCACTCTCTATCTCACTGTTATCTTCAAATCTTCTCTTCATCTTCTGTATTCTCTTGTAAAAATCAGTCTTGCCTTCATTACGTCCAAAAAAGCAAGTGTGAAGGAAACTGTGAATCACCCCCTTTTTATACCCCTTATTTCTTCACAAAACAATACTTACAATTCACTATTCTATTCCCACTTTGTCGTCATCTTGAGGTGATGTACTTTATAAATCTAGGTAATCACTTTCTGCATATCTATGAACATTTTGTCTAACCTGGTTTTGAATTCATTTGCAAGTGCTGCTTTTCTTGCAATCACATCACTAAATGATGTATTTGCATTATCTATAATAACATGAATGAAATTAGAAAATTAGAATCTGGAATACCATTTATTTATTTATTTATTTATTTATTTATTTATTTATTTATTTATTTATTTATTTATTTATTAGGGTTTAATGACACATTAACAGCCAGGGTCATATCGTGTCAGTGACAGTTTTATGGGTGGAGGAAGCTGGTGTACCCAGCGAGAACCACCGAGCAACAACGGGCAGCTGCTAGTGCTCCAACATCATAACTCAGCACTGCAGCACGGAGTTATGATGTTGGGGCACTGGCAGATTGGTTGATGACATGCGCACCATCGACATGCAGTATGCCTTAGTACACGGCATCATCGTGCCCCCATGTGGACAATCGGGGTTAAGTGCCTTGCCCAAGTACACAATGTGGGAGTCTGAATCGATCACTCAGACGGTCCCCCCTCCAATGACTAACCAGGCTCGACGTTGGTTAATTTTGGTGATCTGACGAGAATAGGTTACAGCAATGCCACCGTGACCCCAGAATACCATTTAAAGCCTTGTCATATTTTTTTCAAGGGTGAAAATATTTGTTTTAAACTGTACCCCAAACCCATCATGATAATATTTTATCTGGAGGTGTTTGCATACATGATGGTGGTTTGTAAAATTGACAATTTCTAATAAGTTCTTGTAAAGGAATAACTTTAGGTTCCCAATTCATTAAACCTTGTCCACAAAAAACATTTTACTTTACCATGTCCCACATAGAAAATCCAGCTTTAGCAAATTCTTCTTTCTTGGATTGTATAGTCGGATTTGTAGTCATACTAAAACTCGAAAGTCTTGTAAGCTTTGATCTGTATGTAGGATATGCAGAACTAAGTGGTGGAGTCATGATGACTGTTCAATGTTTTACTTTGACTTTTTTGTAAAAACTGAAAGTTGTCTTTTTATACCCATAACATTCATATGTGGGATGAAGTGTTTCGTATAATTATTGAAATAAACCGTGTGCATTTGTCACATCACGCTGGAAATAAAATGTAATGAATGCAATTATTTGCAATTCAATACATTTTATTTCCAGTGTGATGTTACAAATACACACAGTTTATTTCAATTACCACATGAAACATTTCTTAAAAGAAGAGTATAAAAGGCCATCAATTCTCAGCTTTCTTCACACTTGCTTTTAGACTATCAAGAGGTTAAAACTGAATTTCATACTGCTCTAAAGATGTATAAAATGAGAGATCCAAGATAAGAAAAAGCAGGTGACCCGAAACTTATTTATTATAAAATGAGAGACAGAGAGATAGTGAGATCCAAAAAGTTAGAGAAAACAAGTAATCAAAACAGTATACAGAAGAAGTGAGATTTCTTGTAGGGGAACTTTATGAGATAATACCCGATACATGACATGAAGCAAAAACTCTTGTCAAGCAACTTTACAACCTCACGAAGCACTTTTATTTTGTAAGGAGAGTGAACATCTGGCTAAAACATTCCAAATAAAGGAGCATGTTATTATTGCAAACGGAAAGGACATTGGATTAATGAAAGTGCATTGAAAAAATTATCTAATCAACCAAAGTGGAGGACACCAGCTATTCCAACACCTACTACAGGGTTTGGCATTCTTCCAACACCTACTACAGGGTTTAGCATTCTTTTAGAGCACACAGAACGAAAGATTAATACCTCACCAAAACAGCTTGACGATTTATTTATTTATTGATGTTTAAGGTCACATATTTATGCACAATGGCTAACCATGGCCGTGACAGTTTTATGGGTGGAGGAAGCCGGAGTACCCGGAGAGAACCACCGAGCAAAGACGAGCAGCTGCCATCTCCCCAACATCATAACTCTGCACTGCAGCACAGGCAGGGTTGGATTGGTTGAAGACATGCGTACCATCGACGTGCAGTATGCCTTAGTACACGGCGTCATCGTGCCTCCGTGCAGGCAATGGAGATGAAGTGTCTTGCCCGAGGACACAACGCGGTTGCCGCAGGGGGGATTCGAACTGAGGACCTCTCGGCTTGCAGTCTGCACCTCTACCTACTGAGCCACCGCGCTCCCCTGCTTGACGATAATGTGTTACCAGATTTTGATGAGGAATCAGACACTTTGTTATATAATATGGATACATTATTTCAAGAGAAAGGGGCACCACCAATGAAAGTTTCAATAAAATGTAAAGCAAAGGACCGCAAAACAAAAGTGTCGAAACTGCCCAAGAAGCTGTAATGAGCATTTGAAAAGTGACATTCAAAAAGTGACATTCAGAAAGTGAAACACAGCTGTGTTGTATCACAAAATATTCATGGAATAAAATTCAGAAAGGTAATGATCTTGTGTTTTCTGTTCAAATATTTCTCGGTTAGGAATTTGTTTTTTGTACTTGACTGACATATAATTTTCAAGAAACTTATTTGTCTGGCAAGTACAAACAAGAGGCCCCATGTGGCCTGAGGGCGCTCACCTGACACGGTAGCCTAAATATCAACCCAGGGAATTGATTTGAACAAGTTTCATCTGCCCCTCCTGAGAAAAGCTTAAACCAAATATCCAAAGATTCTGACCAGTGGATTTAAAAAAAAAGATTTTTAAAGAATATTCCTCATATTGAACTAATTAATAATTTGGGCTCCCACAGGAAGCCTAAATATGAACACATGGACTTGGATGTGAAGAAGAAGATTTTTGAAGAATATTCCTCATATTGAACTAAATTATAATTTGGGCTCCCACAGGGAGCCGAAATATCAACCCAGGGACTTGGCTTGAACAATCTTGAATCTCACCCCTAAGGATGTTGCATACCAAATATCAAAACATTCCGACTGCTGGATCTGAAGAAGATTTGTAAAGAAAATTCCTCATTTGGAACTAAGTTATAATTCGGGCTCTGACAGTGAACCCAAATATGAACCCAGGGACCTGGCTTGAACATACTTGAATCTCATCCCCTTAAGGATGCTGCATACCAAATATCAAAATATTCTGACTGCTGGGTCTGGAGAAAATGATTTTTAAAGAAAAATGGCATATATTGAACTAAGTTATAATTCGGGCTCCCACAGTGAGCCCAAATATGAGAACCGGGGACTTGGCTTGAACAAAATTGAATTCCCCACACCCCCTCCCGCCCAAGGATGATTTTTAAAGAATATTCCTCGTATTGCACTAATTTAAACATTTGAGAGCCCAAATATGGACCCAAGGACTTGATTTCAATCAACCTGTGAAACAATCTTTCAAAGATGTTATATGTGAAGTTTGAAAGCTTTTGGAGTAGTGGTTTGGGAGAAGAGTGGTCTTAAATGTTTTTCCATTTCCCACAGTGGTAAAAAATGCTGACTCAGCACTTTTTCAAAATCCCAAAAAGTACCCTATGATAAAACCGATAGCATTTTTTGTTACCATTCCATTCTGTTGGTCATAAGGAAGCCTCACACCACATAAGAATTCCCAGCGCCGTGTAGTTTTGGAGGTATGGGCGTTTTAATTTTTTTCTATTTTTAGCTCCTGTGGTTTCCATGGGGCGACGGAAAAAAATGTTTGGCATAAATTCAGTACTTATGACCCAATAAGCCCTAATATCAAATTTGGTTCAAATCAGCCTCTCGGTTGGTTTGGGAAATAGAAATTTTGGGCGGGGCGAAAATTCTTGCCCCTCTCATAATGAAGGCAGATATAGCTCCTCGAACTTCTCGTGAACCAATCTGAGTCTACACCTCAAAAGGAAGCTGCACACCAAACATCAAGTCTCTGCTACTGCTGGTTCATGAGAAGATTTTTAAAGATTTAAGCACAATATTTGGGCGTGGCCCTATCGAGGGGTGATGCAACTTGATTTCAACAGAATCGAAATGCGATGCCATAACAAACTATTATCTCAAATTTCAATTAAATCGGTTCAGCGGTTTTGGAGAAGAAGACGCAAACACCATGTTCACGGACGATGGACACTGAGTGATCACTGTAGCTCCCCTGACTGAAAGTCAGGCGAGCTAAAGAAATTGCATAGATGTAAAAACTCCAAAAAATATTTTTCTGTTTGCAAATTAGTTTCCTGAAAGAGTTTTCTGTTTTACACAATAAAAAACTAAGTTGCAAACAGAAAAATAATTTTTATGTCCTAAAGTTATCAAAACATAAAATCATTTTCTCTAAAAGATTTTTGAGAAAATGTTTTTATGTTTCACACAAAAACAATTTTCTGAAAACTTAATTTATGTGCAAGTAAAAATAATCTCATGGAGAGAATTAATAGATGTACAGTGCAAAACGTGTTTGTGTTACACTAAGTTTTTTTTTATTGTGTTTCAGAATTTGTACAATGCACAAATTCTGGAAAAAAAAAACAAAAACCAAACTTATGTGTAACACAAACACATTTTGCGTTACACCATTTGTAAAACCAAAGAGAATACAGATAAGCATTGGCACCGCAATGAAAAAGCATATGTTGTCAAAATGTGGGAACTATGAGACTTACACCTCTTGAATTGAATAAAGTCTTGACGCCAAGGCTCAAGTGGGAAACTGCCAAGTATGTGTATCAACAGTTTTCTCTTTTTTACAATATGATGGCCCTGAAAGGGACCTTTGCTTTGTTTCTCATTTTAGTCACTAACCCGGCATATTTATTCCATTCTTCTTACATCATTTGTTAACGTCATCTCTGGTAACAATTGCTTGTTCACCTTCTCTTAATCTTGTGTATCGGATAGTATCCCTGATGACATTCCGTAGACATTATTGTTGAATTTCGTCAAATACTAATGGTGAAATTCTCTCGACTCCAGTTCTTAACCCTTTATCCAACGTAACGGCCAAAACCGGCCAGCGCTATTCACAAAAATCGCCAATTAATTTTCATTATTTTTTTCATTTTTTGTCTCAAAAACATAGGTTATGACCCCTCTTTGGAACGAGCTCGTTCCAAAGAGGGGTCATAACCTATGTTTTTGAGACAAAAAATTAAAAAAATTAGTTATTCAAGAATTTTGTTTGCAAGTGACGTCTGCTTTTCGTGTTAGGTAAAGGGTTAAGCAAGTCATCGTAAATTATTTCTTGGAATAGTAATGGTTGATTCCCGCATCATTCCACCTCTCTCATTTCCATTTCTTCCCTCCGATATCTTCATCTCTATGAAAAGCTGTATTCTCATGGTTGGTTCAGTACCAAGTAACAACTGAGCTCGGGTTGACAATTTATGATTAATGAAGGCAGACCATGATTTCTTAGACGCATTGGGACGCATTTCTGCCTATTCAACAGTAATTTGTTAGAATTTACTGGATTGTTGTTTAGTTGGGGTGGGGGTGTTATTGCTACTTTATTTTATTTAGTTGATTTATTATTCATTGCCCTATGGTTTGACCATGATTGGCCTGTTTGGGTGCAATCGCGAATGTGCTTTATAGCGTGTCAAAACCCCGTTCATGTTGGCGTCCAAACAAATCAATTATGGTCAAGGTTTTTAACTGATCGGCTTTGGGTCAGAATTTATTCTTTTGTTTTGGGATTTTTGCCGACTTGCACAGTTGTCAGTAAAATGTCTCGTACGTTTCGGCCATAGTTGAGGGACCTCGGAAATGACGTCATAGTCACGTGACCCAGTGGCGCCATGTTTGGTTGTCATGGTAGCCCGCTTGAGCGACCATATTATGCCGTCATCCCGATCGTGATACTTGGTGTTATTGCGCATGCGCAGTGCGTGTTGTTAGGATGATACTTGTTCCTGTCGTCCATTTTGTATAGTGGAGGCCGCCGTCTTGGTTTCTATGGTAGCACGAGCTTGCTGTGTTACCCAAAGGATTCTTATAGGACAAACAACTAATTACCACAAACAACCCGATAATCTATCCAAACCACCAAAATCCACTCAAAACTACCGAAACTCCGATTGAACTAGAGTACTTTTTTCTGGTTCGGATTCCCCCAGGATCCCTTTTGGAAAACGTCTGTGGCTACTGTGGCTTTGGAATAACTTTTTTATCGTATGAGGCCATGAAAAAATCCCTCACCAAGGTCTAATCTACTATCCCTCTTAGCCTCATTTCGGCTGAGGCCATGAGGACCATGACAAAATCCCTCAATGAGGTCTAATTTACTATCCCTCTTAGCCTCATTTCTGTATTTAAGAATACCTATGATATAGCGATGTACTATTGGAGGATACCTGTCGAGGATATCTTCTGAAGAATCCTTTTTTAGTCGTATGAGGTAATGAGGGCTATGAGAAAATCCCTCAATGAGGTCTAATTTACTCTCACTCTTAGCCTCATTTCGGTTGAGGCCATGAAGAATCCCTCAATGAGGTCTAATGTACTATCCCTCTTAGCCTCATTTCGGTATTTGAGGATACCTATGGCCTGGTATTGTATTATTTGAGGATACCTTTTGGAGAATCTCATTTTGTCGTATGAGGCCATGAGGGCTGTGAGAAAATCCCTCAATGAGGTCTAATTTACTATCCTTCTTGGCCTCATTTCGGTTGAGACTATGAGGGCCATGAAAATATTCCTCAATGAGGTCTAATTTACTATCCCTCTTAGCCTCATTTCGTTATTTGAGGATACCTATGGCCTGGTATTGTATTATTTGAGGATACCTTTTGGAGAATCTCATTTTTGTCGTATGAGGCCATGAGGACTGGGAGAAAATCCCTCATTGAGGTCTAATTTACTATCCTTCTTAGCCTCATTTCGGTTGAGACTATGAGGGCCATGAAAATATTCCTCAATGAGGTCTAATTTACTATCCCTCTTAGCCCCATTTCGGTATTTGAGGATACCTATGGCCTGGTATTGTATTATTTGAGGATACCTTTTGAGGATACCTTTTAGAGAATCCCATTTTTGTCGTATGAGGCCATGAGGGCTGGGACAAAATCCCTCAATGAGGTCTAATTTACTATCCCTCTTAGCCTCATTTCGGTATTTGAGGATACATATGACCCAGCTCCTATATGGCTCCTAGACAGGAAGACTTATCAACGGCTTCCATCTTATCTCCAAAGCCACTACTTGTCTATGGTCTATCTGTCCTATCATTACCTCTACAGCAGTCTTGTGGCATTGTACCATTACTATTGGCTACCGCTATTCTGCCCCATGTCTCAACCATTAATATTGACTTGTAACACTACTTCCTAGCTATACCTTCGCTCAGGCCTTCGAAATATTCAATCAGATTGCTCCGTGTTCCCCATTTTGTACCATTTTATACAGTGTTCAATGTAAAATATCTATAGACAGGCTATATAACAGATTCCATAAGTGTGATTCTTATCCGACTCCGTAAAATTGGATTCCGTGATTTGACATAAACACTGGAGGGTATTCCCCATCCCTATTGGAAGGATTGCATTCAAATGGTTATGGTTCAGAAATAAAGTTGAAAAGTGTGTCATGCTCAGTCATTGGTATGTTCTGTTCACTTCGATCTTGGTTGTGTTGGATCTTCGGTTTGTTTGGTTCAACGGGGTTAACACAAAATTATATTTTCATTAGGCTTATAGTTAAAAAATAGAGTATAAAACTTTATTAACTTCAAAGGGGTTAAAGTGGGTTATATTTGGGGGTTATAGTTCAAAACTTTGTTCGTTTCAAACAAGGTGATAAAATTGTTATGTTCTGTTCATTTCGATCTTGGTCGTGTTAGATCAGATCAGTTTGGTCTTTCGTTCACTTTGTTATGTTATGTTCCCTTCGATCTTGGTTGTGTTGGATCTTCGTTCACTTCGGCTACATTGTACCTTATGTACCTCATGTGCTTCGTGGACGCTGGCTATCTGCCACTATATCCACCTCGTCTTCTGTGTCGTGCTTTGTCATAGACTTGTTTCCAAAAAGCTACTCTGTGCTGTCTGTATTCTTTGTTAGTGTTATTTTTCTGTTGGGCTTAGCCTCAGTCACCAGCTAGGATTGGTAGTTTTGTTTAACCTCTTGTTTGTTCCAGTATTTGTCTAGTCTGTTCTTGAAGGTATGGGGGTTCTCAGAGTTGAAGATTTTGTCTGGTAAATTGTTCCATGTTGTTACGACTCTGAGGCTGAAGGCATTTTTTCTTACATCAGTTCTTGGTGTATCTGTATAATTTATATTTGTGTCCTCTGTTCGGCACTCATAATTTCAAACTAACGGGTCTGTAACTTCCGGGTCGTCGTTATTGAATAGCTTGTATTACTCTATCATATCACCTCTGTGCCGTCGGTATTGGAGTGTTGGGCGGTTCATTTTCTGTAATCGTTCTTTGTACTCTAGATCTTTGATACCGGGTGTCAGTTTAGTGGCCCTTCTCTGTACTACTTCGAGGAGATCAATCTGTTTAGTTTTGTATGGTTTCCAGACGGGTTGATTATATTCTAGGTGTGGTCGGACCAGGCCATTGTATAATTTTGCCATTGTGCTGGTATCCAGGTAACTGAAAGATCTCCTGATGGCTCCAAGTATTTTATTGGCCTTTGGGATCAGTTCAGCCTTTGTTGTGTTGGGTCTGTTCATAATTCAGCTCTGTCCCACTAGTTCGATCTTCGCGCACTTTGTTGTATTCTGTTCACTTCCATCTTGGTTCTGGAGGATTTTGTTCACTTCGTTCTGTACCTCTGTTGTTTTGTTGTGGTTGTTATCATGTTATCATGTTTTATCTTTTCAGATTCTTGCAATAATAGTTTAATTGGGTGTTTTCAATCTCTTTCCACACACTCGAGTGTTTATGTCAAATAACGGAAACCAATTTTACGGAGTCGGATAAGAATCCCACTTACTGAATCTCTTATATAGCCTGTCTATAGATATTTTACATTGAACGCTGTATAAAATGGTACAAAACTGGGAACATGGGGCAATCTGGTTGAACATTTTGAAAGTCTGAGCGAAGGTATAGCTAGGAAGTAATGTTACAAGTCAATATTAATGGATGAGACATGGGGCAGAATAACGGTACCCAATAGTTATGGTACAAAGCCACAATGGCACAAGACTGCTGCGGAAGCTAATGATAGGACAGATAGACTATAGACACGTAGTGGCCTTGGAGTTTTTGAGATAAGATGGAAGCCGTTGGTAAGACTACCTGTATAGTAGCTAGGAGCCAAACAGGGGGTGGATCAAAGATATCCTCAAATACCGAAATGAGGCCAAGAAGGATAGTAAATTAGACCTCATTGAGGGATTTTCTCCTTGCCCTCATGCGACAAAAAGGGATTCTACAAAAGGTATCCTCGAAATGTATCCTCAAATAATACAATACCAGGCCATAGGTATCCTCAAGTACCGAAATGAGGCTCAGGGGGGTAGTACATTAGACATCATTGAGAGATTTTTTGACGTGTCAATGAAACACGTTATGGAGGCCGAAACGTCCCGAGGCGAAACGTCCCAGTACCGTTACGCCTATCACGGATTGACGCGCGGACAAGGGTAACACTATATATGTATGCCCCAGCCATTTTTTGGCGGGGACGTTAAAATATTTCTTCATACTGATGCCAATTTTCATTTACTAAAGTTCGAAAATTTCATTCCTGTATGCGTGCTTTCATTTTTTCAGTTTTCTACTTGTTACAGGTACCTATTTTATGTCAAACCCAAAGTGAATAATCAAATAATTATAAATTAAGGATGTAAATTGTTGCCATCGTGTTAGATAAAATGATTTAACTTTATTCATTTCTAATTAAAGCCTATCATTCGAAATAAAATGTATTCGGCAACCCAGTCGTCCAAAAATGCTAGCGGATTATTCAGACTTTCAGTTTTAGGGGCCGAATCATCCAACATAACAGGCAATTAATCCTCTCACTCATTGCGTGGGCAGTTGCGGGAGGCGTGGACTCCCAGTCCCATGCTTTGTTTGTCGTCAAGGAACAATGCTAAAAATTTAGGATGGGTAACGGACTCAGTCATGCAAGTCTTATCCCATTATTTATTTGTTGGAGAAAGTGTGCTTCTGAAAAGCGAAATAGAACATAACTTCTGGCAAGTGACTTTACGGGGTTTCCTATATGCAGTTGTTGTTTTTTTAAAATATATTTTCGGTCTTAAACTTTTCTTCCACAGCCGACATTGGACTGTCGCAGCAACTCGAAGCAGGGCAGCTCCTGTGTTCGGATTGTCCCAGGTGAACTCAGTCGTGTTGAGCACAGAAATCTTTTTATATCCGATTTCTGTCGTGTTGAGGGGGCCATTTAGTTAGTTCATTCATTTATGTATTTCTCTTGACAAGATTCAGAGTCCAAACAATAGATTTTGGTGTAATCATTTGATGTAAGTTCATCGGCGAGCGTGACCTTCAGTTCCTCATCAGTTTTTCGTGGTCTTGAAGTTTTGCGAAATTTTTCGATTCATCAAACCATACCATACGCTTTGGTTTATTTTTAGATCACAGAACGCCCACTGACACTTCCGGTGAAAATTGGGAAGGTTTTCCTATTATGGTTGGACACTGATTGCCGTCTTCAAAAAGGTAACATTTATATCGAAACTGGCGATGTAATGCTGATAAAATAGATTAAACCTGGCCAACTTCCTGGCTTATTTTAGATTTAACCTTCAAGTTTATCATTTCGAAGCATCTGTACAAATATTTTGTGCTACGCTACAAATAATGTGTCGCCTTATTTCGAGCATGTAGTTTTTCTGAAGTTCTCAGACACTAGGTGTTGGATGTTCTACCACCTGGTTTATTATGTTCTTTTTGCACCATAGAATCAAATAATCAGCCACTGACGAGAAAGGCACGCAGAACGTTTTCGCTTTGGTACGTATTTTAGAGTGATTTCGACCCATTCAAATTAAGGGCCTATATAAGTAATGGAATTTTGTTTATTTTGAAATTCTCACCTCTCATATTCCTTAAATTCAGATTAAATATACACAAATTATACATCAAAATGAAGGTTGGGATGTATAGCACACGAAACACATATGTAATCAACTCATAGAGTCGACTGTAGGCACCACTGGTTCCTGGAAGTCTGCTACCGTATTCGCACCAGAACTGATAATAAAATAAATTTTCATCAGAACAACTTGTGGCCAAATGTGCTTCATATGGGAGCAGGAGAAGTCGGCCCATTGCGAACTCGGCCCCGGAGAAGTCGGCCCCTAGGAGAAGTCGGCCCAGACAATTTCGGAGAAGTCGGCCCATGAGAGAAGTCGGCCCCACAAACTACAGGAGAAGTCGGCCCCTAGGAGAAGTCGGCCCAGACAATTTTGGAGAAGTCGGCCCATGAGAGAAGTCGGCCCCACAAACTACAGGAGAAGTCGGCCCAGACAATTTGAGAGAAGTCGGCCCACGAGAGAAGTCGCCCCCATGAAGTACAAGAGAACTCGGCACCTAGGAAGTCGACCCAGACAATTTGGGAAAAGTCAGCCCCACAAACTAAAGGTTAACACCCGATGGTTTAGGACATTAGTTTACTGCAAACAGAACTAATTTACAGCAATTACAATACACTGATCTATTTCCGTATTTCGCCGTAATGACGATTCAACACTTCACAATTTGAGATGTATGAAAAAAAGCAGTCTTGTTTTTTTATCATTGAAAATACCAGTACTTAACATTAATTCCTAGAACGCCCACATGGCTTTCTAGGAACTGATGTTACGTAGTAGTATTATCAGTGATAAAAAGACATTATTTTACTGCAAACAGAACTAATTTACAGCAATTACAATACACTGATCTATTTCCGCATTTCGCCGTAATGACGATTCAACCCTTCACAATTTGAGATGTATGAAAAAAAGCAGTCTTGTTTTTTTATCATTGAAAATACCAGTACTTAACATTAATTCCTAGAACGCCCACAGGGCTTTCTAGGAACTGATGTTACGTAGTGGTATTATCAGTGATAAAAAAACAAGACTCTAACAACATTATAATCATGACAGGTTTGTCACAAACAGAGCTCATTTGTCTGTTTTTACAACAATAACGCTCCCATTGTACTTTTTAAAAAATGTATGTGATCAGAAATGTGTGCAATGTTGTACTGTGCAGACACGAATGTTCGTGGAAGATTTATGCTTCAATTTAAAATGTGGAAAAACATAACGTATAGGTGAGCAGAACCTTGATGAAATTCATTCTATAATATTTAAAACAAGGTTTGTCAGGGCTTGGGGTGGATTTACCATGGTACTTTTTATAAGGGTGGGGCCGACTTCTCTCATGGGCCGACTTCTCTTATGGGCCGACTTTGTTTCGGGCCGAGTTTTCCTATGGGTGACTTTGTTTGGGGCCGACTTCTCTCATGGGCCGACTTCTCCTATGGGCCGACTTTGTTTTGGGCCGAGTTCTCCTATGGCCCGACTTTGTTTGGGGCCGACTTCTCTTATGGGCCGACTTCTCTTGTGGGCCGACTTTGTTTTGGGCCGAGTTCTCCTATGGGCCGACTTTGTTTGGGGCCGACTTCTCTTATGGGCCGACTTCTCTTGTGGGCCGACTTTGTTTTGGGCCGAGTTCTCCTATGGGCCGACTTCGTTTGGGGCCGACTTCTCCTGCATTCCTTCATATATCCAAGAACAAAGCTAGGCATTCAAAACACTTTCGAATACTCTGGCAGGACTGCATTTTGGAAAAGGACAACACTGTCTGCATTTTTTATTGAAGATGGTTTCCATGCTCGACAGACATGCGCAAATCACTCGTTACCACGAATTTCCATCCAAAAACAAAATCGTAATTCTAAGAAATTTCAACAGGTATCATGATACCTTGCACTGAATATGGCAACTATGCAATCTCTATCTAATAACAGTATACTGTATGAAGGCGATCTTTTTCATTATTTGATTTTAGACGGCGTTGTTTTACATGCTTTTTCTGTCCGATGACGTCGACCGGAAATCGAAAGTAGACTCATACGTAATCAAAAGCAAGGGCTTTGGAATTTTCCCCAATGTAGCTCTGTCGCCGTGTTTTGAAGAATTTTTATCCCCTAGCTTTGTTCTTGGATATATAAAGCACATTTGGCCACAAGTTGTTTTCGTGAAATATTATTAAACTATCAGTTCTGGTGCGAATACGGCATCAGACTTCCAGGAACCAGTGGTGCCTACAGTCGACTCAATGAGTTGATTACTTAAGTGTTTCGTGTTCTATACATCCCAACCTTCATTTTGATGTACATTTTGTGTATATTTAATTTAAATTGAAGGAATATCAGAGGTGAGAATTTTCAAAATAAACAAAATTTCATTACTTATATAGGCCCTTAATTTCACAGCCTATATGTCACTAAATACCGAATCTGAAGTTGAAATACACAGCTGTGACCTAAGATTGCGCACCTAATGCTCCGATTGCCATTCACTAAATGAACGCATGATACAATTTCCTAACAGATTAACAAATGGATAGAGCAACTATAGATCTCTAAAGCTGTAAAATTAAAACAAGGTTTGAAAATAATTAACAACGAATGTAAGCAAAAGAATGCACTCACCCCATGTAATCTGCCATCAACTGTTGTGTTACCTAACATTGCGCACTGAAGTACCTCCGATGTTTCTGGTCTTGAAAATCACTGTTCGGTGGCCCAGAAGGTACCGGCCACAAAATGTTAGTCTATATTCAGTTAGTTATCACAAATTCATCGTGCAACTTTTAGTGATGGGCCGATGATCGGTAATGACAATCAGAAGCTGCCGATTTTGGGCAATCGGGACACAATCGGAAGTCCTTGTCAAACGTCGGTAGTGCTGAATGCTGGGGTCAAAAATCGAAATAACGCTTGTCTGCTTGTCGCCAACAAGTAATTTCTATCCGTGACAACCAGAAATTAAAATCGTTTGTCCCGGGCGACAAGTGTTTGTTGACTGAAGACCAAAAATATCGCGTGCGCAATGTTCGGTCATGCACAATCTTAGGTCACTCGACTTTACCGAATCTGACCCC
Source organism: Pictodentalium vernedei (assembly GCA_031216915.1). Taxonomy (NCBI): domain Eukaryota; kingdom Metazoa; phylum Mollusca; class Scaphopoda; order Dentaliida; family Dentaliidae; genus Pictodentalium; species Pictodentalium vernedei. Next base: position 628,044,538 of record CM062296.1, on the reverse strand, counting down.
AAAAAGATTAATTAAAGATACTTTGTACTTTCTTACTATTCTGTGATCTAGTGAACATGAAAATCATTTTAAATGAAAAAGTGACGGTCAAAATTTTGCGAATTTTGTGTTTTGGAGTCATTTGCCGTGAGCACAGGGTTCTGGAACTTATCATACAGGCCATATAGGGGAATGGTCGGCATGTACCACGGTCGATAAGCACCAACCATCGGTTGATAAGTACCATGAATAGAGTTGATATGTACCATCAATGGAATCAACTCAAAATTTGTAATATACCCGGTAATTGAATGCCAGTAACTTCGACCCACTGTAATTTCGACCCAAAGTAACTGCGACCCAAAAAAGTAATTTCAACCCAATTTTGGTAACTTCGACCCATTATTTTCCCCGGCTCAAGAGCCCTGCAGTGGCAATAAGCCTTTAATGAGACAGTCACCTCAATGGGATTAGCCTCCAGGAACAGAATCAAACAGCTACCGAAAATTATACAAGCCTTCTGATGTTCCCAATAGCACATCATTTTTTTTTTCATCGCCCGCCATCATTCAGATCTCTGACTTCAATCTCTGACTTCAGAGTGATGAGACCTTAATTAGCTGCGTGATGAATTTCATCACACTTCAAATGAAGGACACCTTGACACCTTCGCAGGGCCTCCTACACTTGTCCACACCAGAGGAAGGGTAAGAAATGATGGGGTGGGTGCTAAAAATTGAATGTTTGTAGGGTGCTGGCGATAAAATATCAGTGACTTGAGTTTTGTGGTACTTGAAATTTAATCCTTTTAAATTCAGTTCGATCCGGATGGGTAAATTTTAGATAGGTCGGTGGTCCGGGTGGGCCGATCCACTCAGCAATACCTCCTCTACGTCAACACACAGTTGGACAAAAGCTTCCAATTTATGATCTGGACTGCATCAGTAATAGACAGTACTGGTACCTCAAAAACAATACTAATACATTCTCTTCTGCTAACACTTCACACACGTTTCCTCCTTTGACAAGCCCGGATATGAAATAAAACTTTTCACTCTACTGTTGGATAGGGTTGAAAGGGGTTTGAGACAAACTGTATCTGCGCGACTTTGGCGCGCGAAACCATTTAATCAAAAAACAACGCTGGCTTGATGATCATAAAACAACTGTAAGAATTATCAAAGCAGTTTTTAATTGAGTGTCATCTCAACAAGACGGATGGATAAAATACCCCAACAAGACGATCCCAACAAGATGAATCCCAGCAGGACGAAAACTTTCTTTTTTGTACTAATTATAGGGGAAATTAATAATAAAAAAAGGATTTGCAAAGTGTATATTTATGCTATTTGGGTGCTGAGCAGTTATTATTTTTTTTATTTTTCATCTCTCGATCGCCCACATTCACTGTCTAACTTGAGCAAGAGTTTGTTTTCATAGTTATATATTTAAGTCTTTTTTCCTATTTTATGTACTTTTTAAAGTTTGATTGATAAAAAAACACATTAAAAGATCCCATTAAAATGCATGGTGCCTTTGTTAACTGAAATCTCTTTCTCTGACATTAAGCCATGTTAGCAGTTTAGGTGGAATATTTACTTACAAAGAACATACAACACCTTTCTCTCTGTCTTTTGTCACGGTAACAATCCTTTGTGTTCACTAAATGCAGTGCAAACGTTAAGTCACCTATCTTTATGAAAACTCACTTGCGACACTAAAGGCGTATTTTTAAAAGACAGTATTGCCCACAAAGTTTAAAGAAGCATGCTCAAAAAAGAGATTTTTGTATAAATTGTGATACACATCCCAAAAGTTAAAAACATTCTGGTAAAATAAGCCTTCACCATCGTGTACTCGTCATAATTTCCAATCGCACGTAATTTATGCTTTATAAAATTAAGAGGATAATTTGCGGTGCCATACCGACCCCACACCCTAGTGTTGATCAGCTGAAAATTTTCATAACAATTTTATAAAGCATAAATACTGTGTAAATGGGAAAAAAGTTAATCATATTATATGGTACAAGATGTAATTAAACTCCTTTATGTTTTATTACTCTAGTGTGATTTTATTGCGTTTTCCGACCAGTTTTATAATAAATAAAATAGCTGAAATACATAATTTTTTTCCTGAGAAATAAACTTCCACTTCAAAGCAGGCCTGGCATTCTGAAAAATGAAGGAGGGCAAAAAATCGCAAAAAATCGCTCTCCTCAATCAGCTTAGGAGAGCAATTAGCTTTACACAGCATTTTAAGTATCCAGTTGAACAAACTCATTGAAACTGAAAACAACAGACTACATCAGTGATTCTATTAACTTTACTAAGGTAAAGCGAAATCTCTTAGACATCTAGATGTCTCACTCAACAACCGAACACACACTTGACAAGACCTGTGTGTGTACCCAGACCTGTTGTCCAAGAAAGTCATACACCTACCACTACCACCTTCAACCCCCCAAGGGGGGTGGTAGTGGTAGGCATATGACTTTCTTGGACAACAGGTCTGCTTGAATCTACAGTCACATCCTGGTGCAGGTGCTTCAAGTGACAGGATAGTAGTAATGGTAGTATATTATAGTGTCAATATTCCTTGAATAATTACCCCTCAAACTGTGATGTCAGTTGTTGAACTTGAAACTGACAGAAAAAAAAATATTGCTGTGACCCATTTTGCTTCAAATGATTGCAACTGTGTTTGGGTATGGTTGCAGCCATTACCTTTTACCACTAAACCACTTTCAAAATGAAATTACGTGATGTTATGTGTCTTCGAAGTTAAATTACATTTTTGCTTTACAACAAAAATTTAATGTGAGCATAATACATGTAATCTCAATCATCCCAGACCAAAATATTTAGGAGGGCAATTTTTCGCTCTCCTTAATTCTTTCAGGAGGGCAGTAAGGAGAGCTAAAAAATCGCTCTCCTGAAATTGCCAAGCCTGTCAAAGTACCTTTCTCGTATACATTTTTTGCCCAGAACCTCAAATAAATATGCTATACATTCATTTTACTTAAATTCATCTTGTTGGGATCACCAATTTTGACATTCGTCCTGTTGGGATTCGTCTTGTTGGGAATAAACCTTTAATTGTAACTAATATTGTGTAAATACTTAACACAACAAATTTGTAATAACACACAAACGGTATTTACAAAAGACGCATCATTAAAAGACGAAACTAACCAAGCTGATCATTACTTAAATAAAACTTTATATTTATAGAAAAAGTCTGGAAAAATAGTGATTGAATTTACCGAAGTGGGTCAAAATTACCGATTGACGAGACGGTCAGTGGGAGGGTGCCTGAGTCGGAGAAATTAGTGGGTTGAAGTTACCGAAATTGGGTCGAAGTTACTTTTTTGGGTCGAAATTACTGATTTGGGTCGAAATTACCGATTTGGGTCGAAATTACTGGGTACCATATAATTACTCTTCGTGGTACAAAACACATCAAGAATTATTTTACAGACTTCTTATTGTGTAATTATTATTACCACTTGGTGCATTTTAATGAAAAATATCATGAATTACATGAAACAAAACTTACACATGGGATTGTATCACTGTCGCATAACACTTTTTACCCCCTACTTCTGCATATCCAAGTTGTGCTCATATTAGTCTGCCGTTTGAACATATAATTGAATCCATGATTGTCTATGAGCAGATCTCCACCTTTTTTTGTACCATTCTTTATTATCTGATAGCTTGGTGCCTCATCTTCCATTGTATTTGTGGGTAGTTCTTTTTCCTCAAGCGATTGCTCCATTGAAGAGTGTACCTCGGCGACAGGTAGACATACACTGAAAGATCCCGATGCCCCTACAGAAGTCTTGTCTGTGTCCATTGGAATATCATCTGTTTCAGTAGGTATCTGCTGAGGGCAATCAGGACAAAACCAACTTACACAATTTTACCGTCATGTTAGTCTTTCATCATTTTCCGATAAGCTTCGCTGTTCATGCCTGTTCTAAAAACTCTGTGCCGCCATCTTTTACAGGCATCGTATTCGAGGGCATCCTGATGAGTCCTAACTTCTCTTTCACAGGAAGATCAAAGATTGTCCATTTTGAATTGAAATTTCCCTGATCTCCGGTGGTATTTATGTTGGTGTATGGCTAGTGTAGTAAGAAGCCTACAAAACGATAACGCCCAATTAAACATGCTCTGTAGTGAGCTCCAGATGGTTTTTAAGCAGATAAAAAACGTAAATTCATATGAATATACTTTGAATTATAATATCAATATCTTTGGAATCAAACATGAAAGAAACATTTTTACATTGTGGTTGAAAATCAAAATAGATTGGTAACCAGGGAGGCAAGGACACACTGAAACTTCCCTTTAATCACATTTCACGATTAAATTTAAAAAAAAATATTTGTGAGTGTCTGTATTTCAGTCATATATATCAAAAATTCATGTGGTACTGGTACATATCGACTTTTATGTAGTACATATCGACTTTTTGGGTGGTACAAATCGGCTTTTTGAATGGTACATATTGACTGCTGATGTCGTGCATATTGACGGGTACATATAGGCAGTGGCGCATATCGACCGATATTTGCCATAAAATATCATATATATAACTTCGTCGATTTGCCGAGTCTATTTTGCGCATAATAGACTCGGATACGGAGAACAAAATGAAACGGGGAACATATCTTTACCACCCAAGGGAGATATGATACGGTGATTTTACAAGCAATACACTTGAATATGGAGAACAATTCGGGTCAAGGAATGGTTGAATGTGTGAATACTGTATGCGAACTAGCTTCTGCCTCTGTTACCAGAGCGATGTTGAGATAAATGATTGAATGCTCCTAATTCTAAGGCTGAGAACAAATTTTGCGCGTAATAATGCAGAATGTATCTTCACTTGTTACCACCTAAGGAATATATGATACGGTATTGTTTGTCCATAATTTACAATTAAATACAGTGAACTATGTGTGATGCGGAATATATCTTTGCCTGTTGCCACCCAAGGAAGATATGAAACGGCGATTTCATAGATGGGTTCGTGATTAGGAGCTAGGTGGCCACTTGCCAAATAATAAATCGATCTGTAAGACATATGCGTATCTCGATCAATTTTATAATCCCCATTCAACGATGAGGTTAAGCGTGAAGCTAAATTTTACGTTCCCATGACGCGATACACATTGGTATGGCACTTAACGTGACGGAATTAGAATTAGTAAAAAATGAAAGCCGCTTAGAAGGAAGTAATCTTCCGAACATGACGGCAAATCGACAAAGTTATATAAAATATTTGATGAAGAGTATATCATACATATATATACACTTTATCAAATATTTTATATAACTTCGTCAAATTGCCGTCATGCTCGGAAGTTTACTTCCTTCTAAGCGGCTTTCATTTTTGACTAATTCTTATTCCGTTATGTTAAGTGCAGTACCAATGTGTATCACGTCATGGGAACGTAAAATTTATCATCACACAGATCCTAATTCAACAATTAGGATCTGTGTGACGCTAAATTTTACGTTCCCATGACGCGATACACATTGGTACGGCACTTAAGGTAACAGAATAAGAATTTTAAATAATATAAGTGATCTCAGACTTTAGTATCATTTTTATTCAGTTTTGGTCATTGAAGCATTTAATGTCACACTGGTCACCATTGCACAGTTGTTAAGCTGACAAGCCACAACACCAGAACAAACCTTTTTCACTTCGTGCAAAGTTTAAGATGCCAGTTCTGGCAGATTGCTGGTTTGGGGTTCCTGCCTTAAAATGTCCCCCTCACAGTCACTTAACTGTGGCTTAATTTATTCTTTTTTATATAACAGAAATTTTGTGAGGCTTGGTAAACGGTAAACTATTGTCATTACTTTTTTCCAGCCATTTTTCATTTTCATAAAATCACTTGAAATTTGACTCCTGATTTCTGCCATGTGACTCCCAAATTTCTTGATTGGCCCTAGACTGGCCCCATCTTTTACTTCCCCAGGTCGGTTTCTGGTGCAGAGCTTATATTTTTCCGACGAAGTACTTCATGATCACTGGTAAGGCCTACAGATTTAACGCATAATGAATGTACCGATGGGAGCGCGGTGGCTCAGTGGTGGACTGTTGGACTTCTATGCTAGAGGTCCCGAGTTCAATCCCCGTCCAGGACGACCCGCGCTGTGTCCTTGGGCAAGGCACTTTATCCTGATTGCCTACGTTGGGGCACGATGATGCTGTGTACTAAGGCGTACTGAACGTCGATGATGCACATGTCTTCAACCGCTGTAATTCTGCTTGAGCGGAGCTTGAACAGAGTTAGAATGTTGAGGAGCTGACAGTTGCTCGTCATTGCTCGGTGGTTCTCTCCGGGTATTCCGGCTTCCTCCACCCGTAAAACTGTCACGGTCACGATTAGCCATTGTGCATAAGTATGTGACCTTAAACCCCATTACCCCAATAAATAAATGTACCAATACCGTACGGATACAACGCCAAGCTATAGTTTCTAGCACTTTTCTGAGTTAAACAATTTTCAAAAACAATACAACCATCACTGAAGTAATGACATTGGATTGCTTAATTTTTCACAGAACATGTATTCACTCTTCAAAGTGTATTTTACTGCCTACGTTAGTTTGTTTTAGACAAGTATACCAGTACAATTATCCATCAAGAGTAGGTTATCATCATAATGCAGCCTAAGAATTGTACAGTACGTGACAAGCGGATTACATCTCAAACACCTAACGTGGTGATAGCATTGCAGAAAATAACTGGGATAAACCGGGATTCCCGGTGATGGTCAAAGAAAAAAATCACTGGGTCACGCGGTGTTTTTCTGTGTAAAGGATTAGTTACATAATCGATTTTCATGTCTCTAGACGGACTCTACTTGCTACTGAATAAATTACTGGTTTCTGTTGTGTTCGTTGCTGGTTTATTAATCTCACCACCACGTTCCTTAAGAGAACATGTGCCGCAGACTCACTATTTTATTTTTTAGTTGTGAGAAAGTTGCGCGAACGTTAGATCAATACCAGTTATGGAAAAAGCACAGAATGCTGTCGCCAGTCATATTTGCAATTTGCTCAGAAATTTTGAGTCAAGTAATAAACTTGAAGCGTATCTCGGGACTTTTGCGTTTGAAAATTTTTTTGATTTTATCAATTGTAATAAAATATATATTATATTACCAATACCCCAAAAAAACAGTGTTCTTTTAGTATTAATAATACATATATTATTATTAAAATTGATAGAATCGAATATTACGTCTAGTGCATGAGCCACAAATCATAACAATCAATGTTACCAAAAATAGACCCGAAAAATGCTACCACAACCTCTCCCCCCCCCCCCCCCCCCCCAGTATTTTTCCATCAGAAATTTGACATTTCACCCCGTGAGTTGGGATAGAACAGCAGTACATTATTCAGTTAACGTGCTATAGCGATTGACCCCTGTACATTCCGGTGGTTCCTACGGCACTGACAGTGAAAAATGAAGTCCACTGTGCTTTCAACAACTTGTTTCGGGTATGAGGTGGGAATGGGTTCTTAAACCCATAAAAAACAACAACAGAATCCTCATGTAACAAACAGTGATTTTATTAACAGAAACGCCAATAATTTTTGGATATTTCCCAAGCGTTAAAAACAAATGGCGTCGTACAATGTTCACACGTGTGCATGTACAAGTCGAGCGTCCCACACAATTCAGTTCCACAACTCGTCGTCACAGGACAACCGAATATCTAATTCAGTGGTGACAAAATTCCACCAGTCTTCTTCGTTTTCACAATATATATGGGTGCACGTTTTGCAATATATACATCTCGTCCAGCGGATTTTACGACCCAGACGTTTCGGCCCACCTTTTTAAGCAAAGTGAACATTACAGCCATTAAATATTCATTAAACTGGACCGGACTGAAATGTCCGCTTTGTTAAAAAAAGGCGACCTGAAACATTCGACCAGAATGCTCTGAGTAAAAAAACACACTCACCCCCGCCTCCATTCGGACGAAAGCCCACATAAGGGATGGCTGTACAAATCACAATTGATTAATTTCATAGCACAATCTACATATAAAAATAGCACAATGGACAAGAATAAAGTAGCAAACCAACTAAATAGTACATACATGTAAGAAAGCCTGACAAATCTAAACATAATTTATGTCAGTGACGTAGCTACACCAGCCCCTCCCCCCCTCCAACATTGGCTCAAAGTAACTTTCGCATGACGCAGAGCGCCAAAATGCTTCAGATTCAATCTTAGAACACAAATGGAATATCTACTCGAGGATGGGGCGGGAGCTAATCCTCTGGCCTGGTCGTTACCCCTCCTTCCACGTCAATATGGTGCATCCTCAACAGGGTCCTATAAACTTTTTATATACATACATATCATTGCCCCCCCCCCCCCCACACCCACCCCACCCAGCCCACAAACACACAGGATAGCGGACTCCCTGAAATCCTAGCTCGGCATCCGTTTTATGTCATATACATGTATAAAATATACTTTTCCTGTCATCAGAGAGCTAAAAAATTATATTAACAGTGACTTAACCCATTGAACTCTAGTGGCATCTTCCATGCCAATTCAATGGCAGCAATTAGAAGTACATATTCGTTATTTGGGGCAGGGCAATCAATATTATCAACGTGCAGCCCCGATTGGGCAGAGCAATCAATATTTTCAATGTGCAGCCTCGGGAAAATATTGATTGGTCTACCCCACACGTTTGCTGAACATCCATTATTTAATGACGTTATGGCATATCATGTTTCTGAATGGAGAAAACGGTTGTTAGTGTTCAAAGGGTTAATCAGTTACACTGTATAGACTAGGACTGTCGCGATTATTCGATTAGTCGACTTACCGTCGACTATTGAAGTAGTCGACGTTTTTTATTTTTAGTCGATCGTCGTTCATTTTCAAGGTGGTACACGTCTACTACACATCGGGGCTAAATTGCATTGTTTTGTGAGGTGAATGATCAATGAAGGTGAATAATTTTAAATATCTAACCATAGTTAACATTCATATCCGGAAGACTGTACGACTGTCACTGACTGTGTAAGAAAGAACACTCACAGTTACTCGAGAAGAATAGATTCTTCTGAATTTCTCCAGTCTTGTACACACGAAGGCACCCATTGGAAAACCCAAAGCGTGGAAGTGACAAAATTATGACGAAAGTCAGAACGTCAGATCACTTCTCAAAGTTTGGAACTTCAGACTAAGATCCAATTTTAACAACTGACGAGGGAATGCATAGATCTCAATGTTCAAAATTTCGAGAAACTTATTGCAGAAAGGAAACATATGCAGGAACGTTCTTTGGTAAATTCATTTTAATTCATCGGCTTCAATCTAGTTCAAACTTGGACCCGCAGTCAGTAATATTATTTTTGGGGTTGGTACGTCCTACAGGACGTACCAACCCCAAAAATTATATTACGGACTGTGGGTCCAAGATTGGACTACATGTAGCTTCAGTCAGGACCGATTTGTTGTTCCCACAACCCCACTTCGTCTGAACACACTGGTGCCATTGTCATTTTCAGAGTTTTACGAACAGAAGAATGATTTGCTAAAAAATCATGGGAAGCGACTATTAATCGACTAACCGTCGATTACTGGTCACGATTAGTCGATTACAAAAAATGATAGTCACGACAGCCCTAGTATAGACATACTTTGTTGTTTAGTTTTTGGGACGTATATAACGGAATTTTGGTCGGAAGAAATGAATGATGAAATTTGCAATAATTACATCGACCACCTGTACAAAGTAATTACAGTTGTTAAGGAGCTCAATGGAAAAGCTTCAGGCGATCTACCCAAATTTCTTTTCAGATCGGAATCATCGAGAGGAAAGAGTATTGACTATTTCCACACTCTGCTCAGTACATCAGAGAAAAGAGATATTTTTATAAAGAAATCAAAGTTTCATAAAAGAGAGTAAAATGTAAAGATGTTTCAAAGTGTTTCGATTTGAATAATTTTGTCAGCTGTAAAAAATGTCTGTTGAAATTTCGGTAGAAGTTCTGTACTTATAACCCCCAATCGAAACTGAGGCCGGTTATACACGTCTCCCTAATTTATAGTGCTTTAACCCGTCAGTAAGTCCATTCAATTTATGCGACGGGGAGTACTTTCAAAGAAATGTATTTCGAAATCACAACAGTGGCGTAGCGCCCCCCCCCCCCCATTTTAGCACACCCCATTCTGTATGCTCCCTAGATATATATACTTGCCCCTTCCCCCACTTTCAAGGAAATGTATTTCGAACTCTCAACAGTGGCGTACCCCCCCCCCCCCCCCCCCCCCCACCACCACCACCACTGGAACTTCAGTTTATGGACTCATTCCAGATTAACTTGTATACATGAAGGCAAGCCTATGAGACAGGCGAGTAGCAAAGATATCAAAGTTGGTGGTGGTGGGGGGGGGGGGGGCATGTATAATATATCTAGGGAGCATACAGAATGGGGTGCGCTAAAATGGGGGAGGGGGGGGGGCTACGCCACTGTTGAGAGATCGAAATGCATTTCTTTGAAAGTACTCCCCTGTCAGACGGTGAACTTTGATATGAACTGTTGTCGGTAAGATCGGCGTGGAAGGGCTTTGATATGAACTGTTGTCGGTAAGATCGGCGCAGAAGGGTGGTATGTTTTTATTAAAGAAAACACTGTGAAACTTCAGTTCATGGTCTCATTCCAGGGAAACTTGTATACATATAGGGAGGTCTATGAGCCGGGCGAGTAGCAAAGACATCAAAGTTGGTGGGGGAGGGGGAGGGTCAAGTGTAATATATCAAAGGAGCATACAGAATGGGGTGTGCTAAAATGGGGGGGTGGGGGGGGGGGCGGCTACGCCACTGAACATTGTGAGTTCAAAATACATTTTTTTGAAAACACTCCCCTGTTAGGCGGTGGGCTTTGATATGAGAACTGTTGTCGGTAAGAAAGGCGTGGAAGGGCGCTATGTTTTTATTAAAAAAGTACCAACGATCATATCACTCATCACTTTCTTCCCTGTAACCATACATCTTTTCCAAATATAAGTTTACTTCTGGAAATGCTTACTGACTGATCAGCTGGCTGCTGATGATTTCTGCTTGAAATTTAAGAATGCATTTGACATTTAGCGATAATCTGACAATTGCCAAATTCTCACATTATGTAATACATTTTTATGTGAAATTTGTTTCACCCAAAGGTGGCTAGCCTACAGATTACTATTCCGATATTCAGTGTATAAACAGCTATAGCACTGATTTGGGGCGGGAACGAAAATTGGTTTGCGATAAAATGTTCATTTGTGTAACAACAGTAAAATTAAATGATCTACCTGTAATTTGAAAAAGCATGAACGTGGTGAGCATACATGTATAATACAGTTCGAGATGCTATTATTCTGGCACTTTTATGAACTCTCACTGCGACTGTTTACATGTAAATCTTGTCGGTGGGTTCCAATCAGACGGACTATCTTATCTTGAAAACACTTGATACACGCTGAAGACTTTCAGTGATCTTGGTGATGATATGGTATGCGTAGTAACCATGATTTGAAGCGAAGACATTGCTGTCCGTCTTGGCATTCAAGTTTTTACTAGATATCATTATCCTTGTTCATTCGAGGCCTCAAATTTTGAATCGAGGATCAGCCATTTTTTCAGAAACTGTGACAAAATCACAAAAATCAGAAGAAAATTTTACGAGAGTCAAGGTTACAATGTTCCTTCTCTCTCTCTGGAAGGGGAGGGTTGGCATCATTATCCTAATTTTCGCATGGATTCCAAGTTCCATATTTTTAGCTCAACTTTGGTGAAGCCAAATTTGAGCTTATGCCATGGCCAGTTGTCCCTCGTCCGTCTGTCCATCAACAATTCAATACGGCTCGGGCTAGAGGCCGTATTTATGAACCAATCTTTACGAAACTTCCTGGGTACCTTTGTTATGACCGTGGGACGAGAACGAGTGTTTTTGGGTCCGATCCGAAATTCAAGTTGGCCGCTGGCAGCCATTTTGTACAAAATTTGGTGCAACCAGATTTTTGCACAGAACTTCCGTGTGAAAGCGCTGATTTGAATAATTTTTTGTGTGAATGTTTAGTACCATGGGATACATCACATATAATACAGGTTTTTTTCTTGTGCAGAAATTATGCAAATTAGATGAACTTTGATTTTTTCAGTGCTACTTACACACAGTAAGTACACATGTCAATACGACTCGGGCTAGAGTCTGTATTTATGAACCGATCTTCACGAAACGTCTTGGGTACCTTTGTTATCACCTTGGGACGAGAACGAGTGTTTCTGGGTGCGGTCTAAAATTCAAGATGGCTGCCAGTGGCCATTTTGTACTGAAATTAGGTCTAATCAGTTTTTTGTATACAACTTCTCTACGGCTCAGGCTAGAGCTGTAGGTTTTTAAATTTCTTGTTCGGTTTTGGTTTTTCAGGTGGAGTAAAACCTCGGTTCGGTTCGGTTTTCGGTTTGTTCATGAGGCCAAGTAAAATTCAATAAAACTCATTCTTATGGCCGGAGTCATAACTGAATGGTAGTGAAATTGAGTGAAACTCAATGAATGCCCGAAATAAGCTATAATACATGAAGAATCAGGAAGGCCAATATAATAATTACCTAAATATACAGAACTTTTATTGTGCTTGGCCATTTTTCGAGGTCTGACACCTACACGCAACTTGAGGAAAGCTGCAAACACAACTAAACTGAAATGTCGGAAATTCACAGAATGTAGTCTTCCCAGAGTAGTGAGAGTACCCAGACACTGCCGTTGGCAGTGTCTGGGTACTCTCACTACTCTGGGATGGTGACATTCTGTAAATTTCTGCAGCAAGAGAGTATTTAATAAAAAAATGAAAAACCTTAGATTACGAGATGTCGACGGTTTCGGTTTTTTAAAAAAACTAAAAACCTTGGTTCGGTTTCGGTTAACCTGCAGCTCTACTAGAGGCTCGGGCTAGAGGCCGTATTTATGAACCGATGTTTACGAAACTTCTTGGGTAACTTTGTTATGGCCGTGGGACGAGAACAAGTGTTTTGGGGTCTGATCTGAAATTCAAGTTGGCCGCTGGCAGCCATTTTGTACAAAATTAGGTGCAATCAGATTTTTGTGCAAAACTTCCATATGAAAGCGCTGATTTGAATAATTTTTTGTATGAATGTTTAGTACCATGGGATACATCACATATAATACAGGTTTTTTTCGTGTGCGTAAATTATGCAAATTAGACTAACTTTGATGTTTTTTGGTGTTACTTTCAACACTGTAAGTGCAAATGCCAATACGGCTCGGGCTAGAGACCGTATTTATGAACCGATCTTTACGAAACTTCTTGGGTACCTTTGTTATGACCGTGGGACGAGAACAAGTGTTCTGGGGTCCGATCCGAAATTCAAGTTGGCCGCTGGCAGCCATTTTGTACAAAATTAGGTGCAGTCAGATTTTTGCGCAGAACTTCCATATGAAAGCGCTCATGTGAATAATTTTTTGTATGAATGTTTAGTAACATGGAATACATCAGATATAGTAAAGTTTTTTTTTTCCGTGCAGAAATTATGCAAATTAGATGAATTTTGATTTATTCAGTGCTACTTATACACTGTAAGTGCACATGTCAATACGGCTCGGGCTAGAGGCTGTATTTATGAACGGGTCTTCACAAAACTTCTTGAGTACCTTTGTTATCACCTTGGGACGAGAACGAGTGTTTCTGGGTGTGGTCCAAAATTCAAGATGGCTGCCAGTGGCCATTTTGTACCGAAATTAGGTCCAATCAGTTTTTTATCACAACTTCTATACAGCTCGTATTTGTGAACTGATCCTCACGAAACTTCTTGGGTACCTTTGTTTTCACCTTGGGACAGGAATGAGTGTGTTTTGGGGTGCCTTTGTTATCACTGTGCTATGAGAACAAATATTTTGGGGTTCAGTCAGACCCACTCTGGGACTCAAAGATTTCTTTTCTAGTTTAGCATATGACTGTCACCCACCTTTAGAATACTTGACCTATACATTTGTTACAGGCTACGGTCAGTATTTATGTACAGACCGTTACAATACTTTATATGTACCTTTGTTAACAGGTCATGACCAAGATGTTTGTCATTGCTGTGTCACATACTATACATGTACATGTCTTAAGTTGAGCTACAGTGTCATTGACATTTTCATTGTGAATAACGCTGGCAGAATTGAGTTGTTTATGAGAACATTTAGTGACTGAATGGTCACCTCATGGTCCATTTCGATGTACCATTTGCCAGAAATAATTTTCCAACACAAACATTTTAACTCCAGTCCACCCCCCCCCACCCCCCCCCACCCCCCACCCCCACCCAAACAGTTTGGAAAAAATCATATTTTTTCTGTTAGTTTCATATGTTTCCAGAAGTTTGGGTTGAAAAAATAAGGAAAACTGTCCGATGAATTTGATTTTCACAATGCAACTTTAGACTTTTACCATATAAAAGTTTTATACCATTTTCCATCAGGCACTCCCTCAAAAAGAGACAGATTTCCTCCAATAAGCCAATTTACACTTTCAATGACGCGCATGGAATCGTGGGAAGCTTTGGGATAAACAAATACACGTAACATGGAACAGTAACAGGAATATAAACAACGATGATATAATTACACTTTTGGAAGTACATGTACTAATTAAAATAATTCGCAAAACTACATGTACTCAAATGGACTTTATTTTCACAATACATTTTTCTTTCCTGTTTGAAATTGAAAATAATTTGCGTTTTTTTTGGACAAAAACAGTGTATATTTTCTATTCATATCGAATTTACGAAATGTTCATTTTCTTATGTCATTTTGAGATCTTCCTTCGATCAGTTGAACTCGAAGTTTAATATAGTCAGCTATTTCAAATAAATTGCCAAAATAACCCAATTCCTTTTATTTCCGCTGTGCATTTTGCACTTCCATTCAAAGTCATTTACATTCGCTTGCACAAAATCCTGAATAAACTTTGTCACAGAACATACCCGGAACCGTTTTTTTTCTGTCAAATTTTGATAATATGAAAATGATTCATAAATCTATCCACGGCTTTGTTATTTATTTTTATTTATTTGTTTATTCATTTATCTTTTTTTATTCAAAAACATAGATTAAGACCCCTTCACTGGAACAAATCCCGTTCCAATTAGGTGCCATAACCTACGTTTTTGAAGCAAACAATGAAAATATTTAGTTATGAAATTGCAAGAGTTGTTTGGGCAAGTGTCCTGTCCTGCTTAGTACTACACTATTTTGTTTGTTAATGGATTTGTAAATTGTAAAGCATTTTAATTATCCACGTAAGATGTCATCAAAATTCAGCTAGTGAGACTGGTGATAATAATTCATAAAAGAACCAAGAATCTTTTACCACATTGGCAGTATAAATTGTATAATCAGATAAATACAAAATAAAATGAACAAACTGAAAATATTAGTTTCAAAGACATCAATATTTTCAAGGTTTCAGTGGAGTACAGGGTTCCTGCAGGCCTTGAAAAGCCTGGAATTTCAAAAATGAAATTCAAGGCCTTGAAAAGCCTTGATTTGGCTCCCTGGACCTGGAAAAACCTTGAAAAATGAAGTATTGCACACCGAGTTGAAATGAATGAAATACGTCCGAGACTTTTCAAGTGGTTCAACTACTATAAGCCTGGAAAAACCTTGAATTTAACTTTCTATTAGCCTTGAAACTCCTTGAATTTGAGGTGTATATGGCCTGGAAAAGCCTGGAATTTCATGTCAGGTGAGGTGCAGGAACCCTGGAGTACTGGGCAGGGAGAGAGATCCGCTTCTGAAACATCCATTCTACCCAGACAATGAATATTAACCTATGTGTAAAGGCATAATGAGTCAAAGCAAGACTTCAACTGATGACCCAAGCCTCACTAGACCCTTTAAAGGAAATCTTATGCTTCTGCACACAGTCTTTGTAAATTATACCCAGCACACCTCCCATTGTCGTGTAATATAAATAAGTTATTGTTGCCATTATACAAGTAACATTCAAACGGTTATTTCAGAACATCTGTGTTACAATTATTTTTTTCAGATTAATGTTCTGATTCAAATGAGCTTTATTGAATTAAACATCTAATTCTACTCTTTGGAGGCAAAATTATCTTATTTATATAGCAAGTACATGGGAAGTAAGGGTGTAATTTTACTTCAAATTCAGAATGTTTTCTTGTGGTTACCCTACAACTTATTTCAGCTGGCACTTTAGTTAATGTAATGGTCAGTACAGTACAGGCAGAAATAAGCTGTATGATAACTACAGTAGTAGTACAGTGTTAAATTAGTTGAATGTTAACAGTAAAACCATTTTCTCCCCAAGCTGAATGACGTAACATGACCAACCATCATTGAACCTGGAATTGATACCATTTTCTGGAAAGCTCTCATAGCAGGTTTGTCAAAGAATGGTATCAGGTCCTTGTTGGATAAGGAAGAAAACCCAATTGTTACACAGTAAATTAATTCTCGCAATTCCAGTACTGTACCCTGTAGATATATGTTTACAAGTCAGCATGAGCAGTCCTTATGCTTGGTGTTGTGAATGCTACATAACTTGTATTCCGAAATGTTCAAGTGATATGTTCCATTTGAACAGTTTGGGAATGCGCAATTGACAAAAAAGAGCATGGTTTTCGTTTGTGGTGTTCAGTGTACCAAAATAATTCATATGCACGTAAAGCTGTGTAACATTTTCTTTACAGCTGCAGAAACAGGGACTGAATAAATGAATTGGGAAAAGGTATAGATTCATCAGAATGCAACGGGACGCCAGCTGGGGATATATTTCTACAAAACTGCTATATATTTTAATTGTCTACAGGAATGATCAATGTCACTCTCGAACACGTTACGCGCGTACACATGGATTTGTTTATCCCATTTACTTTTATTTCCGGATTTGCGCAGTCGGAACGTGTAAACTGGCTTATTACCATATCGGATAGGCAGCTGTCGGGTGATGCCAGAAAATACCAGGGGGGGGTGGGTGGGGGGGGGGGGGGGGGGGGGGGGTATTACATTCCCCGACAGGGTTCAATTTTTCTGAGCGAGATAATGACACTTTTCATAGTCTTATTTGAAAAACTTTGACCCGGTGTGAGAAATAAAAAAAATAGTCTTTGAAAAGCATTGTTTCCTCACCCAAAGAAATAGAATTATGGTCGCGACTCACCGTAACCTCTCGAAATAAAGGCATTAAAATTTTTTGTCCAACAATTTTCCAAAATGTTGTCACTTGAAGCAAGAAGAGTTTATCGCTACCCTTGTGAAAAGATTAACCAAGCTTGCAGTGAGAAGCTCTCCCCAACAAACTTACCAAATGTCCCTGATGGGATGGGGAGATCTCCCTGAAAGGGGGTAGCCCCCTCCCCCCTGCACCATCCCTGTGCGGGTGGGGCTCTAGAATCTGTCTTAGGCCATCAAATTTTTCAAAATTTCTCAGGACTGTGCCCTCGAACCCCATCAGTGTGAGGGGATTCTCCCATACCTACACTCAAGTCGGTATTACACGCCTTGATCATGACACTGGGGACTGAGGGGCAACATAAGCACCGACGATTGGCAAAACTTGCGTTTACACCAGTGTCGTGTCATGATATAGCCCAGATGCTGACAGTGACGTTAAACATCAATAAATATAGAATGTACTGGTGTGTTGCAGTGGCATAGTAGTCTGGTTTGCACTACCCCAAGTTTTGCACCCCCCCCCCCCCCCCCCACTTGCCCCCCCCCCCCCCCCAAAAAAAAAAAAACAAACAAACACAAAACATTGATCCAATTCAAGTTTCAAACAACTTAAGAACCCCAAAATGCTCTCCAATATAGGGCTACACATGCTACAATTGTCACAGATTCGATCTTGGAGCAATATTTTGCAAAATTTTCTCGGGGGAGGCCTTGTCCAAACTAGAACCCTCTGATCGTTACCCCCCTCCTCCCACTTCCTTGTCCTAACTAGGACTTGACCGGTCATTACATCCTCCTCCCACTTCCATGAAGAGAAGTGGGAGGAGGGGTAATGCCGGGAGGGTTCTAGCTAGGACTAGGCAAGGACCCCCCGAAACCCCACAACAACTTTACAAATAGCATGCATGATATGCCCTCCCCACTGAAAAAAATGGCTAGGCACCCCCTCCCTCCAATTATATACCACTCAAAGTTTCCTAAGCACCAAGTATATCCAACCACCTGTTTTAGGTTTTAATTGAAATATTGTAATGAAAAGTGTATATACTTTTTATTTAATCCTATCTTTATTTAAGTACAGAAATTAAGATTTTATTTGTGTTTGACATTATTTTTTAGCTTTTGAATACGATAACCTTGGAAAATGGATATTTTGGGTAAAAGAGGAAATTTTTCAATTTGCCAAAAAGTTGACGGAACGAACTGGTATGGCTTCAATATCGAGTATGAGACCCATTATTGTTAATTGGTAGAGTGCTAAATTCTTTCCAGTTATCAAAATTTGTTCACAAGTCTTTACCTTATTACAGTTTATGGGGGAGTGCCAAGAGGCACTCTCCCATAAATTGAAATAAGGAAAATCCAGACAGAGCAAATAATTTAGATTCAAAGATAATATGACAGATATCCATAGGGCTTGAAGGCTTTGAGTTGCAGTGTCTGCACTTTAGAGTGAAGCCCAAACGTGGGCTCCCAGCACTCAGGCAGTTAATTACAGCTTGACAACACCTCATGCTCCCAATCAGGTTCCTGGTGGTTATTGTTCCATTCTTGGATCGGCATGGCAGCAAGCTCCTGGACACTTCTTGGCTGGACTGGACGGGCTGAAATTGCAAGCTGCAACTCATTCCAGACATGTTCGATTGAATTGAGGTCAGGGAATCTTGCTGGCCAGTCCGTACGCTCAATCCCCTCCCTCTGTCGGTACTCCCAATAGCATGGGCAACATGAGGACGGGCATTATTGTCCATCAGAATGAATCTATCACCCACTACACCTGTATACAATCTGACGTGGACATCCAGGATCTTATCAATATACCATTGTGCAGTAAATGTACCACGTTCAAGGACATAGAGCTCTGTACGTCCATCTCAGCTGATGCTGCCCCAGACCATGATTGACCTTCCACCATAGCGGTCCTGCTCAGCAATGTTGACTGCATGGAATCGCTCTCCTTGTCTTCTCCATACCCTAGAATGCCTATCTGTGTGGTCTAGGCAGTACCTTGACACATCGGTAAAAAGGACAGGTCGCCAATCTTCTGTGGTCCATGGCCCATTCATATTGTGCCTGGCGGTGGTTCTGGGATAGTGGAATGCAAAGACATGGTCTTCTTGATCTGAGACCACCTTCGTGCAACCTGGCCCGGATAGTCTGCGTCAAAACATTTACCCTGGATGAATTCTGAAGGTCACTGCTTGAAGCTGGGTTGCTGTGGGAAAGCGGTTCCTACAAGCCTGAATGATCAAAAACTGATCTTCAGCTAAAGATTTTGCCATATCTCTGCCACCACCATGCCGCCTTACTGGTGTGCTATACTGCTGACATCTCGTCCAGGCTCTAGTGATCAAACTTTGTGTGATTTAATGTCGCATCAGACATGGGTACGAGCTGTCTGGTCGAAAATGGGTAGGAGTCGTCCAATTTTAGGTACAACTTAACCCTTTTCCCAACATAACGGCTAAAATGCGACCAGCGCTATTCTCAAAAATCGCCAATTAATTTTCATTATATTTTCATTTTTAGCTTAACTTGACAAAGTCAAGATAAGCTATTGCCATCACACATGCGGAAGTCTGTGTGTCTGTTCACATTTTCCTGTAGCACAGGCTACGCCCCGTAGTTCTTGTCTGATCGTCACAAAATTTCATATGCAGGTTTGGGGTCATGTCTAGATGAGAACGTCCCCTTTTGGTCATGATTGGTATGGCTGCCTGAGCCCAAAACTCCAAAACCATTTGCAGTCTACAGGTCGTATTTATGAAGGGCTTTCATTGTAACCTGGTAGGTTGCCTCCGTATAATGCCTATATGAGAACGTCCCCTTTTGGTCATGATCTGTCAACCGTGATGGCTGCCCAAGCCCGATACCTAAAAACTTTTAGCACAGTCTGCAGGTCATATTTAGTATGGAGGGATTTCATTGTAACTTGGTAGGATGACTCTGTATGATGTCTAGATGAGAACTTCCCCATTTGGTCGCGATCTGTCAACCGTGATGACTGCCCGAGCCCAAAACCCGAAAACCTTTAGCACAGTCTACAGGTCATATTCATGGAGGGATTTCATTTTAACTTGGTAGGTTGACTTGATTGGGCAACTGTGATGGCTACAGGGGCCTGAAGCCAGAAAACCTTCAGCACAGTCTACAGGTCATATTTATGAAGGGATTTCATTGTAACTTGGTAGGATGACTCCAAATAATGTCTGGATGAGAATGTCCCCTTTTGATCGCGATCATTTAGCCTTGATGGCTGCCCGAGCCCAAAAACCTTTAGCATAGTTTATAGGTCGTATATATGGAAGGATTTCATTGTATCTTGTTAGGTTGACTCCATATAATGCCTAGATGAGGACGTCCCCTTTTTGTTGTGATTGGTCACCTGTGACGGCTACAGGTGGCCGAAGTCCGAAAACCTTGAGCATAGTCTACAGGTCATATTTATGAAGGGATTTCATTGTAACTTCTTAGGATCACTCCAGATGATGCCCAGATGAGAATGTCCCCTTTTGGTTTCGATCATTCAATCATGATGGCTGCCCGAGCCCGAAGCGCAGAAACCTTTAGCACAGTCTACAGGTCATGTTTATGAAGGGATTCCATTGTAACCTGGTAGGTTGACTTCATATGTCTAGATGAGAACGTCTCCTTTTGGTCGCGATCAGGCAACTAAAGGCTACATGAGCCCGAAGCTCGAAAACCTTTAGCACAGTCTACAGGTCATATTTATGAAGGGATTTCACTGTAACTTGGTAGGATGACTCCAAATAATGACTAGATGAGGACACCCCCTTTTGGTTGCGATCATTCAGCCTTTATGGCTGCCTGAACCCAAAAACCTTTAGCATAGTCTACAGGTCGTATTTATGGAAGGATTTCATTGTAACTTGTTAGGTTGACTCCATGTAATGCCTAGATGATGACATCCTCTTTTGGTCATGATTGGTCAATTGACGGCTTCAGGGGCCCAAAGCCCGAAAACCTTGAGCACAGTCTACAGGTCATATATATGAAGGGATTTCATTGTAACTTCGTAGGATCACTCCAGATTATGCCCAGATGACAACGCCCCCTTTTGGTCGCGACCATTCAACCATGATGGCCTCCCGAGTCTAAAACAAAAAAAAACTTTAGTACAGACTACAGGCTGTATTTGTGAAGGGATTTCATTGTAACTTAGTAGAATGACTCAGTATAATGTCGAGATGAGGACATCCCCTTTTAGTTGCAATCGGTCTACACAGGCCTGAAGCCTGAAAACCTTTAGCACAGTCTACAGGCCATATTTATGAACAGATTTCAATGTAACTTGATAGGATGACTCGTTTTGGAATAATTTCACTGTAACTTGGTAACTTTCGTTGATATACGTTAACTGTGAGGGCCACATACATCAGCTGTGAGGTCATATTAACCCACCCCTCAGCTCTTTAGTAGAGTGCACACCTCATATTATTAGTCCCCTACGGGAACCATAAGGGGACTATAGGATTGCACTCTGTCCGTCCTTCCGTCTGTCTGTCTGTCCGTCTGTCTTTCTGTCTGTCTGTTTTTTATGTTACCACCTCTCCCTCCAACAAGCTTTAAGCTACACCTTTCATATTTGGTACATGGATAAATGGTTCTGAGGGGATGATGCACGCTCAAAATGTTTTTTTCAAAATCCAAGATGGCGGAATGGCAGCCATTTTTGTTGTGTTTTTTAAGCTTTTTTCTCTCTATTTTCATGTTACCACCCCTCCCACCAACATGGTTCAAGCTACACCTTTCATATTTGGTACATGGATAAATGGTTCTGAGCGGATGAAGCACGCTCAAAATTTTTTTTTCAAAATCCAAGATGGCTGAATGGCGGCCATTTTTGTTGTGTTTTTTAAGCTTTTTTTCTCTATTTTGATGTTACCACCCCTCCCACCAACATGGTTCAAGCTACACCTTTCATATTTGGTACATGGATAAATGGTTCTGAGGGGATGATGCACGCTCAAAATTTTTTTTTCAAAATCCAAGATGGCGGAATGGCGGCCATTTTTGTTGTGTTTTTTAAGCTTTTTTTTCTCTATTTTCATGTTACCACCCCTCCCACCAACATGGTTCAAGCTACACTTTGCATATTTGGCATATGGATAGAGGGCTGGGAGGGGATGATGCACGTTCAATATTTTTTCTTCAAAATCCAAGATGGCGGCATGGCGGCCATTTTTGTTGTGTTTTTAAAGCTTTTTTTCTCTATTTTATGTTGCCACCCCTCACTCCAACATGGTTCAAGCTACACTTTTTATATGTGGCACATGGATAGAGGGTTGTAATGGGATGTTGCACGTTCAATATTTTTTTTCCAAAATTCAAGATGGTGCCATGGCAACCATTTCTGTTGTGTTTTTTAAGCTTTTTTCTCAATTTTATGTTACCACTACTCCCTCCAACATGGTTCAAGCTGCACTTTTCATATATGGTACATGGAATAAGGATGTTGTGAGGGGATTGTGCACGCTCAATATTTTTTTTTCAAAATCTAACGTCTGTCTCTCCGTCTGTCTGTCTCTGTTCTTACCACCTCTCCCTCTAATATGCTTCAAGCTACACCTTTCATATTTGGTACATGGATAAATGGTTCTGAGGGGATGATGCACAGTCAATATTTATTTTTCAAAATCCAAGATGGCAGAATGGCGGCCATTTTTGTTGTGTTTTTTTAAGCTTTTTTCTCTATTTTATGTTACCACCCCTCCCTCCAACATGGTTCAAGCTGCGCCTTTCATATATGGTACATGGATAAAGGGTTGTGAGGGGATTATGCACGCTCAATATTTTTTTTTAAAAATCCAAGATGCTTAAATACTCTGGTGTCTTCTGTGACAAAAACACCCTATGTCACAAAAGTGCCGTAGGGGACTAATACCACCTCGGTGGTCAAACACTTGTTTTTATTAAAAACATAGCATACAGGGAACAGAAATTAACATGTTCCCAATTATCACAATTCTTGTCTTATTTCATAATCTTTTCATAAACATTGAACATTATCCTTTTCATCAAACACAACACACGGACAAGTTAAGCTACAGTGTCATTGACACTTTCATGTACTTCTGACTATGGCTTTTTAGTCCTTATTGGAACAAGCTCATCAAGCTTGTTCCATTAATAGGTCATGAGGTATGTTTTGGAGTAGAGAAATGAAAAAATAATATTTGAATAGCAAATTTTGTATATCACGAATGCAGATATGGCAGATTTGTTAGGTAAACGGTTAACAAAAAATGGCCCAGACTATTTTGTGTCTAAGCATTGCCATTGCTGGGACAGTCAGGCTGCATGTGTGACATCACTCTAGTTTTGCAGTAAATTTTACTTATTATTCCCAACATAAAGTTTCAGATCAAAGTTTTGCTTTTCAAGGTTGTACGTTTTATTCTTCAAACACTGTGTTACAACATCATTGTTTTTCATTTGGGGCAAGGTCTACTGACGCTGTATACAGTGGTTTCAATTAATATTTGCATTAATTTAACCCTTTTCAAAACAGTTTTCAAATTTAGTTTCTTTAAATTTGAAATTGGGCTTCTGACCCTACTTTGTCACTTTTTGTTCTTGCATAATCAATACAACTTTTAATAATTGCATTTACAGACCTGATTTCTTTTACTTGTATGCAGCTTTTTTTCTCATTACCTCAGCTTCACAGTTAGAAATATAAAGAATTGCCTTGTGCAGAATACTTCTGTTGTTTTACAAAAGTAATACAGATTGGAAGGAAATGGGAGTGAAGGACTTTGATGCTGTCTCCAAAACTTCAGGGGGAGATGGGTGGAATCAATCCTTCCCACGTTATCCAGAAGATAAATCCAGTTATAATTATATGATTCTCTTCAAATTTGATATTCCTTTATAGCTCAACTTTGATGTAAGTCAAATTTGAGGTTATGCCATGGTCCATCGTCCGTCTGTCCAGGACCATCTGTCTGTCTGTCCGTCAACAATTCAATATGGCTTATGCTAGAGGCCGTATTTATGAACGGATCTAAACGAAACTTCTTGAGTACCTTTGAGAACGAGTGTTTTACACAGTACACATGTCAATACGGCTTGGGCTTGGGGCTTTGTTTATGAACCGATCTTCACGAAACTTCTTTGGTACCTTTGTTATCACCTTGGGACGAAAACGAGTGTTTTTTGATGCAGTCCAAAATTCAAGATGGCTCCCAGTGGCCAATTTGTACCGAAATTAGGTCCAATCAATTTTTTGTACACAACTTCTGTACGGCTCAGGCTAGAGGCCGTATTTATGAACCAATCTTTACCAAACTTCTTGAGTACCTTTGTTATCACCGTGGGACGGGAACGAGTGTTTTGGGGTGTGGTCCGGTATTCAAGATGGCCACCGGCAGCCATTTTGTACCAAAATTAGTGCAATCAGTTTTTTGTACAGAACTTCTGTATGAAAGTTCCGATTTGAATAAATTTTTGTATGAATGTCTATTAACATCGAATATACATGTATCACATATTATACAGGGTTTTTTCTTGTGCAGACATTATGCCAATTAGATGGACTATGATTTTTTCAGTGCTACTTATACACATGGCTGTATTTATGAACTGATCTACACAAAACTTCTTGGGTACCTTTGTTATCACCTTGGAACAAGAACGATGTTTTTGGATGCGGTCCAAAATTCAAGATGGCTGCCGGTGGCCATTTTGTACCAAAATTAGGTACAATCAGTTTATTGTACAGAACCTCTATATGAAGGTATGAAGGTTCTGATTTGAATAAATTTTTGAATGAATGTTTAGTAACATGGAATACATCACATATAATACAGGTTTTTTTCTCGTTCAGAAATTATGCAAATTAGATGAACTTTCATTTATTCAATGCTACTAAAACAAAGTAAGTGTACATGCCAATATGGCTCGGGCTAGAGGCTGTATTTATGAAGTGATCTTCACAAAACTTTTTGGGTACCTTTGTTATCACCTTTGGACAGGAACGCGTGTTTTGGGGTGCCTTTGTTATCACTGTGCTGTGAGAACAAATATTTTTGGGTTCAGTCTGACCCACTCTGGGACTCAAAAGATTTCTTTTCTAGTTTAGCATCTAACTATCGCCCACCTTTACAATACTTGACCTATACATTTGTTTCAGACTACAGTCAGCATTTATGTACAGACCGTTACACAATACTTTATATGCATCTTTGTTATCAGGTCATTACCTAGATGTGTGTTATTGCTGTGTCACATACTGTACATGTACATGTCTTGCACAAGTTGAGCTACAGTGTCATTGACACTTTCATTTATACGACCATTTGTAAAAACGGTCATTTATGTAAATGGTTCGTCCATCCGTCCGTAAACAATTGGTTTCCGACCAATAACACCACTTTGGATTATTTGATTTCAACCAAAGTTGATAGATATATGCGTATTTTCCAACTAGTACTACAGGCCAAGTTGTTTGAATATGGGTCCCTCCCCCCCCCCCCCTCCCCACCAGTAATTTAGGCAATTTCCCCAAAAGTGCATTTTGAAGGATTGGGAGTTATTACATGCAAATAAACAATATAAAATTTGAATAGCAATTTCTGTATATCGCGGGTGCAGATATGGCAGATTCGTTAGGTAAACGGTTAACAAAAAATGGCTCAGACTATTTTGTGTCGACGCATTGCCATTGCTGGGACAGTCGGGCTGCATGCGTGTCATCACTCTAGTTCAAACTGAAAGCTGAAGGAAAACCCCTTACAGCTTTTAAACATTATTGTTGGCTTGAACAATCAAGTATTTTTATTGGAAAATTAACCAGTGAATTTCAACTCATAAAGAGTGATTAATGTTTTGCAGACCAATTATGACCCCAACACTGTCAAAATACGGAAACATCAGTAATCGGTTGATTGACTGCTGCTAGTGTCCCACTAATTGATTTGTTGCCATTTCATCAAAAGGTGTCAACACCCAAACAGTGGCTATTCTGATTTCCAAACAACTTCATACTTCGACTGACTTCATTGGAATGAACGAGTTCCAGTAAGACAAAAACTGAAAAAGATAAATTTGATGTTTGACGGCTGCAATTGTTCCGCTAACTGATTTGTCGCTGATTCATCAAAAGGAGTCAAAACTTAAACAATGGCTATTCTGATTTTTCAGCAACTTCACCCTTCAACTGACTTCAAGTTATCCCATTGTAATTTCCACTGACTTTCTCATTTGGGACCAGGTAATTACGGTTCCCCGACATTATGCAGCTCGACACTTTGCCACATGTCATTTTGCCGCAGCGACAAAATGTCACGACGACAAATTGCTGCGTGACAAAATGCCACGAGGAACGATTTTTGCAACACTTTTTTCGGGTGGGGGGGGGGGGGGGGGGGGTTATAGCTGACTTTTGGAAGAGGGCGCTCTCGAAAAAGTAATTTCGGACCGAAGCCCTATAGACCAAATTCAACAGGTGGACGTGATGGTGTCTTCCATGTAGACCAATTCCAAATCAACAATAACAACACTTTTTAAATTATATTTTATTCTGTATCTCGAATGAAAACAACTTGTACAACAATACGAAATGACAGAGTTATAAAATACAAATAGCACATGATGTAGTTTAAAGGACATTGTTTGACCGCATATGAAAGCACTAAAGTACTGTAACACCGAAATGGCATATGGACAAAGATTATTATTATGAAACAATACATTGTATTTGAAACAATCGCAAGAGTAATGTGGTTAGTTGTTTTTCAAACAATACATGCATTCATTGAATTCCAAACAGCTTTAAAGATTCGATACAATCGTCACTCACACCTTCAATTAACAATGACGAGACAGTCCTTCATGAACACTTTATAGATTGTTTGAAACTTAAATGAGTGCAATAATTGTTCGGAACAATTACCAAAAGATTATTCAGAAAACAGTATATATATATATATTAAATATCTAATTCCAGTTTTTAGCCCTTAAAAACTACTATAGCAAGGGTGGGGCTGAAGGGGACAGGCTACAGAGCCCGCTGTCGTGGATGCCTAGCACTCTCTCCCTCCCACACAACCAGGGACATTCTTACAAGTAAACTCTCTGTACTTCAACTTCAGAGAGGTAATAGAGATCATAATTCTGTTTCTCTGAGATACAGCTTGTTTTTAAAATTTCTCACACCGTGCCGAACCATGATTTGGCCCACTGTGAGAAATTTTGAAAACAAGCCTATGAAAAAAGCATAATTTCCGTTCTCAAAGAAGTAGAATTTCTGGACGCTCAAAATAAATGCATTTCTTGTTTAACTCCCCCTCCCCCTGTTGGTTAGCGTTATGTAATTTTTGGCATTATATAATTTTTTGGTGTGGTATGTCCTATGGGACAGACCTCACCAAACAATTCTATAAGTCACTTTGGGTCCAAGTTTGGACTAGGTTAGCATTCTGAATAATATTCTTTTTCTAATTCTGACAGGTTGGGGCCCCCAGGAGCCCGGGCCCCTCTGGACTTACTCCACCCTGTATTATTCAGAATGGTAACCTAATCCAAACTTGGACCCAACTTACGTGATATAATTTTTGGTGTGATGTGATACGTCCCGTGGGACCCACACCAAAAAATTATACATGTATCACATACTTTGGATCCAAGTTTGATTAGGTTACCATTCTGAATAATACAGAATTGGAATAGTTGTTCAAAAACTGTGACGTACATCATCGGAAGTCAACGGTTACCGATACGTACATGTTCGCATACGCATCTTGAAATCACAGCCTCCCTATTATTAATTAAATAAACCACGAAATTGTACCAAAAACACCTTGATTACACCATGAACAGTTACAATGAAATGTTATACGATAACCCGAGTAAAACGTCTGATACATGAAGTTCTCCATTTGAAAATTTCTCCAGTATGCACTTGATCCTGGAGTCAAGTTTTGCATATATTTTTTTTCGACATCAACTGTTGTGGGTCACCCCTAAGTGTATTCTGCATCCTTATCTCAGTTAATTTTTGCTCTCTCCTAATTGCTTCGATAAGCTTGTATGTTGTTGAGTGAATACTTGACATTGATGACTGAAAGGCATGGTGCCAACCTTCAACAGAATTATTTGTTTTGGGCAAATTCTCTTCTGTTAATCTGTTGTGAATATTCCACAAACTAATGGGAAATGGCAGTGGAACACGACGTAGTGACAATCCTTCACTTGGTACCACCCTGTAAGATCCAATATAAGTGCTTTCAAAATACTCATAAACTGGCTCTAAAAGTTCGGGACATTTTTGTTCGAGATATTAGAAAGTGTTGTTCACAACATTTTCGGGTAGGTATACCAGAGCTATTAGTGATTTAGCAGCAATTCGAACCTCTTCGTTGTCCTTATAAGTCTTTGAGAGTCCACAGTGTTGAATTTTTCTCCACAAACTCTGACCTAGGTGAAAGAGGCAACATTTGATACAAGCAGTGGGAAAAGTTACTCTGACAGCATTAATTGTAGCCTTTTCGAAGTCCATCATAACTGTTTGGGGCTCCAAAAGTTCACTTTCTAAAATACCGAACGCACGTTCATAGGTTTCTTGTTTTTTGTCAGGTAATAAAATATAATCCATGGGAAGAACGGATGACCCAACAATCGCATGGACAATAAACAACTGGCAAAATAGATCAGGGGATACCTTAAATGTTCCATCCACAAACCAGTTTGTATATTGCCTAAGTTTTCCAGTGTCACTTACCGCTGAAAACATGATAATTCTGTTGCGATCATCAGGGCCAGAATCAAACAATACAAAGTTTTCACTGCCCAGGGACCAGCCGTGAGGGCGACTAGGGCGATTAAGTCGCCCTTCTAAGCCCAAAGTCGCCTAGAAAAATAGTCGGGGCGATTACAAGTCGCCCTCTAAAAATTGGCCAAAATGAGAAAAGGCTGAACTGAGTGATGCGAGGTTTACATGAAAACGAGTATTTTCAAAAATCGAATGTGCTCGAGTGTGATAAATGGGCATTTTAATTCGTCAAATAAACTTCCATTTATTTGAAATCACACGACAAGCATTTGTCCATTGTCGCTTTTGGCGGATTTTTTTATTTCTATTTTGTTGCGTTCCAGTCGGAGCTTCAAGTGTCGAAACGAAAATAGGTGACTTACGCGACTCAACAAACAACCCAGTTTGAAAGTAGTTACGCCGCTTAGGGTTCTATGACGTTTCGGCCTTGGGACGTTTCGGCCTCCAATCGGGCCGAAACGTCTCGAGAATCGGGCCGAAACGTCTTAGGTTTTTGGTATTATTTTGATGAAGATTAGGGTATTATTTGTTTATATTTATAGTTTTAAATATAAAATAAATTTGATTAAGGTTTTTATTATGGTTGAACTCACTTTTGAGTTGGAAATCAAAGAATTTGTGAGAATGAAGAACTTTTTCGATATCGGCATTCTTACTTGGTGCATCTTCTCCGAGTAATAATTTCAAGTGTCGGAATTGCCAACAAAAATAAATTATAACAAAATTTTATTGTTATTACAAAAGTACAAGTGCACTTCACCTAAACCCGGTTTTTACATTGTAAATACATACATGTAATATATTATGTATCCTGCTCGATGTCTATCTATTTGTGTATTTATTTCTCTCTGTTATTTTTTACATTGGTATTTCTGTTGATTTATATGAAAAATTGTACTTCCAATACGAATACATTGAAAAGGATAAATAGAAAAATCTTCAGAATTTTTTGCGTTCTTCCATTTTCTCCTCACTCACAATGTCGCGAGTGCCAGATCACGTGTTTTTGTGTCTCGACCCACTTCAAAAATTTTCTTCTTTCTCCGGTACCTCAATATATGGAGGCCGAAACGTCTCGGGCCGAAACGTCCCGAGGCCGAAACGTCTCGAGGCCGAAACGTCCCAGTACCTCGCTTAGGATGCCGAAAATGTATACACAACGGACGTATTTTATAACACATTATTTTCATTTCGATTTGCTGACGACTGTTAACTGTTGGGCTGTCTATTCCCAGAAAAACACGAATGGAATTGAAACACATGAAAAAAAGCTTTTTGATGTCAAGAAAAGCTTTGTACAGGACACAAGTGTGCATGTGGACGATCTTGAAAAAGGGTCCTCCTAAACATCGGAATGACATGAAATGATGCGGAATGACACCGGAATGCCATAAAAATGATGCGGAATGACATTTCTTTTACAAATTACTCGACCCCAGAATGTATTTTGTTTATTAACTAACAAAGTACCTCCCAAGCAACCTTCTTACATCTGGTCCTGTTCACACTTTCAGACTTAGGAAATTATTAGCTTAGTAGACTTTGTTGAAAGGCAACCACAGGAGGGTGATGGGGGATTGGCACGAAGAAGAGGTGAGGGGTCATGAAGGAGAAGGTAGCAGTTGGGGATTTTCAGTCAATAATTACATTGTGATTTTTTAACCTAGCACAGATGCATCATAGACAACTGGACCTGGATTATTTGTACGTTAATGGAGGACCCTAAATTGAAAATATGAAGGGGCGGCGGGGGTGGTACATGAATATTCTTAATTTTCCCCACTTGCCTATGAAGTCTCCCTACATGACTCTGCAGTCTCCCTATTTTTTCTGGAGGGAGACTTGAAGTCTCCCTAAAATTCCCTCCTAGGCTGGTCCCTGTCACTGCCAAATGTTTTACAAAATTCATCAGGAATGTTAATTTCACCTCTAGAATGAGGGGTTCGAATAAGGAAGTTGTGCTCTGTTGCACCATCTATGAATCGTCCTGGATATTGCCTTTAGTGTAGGCAATTTTGAGGATGCCTTTGATGTCATATCATGAACTGAACTTTGAATGATATGTCTGGGTGGCTCCACTGAGTTTTGTGACTTGCTTATAATGGAAGCTTTTACTGTCTGGACTTCTATTCTTGACTCATCAGGTGCATGACTGTGGTCTGCTTTTGGCTGAGGTTCATATATAATAAATACATGTAAAACCATTTACTCATCAACCTCATTTCCAGATGTGCCCCCACCTCCCAAAATTCTGCTCTGCGGCATTTTGTCACGAAAATTCTTCCTCACGGCATTTTGTCATCGCGGCATTTTGTCATCTTGGCATTTTGTCGCTGCGGCATTTTGTCACTACAGCATTTTGTCACAGCGGTAAAATGTTGTGCTGTATAATGTCCTTGGGGCAAAATGTCAGGTCACCGGTAATTACTTCGAGTTATACCAATTATTCGAGTTAGCCATGTTCAACTTATCGGGGTTTTTTTGTAGGGCCAATTATAGACTTCAAGTTATCCGGGGTATTCAAGATAGCCTACTTCAAGTTAATGTATTTCAACTGAACATGTAATTACAGGGCTTATATTTCATTTAAATTTGTGTGAATCCATTTGGATTCACGCAAAAATGGTTGCGAGAATCTTCTATGAGTGTCCACGGATCCCACAAGCCCACATAGTTGAAGCCCTGATAACACATCTTAACCCTTTACCCAACACAGTTTTTTAATTTTTAAAACATAGACTGATTTTGATTATTTTATAAAAAATAACAATATTTACCAGCACAACCTTGCAAATATGGATGTCATTGAGCCGGTGCCATATTTGTACAATTTTATTGGTAGATTGTCAGGATATTTCAAGTCATGTTACTGATGATGTTAGCCTTGACTACAAGGCTAATATGACTTGAAATATCCTGACAGAGAGGTTACAGCGAGCATCTCCATGGATTCTTTCTGGTTTTGTTGTGCGAATCTTTGCATGAAGCGATTTTTGTTGAAATGTAAGCCCTGCTAACTGTAATTAGTTTTTATTCTCTTTCATGTTTTTTCAGCTGTAGGACTTAATATTTATCAGAGGAGCTGAGTATAAAACAATGAATTTCTTAACATGTGCCACTGCTTTTTGCCTCTGCGTGTTTTGTGGTGTTATGGGCCGAGAGTGGGAGGCCAGCAGCTTTCCAAAGCCGAGAACTGATATTTCCAAATGTGGAAGGGCTGGTAAAAAATCTTTTGTTTGTGATCCAGATGGCCTATTAACAAAACGAGAGGGTAAGTTCAAATATTTATTATGATATTACTTTTGAATAACATTTTCTGCTGTATGTTCTTTTGATTGTTATGTGGACTGTTTATTATTTTCAATTTATGCAGCCAGCAAGTGGCATGCACATGTTAAAAAATCTGCCGAAACACTCATTTTTGGGGGTAACACTTAAAAATTGTGTGTTCTTTTTCCGTTTGCATTTACACTTTATATGTTGAGTATTTTTTAAATTCTTTTCAAATTAGGTCATGGCTGCAGGCCTGTCATTTTCAAAATTGTTGGAGGGCCCTAACCACCCTCCTTAATTAGGCCCAGTGGGGCTCTTTTTGACCCGCTTTAACTGAGCTAAGAAGGTCTACTGAGGGCTATTCTAGTATCAGTAGTAGTAGTATTTTATCATCCACATGTTGTATAACTTCCATCATGAATTATATAATACTATATAATACTAGCTCTTCTTGGTAAAATTGTGAATCCTTGCTGGGGAATGGAGGGGGTGCATTTTCCTTATTGTAGGCTGGAGTTGGAAAACTGCATTTTCTGTTGGTTGGATATTGTGGGAGAGAACAAACCAAAATATTTTTTTCACATAAATATTTATTTCCATATAGACTATACAATAATTACAACAAATAAGATATATACAATACAGTAAATAAATACAAGTGCCCCAGACCCTCTGGCCTAATTTGAAATTGGATCACCATGGTAAAACATGGGGCAGCAAAGGGTAACAACACTCCTTTTTGGATCTGAATTCTTGAACAATCAGGAAAACAGTCTTGTTTTTGAGGTGGTGCATGACTTCATTTTGTCAAGTGTGTGTTTCCTTTGACTGCTGAGGATCAAATCACCTTGTACGATTACTACTATATGGAGAACTCACCTCCATTCATATAATCCTACTCTCCTTTACTTTTTCTTCGAATGGATTTTGTCCCTGGACGAGGTGTCGTGAACTTGCACTCGTGATTACCTGCATGTGCCAATACGATGTCAAATCAAATGTGAATGATCTCTCCGGTGTTAGCTCCCAAGTCCACATTCTTAAGGCCTCTAAACGGCCCATCGCTGTGTATGGGTGCACTGCCCTGGCTTGTCTCATGGCTGGTGATCAAGTTAGTGATTGACCGTAGGTCATGGGTTCCAGATGGCGATATATATGAGTCCATCTACTATATTATACTACCTTTTAGTGTAAATTTATGAATGACCTGGGAGATGACCAACTAAGCTCCTAGTTTTCTGTCAGATCCCCCATTACACACTAATATGGGCTTTTGTCTGTATATGTTATATTTTTTGATGTTAACTATTTATACTGTTACTTTTGTTTTGGTGTTCAGTCCTGTAACATATAGCATACTTATTGAATAAAATATTGTTTAAACTAAAGCAAGGGGGCTCTGAATTTCATGCTCTGAATCGGGTAAATATATTTTTGCTATTGTTTGTAACACAAGTATACATGGCTTTATCTTCTAATCTGTGTTCACATTTAATACTGTGATTAGAGCTGGGCATTTTTTAGCTCACCTGACTGAAAGTCAGGATGAGCTGTTGTGATCACTCATCATCCGTTGTCTGTCGTCCATGAATATGGTGTTTGCTCCTGCTCTTGCTAAACAGCTGAATCAATTTTAGTTAAATTTGAGGTGATTTCTTGTTCTGATATCGCATATTGTTTTTGTTCAAATCAGTGTGCCCAGCCCCTTAGATAGGAGTTGGGGGGAAAATGCTCCAAAATTCCTCAAAAATCTTTTTCACATGAACCAGTTGGTACAGTGACGTGATATTTGGTATGGAGCTTCCTTTTGAGGTGTAGAATCAAGTTTGTTCAAACGATTGTTCAAATGAAGTTTGTGGATCAATGTTTGCCTTCGTAATGGGAGGGACAAGATTTTTGGCCATGCCCCAAATTTCTATTTTCTGAACCGATGGTCTGAATTGAACCAAATTTGATAATTGGTATTATTGAGTCATAAGTACATGATTCATGCACAAAATGTTTTTGCTGTGTCCCTGCGGGAACCCCAGGAGCAACAAATAGAAATATTTTCAAATGGCCATATTTCCCAAACCACACGGAACAGAGAACTGTTATAATTATTTGGCATGAAGCATCCTTAGGACTAGTAGAATTGAATGGTAAAAAAAATTTACATCGATTGTGTCGAGGTGTTCTACAGGAGGTCTTCGAAAAATTTCTCTGAGTCATCATATTTGCAAAAAATTTAAAAACATTTTTTCTCTAGAACCACTGATCAATAGTGATCATAATCTTTTGATATTTGGTATACAGCATCCATGGGAGGGAGGGGGAGGGAGGGCAGATACAAGTGTGTTAAATAGGGACCTGCGAACCGTTCGAGATTCGGCTTGACTCGAAACCATCGCCGAGATTCGATTCGACTCGATACCTCACCGTCCGATTCGTATTTTTCGAACCGACCTCTGTTCAAACGGCGAATTATATGTGCACTCGCTCGCATCAAGAACACGCCGTCATACGCTAACGATAGTGTAATAAATCGCTCTCTGAACGTATTAGCTCTCCAATTTTGTTGATTATTAAACCCCCAGGCTACCGTACGATCTCTGAGGGTCAGGGAAGATTCGTCCCCGGGAATATTCGTCCCCGGGTTTTTGAGAATATTGTATGTCTATCTTCACTATTAGTGCGCGATACTGTGTTTCGCGAGACTTTGAGTTTTGAGATTTTTTATCATATTTTCCGACATGCCTTGTTTGCTTTTATAATAATGGTATTTGGTGCTG
The DNA here is from genome assembly GCA_031216915.1 of Pictodentalium vernedei. Taxonomy (NCBI): domain Eukaryota; kingdom Metazoa; phylum Mollusca; class Scaphopoda; order Dentaliida; family Dentaliidae; genus Pictodentalium; species Pictodentalium vernedei. The sequence continues at coordinate 628,009,460 of CM062296.1, read as the reverse complement.
ATGAGGCTGAGCACGAGCCACGACCACCAAGTGGGTAGAAGAAAACTGCGAGTCTATGAGTTCAGAATCAATTGGTCTGGAATCGAGTATTCTCGCAGTGCGAGAATACTCGATTCCAGACCAATTGATTCTGAACTCATCCAGCATGCAGAGTACCGGTATTGCAGACTATGGAAGCATGAATGTCGTCGTCGCGCCGGTTTCAAGGTTCGAGATTCAACTCGACTCGATACCAGAGGGATGATTCGGCTCGAGATTCGGCTCGAAGTTTTATCCCCGGCTCGCAGGTCCCTAGTGTTAAAATGAAGCTCCTTTGTTCATATTTCGGCTCAATACAGGAGCCCTAATTTTTAACTTTGGGCAATATGGAGAATGATCTTTAAAAATCTACTTCAGATCCACCAGTCAGAATGCTTTCATATTTGGTATGCAACATCTTGGGGGGGGGGGGGGGGGGTTTCAGATTCAAGTTTGTTCAAATCGAGTCCCCGAGTTAATATTTGAGCTCTTTATTGGAGACTGAATTTTAACCTTGTGCAGCAATATATAGGTATCAGAGAACTTAATATTTTCCCATAGGCGACCATTATAACATTTATGTGGAAAAAAATGTGATCGCATCACTTAAAATTAAATATTTAAATACCTACATAAATTACAGACCTTCATACAACTTTCTCTGGCCAGAAAACAGGGGGTCATGCAACAAATAAGAGAAAAAATTCACCAAGAAGTGAAGTACCGTCCTTGAACTCTTTTTTCTGGGAATTCCCAACTAAAATACATAAATAGTTAACTGAATTTTTTAGAACCAGAAAATACTTAGAAAATCTCTTTTTTCTTGTGGAATATTCAGTATTGATGTAAAAATGTAATAAAATGCTTTAACAGTTTTCTCAAGCAAAAAGTTGTATTTCAGGAGTCTTATTTTAGACAATATCCAAGTGCAACATTTCAAGGCAGATCACTCTAAACCAAATATTTAGTTCCGCGATACCTTTACTGGTGACCCCTATGGATTCTCGTTACTTAGTCTATCTTGCAAAAGAGCAAATGTGTTTTTTTCTTGTCATATTTTCTCTCTTACTGATTTGTCCAGTGGACAAGTCAATAAAGGAGAAAATGTGACCATGAGAACGCAACACACATATAGATAAGATGAACTTGATTCATTTGTTACCTTAATTTTTAGCTTTGTCAAGCTCAAAAGGCATATCAATTGATACTCCCAGAACCTCTAATTATCAAAGGGAAGTGAGGCTGAACCCAAAGGAGATACTTACAGGCAATGCTTTTTGTAGAGAGTGGTGTCATCCAGACAATTGGGAAATTTTTTCCATGTTGAGGTTAAGGAGTCTGATGTATGTTAACATATATATAGTTAAAAACTGAACCATTACAAAGGTTTTTTCCTGAAACTGAACTGAAACCGACTGAAAAATCCAAACCACCCTGTGATCACAAAAGTGTATAGAGAATTTCAACTGCTATCCAGCTTCTCCCCATTGCGCTTTTGAATTCCCCTTGTCAAGAAGAAAAAAAATGTAAGTGGGCAAATGACAGACTGCTTCTTGAGTTATTTAGCCAGGGAAATAATCTTCTTCCAAATGGTAGCTTTTTCCAGTCAGTTTCGTCCTGCTACTCCAAAGACCATAACAAATATCTTTTCCTTGAGGCTCAGGACAAAATGGGTACTCGAAATATTCATCGCTTTTTTCAGCACAGAGTTCCAAGAACATATTCCTCAGTACAAATTAGGTATACAGTACAGCTGCCAAGCATTTTGGCCTCAAGCCAAATTTCTATTTTTTGAACCAATGAACCGATTTGAACCAAATTTGGTATTTGTTCTTATTGGGTCATAAGAGCGTGATTAATCAAAAATTAATTTCCCACTTCTTGTGGGAACCACTAGAGCTAAAAGTAGTGCTGAAACAGTTAGCTGGACAACTGGTTTGCAACCGGTTGGAAAAGCTATCAACCAGATACCCACTATACGTATAGTTTATTGGTTAGCATTGGGAAAAGAAATAGTATTTGACCGCAAGACGTTAGAATTTTTTTGCTGACGCAAGCATTATCAAAGCTGCCAAACATTTGTCGATTTACAATGATGTGCACTCGATGTAACATGAAAGGGTTAAGGTGTTAGAATGTTCAATGAACAGTTATTACGGTCTCTTGGGCTGTCAAGTCACGGATAAATGTTTGTAACAAACTGCCGACAGCCGAGTACACTGCAGCTTGTTTTCTGCGTAGGCAGCAGTGAGCACTTGTTTGTCAGTGTAACATAATCTTCTACAGACAAACTTTACATTCTTCTCTTTGATGAGGTGTTGTTAATTGCATATTATAATGCTGAAAAAATCCCTCAGTGCAAGTAATAGTGCTTCCATCTGACTTGACTGAGATTTTATGACAGTACCGAAGAGGAATTTAAATCAGGAAATACAGAATAAGTTGTAGTAACATTCTACCACAATGCTATGAATGTAATTTTGTGACTTGTTCTAAATGCACCTTCAAAGACCAATTTCAGGCTTTTGCTGTCTCAGAGCATGTGAACTGACCATGCCATCTTTAGGCGGTCCTGCTGACAATAGACAAAATACCTGGGCAGTAATTTCTAGTCCGGTCTTGGCTGCCTATTAAGGCAGCCCAGACTTGACTAGAAATCACTGCTAAGCAATGAGGTTGTAGTTGAGGTTGTAGTTTGGGAGAATTCAGGACAGTTGCCCAGTCCATTGAGAGTTAAGAAAACTGAAAAGAAAAGAAAATCAGTCACTTCTCTCATGAAAATGAACCTTTCAAGTGTTGTCAATCAGGGTTGGGGTATTCGTATTCAGTATTCATATTCAGTCGTATTCGAATACAATTTATCAAGTATTCACATGTATTCAGTATTCACTGAATGTTATGAATACATGTATTCGTATTCGTATTCAAATATATTGAAATTCGAGCTGTATTCATGAATACATTTTGAATACTTTTTGAATACTTTCTATATTTTGGAATTAAAGAACCATATACTGAATAAAAGGTTTTCACAGATCAAGCCCATGGACTCCAGACAACAAATTCACACCTCATATCAATATTAAAGACTTGACCGAATGGAATGGTTTCATGCGCCGAAGGCGCACAGGGACGGTACGGGGAACAAGCCCCCTTTGACCCTCAGTGACTGTAAATGATCAATTTTCACATGTCTAGGCGTGTTGAAGGAGGAACAGGTTCAGGTACTCGGCAGGTGTCACAGGTTGCGGCGTGATGGTCTCTTTGACTGATGTCGGTTGGACCCTCGGGTGAGGACCAGTGTGAGAGGTTGGGTCCTCTCACAAAGGTACTACCTCTCCCCGAGGGTGCAGTTGATCTGGATTTTCAGGCAAGTATGGTCTGCCACTTTGGAGATGATATTGAGTGATGGCCATCACTGGCAAGTATAATCTGCCTCAGTCTGTCTCTGTTTGGTAGAACGTCTTTGAAAGAAACAACAACGACCCCTTTCGGGGACCGCTAGAAAGAAGACCCGAGCTTCCCTGGATCGGTGGCAGGCCTACATTGTGGTCCTATAGGGTTGGGACAAAAGACACTTACAAAAAGGGCAGAGGCGGGATGCAGGACCAATGCTTGCCTCCCTTAAAGTGGTCGACCACTTTTAGGGATGGAGTGGAGGATATTCACGAACCATGGGGGTTACCGTTTCGATAACGGTAACACTGTCCATAGCGGTTATTGGGGTGCTGGTCAAAAAGCATCTTCTGTGTACCTGCTTAAAAGAAGAAGGCAGAATTAGTTTTCATTAGAATACGTAAAATGTAAAAAGATAAAAGTAGCACATTTTGTTTAATTTATGGTTTAATCTTTAGCTGAGTCGATGAAGGCTGCTCTTTCTCGTAGAAGGCCACAGTTAAGCTGTTAATCTGCCTATTAGCTCACCTTCTCGTTCCCTATTTGTCTTCAAGCATGTTTAGTTTTTAAACCTGATGTAATCTTTGTTGAGCCGGTGAAGGCAGCCCTTTCTGGTAGAAGGCCACAGTTAAGCTGTTAATCTGCCTGTTAGCTCACCTTCTCGTTCCCTAGTTTTACTCGAGCAGTTTTAGTTTTAAACAGTCTTGGAACGTGATCTAATTTTCGTTGAGTCGGTGAAGGCAGCCCTTTCTGGAAGAAGGCCACAGTTAAGCTGTTAATCTGCCTGTTAACTCACCTTCTCGTTCGCTATTTATTATTAAGCGTGTTTAGTTTTTTACAATATTTAATCGTGATGTAATTTTAGTTGAGTCGGTGAAGGCAGCCCTTTCTGGTAGAAGCTGTTAATCTGCCTGTTAGTTGACCTTCTCGTTCCCTAGTTTTTTCGAGTGGTCTTAGTTTTGATTGGAATTTTTTGGCTTTTGTCGGCTTTCACAAATGGCTCCAAGTTCGGAGATTAGTTCACTGTCGGCTAGCCGGTCATGATTTTTCTTGGCCAGGGTGGCTAGGCGGTCTTTGATGGTGGGGATATCGGCCCTGTCATGGAGTGTTTTGATGGGTGTGTCCCATGGGGTGCGGAGGGCGACTCTAAGCACGTGATTTTGGACCTTCTGGAGTTTTCCCATATTAGTTTGGTTGCGGTTAGTTAGGATGATTTCCGTATATTCGAGTACTGGGCGCACAAAGGCTTTGTATACTTTGAGTTGGGTGGACTGGTTGGCTCCCCATGAGGTTCCCTTTAGCATTTTCAATAAGTTAATGCATTTGGTGGCTTTTTCCGCCATATCGTCGGTGTGTTTGTTGAAGGACAGTTTTTGATCAATGGTGATGCTCAGGAATTTCGCCTCTTTGCATTCTGGGAGGGTGTTATCCATTAGTTTTAGGTCAAAATCACCTTTATTTGTCTTGCGAGTAAAGGTGATTCGTTGGGTTTTATTGGCGTTTAGCTTAATTCTCCATTTGGCACACCATTGTTCTAGGTCGTCGAGAGTGCATTGCAGGGGTTTTTGGAGCAGATTGGCCGTATTATTAGAGTCCCAGAGGCCCTTATCATCCGTGAATTGGGAGACTTGAACACGATCCTCAGAGAAATTAAGGTTGTTTACATAGAAGATGTAAAGGAGGGGGCTTAAGATGGGGTGCCTGCTTCACGGGGGACACTGTCAGACATTTCATTGTTCACTCTGACTTTAATTTCGCGATCATTTAAGAAAGAGGATAGTAATTTGAGCAATTTCATAGGGAGTCTCATTTTTAGCTCACCTGACTGAAAGTCAGGGTGAGCTTTTCTTATCACTCTTCGTCCGTCGTCCTGCGTGAAGGTGGTGTTTGAGCCTCTTTCTCCTAAACCACTGGCCACATTTTAATTAAATTTCATGTAAGTAGTGGTTATATAGGGGCATTTTGATTTTTAGGCAAATTAGGTTTCGGCTCATATTGAGCAGAGGTGTGGGGAAAAAATGGCCAAATCTTTTGAAAATCTTCTTCTAATGAACCACCAGTAGCAGAGACTTGATATGTGGTATACAGAGTCCTTTTGAGGTTTAGAATCAAGTTTGTTCAAGAGAAGTTTGTCGGGCATTATTTGCCTTCGTTTTGGGAGGGGCAAAAATTTTGGCCACGCCTAAAATTTCTATTTTCTGAACCGTGAAGTAGATTTGAACCAAATTTGATATGAGATGATAATGGGTCATAAGTAGTTGATTGATGCAAAAAAAAATTTTCTCATTGCCCTGTGGGAACCTTGGGAGCTAAAAATAGGAAAAACCTTAAAACTGCCATATCTCCAAAACTACACGACACAGAGAATTCTTATTTTGTACAAAGCTTACTTTTATCCAGTAGAATAGAATGGTTAAAAAAAACTCCCTATCGGTTTGATCACAAGGTACTTTTTTCAGGACATTGGAAAAGTGCTGAGTCAGCACTTTTTAACACTGGAGGCAATGGGAAAAACATTAAAAAATCTTCTCCAGATCCAGCAGGCAAAATCTTTTGATATTTGGTATGCAACATTGTAGGGTAGATCTGATTCAAGTTTGTTCAAATCGGCCCCCTGGGTTCATATTTGGGCTCAGTATAGGAGCCTGATTTCGAACTTAGTGCATTTCAGACAAATTTCTTCAAAAATCTTCTTCTCCAGATCCACCAGGCAGAATCTTTTCATATTTGGTATGCAACATTGTGGGGTGGATCTGATTCAAGTTTGTTCAAATCGGCCCCCTGGATTCATATTTGGGCTCACTATAGAAGCCCAAATTCGAACTTAGTGCATTTCAGGCAATTTTCTTAAAAAATCTTCTTCTCCAGATCCAGCAGGCAGAATCTTTTGATATTTGGTATGCAACATTGTGGGGTGGATCTGATTCAAGTTTGTTTAAATCGGTCCCCTGGATTCATATTTGGGCTCACTATAGAAGCCCGAATTCGAACTTAGTGCATTTCAGGCAAATTTCTTCAAAAATCTTCTTCTCCAGATCCAGCAGAAAGAATCTTTTCATATTTGGTATGCAACATTGTAGGGTAGATCTGATTCAAGTTTGTTCAAATCGGCCCCCTGGGTTCTTATTTGGGCTCAGTATAGGAGCCCGATTTCGAACTTAGTGCATTTCAGACAAATTTCTTCAAAAATCTTCTTCTCCAGATCCACCAGGCTGAATCTTTTGATATTTGGTATGCAACATTGTGGGGTGGATCTGATTCAAGTTTGTTCAGATCGGCCCCCTGGATTCATATTTGGGCTCACTATAGAAGACCAAATTCGAACTTAGTGCATTTCAGGCAATTTTCTTCAAAAATCTTCTTCTCCGGATCCAGCAGGCAGAATCTTTTCATATTTGGTATGCAACATTGTGGGGTGGATCAGATTCAAGTTTGTTCAAATCGGCCCCCAGGATTCATATTTGGGCTCACTATAGAAACCCGAATTCGAACTTAGTGCATTTCAGGCAAATTTCTTCAAAAATCTCCTTCTCCAGATCCAGCAGGCAGAATCTTTTGATATTTGGTATGCAACATTGTAGGGTAGATCTGATTCAAGTTTGTTCAAATCGGCCCCCTGGGTTCAAATTTGGGCTCAGTGTAGGAGCCCGATTTCGAACTTAGTGCATTTCAGGCAAATTTCTTCAAAAATCTTCTTCTCCAGATCCAGCAGGCAGAATCTTTTCATATTTGGTATGCAACATTGTGGGGTGGATCTGATTCAAATTTGTTCAAATCGGCTCCCTAGATTCATATTTGGGCTCACTATAGAAGCTCGAATTCGAACTTAGTGCATTTCAGACAAATTTCTTCAAAAATCTTCTTCTCCAGATCCAGCAGGCATAATCTTTTCATATTTGGTATGCAACATTGTGGGGTGGATCTGATTCAAGTTTGTTCAAATCGGCCCCCTGGATTCATATTTGGGCTCACTATAGAAGCCCGAATTCAAACTTAGTGCATTTCAGGCAAATTTCTTAAAAAATCTTCTTCTCCAGATCCAGCAGGCAGAATCTTTTGATATTTGGTATGCAACATTGTGGGGTGGATCTGATTCAAGTTTGTTCTAATCGGCTCCCTAGATTCATATTTGGGCTCACTTTTGAAGCTCGAATTCGAACTTAGTGCATTTCAGGCATATTTCTTCAAAAATCTTCTTCTCCAGATCCAGCAGGCAGAATCTTTTCACATTTGGTAAGCAACATTGTGGGGTGGATCTGATTCACGTTTGTTCAAATCGGCCACCCTGGGTTTATATTTGGTCTCAGTATAGGAGCCCAAATTTGAACTTAGTGCATTTCAGGCAAATTTCTTAAAAAATCTTCTTCTCCAGATTCAGCAGGCAGAATCTTTTGATATTTGGTATGCAACATTGTGGGGTGGATCTGATTCAAGTTTGTTCAAACCGGCCCCCTGGGTTTATATTTGGGCTCAGTATAGGAGCCCAAATTTGAACTTAGTGCATTTCAGGCAAATTTCTTTGAAAATCTTCTTCTTAAGATCCAGTAGGCAGAATCTTTTGATATTGGGTATGCACCATGCTTAGGGGGTGAGATTCAAGTTTGTTCAAGCCAAGTCCCTGGGTTCATATGTGGGTTCACTGTGGTAACCCGAATTATAACTTGGTTCAAAATGAGGAATTTTCTTTAAAATCTTCTTCAGATCCAGCAGTCGGAATGTTTTGATATTTGGTATGCAGCATCCTTAGGGGGTGAGATTCAAGTTTGTTCAAGCCATGTCCCTAGGTCCATATTTGGACTCACTGTGGGAGCTCGAATTGTAACTTAGTTCAAAATGAGGAATTTTCTTTAAAAATCTTCTTCTTCAGATCCAGCAGTCGGAATGTTTTGATATTTGGTGGGCAGCATCCTTAGGGGTTTGAGATTCAAGTTTGTTAAAGCCAAGTCCCTGAGTTCATATTTGGGCTCCCTGTGGGAGCCTGAATTATAACTTAGTTCAATATGAGGAATATTAAAAAATCTTTTTTTATTTAGATCCACTGATCAGAATCTTTGGATATTTGGTATAAGCTTTTCTTAGGAGGAGCAGATGGTACCTGTTGAAATCAATTCTCTGGGTTGATATTTAGGCTACCATGTCAGGTGAGCGCCCTCAGGCCCCTTGGGGCCTCTTGTTGATAATTTGTAGCGAATTCCATTGTGCCAGACAGAGTCAAATGCTTTTTCGACGTCTAACAGGACTGCCGCACCTATTTGCTGATTGTTGATAGCAGTTTTCATTTGGGTGACTAGTCAGTAGACATGCTCGATGCCTTCTTCGTGGTTTCTTATCAACCTACTCACAATTGTTTACTACAGGCTTGCACTACAGTGGAAGTCCCTAACTCGGATAAAATACTCTCTATTTTTGTCTTTCCCAAGCAAGTTGGGAAAGAAAAGTGGTGCAAAAGCACCAATAAAAATAAGCCAAAACTGGGTCGAGTGCAACCGGCGCAGACCCAGTACGGGACGCTCTCTCCCAAGTACAACTCCACGACTTCCGTTGCCAGTGCGCATAAACCGTCTCTAAAGACTCATTCTTTTTGAAATCCGCTTCGTGTCGAGATGTTTTTGCACGCTTATCAGTGTTCCACCAGCTCGATGTTTGATGATTCCTGATTCATTATACCACAGTGTATCCTTTGTATTCTCAGGAACAGTGTTTTATATTCTCTTTTTTCTATTATATGTCCATAATGTATATTTATTTGCTCTCTCTCGGGTCGCGATTTTCGCGGGCCACGCGGTTCGGACTTAGTTTTTCACAATTATTGTTCATGCTTTTTTTGCAAATTTTTCTAATTGTGTTAGAGTTAGGTGTCAGCAGGGTACCACTCCTGCAGTGTTTCTTCTTTCTGTTGAGAGTAGTCTTCCTGTTGGGTGGTTCCCGGTCGACCGTCTGGGGTCTTTGTTTCTGTCACCTTTCTCTCTTTGGGGGTGTTCTGTTTTCTGATCTCACCTTCTCTGCTCCTCTCACCTCTCTCATGCCTAGGACAATTCCTTGTGGGCAGTGTCTGCTGCCTAAGCATGTGGACGATGTACATTCGTCGTGTTCCTCCTGTAATGGGTGTTCGGCCGAGCGGCCGTGTGGTGTCTGTGGAACATGGTCTTCCACCTTTTGGGCGTCTGTAAATCGTGTCGTTCGTTCTCGTGGCCGTGCCTCCCGCTCCCGCGGGAAAGGAGAACATGGTCGTTCGGGGCCTCCCGAGCCGACTTTGTCTGGTGAGAGTTATTCCTCCTCCGTGGGGGATGTGCAGTCTTTTCCTGTGGTGGATACTGCGGGAGCCGTTGAGTGTTCTGGTGTAGAGATGCCTGGTTCCGGGACTACGGTCCCCCTCCAGTCGACATCTGAGGCTGTCACTAGGGTTGTGACTCCTCCTTCGGAGCCGAGCCGGTGTGCTCTCTCCATTATTTCACCAGCCTCAACGACTCTCGACGTATCTACTACTGCTGCTGGTCCGTCTGCTTCGTTGTCTGTTTCGGCTTTTCGCTGCAGGGGACTGCAGAACTGTCCGATACTGTAGACGTGGGATATCGGCCCCAGCCTTCCCTGACTTCAACTCGGCGAAGTCGGAAGGGGCTGCCGGCCGAGCCCATCTCTGTGGTCTCGTCGCCGTCGAGTACCACAGTTGTGTCTTTGGATTCGGATGTTCGTAGTGGAAACACTATGAACTCCGTGGCGTTTCCGTCCACTCACTCTGGTCACACGACCAGTTTTGGGGGACCAACGCCTTTTGTGCAGCCTGGACCTTCTGCCCCGCAGAGGTCCGCGGTGACTCTCATGAGTTCTCGCAATATTGATCCTCGGGGTGCATCGTACCCCTATACACGTCTGCCTTCAGATGTTTCGGCTGCCGCCCGTCGTCCCGCGTCGGGTGTTTTGGAGGATCATGACCCTTCGCTGGTTAAGAGGGTCAGAGGTGAAGCCACTTTGCCGGTTCGCTCCCCTGTCGAACCGGTCGGTACAGGCAGTGAGCTTAGGGAGGCCCTCTCCTTACTCACTCAGGTTCTCTCAAAGAGCCTTCCTGTTGCTTCCAGCGAGGCTATGGGTGGTTTCCAGGCGCCTCCTATGGCGCCGCCTCCCGGAATTGGAAACAGGCCGGTTTCCGATTCCTCTGGTGTCCCAACACCATGGGAGGCGTCGGCTGGTTTGCCCACGATGGGCTATGTGTCTTCCGACTCTGGGGAGGAGTCCGACATGCTTGAGGTCGAGGGCCAGCAGTCTTCGGACTTGGGGGCGGCTCTTGACTTTGTGTTTGGGTTTCTGCCTGAGCTCAAACCTGCTAACCAGCCGACAGTGTCAGCCTGGCCGCGATCATCGGTCGCGCGCCAACAGCCTATGGAGCAACCTGCTTCTGGGCGCCTTCGACCGTGCCAGTCGGTACAGGTGGTTGAAGCTTTTTCAGCATTGGATGCCAAGCTGAATTCCAAGGCTTTGAAGACTTCGTTCTTCACCAGGGTTGACACCTTTTTGCCTCCTGTGCGTTATCGTTCCTACGATTCCGCCAATCCGTCAGTCTGCCAGACTTTGACGGTTCTGGATCAGGACTCCACTTCCCTCGGGCTTTCCAAGCCCAAGTCTGCCGTCATTCCAATGACGACTCTGGAGTCCACGTTGGGCTTATCTAGAGAGATGCTTGGCATGCTTTCTCTCTCAGATCACGTCGTCTCAGCTTTGGCTGCTTATCTGCCTCCAGATAAGTTTGACGAGGTACAGGCTCCTTTGCGTGTGCTGTCCAAGGCGCTTATGCACCTTACTCACACGCATGCCTGTAACACAGCCAATTTGGAATTAGTTCGAAGGGACGCTGTGCTGGACACAGGACGATCCCTTCCCGAGGAGCAGCGTGCTACTCTTCGATCTGCTTCTTTGGCAGGTCCGCAACTTTTCCATGGTTCCGTGTCGACGGTCCGGGATGACGTCCTACGTCATTCCAAAGATCAGCTGCTGTTTCGTCAGCTTGATCAGCCTTCTCGGGGAGGCAAGGGCCGTTCCAAGCCTAACAAGTACCCTTCTGCTTCCTCTGTGAAGCAAAAGGCTGGTCCTTCTGCCGCCGCCTCTGCTTCTTACTCACGGGGTAAAGGTAGGGGTCGGCAGAATCGAGGGAAGTCTCAGGATTCTTCATTTAGCAGAGGAGGTGGTTTCTCCTCTTGCGGGCCTCGTCGGGGCTCGAAATGAAGGTCCTCACCTCGACTCGTCCCAGGTTGGAGGAAGGATAGCAGAGTTTGCAGACCATTGGACCACCATCACATCCGATCCATGGGTGTTAGATGTTGTTCGGTCCGGGCTGCGCATATCCTTCCGACGGCACCCCACTCTGTCAAGGGTGCCTCTTCCAACCACAGTTCCTTCAGACGTTTTACGTCGGGAACTTTTGTCCACGGAGATTGCCAATCTCCTGGCAAAGGGGGCGATCGAGGTCGTCAAGAACGTTCAGTCAGTGGGTTTCTATTCCCGCCTGTTCTTGGTGCCGAAGAAGGACGGCCGACTCCGACCGGTTATCGATCTGAGCATCCTGAACCAGTCTATCATTGCTCCCAAGTTCAGCATGGAGACTTTCAGGTCGGTCCGCCAATCAATTCACCAGGGAGATTTCGCAGCCAGCATCGACCTGCGAGACGCTTACTTCCACGTTCCGATGCATCGGGCGTCACGGAAGTATCTCAGGTTCGCTTTTCTGGGGCGAGTTTACCAGTTCAAGGCCATGCCTTTCGGCCTCAACCTGGCTCCTTGGGCGTTCACCAGACTGATGTCGCATGTGATAGCGTTCCATCGCACACAGTCCAGGGTGACTACTTCGGCATATCTGGACGATATCCTCCAGAGGCATTCCAATGCTGCCTTACTGGAATCGGATGTCGCCACTCTGTTGAGCTTGCTCACGTCGCTAGGATTCAGAGTCAACGAGGAGAAGTCGGACCTGGTCCCTTCTCAGTCGCTTTGTCATCTGGGGATGTCTTTCCTAACCAAATTCAATTTGGTGGTTGTTCCCCAGGCCAAGGCTGTGATTCTCTCAGCTTTTGCTCTGACTCTGTCCCAGTCCAGGTCCGCGACCGCTCGGAGTTTTCTCCGGCTGATCGGTCTCTGCGGTTCGGTGACGGATCTGATTCCTCTAGGTCGGCTGCGTGTCAGACCTCTCCAACACTTTCTGCTCAGTCGTTGGAGACCGAATGTAGATTCTCTGGATCAGGTGCTTCCGTTTCCGGGCTCTCTGTATCCTCACCTTCTTCCCTGGACAGATGTTCAGTGGATTACGCAGGGTGTTCCGCTGGACTTACCCACGTCCGATCGCGTTCTGACGGCAGATGCCAGCGATCTCGGATGGGGTGCGACGTTGGATCCTCTCGGTCTTTCCCTACACGGGATGTGGGACCAGGATCAAGCAGCTCTACACATCAACCAGAAGGAGCTTCTTGCTCTTCTTCTGAGTTTCAGGCAGTGGATCCCTCACTTGTCGAATCGCCAGGTCCTTCTACTATCCGACAATTCGACAGTGGTTGCTTACATTCGGAACCAGGGCGGCACGCACTCGCTTCCGATGTACGAGTTAGCTCGGGATCTTTTACTGCTCGCTCAGGAGGTTCACGCCGGGGTGGGTGTTCGTCACATTCCCGGTCGTCTGAACGTCCTAGCCGACTCCCTGTCCCGACAGGGCAGGGTTATTTCCACCGAGTGGATGCTTCACAGGGCAGTGTTCCAGTCGCTTTGCGATCTCTGGGGACGTCCCCACATCGATCTCTTTGCGACTCGTTGGAACCATCAGGTGGACACTTTCGTGTCCCCGTGTCCAGATCCTCTGGCTTTTGCCGTGGACGCTCTGTCACTCGATTGGAACGGTCTAGTCGGCTACGCCTTCCCGCCGGTTCCGATTCTCCCTCAGGTTCTCGCCAAAATTCGAACCTGCAGTTGTCGAATCATTCTGATCGCTCCCCTGTCGCCTCAGCGGGTGTGGATCAATCAGCTCCGCTCGCTGATGGCGGCGGTTCCGGCACGTCTCCCGCTACGTCGCGACCTTCTTTGTCAAGGTCGCCCGAGGAGGTTTCACGTCGACCCGACTTCATTGTGCCTTCACGCATATCTTTTGTCAGGTCCTGTCTCCTCCGTAGAGGTTTTTCGAGACGATCAGTGGAGTGCATTTCTTCTTCAAGGAGGCACTCCACTGGTTTAGCTTATGCAGCTAAATGGAAGGTCTTCTGTCGATGGTGTGCTGATCACTCTGTTGACTATGCCAATCCTTCGATTTCACAGATTGCGGAGTTTCTGGTATATCTGTTTGATTCTCGGGGTCTCCAGCCTGTTACCATCAAGGGTTACAGGTCTATGCTTTCAGAGACTTTTTCTTATGTGGGGAAGCGTCGTATCGGCACTAATCCTTACCTCTCCAAGCTTGTTCGGCACTTTTCTTTGAAAAGGCCTCGGACTTTGCAGCTTACTCCACGATGGAATCTTTCGTGGGTGCTGCTTTGCTTGGGGGGGGGGGGGGGGGGGGTGCCGTTCGAACCTTTATCCCAGGTGGATATGCAATTTCTCACATACAAGACGGCTTTTCTGATGGCATTTGCTTCGGCCAGACGGGTTAGTGAGCTTCACGCCCTCTCGGTTGACCCGGCCTTTTTTAGGAGTTCTCCCAACAGTGTTACTTTTACCACTGATTGCTCCTTTTTGGCTAAGAATCAGTTACCAGATACTACTCCTCCTCCTATCTGTATCAGGGCTCTTCCCTCTGTTGAGGGTACTCGCCCTTTGCTCTGTCCGGTCCGTGCTATTCGCATTTATCTTGATCGGACACGCTTCATACGGAAGGGCAGAAAACGTTTTTTTCTGTCTCTCATTCCGGGTCGACAGAAGATCTCTCCTCAATCCATTTCTCGATGGATTTGTCTTGCTATTCGTACGGCTTATAGTCGTTTAGCAGCTGGCGATTGTATTACCAATCGTATTTCTGCCCACGAGGTGCGGGCACTGTCTACCTCTTGGGCTTATTCTAACTCCGTCAAGTTGTCGGATGTTATGCAGGCAGCCTACTGGAGAAATGCTTCTACTTTCTCCACCTTTTATTTACGCCAGTTGCAGGAGCAGTCGGAGGACCTTTTTGCCTTGGGTCCTCTTTCTTCTGCTCAGGCTGTTGTCTGCCATAGCCATTGGGCTTCTTGAAGGTCAGTTTCAGCCTTGTGCTGTTACTGCCCTTTTTTCTGTCTGTGTGTCACACAGGCTCATATGTCTCTTTTCATTGTCCTTTACCAATGATTGCGACATTATGGTTGATAAGCCTCGGGACCTCTTCCTTCTGCTTCACGGTTCCAGTGCACTAGGGTTATGTGGGGGTTGGTTATGCGATTCCCTCCAGCCTTTTGTCTATTCAGCCTGTAGTAAACAGTTGTGAGTAGGTTGATAAGAAATCTAAATTTTATAGTAAATTTCCTTTCTTATTATACCTACCACAATTGTTTACATGGAGGCCCTCCCGTCTTCTTTACGGGTAAAGAATCTTTCCTCCCCGCTGATCACATAACTCTAACGTTTACGGATTCAAAAAAGAATGAGTCTTTAGAGACGGTTTATGCGCACTGGCAACGGAAGTCGTGGAGTTGTACTTGGGAGAGAGCGTCCCGTACTGGGTCTGCGCCGGTTGCACTCGACCCAGTTTTGGCTTATTTTTATTGGTGCTTTTGCACCACTTTTCTTTCCCAACTTGCTTGGGAAAGACAAAAATAGAGAGTATTTTATCCGAGTTAGGGACTTCCACTGTAGTGCAAGCCTGTAGTAAACAATTGTGGTAGGTATAATAAGAAAGGAAATTTACTATAAAATTTAGATTTCTATAGGCTCTTTGCCATTTATTGAAAAAATCATTGTCTTCAAGGTGCCCCCTGAACCGATTGGTAAGGATTCGTTCGAATGTCTTACCAATGCAGCTGAGGAGGCTGATTGGGCGGTAGCTGGCTGGATCGGAGGGGTCCTTGTCAGGTTTTGGTATCATGACACCAATGGCTTTTTTCCAACATTTGGGAAAGTAGCCATGGGTGAGGCATGCGTTGAACACTACAGTTTGTTTAGTTTTTGATTAGGGAATTTGGGCTTTGTTTAAGAATTTTGTAGCTCACATCGTCTTTGCCGGGTGAGGACAAATTTTTGCATTTTTTAATGACGATTTTGTCATTGGTGATGGGGGTGACGAGATCATCGTCATCCCCGTCTTATGGCTCGTTATCGAATTTGGTGTCATGGTAGATTTCAGGGTGTTCATTGATGAAGTCGTCATTTGCGTTTATGACTGCGTCATCATTGCCCGCGCCTTGATACGGACGATGCGTTTTTCTTAGGAGGCCGACAAAAGTGTCAGCCTTGTCTTTGTCGGTGCTTAATAATCCCTGATATTATTTATATACCACCAAACACCTTGTCTGAAATTTATGCATTGAAAGCAGACAATAGACTTAATTTTCAATTAACTTGTCACAATACAACCTATTTGTGTGTTTGGCCACATATCCCCATGACTTTTTAAATTGTTGAAGACATGGACAATAAAAATAAAACAAAAAAACTTGTGTTATTGGACACAACTCAGTTATTCAATGATATTATATTCTAAAATTTTGGGATTATTTAAAGTTTTTTAATTTATCCATTATTTTACAGGGAAAACACATATTTATTTATTTATTCCTGTTTAAGGTCACCTATGTACAGCTCAGTACATGTATGTCTAATTATAATTGGTGAAAGCACGTAAATATTATAAAGAAAATACTACTGCTGTTAGCAAACTTTCAGCCAACAGACCTCCAGGTTTAACCATGAAGTGCATTGGCTAAAACTTTACTAGTCCTTATGTGGTGTCCTTGCAATTGATACTTAACATTCAGGAGGAAACGCCAGTCTGTGATTTTTTAGAGGTAATCCACTCACATTTTGTGATGTGTTGTCCATGGAGAGTACAGTTAAAACTAGAAGTCCTGTCCCGTATTCTGCACTAATTTGAAATAATAGCGCGTTAGGTTAGCGCAGAAAATCATCAGAGAATCACATCTGATGCACGATAGTGTATCGCGATTTCTGCAGAATTGTAACGCGCGACGGCTGATTGATATTCAGTACTTGAAACAGGCAATCAACAGTAATTAAGTCGCATGTCCTACTGACATGAGGTGGCAATTAAATATTAGAATGTAGATACTCAGAGGACGAAATGATGTTCATTCATCTGATCCCGCCCCCCCCCCCCCCTCCCCCGCACACTTCTCATTATCAATTCATTTCGCGACAATACAAGAAGTATTTAAAAACGCGTATTGCGTGTTTTTTATTTTCGAAGATTGATGAGAAAATCATGCAGGTTGATTCAAGACTGCTAAACCTTGAGAAGGTAGAAGTAATGACGTTTTTATTTCGAGAATTTTTCGCCTAGTATGTATGAATCGCAGCCGTTCTTATGGAGGAACCATGAGAAAACAAGCGTGGTTGGAAACAAAGAACGCTCTCCACACCCTACCGAACTGACAGTGTATCGAAAGTGTTGCGAGCGAATTAAGAAATCGGAATGCTCAGATATTTATTAACAAAATTTCAATTTCAAGAGATAGTTGGTGTTCTGTAAAAAAAAATATGCATTTGGGTGAAAGCTCAAATAGAAATTAATTATTCGTCGAGAACTTTGAAAATCAACAAAAAGAAAAAAGATGCCCCCCCCCCCCCACCCCCGCACACTCCCTTTCCGGGGCAGAACCCTCAAGTCCCCTTATCCCCACACAGAGGGAAGCATGAGCAGCAAACTGCCAATTCCTCACACACCACAACTCCTCATCCCCACGCTAGCTTCGTTTTTTTTTTTAAAATAAACGGTAAAAAAAATAGTAAATTTTGCTGGTGGCCAATGCCACGTGCACCTTCGGTCATTGAAGGTAAAACAAGGTTAACATTATGAGTTAAATTAAAAACGTCGATGCGTAATTATTTTGTGTGAGTTCATGTGATGGAGGGGGGGGGGTTATATCTGGACCCCCCCCCCCCCCCCCCCCCCCCCCACCGCAAGTTTCCTCCACTGCATGGTTCGAATCGATGGGCATGCTGTGTTAACAATTTATGATTGATAAGGGCGGGCCTACCCTTCACAACACTTGTTTTCTGGGGCCTACATTCCTACTCTTCCATATGTGGTCAGTTAAATTTGGCCTTTTTAAATTCACAGTATACGGCATTTTTAAATTTCTCTCAAATACTGGCAACCGAAATAGAATATTAAACCCTTGGGCTTGACATGCATATATTTTATTTTTATTTTAGAAAGATTTCCACGAAACTTTTCAAACAATCGTTGTCAATATTTAATGGAGTGTTGAAAAAGCAAGGGGCAACTGAAAAATGTCCACATGCTCATGCTAGAAATCAGCGGGCGGCTTTTTTGGGGTGAATTGATATTCTGACGCATCACACCTGATAGGTTAATGTGTCATGAGAGAGCATTTCCAAATGACTGAGAACAACTATCATATCTCTAATATAGGTGTACAGTAAACTGCCTTTAAACCATGTGCACGGTGAAGTTTTTACTCTGCACAATTGAAAGTTGTTAGTTTTAATTTTCATAAATTGTCACCAGTTCTTTTGATTATTCAACTTTCTTGCTCCACATTTATGGAACAAATAACATTATTATTTATTAGTGCTGAAGGCTATACATCAGAGGATTGCGCTATATTGTGGTCTGAACGGGGAGGATTTTCTGCGGCAGTTTTTCAGGTAGCAATCAGTAATGTTGGCAATTACCATCTTTGTGTTTTTTGAACAACAGAAGGTGTGAATAAGCTTTGAAAACACTCCTGTCAATATACAAAGCTCCCGTTTTATGACTTCAATTTGGAAATGGGTTACTTAATAACAATTACGTGTCAAATTTATATTTATGTTCTTTTATCATCAGTGATTAAAGAATAATGATTGAAAAGAACTGATCCGAAGAAAAATCCGTTTGGGATAAAAAATTAAAATAAAAAAGAGACTCATTTTTTCCGGCTGCTTTATTTGTTTAAAGGGATTGAAATTCATGTCCCAAATGCTGAAATTTCTAGAAATTAAATATTTCTAAATCAACAGGTTCACCCTGTGTTCTTATATTTAAAAAAAACCCCTGATTTTTATAAATTTATTTTGAAAACGGAATTTTTGCAAATTTCAGCGAATTTTGTTGCTTAGCGTTCTCATCTACGGAAGCCTATTAGCTTCACGTCGTTTTTAGTTATTAAATTGTAGCTACAATTTAATAAATTGTACCTACAATTTAGATAAATTGTCTCATCCCTATTGTTTACTGATAATTTTATAAGATACACTTCGGTTACGGTGAGAAGGACAAGACGGTTCGGAAAAGTTGAAGATCGGGGGGTGGGGGGGGGGGGGCGTTCAAGTAAGTCGTGTAGGCTTATGACCTATTTTTAACCAGTCTGCACAGGAAGGGGAAGGGCGTTTTTCAATCAACATTGAAAAATTATTGTTTATTTAGTCCTCAGACTAATATGAACAAGCGCGCCGTTTGCCCAAACAAGAAAAACTACCGCCTCAAAAACCCAGCTTCTGACCACCCAGTCATTATTTCAAAATCTTGTTGGGGGGGGGGGGGGGGGTGGGGGTGGGGGGGGGGGGTGGGGGTGGGGGGGGGGGAGGAGGTGTCGGTCTAAATATTCTGGGGACGGTTTGACTCAGGGACGGGAGGGGTGAAATCGTTCGCCAGCCTTACGGCCTTGCCACTGAAAATGGGTTTGGGTCAAATAGTGGAGACGGGGTTCGGATCCAAACGATGCGGATCGATTCGGCTAGGGGAGGCTCTGGGCGATTCCCATCGTACTGAATAGCGAGTCGCGGCCTCACTGTGTTTGTTATTATTTGGTGTAGCAAGTGATTTGAACAAGGCCTTATATAGGAAAGAGAATGTTTTAAATGATATTGAAAATTTGTTGCGAATTACTTGTTGAAATTCAGACGGAGACTGAGCGGTATTATCGGTATTTGGATTTTTTATGGTGATTTTACGAACAAATTTATCCACGTTTTCCAAATCGAACGAAGTCACTGATATTAATCAATTGATAAAATGTTGTTGTCAAAACATTTTTATTAGGTTATTTCAAAACGATCATGTGTTGGGCTGTTCGTACATACACATCTCACACAAGTCCCATCCCCATGTTCATCAATAGCACAGAATAAAATCATTTAAAAGACGATTATATCCGATTTGGCAATGACTTTGATTTCACTGTCCGGGCTTCTTGTGAAAATTAAAATTGGCCATTTCGACATTTTTTTCTGTGTTTTTTATTCATTGCCACGACTAATTTACCAGGCGAACCTGATTCGAAATAATATCGACTGATGTCAGAGTCCACTTACCACACATTTCTTTTCCTAATGATATGTGTCGGAGATCGATGTTAATGACCTCGGGAATAGCGCACTACGTTCTGCGTTACATAGCGCAGAAGTTATCGCATGTTTAACGAGGTTTACTTGACTGTTCTGCACTAGATAGCGCATTAGCTAACGAGCGTTTTCTGCACTAGACGTGACAGGACTTCTAGTTTTAACTGTAGTCTAATTACTATGACAGTAATGACACCCATAGATTGGATTTCCCATCTGGTAATTACTTTAGTTTTCCAACAAAGCATGGTAAGCACAATTAAAACTTCAGCTAAAGGACCATCAGTTTAAAAATGACTTTTAACCCAACAAACAAAAAACTTAAAGGCCTTGCTATAAATACTTCTAATTTAAAAAGTATTCAAGTATTCAAAAATGTATTCATGAATACATTGTAATGTATTTGTATTCGTATTCAAATACATTTGAAAATTTGTGTATTTGTATTCGTATTCATGAAATTTCCAAGTATTCGTATTTGAATACATTTACAAAGTATTCGCCCCAAGCATGTTGTCAATCCTCAGCAGGGACATATAAATAGCGAATGCAGAAAAATTAGAAAATTCTGACAGTTTTGGTATTCAGAGATTGGTACAGTTCGTTTCTTCTTTATATTACCCATCTCTACTTCTGGATTTGCGACAATGACATTAGCTTACAGCTGAGCTTGACTCACAGAAAGTATTCACATATGGGAAGAGAAAAACCAGACCCATTTTGCCTCCTACAGTAAAAGGGGTACATGTCATAGGATTGTTAATCCATCTCAGAACTTTGCCAAACACTGGCATCTGAATAATAACTTTGTAATTGACACATCTCCACCAGATTTACAAGTTAAGAACCTCATCGATGTTGAAGTCTGCATTTCTATTAAAAAGTTGAAGAATAGCAGATTATCACAACTTGATATGTGGATCCTTGTTTCTGTCATTGGATTTTTCCATCAGGCCTGTAGATTCCTTTAATTTAGGCACACCGTAAATCCTGCAGCCCTCTATGCCTACTGTGGTTCAGCCCAGTTTTAGACCACTTAGTGAAGAAAAATTGACGATCCAGTTGCAAATGTTTTGTCACATAACAATAATCAAAATACAAGAAAGTTACTCTTCTTCTCTTTCCAGTGTGTGAATCACATATGATTCACATGCCTCAAATATGCAAAACGGTTACTCCCTGGTAGTGTTTTATCTCTCATTTTCCCTGTTTCGATTACCATTCTTTGTATCAAGAACCCATTTAAGTCAAATCTTCGCACCTTTCTCATTGAAAAATTTTGTTTACGTAAACACTATTTTGGGCACATTGAGTTTGGAAACACTAATTATCACCCTGTAACACTGGTGGATTTTTATGTGTACCCATACTATGTATGGTACACATAATGCCGGCATCCGGGGTGGCCATCCATCGTTCGTTCATCCTTTGTCTGTCTGTCTGTCTGTCTGTCTGTCTGTCTGTCCATCTGTCTGTCTGTCCGGCATCTGTATCCATTTCTTTGGCATTCGATAACTCGAAAATTATTGCTTGGATTGTCAAGTTACTTTATATTAGTGTTCAGGATACTGATGTGCCAAGCTGTATAGTTTTTGGTGTAAATCTGATAATTTGATCCTGAGATATTAACTCTTTATCGTTCAAATTGAGAATTCTTCCAATCCCTTTGGCATGAGATAACTTAAAAAATATCAATCCAATTGTCATGTTACTTTATATATATCTTCAGGTTACTGATATTCCGAGCTGTATAGTTTTTGGTGTAAATCGGTTATTTTGATCCTGAGATATTAACCCTTTATCCTTCAAATTGAAAATTCCTGCAATCCCTTTGGCATTCAATAACTTGAAAAATATTGCTTGGATTGTCAAGTTACTTTATATTTGTGTTCAGGTTACTGATGTGCCGAGCTGTATAGTTTTTGGTGTAAATCTGATAATTTAATCCTGAGATATTAACCCTTTATCCTTCAAATTGAAAATTCCTCCAATCCCTTTGGCATTCGATAACTTGAAAAATATTGCTGGGATTGTCAGGTTACTTTATATTTGTGTTCAGGTTACTGATGTGCCGAGCTGTATACTTTTTGGTGTAAATCTGTTATTTTGATCCTGAGATATTAACCCTTTATCCTTCAAATTGAAAATTCCTCCAATCCCTTTGGCATTCGATAACTTGAAAATATTGCTTGGATTGTCAAGTTACTTTATATTTGTGTTCAGGTTACTGATGTTCCGAGCTGTATAGTTTTTGGTCTAAATCTGTTAATTTGATCTTGAGATGTTAACCCTTTATCCGTCAAATAAATTGAAAATTCCTCCAATCCCTTTGGCATGAGATAACTCAAAAAATATCAATCCGTTTGTCATGTTACTTCATATATGTATTCAGGTTACTGATGTGGCGAGCTGTATAGTTTTTGGTGTAAATCGGATAATTTGATCCTGTGATATTAACCCTTTATCCTTCAAATTGAGAACTCCTCCAATCCATATTAATCTGATTATCAGGTTACTTTATATATGTATTCAGGTTACTGATGTGCTGTGCTGTATAGTTTTTTATGTAAATCTAACAATTTGATCTGGAGATATTAACCCTTTATCCATCAAATTAGGCACTCCTCCAATCCATTTCTATATGTACCCATACCATGTATGGTGTACATAATGTTGGCATCCAGGATGGCATTTCGTCATAAAGCTTTCCTCTAGTTGCTTGTATGGGTACACATCTGACGATTTCATCGGCCTATTTTTAAAGGTCTGTCCTTATACTGAACTGCAAGACCCAGGCCTGGCATTCTGAAAAATTTAGGGGGCTAAAAATCGCTCTCCTGAAATGACCTAGGAGAGCCAATGGCTCTCCTAATTTTTTTTTGACATGGAAGGCAGTTGAACCATGATATATCATATGAATGCAGTTCAACACTGTGACCAGACATGCTCTACTCACAAAGTTGCATTGCGTAATTTGGAAGTTGTACATGTTACTTCGAAAGTTACTCAATACTGTATTGAAGTCGTCAGTCCCAACAACTCACAACTGTCACAAGCCAATCATGGTTCAACTTCATCCCCTTCAAGTTCATCCCATCAGATAAATTTTGAATTTCAGTTCATTTGCACCTGAGCCAGCTGTACAGTACATGATGCCAATTGAAGATTTTCTAAATGGTCCTGGGATAACACAATTTTTTATCTTCAATTTTTTTATTCATCGCATTCGAAATTACTTTTGATGCGGTAAATAAAAAAACTGTGAACACTCTTAGACGGTTGCGGCTTTCGGAAATTGTACGTCAATAGTCATGCCTGTTGAATTTGTGTTGAGGGAATACCGTCACTCCACGTGGTTATCACTTAATTTAAGTTCTTTGATTATCTGATGTCGTTTAATGGGAATATAAGTTGGTTTTGAAATGGGGCAATGTTTGAATAGTAATAGAAACTGTACATACCCGGTGAAAAATGAAACCAATCAAAAAATGAGATAACCTTCTGATTTTCCCTGCACTATGACACGCAAGCATAAATACGCATCCTTCAATTTTGAAGCTGCGTTTTTCAAAAGTGTCATACTTATCTTTGTGCACCCAGGAGAGCGAAATTTTGTGGACCTTAATGGTTCTTGGCACACGTTTAGGCACGCGAAAAAATCACGCACCTGAAAACGCCAGGCCTGAAGACCCAGAAAAAAATGTCCAAATGAAATTTTTTATGTTTGTACATAAAGTGATCAAACTACCGTACTGGAAGGGAACTGGACCAGTGGCCTCTATGGGCTCTCGTTACTTAGTAAATCTGGCAAAGGAGCGAATATGCCATGTTCACTTAGTCACATTTTCTCCCTTTTTGACTCATCCTTGGGACGAGTCAATAAGGGAGAAAATGTGGCAATAAGAACACAATTTGATTCATTTGTTACATTAATTTATATTGGTTTTTCTGTCTCAATAGGCTTAGCAACTAGTCCTCTAGAAGCCCTAAGAATGATCAAAGGGAAATTAGACTGAACCCAGTGGAGATATTTACAGACAGAGCTTTTGTAGCGAGTGGGGTCTCGTAAACTATTGTTTTTTTCCCCCAATTTTAGAAGTCTGAAGTGTTGTTCATCTTCTTAACTGGTAGAGTGCTGGAAGCCCATTTTTGGGCTTTATCCTGAAGTGCAGGTACCACGGCTTAAAGGCTTGATATTCTGTGGATGTGCTTCAATTAATTCTTGATGTGATATTATTTAGTCTGGATGGAATTGCCCTGCTACAATTTATGGGAGAGTGCCTGTAGGCACTCTCCCATAAATTGTAGCAAGGCAATAACATGTGAACAAAATTCTAACACCTCAAAAAACTTAGCACTCTACCAGTTAACACATAGAAAAACTGAACCGAAACTGCGATTTTTTTCCTAAAACCAAACCAAATTTGAAAAATTAAAACCTCCCAGCTGTAGTCGGCTACAGTACGTGGAGAGTGCATTGTAACAAAATCACTCGTGGAGTGGAGTTATCACCAATAGTATGATTTTCAAATTCTGTACATCTGGACAAAAACACAATGTTTCAGCCAATGGCCCTCCAGGTTTAATCCGAGGTCCATTGGTTGGAACCTTGCTTGTGCTTGTTATGCTTTGCAACAGATTTGCAATTATTGCCTGTGTTGGATCTCCACTCCATGGGTGATTTAGTGATAATACACTCTACACATACTGTATATGTTTTATTGAGACTACAGTTAAAACAGGTTAATATTGGTTCTGGCAAGTAATGGTTACTCCAGTTTCTAAGGTGATTGAGATAATTTCTTTTTCATATTTATATGTATATTTCAGTGGATATATTGGATTGGATCATTGACCGCATCATCAAAGATACCGAATGCCCTTGCAGTGCCTGGCAATGTGAGAAGAGGAAAAATGAGGGGTACACAGTCAGTATTGCTCTTGCCAAAAGTATCAAAAAAGAGAAAGGGTAAGTTTGTTTCATCAAGTACAATGAGTGCAGCGGTCAGGATGTAAGTATTTTTATACTGTATACCAATGGCCCAGACTAGCTGGTGCTAACCCAAAAATATCTAGGGCCAAACTAGTGTTGAAACGATTAGTCGACTAGTTGAAGTCGATTCGATTTTCGGGAAAAATCGACTCTGAAATCCGCCAGTCGACTAGTCGGGAAACTCAAAGATGAAGTCGTAAAATGCCAATATTGGGGGTTAATGATTACAAACATGAGACATTTCTGCTTCGTGGTGGACCTATTTTAAATTGTATTGAGAAGTGGATATCAATGCAATCATTGACGTAAAGGTTCAAACAACTCAGACTTGGCATAAACAAACAACGCGATTGACAATCATCGAATAGAACTTTGCCTTATGCATTGAAACATTCATTATACAGTCTATCAATAATGTTACAATAACATTATCTTACCACAAGGGCGAATCCAGGCATTGACGACTTGGTGAAGTAAACAGGGAAAATAAACAGGGAAAAATATATGGGTGAGCTTATTCTTGAAGGAGCAGCCTGCAGGACAATTAGGACCCAAAGTTGACATGGAATTAGGCCACCTACGGACATCAACTTGTTCACCTGGTACTGGTAAGTTCGAAATGTCTTACAGAAACATCAAAAAGAAATTGTGGAAGAACACATACCAGTTCGTATTTGCAACAATTTGTTATCACTAAAGAACCAATTACAAAATCCATGTGCTTTTTATTTTCACTTTGTAAATACCAGTGCATGCGGACAAATTCCTGGAAATCAGCAAGTTTCCGGGAAATTGAAAGTGAAACTAGCTTTTCCTCGAACTGCAACTGAGTTAAGAGGAAACCCAATCAGGCCAGGTGATGATTTTCAAAGCAGACAATATGGAAATTAGTAGGCGTGTTCGATGTGTGCTTGATTATGGACAGATGAGAGGTTAAGTCATAATACGAGAAGTTGAGTGGGAGTGTTCTGTGTACAATTGTTGACAGACTGATGACTGCTGTGGCGTTAACCGTGCTTAATTTTCGACAGGGGATGTGCATCACGCATGCGTAAAGAGCACTTCCTTTTGTTGACATTCAAGAATAAAAGAAAGACCTGAATAATGATTTATTTTATTAAAATATCGGTGGCTATATTGAGAAAAAATGATTTTAAACAGAAGCTACCAACATTAATTCTCTCTTGAAACTGAAAGAGGTTTTGGGGACTTTGAAAGCTCCACTTGCCATTGTTTCATTGCAAGTATTACTGTTAGTTTTAACCAGGGAAGAACGGTGGTACACATGTTTGATAACAATAACATGGGGGCTCCGACTAGTCGATTATTAATCGATTACTGCTGGTGACTAGTCGGTTCCCAAAAATCACTAATCGTTTCAACACTAGGCCAAACACAAATTTTGCCTCCCAATCCCCTGAATTTGCATGCAAAACCGAAAATTAGGAAGTCCTATCTGGCCCTCCATACATTTACCCTCCGCGCATGCGCAGATGCTAGGAAGTCACCGAATCTGGCGCCAACATCATTCTTTGTTTGGCCCTTGTCAGATAACAACAAACTTACATTTGTGCTTTTTAGCTCACCTGAGCAAAGCTCAAGGTGAGCTTTACTGATTGCTTTCTGTCTGTCGTCCGTCCGTCATCATCCGGCATAAACTTTACAAAACCAACTTCTCCAGAGAAACCACTGGCCCAATATTTTTCAAATGTTGGGTAAATGTTTATTACCTAATGTCAATTCAGATTTGTTCAAATGAAGTTGCCTCTCCTCCTGGGTGGGGCCACTCCCCCAAGGGGCACCAACATCTTTAAAAATCTTCTTCTCATGAACCAGCAGTAGCAGAGACTTGATATTTGGCATGCATCTTCCTTTTGAGGTGTAGAATCAAGTTTGTTCAAGAGAAGTTTGCCGGGCATTATTTGCCTTCGTTATGGGAGGGGCAAAAATTTTGGCCACACCTAAAATTTCTATTTTCTGAACCGTGAGGTCGATTTGAACCAAATTTGATATGAGATGATAATGGGCCATAAGTAGTTGATTGATGCAAAAAAAATTTTCTCATGCCCCGTGGGAACCTCGGGAGCTAAAAATAGGAAAAACCTTAAAACTGCCATATTTTCAAAACTACACGGCACAGAGAATTCTTATTTTGTATAAAGCTTACTTTTATCCAGTAGAATAGAATGGTTAAAAAAATCCCTATCAGTTTGATCACAAGGTACTTTTTTCAGGACTTTGGAAAAGTGCTGAGTCAGCACTTTTTAACACTGTAGGCAATGGGAAAAGCATTAAAAAATCTTCTCCAGATCCAGCAGGCAGAATCTTTTGATATTTGGTATGCAACATTGTAGGGCAGATCTGATTCAAGTTTGTTCAAATCGGCCACCTGGGTTCATATTTGGGCTCAGTATAGGAGCCCGATTTCGAACTTAGTGCATTTCAGACAAACTTCTTCAAAAATCTTCTCCAGATCCAGCAGGCAGAATCTTTTCATATTTGGTATGCAACATTGTAGGGTAGATCTGATTCAAGTTTGTTCAAATTGGCACCCTGGGTTTTTATTTGGGCTCAGTATAGGAGGGAGCCCAAATTTGAACTTGTTGCATTTCAGGCAAATTTCTTAAAGAAGAATCTTCTCCAGATCTAGCAGGCAGAATCTTTTGATATTTGGTATGCAGCATTGTGGGGGTGGATCTGATGCAAATTTGTTCAAATTGGCTTCCTAGATTCATATTTTGGCTCACTATAGAATCTCAAATTCGGACTTAGTGCATTTCAGGCAAATTTCTTAAAAAAATCTTCTTCTCTAGATCCAGCAGGAAGAATTTTTTGATATTTGGTATGCAACATTGTGGGGTGGATCTGATTCAAGTTGGTCAAATCGGCTCCCTAGATTAATATTTGGGCTCGCTATAGAAGCTCGAATTTGAACTTAGTGCATTTCAGGCAAATTTCTTAAAAAATCTTCACCCTGGGTTTTTATTTGGGCTCAGTATAGAAGGGAGCCCAAATTTGAACTTGTTGCATTTCAGGCAAATTTCTTAAAGAAGAATCTTCTCCAGATCCAGCAGGCAGAATCTTTTCATATTTGGTAAGCAACATTGTGGGGTGGATCTGATTCAAGTTTGTTCAAATTGGCACCCTGGGTGTATATTTGGGCTCAGAATAGGAGCCCAAATTTGAACTTAGTGCATTTCAGGCAAATTTCTTAAAAAATCTTCTTCTCCAGATCCAGCAGGCAGAATCTTTTTATATTTGGTATGCAACATTGTGGGGTGCATCTGATTCAAGTTTGTTCAAATCGCCCCCCCCCCCCCCTCCCCATCCCCCCCCCCCCCCCCTGGATTCGTATTTGGGCTCACTATAGAAGCCCGAATTCGAACTTAGTGCATTTCAGGCAAATTTCTTAAAAAATCTTCTCCAGATCCAGCAGGCGGAATCTTTTGATATTTGGTATGCAACATTGTGAGGTGGATCTGATTGAAGTTTGTTCAAATCATGCCCCTGGGTTTATACTTGGGCTCAGTTTTGGCGCCCAAATTTGAACTTAGTGCATTTCAGGCAAATTTCTTTGAAAATCTTCTTAAGATCCAGCAGGCAGAATCTTTTGATATTGGGTATGCACCATGCTTAAGGGGTTGAGATTCAAGTTTGTTCAAGCCAAGTCCCTGGGTTCATATTTGGGCTCAATGTGGTAGCCCGAATTATAACTTAGTTCAAAATGAGGAATTTTCTTTAAAAATCTTCTTCAGATTTGGCAGTCGGAATGATTTGATATTTGGTATTCAGCATCCTTAGGGGGTGAGATTCAAGTTTGTTCAAGCCATGTCCCTAGGTCCATATTTGGACTCACTGTGGGAGCTCGAATTGTAACTTAGTTCAAAATGAGGAATTTTCTTTAAAAATCTTCTTCAGATCCAGCAGTCGGAATGTTTTGATATTTGGTGTGCAGCATCCTTAGGGGGGTGAGATTCAAGTTTGTTAAAGCCAAGTCCCTGGGTTCATATATGGGCTCCCTGTGGGAATCTTTGGATATTTGGTATAAGCTTTTCTTAGGAGGAGCAGATGCAAATTGTTGAAATCAATTCTCTGGGTTGATATTTAGGCTACCATGTCAGGTGAGCGCCCTCAGGCCCCTTGGGGCCTCTTGTTAAATCTCAATAATGATGCCAGACACAAATCAATGGTTAATTGGTGGATCCAAGGACACAACTGGATGAAGGAAGGAAGAAACGGGGGTTTGAAACATTCAGGGCTGTAATTTTATAATATTTATAAAAATTAGTTCATGTTCCCAAATTTTCGGAGATGGGCCTTGACGTTATCACTGATTGATTATGATCTATCCACGGTTTATTTAGTATTCCTTCCCTACCTTCCCTTGATCCCCCAGTTAAGCTCCCAAGCTTTTTGGCTTGTTTTAATGAAATTTTTTTCATAAAATTTCTTGGGAGTTTAACGTTTTATACAGAAGATTATTCTGTACATCCCCAGGGTTATGTCCTCACCCTTGGGGTGTTTGGGCATTTTGGTCATGCATCATACATCCAATGTATCGTTTTTTCTTCTGATGAAGATCTTGCTTTACATCGGATAGTCTTGTTTCTGTTACTGACTTCGAGCCATGTTGCCTGGGGTCTTGTTTCCGTTTTTGTTTACTTTTACTGTGCTCTAGGTAGTTTCCTATTTTTTGCTCAACTTTGACGAAGTCAAATTTGAGCTATTGTCATGGCCCATCGTCCATCTGTCCGTCCGTCCGTCCGTCTCTCCGTCTGGCCATCTGTACGTCTGTCCGTACGTCAACAATTGGCTATGGCTCGGGCTAGAGGTCGTATTTATGAACCGATCTTTACGAAACTTCTTGTGTACCTTTGTTATGACCCTGGGACGGGAACGAATGTTTTTAGGTGTGGTCCGAAATTCAAGATGGCTGCCAGCGGCCATTTTGTACCGATGATGCAAAAATCAGTTTTTTGTACAGAACTTCTGTATGAAAGTTCTGATTTGAATAAAGTTTTGTATAAATGTTTAGTACCATGGGATACATCACATATAATACGGGTTTTTTTCTCGTGCGTAAATTATGCAAATTAGACTGACTTTGATTTATTTAGTGTTACTTTCAGAGCTGTAAGTGCCAAGCTGCTATGGCTCGGGCTAGAGGCCGTATTTATGAACCAATCTTTACGAAACTTCTTGGGTACCTTTGTTATGACCCTGGGACGGGAACGAGTGTTTTTGGGTGTGGTCCGAAATTCAAGATGGCTGCCAGTGGTCATTTTGTACCGATGATGCAAAAATCAGTATTTTTATACTGTACCAATGACCCAGACTTAGCTGGTGCTAACTCTAACAAAACCAGGGCCAAACACAAATTTTGCCCCCCAATCCCCAAAATTTGCATCCAAAACCAAAAGAAATCATGTCCTATAGGACCTCCATACTTCGCCCCTACTGCGCATGCGCAGTGTCAAGGACGTTCCGAAATTGGCGCCAATTATCATTCTCTGTTTGGCCCTTCATCAGTCAACATCTCACTGATCTTTGTGCTTGTAAATCTCAGTTTAAAGGATGCCAGACACGTAATTATTGGAGAAATGGTGATTCTAAGGAGGATATAGAAGGAGGAGAGACAAAAAATAATCAGGGCTGAACTTAAAATTTTTTATGAAATTATGTTAAGTTGCCTATTTTCGAGGCATGGGCCTCTTGTTGTCATTCTTGCTAAAATGTTGCACTGCTTATTCAGTGTTTCCTCTCCCCTGGCCTTCTAAGTCCCCCCTTGCAGTTCTCCCATGCTTTTGGCATATTTTTGAGAAAGTTAATTTCTAAAATTCTCTTGGGAGAGTTGCTTGGTTACAGAATGTTTTCTGTTATTTTCCCCATAGTTACGTTTTCACCCATGGGTGTATAAACGTTGTGTTCTGCATCTTCCATCTGATGTTCTGCAGATTCTCCCCTGGGAGTCTCTGTCTTGCATCAGATAGAGTGTAATTTTGATGACTGATTTCGGGCCAGTTTTTTCAGTGCCTGGAGTCATGTTTTCTGGTGTTTTACACTGCTTGTTTACATTGGCAACAGCCTTTTTTGAGGGGGGCTGTTTGCCTTTGGTGTAGTTTATCTCACTATAAGATACATTTCTATTATCCGTAAGTGTCGCATTAATTATTATACCCCCGCTTCGAAGAAGTGGGGGCTATATAGGAATCGCCCTGTACGTCCGTACGTCCGTCCGTACGTCCGTCCGTACGTCTTTCCGGACATGAAATTCTTGTGTGCGCAACTCCTCCTACATTTATCAATCAATTTGGACAAAACTTTTCAGACATCATCACTACTAAGTGAACATGCGCATATTCCAAGATTTTTGATCTGCGACAATTTTAACCAGGTTTTCTCCCTTTGACTTAGATTTATTGTGTCTTTCCATCCGAACAAATTCTTGTGTGTGCAACTCCTCCTACATTAATGAACCGATTTTGATGAAACCTTTCAAACATCATCTCTACTAAGTGAACATGTGCATATTCCAAACTTTTTAATCTGCGACAATTTTAACCAGGTTATCTCTCTTGAACTTTGATTTAATATGGGTTTCTACATGAAATTCTTGTGTGCGCAACTCCTCCTACATTTATCAATCAATTTGGACAAAACTTTTCAGACATCATCACTACTAAGTGAACATGCGCATATTCCAAGATTTTTGATCTGCGACAATTTTAACCAGGTTATCTCCCTTTGACTTAGATTTATTATGTCTTTCCGTTCGAACAAATTCTTGTGTGCGCAACTCCTCCTACATTAATGAACCAATTTTGATGAAACCTTTCAAACATCATCTCTACTAAGTGAACATGTGCATATTCCAAACTTTTTAATCTGCGACAATTTTAACCAGGTTATCTCTCTTGAACTTTGATTTAATATGGGTTTCTACATGAAATTCTTGTGTGCGCAACTCCTCCTACATTTATCAATCAATTTGGACAAAACTTTTCAGACATCATCACTACTAAGTGAACATGCGCATATTCCAAGATTTTTGATCTGCGACAATTTTAACCAGGTTATCTCCCTTTGACTTAGATTTATTATGTCTTTCCGTTCGAACAAATTCTTGTGTGCGCAACTCCTCCTACATTAATGAACCAATTTTGATGAAACCTTTCAAACATCATCTCTACTAAGTGAACATGTGCATATTCCAAACTTTTTGATCTGCGACAATTTTAACCAGGTTATCTCTCTTGAACTTTGATTTAATATGGGTTTCTGCATGAAATTCTTGTGTGCGCAACTCCTCCTACATTTATCAATCAATTTGGACGAAAGTTTACAGACATCATCACTACTAAGTGAACATGCGCATATTCCAAAATTTTCGAGCTGTGGCAATTTTAACTAAGTTATCTCCCTTTAACTTAGATTTATTATGGGTTTCTACATGAAATTCTTGTGCATGCAACTCCTCCTACATTTATCAATCAATTTGGACAAAACTTTTCAGACATCATCACTACTAAGTGAACATGCGTATATTCCAAGATTTTTGATCTGCGACAATTTTAACCAGGTTATCTCCCTTTGACTTAGATTTATTATGTCTTTCCGTTCGAACAAATTCTTGTGTGCGCAACTCCTCCTACATTAATGAACCGATTTTGATGAAACCTTTCAAACATCATCTCTACTAAGTGAACATGTGCATATTCCAAACTTTTTGATCTGCAACAATTTTAACCAGGTTATCTCTCTTGAACTTTGATTTAATATGGGTTTCTGCATGAAATTCTTGTGTGCGCAACTCTTCCTACATTTATCAATCAATTTGGACAAAAGTTTACAGACATCATCACTACTAAGTAAACATGCGCATATTCCAAAATTTTTGAGCTGTGGCAATTTTAACTAGGTTATCTCCCTTTAACTTAGATTTATTATGGGTTTCTACATGAAATTCTTGTGCGTGCAACTCCTCCTACATTTATCAATCAATTTTGACAAAACCTTTCAAACATTATCACAACTAAGTGAACATACGCATATTCCCAAATTTTTGATCTGCGACAATTTTAACCAGGTTATCTCCCTTTAACTTGGATTTATTATGGGTTTTCAAATGGGATTCTTGTGTGTGCAACTCCTCCTACATTAATGAACCGATTTTGAATACATGTTGCACATTGTAAATGTGTTTTTCCAAATGTAAACCATATATGTGTGGGCTCTTTAAGTATTCAGTGCTGTTCTGTGGAAGGCCACATGCAAATACAAATTTCAA
The DNA here is from genome assembly GCA_031216915.1 of Pictodentalium vernedei. Lineage (NCBI taxonomy): Eukaryota > Metazoa > Mollusca > Scaphopoda > Dentaliida > Dentaliidae > Pictodentalium > Pictodentalium vernedei. The sequence continues at coordinate 627,976,308 of CM062296.1, read as the reverse complement.
CAACAAAAAATGATCTTTATGTATACATTTCCTTATGGCCTTCGTCTACATGATCAGAAGTGCATTCCTCTAAAAACCCAAAGCGGGGGTATTAATCACCTTCAGTGATAGTTCTAGTTTAATATAAATTTAAAATTTTTGACCACACTTAGCCATCGGATCCATCGGGGCTCAACGTTACTTTTCAGAAACTTGGGCTTCGCTGAAAAAATATTTTTCAAAAATTATTTTGATTTGCAATTGTTTTTTCATTATTAATGGATCATGTTATTATGTATCTTTGTGTCAGGGGTTTGTGCGAGTAACTAGGACTTGTTGTTGACTTTTCACAATGAAAGGATATTGTTCAAATTGTAATGGGAAGAAATCTTCCTCTGACTTTCATGATCATTGTATTAATTGTAGTCAGTGTTCTCGCACTAATCCCTGTTCTATATGTCAATATTGGGATGACAAACATTGGAAACGTGTGTCACGGTATGTTGTTACTGGAGAAAGGGCGATGCCGGCTCTTTCTCCGCAAGGTCACTCTACTCTCTGTTTCTATTTCAGAGGAACAAGAACAGGGTGATGTTTCCATGTTATCTTCCGCAAGTGCGCTTCCGTCGTCACAAATGAATACAGAGCTAGCGGCAAAAGTGCTCATGGAGATTAAACAAATGTCGTCCGCTAGCTCGCCCGGTGTAGCGTCCATTCACCGAATGGTTCGGCAGCCGGGTTCGTCCGATGCGGTCCAGGAGGAAATGTTGGGTGATGCGAGCACTATAAACATTCAACGTGCACACCCTGTGACGGCGGATAGTAGGCGAGATCGGAGGAAGCCTTCGAGTCCGGTTCCTAGCTCGTCCAGGTCCAGCCGGGCCGCGAGCGAGAGAGGCCCCTCTCTCGTACAACAACATCTGGGACCAGATGTTGTGGTACAAAATGTGTCGCAAGCGGAGCATACGTCTGTCGCTCGGGACGCTCCGTTGTATAGGCAGTCCGCGGAGACTGCTCAGGCTTCTTCTTCTCGTCAGCGCACACGACCGCACCTTGGCTGCATGACCGCCGAAATCTTACCAGCTCCGCCGATCAGGGATTCTTCGGCGACCAGGTCACACCATCCGGCAGCCAGGGACACGAGGCCGATGGACTCCGGACGTTCGCATAGAAAAAGTATGCGGGAGCCATCAGATGCGGAGCTGCCCTCGACGAAGCAGCGAAAGACTGCGCCTCCGCACGTCTCGATGCCGGACGTACTTGTGCAGATAGCACAACTTATTGCAGCATCCCAGCAGCCGACAGAAACGCTGTCGGATCGGGAATTATCCGACGGCGCTGGGTCGGTACGCTCCGCCGAAGCATCGGGGGCGGACGACCGGGAGCATCATGAGGTCCGACCGGATGGTGAAAGGGATACGGATGATTTGGAGCTATCCCTTTCAGAACAACATAAAGCTGCCGTGGACTTCATCCGGCACTTTCTCCCTCAAGTTGTTCCGTCGGGCCAGACTGCTGCGGTTCCGGACAAGAGGATTATAGCGTCATTGGACTCTGAATTTTTCGAGCAGTTCAGGGACATCGCTCCCGAGTTTCTGTCGCAGTCCAATAATGTTGCTAGAACATTTGAATTATTGAACGACGCTATATTTAAACTTGCTTCCAAAACGGGGAAAGCAGGTTTCTTGTCCGCCAATACTCTCAACCTGCCTTTCATTAATGCAAGGAATAAATTTGACACGGCAGGACAGGGTATTCCGAGAGTTCCTCTGCGTATGGACGACGAGGCGGAAGACTTAGAGCTATCATTACCGTCGTCGGCTTCTATTCCAACCGCCGTGTTGGAAACAGCTATTTCGTCTAACAGAGCCAGTTTAGATGCCTTATCTTAGGCAGATCACCTTACTAAGGTGTTATCACTGCGCCTTCAGGGGAAAGAATTTCAGGATATTCAATCCTCTTTAAGACTTCTTTCAAGGGCAGTAGCTTATTCCACGTGTAACTCCGCCCTTTCAGTGGCAAACCTGGAGTTGGTTAGACGTGACGCAGCCCTAGCTACATCCACACTCGTGGATACTAAGGTGAAGAACTCTCTCAGTGTCGCTTCAGTCTCCGGAGAACTTCTCTTTGACGGCAAGCTTTCTGCTATTTATGATAAAATTACAAAGAAAGCTTCGGATTCTCTGTTGTTCAAATCTGCTTCTAAGAAGTCGGATACGGCAGACAAGAATAAGACAGGCACTTCTGGGTCTAATGCGCCCAAGAGAGGTTCCTATAGAGGTTCCGGTGCGTCCTCTTGGTCTTATTCGAGAGACCGTCAAGGTAGCGACTCACGTTCGGGACGTCCTTCGGGCCGGGACAACAGGTCGGACGCCCCGAGGTCGACGGGACGAGGTGCGGGTCGTGGAGGACGTGGTTTCTCCTACCGCAGGCCTCGCAGGTCCAGGAGGTGATGGTTTAAACCTCTATCGCGTACCGGTTGGCGGAAGGTTGTCGAGCTTTTCACAAGAATGGGCGTCGATTGCGGACGACCCTTGGGTGAGAGGAGTGACTTCGGAAGGTCTAAAGATATCCTTCAAACGAAAGCCTCCATTAACTCGAAGTCCAAAGTGGACTCAACTTCCGTAAAATCCGCAGAAAAGAGACGCTCTATTATCAGAGGTGCAGTCTCTTTTAATGAAGAACGCGGTAGAGGTCGTAGAAAACCAGGAGACTCCGGGATTCTACAGCCATCTGTTTCTGGTTCCGAAACCAGACGGCTCGTTCCGTCGAGTCATAGATTTGAGCTGGATAAACAAGCTGATCGTCGCTCCGAAGTTTTATATGGAGACGATTCGGTCGGTCAGAGCGAGTATTCGGGTGAACGATTATGCAACAAGCATAGATCTCAAAGATGCGTACTTTCAAGTCATGGTACATCCGACATTCAGAAGGTATCTACGCTTTGCAGTCCTAGGAGTGGTGTATCAATTCCGGGCAATGTGCTTCGGATTGAATCTAGCACCCTGGGCTTTCACTCGGGTAATGAACTCGGTAATGATCTATTTCCGAGCTCATTCGTCTGCGGTAACGTCGGCCTACCTGGACGACATTCTTCAGAGGTACGGCAACGAGTTAACGCTTCAGAACGATGTTCAGAATCTACTTCTATTGCTCCGACGTCTCGGTTTTATAGTAAACGAGGAGAAGTCGGATCTGGTGCCGTCCAAGTCATTCACACATCTGGGAATGAGCTTCGAGACGCACAGCAATCTCGTTCGTCTGCCGTTAACCAGAGCGAAATTAGTCAGTTGTTACGCTCGCTATTGTCTGCACGCAGACAATGTCACAGCGAGAGAATTTATGAGACTGATAGGTCTGTGCGGAGCCACTGCGAATCTCATTCCGATGGGGCGGTTACGCACGCGTCCTCTCCAAATTTTCTTGACTCAGAATTGGAGTGTGAAAATTCATTCTCTTGTCAGATCAAGTGAAACAAGAGATTCAGACTTGGGCAAACATTCAGTGGTTAACTTAGGGAGTTCTGCTGCAGTTGCCGGATCCGAGTTTTACCATTATGACGGATGCCAGTCAAACAGGTTGGGGTGCATCATTGATCCCAACGGATTCGAGATGCCAGGGTCTTTGGGATCCGCAATTCCTGAGCAAGCACATAAACATCAAGGAAATGATGTCAATTTGGCTTGCGTTACGTCATTGGATGGACATTATTCACAATGCTCATGTCCAAATCCTATCCGACAATACGACAGTAGTGGCGTATATACGGAATCAGGGAGGCACTCATTCAGTTCCGTTGTTCAATCTAACGGAAAGAATCCTTCTGTTTGCGCTAGAACATCAGGTTCTTCTTTCGGTCCGTCACATACCGGGTCGTCTGAATGTGCTAGCAGACTCCCTTTCATGAAAGGGTCGCTTGTTGCCGTCGGAGTGGACTCTCAACAAACAAGTATTCAATCAGATTTGCTACCAATGGGAACGGCCAATGATAGACTTATTTGCGACACATCTCAACAATCAGTTGCAGACGTATGTTTCCGTGTCCGGATCCAAGAGCATTTGCAGTAGACGCTCTGTCGATCCCTTGGGACGGAATGATAGGATATGCGTATCCTCCAGCGCCGTTAATTCAGCAAGTATTGCTAAAGATAAAACAATCTCAATGCAAGATTCTGTTGGTAGCATCTCTGTCTCCACAGAGACCGTGAATAAATCTACTCAGGTGTCTGTTGTGGGACCTACCGCGAAAGCTTCCACCACGGGAGGATCTTCTTTCGCAGGGGAAATCGCGTCAACTCCATCACAACCTGCAAGGTCTCAACCTTCACGTTTTTCCGTTGTGCGGTCCTTCTTGCATGGCAAGCACTTTACAGGACGAGCAGTGGACGCGATTTCTAACTGTAGGAGGACCTCCTCTTCGCTAAATTATGCAGCTGAGAGGAAGGTTTTTCGTCGTTGGTGTAGGGATCATTCTGTAGATATTTTCGATCCCTCTATTCCAGACATTGCAAACTTTCTAGTATACTTGTTTTACGAAATCAAACTGCAGCCTGTTACTATTAAGGGTTATAGGTCTATGTTATCTGATACCTATGCACATCATGATAGTTTACAAATTGGATCTAATGTCTCTTTATCTAAGTTGGTTAGAAACTTCTCGATAAATAGACCCAGAACTCTTAGGTTAATTCCTAAATGGAATTTAGCTTGGGTTCTTCTTAAATTGAAGGAAAAGCCATTTGAACCTCTTGGGACAGTAGATTTCAAATTCTTATCTTATAAGACAGCTTTTCTCTTAGCTTTCTCTTCTTCTAGAAGAGTCAGTGAGCTCCATGCACTGTCGGTGGATGATTCTCACTATCGTAGTGTTGGGAACACTATCACCTTCACTACTAATGTGGGTTTTTTAGCTAAGAATCAGGCTCCTAATAAATATCCGGAACCTATTGTTATTAAGGCTCTTCCGTCTTCAGACGGGCGTAGGCCTTTACTCTGTCCTGTTAGAGCGTTACGTATCTATAAACAGAGATCTCAGTTTATCAGAAAGGGACGAAAACGTTTCTTTCTGTCTTTGATGCCTAATAGAAGGGACATTTCGGTCCATTCTGTTGCTAGATGGATTCAATTAACTATCCGTACTGCTTATGAGAGTTTATCTTCTTCTCAGCAGTCTGTGCTTAAGATTTCCGCTCATGAAGTAAGAGCTCTTGCTACTTCTTGGGCTTATGCTAATAGTATTGCTATTACAGATTTAATGAAGGCTGCTTATTGGTCTCAGCCATCCACATTCACGAATTTTTATCTCAGAAATATTGAGTCCATTTCTGGAGACCTGCATTGTTTAGGTCCGTTATCTGTTGCTCAGAATGTTGTCCACTAAACAGTTGCAACTATAGTTATGCAGGCTTTCTCTTCCGGCAGTGACTCCGTCCGGCTGCCCTCTTTGCTCTGGGCTATTTGACCCAGGGCAAGGGGAAGGGGGGGGGGGGGGCGGGTGTTCCCTTAGGTCACCTGCTTTATAGTGAAAAGCAAGGGAATGCCTCCTCCAAAGTCAGTATTTCTGAGTCGCTTCCGGGATGGTTTTAAAGTGTAATATTAATGTTAAAATTCATTCATGTCATATTTTTAAAGTGTAGCTCGGTGTGAAGCATTTGTATATGTCAAGTGTCAAACGGGCTTTAATATACAATACTCGGACACTTTTAAAAGATTATAAAGAGTCTCAATTCTCTGGACTAACTTTATTTATTGGCTTACTTTAAAAATAATTAGTATAAGGGTTATACTGGATGTTAATAGAGAACATGAATGTTATTGTGCTCAATTATAAAGGGTATTGTATCTTTCTAATTTAATATTAAATAAGAAAGATACATGTAAAGCCTAATACTCCTTTTCTCCTTAAGGGGTTGCCTCTTTATTATATAGTTGAGCTTATTGGATTTTCCTCCCCGTGGGAACCCCGGGAAGTAAGCAGCACTTGTTTACTGTGGTAAACCAGTTCCGCTTTACTAGTAAAATAGGACCCAGTCACCAATGCTTGGGGTGAAAGTCCTCTAAAATGGGCAACGTGTAGATCAACGATTGACTACACTTGATTTCATCTCCATGTTGTGTCACGATTAGCCATGGTGCATAAATATGTGACGTTAACCACCGACAAACAATTGGATTTTCCTCTATGTCCTAGGCCCTCCAGCCTTTTTACTATTCAGCTAAGTCTGGGTCATTGGTACAGTATAAAAATGTTAAAAAATTTATAGTAATTTATATATTTTTTATACTTACCAATGACCCAGACGGGGATGGCCCTCCCAGGAGTTGGGAACTCTTGCCTCCCCGCTGAGTACATAGCGCTGACCAGGCACTGCCAGTAAGAATGATAATTGGCGCCAATTTCGGAACGTCCTTGACACTGCGCATGCGCAGTAGGGGCGAAGTTTGGAGGTCCTATAGGACATGATTTCTTTTGGTTTTGGATGCAAATTTTGGGGATTGGGGGGCAAAATTTGTGTTTGGCCCTGGTTTTGTTAGAGCTAGCACCAGCTAAGTCTGGGTCATTGGTAAGTATAAAAAATATATAAATTACTATAAATTTTTTAACTTTTTGTACAGAACTTCTGTATGAAAGTTCTGATTTGAATAAAGTTTTGTATAAATGTATAGTACAATGGGATACATCACATATAATATGGGTTTTTTTCTCGTGCGTAAATTATGCAAATTAGACTAACTTTGATTTATTTAGTGTTACTTTCAGAGCTGTAAGTGCCAAGCTGCTATGGCTCGGGCTAGAAGCCGTATTTATGAACCAATCTTTACGAAACTTCTTGGGTACCTTTGTTATGACCGTGGGACGAGAACGAGTGTTTTTGGGTGCAGTCCCAAATTCCAGATGGCTGCCAGCAGCCATTTTGTACCGACGATGCCAAAATCTGTTTTTTGTACAGAACTTCCATATGAAAGCTCTGATTTGAATAATTTTTTGTATGAATGTTTAGTACCATGGGATACATTACATATATTACAGGTTTTTTTCTTGTGCGTAAATTATGCAAATTAGGCTAACTTTGATTTATTTAGTGTTACTTTCAGCACTGTGAGTGCAAATCCCAATACGGCTCGGGCTAGAGGCCGTATTTATGAACCGATCTTCACGAAACTTCTTGGGTACCTTTGTTATCACTGTGGGACGAGGAGTGTTTTTGGGTCCAGTCTGAAATTCAAGATGGCCGCTAGCAGCCATTTTGTTCAAAATTAAGTGCAATCAGATTTTTGCGCAGAACTTCCAAATGAAAGATCTGATTTGAATAAATTTTTGTATGAATGTTTAGTACCATGGGATACATTACATATAATACAGAGTTTTTCTCGTGAATAAATTATGCAAATTAGTGGTCCGGGTGGGACTTAGAAAATTTTGGACCAAAATCCGGAAATTAGTTTTTTGTGTTTTGATGCATTTTGGTCAATTTTAAGAAGAAGAAGAAAAAATTTTAGTCTGAAAATATTTTGTTTGGGACTGAAAATTTCCACACAAAAATAATAATCTACAATGATTGGTCTTAATCTGTAGTCCATTACAGTCACCTTGTAATTCTTTTATTATTGTTGACTGGGCCAAAACAAATACTAATTCCTGTCATATTCATTATTCAGTTGTCTTGGTCACAGCAAGTACTAATTCCTGTCATATCCAAGTTGAGCTACAGAGTCATTGACTCTTTCATTTTTTAGGAACGACAGTTGTAAGTAACATTAGATATTCTGATAGTGTGTTAGGTAATTTTTCAGCAGATTTTTAGCTCACCTGACTGAAAGTCCGGGTGAGCTTTTCTTATCACTCTTCATCCGTCGTCCGTCGTCTGTCGTCCGTCGTGAAGGTGGTGTTTGAAAAAATGGCCAAATTTTTTGAAAATCTTCTTCTAATGAACCACCAGTAGCAGAGACTTGATATGTGGTATACAGAGTCCTTTTGAGGTTTAGAATCAAGTTTGTTCAAGAGAAGTTTGTCGGGCATTATTTGCCTTCGTTTTGGGAGGGGCAAAAATTTTGGCCATGCCTAAAATTTCTATTTTCAGAACCGTGAGGTCGATTTGAACCAAATTTGATATGAGATGATAATGGGTCATAAGTAGTTGATTGATGCAAAAAAAATTTTCTCATTGCACAGTGGGAACCTCAGGAGCTAAAAATAGGAAAAACCTTAAAACTGCCATATCTCCAAAACTACACGGCACAGAGAATTCTTATTTTGTATAAAGCTAACTTTTATCCAGTAGAATAGAATGGTCAAAAAAAATTCCTATCGGTTTGATCACAAGGTACTTTTTTCAGGACTTTAGAAAAGTGCTGAGTCAGCACTTTTTAACACTGTAGGCAATGGGAAAAAGATTAAAAAATCTTCTCCAGATCCTGTAGGCAGAAACTTTTGATATTTGGTATGCAACATTGTAGGGTGGATCTGATTCAAGTTTGTTCAAATCGGCCGCCTGGGTTCATATTTGGGCTCAGTATAGGAGCCCGATTTCGAACTTAGTTCATTTCAGGCAAATTTCTTTAAAAATCTTCTTCTCCAGATCCAGCAGGCAGAATCTTTTGATATTTGGTATGCAACATTGTGGGGTGGATCTGATTGAAGTTTGTTCAAATCGGCTCCCTGGATTCATATTTGGGCTCACTATAGGAGCCCGAATTCGAACTTAGTGCATTTCAGGCAAATTTCTTAAAAAATCTTCTTCTCCAGATCCAGCAGGCAGAATCTTTTGATATTTGGCATCCAACATTGTGGGGTGGATCTGATTCAAGTTTGTTCAAATCGGCCCCCTGGATTCATATTTGGGCTCACTATAGAAGCCCGAATCGAACTTAATGCATTTCAGGCGAATTTCTTAAAAAATCTTCTTCTCCAGATTCAGCAGGCAGAATCTTTTGATATTTGGTATGCAACATTGTGGGGTGGATCTGATTCAATTTTGTTCAAATTGGCCCCCTGGGTTTATATTTGGGCTCAGTATAGAAGCTCGAATTTGAACTTAGTGCATTTCAGGCAAATTTCTTAAAAAATCTTCTTCTCCAGATCCAGCAGGCAGAATCTTTTGATATTTGGTATGCAACATTGTGGGGTGGATCTGATTCAAGTTTGTTCAAATCGGCCCCCTGAATTCATATTTGGGCTCACCATAGAAACCCAAATTTGAAGTTAGTGCATTTCAGGCAAATTTCTTAAAAAATCTTCTTCTCCAGATCCAGCAGGCAGAATCTTTTGATATTTGGTATGCAACATTGTGGGGTGGATCTGATTCAAGTTTGTTCAAATCGGCCCCCTGGGTTTATATTTGGGCTCAGTATAGAAGCTCGAATTCGAACTTAGTGCATTTCAGGCAAATTTCTTAAAAAATCTTCTTCTCCAGATCCAGCGGGCAGAATCTTTTCATATTTGGTATGCAACATTGCGGGGTGGATCTGATTCAAGATTGTTCAAATCGGCCCCCTGGATTCATACAGTACTGTGATCACAAAAGTGGTCTTTTAGTCGATCGGCTCTCGATCCGGCTTCGGTTCCGTCGTGATTGAGAATCGCGGTTTTGTCGATAAAACGCGGCAGAATGGAGAAAGAATCGAGACAAAATTTAGGTAGAATCGAGAGAAAATCGCAACGGAAACACCAATACATTGTGAGATGATTTGTTACATGTATTCCTTGATGATGAAAACTTCAAAGTTCGGTGTGAACGGATCGTAGTACATTCTAAGATTCGTTCGATGTATTCGTATGTCGCAGTTAAAAAAACCCAACAAAATCCAGTCGAGTTACAAACCTGAAGTTATTTTCCGACTCGCTCCCTTTTCAAATCGACAAAAGTAAAAATTTTGAAAGAAAAGTGTGCGGAGATGTAAATAGATGTGAACAAGTGAACACTATCATAAGAATTGACCTGGTCTGTGCGGGTAAATCCTCATCGCATCAAACTGAGAACGAAAAGTATTAAGCCTGCAGTCTTAACTCCACCCGTCTTTTATTTTTTGGAAATACAGTCAATATGGACCTTGCGAAATCCCTGGTAGCTAAGAGAAACAGAGTATTTCGAGGCCCATCGATGAATGTCATGAAGAATTCAGCAGGATAAGTCCTCCCCCAACAAAACGTCCTCCAATATAGTTTGGTGTAGCCAAACAGGCCAACTTTGCCCCGAGTTTCGATTAAAATGAAAATGAAATCATAGAGGCTTACTTTTTTTTTGAATTCAGAAAGTGATGGCCCGATCCCAAGGCAGATTCAATTATTTTTTTAAAAAATGATTTCCTGAAAAAAACATGTCTCTAGCCTCCTGACTGGAATGCGCTCGGTCAAATGAGAGCTCACGACCTGAGCTATAATTAAGTTGATGCAAACAAAAAAAGGATTTTTTTCAGTTAGACTTGGCTGAGCTTTTTACAGAACTATCTGTTTAACCTACCATTGGATGCAGCCAAAGGTTAACAAATAATTAAATGATTAAAACTACTTCCATTTTCAAAAATTGCCCCTCCCAATACCCACCCCCCCCCCCCCCCCACCCCCGTGCCACCGTCTGGGTGTCGATAGAAACATTACTCTCAATTGGTAAAATTATTATAAACAAATAAACAAATAAAAAGGAAAAAGACGGCCATATCCATCGGCGATATCCAAATTACTTCAAACAGAAGTTCTTCACCCAACATCAGAAATCAGTCAAAAGCCAATTTTACGGTTGGACTTTCTCTCACCACAAAGTCGGCTGTTTTGGGGTGAATCGATATTCTGATCGGACATGCATTTCCGAGTTAAATGGTTAAAGAAAAGCGCATTCAGATGAAAGAAAAACAGTGATCGAGCATTTTTACTATTTATTCATGAATATCATATGAAAGAACACGCCAGAAAGTGTATTTTTTAAATACGAGGGCATTATTTTTTCACAACTTTCACAAACAACACGTGTTTGAGGAGTCTGACATTTTATCGTTTGAATGTTCTTCGCTCCTTACAGTTCACCCCGACGGGTTAAATTAAAGTAACATAACTTAGTATTTTGGTCTAGAGCCTTTGAAACGAATTTGTTGAAGTATGTCTCCAGTGTGCTGTAAGTTTTTTAGCTGATCTTGACAAAGTCAAGCTGAGCTAATCTAATCGCTTCCCGTCCGTCGTCCGTCGTCTGTCGTCCGTCGTCCGTCGTCACCATGTTTTGGTCTTCTCCTCCAAAGCCACTGGGCCAATTCAAGTGAAAGTTTGTGTGAGTGATGGTCCCAAAGGGGCATTTCATTTTGTTCAACTCAGCATGCCCAGCCCCATAGGGAGGGAGTGGGGGAAAATGCTCCAAAATTTTTTAAAAATCTTTTTCTCAAGAACCAGTGTGTACAATGACTTGATATTTGCTATGGAGCTTCCATATGAGGTGTAGAATCAACTTTGTTCAAACGAAGTTCGTAAAGTAATATTTGGCTTTGTAATAGGAGGGGTAAGATTTTTGGCCCCGCCCAAAATTTCTATTTTCTGAACCGATGGTCTGGTATGAACCAAATTTGGTTTGTGGTAGTATTGGGTCATAAGTACTTGACCCATGCAAAAAAAAAAATTCTCGCATCCCCATGGGAACCCTGGGAGCTAAAAATAGAAATATTTTCAAACGCCCATATTTCCCAAACCCCACGGAACAGAGAGCTTTTATTTGGTATGAAGTATCCCTACGACCAGTAGAATTGAATGGTAAAAAAAAATTGCCATCGGTTATGTTAGGGTGTTCTGTAATGGGCATCGAAAAAATGCTGAGTCAGCATATTTGCAAAAATTTTTAAAAATCTTTTCTCCAGAACCAATCATCAGAATCTTTTGATATTTGGTATACAGCATTCAGGGGGGGGGGGGTCAGATAAAAGTTTGTAGAAATAAAGCTCATTGGTTCATATTTGGGCTCTCTACAGGAGCCCGAAGTTTTAACATAGGGTAATATGGGGAATATTCTTTAAAAATCTTCTTCTTCAGAACCACCAGTCAGAATCTTTTAATATTTGGTATACATCATTGTTATGAGGGTCATATTCTAGATTGTTCAAACCAAGTCCCTAGGTTAATATTTGGGCTTCCTACGGAAGCCCAAATTTTATCTTTGTTCAATATGGAGGGTAATTTAAAAAAATCTTCTTCTTCAGATCCATCAGTCAGAATGCTTTGATATTTGGTATGCAACATCTCTATGGGGGTCAGATTCAAGTTTGTTCAAATCAAATTCCTAGGTATATATTTGGGCTCACTATGGTAGCCCAAATTTTTACTTAGTGCAATATGAGAAAATTTCTTTAAAAATCTTCTTCTTCAGATCCACCAGTCGGAATGCTTTTATATTTGGTATACAACATCTCTAGGGGGGTCAGATTCCAGGTTGTTCAATTCGAGTGCCTAGGTTAATATTTGGGCTCCATATGGGAACATGAAATTTAACTTAGTACAATATGAGGGAATTTCTTCAAAGATCTTCTTCTTCAGATTCACTTGTCAGAATGCTTTCACATTTGGTATACAACATCTCTAGGGGGGGGGGGGGGGGGGCAGATTCAAGTTTGTTCAAATCGGATCCATAGGTCAATATTTGGGCTCGCTATGGTAGCCCAAATTTGAACTTAGTGCAATTCGAAGAAATTTCTTTACAATTTCTCTTCTTCAGATCCAACAGTCAGAATGCTTTCATATTCGGTACACAACATCTCTAGGGAAGTCAGATTTAACTGTGTTCAAATCAAGAGCCTGGGTTAATATTTGGGCTCTCTATGGGAGCCGGAATTGGCCATTTTGCTGAAGAATTAAAAATTTTGTATTCTGTACCCTCTAGAGGTACTAACATTAATCCACATAGGTTGTATCAAGGGGCTTCATAGGGGAGCTCTACATTTTACTTATGATCAACTGAAGAAAAGGCATGATGCCCAGATTATTTTTGTCACTCCTGAGGGACTCAAGGATTGACAGTGTAGCCTATGGAGATGGCTTGCTTAATGTAGACTCATTCTTGGACTCTGTTTAAATTGTGTTCTGTACAAGATGAGCGCTTCAGGCCCCGTGGGGCCTCTTGTTTTTCACAGAACCTGAACACACTGTGTGAGTGGAAACTCCACTACATGAGTGTTTTTGTCGTAATCAACCAATTTATTTATTGGTGTTTAAGGTCACATATTTCTGCACAATGGCTAATCATGACCATGACAGTTTTACGGGTGGAGGAAGCCGGAGTACCCAGAGAGAACCACCGAGCAATGGCGAGCAACTGTCAGCTCCACACAAGCAGGGTTAGCATTGGTTGAAGACAGATGCACCATCGACGTGCAGTACGCCTCAGTACACAACGCCACCATGCCCCCACGTGGGCAATGGGGGTGAAGTGTCTTGCCCAAGGACACAACGCGGTTGCCGCAGGTGGGATTTGAACCGAGGACCTCTCGGCCTGCAGCCTGCACCTCTACCTACTGAGCCACTGCGCGCCCCAATCATCCAGTACTTATCCCTCTTCTAATCCCAGCCATTCAGTGTGTACTGTAGGCAAATTATGGCAATTATGAATAATGAACATGCACAGTCGAGCACTGCATCAACAATGCTAATGTTGGTGGTTAACTTCACGGTCCTGGTCCAAATCCGAAGTCTTTTTCAGCCACATAGCCTAGAGTTTACAATATCATGTGTAGAAGACCAGTGGAGGTGGGGGGGGGGGGGGGGGGGGGTGGGGGGTAACCAGTAAAATTCAGTGTTGTTGTTCCCCCACCAAAAAAACATAGACTCTATGCAAGACTCTTGAATTTCTAGCGGAGAGAATAGTTGGACACGACGATATTGTATTCACCCCAAACGACAGATTGTGGTGATATGCGTGAAACTGAAACGGAAAGTACAAATTAAGTTGAGATTGGAGGGTGCTGCCTACACAATGTCAGATCGGGGGGACAACAAAAAGAGAGGGAGTGGTGAAAGACATAGTGGGTGGAGCGGGGGTGTCTGCCTCAAGTCCATGTTTATCACGATTTTCAAATTCAGATGAATACGATTATGAATTTATGTTATGATTAATGTTGGGGTGTGGGCAATCGCGACATCTGGGAAGTGTTGAATTTGACCCTTTTTTAGAATATATAACAACTCGATACATTGGTTAGGTTTACACGTACATTAACATTGCAAACCGGTTACATTTGTGCACATGCAGTTCGGACTGTTCCCTCCCACAAAATCGCGGCGCTGTTGACGTTCGCGAAAAATCTCCGCGAAAATCCAATCGGTGGAATGGAGATTGTGTTTCGCTTTAGCCGCGCTTCTGTCGATAAGGTTTTTTTCTTGTCTGTCACCTCGATCGCGACCGCGTCGAGAACGCGCCGCGATTTGGTGTCCGCTTTTGTGATCACAGTACTGTATTTGGGCTCAGTATAGAAGCTCAAATTCGAACTTAGTGCATTTCAGGCAAATTTCTTAAAAAATCTTCTTCTCCAGATTCAGCAGGCAGAATCTTTTGATATTTGGTATGCAACATTGTGGGGTGGATCTGATTCAAGTTTGTTCAAATCGGCTCCCTAGATTCATATTTGGCCTCACTATAGAAGCTTGAATTCGAACTTAGCGCATTTCAGGCAAATTTCTTTGAAAATCTTCTTCTCAAGATCCAGCAGGCAGAATCTTTTGATATTGCGTATCACCATGCTTAGGGGGGTGAGATTCAAGTTTGTTCAATCCAAGTCCCTGGGTTCATATTTGGGCTCACTGTGGTAGCCCGAATTATAACTTAGTTCAAAATGAGGAATTTTCTTTAAAAATCTTCTTCAGATCCAGCAGTTGGAATGTTTTGATATTTGATATGCAACATCCTTAGGGGAGGTGAGATTCAAGTTTGTTCAAGCCATGTCACTAGGTCCATATTTGGACTCACTGTGGGAGCTTGAGTTCTAACTTTGTTCAAAATGAGGAATTTTCTTTAAAAATCTTCTTCAGATCCAGCAGTTGGAATGTTTTGATATTTGATATGCAGCATCCTTAGGGGAGGTGAGATTCAAGTTTGTTCAAGCCATGTCACTAGGTCCTTATTTGGACTCACTGTGGGAGCTTGAGTTGTAACTTAGTTCAAAATGAGGAATTTTCTTTAAAAATCTTCTTCAGATCCAGCAGTTGGAATGTTTTGATATTTGGTGTGCAGCATCCTTAGGGGGGTGAGATTCAAGTTTGTTAAAGCCAAGTCCCTGGGTTCATATATGGGCTCCGTGTGGGAGCCCGAATTATAACTTAGTTCAATATGAGGAATATTCTTTAAAAATCTTCTTTTTTTTTTAGATCCACTGGTCAGAATCTTGGGATATTTGGTATAAGCTTTTCTTAGGAGGAGCAGATGCAACTTGTTGAAATCAATTCTCTGGGTTGATATTTAGGCTACCATGTCAGGTGAGTGCCCTCAGGCCCCTTGGGGCCTCTTGATATAATTTTGTCCACACTTAGGCTTTTTTGGTCTCATCGTTATATAAGAAAAAAATTATCAAAAATTTTTATTTTATTTTTGAAAGAATTTTTCTTTTGGTTATATTTATTTCATCGATTCTATTTTAATGTTATCTTATATTATATGTAGATTTGGTGTGACATGTATTAGAATTAAGGTAACAATATTTATCTAATAGAAGGGCATATAGAGGAAGCCTTTCCTCTATTTACATGGTCGTTGTCTTGAGTATAGTTGAGTACTACCACTAAATCTTGTTCCATTTGTCAGATTTGACATTGTGGATGACGAGTGTCATGGTTTGTGTCAGGCGAGTGGAACACTATTGGTCCTATGGTGACGAGGGGACTCTGCTGGTCCTCTCGTCAAAATGTCACTAGAGTTTTTAGCTCAACTTTGGCGAAGCCAAATTTGAGCTTATGCCATGGCCCATTGTCTGTCCGTCTGTCCGTCAATAATTGGATACGGCTCGGGCTAGAGGCCGTATTTATGAACCGATCTTTACAAAACTTCTTGGGTACCTTTGTTATGACCGTGGGATGAGAACGAGTGTTTTTGGGTGCGGTTCAAAATTTAAGATGGCTGCCAACCGCCATTTTGTACCGACGATGCAGAAATCTGTTTTTTGTACAGAACTTCCATATGAAAGCTCTGATTTGAATAATTTTTTGTATGAATGTTTATTACCATGGGATACATATAATACGGGTTTTTTTCTCGTGCGTAAATTATGCAAATTAGACTAACTTTGATGTTTTGTGGTGTTACTTTCAGCACTGTAAGTGCAAATGCCAATACGGCTCGGGCTAGAGGCCGTATTTATGAACCGATCTTCTCGAAACTCCTTGGGTACCTTTGTTATCACCGTGGGACGAGAACGAGTGTTTTTGGGTCCGTTCCGAAATTCAAGATGGCCGATGGCAGCCATTTCGTACAAAATTTGGTGCAGTCAGATTTTTGCACAGAACTTCCATATGAAAGCGCTGATTTGAATAATTTTTTGTGTGAATGTTTAGTACCATGGGATACATCACATATAATACAGGTTTTTTTCTCGTGCCGAAATTATGCAAATTAGATGAACTTTGATTTTTTCAGTGCTCCTTTCACACAGTAAGTACACATGTCAATACGGCTCGGGCTAGAGTCTGTATTTATGAACCGATCTTCACAAAACGTCTTGGGTACCTTTGTTATCACCTTGGGACGAGAACGAGTGTTTCTGGGTGCGGTCCAAAATTCAAGATGGCTGCCAGTGGCCATTTTGTACCGAAATTAGGTCTAATCAGTTTTTTGTACACAACTTCTATATGGCTCGGGCTAGAGTCTGTATTTATGAACCGATCTTTACGAAACTTCTTGGGTGCCTTTGTTATCACCGTGGGATGAGAACGAGTGTTTTGGGGTGTGGTCCAAAATTCAAGATGGCCACCAGCAGCCATTTTGTACCAAAATTAGTGCAATCAGTCTTTTGTACAGAACTTCTGTATGAAAGTTCTGATTTGAATAAATTTTTGTACGAATGTTTAGTCACATGGAATACATCACATATAGTACGGGTTTTTTTCCCGTGCAGAAATTATGCAAATTAGATGAACTTTTATTTATTCAGTGCTGCTCATACACTGTAAGTGCACATGTCAATACGGCTTGGGCTAGAGGCTGTATTTATGAACCGATCTTCACAAAACTTCATGGGTACCTTTGTTATCACCTTGGGACGAGAACGAGTGTTTATGGGTGCTGTCCAAAATTCAAGATGGCTGCCAGTGGCCATTTTGTACCGAAATTAGGTCCAATCAGTTTTTTGTCACAACTTCTACACAGCTCATATTTGTGAACTGATCTTCACGAAACTTCTTTGGTACCTTTGTTTTCACCGTGGGACAGGAATGAGTGTGTTTTGGGGTGCCTTTGTTATCACTGTGCTATGAGAACAAATATTTTGGGGTTCAGTCACACCCACTCTGGGACTCAAAGATTTTTTTCTAGCTTAGCATCTGACTGTCACCCACCTTTACAATACTTTACCTATATATTTGTTACAGGCAACGGTCAGTATTTATGTACAGACCGTTACAATACTTTATATATACCTTTGTTATCAGGTCATTACCTAGATGTTTGTCATTGCTGTGTTACATACTATACATGTACATGTCTTTGTCTTGACAAGTTTAGCTACAGTGTCATTGACACTTTCATTTAGTTTCTATTTACAGAGGAACAAAAACATGGTGTGGTTTCCTGACGCCATCAGGGAGTGTGCTTCCGTCGTCGCATTATACTATTAGAGCTAGTGGAAATTATTTTAGACTAGGCTAGGCCTCAAAAACAAGTTTACATCCCTTGTCTCCAGCTAGCTCAACCGGCAGATCTATCATGCAGATTATGGGTGGTGTATGTCTGTAGCGTTCGAGAAGAGGAATAAGGGTGTAGCGAGCACTAAAAAATACGAACATGCTCACCCTGCGATGACGGAAAGGAGGAAGCACGGGAAGGAGGAAGCAGACAAGTTCTGAGATATGCTCGTCCAGGTCTTCCGTGATCGCGAGCAAGAGAGAGGACCCTCTCTCTTATAACAACATCTGGGGTCAGAGGTTGTTGGTAGGAACTTGTGTCAGTTGGAGCTTACGTCCAATGCCTTCCTGTTCGGGATGCTCCTTCCATAGACTGCCAGGGTCGACTAGTCTTATAGCTTTCTCTATGTTCGAAAAGCACACACAACCTCACAAAGTCTGTTGTCGCCAGCTAGCTCGACAAGTGAAGTGGTTACTCAGGCCTCTGAGAACTGTGACGCCGGGTGTATCCGCTCCGGGCTAGGAGATGATATAGGGTGGAGGGAGCACTATGATAAGCAACCATGCTCACCCAGCGACGACGGAAGGAAGAAACGGGCAAGTTCTGAGGTACGCTCGTCCAGGTCACCCAGGACCGCAAGCAAGAGAGAGGCCTCTCTCGCTCACAGCATCATCTAGGGACATTAGGAACCTGCGACAGTCGGAGTACACCTCCATGCCTCTTGTCCGGGACATCCTGTATAATAGGCAGCTGGGGTCGGCTAGTCTTATGGTTTCCTCTACATAACGGACAAGTGATCTTTATATTGCACAGGGCTATAAACCGCGATGAGTGGTTTCAGTTCCCTGGCGCCGGTGAAGCGGTTAAGATTGAATATGAGGACCCTGACACCGAATGTGTCGCATGTGCATTGTATTCAGAGCTAGTGGATAAGTGCTCAATGATATTAGACAAGGGTTAGGCCCCCCCTCCCCTCCTCCCCCCCCCCCCCTAATTTAAGTCGGGTGGCATATAGTGACTGAAGTGTGTCTGTCCGTGTGTGTGTCCGTGTGTGTGTCCGTGTCCGAGCCAATAACTCAAAAACTGTAAGGGCCACAGTCATCAAACTTCACACAATTATAAAGGACCATGGGTGGATGTGTGACACACCATAGCCCTGTTTGTAACTTCAAGGTCAAGGTCATATTTCAAGGTCACACTAAAAATCGGTCAATATTCGTGTCTCGACCATAACTCAGAAACGAATCATAGTACAATAGTTAAATTTTTTACAAATGTTAAGGACAGTCAGAAAGTGTGTCGCGTAAAATAGTTTCTGCCGCATCTGCAAGGTGAAGGTCACAATTGACCTTCATATGTTCAGGGTCACAAATCGTGTCTCAAGCATAACTCCAAAACTATTAGGGCTACAATCATCTAACTTTGCTCAATTATAAAGGTCAATGGGTGGATGTGTCACACATCACTGCCAGGTCCGTAAGGTCAAGGTCAAGGTCACATTTCAAGGTCACACTGAAAATCATCAATATTCCTGTCTCAGCCATAACTCAGAAATGAACCAAAGTACAAATATTAAACTTTTTACAAATTTTTTTGTTTGATGGAGGTCAAGGTCACAGATCAAGGTCATTGCCACGTAGGGGGGTGGGCATACTCACTTCCGAGTGAATCTCTTGTAATTTTTGGTTTTGTATGCAAATTTTGGGGATGGGGGGGGGGGGGGGGGTCAAAATTTGTTTGGCCCTTGATAATATCGAGTCTGCACCAGCTAGTCTGGGCCATTGGTTATCGTATAAAAATATGTCTTTGTTGAGTGAAATTTCTAAGTTTTATTTTTTTAGTTCAAACTCGAAGGCTAAAGTATTAGAAACTGGTGATACTAAGGCAATGAATAGGACAAGGTATGCACTAGTCAATGTAAGATTCTGCATCGCCTCAGACCTACATGTACCTGTGCTTGACCAAGCCCACATAGGCTTGAGATGATGTAGAATCTTACAGAGACTAAGTACTCTTTCTCGCTTTCATTCTTGGTTGGTGTGCATTTGTCATGGCTGAAGTGGGCAATGATTTGTGAAGTTCAAAGATTCAGAGATATTTTGATGATACAGTGAACAGTTTTATACCGCCAACGGGGGTATATAGGAGTCGCTTTGTCCATCCGTCCATCCATCCATCCATCAGTCTGTCCATCCAGGCTCAGCAGAGTTACATTGTGGGGTTTGCAATTTAGGGTCGGTGGTAGTTGTGGGGTTGGGTTAATACAGTGGCCGCTTGAGGGGTTATTTTTTGCACTGTGGGGTTAATTTTTTGACCTTGTGGGTTAGGGTTTAACATGGGAAAAACCCCACAAGTAAGAATGTGTAAGAATGTCCATCCGCCTGTCCATCCATCCCAAAATTCATTCATGAATAACTTGTAAAGTACTTGTTTGAGTGACTTGATGTTTGGTATGCAAGTGTATCCTATTGCTGTATACCCATAGGGAAATGCAGGTGTCATTCGAGATTTTATTGCCAGAGTCATTTCCCATCCATCCATAAGTCTGTCCATCCCTCCATCTTTATCGAAATTTAATCATTAATTCATGAATAACTTGCAGAGTACTCAATGGAATGACTTCATATTTGATGTGCAACTCTATCTTATTGATGTCTACCCACAGTACAAGGTCTGTCCATCCATCCATCCATCCATCCATCCATCCATCCATCCATCCATCCATCCATCCATCCATCCATCCATCCATCCCATCCATCCATCCATCCATCCATCCATCCATCCATCCATCCCGAATTCAGTCATGAATAACTTGTAAAGTACTTGATATTTAGTATGCAAGTGTATCCTATTGCTGTATACCTATAGTGAAAAGCAGGTGTCATTCGAGATTTTATTGCAGAGTCATTGCCCATCCATCCATCAGTCTGTCCGTGCATCGGCACCCATCCCAAAATTCAATCATGAATAACTTGTAAAGTACTTGGTTGAGTGACTTGATATTTCGTATGCAAGCGTATGAATGAAATTCAGGTGTTGTTCAAGATTTTATTGCCAGAGTTATTGCCCTTTATGGACTTAGACTTTGTACATACCCAAAAACTGTATTACATATAGTCAGGCTTGCATTGTTAAATAAGCAAGGGTATCTTTTTTGTGTCACTATATGTTGACACTTTTTTTTTCCTTTTCTGAGTATCAAAATGAAGCACCTATACAATGTGCTAACATATTTTTAAAAATCGACTTGATAGCAATCTTTATTTGGCGTTGGCCTGCACATTGCGGGGGGTATTTCCTTATCTGTGCTTACGAACAGATCTAGTTTCTATTTTTATTTTGTTTGACAGAGCTCATTGATTAAATGTTTATATTACATGTACTGAGGCCAGGTGGGTATATAAACATGGCAACTGAGAAGCATTTATTCCTTTATATTAGGGCACTGCGAAGCTTTGAGATTCGTTTCGATTTTAAATCTTAAGTTGATATTCAGTTTGATTCTAAATCAGCTGCCTGATTCATTTCCTCTCGAATCATTTTTAGCTCAACTTGACAAAGTCAAGCTGAGCTATTGCCATCACTTCTCGTCCGTCGGCGTACGTACGTATGTACGTTAGAATGTTAGTACGTACTTCCACAATTTCCTTTGGCACACCTCACAGGTCGCATTTATGATCAGATTACTTTGAAACTTGGGATTCTTGTTTGGGGTGACCTCTAGATGGGTGCTATCGATTTTCTTCAATTTCCATCAAAAAATGTTGCCGCGGCCAACGTTCTTAGAACTTAGTTTAGTCAAACCACAATATTTCCCCTTGGCACACCCTACAGGGCACATTTATGATCAGATTGCTTTGAAACCTGGTATGCTTGTTTGGGGAGACCTCTAGATGGGAGCTATCGATTTTCTTCAATTTCTGTCCAAAAATGTTGCTGCGGCCAACGTTCTTAGAACTTAGTTTAGTCAGAAGACTCAATATTTCCCTTTGGCACACCCTACAGGGTACATTTATGATCAGATTGCTTTGAAACCTGGCATGCTTATTTGGGGTGGCGTCTAGATGGGAGCTATCGATTTTCTTCAATTTCCGTCAAAAAATGTTGCCGCGGCCAACGTTCTTAGAACTTAGTTTAGTCAAACCACAATATTTCCCTTTGGGCACACCCTACAGGGCACATTTATGATTTGATTGCTTTGAAACCTGGTATGCTTATTTAGGGTGACCTCTAGATGGGAGCTATCGATTTTCTTCAATTTCTGGCAAAAAATGTTGCCACGGCCAACGTTCTTAGAACTTAGTTTAGTCAGAAGACTCAATATTTCCCTTTGGCACACCCTGCAGGGCACATTTATGATCAGATTGCTTTGAAACCTGACATGCTTGTTTGGGGTGACCTCTAGAAGAGAGCTATCGATTTTCTTCCATTTCCGTCAAAAAATGTTGCCACGGCAAATGTTCTTAGAATTTAGTCTAGTCAGACCACAATATTTCCCTTTTGTACACCCTACAGGGCTTTGAAACCTGGCATGCTTGTTTGGGGAGGCCTCTAGATGGGAGCTATCGATTTTCTTCGGTTTCTGTCAAAAATTGTTGCCACTGGCAAAAAAAAATGACATTGGTACCAATGATCTTCAATTTTGCCATTTCATTTAAACTTACCAAGTTCAAGTTTTTCAAGTTGAGCTACAGTGTCATTGACACTTTCATTATAGGAATACAGCTTAAGTATAAGTCATATTCATCGTCCCACAAAATGCATAGTTTGGATGAAAATCGTATATAAATAATGTTGAAATAAAAGAACACTTTCACTCATACCACCATCCCTATTAATTTCATTATCACTAGTCCCTACCACTGTTATGTGCAAATTTAAGGTTGCCAAGTAATATTGACGATGAACTATAATCCTTCAACGAAGACATGCCTTGATTATTTTATCAGTCAGGACTTGAGCCATCACATTCAGAACAAATCAGGTTTATAGCACCCCAACCCCCATCGGCCTTCTTCAAGATGCCACTGATTTGATTCAAGGTTTTATTCTATTTTGAATGATAGACATGATTCGATTTGATTTGAGATTCAATTCAAATCAAAAATGTGTGATTCGCAGTGCCCCTCTTTAGGTTACAATACAGTATTTTTTTTCCATTGACTACAGTACTAATCTTTCCTCCTCTCCCCATCTTATCAAGCTGATTTGGGCAAAAACAACCATCTATCCATTTAGTTTATCATCTCATGAAAACAATACTGAAAAAAAATATAGGTCGCCATGTGAATTTTGCCTTTAAATTTGGAGCTTACTGTACTCCCATCCAGTTTTGCACTGAATGAAATAGACATATTTTTACCTACCGCCACCCAATTTTAATCTTCTCTCACACATTTCAGAAGACAATAGTCACCAATATTTTATATCTTTTCCAAAACATGCACTTAAAAACTTTATTCACACTTACAAGCTCAGTTCATTTTCCACCAATCGGATAATTCCAGGAACTTTTATCCTCCATTAAAGGTTGGGTGCAAACCACTAGAGGCGCTGTTTACCACGAAAACACTGTATTGTAACCTAAACTTTCTACAAAGTCGATAAAAATATATGCAATTATAGGTTTAAATTAAAGAAAAAATACTGTCTAATATATTAAATATCTTTTTTTTCAAATTCCAATGCTCTTTGCCTAATCTATCAGCATTACAATTAACCCACCCCGATTGGTTGAGTGAAAAAAAATCATGTGTCACTTTTTACATTTTGCCCTTTAAACTGATTCCAAACAACTAGTTTAATGAATTTGTTGTCCTCAAACTGTCATCATTTTGCATTAGTATACCAACAGAGTAGCTGTATAAACTATCAAAATCAAAAAGTTATTCTCAAAGTAAAGACAGCCCAAAACATTAACCCTTCCATTATTCTCAAAATAAAAATGAAAAAAATGTACTTTTGTTTGATAAAGGTGCTTGGATAAAGTACAATGTACAGTAGAAGTACACCATTTGACAGAAGCACACTCTAACATGAGATAATCATATGACCTGAATGAAGAAAGAAACAAATGAACAAGCAGTGCTGGCTATTTGACCCCTACCCCTGCAACCAGTTTAGCAGAAAAGCCAACATCCAACCCTTTTGAGTCCACACACTTCAATTCTAGTGTCAGAATCCCCAACTGTTTCCCCATATATACAGTGCACATAGTTAACAAGATACTTGGAAAATTAATAAATCATACATTTGGGTGATACAGACACTGCCAAAATAAGATGAAAGTGGAAATTTCTCCTGGTTTTGTACTGAAACAAGATTAAGAACTGGTGTGCTCTCTGCACTTTGGCTGAGCTTGAATGTTATAATAAAAATGTGTGAGTACTAACCATATGAGGCATCCAGTAGTACTCCTGGGAGCCATATTTCCAAATTAAATTGATCAGGATAGATTAAACTTGGGGGGGGGGGGGAGTGGGAGGGGGGGGTGAAAAGAGAATTTTCCCAAATAAAACCACTGTTCAGTTTGGACTCTCAATTATGTACAATATCACAGTTTTCTTCATGTCACCTACATTCTCAAGTATCAAGCCAGCATAGTACATTTAGCCACATGCCAAATCCACTCTATCTCCACTTGTTTGACATTATCAGAAAAAAATAAGTTGCTGAACCTGGATGGGATCAGCATAGTAGCTCATTCCAGCCAGGTCCAACAACTCATTTTAACGGAAATCTCCCTAATGCAACAGTCTTTTAAACTACTAGGTATCTCTCTTTATTTGTCTATAACAACGGATAGCATATTACCTTCTATATGAACAGGATGCAAGATTCTAAGGTGGTTGTAGCTGTACTTGGTAAGAAAAATGACAAATGAAACACCAAGGAGAGAGGAAGCACATAAAATGCCATTTATGAGACAGATATCTACATTCTTGTGAAGGCCTCACTTTGTGAATAACAAAGCACATATAATGGACCAAACTATTACAGATTTACCCCTTAGAACTGCAAGTTTGATTGTGAGAATAGAAATGTTAAACCTACTGAATGCTGTCAATATGAGAGGAGCAGTTGCAAACAGTGTAGTGATTTTGTGCATCTGGAAATTGCCAAAAAGGTAGTTTTTGCACTCTTGGGTACAAAAAACACTTCAAAGCAGAGCTTTTCTCCAAAATAAGACTAGAAAGTTGCCCTGAGTGTCCAGCAATCAAGGGTAATAATGTAGCTACAGTTCTGTTAAAAAATAAGTGAAAATAGTTATTTCAACATAGAAAAATCAAATAGTGCCACACCTAAATTGCTCTCATGGAGTAAAAACCTCCTATGCATCTCATCAAAACAACATTTGAATCAAATCACAGGCTGAAACAGGATATTTCTCATTAATTTGACCATCGCACCTGCCAAAATAAAGAAGAAATCCCTGTTCAGTGACTGCTTCTCACACTGCAGAATGTAACAAATCATACTTTCAGCAAGCATATATAGACAGAGGGGGGGGGGTTAAATTCTGGAATAGGAAAAAATGATACTTCTACTAACTATATTTGGGGATGGGGGTTAGTTAGCAAGTGGAAATCAATATTAAACTTGACTGAATGTTTTTCAGATTGAAAATATGCTCCATTCCAAGCTTGGCCATGGGGGGTTAAAACTTAATTATTTTGCACAGACAACAACATTTTGCTCAATTAATACTGCCTTTTCATATTGGCCTGTCTCTGATTAACTACAAACACAACAAAATAACCAAATTGTACCATCTTTTCCCCACTTAAAGATTCACTCTTCATGTGGCCAGCATTTTATGCATGTGAGCACTCTAAAATAGGCTTAATTTCATGAAAAATGGGCATCCAACATCTTCAAAATTACCGTTGCTCAAAAATTTCCATCCAAGTACAAACCTTCTTGGCTTCAGTCATCAAAGTAATAACACCGGTAGACCCAACATCCCAAACTATTTTTTAAAATACCACTCGACAGAAATCACAAGAAATACTGCTTTAGGTCACAATACAGTGGGTTTTTTCCAGTGACGACAGTACTAATCTTTCCTCCTCTCCCCATCTTATCAAGCTGATTTGGGCAAAAACAACCATCTATCCATTTAGTTTATCATCTCATGAAAACAATATACTGAAAAAAAATATAGGTCGCCATGTGAATTTTGCCTTTAAATTTGGAGCTTACTGTACTCCAATCGGATAATTCCAGGAACTTTTATCCCCCATTAAAGGTTTGGTGCAAACCACTAGAGGCGCTGTTTACCACGAAAACACTGTATTGTAACCTTTATATCTTCTTTGAAAATATCTGTAAGCTTTATCAAATGGGATATAATAGAATAACCAGGACAAAGCTAAATTATTAAATTTTGGTTAATTGAAAATTCCTGTTAACCCTTTACCCAACGTAACAGCCAAAACCGTCCAGCGATCTTCTGAAAAATCACCAGTTAATTTTCATATTTGTATACTATAAACCAATGGCCCAGACTAGCTGGTGCAAACTCAAAGTTATCAAGGGCCAAACACAAATTTTGAACCCCCCCCACCCACCCCCACCCCCATCCCCAAAATTTGCTTGCAAAACCGAAAATTAAAAATCCTATCTGGCCCTCCATACTTTTACTCTCCATGCATGCGCAGTCGTCAGGAATTGACCGGTTTCAATAACAATGAACTGACATCTGTGCTTTAAAATCTCAAATTTGAGCTTATGCCATGGCAGTCGTCTGTCTGTCCACCTGTCCATCAACAATTCAATACTGCTTGGGCTAGAGGCCGTATTTATGAACCGATCTTTATGAAACTTCTTGGGTACCTTTGTTATGACCTTGGGACGAGAACGAGTGTTTTGGAGTCCGATCCAAAATTCAAGTTGGCCGCTGGCAGCCATTTTGTACAAAATTAGGTGCAATCAGATTTTTGCACAGAACTTCCATATGAAAGCTCTGATTTGAATAATTTTTTGTATGAATGTTGAGTACCATGGGATACATCACATATAATACGTTTTTTTTTTCTCATGCGTAAATTATGCAAATTAGACTAACTTTGATGTTTTTTGGTGTTACTTTCAGCACTGTAAGTGTAAATGCCAATACGGCTTGGGCTAGAGGCCGTATTTATGAACCGATCTTTACGAAACTCCTTGGGTACCTTTGTTATCACTGTGGGACGAGAACGAGTGTTTTTGGGTCCGGTCCAAAATTCAAGATGGCCGATGACAGCCATTTTGTACAAAATTTGGTGCAATCAGATTTTTGCACAGAACTTCATATGAAAGTGCTGATTTGAATAATTTTTTGTGTGAATGTTTAGTACCATGGGATACATCACATATAATACGGGTTTTTTTCTCGTGCAGAAATTATGCAAATTAGATGAACTTTGATTTTTTCAGTGCCACTTACACACAGTAAGTACACATGTCAATACGGCTCGGGCTAGAGTCTGTATTTATGAACCGATCTTCACGAAACGTCTTGGGTACCTTTGTTATCACCTTGGGACGAGAACGAGTGTTTCTGGGTGCGGTCCAAAATTCAAGATAGCTGCCAGAGGCCATTTTGTACCGAAATTAGGTCTAATCAGTTTTTTGTACACAACTTTTATACGGCTCAGGCTAGAGGCTGTATTTATGAACCGATCTTTACGAAAATTCTTGGGTACCTTTGTTATCACCGTGGGATGAGAACGAGTGTTTTTGGGTGTGGTCCAAAATTCAAGATGGCCACCAGCAGCCATTTTGTACCAAAATTAGTGCAATCAGTCTTTTGTACAGAACTTCTGTATGAAAGTTCTGATTTGAATAAATTTTTGTATGAATGTTTAGTAACATGGAATACATCACATATAGTACAGGTTTTTTTCTCGTGCAGAAATTATGCAAATTAGATGAACTTTGATTTATTCAGTGCTACTTATACACTTTAAGTGCACATGTCAATATCAATATGTCAATAATATTAGAGGCTGTATTTATGAACCGATCTTCACAAAACTTCTGGGGTACCTTTGTTATCACCTTGGGACGAGAACGAGTGTTTCTGGGTGCGGTCCAAAACACAAGATGGCTGCCAGTGGCCATTTTGTACCGAAATTAGGTCCAATCAGTTTTTTGTCACAACTTCTGTACAGCTCATATTTGTGAACTGATCTTCAAGAAACTTCTTGGGTACCTTTGTTTTCACCTTGGGACAGGAATGAGTGTGTTTTGGGGTGCCTTTGTTATCACTGTGCTATGAGAACAAATATTTTGGGGTTCAGTCAGACCCACTCTGGGACTCAAAGATTTTTTTCTAGTTTAGTATCTGACTGTCACTCACCTTTACAATACTTTACCTATACATTTGTTACAGGCAACGGTCAGTATTTATGTACAGACCGTTACAATACTTTATATTACCTTTGTTATCAGGTCATTACCTAGATGTTTGTCATTGCTGTGTCACATACTATACATGTACATGTCTTTGTCTTGACAAGTTGAGCTACAGTGTCATTGACACTTTCATTGTGAATAGTGCTGGTCGGTTATGGCTGTTGGGTTTGGTAAAGGGATAAAAGCTAAGACTCAAGTTCTATGCAAAAACTCAAGTTCTATGAGCATGGGTATCTAGGCTTCAAATCTGATGGTTTCCTGCAGGAATCTTCTCTGTGAGGTTTTCTGTGGCAATCCACTATTCACATACCAGGGCCTTTTGTTTCGTTCACATGACACCGCAGTTTTGTGATCGCTTAGTAATATGCCCAAAACATGAGCCATCACTGAGCCAATACTGGGATTTCTGTGAATTTCATTGAGGTCGTGTGGCCATCAGAATGATGTCATTTCAAAAATCTGCCAATCGCAGAAAGTTCTTCAATTCCATTACTGAGCATTTAATGCCTTGCATGCAGGGGGGTGTGGGGGGGGGGGGGGGGGGGGGGGGTAATCTTGCCGAGGACCGTAAATCTCTTGCCATTAAAATAAGTCATATTTGAGAATATTTAACCAAATTTTCACATGAAAGTTGTATATACTTTTAACCAATGATGTCTTGTGTCAAATGTTCATGAATATTTCATCAAATCTAGTCATGGCCGCTTTGTAGCAGCCATGACTAGATTTGATGAAAAATATTTTAAAATTACCTAGCAGAGTTAAGTGACAACTATTCAGTTTGAGCTTAACTTTTCAAAATCTATTCAAAAATATGTATAACCATTCTGTAAAAGCTGTTTATGAACTTGGTTTAATGATAAAAAACAATCCATTTACCCAACAGAATGCCTGAATCGTTCAACAATACAATGTACTTAAGCTGTGAGTTGTTTTCATTTTGTGTCCCAAATAAATCACATGACACCATTTAGAATGGGTTGCGTCAGCTAGTTCCAAACCATTGTTACATGATGAGTGTTTTAAAGACTTACAACTGCACAGTAGCACTCATCTGAGGATCTGCTTTTTATTTTCAGGTGGTAGGGAAATAATACTTCCGGGTGATTTGTCCTTGAACTCCGTCGCTGTGACGGAACTATGCTGTTTTGGTTGATTCATAGCATAGCTCAGAAGTGTTCCATTTATTCTGTCCGCTATACCACTACTGAATCAACCAGGCTCTAGTCTCCATCCAGCTTTTTCCATAACACTTCCAACCCAGTCTGCATGAAATTTTGTGAAATAAAACGTGTTGGTTGGTTAGCAAATAATGGACAATCAGTAGTATCCAACCCAGTACACATAAATTTTTGTATAAAGAAAACTTGGTGATTTGTTAGCATACAACATAAGGCCTAAAAAAGTTAAAAATCTGTTTCTCAGGCCCTCCTGCATGGTCCTTTTGGCTGCAGCATGCTCTCTTTTTATAACCAATGCAAACTTAAAAAAATAAACATTAAATGGGTTATGACTGATATTTTACCCAAGTTAATAAAATGGAAAAATTTGTCCCTTGAATGCAACAAGGCAGTATTGCAAAGCCATCTTGCACTCTAGGTACAAAATACACCACCACCCATGCTATTCTTTAGATTATGAGGGGCCTAAAACAGAAAACAAACGAAGAACATGAACTTTTGATGACAAAGAAATAATTAAAAAAAATAAAAAAATGCCCGGCCACATGCAATTTTATAAAAAATGGCCTGAGAAACAGAAGATCTACGTCCTAATGGGCAAGCAGTTGTTAAGGAGAGTTTGTATGAATTTAATGCAACTTAATGCTGAAAATCCCTACAAATGCAAAATTGTTTTTGTCCAATTGCTCTCCCATTCAGGAACTGATTATTGTAAGGATTAAATCCAAGTCATTTCTCTGAAAATCATCAACAGTATTTTCTAAGATTTTCCCAATATTGTTTACATACTTTACGGGTATGATCTTATGGCATTTTTCAAAAACACATTATGCTGATAGTTGAAATTGCTCCCCCCCCCCCCCCTCATGCCCCCACCCCCACCACACACACTTCCAAGAAGTAGGGGCTATATTGTTGTCAACCTAAGGTACATGTACATCAATACAAATATTTTGTGTCTATGCCCACTTCTACATTTATAAACTATTTTTTATCAAACTTTTCTCTCAAACTTCTAATTTGGGGGCATTGCAGACTTGCCAAGCCAGCTGCAGTTCAGCCCCTTTGAAAACACTTCTTTTAGCAATGCTGATTGAAATTCCATTTCCTGGTTTCTCCTGGCTATATTTATGCATTGTAATATCTATTTTCAGCAACCCTATGGGGGCCTTATTCAGATTCTGACAACAAGCAAACAAGTGTCCCAACCTGCAGTCTCTTGGTATCTCAGGGTAACTCGAAGTTGAATCATAAGAACCTTTGCAGTTGCTTCTCTGCAAGTCTTGGCTGTCTATATTGGCAGCCAACACTTGCCTAGACAGGGCCATATCCAAGACGTTTTTGGTACCTGTATACCAAACTCCAGTCGCCCAATCTCCTTGTAATCATGTATAATCTCCATCCCATAGTCCACTAAAACGGTTGAAATTCAGCAAAACTAAAACAAACACGAAGCTAATCACTTGAATCCCAAACTAGGATACTGTAGCTGACATTTTTGGTACCAGTATACCAGTTTGGGTGCCCAAACTCCAGGCGCCCAAACTCCAGGCACCCAAACTCCTTGTATCTGTGTATAATCACCATTCCAGAGTCTGCTAAAATAGTAAAAATTTAGCAAAAATTATACATAACTAAAACCAACATGAAGCTAATGTATCCCAAACTCTGACACTGTAGCTGTCTAAAAATATGCCAGAGGCAATTGCAATCCGATAAAAAAAAATGCACAGAACAGGTGCATGGAAAGCATGTGGAGGCATTACAGTAATTCAGACTTTTGTGGCCTTCAAATATGCTTGCGGCATATATGGACGGGTGTCCCCAAATTATCCTTGGATATGGCCCTGCTAGAAAGCCACGGAATGTACATTGCCTTTGAGTAGCAAACATGTATATGAATCACCAGGCCTTTCCAGGATAAATCATTTCAACAAAAATGTGAAAAAACTTGGAGACTGTGCGCTATGCCCTAAATGTGCTAAGCCCTAAATTTGGAAACATTACTGTAATTTTGGGACACTTATTACCAGTGTGAGTTTGGTGGAATGTAAAGGCCTGTCAAACGACCACTATTAACCAGGCCTTGCATTTTAGCTTAACTTGACAAAGTCAAGATAAGCTATTGCCATCACGTGTGCGGAAGGCTGTTAGTCGGTGAGTGTCTGTGAGTCTGTTCACATTTTTCATTTAGCACAGGCTACACCCCATAGTTGTGGTCCAATCATCATGAAACGTCCCCTTTTGGTCACGATCAGTCAACCGTGATGGCTGCCCAAACCCCAAAACCTTTAGCACAGTCTACAGGTCATATTTATGAAGGGATTTCATTGTAACTTGGTAGGATGGCTCTGTATAATATCTAGATGAGAATGTCCCCTTTTGGTCATGATCTGTCAACCGTGATGGCTGCCCAAGCCCGAAACCCAAAAACTTTTAGCACACTCTACAGATCATATTTAATATGGAGGGATTTCATTGTAACTTGGTACGATGACTCTGTATGATGTCCAGATGAGAACTTCCCCATTTGGTCGCGATCTGTCAACCGTGATGACTGTCCAAGCCTAAAACCTCAAAACCTTTAGCACTGTCTACAGGTCGTATTTAATGAGGGATTTCATTGTAACTTGGAAGGTTGACTCCATATAATGTCTAGATGAGAACGTCTCCTTTTGGTCGCGATCTTTCAGCCGTGACCATTGCCCAATCCCAAAACCCAAAAACCTTTAGCACAGTCTACAGGTTGTATTTATGGAGGGATTTCATTATACCTTGGTAGGATGACTCCATATAATGTCTAGATGAGAACATCCCCTTTTGGTCGCGATTGGTCAACTGTCATGGCTACAGGGGCCCGAAGCCCGAAAATCTTTAGCACAGTCTACAGGTCGTATTTATGAAGGGATGTCATTGTAACTTGGTAGGTTGACTCCAGATAATGCCTAGATGAGAACGTACCTTTTTGGTCATGATCATTCAACCATGATGGCAGCCCGAGCCCAGAACCCGAAAAAATTTATCACAGACTACAGGTCGTATTTACGAAGAGATCTCATTGTAACTTGGTAGGATGACTCAGTATAATGTCTAGATGAGGATGTCCCCTTTTGGTTGTGATCGGTCAGCCATGATGGCGACACAGGCCCAAAGCCCGAAAACCTTTAGCACAGTCTACAGGCCATATTTATGAAGGGATTTCATTGTAACTTGATAGGATGACTCGTTTTGGAATAATTTCACTGTAACTTGGTAACTTTCATTGACATACATTAACTGTGAGGGCCACATTAACCGACCCCTCAATTCTTTAGTACAATCTACACCTCATATTTTATCCACATTATCCTTTTCATCAAACACAACACACAGACAAGTTAAGCTACAGTGTCATTGACACTTTCATTAAATAATGGTGGAGCCTACCACTAAGCCCTGCAAAAGGGACTCAAGGCCAACTTAAGAGTCATCAGGGCTTACTACCATTAAAAACCTAATGATAGAATATTATTTCCTTGTAGCCTGCTGGAAAAACATATTGGTGGGGGTGGGAGGGGTATTAACTATCTTAAGTCATTGATACAGTTGTAGTTTGATGTGGTCTGCATTTTATTTTAGGTCAGACAACTCAGACAAAGCACGCCTTAGAGCAGTTCAAGGATTTGCATATGATCTTGAAAATTCAAGGTGGAACTATGGAAACTGTGATGATGATCTCGTTATTGTGTATTCTGCAGATGATAACATTGTAAGTTTTAAAAGCAATCATCATAATTATTTATGTTGTTTTAGCATTCAGTTTTTATACAGCCTTTAAAATGCAAGGCTTCACATTTTGTACAAAAGCACCAAGCCTAAAAAAAACAAACCCCATGCAGGGTTCTTACACAATTTTGAAATTCTTGAAAAGCTTGTGTCAGGCTGGAGAAGGTTTAGGAAAGTATAGAAAAACATGATTCAAACCTTGAGGGGTATTGAAAAAGTATACTGAAGGGTCCACAGTTTGATCTCGACCAGCAGTAACTGTGTTGTGTTCATGGACAGGGCTCTTAAACCCAATGCTGTGTGCAAAGGTCAGTGGACTGCACGTTGTTGGGCCACTTACCTTCAATCACTGCTTCCCCTGTCTGTGCAAAGTTAGTAAGTTGTGGAGTCTGACAGTTGCTCACCACTGCTAGGTGGTTCATTCCAGCTTTCTCCACTCATAAAACTGTCCGACCCTGGCTGTTGAAAGTGTTGTTGCAAATTAAGTTTTGAACAAACTCTTCCCTCTCCAAACTGATGTCAGAATATCAAAATTTCAACCTGCAAATATTTTCCATTATGCTAACAGGAATTTAACCCTTAAGGGCCTAATTCCACTTTGATCACTTTTACTGCAACAGAACAGGTGCCCTAACATACAGAATCAGTGTTAAGTCACAAATTGCATTCTTAGTACTCGGAATGCTGTTTTTGGACAGGTCTTGGTTGCCTATTTAGGCAGCCAAGATTTGCCTAAAAAACAACTACAAAGCCACAGGATGTCGACTGTCAAAGTGTGGCAAAAATATATAAAAATCTATAGGCCCTTAATAGTTAACAAATCAGTTTTGTTTGACAGAGCTTAACTGAACCACAGAAATATAAAGAACAGACGTTCTTGCAAATCTTTTTGAAAAAAAAACCCAAACTGTTATGTTGTAAGGATAAGGATCTTCCAGATGCAAGCTTCCATATATGTAAGAGAATCGCTGTATTGTCGAAAATGAATAACATACCAAAACAGAAGTCTGGCACTTCACTCATGCACATTCTTCTACTGGAATGCAGAGAATGTTTGTAGGCATGTTCTTTGCATAATTCTTTGACTGATTACGTTGTAGCAAACAGCAGGAACGGACTTCATGATGACTTTCATCCAAGCCTGAAATAAGCAGACTGTCATCTGCAAAATGATGTCCCCAGAGGGTGAATTTGGTGATGCTACCCTGCTCAGCAGAGTAGCATCACAAAATTTACCCTCTGTGAACCATAGTCTGAAAGAAGGTCTCAAGCCAAAACAGAAAGATGTACCTAGAGGATAAATTTGCCCACAGCATGGGATAGCATCACTAAATTCACCCTCTGGGGACCTCATTCTGCAAATGACAGATTGCTTATATTCAGGCTTGCTTTCATCTGAATTCTTAAAACGAAATGGTAAACATGTGATGTCCAGATGGTGTAATGCAGAAATTAATTTATATTGAATATATCTATATCTCCCACACAGTGTTACACATTGCAATTTCTTTGCACTTTGCATGGAGGTTCAGTGCTGTTCAGTGCCCAAAAAGCCCCACGAATGAGCTGAGTTCAATTGCCCTGTCAAAATGTCAAGTCCTAAATCCATGATCTTTCATCATTCAGACTTGCAATTGGTCAGGGCTGAGGCTGATAGGCCCTGTGATCATCCCCATAGCTTTTTTCAGGGAACCTGTCAGTATGCCCTCTCAGAATGTTATTAAAGTTGAGAAAAAAAAGAGCCTAAAGCCTTTCTTGCCAGGCCAGTAGGCCCTGGAATTTCAAAATATAAGGCAGACAACACTTGCAACAATATTTTTGCAGTAATTAACTTCTTACCCCTCACTGGAATGAGCTTATTCCAATTTTATGTCATACGCTCCATAATGGAGGCAAAAATTGAAAGAATAATAATAAAATTTGAATGGTGCTTTTTGGCTCACCAACGATAGTTGTGTGAGCCTATGGCATAGCCCTCATGTCGGCATCGTCGGCGTTGTCGTCGGTATCGGCATCCGGATTCATTCATTTTGAACTTTTGTGTGCAGGTTTTGATTTTTAGCTCAACTTCACAAAGTCAACCTGAGCTGTTGCCATCACTTCTCGTCTGTCGGCATACGTACGTTCCTTTTACACACCTCACCTCGCATTTATGATCAGATCGCTTTGAAACTTTGTATGCTTGTTTGGGGTGACCTCTAGATGGGAGCTATCAATTTTCTTCAATTTCCGTCAAAAAATGTTGCCACGGCCAACGTTCTTAGAACTTAGTTTAGTCAGACCTCAATATTTTCCTTTGGCACACCCTACAGGGCACATTTATGATCGGATTGCTTTGAAACCTGGCATGCTTGTTTAGGGTGACCTCTAGATGGGAGCTATCTATTTTCTTCAATTTCCGTCAAAAATTGTTGCCACGGCCAACATTCTTAGAACTTAGTTTAGTTAGACCTCAATATTTTCCTTTGGCACACCCTACAGGGCACATTTATGATCGGATTGCTTTGAAACGTGGCATGCTTGTTTAGGGTGACCTCTAGATGGGAGCTATCGATTTTCTTCAATTTCCGTCAAAAAATGTTACCGGAGCCCACGTTCTTAGAACTTAGTTTAATCAGACCACAATATTTCCCTTTGGCACACCTTACAGAGCACATTTATGATTGGATTGCTTTGATACCTCGTATGCTTGTTTGGGGTGACCTCTAGATGGGAGCTATCGATTTTTTTCCATTTCCGTCAAAAAATGTTGCCGCGGCCAACGTTGTTAGAACTTAGTTTAGTCAGACCTCAATATTTCCCTTTGGCACACCCTACAGGGCACATTTATGATCAGATTGCTTTGAAACCTGGCATGCTTGTTTGGGGTGACCTCTAGATTGAAGCTATCGATTTTCTTCCAATTCTGTCCATCAAAAAATGTTGCCACTGGCAATGATCTTTGAACTAAGTTTAGTCAGGCATCAATATATTCCTTTGGCATGCCCTACAGGGCACATTTATGATCAGATCGGTTTGAAACTTTGTATGCTTGTTTGGGGTTACCTCTAGATGGGAGCTATCGATTTTCTTCGATTTCCGTCAAAAAATGTTGCCACTGGCAATAACCTTTGATGAACTTAGTAAAAACTTAGTGCAGTTAAGCATCAATATTTCCATTTGACACACCCAGCAGGGCGCATATAAGATTGGATCGCTTGCAAACTTGGTGTGCTTGTGTGGGGTGACATCTATATGGGAGCTGTCGATTTTCTTCCATTTCTGTCAAAAAATGTTGCCGCTGACCTTTGAACTTAGTTTAGTCAGACCTCAATATTTCCCTTTAACACACCCTTCAGGGCACATTTATGATCGTATCACTTTGAAACTTGGTATGTGTGTTTGGGGTGACCTCTAGATGTGAGCTATTTTTTAATTTCCATAAAAAGTTATTGTCGTTATCACCAGCCTTTGAACTTACTGCATTTGTGCATCGACTTATCCCTTTTGCACTCTCTGTAGGGTATATTTATGAATTTCCATAAAAACAACCCCCCAAAAAACCATTGCCACAAAGCATTGACCTTCTACTCAGTGCATTTGTGCATTAACATCTTCCTTTGGCATGCCTCAGAGGGCACATTCATTATCAGGTTGTTTTGAAACTTTGTATGCTTATGCAGGGTGACAAAGATAGGAGCTATTGATTTTCTTTTCATTTCCATCAAAAACTGTTGCTGTTAGCAACAATCTTTGAATTTATTGCATTTGTGCATCAACATTCTTTGACCTGGCCTACAGGCCACATTTATCATAGGATTGTTTTTGAACTTGGTGTGCTCATTAGTCAAGAACTCTAGATAAGAGCTGTTGATTAGCATTCATTTCTGTGAAAAAAGTTGCCACTCACAATAACCTTTGAACATACTACATTTGTGTATCAGCATTCTTCCTTTAGCCAGTCTTACAGTTTACATTTAAAAATGCATGGATTACTCTGATGTTGTGCACACACAATGCTGTTATGTTGAAATTTCATCAAATAACATTGGTACCAATGATCTTCAATTTTGCCATTTCATTTATAACTAACCAAGTTCAAGTTTGTCAAGTTGAGCTACAGTGTCATTGACACTTTCATTTTTTTTTATTTTGCTTTTTTTTTATGTCAGCATGCTTTTCAGGGATAGTAATATTTTATTCAACCCTTTCCATGCTTAGTTACTTGAATTTTTGACTTTTGTGTACGGGTTTTTGACTTTTCTGTGCAGGTTTTTGACTTTTGTGTACAGGTTTTGAAATTTTGTCTTCATGTGGAGTTTTACATTACTGGCATATTGCCATGGTGGTTACCTTAACATTTCAGGGTATTTTTCTCAATTTTAACCCTTTGAAACCATGATACTTTTTTGACTTTTATGTGCAGGTAGACAAAGGGACCTCAAATTATTTATATTAAATCAGAGAATTTTCGCTCGTAACCCACTTTCCACTGAACAATATCTTGTCCAACTAAATGTTTTTCGTACTTTTCTGCGACTTTTCCCAGTTATCATGAACAACCCAAGAACACCCAATGGTCATGAAATACACCACTGTACAGCTTATTTATTCCCCTTTCCACTGACACTGGGTACTGCTGGATACGTATGTGAATCAAATTTGAGGGGGGTGGGAGGGGGGGGGGGGTGGAGGGGGGGGGGGGGTATAACAAAGATGAGTGCTATCATTTTCAAAAAGCGTGTTGTGTACCTTGTTTACCATTATGGGGCACGTCTGCATTGATTCAAAAATGCTTTCAAATATCATTTTTATGACCCCCGACTTAAGTTGGGTGGCATATAGTGATTGAAGTGTGTGTGTGTGTGTCCGAGCCAATAACTCGAAAACGGTTAGGGCCACAGTCATCAAACTTCACACAATTATAAATGACCATGGGAGGATATGTCACACACCATAGCCGGGTTCGTACCTTCAAGGTCAAGGTCACACTAAAAATTGGTCAATATTCGTGTCTCAGCCATAACTCAGAAACGAATCATGGTACAATTGTAAAATTTTTTACAAATGTTAAGGACAGTCAGGTGTGTCGCGTATAATAGTTTCCGCCACATCTGCAAGGTGGAGGTCACAATTGACCGTCATATGTTCAGGGTCACAAATCATGTCTCAAGCTTAACTCCAAAACTATTAGGGCTACAATCATCTAACATCGCTCCATTATAAAGCACAACTGGTGGATGTGTCACACACCACAGCCAGGTCTGTAAGGTCAAGGTCACATTTCAAGGTAAAACAACATGGTTAGGGCCACAGTCATCAAACTTCACACAATTATAAAGGACCGTGGGAGGTTGTGTCACACACCATAGCCGGCTTTGTACCTTCAAGGTCAAGGTCACATTTCAAGGTCACACTAAAAATTGGTCAATATTCGTGTCTCAGGCATAACTCAGAAACGAATCATAGTACAATTGTTAAACTTTTTACAAATGTTAAGGACAGTCAGAAGGTGTGTCGTGTATAATAGTTTCCGCCGCATCTGCAAGGTGAAGGTCACAAGGGGGGGGGGGGGGGGGAGTGGGGGCATCTGTTACCTTAGTAACATTTTTCTTGTTCTTTCGATTTCACAGCTTGTACTTTTGATTCAAACATGTGTAGTTCTGTATATGTCTGGTATATTGGTAAGAAACATGACTTTTTATTTTCTGGAGGAAATATGACAAATGTTCTAAATATTTGACTCTATTTAGCCAAACTCGCAAGCAACCAGTCAAATTCTGTAAGGAATTTGACTCTGCTATTGTCCAGCCATGGAACTGTCCATTGTCTATGTTCAGATTCAATTGTTTTGGGATATTTCAGTTGGTCAATAAAGCAGACCTAAGTTTTAACCTTTCTGACCAACTGAAG
The DNA here is from genome assembly GCA_031216915.1 of Pictodentalium vernedei. Taxonomy (NCBI): domain Eukaryota; kingdom Metazoa; phylum Mollusca; class Scaphopoda; order Dentaliida; family Dentaliidae; genus Pictodentalium; species Pictodentalium vernedei. The sequence continues at coordinate 627,937,301 of CM062296.1, read as the reverse complement.
TATTCCATCTGATTGAATTCGAAAAGTTACCAAAAAGCCCCACCAAGTTGATCTTCTGTTTCTTGGGCCATTTTTAGCTTAACTTGACCAAGTCAAGATAAGCTATTGCCATCACACGTGTGGAAGTCTGTGAGTCTGTTAGTCTGTGAATCTGTCAGTCTGTTCACAGTTTCCTTTAGCACAGGCTACACCCAGTAGTTCTTGTCTGATCATCACAAAATTTCATATGCAGGTTTGAGGTCATGTCTTGATGAGAACATCCCCTTTTGATTGCGATCGGTAAACCGTGATGGCTTCCCAAGCCCAAAACCCGAAAACCTTTAGCTCAGTCTACAGATCGTATTTATGAAGAGACTTCATTGTAACTTAGTAGGATGACTCTGTATAAAGTCTAGATGGGAACGTCCCCTTTTGGTAATGATCTGTCAACTGTAACGGCTGCCCAAGCCCGAAACCCAAAAACTTTTTTAACGCAGTCTACAGATCATATTTAATATGGAGGGATTTCATTGTAACTTAGTAGGATGACTCTGTATGATGTCTAGATGAGAACTTCACCATTTGGTCACGATCTGTCAACCATGATGGCTGCCTGAACCCCAAACCCGAAAATGTTTAGTAAGTCTACAGAGCATACTTATGGAGAGATTTCATTGTAACTTGGTAGGATGACTCCATATAATGTCTAGATGAGAACATCCCCCTTTTGTTCGTGATCGGTCAACTGGGATGGCTACAGGGACCCGAAGCCTGAAAACCTTCAGCACAATCTACAGATCGTATTTATGAAGAGATTTCATTGTAACTTGGTAGGATGACTCCAGATAATGTGTACATGAGAATGCCCCTTTTGGTCGCGATCGTTCAACCGTGATGGCTGCCAGAGCCCAAAACCCAAACACCTTTAACGCAGACTACAGGTCATACTTATTAAGGGAGTTCATTGTAACTTTGTGGGATGACTCAGTATAATGTCTAGATGAGGATGTTCCCTTTTGGTTGTGATGGGTCAACTATGATGGCTACACAGGCCCGAAGCCTGAAAAACTTTAGCACAGTCTATAGGCCGTATTTATGAAGGGATTTCAATGTAACTTGATAGGATGACTCATTTTGGAATAATTTCTCTGTAACTTGTTACTTTGGTTGACATACATTAACTGTGAGGGCCACATTAGCCCACCCCTCAGTTCTTTAGTACAGTCTATACCTCATATTATTATGTCTCCCCTTCCCAGAAGGGAGACATATTGTTTTAGTGCATATTATTCTTCTTCTTCTCCTCCTTCTTCTCATACAAACTTTCTCCGGGCCATAACTTTTTTGTCTTTTGACCTACACCTTAGATACTTGGCATGTGGATGTATCACCATGAACCGGTGTGCAGTGTACCATAGTGACCTTCATGTGACCTTGACCTTTGACCTGAAGGTCAGATTTATGTGTTTTTTTAAGGGAAACATCACACAAACTTTGTCCGGGCCATAACTTTTTTGTCTTTTGACCTACACCTTAGATACTTGGCATGTGGATGTATCACCATGAACGGTGTGCAGTGTACTATAGTGACCTTCATGTGACCTTGACCTTTGACCTGAAGGTCAGATTTATGCACTTTTTTAAGGGAAACTGTCTGGACCAGAACTTTTTTGTATTTCGAGTCAGGCTTTGGACATTTGGCATGTGGATGTATCACCATGAGCCGGTGTGTAGCGTACCATTGTGACCTTAATGTGACCTTGACCTCAAGGTCAAATTTATGTACTTCAAATAGTTATTTGACATGTGGATGTGTCACCATGAGACCGCATGTCGTCTGCCTCGATGACCTTCATGTGACCTTGACCTCTAACCTTAAGGTCAAATTTATGTACTTCAAATAGGGAATAATTATCCAGACCAGAACTTTTTTGTTTTTTGACCTAGGACTTAGATATTTGACATGTGGATGAATTGCAATTAGACGGCATGTCACATGTAATCATGACCTTCATGTGACCTTGACCTCGAGGTCAAATTTATGTACTTTAAATAGGGAGTAATTGTTCAGACCAGATTTTTTTTTTTTTTGGACATATGGATGTGTCACCATGAAACCGCATGTCCGCTACCTTGATGAACTGCATGTGACCTTGACCTCCGACCTCAAGGTCAAATTTATGTACTTCAAATAGGGAATAATTGTCCAGATCAGAACATTTTTATACTGTACCAATGACCCAGACATAGCTGGTGCTAACTCTTAAAATATAGGGCCAAACACAAATTTTGCCCCCCAATCCCCAAAATTTGCATCTAAAACCAAAGAAAACATGTCCTGAATGGCCCTCCACACTTCACCTCTACTGCGCAGTGTCAAGGACGTTCCAAAATTGGCGCCATTAATCATCCTAAGTTTGGCCCTTCATCAGTTAACATCTGACTGATCTTTGTGCTTGTAAATCTCAGTTTGAATGATGCCAGACACATAAATATTAGTGAAATGGTGATTCTAAGGAGGATAGAGAAGGAGGAGAGGAAAAATGTGTGACAGAATATTATCAGGGCTGTAACTTAAAATTTTTTAATGAAATTATGTTAAGTTACCTATTTTCGAGGCAGCAGCCATTTTGTTGTCATTCTGATTATTTAGTTACACTGATTTTTCAGTGTTTTCCTCTCTCCCTGTCCTTTAAGTCCCCCCTTGCTATTCTCCCATGCTTTTGGCATAGTTTTTGTAATTATTATTACTAAATTTTCTTGGGAGTTTTAGCTGAATAACAGAATGAATTCTGTTCTTTTCCCCATGTTTACGTCTTCACCTATGGGTGGTTAGGCATTGTGTTCTGCATCTACCATCTGATGTTCTGCAGTTTCTTCCCTGGAAGTCTCTGTTTTGCATCAGATAGTGTATTTTTGGTAACTGATTCCGGGCCTGGGTGCCTGGAGTCTTATTTTAGTGTTTTTACATTCATTGTTTACATTTACAACAGCCCTCTGTGTGAGGGGGGGATTTCTTGAAAATAATATCTTTATGTTATTTTAATCATAACTAGATACATTATTATTGTTCGTAAGTGTTGAATAAATTGTTTAAAATATTTTTAAAATTTTTGTCCATACTTAGGCTTGGGATCCATTGGGGCTCAACGTTACTTTTCAGAAACTTGGGCTATTCTGAAAAAATATTTTTTCAAAATATTTTGATTTCAATTATTTTTTCTATATTAATGGATCATATTATTATTATGTATTTTGATTGCCAGGGGTTGGTGCGAGTACCAGGACTTGTTTTCTTTTCACATTGAAAGGATTTTGATCAATTGTAATAAGAGGAAGTCTTCCTCTGACTTTTATAATCATTCTATATGTGGTCAGTGTACTCGCATTAACTCCTGTTCTGTATCATATGATTTCGATGACAACATGGGAAGCGTATGTCACGGTATGTTAGTGGGGAATTGGACACTCCGGTCCTTTCCCCGCAGGGTCACTCTACTTTATCAATTTCTATTTCAGACGATCAAGATTAGGGTGTTGTATCTGTGATGTCTTCCAACAGTGTGCCTCCGTCGTCACAATTAATGAAGGGCTAGCGGAAAAGTGCTCATGTAAATATGCCAATTGCCTAAGAGGACCCTAGTAGGTTCAACGGCCTTTGACGTCCGCTAGCTCGCCTGGTGTAGCGTCCATTCATCGAATGGTTCGGCAGTCGGGTTCGTCCGTTGCGGTCTAGAAGGAGTTTTGGGGTGATGCGAGCACTATAAATCAACCAAATGCACACCTAGTGACGGCGGATTAGAGGGAGAACGGAGGAAGCCTTTTAGTCCGGTTCATAGCTCGTTCTGGTCCATCCGGACGGCGAGCGAGAGAGGCCCCTCTCTCGTACAACAACATCTGGCCCCAGATGTTGTGGTACAAAATGTTTCGCATTCGGAGCATACGTCCGTCGCTCGGGACGCTCCGACATATAGTCAGTCCGGAGTAGACTGTCAATAAGGCTTCCTCATTCTCATGGTAGCGCACACGACCGCTCTTGGCTACGTGACCTCGGATATCCAGTCAGCTTCGCCAGTCAGAGAATCATCGGCGACCAGGTCACACCATCCGGTAGCCAGAGACACGAGGCCTGCAGACTCCGGACGTTCGCATAGGAAGTGTGCGGGAGTCAACGTACACGGAGCTTCCGGCGGCAATGCATCGTAAGACCGCTACTGCACAGGCCTCGGGGACGGACGTGCTTTCCTAAATAGCACAGTTTATCGCAGCATCCCAGCATCAACTGAATCTGTCGCATATTTTTTATCCGACGATGCTGGGTCGGGACGCACCGCGGAAGCGGGTACGGACATCCGAAAATTTCATCCGGTCCGACGGGATACCGAAAGGGATTCGGAGGATTTCGAGCTTTCCCTTTCGGAACAACATATGCTGTTGTGTATGTCATCTGACTTGATCTTCTACAGCTTCTTTCGTCGGACCAGAATGCTGCGATGCCGGATAAGAAACTGATAGCGTCGGTGGACTTAGAAATTTTTGGTTCGGTTCAGGGACATCGTCCCTCAGTTCCGACATAGTCCAATAATGTCACACAAACTTTTGAATTATTGAACGACGCTATATATATCATTATTATATGCTTGCTATAACCAAGCATTTCTGGTTTCTTGTTCGCAAAGTTACGGAGATGTCTTTCAAAAGTGTGCCTCTGTCGTCATAGTTAATGAAGAGCTAGCGGCAATAAGTGCTCATGGAATATGTCTATCGCCTAAGAGATCCCTTGTAGGATCGACGGAGTGACATTCGCTAGCTCACCCGGTGTAGCGTGCATTCATCGAATGGTTCGGCTACCGGGTTCGTCCGTTGCGTTCTAGGAAGGAGATTTGGGTGATGCGAGCACTATAATTACTTTAGTACTCACCCAGTGACGGCAGATTGAGGACAGATCGGAGGAAGCCTGTTAGTCCGGTTCCTGGCTTGTCCAGGTCCATCCGGGCTGTGAGCGAGAGAGGTCCCTCTCTCGTCCAACAACATAGGGGACCGCATGTTGTGGTTCAGATATTTTACATTCGGAGCATATGTCTGTCGGTCGGGACGCTCCGTTATATTGACAGTCCGAGAGACTGTCGATAATGCTTCCTCATCCTCACAGCAGGGCACACGACCGCACATTGGCTACGTGACCTCGAGTATCCGATCAGTTTCGTCATTCAGTGATTCCACAGCGAATAGGTCACGCCATCTGGTAGCCAAGGGACACGAGGCCTATACACTCTGTTCGCTCGCATATTGGTAGTATGCACGGGGTAACGATCACAGAGCTTCCAGCGGCAATGCATTGTAGGACCGCTTCTCCTCAGGCCTCAGTGACGGACATGCTATCCGAGTTAGCACAGTTGTTTCGCAGCATCCCAGCAATCGACAGTTTCTTACTCGAATCAGGAATTATCTGACGGCGCTGGGTCGGTGCGGTCCGCGGTTGCATCAGGTACGGATGACCGAACGCTTTATAGGGTCCGACAGGATGGCGAAAGGGATTCGAAAGATTTCGAGTTTTCCCTTTCGTAGCATCGGAAGCTGCCATTCATATCTTCTGGCATTATCTTCCAGTGATTGTTATTTCGGACTACATTGCTGCGATGTTGGATAAGAGACTTATAGCGTCATTGGACACGGAATTTTGGATCGGTTCAGGGACATTGTCCCTGACTTACCGACACAGTCCAATAATGTCATTGCAACATGTGTTTTATTTTTCGACGCTATATATGCATACAAGCCTGCTACCAAGCATGATAGTTTAGTTTCTTGTCCGCGTTGCTCATTTCTGCCGTTTTATCATTTATACGAATAATTTATTTTGGCAGAGCAGGGCATACCGAGAGTTCATATGCGTCTAGACGGCGTGGTTAAAGACTGGAAATATTCTTTTTCGCCGTCTATGTCTTTTCCAACCACAATGTTGGAAACGACAATGATGTCTAGTAGACTTAACTTAGACGCTTTATCATACGTAATCCACCTTACTGAGGCGTTATCATTACGTCTTCAAGAAAAGATTTACGGGATATTATTCTCAATGTGATTTCTTTTGAGGGCAGTAGTTTGTTCACGTATAACTCTGCCCTTCAGTGGCTAATTGGAGTTGTTTAGACGTGACGCAGCCCTAGCTACATCCACGTGCGTGGATAGTAAGGTGAAGAACTCTCTCAGAGTCGCTTCGTTCTCGGAGAAGCCTCTCTTCGACGGCAACTTTTCAGCAATCCATGAATTGCTCGATTTACACGTTCTCTTGTCTATCTAGTGTTACAAGAGATTCAGACAGGGGCAAACATTCGGTGGTTGACTCAGAGAGTGCCACTGCAGTTGCCGGATCCGAGTGTTATAGTTATGACGGTTGCCAGTCAAACAGATTGGGATATAATATTGATCCCAACGGATTCGAAGTGCTGGGGTCTTTGGGTTCCGCAGTCTCTAAGCAAGCAATTATCTTCCGCGGAATAATGTTTTTTAGGCTTGCTTTATGTCATTGCATGAACATTATTCAGAAACGCATGTCCAAATCCTGTCCGTTAATTCGACAGTAGTGGCGTATCTCCGGAACCAGGGAGGCACTCATTCGTTTCCGTTATTCAATGTAATGGAAAGAATCCGTCTGTTGGTTATAGTACACCAAGTTCTGTTTCGGTCCGTCATATTCCGGGTCGTCTGATTGTTTTACTGGACTCCCGTTCACTTAGGGGTCGCTTGTTGCCGTCAGAATGGACTCTCAACAAACAAGTATTCAATCAGATTTGCTATCTATGGGAGCGCCCAATGATGATTTATTTACGACACAGCTTGCTATCAATTGCAGACGTATGTGTTGGCTTGTCCGGATCTCTGAACTAATGTTGTTAACGCTCTATTGATCTAATAGGACGGAATGATAGGATACGCGTATCCTCCGGCGCTGTTGTTTCAGCAGGTATTGCTAAGATAAACAACCACAATACATTTCTGTTGATAGCATCTCTATCTTCACAGAGACCGTGGGTAATTTACTCTGATATCTACTGTGGGACTTAACGCGAAATCTTCCTCAATGAGAGGATCTTTTTTCGCTGGGTAAATCGTGTCATCTTTATCACAACCCGCAAGGTCGCAACCTTCACATATTCCGTTGTGTGGTCCGTATTGCATTGTAAGCATTGTACTGGACGAGCTTTGGACGCGATTTCTTACTATAGGAGATCCTCTTCTTCGCTATTCTATGCGGCTAAAGTGGAGGCTCTTCCGTCGTTGGTGTAGGGATCACTATGTTCATATTGTTGATCCCTCCATACTACTCATTGCAACTTTTTAGTATACTTGTTTGACAAGATCTACTGCAGCCTGTTATTATTAAGGTTATAGGTTTATGTTACCTCATACCTATGCATTCTATGATAGTTTACAATTGAGTCTTATGTCTCTTTATCTAAGTCAGTTAGTAACTTTCTGATAAATAGACTTAGAATCTTTAGATTAAATTCCTATATGGAATTTAACTTCGGTTCTTATTTAGCTAAGTAATCATTTGAGCCTCTGGAAACAGTAGTTTTCAAATTCTGACCTTTTAGACAGTAATTCTGTTGGCTTCTCTTTTACTGAAGAGTCAGTGAGTTTCATGCACTATCGATGGATGATTTTCACTTTCGTAGTTTCGGAATCACTACTTCCTTTACTGTTTAGGTTGGATTTTTGCATAAGAGTTAGGCTCCTAATATCCGGAACCTATTGTTATTAAGGTCCTTCCGTCTTCGTACGGGCATAGGCCTTTACTCTGTCCGGTTAGAGTTTATGTATTTATAAACAGATATCTGTTTATTACTACGGGCGTAAGCTTCTTCTGTCTTTGATGCCTAATAGAAGGACGTTGCGCTCCAATCTTTTGCTAATGGATTCAATTAACTATCGGTACTGCTTATGGTATATCATTGACTCAGCAGTTGTGCTTAAGATTTTGGCTCAATGAAGTAAGAGTTCTTCTACATCTTGGGCTTACATTAATAGTGTCGCTATTATAGATTTTTGAAGGCTGCTCATTGCGCTCAGCCATCCACATTCATGAATTTTTATCTCAGAAATATTGAGTCCATTTCTGGAGGCCTCTATTGTTAGGTCTATTATCTACTGCTCAGAATGTCATTCACTTAACAGTTGCTACTATTGCTAGGTAGGCTGTCTGTTTCGGCAGTGACTCTGTTCTGCTGCCCTCTTCGCTCTGGGCTATTTGACCCAGGGCAAGAAAAGGGGAGGGTGTTCCCTTGGGTCACCTGTTTTACTATGAAAACAAGGGGATACCTCCTCCGGAGTTAGTAATTCTGAGCTGTTATTGGGATGGTTGTTTAGTGAGAAGTTTATGTTTTAAAAATTCATTCAAGTCTTAGTTTTTAAAGTATAGCTTTTGAATATAGCACGTGTCAACGGACATGATTATGCAATCCTCAGACACTTTTAAGGAGTATAGAGTCTCTATTCTCTAGACTTACTTTAAAAATTATTAGTATAAGGATTATATTGGATATTAATAGAGTACATGGATGTATGATGCTCAATTTTGGAAGGTGTTGTATCTTTCTAATTTATCATAAATAAGAAAGATACATGTAAGGCCTATTACTTCTTTTTCCCTAGAGGGGATGACTCTATTTTATATTATTGAGCGTATTCCATCTTGCTCTATGTCCTTGGCCCTCCAGACTTTTTACTATTCAGCTATGTCTGGGTCATTGGTACAGTATAAAAATGTTAAAAAATTTATAGTAATTTCTATATTTTTTATACTTACCAATGACCCAGACGGGGATAGCCCTTCCAGGAGTTGGGAACTTTTGCCTCCCCGCTGAGTACATAGCGCTTACCAGGCACTGGTTATTAGAATGATTAATGGCGCCAATTTCGGAACGTCCTTGACACTGCGCATGCGCAGTAGAGGTGAAGTGTGGAGGGCCATTCAGGACATGTTTTCTTTGGTTTTTGATGCAAATTTTGGGGATTGGGGGGCAAAATTTGTGTTTGGCCCTATATTTTAAGAGTTAGCACCAGCTATGTCTGGGTCATTGGTAAGTATAAAAAATATAGAAATTACTATAAATTTTTTAACTTTTTTTGTTTTTTGACCTAGGACTTAGATGATTGACATGTGGATGTATCACAATGAGACCACATGTCATCATGACCTTCATGTGACCTTGACCTCAAGGTCAAATTTATGTGCTTTAAATAGGGAGTAATTGTCCAGACCAGAATTTTTTTTTTTGACATGTGGATGTGTCACCATGAAACCGCATGTCCGCTACCTTGATGAACTGCTTGTGACCTTGACCTCTGACCTCAAGGTCAAATTTATGTACTTCAAATAGGGAATAATTGTCCAGATCAGCACTTTTTTGTTTTTTGACCTAGGACTTAGATGATTGACATGTGGATGTATCACAATGAGACCACATGTCATCATGACCTTCATGTGACCTTGACCTCAAGGTCAAATTTATGTACTTTAAATAGGGAGTAATTGTCCTGACCAGAATTTGTTTTTTTTGACATGTGGATGTTGAGCTAGATCATAGATATTTATAACCCCGCTCCCCAAAGGGGAAGTTGGGACATACTTGTTATTCATGTATATATAATTTGCAGTGCATTAAATAGAAAGGAAGGGGAGACATATGTTTTAGTGTGCTAAAACAGTTTCTAGTTTTTATTGAAAACATAGCATACAGGGAACAGAAATTAACATATTCTCAATTATCGCAATTCATGTCGTATTTCAATAATTTCATAATCCTTTCATAAACATTCAACATTATCCTTCTCATCAAACACAACACACAGTTAAGTTAAGCTACAGTGTCATTGACACTTTCATTTGTAAAACTGCATGTGGGTGGGTATTTTTTAGCTCCCCAAAGGGAGCTAAACTTATCACTAGCTGTCCGTCGTCGTCGTCCGTCAAATGACTTCTTCTCTGAAACCGCTAGGTCGATTTGCTCGAAACTTGGTATGGATGTTCATTACCATATATCAATTCAAGATTGTTCAAATGAAATGGACATGCCCACTTGGGGCTCCATAGGGGTGTATATTAGAGAAATTACTAAAAAATCTTCTTCTCCCGCACAAGTGGGCAGAATCATTTGATATATGGTATACAGCATTATGGGGTGGATCTGATTCAAGTTTGTTCAAATCGGCCTCCCTGGATTCATATTTGGGCTCACTGTAGAAGCCCAAATTCGAACTTAGTGCATTTCAGGCAAATTTCTTTAAAAATCTTCTTCTCCAGATCCAGCAGGCAGAATCTTTTGATATTTGGTATGCAACATTGTGGGGTGGATCTGATTCAAGTTTGTTCAAATCGACCCCCTGGGTTCATATTTGGGCTCGGTATAGGAGCCCAAATTTGAACTTAGTGCATTTCAGGCAAATTTCTTTAAAAATCTTCTTCTCAAGATCCAGCGGGCAGAATCCTTTGATATTGGGTATGTAGCATGCTTAGGGGGGTGAGATTCAAGTTTGTTCAAGCCAAGTCCCTGGGTTCATATTTGGGCTCACTGTGGTATCCCGAATTATAACTTAGTTCAAAATGAATTTTCTTTAAAAATCTTCTTCAGATCCAGCAGTTGGAATGTTTTGATATTTGGTATGCAGCATCTTTATAGGGGTGAGATTCAAGTTTGTTCAAGCCATGTCCCTAGGTCCATATTTGGGCTCACTGTGGGAGCTTGAATTGTAACTTAGTTCGAAATGAGGAGTTTTCTTAAAAAATCTTCTTCTTCAGATCTAGCAGTCGGAATGTTTTGATTTGTGGTGTGTAGCATCCTTAGGGGGGTGAGATTCAAGTTTGTTAAAGCCAAGTCCCTTGGTCCATATTTGGGCTCCCTGTGGGAGCCCGAATTATAACTTAGTCAATATGAGGAATTTTTCTTTAAAAATCTTCTTCAGATTCAGCAGTCAGAATGTTTTGATATTTGGCATGCAGCATCCTTAGGGGGTGAGATTCAAGTTTGTTCAAGCCAAGTTCCTGGGTTCATATTTGGGCTCACTGTGGGAGCCCGAATGATAACTTAGTTCAAAATGAGGAATTTTCTTTAAAAATCTTCTTCAGATCCAGCAGATGAATGCTTTTGATATTTGGTATGCAGCATCCTTGGCGGGGGGTGGGGGGGGGGGGGGGGGTGGTAAGATTCAAGTTTGTTGAAGCCATGTCCCTAGTTCCATAAAATTTGTCTCTCATGATTTCATTCCTTTGTAGTGTTGATGAACCATGTCTAACTGAATGTGATCCCAAATACTTCTTTGAACCACTTTGGCCGGTGAGCAATTAGGGCTCCTTGGGGCCTCTTGTTTATTTTAATTTTTTAGTTTTGTAATTATATCTTTGCCATCAAAAGTTCATGTTCTTTGTTTGTTTTATGTTTTAGGCCTCATAATCTACAGAGTAGTATGGGTGATGGTGTATTTTGTTCATTGAATGCAAGAAGGCTTTGCAATGCTAAAGCGTTGCAAAGCCTTGTTGCACTCAAGGGACTAATTTATCATTTTTAGCTCAACATTGGCGAAGCCAAATTTGAGCTTTTGTCATGGCCCGTCGTCCGTCTGTCCATATGTCAACAATTGGATACGGCTCGGGCTAGAGGCCGTAGTTTATGAACCAATCTTTACGAAACTTCTTGGGTACCTTTGTCATTACTGTGGGACGAGAACGAGTGTTTTTGGGTGCGGTCCGAAATTCAAGATGGCTGCCAGCCGCCATTTTGTACCGACGATGCAGAAATCTGTTTTTTGTACAGAACTTCAATATGAAAGCTCTGATTTGAATAATTTTTTGTATGAATGTTTAGTACCATGAGATAGATTACATATCATACGGGTTTTTTTCTCGTGCTTAAATTATGCAAATTAGACTAACTTTGATTTATTTAGTGTTACTTTCAGTACTGTCAGTGCAAATGCCAATATGGCTCGGGCTAGAGGCCGTATTTATGAACCAATCTTTACGAAACTTCTTGGGTACCTTTGTTATGACCATAGGACAAGAACGAGTGTTTTGGGGTCCGATCCGAAATTCAAGTTGGCCACTGGCGGCCATTTTGTACAGACTTGGGTGCAGTCAGATTTTTGCACAGAACTTCCATATGAAAGTGCTGATTTGAATAATTTTTTGTATGAATGTTTAGTACCATGGGATACATCACATATAATACGGGTTTTTTTCTCGTACGTAAATTATGCAAATTAGACTAATTTGATGTATTTAGTGTTACTTTCAGCACTGTAAGTGCAAATGCCAATATGGCTCGGGCTAGAGGCCGTATTTATAAACCGATCTTTACGAAACTTCTTGAGTACCTTTGGTATCACAGTGGGACGAGAACTAGTGTTTTGGGGTGCGATCCAAAATTCAAGATGGCCGATGGCAGCCATTTTGTACAAAATTAGGTGCAATCAGATTTTTGCACAGAACTTCCATATGAAAGCGCTGATTTGAAAAAATTTTTGTGTGAATGTTTAGTACCATGGGATTCATGACATATAATAGGGGTTTTTTCTCGTGCAGAAATTATGCAAATTAGATGAACTTTGATTTTTTCAGTGCTACTTACACATAGTAAGTACACATGTCAATACGGCTCGGGCTAGAGGCTGTCAGCGGATCTTCACGAAACCTCTTGGGTACCTCTGTTATCACCTTGGGACGAGAACGAGTGTTTCTGAGTGCGGTCCAAAATTCAAGATGGCTGCAAGTGGCCATTTTGTACCGAAATTAGGTCTAATCAGTTTTTTGTACACAACTTCTATACGGCTCAGGCTAGAGGCCATATTTATGAACCAATCTTTACAAAACTTTTTGTGTACCTTTGTTATCACCGTGGGATGAGAACGAGTGTTTTTGGGTGTGGTCCAAAATTCAAGATGGCCACCAGCAGCCATTTTGTACCAAAATTAGTGCAATCAGTCTTTTGTACAGAACTTCTGTATGAAAGTTCTGATTTTGAATAAATTTTTGTATGAATGTTTAGTAAAATGGAATACATCACATATAGTACAGGTTTTTTTCTTGTGCAGAAATTATGCAACTTAGATGAATTTTGATTTATTTAGTGCTACTTATACACTGTAAGTGCACATGTCAATATGGCTCGGGCTAGAGGCTGTATTTATCAACCGAACTTCACAAAACTTCTTGGGTACCTTTGTTATCACCTTGGGACGAGAACGAGTGTTTCTGAGTGCGGTCCAAAATTCAAGATGGCTGCCAGTAGCCATTTTGTACAGAAATTAGGTCCAATCAGTTTTTGGTCACAACTTCTATACAGCTTGTATTTATGAACTGATCTTCACGAAACTTCTTGGGTACCTTTGTTTTCACCTTGGGACAGGAATGAGTGTGTTTTTGGGTGCCTTTGTTATCACTGTGCTATGAGAACAAATATTTTGGGGTACAGTCAGACCCACTCTGGGACTCAAAAGATTTCTTTTCTAGTTTAGCATCTGACTGTCACCCACCTTTACAATACTTTACCTATACATTTGTTACAGGCATTGGTCAGTATTTATGTACAGACCGTTACAATGCTTTATATGTACCTTTGTTATCAGGTCATTACCTAGATGTTTGTCATTGCTGTGTCACATACTATACATGTACATGTCTTGACAAGTTGAGCTACAGTGTCATTGACACTTTCATTTTATTAACTGGGGTAAAATATCAGACAAAAAAACATTTAATTTTTTATTTTTCAAGTTTGCATTGGTTATAAAAAGAGAGTATGCAGCAGCCAAAAGGACCACGAGGGAAGGTCTGAGAAATAGATTTTTCACTTTTTAGGCCTAAACATTCATTTTCTTTGAATTAAAGCAAGAAATGTATATCAATTGAGACTTGATTTAGCCAGACCTTTATTGACTTTACAAATATTATTAAACATGTTTGCTTTCTGAATAATTATGTATGAAAACTCATTATGGCTGTAGTTTTACGATTATTGATGTTTTCAAAGCAAATTGAATATTTACTGATTGGAATGTCTGTACCTATAGAATGAAAATATATCTGTCCCCTTTGTGCATGAAGAAACATCACTTTAAGTAGGGCTGCTGCGATTATTCGATTAATCGGCCGACCGTCGACTGTTGCAGTAGTGAACGGTTTTTGTTTTTAGTCGATCATCGTTCATTTTTAAAGTCGTACAAGTTGGATTAAAATTGTGCTGTGTAATGAGATAAATTAACAGATTATTAACCTTTCAAATGTCACGCCATAGTTACTTGTAATGTCTCATGGCCTTTGTTTTCCACATTATTGTGCAACAACATAATTTTGAAAACATTGAGCCTTGCCATTTGATCAATCCCTGTCCTCTGTAGTATTAACCAGCACCCATTGATCAGTACTAAAGAGTACTCCTAATTTTATTTGCGACATACATGTATAACAGCGAAAAACTTACAATAACATAGTATACTTAACATAATATAAAACAACCTCTAACTATACATTGAAGCATGCATGTATATTGCAGGGAGATGACATAGCCAGATTGGCTGTCTACCTGTCATCCCCTTGAACATGTTCTTACATCACCGTGTTTCAGACCAATTATTTTCTCCTCGAGAGCAAAACACGAAGTCAATTAATTATTAATCATATTATACAACAGCAAGTACTAGAATCCTGTCGACTAGCCAGAAAACACCACCTCTTTTGATAACATCAATTAAATTCACACATATAGATGATGAGCGGGAGTCGGAGGAGGCTGTGGACAAGACCCAGAGTTGAGGGAATTGCCTGTGTATCCTTATCTGTATCAGCAATCAGTTATTTATTATATGCTAGTCTGTGATTTATCGCAAATTATCTAAAAGGTATTTCTCGATATCTATCGACTTGATGGACATCGAGAAATATCCCTCAGTGGCTTCCATAATGACTTCATGCATCAGCGCATCACTATGACGTCGCTTTGAAGTAACGATCAGCTGGTCTTTCTTATTGTTTCAAAACGTGCGTGTTTGCAGTCGAATTGGGCTGACTATTGCACCGAATGATGTCATGCTGCATAAAATAAAAAGGATATCTACACTACCTCAAGCTCCGGAACTGTCATACTTGTGCAGACTGAAAATATGATCCCTCAGTCGGGCAAGTGCACGTGAAAAATAAAACTCTCAGGTCCACATAAACATACACACGCATATGCATACATGGTGTGTATGCATGCATGGATGTATATACCTACACCCACACCAGCACACATACACACATAAGGTTTAAGAACCCGAACATTCAGAGCAATATGGGTTGTTAGAATAAACAATGTCCGCATAATCAGTGAAAAGGTTTTTGATTATTTCCCTCATGAAAGTACATCTGCACATGACTGTTTGCAATCTTTCATCCAGAGTGTTCGAAAGTTTAGGATATGTGTATGTTGGAAGGACATCTATCGCTTTTGTTCTAGTTATTACTTCACAAAGCATGCCAGTTTGTCTAGTAGCTCTGCCCGTTACATTATCTAAGACACTAAAGAAACTGTTGAAGGATATTGGGCGATATTTATATTTCCAATCAAACATAAAGAGCAACGCATGCATTTTAAAAAGATCACCAAATTTTAAAATTTTCTCTTTCAAAAACAATGGATCTGTATGAGAGTTGTATCTTGCATTGCAAATTATTCTTATAGAATGTTACTGCAAACGAAGCAATTTATTTGCACCTCTCGAATTACCCATACATGTATTCCATAAATCATCTCGCTGTGGACGAGAGTATAGTACAGTGTTTTCATTGCCGCGTGTGGCAAAATGTTTTTTACTTTATTAAGTATGTAATTTGAACGTGCTATTTTGGAACAAAGATTTGTTACATGTGCCTTATATGTAAGATGCTCGTCGATATATATACCTAGGAATTTTATTGAGGCTTTAGTCATATCTGAAGCTCCCCTATCTATTTTATTGTTATTAGCCTGACTGTTTACAGTGAGGGCTATAGTACTGACTTTTGTCCCTCCGTCTGTCCGTCTATTAACATTTAGAGTTTTGGTTAAAGTTTGTGGTTAAAGTTTTTTACTGAAGGTTCAAGTGGGTTTTTTTTTTTTTCCTGTTTAGTCATGACTTTTTTCTCTCTGTCTGTTAACATTTGGAGTTCTGGTAAAAGTTTGTGGTTAAAGTTTTTTAGTCAACCTTAAAGTTTTGGGTTTTTTTTTTTTCTTTTAAATTGATATTACTATTGATTGCATCATTCTCTTTTTGTTTTTATTTTTTTTATGTTTCATGTTATTTTGGGAAATATTTAACCCTTTTTTGTATGGCAATTTAACTTACAACTTCCAGGTTAAAGTTTTTGGTTAAAGTTTTTTTCTTGAGGGGGAGGGGGGGGGGGGTGGGTGTTTTAAAATTACACCTTCTGGAATGTCATTGTTTCTTATTTGGGACAATGTCTACTATCTACTGAACATTTCTACAGTGATTTTCATTAAAATCGGCATGATTTTAACCCCTTTTAAACATGTTTTCAGACTAACTTTCTTTGTATTTGAAATTAGACTTTGCCACAAACTTTCTTACTCTAATTCTTGCAGGGTCAGTACAACTTAATGATTCCATGTTCATCAATGATTTCTTTATCGGTTTAGGAAATATTTAACCCTTTTTTGCCAATCAATTTTACTTAGTATTCCCAGCTTAAAGTTCTGCTTTTCAAGGTTCTACCTTTCATTCTCCAAACACTCTGTTACAACATCATTTCTTTTTTCATTTCGGGCAAGGTCTACTGAAGCTGTGCACTTTTTTTTTTTCATCAAAAATGCTTTTTTACAGTTGGGTTAAAGTTTGTGGTTAAAAACACAGACAAACACCACCACCCCCCCTCCCTCCCTCCCCCCCACCCTCAATTAGGCTTTTTACTTTTGTACCCCCCACCCCTCCCCCAGGTGCTAATAAGGCACTTTTTTTTCCTTTCGTCAAAAATGCTTTTTTTACAGTTTTGGTTAAAGTTTGTGAATAAAAACCCAGACAAACACCACCCCCACCCCCTCCCCCCCCCCCCCCCTCCCAATTAGGCATTTTTTTTTTTATTTCCTCCAATATGCATTTTGAACTATTTACAGTCACTACATGCGGAACCTTTTTTTAAACTTATGTACCCCCTCCCCGTGGGGGGGGGGGGGGGGGGGGGGGGGGCAATTAGGCACTTTTTTTTCTTTCGTCAAAAATGCTTTTTTTTTTACAGTTTTGGTTAAAGTTTGTGGTTAAAAATCCAGACAAACACCATCACCCAGCCTTGTGGCACACCACATTCAAGCGAATTGTTAATTATATGAGCTAGTGGTAGTGCTATTATATCAATTGAGTGCTTCACTAGACAGGGGGAAATATTGTCACAATCTCTGCTCTTTTTAGCTTTCATTCCTTTTACAACATTAATTACTTTTTGTTCAGATGTTGTGTTTTGAAAGAAGTTACCATGCATATAGTCAGAGAAGGGCTTGTTATGCCTTTCTATCTAATTTCTAGTTCGGTTTCTGATGTTTGAGAAAAAATTGTTAAATTCTTGGGCGACAAGCTCTGGGTCGGTTATCTCTTTGTCGTCTGCAAGAATATAAGATGGTATTGTCGCATTGGTTTTTGCTTTTTTTATAACGTTTAAAATCTTCCAGGTATTACGCAAGTTACTTTGATTTTCATATAACATCTTTGTATAATATAAGGCTTTACTTTGCCTTTTTACTTTATTGAATATTTTGCAATACCTTTTATAATTACTTATATTCTGTACAGTTGGTGACTTTAGTTTTCGGTGATAGAATTCTTTCTTATTATTAGAAGAAATTGAAAGACCCTTGGACATCCAGTCTTTACGTTTTATGAATTTCTTGTCTAGTCGAATATGTTGGAGGGGAAATGCCCGTTCAAATACATTGAGGAAAATATCTTGGAATGTATCATAGGCCATGTTTGGACACACTGAATTTAGAACTTGCATAAAGTCACACTCGGCTAAAATATTAATGAAGCTTTGAATAGTGTCGTCATTAATTTTGCATTTTAATACAGTGGTTGTATTAGTAGACTTACTTAGCTCGTTCTCAATCAGAAAAGTACTGAAGTGGTCAGACAAGTCAGTTATTATAATTCCAGAGTTAGCATTTTCTGTGACATGATTTGAAAGAATATGGTCAATTATTGTTGCGGAGTGTATAGTAACTCTAGTGGGCCTTGTAATAAATGGTAGGAATCCCTGACTAAACATCAGATCTACATAACTAGCAGTTTTTGAGTGCGAATCCAGCTTTAAAAGATCAATATTCATATCGCCCATTATATACGACGGCTTCTTATTTTTATACTATAAACCAATGGCCCAGACTAGCTGGCACAAACTCAAAGTTATCAAGGGCCAAACACAAATTTTGAACCCCCCCAATCCCCAAAATATGCTTGCAAAACTGTCTGGTCCTCCATAATTCTACTCTCCATGCATGCGCAGCCGTCAGGAAGTGACCGGAATTGGCGTCAACATTATTCTTTGTTTGGTACTAAAGTCAGTAACAATGTTCTGACACCTGTGCTTTAAAATCTCCTTTTTTGAGGATGCCAGACACAAATCAATGCAAGAATTGGTGGATCCAAGGCTGTTATTGGATGATGGAAGTGTACAACGGTGGTTTTATACGTTCAGGGCTGTAACTTTATAATAATTATAAAATTATTTCATGTTTCCCAATTTCAGGACATACACCTGAATCATCATTTTTGCTAATGATTAATCCACTGTTTGTTAAGTATTCCTTCCCTATCGTTCCATGAACCCTTCCTGTTAAATCTTAAGATTTTGGGCTATTTTTTATTGAAATTTTGTATTAAATTTCTTGGGAGTTTAACATGTATTACAGAATATTTATTCTGTTTATCCCCATGGTTACGTCCTCACCCTAGGGGTGTTAGGTCATTTAGTCTTGCATCTTCTATCCAATGTATCGTTTTTTCTTTGTATGAATATCTAGCTTTGTATCTGCTAGTATTTAAATTGGTTACTGACTTTGAGCCTTTTTGTGTGCCTGATGTCTTATTTCCGTTTTTAGCTCAACTTTGGCGAAGCCAAATTTGAGCTTTTGTCATGGCCCGTTGTCCGTAGTCCGTCTGGCCGTCTGTCCATCTGGCCGTCTGTCCGTACGTCAACAATTGGATACGGCTCGGGCTAGAGGCCATATTTATGAACCGATCTTTACGAAACTTCTTGGGTACCTTTGTTATGACCGTGGGACGAGAACGAGTGTTTTTGGCTGCGGTCCAAAATTCAAGATGGCTGCCAGCCGCCATTTTGTACCGACGATGCAGAAATCTGTTTTTTGTACAGAACTTCCATATGAATGCTCTGATTTGAATAATTTTTTGTATGAATGTTTAGTACCATGGGATACATCATATATAATACGGGTTTTTTTCTGGTGCGTAAATTGTGCAAATTAGACTAATTTTGATGTTTTTTGGGGTTACTTTCAGCACTGTAAGTGCAAATGCCAATACGACTCGGGCTAGAGGCTGTATTTATGAACCGATCTTTACGAAACTTCTTGGGTACCTTTGGTATCACCGTGGGACGAGAACAAGTGTTTTTGGGTCTGGTCCGAAATTCAAGATGGCCGATGGCAGCCATTTTGTACAAAATTAGGTGCAATCAGATTTTTGCACAGAACTTCCATATGAAAGCGCTGATTTGAATAATTTTTTGTGTGAATGTTTAGTATCATTGGATACATCACATATAATACAGGTTTTTTTCTTGTGCAGAAATTATGCAAATTAGATGAACTTTGAAAATTTTTCAGTGCGACTTACACACAGTAAGTACACATGTCAATACGGCTCGGGCTAGAGTCTGTATTTATGGACTGATCTTCACAAAATGTCTTGGGTACCTTTGTTATCACCTTGGGATGAGAACGAGTGTTTCTGGGTGCGGTCTGAAATTCAAGATGGCTGCCAGTGGCCATTTTGTACTGAAATTAGGTCTAATCATTTTTTTGTACACAACTTCTATACAGCTCAGACTAGAGGCCATATTTATGAACCAATCTTTACGAAACTTCTTGGGTACCTTTGTTATCACCGTGGGATGAGAGCGGGTGTTTTTGGGTGTGGTCCGAAATTCAAGATGGCCACCAGCAGCCATTTTGTACCAAAATTAGTACAATCTGTCTTTTGTACAGAACTTCTGTATGAAAGTTCTGATTTGAATAAATTTTTGTATGAATGTTTAGTAACATGGAATACATCACATATTGTAAGGGTTTTTTTTCGTGCACAAATTATGCAAATTAGATGAACTTTGATTTATTCAGTGCTACTTACACAATGTAAGCACACATGTCAATACGGTTCAGGGTAGAGGCTGTATTTATGAACCGATCTTCACAAAACTTCTTGGGTACCTTTGTTATTACCTTGGGATGAGAATGAGTGTTTCTGGGTACGGTCCAAAATTCAAGATGGCTGCCAGTGGCCATTTTGTACCGAAATTAGGTCTAATCAGTTTTTTGTACACAACTTCTATACAGCTCAGACTAGAGGCCATATTTATGAAGCAATCTTTACGAAACTTCTTGGGTACCTTTGTTATCACCGTGGGATGAGAGCGAGTGTTTTGGGGCGTGGTCCGAAATTCAAGATGGCCACCAGCAGCCATTTTGTACCAAAATTAGTGCAATCAGTCTTTTGTACAGAACTTCTGTATGAAAGTTCTGATTTGAATAAATTTTTGTATGAATGTTTAGTAACATGGAATACATCACATATTGTAAGGGTTTTTTTTTTCGTGCCCAAATTATGCAAATTAGATGAACTTTGATTTATTCAGTGCTACTTACACAATGTAAGCACACATGTCAATACGGCTCAGGGTAGAGGCTGTATTAATGAACCGATCTTCACAAAACTTCTTGGGTACCTTTGTTATCACCTTGGGATGAGAATGAGTGTTTCTGGGTACGGTCCAAAATTCAAGATGGCTGCCAGTGGCCATTTTGTACCGAAATTAGGTCCAATCAGTTTTTTGTCACAAGTTCTATACAGCTCGTATTTATGAACTGATCTTTACAAAACTTCTTGGGTACTTCTGTTTTCACCTTGGGACAGGAACGAGTGTGTTTTGGGGTGCCTTTGTTATCACTGTGCTATGAGAACAAATATTTTGGGGTTCAGTCAGACCCACTCTGGGACTCAAAGATTTTTTTCTAGTTTAGCATCTGACTGTCACCCACCTTTACAATACTTTACCTATACATTTGTTACAGGCAGCGGTCAGTATTTATGTACAGACCGTTACAATACTGTATATATACCTTTGTTATCAGATCATTACCTAGATGTTTGTCATTGCTGTGTCACATACTATACGTGTACATGTCTTTGTCTTGACAAGTTGAGCTACAGTGTCATTGACACTTTCATTTTTTATTGATGTTGTTTACATTGACAACATCTTCATTTATATGTAGTATTTTATTATTTTATATTATTGTAGAATTACTGTAGGATACATTGATTATTATTCCGGTAGTGTAGCTAAAAAAATTTGGATTTTGTTCACACTTAGGCTCTATCGAGATGCCCTTGGGCTCATAATGTTCCCTTTGGGAACTTGGACATTTTTTCTAAAAATATTTTGAATTTAATTTTGTTTGCTATTATTCATGTATCTTAATTATATATTTTGTTGTGGAGTTTATAGGAGTGATATCGACTTTAGTTGATGCACTCCTATGCATTCTTGTCCTACTTGGGTACACTTGGATGATTAAAGTTAGAGATGGGTGTCGCGGTACGTTATTGGCAGTGAGGTTCATAGACCGGACCTCGCACCGCATTTTAATTCCTTTTTTTTTTCAGTTTCTATTTCAGAGGAACATGAACATGGTGATGATATTGTGACACCCATCCAAAGTGTGCGACTGTCGTCGCGCTCCGTTGAGCAAATAGAGTTACTTGCAGTACTCATGATAAGCAAGGGATAAGGCCTCTAGTTAGTGTTCTTAATCTCTTGCAAGTAGCTAGCTCAACCCGTGAAGCGGTTACTCCATCTGCTGGAGACATGACACTGGGTAAATCTGTTGCAGTCGAAGGACGTGCAGATATGGGTAGCGCGAGCACTTAAAAATAAAAAAGCTCACCCAGCGACGACGGAAATAGGGAGGATATATGGAGGAAGTCAGCAAGTTTCTTGTTGGGAGGCCCGGCGAGGTCTAATAGACTACGAATGGGAGAGGCCCCTCTCTAACCTAACAACATTTGGGGCCAAATGTTGTTATGAGAAACTTGCATGAGCCGGAGCATACGTCCACCCACCGCTCGGGACGCTCCATCTAGTCTGCAGCCAGGGTCAGCTTCAATCACGGCTACCTCTGCTATGTTTCACAAGCCGAAATCCAGTTTTCTTGTTGGGAGGCTCGGCGAGCTCCAATGAGACCATAAGTTGGAGAGGCCCCTCTTTAACCTAACAACATTTGAGGCCAAATGTTGTTATGAGAAACTTGCCAGAGCATACGTCCACCCACCTCTCGGGACACTCGTCTAGTCTGTAGCCGGGGGCGGCTTCAGTCACAGCTTCCTCCACTACATTATTAATGCACACACGACCGCAGACTAGCTACCCGACTTCAGATATCCAGTCAGCTGCACGAAGATGGAGCCATTCTTCACCCAGGAAGTTGGAAGCTAGCAGTCCAAGGCAGCGATCAACAGGACGTTCGGAGAAGAGATCTATCTCTGGATCTTCGTCCCAGGAGCAGCAAGCGACGAAAAAACAGAAGGCCGCTTCTCCTCAAGCCTCGGGAACGGACTTGCTATCACAGTTTGCACAGCTATAAGCAGCATCCCAGCAAATGCATCCCAGCAAATGCAGGCTCCAGTGGTAAGCTGTCGGAAGGTGCTGTGTCGGTGTGGTCAATTGTGCATGTAGAAGAAGCCATAAGTTTCTCTACAGGACACTTGACTAGATCTGGGGGTCAGATCTCCATTTGGAGAACCTTCTCCATCCCGTTAACAGTCTGGGTCGACTGTGTCCATTGTGAGAAACCATATTGAGTCGGAACATGCATCGAAATGTTCCTTCCACACTGCAGCCGGGGCCGGTGGCAGTTATGGCTTCTTCTACTAACATGGAAGGGCACGAAAGAGGATTAAGCCTTAAGGTTCTAAGCGGGATACTCTGCGAGATCTGGGGACAGATCGCGAGTGCAGGGCGTTTTTCTTCCCATTAACAGTCGCGGACGACTGTTTTGTGTTGTAAGAAACTTCAATAAGGAGGAGCATCCGTCCTATGGTAACAAGTGGATTATCATTGCTCTGCTAGCCTCGGTCACGGACCGGCTGTAGCAGATTGCTCTGCATATCGCAGCATTCCAGTAGTCGCTGGTACTACCGCTTGACAGACGCCGAGGGTGAGCTGTCAGATGGTGCTGCGTTGGTCCAGTCATCCGTTCAGTCGGATGGAGTTGACCATATTTGCTGATGGAACTTTTGGATGGTGAGAGGGCTACGGAGTGTGAGTCTCCATCCCTAACAGAAGGGCACTTTAGGACTATGAATTTCAGTCTTAAGCTCTTAGAATATTGTTCCATCTGAATACAAGTCAGCGTTTAGATGAGCAGGCTGGGGATGAAGATTGTCCCTAACTGCATTATTTAATATATGCTCGGAAATAATGAAATGTGCTATTTCATTCAAAAGAGCTAATCTGGACGCAATGTCCTAAGCAGATCACCTTACCAGAGCTATGGAGCAACGTCTCAATGGAAAGGAATATGAGGACGTGGTTCCTCACTAAAAGTTCTTTCCAGGGCAGTCATGTATGGCATGTACAACTCCACACGGACAGTGGAATTTGGAGTTGGTAAGACGTGATACTGCCCTTGCGTCATCAACACTTATTGATGACAAGATGGAAAGCTCTCTCGGAGTCGCTCTTGTTACTGAAAATATACTATTTGACGACAAGCTTACATTGCTGTATGAGCAGGCTACAAGAAAGCTTCTAGTGCTCTGCTATTTATGTTACTGTGTCTTCAACACACTTCAGCAGACCGGGGTAAGCGAAGCCGTTCTGCTTCTAAGAAAGCATCAAGAGAATGTCTCGCGAGGGTACAATAACCCTCTTATATTTACTTTGGAAGTCATCATTATAGCGAGTCGGAAAAGGGACATAGATCTGATCAAGGCTATGGATCTCATGCCCCTAGGC
Organism: Pictodentalium vernedei; assembly: GCA_031216915.1. Lineage (NCBI taxonomy): Eukaryota > Metazoa > Mollusca > Scaphopoda > Dentaliida > Dentaliidae > Pictodentalium > Pictodentalium vernedei. Next base: position 627,913,045 of record CM062296.1, on the reverse strand, counting down.
CAACGATTAACGGAAGGTTATCATCTTCAGGAGAAACTGGATGTTAATCACGGAAGTTTCAAAGAGAGTCGCACCTAGTGGAGGTAAAGGCTCTCTTATTGAAGGGAACAATTGAGATCAATGAGACGAGCTTCTTCGCGGGGAGGACTTAGCTAGGAAGTCGTACAGGTGATGGACATGACCTCTATTGCTTGCCAGTTGACAGAAGGGTATCAAATTTTCGATAATCTAGATGTTATTCGCGGAAGTTCCTTTCAAAGAGAGTCGCTCCTAGTGGAGGTAAGGCACTCTTATTGAAGGGAACAATTGAGGTCGTCGAGAATAGATTTCGGTTGAATCTGGATGGATAGTGCATAGATAGGCTGAGATATTCCTTGGTGTCAAGACAATTTAGGTCATTGTAGATACCATAGTAGCCTTCTGTACAGTTACAGCAGTCTCTTGGGTAAGTCTCTGTCGGCTATCTTTTGAGAATAAAACCGAAAAAGATACTGTGCTTTTCGGTTTGTTTTTCCTAGGTGTCATAGACTTGAGTCTTATTGTTACACTATAGTTGCCTATCTAAAATCATGAGCGAGATTTTTTCAGTATTATGCAGTGGCATAACTGAATTTATTATCTGGGAATTCAGGGCTGTTTATATAGCGGCTCTTCATTCCCTACCTTGCACGATGATAATTGTAAGTCTCCGTTAAGTGAGCCTTCAGGGTCGCAACTTACACCGATATATCTGTCTTCACGAAAATAAAGACTTATAAGCTAGCATTATAAGTCTCCTTAGTGAGCTTCTAGGGCCTCGGTTATCAGGTTTTAATGGTCTTCATGTACAGGAAGACCTTTAGCTGCTTCATCTAGGCTGAGTTAGTTGTCCTATCAGACATGATACCGTTTGTTAGATGAGGTTATTCTCTTCAAATTGGTATGGTTTGGTGTGAGTTATTATGTAACTACGGTGTATTTGTCCATCACGTCCTTCTCTCCACCCTTAGTGGCATTATGGAGTCGGTCAGACATGAGGGAGCCTTGCGGTTCCTATACTATTTGATGACTAACACAAGAATGATTCAAGTAATGCGGGTGAGGGGGGGTTCGATGTGATTTTGAATCCCCCCTCCCATCACCAATGTGTTGAGAAGCGATTACCGGGCAAGACGTAGTTTTCTTCCTGTAAGCTTCGTATGCATGTAAGTATATACATGCATTTCATGACTTCTCGATTGGCAGCTGGGTCGTGTTCTATGGCGACCTCATGTGCACATCCACTTTTTAGTTGGTTTGTTTCCTGTGGTTTATATGTCATATACGAGCATATGATTCATCATCAATAAATTGCTAGCCTTTGTGTACCTGTATGGCTGTCAAGTCAGTTAACTGGTATTCAGATAATTACATGTAGGATTTCAATACTCGCGTGCATAATAAGTGTATTATTTGGCAGATGCATTATTGTGTTATGGACCTTAGAAAGAATGAATTATTTCGGGGGCGGTCCGTAACGAGTCTGTTATTCATGGCTCGTTCCATTTCTAAATTCAGGTTTCTATAAGTTTCGGTACCCAAATCGAATATAACTTTTCTATGCATTCTCGTATATTTGCATGTGTCTGGGAGTGCTGTTTATTGGAATGTATTGTACACCGGAATGGGGTCGCCTGTAGGTTGCCTCAGAAGTGTGTTTACTCTTCAGAGATCGTCCATTGTGATTCTATTGGACATGTGTATGTTGTACATATTATATCACCGTTTTTTACCTATCTACGTATGCCGACTCCGGTATATGTTACAAGCGGGTGCTATTAATTACCGGGATCGCTGCGATAGCCTTAGCTTCTGAAGTAATGTTAAGCACCAATTTATTAATAATAATTAATATCTGGGTGCCTGATCGGCAAATATATTTTGTTATTTGGTACCGCTTTTACTGATTCCAGAGTGCTCCCCTCTTTGTTTTTGAAGAAGATTCCTTCAAAAAAAGGGGGGGGGGGGATTTTTTAAATCTCCTCTGGCTTGATAAGTGTGTAACTATGAGTGAAGCTGTTTTGTCTGTAGATTATATCCTGGATTCAGCTTGTTGTTTATTGTATATGGCGTATGTTTGTGGGGAGGGGGGGGGGGGTGGCGGGGGGGGGGGGGGGGGTGTAACTTTCATTCTCAAATATGCCATCCTAATTTCTGGGGCTTAGTCCGGACTACCCATAAAATTGGGAACTTGTTACATCCACTTAGCATAGTCATTTATGCTAAGAATACAGAATTACTTGAATTTGACTCCTTATTTATGATATGTCTTCTCTATTACTGTATAGAGAGACTTGCATGTAATTCCTTTTAAATTTAATTTCCTTTCACCTTTGATTGCAGGCTTGGGAACTATGTTGGTCTGCTAATTCTGAAGTCCTAGGCCCTCCCCCTTTTTACGATCCAGCTAGTGTGGGCCATTAGTTTATAGTATAAAATATTATAAATTTAAAGTAATTTATGGATTTTTTATACTTACCAATGGCCCAGACAGGTATGGCCCTCCCATGAGTGGGCACTCATACCTCCCAGCTGAGTTATTATGTACTACTCTCTTCTACAAAGAATGATGTTGGCACCAATTCCGGTCATTTCCTGATGGCTGCGCATGCGCAGAGAGTAAAAGTATGGAGGACCAGATAGGACTTTTAATTTTCGGTTTTGCACGTAAATTTTGGGGATTGGGGGGGGGTTCAAAATTTGTGTTTGACCCTTGATAACTTTGAGTTTGCACCAGCTTGTCTGGGCTATTGGTAAGTATAAAAAATATACAAATTACTTTAAATTTATCATTTCTCTGTTTAATATGTCCGCAATAAAATTTAGCTTAGATAAAAAGAGCTCTAGATCAGCTTTGGGTGGTGTGTTGGGTCTGTATATAACCCCAATTAATTTAGATGTCTTGCCTAATTTAATTTCTACAAATAGAGATTCAATAACGTGGAGAATAAATATAGACAAGTCATCCCGTACTTGATAATTAATGTCATCTTTTATGTAGAGCCCCACACCACCCCGACCATCATTCCTGCTTGGTCTGATGTTTTCAAGAGACTGTGATAACCGTCTAGGTTATGGGATATATTAGGTGGCTGTTGGAATATCTCACTAAGGACGATAATTTCGAATTTGTTCTCCGATTCCTGTAGAGAGGATAAAAGATCACGCAGAGAGTCCCAATGAGCAGAGAGGCTTTGTACATTTATATGGAACAATGAAAACCTACGTGTTTTAGTATTGAAAGAGACGCGGAATTCATCTGGTAAATAGTACACACAACTTGAGTTACAGTCTTTAAAAAGAGAATTGTCCGCATCAGCAGTATCAGTGATCATGTTGTTAAACAAACTTATAAAGTCAAATTCTGTTTTTTACTGGATCTCGTCCAAAGTAATACTACCCACCATAATATTTCCTACAACCGACAGGACCAGTACCCCTGTTGCACACTGCATAAGTGTCCCACTGAGAAGGGCCAATGTTATTCAGTAACAATAATTGATTTTGTGTTATTTTATAAGTGGTCTGATACAGAGGATGTTGATGAAAATGGATGATGTAATAAACAATATATATAAGAACAATTATATGTACAGATATGCATGCCAAGTGCAGGCAGAAATTTGGCTCCATACAAACGGAACGCATCAGAGAAGGCGGCAAAGGGGTTGGTCTACTATTTTCTTTTTGCTTGATTAGTGTGCTACTGTGGGGAGGAAGGGTGGGGGGGGGGGGGGGGGAGGGGGGGTACACATAAGACGAACAGTTCTGTGAAAGGTCAATGGCTGGATTGCATCTCCTACATATACATTATTCTGTCCCATCGGGCTCACATAATGATGTGTATTCTATCTCCGTCTTTACCCAAATTAGTGAATATGTGGATGTAGGGATGGAAAGCAAGAAGAAGCATTTTTCTCAATCCCATTCACACACCCTGCACTCATACTTTTGTTTGTCAACACACGACTCATATCATTCAAACGGTGTATCTTTTAATAATTGCAGTTTGGGAAGTCACTGCAGAGTAAATAGAATCTTTGGTCTTGTACACTCGAGCAACCCTCTTCGTAATAATTGGAACTGCGAAAGTGAGAAAATTGTCACAAGACCCACATCGGTAACTTCGCTTGTAGTACTAAGTTGTAACTTGTGTTGGATTGGACAGGGTTTTATATTCAAAATTTCTGAATATTAGTTACAGAAAAGAAACATTTGCACAAATGTTCTTCTGTTTAAATACTTCAAATCTGCCGGAGATATTCTGGTGTTTCTATTTTATCTCAGTGCAGAAAGGTACACATTCAAACATCGTTGGGTTTAAATTTATTTTGTAAGTATATTGGAGATTGTTGAATTCACGGGAAACAACTATTAATCGAACCGTCGACTAATGCTGGTGATTAGTCGACTATGAAAATGGATAGTCGCGACAGCCCTAACATTAAGTCAATGGTAGACTGTATGCTAACTCCACGAGAAGTTTCAGATTCCTTACAGAATTTGACTGATGGTCTCGGAGCTGGGTAGGATCCCCTCATTGAAACAAACTCAGTGAATATATTCTATTGAGTTTTTAAAAAAAAAAACCCACAACTTTGGAACACAGGACCCCTCAAATTATTATTTATTTATTTATTGGTGTTTAAGGTCACATACTTATGCACAATGGCAAAACATGACCGTGACAGTTTTACGGGCGGAGGAAGCTGGAGGAGTACCCAGAGAGAACCACCGAGCATCGACGAGCAGCTGTCAGCTCCTCAACATTCTAACTCTGTCCAAGCTCTGCTCAAGCATTGTTACAGCAGTTGAGGACATGTGCGTCATTGATGTGCAGTACGTCTTTGTACATGATGTCATCGTGCCCCCATGTAGGCAAGCGGGATAAAGTGCCTTGCCCAAGGACACAACACTGGTCATCCCAGACGGGGATTAAACTCTGGACCTCTAGCATAGAAGTCCAACAGTCTACCACTGAGCCACCGCGCTCCCGACCCCTTGAATTAGGACTTTTTGTGAGGGGGGGGGGGGGGGGGGGTGGGGGGAGAAATGATTAACACTTTACCTAATGAATCCGCCACATATGCCCACTTAATTTCCAAATTGAGCAGTTGAAAAGAAAATAAATTTCAAAACATTTTAACAAAACCATATCATGTGATGGGAGTGTGCTGGCTCAGTGCTTATGGCATTGCCCACATGGTTGCACAGTGTCACTGTGTACTAAGGCATACTCCACGTTGATGGTGCACTTGTCTTCAACCATTGTTAACCCTGCTTGTGTGGAGTTAGTATGTCGAAGAGTCTGTCAGTTGCTCGCCATTGCTCAGTACTCCATCTGTAAAACTATCCGACATAAGGTGACTGGCTGTTGAAAGTGTCATTAAACCCCCCAAAATAAATAAATATATAATATCATGTTATTGCTCCTTGAACCAAGGTTTTAGCTCACCTGACTTTCAGTCAGGAGAGCTATAGTGATCACTCAACGTCCGTCGTCTGTCGTCCATTGTCCGCGAACATGGTGTTTGCGTCTTCTCCTCGCAGACCGGTGAACCAATTGAATTGATATTTGTGATAATAGTTTGTTATGACATCGCAATTTGATTTTGTTCAGATCAATTTGCCTCACCCCTCGGTAGGGCCACGCCCCAAAAGTGTGCCTAAATCTTAAAAAATCTTCTTCTCATGAACCAGCAGTAGCAGAGACTTGATATTTGGTGTGGAGCTTCCTTTTAAGGTGTAGACTCAGATTTGTTCAAGAGAAGTTCGAGGAGCTATATTTGCCTTTGTTATGGGAGGGGCAAGAAGTTAAGCCCCGCCCTAAATATCTATTTTCCAAACCGAGAGGCAGATTTGAACCAAATTTGATATGAGAGCTTATTGGGTCATAAGTACTTAATTTATAACCAAATTCTTTTTCCCGTCGCTCCATGGGAACCTCAGGAGCTAAAAATAGAAAAAAATTAAAACGCCCATATCTCCAAAACTACATGGCACTGAGAATTCTTATTTGGTGTGAAGCTTCCTTGGGACCAACAGAATGGAATGGTCAAAAAAATTGCTATCGGTTTTATCGGGGGGTACTTTTTTGGGACTTTGAAGATGAGTCACCATTTTTTAATACAATGGGTAATGGGAAAAACATTTAAGACTACTTTTCTCCCAAACCACTGCTCCAAAAGCTTTCAAATATAACATCTTTGGAAGATTGTTTCACATGTTTATTGAAATCAAATCCCTGGGTCCATATTTGGGCTCTCTATGGAAGCCCAAATGTCTAAATTAGTGCAGTAGGAGGAATATTCTTTAAAAATCTTCTTCTTCAGATCCACCAATCAGAATCTTTTGGTATTTGGTATGCAGCATCCTTGGGGGGGGGGGGGGGGGGGGGGAGGGGCGGAATTCAAGTTTGTTCAAGCCAAGTCCCTGGGTTCATATTTGGGTTCACTGTGGAAGCCCGAATTATAACTTAGTTCAAAATGAGGAATTTTCTTTAAAAATCTTCTTCAGATCCAGCAGTTGGAATGTTTTTATATTTGGGATGCAACATCCTTTGGGGGTGAGATTCAAGTTTGTTCAAGCCAAGTCCCTGGATTCATATTTGGGCTCACTGTGGGAGCCCAAATTATAACTTAGTTCAAAATGAGGAATTTTCTTTAAAAATCTTCTTCAGATACAACAGTTGGAATGTTTTAATATTTGGTATGCAGCATCCTTACGGGAGTAAGATTCAAGTTTGTTGAAGCCAAGTCCCTGGGTTCATATTTGGGCTCCCTATGATAGCCTGAATTATAACATAGTTCAATATGAGGAATATTCTTCAAAAATCTCCTTCTTCACATCCAGCAGTCAGAATCTTTTTGATATTTGGTATGCAGCATCCATATGGAGGTGAGATTCAAGTTTGTTCAAGCCAAGTCCCTGGGTTGATATTTGGGCTCCCAGTGGGAGCTTGAATTATTACTTAGTTCAATATGAGGAATATTCTTTAAAAATCTTTTTTTTAGATCCACTGGTCAGAATCTTTGGATATTTGGTATAAGCTTTTCTTAGGAGGAGCAGATGCAACTTGTTGAAATCAATTCCCTGGGTTGATATTTAGGCTACCATGTCAGGTGAACGCCCTCAGGCCCCTGGGGCCTCTTGTTTTAATTTCCTTGAAAAAATGTGGCTGCCCACAGCCATTTCGGATTTTGCATATAAATTGTCAACAATTCCATTAGCACGCCCTGTGGGCCACATCTCTCACCCAATCCTTTTCAAATTTCATATGTCATTTTGGTGTGATGTCTAGATGGATGCTATCAAATTTTTCTGAATTTCGTTGAAAAACATGGCTTCCTGTGGCCATCTTGGATTTGGCATATAAATTGTCTACAATTTCATTAGCACACCCCACAGGCTGCATCTCTCTCCTGATCAATAACATTTCATACATGGCTTTGGGGTAATGTCTAGTTCATATGTAGCGTTGGAGTGATGTCTAGATGGGAGATATCAAATTTTTCTGATTTTGACTGAAAAACATGGGCGACAGTGGCCATCTTGGATTTGACATATAAATTGTCGACAGTTCCATTAGCACATCTTACAGGCCGCACATCTCACCTGATCTTTTTCAAACTTTAAATGTAGCTTTGGTGTGATGTCGAAATGGGAGCTAGCAAATTTTGTTGAAAAATATGACCACCAACGGCCATCTTTGCTTTGGCATATAAATTGTCAATAATTCATTAGCACACTTTACAGGCCACATCCCTCACCCGATCTAGTTCTGATTTCATATATAGCTTTGGTGTGATGTCTTTTCTGTAGAAACTTGCACAAACTTTCTATTTAGTTCAGCCTCTTCTTGGTCAAGTTGAGCTGCAGTGCCATTGACACTTTCATTATGCCATTGATAAATGTGTCAGTTTTTTTAAAACATTGATAAATAAATCTGTTTTCAGCTATACACAATGACTGGAACAACAACACAGATGGTTCTGAACAATTACTTATTAACAGAAATTCAGAGCTATGTCGGACATTATTTTGCACCTGGTGGTGATTTATCAGCTGGACTGTACCATCTTTTATTGGACATCAGGTATGTGTTATTATGCCTCTTATTGAGGAGGTACATGGAAGCCAGGAAATAAGCAATCTGTCATTTGCAGAATGAGGTCCCCAGAGAGTGAATTTGATGATACTATTCAATATCCAATACAGTGGGCCAATTTATCCTCTGGATACCTCTTCCATTTAGGCCTGAGACCTTGATTCAGATTAATGTTCACAGAGGGTAAATTTAATGATGCTACCCTGCTTTGCCAAAATTCACCAAATTCACTCTCTGTGGACCTCATTCTGCAGATGATGGTCTGCTTATTTCCTGGCTTAGGTACATGTATACAGTTCAGGGCTGTATACATTTGTATATTATGTATACGATTGTATGTTCATAATGTATTATGTCTATCCCACACGTTTGCAGAAAAAATGCACTTGCTTTAATATTTACAGAATTATTTTTCCTTTGTTCATTTCTTCGTGCTTATTAAAAATGAGTCTTCCCAACATTTTTAGAGCTCTAGTTGGTTGCTACTTGTTTGATTAAAATGAATAAGGCACCTTAAAAAAAGCTATTAATTGAAAATAGAATATACTTTCATTTCTGGAATTCACTTTAAAAAATATTAGTTCCTTGAATCCTGCACCCTGTGTAACATGTAACCAACTAACCCTGTGCATTTTTACAGCCCTGGTAAGTGTATATTTCCATGCAATGTGTGAAATGGCAGTTACCATTTTTGTGTCGCCGCTCCACGAAGTGGGGAGCGACATATAGGGTTTACTTTTGTCGTCTTGCGTCATCGTCCGCGTCACACTTTCTCTTATCCGCCACTCCTCTTTAACCTATGAATGGATTTTGATGAAACTTTCAGTGATTCTTTATCACATAATGGCATTGTGCACCTCCTATTTTATTTTTTGATCCGCTGTATTTTTTCCAGAGTTATGCCCCTTTTCCACTTAGAATTCTGTCTGAAATATTAAAATATAGTGCAGGCGACACACCTCTTCCATGGAATTGGAATTTTGAATATGGTATTCGTATTTTTAAGGGGGTATACCTCAATATCGGTTCGGTATTCGGTATCTGACTTGACGGAGATTTACTGATGGTTCCAAAGGGGAATTCACATTAGGCTAAAACAGTATAAGTAGTTGTATTATTCTACCACAATGCTGTGAATGCCACTGCCAATGAGGTCAACAGCGGCATTCTTTTACAACCATGAATCATAGCGATTTTGTGACTTGTTCTAAATGTACCTTAATGTTTAAAGACCTATTTCAGGCATTTGCAATCTCAGAGAATGTGTCCTGACCATGCCATCCTTAGGAGGTCCTGCTGACAATAGTCAAATCACCTGGCAGCCAAGACTTGACTAGAAATCACAGTTAAGCAATTTTACAGGTTACAGTGTAGTAGGAATTCAGGACAATTGCAAAGTCTATTGAGGGGTAACAAAACTGAAAAGAAAATCAGTCACTTCTTTTAGGAAAATGAACCTTTCCAAAATGAACCTTTCCACTGTTATCAAGCCGCAACAGGGACTTATAAATAGGGAATGGAGGAAAATTTGAAAATTCAGACATTTTTGGTATTCAACGATTGGTTCGATTCATTTTTTTGGTATCCCCATGATATCGTTATAGGTTCAGTTTTTCGGTATATTGTCATTTCTAATCATAGATGGGAGGAGTTACACATGCTGATTGACCTGATGCCATCTTGAAGGGACAAATTGAGTTGCGAGAATTTTTAGCTCAACTTGACGAAGTCTGTACGTCCACAATTTCCTTTGGCACACTGCACAGGTTGCACCCTACTGGGCACATTTATGATCGGATCACTTTGGTATGTTTGTTTGGGGAAACCTCTAGATAGGAGATATAGATTTTTTTTCCTTTTCTGTCAAAAAACGTTGCCGACCTCTGAATGCAATTTTCTTTGACACACAGCACAGGTCACGTTTATGATCCAATTGCTTGGAAACTTGCTGTGCTGGTTTGGAGCAACCTTGGTGTTTATTTAGGGTGACCTAGATATGAGCTATCGATTTTTTAGCTCAACTTGACAAAGTCAAGCTGAGCTATTGCCATCACTTCTCGTCCACCGGCGTACGTACGTATGTACGTACACAGTTTCCTTTGGCACACCTCACAGGTCACATTTGTGATCAGATCGCTTTGAAACTTGGTATGCTTGTTTGGGGTGACCCCCTAGATGGGAGCTATCATTTTTTATGTCTACCATACTATGTATGGTACACATAATGCCGGCATCCGGGGTGGCCATCCATCGTTCGTCCATCCTTTGTCCATCCATCTGTCCATCTGTCCATCCGGCATCCATATCTATTTCTTTGGCATTCGATAACTTGAAAAATATTGCTTGGGTTGTCAAGTTACTTTATATTTGTGTTCAGGTTACTGATGTGCCGAGCTGTATAGTTTTTGGTGTAAATCTGATAATTTGATCCTGAGATTTTAACCCTTTATCCTTCAAATTGAAAATTCCTTCAATCCCTTTGGCATTCGATAACTTGAAAAAGATTGCTTGGATTGTCTAGTTACTTTATATTTGTGTTCAGGTTGCCTTATTTGCCGAGCTGTATAGTTTTTGATGTAAATCTGATGATTTGATCCTGAGATATTAACCCTTTATCCTTCAAATTGAAAATTCCTCCAATCCCTTTGGTATTCATTAACATGAAAAATATTGCTTGGATTGTCAAGTTACTTTATATTTGTGTTCAGGTTATTGATGTGCCGAGCTGTATAGTTTTTGGTGTAAATCTGATAATTTAATCCTGAGATATTAACCCTTTGTCCTTCAAATTGAAAATTCCTCCAATCCCTTTGGCATTCGATAACTTGAAAAATATTGCTTGGATTGTCAAGTTACTTTATATTTGTGTTTAGGTTACTGATGTGCCAAGCTGTATAGTTTTTGGTGTAAATCTGTTATTTTGATCCTGAGATATTAACCCTTTATCCTTCAAATTGAAAATTCCTCCAATCCCTTTGGCATTCGATAACTTGAAAAATATTGCTTGGATTGTCAGGTTACTTTATATTTGTGTTCAGGTTACTGATGTACCGAGCTGTATAGTTTTTGGTGTAAATCTGTTATTTTGATCCTGAGATATTAACCCTTTATTCTTCAAATTGAAATTTCCTCCAATCCCTTTGGCATTCGATAACTTGAAAAATGTTGCTTGGATTGTCAAGTTACTTTATATTTGTGTTCAGGTTACTGATGTGCCGAGCTGTATAGATTTTGGTGTAAATCTGATAATTTGATCCTGAGATATTAACCCTTTATCCTTCAAATTGAAAATTTCTCCAATCCCTTTGGCATGAGATAACTCAAAAAATATCAATCCGATTGTCATGTTACTTTATATATGTATTCAGGTTACTGATGTGCTGTGCTGTATAGTTTTTTATGTACATCTGATAATTTGATCTGGAGATATTAACCCTTTATCCATCAAATTTATGATCAGATCGGTTTGAAACTTTGTATGCTTGTTTGGGGTTACCTGTAGATGGGAGCTATCGATTTTCTTCCATTTCTGTCAAAAAATGTTGCCACTGGCAATGACCTTCGATGAACTTAATAAAAACTTAGTGCAGTTAAGCATCAGTATTTCCCTTTGACACACCCTGCAGGCCACATTTTTGACTGAATCACTTGCAAACGTGATGTGCTTGTGTGGGGTGACATCTGTATCGGAGCTGTCGATTTTCTTCCATTTCTGTCAAAAAATATTGCCGCTGACCTTTGAACTTAGTTCAGTCAGACCTCAATATTTTCCTTTAACACACCCTTCAGGGCACATTTATAATCGGATCACTTTGAAAGTTGGTATGTGTGTTCAGGGTGACCTCTAGATGTGAGCTATTGCTTTTTTTCATTTCCATAAAAAAATTATTGTCATTATCACCAGCCTTTGAACTTACTGCATTTGTCCATCAACTTATCCCTTTTGCACTCTCTGCAGGGTATATTTATGAATTTCCATAAAAAAACAAAAAAAAAACCCATTGCCACAAGCAATGATCTTCTACTTAGTGAATTTGTGCATTAACATCTTCCTCAGAGGGCACATTCATTATCAGGTTGTTTTGAAACTTTGTATGCTTATGCAGGGTGACAAAGATAGGAGCTATTGATTTTCTTTTCATTTCCATCAAAAAATGTTGCTGTTAGCAACATTCTTTGACATGGCGTACAGGCCACATTTATCATAGGATTGTTTTTGAACTTGGTGTGCTCATTAGGCAAGACCTTTAGATAAGAGCTATTGATTAGCATTCATTTCTGTAAAAAAAGTTGCCATTTACAATAACCTCTGAACATACTGCATTTGTGTATCAACATTCTTTTTTTAGCCATTCTTACAGTTTACATTTAAAAATGCATGGATTACTCTGACGTTGTGCACACACAATGCGGTTATGTTGAAATTTCATCAAATAACATTGGTACCAATGATTTTCAATTTTGCCATTTCATTTATAACTTACCAAGTTCAAGTCTGTCAAGTTGAGCTACAGTGTCATTGACACTTTCATTTTTCATTTCCGTCAAAAAATGTTGCTGTTAGCAACAAGCTTTGAATTTAGTGCATTTGCGCACAACATTCTTCTTTGACATGGCCTACAGCGCATTTATCATAGGATTGTTTTAGAACTTGGTGTGCTCATTATGCGAGACCTCTAGATGGAGCTATCGATTAGCATTCATTTCTGTGAAAAAAGTTGCCGTTTACACTTACCTTTAAATTTACAGCATTTGTGTATCAACATTCTTCCTTTAGCGAGCCCTACAGTTTACATTTAAAAATTCATGGATTGCTCTGATGTTGTGCACACGTAATGCTGTTACATTGAAGTTTCACCAAATAACATTGGAACCAATGATCTTCAATTTTGCCATTTCACTTATAACTTACCAAGTTCAAGTTCGTCAAGTTGAGCTACAGTGCCATTGCCACTTTCATTTACATTGGCTCTGATGTTTCCATTGGTTGACACCCTGTTTACATCCTCTCAGTAGGTTATGAAAAATTTCAGAAATTGTGTGCATTTGCATTGGTGAGAATTTGAATTAAACAGGTCATGAATTGAAAAGTAATGGAATTCAATTTTTCAAAAGCAGCAGGAACTGAAGAAGGTGTTTTTGAAACATACTATTCTCAAAACAAAACTGACAGTCTTGTTACCTAATTGTACTCGTGATGGTTGAACCTGTCTTGAACAACCCCTAATGTGAATGACCACTGGTCATCAATGACTGCATTTTCAGTGCACAGATCAACTTTACTTTAGCATACTGTCATGAGCGACCACCTCTCAGATGTGATTAGCTACCAGGATTTTGAGACCAATGTGCCTATTTTTAACTGTGATAAGCAACCACTTTCATAAATTTATCAGTCACAGATTTCTTTTTTTGTTGTAATGCAAGCTTTGTGAACCTTCTTTAACATGGATTTAATGTAAGTTGTGTTTATGTTAGATAATACACTTGGCCCAGGATATTTGGTCGGGAAATGGTTAAGGGTTTTGAACTTGATTATTATCTGGCTAATTACGTATACCCTGGACCTCATGTATTTTCTTTCACATAATATCACCAGAGTGCTAGGAATTCTTAATAAAAAAATGCCTGTTATTTGGATGGTCTCAAGACTTCTGTTCATACCATGCACTTTTATTTTTTTTTTACAGAAAAGTTTTGGTCGGGGAATATATTTCGCCAGCTGTATTGTATGGACACTATGAGGCACAGAGAAGTGGAGCCAACTATGTAACCTCATCACTTGCAACATTATTTTGTCTTACATTGGCATCATTTGTTTCCATGCTTGTTTGAGGATCTGAAATTTTTATAGTATTTATGTAACAGCAAGAAAGTTTTGTCTCAATTCATTCATCGTAGACTGCCCAGGGACAAGGTAAGAGGTTTTGGAATGTTGACAACAGTCCAGTCTTTTGTGGCAGCTGTTGAAGGAAATCCAGCCTCATCATTATGTGGATTCAGTAATATTGTTTGTGGGTGACGACACTGGATTGAAGGGAAATTTAATTGAAGAAAGTAACTTTCTACCAACTTTTGATCAGTCTTTTTGAAGTTATTGTTCGTTTGTGACTGCTTCAATGCAGCCATAACTTGTGAAGGCAATAAATTTAAGTAGCAAATTATTTAAAATCTTAAGTGGAATAGTTGTTCCACTCATTTATTTCTTGATAGAAAATGCTCTTGAATTTTTCATCAAATTTTTATGAGAAGTAATAGAAAATACTTATTGGTTCAAAGTTAACCCTTAGGGACCTGGAGATTTTTATTATATATTTTTGCTACACTTTGACAGTCTACATCCTGTGGCTTTGTAGTTGTTTTTTTAGGCAAGTCTTGGCTGCCTGTATAGGCAGCCAAGACTTGTCAAAAAACAATTTCCGGGGTACTTAGAATGTAATTTGTGAGTGAACCACGATACTGCATGTTGGGCACCTATTCTGTTGCAGTAAAAGAGATCAAAGTCAGAATTGGGCCCTCAACAGTTAACTCTTTACCATGCACAAACAATAAAATTTTGTTATTTTAATAATTTTTTTCTTCATACCTTTCCAAAAAAGTTCAACAAAACTTATCTGAATCACTTATTGGAAGAGGCTTGACAATATCGTTCCAATAAAGGGCCATTTGATATGGTTTTGTTGAAACTTTTTGAAAAGAAAATGCTTTTTTAACTGCCCAGTTTGTAAATTATGCATGCGGATGCAGTCGATTCATTAGGTAAAAGGTTAATAAATGTCATAAGATACTTATGGCAGAAATAAATGAAGCTTTGACCAAACTGAATTACGTATTAAATTTATAATATTTACTTAACATAAGAGAATACAAATTTTATTTTTTCCTCAATCATTTCCGAATTCTTTTTCAATTCCTTGGACAGCTGAGCTCTGTCTTATCCACCCTGAGTGAATTTTCACATTCAACAAAATTTCATCCGTGGTTATGCACCTACTTTCAAATTAGAGCAGATTTGATGTACTCTAATCAATTATATACAGTTTGCCAGACAGTTTTTCTTCTCAGAATTATACAGTATTAATTTGTGGGTAGAAAAATGTATTCTTACATACTAGCTGTAAACCAGTGGTAGTGCTTTGAGACAAAACTTTTTTTCATCTGGTAATTACAGCATAATATCACCACATGTATTTCAGCTGACAGCAAATTTATACCAAATTTCATATACTTACAGTTGGAAAGTGCTAATGATCTGAAAGTTTTATCACAGTGTTGTTTGTTTTGTTTTCAAAACGTAAAATATATACACGAAGTGGATTCTCATAATTGACTGAGATGATCACTTTTAAAAAATGAACAATATTTTTATTCAATAACTTCTTTCTCGGGATCTAATTTTTATTAACTCCTAGAATCCAGAAGTCAAATCTCCTTGCCTTAGCAAATGCTTGGACATTGATGTCAAGGATAATATTGCGCAGGAAAAGTCGTATAACCTGTGCAGTTGTTTCAAGTCATGTGACATCTGCCTAAATAGGCAGATGGCACTTAACTAAAAGCAACTGCTATATTGTACGTATTCATAATCATGATCCATAAATTCACTCTTATTTTCCTGTCTTGTGCAAGTTAACTTTTGAGATTTGTAATTGCCTTTGAAGGTGTCTATGGTCACTGAATTTTGATATATTGACTTTTGTAAGAATTTTGATTTTATGTTGGAAATTCAGATCTGATTTGACTCTCTTGCATTTTGTTAGACATTGCACAAATTGGTTAGACTTTAGAAGTTATTTGTCGGATTCATAATTTATCCGAGTGTATCTGCAGACTCTCTCCAGCAGGCCTTTAAATTGATTTATTTTGGGCACATCTTTTTCAGGGCTTTAAATGTGTCCACATTACAGAAAGTTCAATTTTCAATGGATCTTATTGATTTTTCGAGCTGAAAGTAACTTTAAAAACATAAAAAGAAAGAAAAGCACTCTACCAGCTAAAAAACTGGTAGTTTCTGTTCACTTCCTTTTTTATATTTTATATGTGCCCGAGATAAAAAGATTGAACAAGCAATAGTCTGTGGAATTGTTTATTAAGATGCCTGTCTGGAGTATATCTAAGAGATTTCAGGCAGTTTAGCATGGAATCAAATGCCATAATAGTAGCTAAACTTGGTATGCAGAACTGAAAAAAGTATTTTTAGATGGAGGAAAAATTTTTTTGCCCCTGTGTATTCTTCACCATTTCCCTTGATTTGTGCCATAATTTTTCATTTTTTTGCCCTCATGGCATTTTCCAACAACAACTGCAGGTGCTATTATTAATATAAAAAAACACCCAATTAATTTGATTATGGTTCTCTACATAAAAGATGTGAGTTGCTACAATGCGATTCTTCACATTTTATTGCAAATTTTTTAAGAATAATATCTAACTCTTGATTATATTTTGCTTGGCTAATGCAACAGTTACTTTCATTATTCACCTTTAGGAAAGTGAATCCGCTGTTAATTTTAAACAAAATCATTGTCATAAATTGAATCTGTCATAAACTGGTTGGGTGCTGGAAGCCCACATTTGGTCTTTATTCAGAAGTGGAGGCACTACAATAGGAACCTGTGAATTGCCGATTTTAATGAAATCGAATATTGAATCGAATTGGTGAAAACGAATGAATTTCGAATCGAATCACAGTTAATGGATACGTCATCAAAAGATAAGTTTTTTTCTTAAAAATAACGCTGGTTAAAAGACACACAGTTATGTAGAGTTCATTTTTTGCCTCACCACTTCCCATGTTATAAACTGAGATATAAACCAATATACTAGCTATTGCTTGAAACTATTCGAATTGTTGACTTTGCAGCTTCGAAACTGCAGCAATCAACATTTTTAAACGAACCTGGCTGATACCACACTTTTATCACGTTTCCTTAAAAAAAAATCGGATTAGCTCCATTCAGTTGTAAAGCCATTTGTTTTAAAATGCAGATTGACAAAAACGAAATGATAATTCAATGCCAAATGGAGTTGATCTGCTTGTAAATTAAAGCCTGCTCTACTTCTGTTTATATAATAATCCGGGGTATTCTTTCAGAAAACTGTTGCTTTTGACTATGTATCCAGTAACTGTGAGTGAACAGAACAATACTCTAAATATAAAATAATGTGATCAAGTTGTGGAACAGATCATTTATGGAAGTTGAACAGCTGAATAAGTTTTCAAAGTTCAAAATTTTTTATAAATGGTCACTGGTCAAAATGCACAACAAGTTGAAATGAACAGTTGTAGCAGTAATAGTGTTTGTAGCAATGTAGCTACAACTGTTGTACAGTTGTAGCTACATCACTACAAACAATGTTCCTGCTACAAGTCAGTTACGTTTCTATTCAGAACAATACTCAATAAAAAATAATGTGATCAATTACAATCTGTAAACATTCACGGTTATGGCCAAAGTATATTCGAAAATATTCGAATTTCCACTTTTGAATCGAATCGAATTGAATTTTGACTTTCGAATCGAATTTCAAATTTTTGCAGGAGCCTATACTACAACTTAAAAAGGCTTCGTATTCTCAGGATGTGATTCATATTATCTTTGAAGTGAAATTATTTCGTCTGTGGATTTGCCTTGTTAAAACGTATGGGAGAGTGCCTGTACTCTCCCATATATTATTACAAAGCAAAGACATGTGAACAATTTGGCAATCCCCAATAAGATTTAGCATTCTTCCAGTTAATATTCAATGACTTCTCAACTAAAGGTTTGCAATTTCTCAACAAATTAGGTCATTGTTGTTTCTATTAACTCTTGGAGACCAAGTTTATGCATCCACACAACCCTATTCAATCAGTTATTTCAGTGATGCACATAAATGTTGACTTTATTAACAGCTATGTTATGAAAGGAAGATTTTTATTTGACAGCTGCATCACTTTTTGTGAAGTTTTGGTAGCTCGGCCTAAAATAAATTATACAAGTCTATTGTGTAGTACTGTGATTGCAGAAGTGATATCTTTCTTCATAAGATCGTCATATAATCGTAACACAGTTGTTACACCAGCTTGTCAATATTTCTTAAATATAAAAATCAAGAATCAGGGCCAGATAAAGTAAAATAAACAAAAATGGTATAAGCTATTCAGATTTCGTGCATTTCTTTTTCGACAACTGAGATATAAGGTGTGAGAGAAATTAGAGATAATTGACTTCACAAGAAGCCCTATTTCATCATGATTTGACACTGCTATGGAACAGAATTGTTTCACCGATGCAGCGTTTCATTTCTGAGTTGTGGGTGCTTTTGGGCTCTCAAACAAGATTGAATTGGTCAACCCTCTATGCCCTGATGTCAAAAAATAAATATGTCAACCTGAAAACAATATTCCAACAATAAATTTAACCAATTCATTCTTGTTTGACAGAGCTCAGTGAGCTCTGTCAGACAAGATTGAAGTGGTTAAATTCCTAGTTGTATTATGGGTAAAATTTAATGCTTGAAATTTTGGAATTTTCAAGTCAGTGCACACAGGGTTAAATTTGTAATTGTGCTATGGTAAAATTTGCTAATTGAAATTTCAGTATTTTGTCATCAGTTGGCAGAGGGCAAGTAGGACTTGGCAGATTGTTTGTATGTTATTTTCTTGCTATGCATTATTAGTTGGTTAACTGATGTTGCCTGGCTTGGCCAAAATTAAGCCTTGAGAAGTTATGTATTATCAAGCACTTAACAATTTCTAAGCCACCTTGCTGTTCGTTTGATTTTCATATTCAAGCAGCCAAGACTTGCCAAGAAGCAGCTGGCAAGGTACTAAGAATGTAACTTGCAAGTATTCCTAAAGACTGCATGTTGAAAAATATAGAGCTGAGAGGTTTTAATTTTTCAGCTTTGGTTTGGTGTTTCTGTGTGTTAAGAACAGACAGTGAATGAAACTTCCGGCTCCTTAACTTGGAAAAAATCTGCAATAGTTTGTATGATACCACTCACCACAAAAGCCCTGTATGTAAGTATCTCCATTGGGTTCAGCGTAACTCCCCTTGATCATTCTTAGAGGTTCAAGGGGATCAATTGCTAAGCCTATTCAGTCAGAAACAAAACATAGGGTATGTTTCAGTGAGCTATTCCGGTTTACTTGGTTTATTGTTAGCATGCGTAGTCAAACGGAATAAAAACCGGTCATTTCATTGAGCAGTTTATATTCTGGTTTATCATTCTGGATTAAACCAACTAAACCTCCTTGAGAGCAGGGTTATCTGGTTTATCATTCTATTCTTGACATGCGCAGTGGAATGCACATAAAAGTTCTACGCCTCGCGCAACGACAATAAAAAAACATTCAATTTCGAGTGTCAAAAAAGAAATAAACAGTGCAAGGTTCATGTAAAATGAAAGAGAGAGAAACTATAAAAAAAAAAGTTAATAACATTTATTTAGCCCATAAGAGCGGCATTTCAAAAATATTCGATTCTCAACTGAAAGGGTGTTTTTCTCTCAGAAAAAATTGTTACAGCTTTCAGAAAATCCTTTTTGGTCATTTTATTTCCATGATAGCAGTCACGCAATTTTTGACACCATCACTGGAAAGTTTCTGATGAGGCCCTTTTTAACGATGGGTTTCTGAGATTGTTTAAAAATGAAAGCAGGGATATGTTTCCCACGCTTTGGCTGTCCCCATCCTAACAATACTTTCACGCATCACGTTTCCAAGCAACATCAAACAGGGGTTTATGTGGAATAGTATTCGATTTAACATATCATTCTGTTGTGATTTCTAAACCTAGTTTAAGTTTACATGGAATAGTAAACTAAGTAAACCGGAATACTTCACTGAAATATACCCAATAAAATAAAGTACCAAATGAATAAAGTTCATCAATCTATGTTGTGTTCTCATTGTCACATTTCCTCCCTTATCGACTCGTCCTGTGGACGAGTCGATAAGGGAGATGATGTGACAATGAGAACTACAATGCATTTGACACTTTGCCAGATAGATCAAGTGATGAAAATCCACAGTGGTCACTAGTCCATTTCCCTCCCAGTAAGATAGTTTGACCAGTTTATGAACCATTAGTAAAACCATTAGGCTGTTTTTTTGCTGGGACTTGTGGTTTGGTTTTCCCAGTTTGCCACAAAAAACCCCAGAACTGAACCGAAAAACCACCCAGTCCTAGGGATATCTGTTTTTTGTAATAAAAAGTTATCAAATTTGCATTTAGGCTTTTTAGGCTTATATAAGCATGTATGCAGAGAATCATTTTCATACAAGCTTTGGTGATATTAACATGCAATTAAAAAAAAATAGAATATATATGTGTATTTTGTTATAAATGATGTATTGTTATGTATGTTAATTTATATATTTGGGTATATAAATATATATGTTATAGATTAATAAAATATTTTCACAACTTGGAAAGTATCAGTAGATATTAAGGTGTTTTTTTATTAATGATTGGCTTTTCTGCTAGGTGTTTTTTCCACTTTTGTGTAAATCATTTTTTATACATGCTTCATTCTTCTTTCTATAACAAATTGTGCATGATCTTTTTTATTGAGTGTTTTTATTTATTTTTTCTTTGATGTTTTATCAAGAACTGTTTCAGCAATGTGGTCTCCTGTAGAAGAGTGGACAGAAGCTTCTTGAAGCTTTGATTTCAGTGGCCATGTACCATTGCATAGTATACTGTTTAAGAGGGAGTGCGGTGGCTAATTGGTTATGGCATTGTACTTCAAATTGCAAGGTCCATGGTTCAATCCCTGCCAGGTGCGACTGCATTGTGTCCTTGGGCATGGCACCTAATCCTGATTTCCCACATAGCTTAGTGAAACAAGATATAAAGGCTTATTGTCAATGGTTTTTTGTAGTTTTTATGGAATATATTCCTAAATTCGTGAATTTGGTCTCAAAACATCCATGATTTAACCCTCAAAAGATCTTAGATAGTTTTTAAATTTACAGGTAGTTCCAGAAATTATGGGCTTAACCTGACCATGCATACTTGATGAATCAACACGATTCCTCTACTGCAATTCACATCAGTCACAATCCAAATTTTATCTTTTAAATTTTTGCTTCCAAAACATAGCTTATGACCTTGCATTGGAACAAGCTTCTTTTCAATGATGTGGCAGGCCTTAAGTTGGTCTTTAAAGAGAAAAAGAATTCTTCAGTTATTTATGAAAAAACCACGAAGGTGTAGGACCCTAGAAATGGGTAATTTTCACTCAAATCAATTGATTTTTTTGATGAACTTGCTCATGTCTCTGTGTATCAAGAAATTAGAGATAACTGACTTCACAAGTAGTCCTATTTCCTCATGATTTGACTCTCTGCTTTGGAAAAAGAATTGTTTCCCAGATGCAGAGTTTCATTTCTGAGGGGTGTGAAGGTGCTTTCGAGTGCTCAAACAAGATTGAATTGGTTAATCCTCTACACCCTGATGTCAAAAAATAAAATTGTCAACCTGCAAACATTTCTCATATTGCAACTAGGAATCTAACCAGTTCAATAGGGGGAGGCACTTAATCCTGATTGACCACGTGAGGACATGGCGATGCTGTGTTCTAAGGCTTACTGACTGAGTGTTGATGGTGCACTTGTCTTCAACCAATGCTAACACCCTGCGTGTGCAGAATTAGTATGTTGGAGAGTCTGACAGTGATTTGGTGGTTCGCTCTTGGTACTCTGGCTTCCTGGTTATCCAAAAAAAAAAAGAAAAAAAAAAAACAACAAAAAACAGTCTTGTTTGACAGAGCTCATTGAGCTCTGTCAAACAAGATTGAAGTGGTTCAATTCCAAGTTGTACCGTGGGTAAAATTTAATGTTTCAAATTTTGACATCTTTGTGGAGAGGGTTAAATTTGAAGTTGCACTAGAGTTAAATTTTGGTACTTGAAATTTCGGTATTTTGACATCAGTGTGCGTAGGGCAAATAGGACTTGAGAGATTTTTCTTTTCTTATATTTTTATACTGTACCAATGACCCAGACATAGCTGGTGCTAACTCTTAAAATATAGGGCCAAACACAAATTTTGCCCCCCAATCCCCAAAATTTGCATCTAAAACTAAAGAAAACATGTCCTGAGAGGCCCTCCACACTTCGCCCCTACTGCGCATGCGCAGTGTCAAGGACGTTCCGAAATTGGCGCCATTTATCATTCTAAGTTTGGCCCTTCATCAGTTAACATCTGACTGATCTTTGTGCTTTTAAATCTCAGTTTAAATGATGCCAGACACATAAATATTAGTGAAATGGTGATTCTAAGGAGGATAGAAAAGGAGGAGAGGAAAAGAATGTGTGACAGAATATTATCAGGGCTGTAACTTAAAATTTTTTAATGAAATTATGTTAAGTTACCTATTTTCAAGGCAGCAGCCATTTTGTTGTCATTCTGATTATTTAGTTACACTGTTTTTTCAAGTGTTTTTCCTCTCTCCCTGTCCTTTAAGTTCCCCCTTGCTATTCTCCCATGCTTTTGGCATAATTTCTGTAATTATTATTACTAAAATTTCTTGGGAGTTTTAGCTGAATAACAGAATGAATTCTGTTCTTTCCCCATGTTTACGTCTTCACCTACGGGTGGTTAGGCGTTGTGTTCTGCATCTACCATCTGATGTTCTGCAGTTTCTTCCCTGGAAGTCTCTGTTTTGCATCAGATGGTGTATTTTTGGTAACTGATTTCGGGCCTGGGTGCCTGGAGTCTTATTTTAGTGTTTTTACACTCATTGTTTACATTTACAACAGCCCTCTGTGTGAGGGGGGGATTTCTAAATAATAATATCTTTATGTTATTTTAATCATAACTAGATACATTATTATTGTTCGTAAGTGTTGAATAAATTGTTTAAAATATTTTTAAAATTTTTGTCCACACTTAGGCTTGGGATCCATTGGGGCTCAACGTTACTTTTCAGAAACTTGGGCTGTTCTGAAAAAATATTTTTTCAAAATATTTTGATTTCAATTATTTTTTCTATATTAATGGATCATATTATTATTATGTATTTTGATTGCCAGGGGTTAGTGCGAGTACCAGGACTTGTTTTCTTTTCACATTGAAAGGATATTGATCAATTGTTTTAAGAGGAAGTCTTCCTCTGACCTTATTATCATTCTATATGTGGTCAGTGTACTCGCATTAACTCCTGTTCTGTATCGTATGATTTCGATGACAATATGGGAAGCGTATGTCACGGTATGTTGTTGGGGATTTGGACACTCCGGTCCTTTCCCCGCAGGGTCACTCTACTTTATCAATTTCTATTTCAGACGATCAAGATTAGGGTGATGTATCTGTGATGTCTTCCAACAGTGTGCCTCCGTCGTCACAATTAATGAAGGGCTAGCGGAAAAGTGCTCATGTAATACGCCAATTGCCTAAGAGGACCCTAGTAGGTTCGACGGCCTTTGACGTCCGCTAGCTCGCCCGGTGTAGCGTCCATTCACCGAATGGTTCGGCAGCCGGGTTCGTCCGTTGCGGTCTAGAAGGAATTTTGGGGTGATGCGAGCACTATAAAATTAACTTAATGCACACCCAGTGACGGCGGATCGGAGGGAGAACGGAGGAAGCCTTTTAGTCCGGTTCATAGCTCGTTCCGGTCCATCCGGACGGCAAGCGAGAGAGGCCCCTCTCTCGTTCAACAACATCTGGCCCCAGATGTTGTGGTACAAATGTGTCGTTAGCGGAGCATACGTCCGTCGCTCGGGACGCTCCGTTGTATAGGCAGTCCGCTGTGACTGCTAAGGCTTCCTCTTCTCGTCAGCGCACACGACCGCACCTTGGCTGCGTGGCCGCCGATATATTACCAGCTTCGCCGATCAAGGATTCTTCGGCGACCAGGTCACACCATCCGGCAGCCAGGGATTCGAGACCGATGGACTCCGGACGTTCGCATAGGAAAAGTATGCGGGAGCCATCTGATGCGGAGCTGCCCTCGGCGAAGCAGCGATAGACTGCGCCTCCGCAGGTCTCGACGCCGGACATTCTTGTGCACATAGCACAGCTTATCGCAGCATCCCAGCAGCCGACAGAAACGGTGTCGGATCGAGAATTATCCGACAGCGCTGGGTCGGTAGCCGGGGACTCGAGGCCTGCAGACTCCGGACGTTCGCATAGGAAGTGTGCGGGAGTCAACGTACACGGAGCTTCCAGCGGCAATGCATCGTAAGTCCGCTACTGCACAGGCCTCGGGAACGGACGTGCTTTCCTTAATAGCACAGTTTATCGCAGCATCCCAGCATCAACTGAATCTGTCGCATATATTTTATCCGACGATGCTGGGTCGGGACGCTCCGCGGAAGCGGGTACGGACGTCCGAAAGTTTCATCCGGACCGACGGGATACCGAAAGGGATTCGGTGGATTTCAAGCTTTCCCTTTCGGAACAACATATGCTGCGATGCCGGATAAGAAACTGATAGCGTCGGTGGACTTAGAAATTTGGTTCGGTTCAGGGACATCGTCCCTCAGTTCCGACATAGTCCAATAATGTCACACAAACTTTTGAATTATTGAACGACGCTATATATATTATTTTATGCTTGCTATCCAAGCATTTCTGGTTTCTTGTTCGAAGAGTTATGGAGATGTCTTTCAAAAGTGTGCCTCTGTCATCATAGTTAATGAAGAGTTAGCGGCAATAAGTGCTCATGGAATATGTCTATCGCTTACGGAGTGACATTCGCTAGCTCACCCGGTGTAGCGTACATTCATCGAATGGTTCGGCTGCCGGGTTCGTCCATTGCGGTCTAGGAAGGAGATTTGGGTGATGCGAGCACTTTAATTACTTTAGTACTCACCCAGTGACGGCAGATTGAGGACAGATCGGAGGAAGCCAACAACATAGGGGACCGCATGTTGTGGTTCAGATATTTTACATTCGGAGCATATGTCCGTTGCTCGGGACGCTCCGTTATATTGACAGTCCGAGAGACTGTCTTTAATGCTTCCTCATCCTCACAGCAGGGCACACGACCGCACATTGGCTACGTGACCTCGAGTATCTGATCAGTTTCGGCATTCAGTGATTCCACAGCGAATAGGTCGCGCCATCCGGTAGCCAAGGGACACGAGGCCTATACACTCCGTTCGCTCGCATATTGGAAGTATGCACGGGGTAACGATCTCGGAGCTTCCTGCGGCAATGCATCGTAAGACCGCTGCTCCTCAGGCCTCGGTGACGGACGTGCTATCCGAGTTAGCACAGTTGTTTCGCAGCATCCCAGCAATTGACGGTTTCTCGGTTGAATCAGGAATTATCTGACGGCGCTGGGTCGGTGCGGTCCGCGGTTGCATCAAGCTACGGACGACCGAACGCTTTATAGGGTCCGACAGGATGGCGAAAGGGATTCGAAGGATTTCGAGTTTTCCCTTTAGTAGTATCGGAAGATGCCTTTCATATCTTCTGGCATTTCTTCCAGTGATTATTTTTCGGACTTCATTGCTGCGATCTTGGATAAGAGACTTATAGCGTCATTGGACTCGGAATTTTCGATCGGTACAGGGACTTTGTCCCTGACTTACCGACGCAGTCCAATATTGTCATTACAACATGTGTTTTTATTTTCGACGCTATATATTTATATATATACAAGCCTGCTACTAAGCATGATAGTTTAGTTTCTTGTCCGCGTGGCTCATTTCTGCCATTTTATCTTTTTTACATATAGTTTATTTTGGCAGAGCAGGGCATACCGAGAGTTCATATGCGTCTAGACGGTGTGATTAAAGACTGCATATATTCTTTTTCGCCGTTTATGTCTTTTCCAATTTCAATGTTGGGAACGACATTATGTATAGTAGACTTAACTTAGACGCTTTATTATACGTAATCCGCCTTACTGAGGCGTTATCATTACGTCTTCAAGAAAAGATTTACGGGATATTATTCTCAATGTAATTTCTTTTGAGGGCAGTAGTTTGTTCACGTATAACTCCGCCCTTCAGTGGCTGATTGGAGTTGGTTAGACGTGATGCAGCCCTAGCTACATCCACGCGTGGATAGTAGGTTAAGAACTCTCTCAGAGTCGCTTCGTTCTCGGAGGAGCTTCTCTTCGACGGCAACTTTCCGGCAATCCATGAATTGCTTGATTTATACATTCTCTTGTCTATCTAGTGTTACAAGAGATTCAGACTGGGGCAAACATTCGGTGGTTGACTCAGAGAGTGCCGCCGCAGTTGCCGGACCCGAGTGTGGCTGTTATGACGGTTGCCAGTCAAACAGATTGGGATATATACTGATCCCTACGGATTCGAAGTGCCAGGGTCTTTGGGTTCCGCAGTCTTTTAGCTATCAGTTTAACTTCCGCGGAATAATGTTTTTTAGGCTTGCTTTATGTCATTGCATGAACATTATTCAGAAACGCATGCCCAAATTCCTGTCCTTTAATTCGACAGTAGTGGCGTATCTCCGGAACCAGGGAGGCACTCTTTCGTTTCCATTATTCAATTTAATGGAAAGAATCCGTCTGTTGGTTATAGTACACCAAGTTCAGTTTTGGTCCGTCATATTCTGGGTCGTCTGATTGTTTTATCGCACTCCCGTTCTCTTACGGGTCGCTTGTTGCTGTCAGAATGGACTCTCAACAAACAAGTATTCAATCAGATTTGCTATCTATGGGAGCGCCCAATGATGTTTTATTTATGACACAGCTTGCTAATCAATTGCAGACGTATGTGTTGGCTTGTCCAGATCTCTGAGCTAATACTGTTAACGCTCTATTGATCTATAGGACGGAATGATAGGATACGCGTATCCTCCGGCGCTGTTGTTTTAGCAGGTATTGCTAAGATAAACAACCACAATACATTTCTGTTGATAGCATCTCTATCTTCACAGAGATCATGAGTAATTTACTCTCTTGTCTACTGTGGATCTTAACGTGAAATCTTCCTCTATGTGAGGATCTTTTTTCACTGGGTAAATCGTGTCATCTTTATCACAACCAGCAAGGTCGCAACCTTCATGTATTCAGTTGTGTGGTCCGTATTGCATTGTAAGCACTGTACTGGACGAGCTTTGGACGCGATTTCTTACTATAGGAGATCCTCTTCTTCGCTATTCTATGCGACTAAAGTGGAGGCTCTTCCGTCGTGGTGTAGGGATCATTATGTTCATATGGTTGATCCCTCCATACTACTCATTGCTATTTTTTAGTATACTTGTTTCACAAGATCTACTGCAGCCTGTTGTTATTTAGGTTATAGGTTTATGTTACCTCATACCTATGCACTCTACGATAGTTTACAATTGAGTCTTTTGTCTCTTTATCTAAGTCAGTTAGTAACTTTTTGATAAATAGACTTAGAATCTTTAGATTAAATTCCTATACGGATTTTAACTTCGGTTCTTATTTAGCTAAGTAATCATTTGAACCTCTGGAAACAGTAGTTTTCAAATTCTGACCTTTTAGACAGTAATTCTGTTGGTTCTCTTTTACTGTAGAGTCAGTGAGTTTCATGCACTATCAATGGATGATTTTCACTTTCATAGTTTCGGAATCAATACTTCCGTTACTATTTAGGTTGGATTGTTGCATAAGAGTTAGGCTCCTATTATCCGGAACCTATTATTTTAAGGTCCTTCCGTCTTCGTATGGGCATAGGCCTTTACTCTTTCCGGGTACAGTTTATAAACAGATATCTGTTTATTACAAGGGCGTAAGCTTCTTCTGTCTTTGATGTCTAGTAGAAGGACGTTACGCTCCATTTTATTGTTAATGGATTCTATTAACTAGCGTACTGCTTATGGTATATCATTGGCTTAGCAGTTGTGCTTAAGATTTCGGCTCATGAAGTAAGAGTTCTTCTACTTCTTGGGCTTACATTAATAGTGTTGCTATTATAGATTTTTGAAGGCTGCTCATTGCGCTCAGCCATCCACATTCATGAATTTTATCTCAGAAATATCGAGTCCATTTCTGGAGGCCTCTATTGTTAGGTCTATTATCTACTGCTCAGAATGTCATTCACTTAACAGTTGCTACTATAGCTAGGTAGGCTGTCTGTTTCGGCAGTGTCTCCGTTCGGCTGCCCTCTTCGCTCTGGGCTATTTGACCCAGGGCAAGAAAAGGGGGGGGGGAGGGTGTTCCCTTGGGTCACCTGTTTTTACTATGAAAACAAGGGGATACCTCCTCCGGAGTTAGTAATTCTGAGCTGTTATTGGGATGGTTGTTTAGTGAGAAGTTTAAGTTTATAAAATTCATTCAAGTCTTAGTTTTTAAAGTATAGCTTTTGAATATTGCATATGTCAACGGACATGATTATGCAATTCTCACACACTTTTAGGAGTATAAGAGTCTCTATTCTCTAGACTTACTTTATTATTGGCTTACTTTAAAAATTATTAGTATAAGGATTATTGGATATTAATAGAGTACATGGATGTATGAAGCTCAATTTTTGGAAGGTGTTGTATCTTTCTAATTTATCATAAATAAGAAAGATACATGTAAGGCCTATTACTTCTTTTCCCTACAGGGGATGACTCTATTTTATTTTATTGAGCGTATTCCATTTTGGTCTATGTCCTTGGCCCTCCAGCCTTTTTACTATTCAGCTATGTCTGGGTCATTGGTACAGTATAAAAATGTTAAAAAATTTATAGTAATTTATATATTTTTTATACTTACCAATGACCCAGACGGGGATGGCCCTCCCAGGAGTTGGGAACTCTTGCCTCCCCGCTGAGTACATAGCGCTTACCAGGCACTGGTTATTAGAATGATAAATGGCGCCAATTTCGGAACGTCCTTGACACTGCGCATGCGCAGTAGGGGCGAAGTGTGGAGGGCCTCTCAGGACATGTTTTCTTTAGTTTTAGATGCAAATTTTGGGGATTGGGGGGCAAAATTTGTGTTTGGCCCTATATTTTAAGAGTTAGCACCAGCTATGTCTGGGTCATTGGTAAGTATAAAAAATATATAAATTACTATAAATTTTTTAACTTTCAGTTCCTTTCATTGTATTTTTAGTTGGCTTGACTGGTGTTGCCCAGCTTGGCCAAGATTAAGCTTTGAGGAGTTATGTATTATCGAGCACTAACAGTTTCCGAGCCATCTTGCTATTCATATGATTTTCATATTTCTTATTGGTGCTATTTTAATATCAAGTGTACATATGCCAATACATGATAAATACTCAAAACCACCAAAACATTGCAAATGCAACTTTATCCTCAGTAAACTGGGCCAAATCCAGCCAGCTCATTGGTCATGTTTGGGCTTCATTCTGAAGTGCAGGTACCACAACTTGAAGGCTTCATATTCTGTGGATGTTTTTCATACTATTTTTGAAATGAAATTATTCCCCTGTGGGAATTGTGGAAAGTGAAACAGTGCTTATTTAGTGTTGTAAACAAGCTCTGTTTTACTGGTAAAATAGGACCCATTCGCCAATGCTTGGGGTGGAAGCCCTCTAAAATGTGCAACATGGGTATGATAGATTGGCTAAACATGATTTTATCGCCATGTTACGGCCACAAGTAGGCATTGTGCAGAAATATGTGACCTTAAACACCAATAAATAAACTCTCCCATAAATTATAACAAGGCAAAGAACTGTGAACAAATTTTGATGACCAAAAAATAATTTAACTCTCTACCAGTCAATGAACTTATCAAGC
Source organism: Pictodentalium vernedei (assembly GCA_031216915.1). NCBI lineage: Eukaryota > Metazoa > Mollusca > Scaphopoda > Dentaliida > Dentaliidae > Pictodentalium > Pictodentalium vernedei. The sequence continues at coordinate 627,883,293 of CM062296.1, read as the reverse complement.
TTGTGCCAGTGAGTGGACACATCGGTTTTTCATATTAGTAGAGAATAGTTTTAAAATTGTGAGTACTGTTCATTGATGCAATTTTCTTGAGAATACCTCATAGTGCTTGAGTTTTAACACTGAAGTTCCTGAATGTTGAAAGTACAGTGGAACCTTTTTAACTGAATAGCTTCTTTACCAGAGAAAATTATTAAATTTACAGGATTATACAATAAACAGGAATTTGGTCATATCTCTATCATCTAGTTATAAACAAAGCTTTTATTCTATTATATCTTGTTTGACAGCTCACTGAGCTCTGTCAACATGATATAATAGTTTAAATGCCTATATTGGATGTAGTAAGGCAAAAAGGTCTATAAATATGGAGAATTCAGTGGATGTAGGAGTAATTCTTCTGCAGCTTACAAGATTTTTTATTCAATTAACCAGAGTTTACTGCATGGCTTATATGCAGTTAACAGGTTTAAATTTGTACTAAAGATATTACAAATGTTTTTTGTTTGAAAGTTATATAAAATTAACTGGATTATTGCATTAAAAGATTAAGTGGGCTCTACTGTACTTCAAAATCAGATTTTGGGAGAAAAAGTCATGGATAGTGCTTACAAATAGATAGGACAATCACTTGGCTCATTTTTGGTGAAAATGTGTCTTTAGCCCAGGTTTTTTGTTGTGAAAATAGAGGATCTCTAAATTAGACATGATTTCATATAAAATTTCTGTATTGAGTTCACTAAAATCGATCTGAGCTGAGGTTTACCAAGGTTCTGATCAATTTTAGTGAACAGTGCTTGAAAATTTCCTCAAATGATCCGTAAAAGCCTTGGAATTTTTGTTTACTCCCGGAGTGCATAGACCCTGTAATAAGACTGTAGGTTGAAAATTTTTTTGATCTGCTAACAAATTAAATATGGACTCTTCCTCTACAGGCTGGTTAATTGCAATAAAAGAAAGACACCATTATGTAATGTTGGGAAATACAGTATTAAAATACCCTTGAAAACCTCACAATTTTCTTTAGAAATGAACAAGTTTGTGTTTGCTTTTGGGTTTGGTAGGTGCTTGGCTTTCTTTGAATCTTCTTGAAGTTTGTTTCCAAAAATATACAAAAATCTTGTTTTGGGAGGAAGGGCATGCAGATTTGGATATTCAATCATTTTATAAGTAGGTGGTTTAAAGGATAAAGTTGCAAGTTACACCACCAGTAACTTCAATAAGTTGTAGAATAAACACCAATTTCAAGGTCAAATTTAATTTTCTCTTGAATTACCTATTTTAATCACTTATTTAACTCCCAGTTCTCAGAAAAATTGATAGAATATTACCTCTTGACTGACAATTTGACATTAACCCTTGGCCTAATATGAAAAGCAGATGACATTTGCAAACAAAATTTTGAATAACTAATTTTTTTCATTTTTTGCGTCAAAAACATAGCTTATGACCTCTCATTGGAACGAGCTCAATGTGCTCATTCCAACGAGGGGTCATAAGCTATGTTTTTGAGGCCAAAAAAATGAAAATTGAATGGAATTTTCTGTGAATAGTGTTGTCTGGTTTTGGCCATTGCGTTGGGTAAAGGGTTAAAGCCCAAGATTAATTCTATGATAATTTCTACTGTATAGACATGTATTCAGCTGTATATGACCAAGCCAGAAAATAAGCAGACTGTCATCTGCAAAATGAGGTCCCAAGAGGGTGAATTGAGTGATGCTACCCTGCATAGCATAGCATCACTAAATTTACCCTCTGTTAACCTCAGTCTGAATCAGGGTCTTAAACCTAAACAGAAAGAGGTACCCAGAGGATAAATTGGCCCACTGTTTGGGATAGCATCATCAAATTCACCCTTTGGGGACCTCATTCAGCAAATGTCCGACTGCTTATTTTCAGGCCTGCATATGACTCAATATTGCTTTTACATCACTGTTTGGTGCCTATACAAGAACATTGCCAAGATAAATGCAGCCTACCGGATGAGTTCTCAAAGAAGGGGCAACATTTACAAAGCAATACAAAAGTGGCAGCCTGTGGCTGTATGGGGACCTGGGGGTTAAACTTGTACTGCTTATTTCCTGCGGAAACCCCAGGATAGGAAGCAGTACATGCTTGGTTTAACTGGTGAAGTACAGGAGGTGCGGTGGCTCAATAGGTAGAGGTGCAGGCTGCAAGCCGAGAGGTCCTCTGTTCGAATCTCACCTGCGGCAACCGCGTTGTGTCCTTGGGCAAGACACTTCACCCCCATTGCCCACGTGGGGGCACGGTGACACTGTGTACTAAGGCGTACTGCACGTCAATGGTTCACCTGTCTTCAACCAATGCTAACACTGCTTGTGTGGAGTTAGTATGTTGGGGGCTGGCAGTTGCTCGGTGGTTCTCTCTGGGTACTCTGGCTTCCTCCACCCGTAAAACTGTCGTGGTCATGATTAGCCATTGTGCAGAAATATGTGACCTTAAACACCAATAAATAATTATACTGGTAAAGTAGGACCTGGTAACCAGTGCCTGGGGGTGGAAGTTCTCTCAAAAGGCAACATGGGTGTAAGCGATAGACTGGACTTGACTTTATATCTATGTTGTGGATATGATTATCCATTGTGCAAAAATATGTGACCATAAACACTAATAAATTAATCTACAGCTTATTTTGACTGGTGTTGTAACATTGCATTATGTCTCATACTACTCAATAAAGTTTTTAAATATGTTTGTGCTAGAATATAAATATGAGTATATGCTGTGCTATGATTTTCATTGGCTTTCTTGTTTGGGGTTTCTTTTACACCCTTAGTTTTGTATAATATTTTACTCTTCTGTGTAACTTGTGTACACATATAACATTATATGTCCTTTCTGTGTGAGAAAAGATTTTTTTTAGAACACCACATTTTCAAGAAATAGGTTGTAGACATAAGTTGTAAACATGGACAAGATGAGTAAGTAGGTAGGTGACTGTTACTGTTAATTGCTGTCAAAGAGAGGCTTCTCTCCAGGTGTATAACTATAAAGGGTGGGAGGTGTGACAATAATTTTTCGAGGTGGGACAGTTTTTTCGGGAGTGAAATCTTAGATATTGATTCTCTCTTGTTAACTGGGAGAGTGCTACATTTTTCTTGACCACAAATTTCATATCAGCACATATTGCTCTGTTACATTTGATTGGATAGTGCCAAATGGCACTATCCAATCATATGTAACTGAGCAATGTGTCATAAACAAATTCTGATTCATATCGAGATCAATATGACAGCTCCTCCAATGGAGTGTAGACGTTATAGCCACAGCTTGTGGTAATTAATATAGTCCATATATAGGCTTCCAGCACTCTACCAGTTAATAATCAGGTACTTTCTTTGGAGATTAACTTTGATAAATGGACTTGTGTCATACATGCAGTTGGTCATACAAAACAAGCTATTAATTAAAAGTAGAATATGTTTTCATTTTTGGAACTCCCTAAAAAAAAAAAACCCAAGCAATGAGAGGTCTTAAACTGGGTTTGAATGCTCTTTGAGAAGAGTATGGGCTGGTTTTGGCCATAACATTGGGTGAAGAGTTGATTTAGGTAAGATTTACACGAAGGCTGTACAGTGCACAGGGTTTGTTAATAATGGAATTTTTTTATAAACAGAAAATGCTTGCACAAGGTTAGTCACTGGTTATAAAAACTTGGTAATTGCCATACTGCACACTACATGAAATGTACACTGACTAAGGCAGTAAAAATGTGCAGGGTCAGTTGGTTACATGTTACATAGGGTGCAAGATTGAAGGAAGTAATGGAAATATTTATACTGAATTGTGCAACTTCCAAGTGAATTCCAAAACTGAAAACGAGTGCACAGGGTTAGACATACTGTCTGGTTATAAAAACCTGGTAACTGCCATATCACACACTACATGAAAGTATACACTGACTAAGGCTGTAAAAACGCACAGGGTTAATGGTTACAAGTTCCATAGGGTGCATGATTGAAGGAACTAATGGAAATACTTATTCTGATTTGTGGAACTTTTTTTTAAAGTAAATTCAAAATTGAAAACGTATTCTATTTTCAGTTGTTGATGGTCCAGCATGGCCAATTTGGAGTATTTATTTATTGGTGTTTTAAGGTCAGATACTTATACACAATCTATACACAATGGCGAATCGTGACCGTGATAGTTTTACAGGTGGAGGAAGACGGAGTACCCGGAGAGAACCACCGAGCATCGACGAGCAACTGTCAGCTCCTCAACATTCTAACTCTGTTCAAGCTCTGCTCAAGCAGGGTTACAGCGGTTGAAGACATGTGCACCATCGACACACAGTACGCCTTAGTACACAGCATCATCGTGCCCCCATGCAGGCAACCGGGGTAAAATGCCTTTCCCAAGGACACAATGCGGATCGTCCCAGATGGGGATAGAACTCCGGACCTCTAGCACAGAAGTGCAACAGTCTACCGCTGAGCTACCATGCTCCCAATTGGAGTATATTGCATGCTAATTACATAAGAAGTAGGGGAACTATGTATCATGACTACTACATGTATTTATCTACAAATATATATCCAAGAACTCCTTGAGTTTTTTTGGTAAAACCCAAATAAACTAATATTCCAATTACATCAAGGCATGCCTACTCTGAAGGCATGCCTTGATGTAGTTGGAATATTATATCAATGAGGACTATAGCCATCACAGTAGAAACAAATCAGGTGTACTCCCCGATCTCCCACATCTCCCCAACAGTAATGTTTGCGATATATCTACTTTTCTCTCAATGGATACTTTGGTCTCCTCCAGTCAGAAAAAGTAATGCAAGGAACAGGCTTTCAAAAGTATCACTTCACCCTAATCGGCATACTGAAAAAAAAATAACCAAGTTGACCGATTCTGTGGTTCAAGAGTTGGCGCCTTGTCAAACATGACAGGAGGTGACAAAGGGAACCTGAGTAACTAAAAATTATCATTTTCTATCTCCATAAGATACTGGGTAATAGCTTAACTATGACCCCACAGAGAGCTCTGTTAAAGAAGATTGAATCGGTTAATAATGCATTATGGGAAGAATTTGCTGCTTAAAATTTCAGTGTTTTGACTTGAGTTAATATTTGAATTAAAAATACTTCTTTATAAATGCATTTCCCAGGATGCCCAACAGGAAGCAGAACAGTGCACATTGACAGTGGTATACATGGTCTGTTTTACTGGTAAGATTCCCTTTGGAAAACCTGAAAAGTGGAGATGTGCTTGTTTACTCTGGTAAACAAATTCTGTTTTGCTGGTAAAATAGGACCTCGAAACCAACACCTGGGATAGAAGTCCTCTAAAGAGGGAAGCATCAGTGAGAATGATTGGCGAAATTAACTTTATACTTGTGTTGTAGTCATGTTATAGCCATTGTTGCTGACAGTAACCTTTAACACCAATAAATAAATTATAAATGCATTGTTTGATTATTGATTTTTTTTTCTCGAGGTAACCAAGGCAATTGGTTCTCATATCAAACCTCACTCTGTGACATTTTCAATAATTGTGTTATTGTTTTATTAGAGCTTATAAATAATATTTATGTACTTTTTACTGGATGCACTTATACTCATGTGAATGGTTTTTTTTTATAAATGCAACTTTGTAATAAATGTTTGATGTATATTTTAATAAAATTAATATTATTATTCTTTTACTGCTTATTTGTTTTCCCCATTCCTACCCCTGTGGGAACAGTGGAACCCTGTTAATTGAATAGACACTTTGCTAATAAAAATTATTCAGTTCACATGAGTATGGAATTAACAGGGTTGGGGGAGGGGGGCACCAAAAATTAGCAAGACTTATGTGGGAGGGGGGGGGAGGGGTGAGTGGGTCTCGTGGGTGTGCTAAAAACATGCATTCTCAAATCATGCAATTTTTAGCTTGCCTGACTTTCAGTCAGGGGAGCTTTCAGGATCACTCACCATCCGTTGTCCGTGAACAAGGATGGTGTTTGCATCTTCTCCTCCCAAACCGCTGAACCAATTTAATTGATATTTGAGAGAATAGTTTGTTATGACATCGCATTTTGATTTTGTTGAAATCAAGTTGCCTCGCCCCTCAGTAGGGCCACGCCCCAAAAGTGTGCTTAAATCTTAAAAAATCTTCTTCTCATGAACCAGCAGCAGCAGAGACTTGATATTTGGTGTGCAGCTTCCTTTTGAGGTGTAGACTCAGATTTGTGAAAGAACTATATTTGCCTTCATTATGGGAGGGGCAAGAATTTTTGCCCCGCCCAAAATTTCTATTTTCCAAACTGAGAGGTAGATTTGAACCAAATTTGATATGAGGGCTTATTGGGTCATAAGTACTTAATTTATGCAAAAAAAAATTCCCGTCGCCCCATGGGAACTGCAGGAGCTAAAAATAGAAAAAAATTAAAATGCCTTTATCTCAAAAACTACACGGCACTGATAATTCTTATTTGGTGCGAAGCTGTCTTAGGACCAACAGAATGGAATGGTCCAAAAAAAAAAAAATGCTATTGGTTTTATCATGGGGTACTTTTTTGGGAGTTTGAAAAAGTGCCGAGTCAGGATTTTTTAACATTGTGGGAAATGGGAAAAACATTTAAGACTACTTTTCTCCCAAACCACTGCTCCAAAAGCTTTCAAATTTCACATATAACATCTTTGGAAGATTGTTTCACATGTTTATTGAAATCAAATCCCTGGGTCCATATTTGGGCTCTCTATGGGAGACCAAATGTTTAAATTAGTGCAGTGTGAGGAATATTCTTTTTAAAAATCATCTTCAGAATCCAATCAGAATCTTTTGATATTTGGTATGCAGCATGCTAGGGGGGAGGGAAGATTCAAGTTTGTTCAAGCCAAGTCCCTAGGTTCATATTTGGGCTCACTGCGGGAGCCGGAATTATAACTTGGTTCAAAATGAGGAAATTTAAAAATATTCTTGTTCAGATCCAGCAGTTGGAATGTTTAGATATTTGGTATGCAGCATTCTTAGGGGGTGAGATTCAAATTTATTCAAGCCATGTCCCTGGGTTCATATTTAAGCTCCCTGTGGGAGCCTGAATTATAACTTGGTTCAATACGAGGAATTTTTCGTTAAAAATCTTCTTCTTCAGATCCAGCAGTCAGAATGTTTTGATATTTGGGATGCAGCATCCTTAACGGGTTGAAATTCAAGTTTGTTGAAGCCGATTCCCTGGGTTCATATGAATTTTCTTTAAAAATCTTTTTCTTCAGATCCAGCAGTCAGAATGCTTTGATATTTGGTATGCAGCATCCTTAGGGGGTGAGATTCAAGTTTGTTCAAGTCAAGTCCCTAGGTTGATATTTGGGCTCCCTGTGGGAGCCCGAATTAAAACTTAGTTCAGTATGAGGAATATTCTTCAAAAATCTTCTTCTTCACATCCACCAGTCAGAATCTTTTGATATTTGGTATATAGCATCCCACTGGAGGTGAGATTGAAGTTTGTTCAAGCCAAGTCCCTGGGTTCATATTTGGGGGCCCAAATTATTACTTAGTTCAATATGCGGAATATTCTTTAAAAATCTTTTTTTTTTAAATTCACTGGTCAGAATCTTTGGATATTTGGTATAAGCTTTCATTAGGAGGGGCAGATGCAACTTGTTGAAATCAATTCCCTGGGTTGATATTTAGGCTACCATATCAGGTGAGTGCCCTCAGCCCCCCCCTCCCTGAGGCCTCTTGTTCATAATTTTCTACAATATATCATTATTTATGTTCTAAACTGCTGAGATAATGCTGTAAATCAACCCTAGTAGGTTAACTGCAACACAAGCGGCCTTTATAAGTGTTAATATGAGGTGAAATCTGTGCAGATGTCACAAATAATACATGTTGGTGGAGGGGTGGGTGTCAAACTAGGATATAAGGCAAAGGTCTTGTGCACAATATTGACAATACCTATAACCATGCTGCTGAGGCATGGTCATCAAAGTGATTTCAGTGTCCTGTGTTCGTCTGCCTGTACTAAATTGAAGTCCTACTATAGAACAGCATGCTGATAAAACCACAGAAGTAGTCCGGGATACAGTGATGAGTACTACATATGCATTGTGATAATATAGATGGTAGCAGCACACATTCATTGGTATCGGAAGGTAATATAGCCCCATTATATATACAGAAAAGACTCTCTATATATTATGGAGCTATATTATCTTCCGATACCAATCACTGTGTAGCAGCATGTCAAATTGCGATAAAGCAGGATAAAGCAGAATTTGTAAATAAGCCAGCTGAATAAACCTCAATAAAACTCTGTGCCCAACCCACTGTCACAAATTTGCCTACATCACATTAAACATAATGATGATTAATGAGGTTAATTATGGAATCAACCATGGAGACTCCTGCTAGAATCAAGTAAAAAATAAATAAATGGAACAGAATGGATTGCATTTTTAGCTTACTCCAATGGTACAAATCAGGGGAATAATTTAAACACATTTTATTTACATCAAATCAGGGGAATGGGGTAGGGCATATCTTGGGCCATATTTCATACATCCATGGACATTGAGCTGTTCTGGTTGAGTTTTTTAAGAATCCCGAAACTTCATTTTGCAAACAGAAAGTGAAACTAACCTTTCTGGGTAATAAAAAGTTGTAACAAGTACCTGGAATATCTTGTGGAATCAAACTAATCAGCAAACTATACTTGTTTCCATACCTACTATGATATTTGTCAAAGCAATTTGGTAATTTCAATGGGAAAGTGAGGGTGGGTGTCAGAAAATGGCAAAAGAAAATTGCACAAGGTGGTAGGTGGGTGGGTGCAAATTTTCTACTGCCACACCCCCTCCTCACCCAACCCAGATGTGGGGCACTTTTTTGTATTCTGGAGATAAACTGAGCATTTATGCTGGTATATCCTGTTTGTATTAGAAACCATTCTGAACGAACGCTTTGAATTGTAATGCAAGCATTGGTTGTTGGATTTTGATGTCCTTTGGAATGGTGAGACCATTGTGGGAGAAAGGATATCCATTTCTAGAATGAATTTTCAAATATAAAAGGGAAGTTGATAAATGTTCCTTTCTTAAATCACTCTATTTTAACCACAAATTTTCGGCCACTTGGCCTTTATCAAGTGGAATACAATCAACGGTAGCTCACTAAGTGAAATCCATCCTTTTCTTATTAAAACAGTTGTACGAATAAAGGAAAATGTCGGACGTGACGTTATGTCATATAGAATAAAATAAAAAAAACGGGCCTGGGAAACGGGGCTGTGCCTAGAGGAAACCAGGATGAAAAAACCTGCGACTACTCACTATGTTGAAAGGATGTGGCCAGATTGGGGTGGGGGGGGGGGGGGGTTTAGGTGGGGGAGGGGAAAGGGGCTTGGCGAACCTAATGTAGATGGGCGGAAGGGAAAAACAGAGCGAGAAAAGGCTATAGCTACACAGGTAATGTCTTTATGTTGCCTCTGTGTTTGCCACCCCTCTCCACCCTTCATGCCGGTAGCTGTTTCACCCCTATCCTTTGCCCTTAGTTCTACATATGGTTCTTTGGTTATGGATCCCTATATGAGTGATATCATGAATAGGATACTCTGCGTGGCATGTATTGATTATAGCACGTGTTCTGGCATATTTTACCGGTAGCATATGCCCCCCCCGCCCTCCCAAGCATTTTTTTTTTTCCTGGGGTTTTCTCACTATGTTACCTGTGTAGCTATTACCATTTCTCGCTCGGTTTCCCCCTTCCGTCCATCTACATTAGGTTCGCCAAGCCCCTTTACCTGATCCCCCCCCCCCCCCCCCCTCTGTCCATCTGGCCGCATCCTTTTAACATAGTGGGTAGTCGTGGGTTTTTTCAGCCCCATTTCCCAGGCCCGGTTTTTTATTTTATTCTATATGACGTTAACGCCACGTCCGACGTGTTCCTTTATTCATATAACTATTTTAATAAGAAAAGGATGGATTTCACTTAGTGAGCTACCGTTGATTGTATTCTACTTGATAAAGGCCAAGTGGCCGAAAATTTGTGGTTAAAATAGAGTGACTTAAGAAACGAACATTTATCAACTTCCCTTTTATATTTGAAAATTCATTCTAGAAATGTTGAAGACAGTCTCATATACCAAATTTGGACCAAATCTGTTAATATATGTGCAAGTTATCACGCAAACGTGGTGAAAATGGGCAAAAAATTAACTAATTAAGTGCCATAACTGATTGGTAAAATCGAACCACACGGGAGCACGGTGGCTCAGTGGTAGACTGTTGGACTTCCATGCTAGAGGCCCCGAGTTCAGTCCCCGTCGGTGGTTCTCTCCGGCTTCCTCCGCCTGTAAAACTGTCATGGTCATGATCAGCCATTGTGCATACGTATGTGACCTTAAATACCAATAAATTAAATAAATAAATAAATCAAAATAGATAAATAAAAATAAATAAATAAATCGAACCACACCGGTTTTCCAACTTGTTGAAGACATTGTTAAGAAAGTCGTACATACCAAATTTTGACCAAATTCATTGATTTTGTGCAAGTTATCATGCTAACAAGAAAGGTGATAAACCTGCCTGCCTACAATCCACTCCTCCATTTGTCTGCCCGCACACTCACTTCATCAAATTAAAGGTCAAGTTTTTAGCTCACCTGACTGAAAGTCAGGGGGAGCTTAAGTGATCACTTTCTGTCCGTCCACCTGTCTGGCATCTGTCTGTCCGGCGTGAATTTTACATTATCGACTTCTCATAAACCACTGGACCTAATTGAACCAAATTTGATATGCTTGTTCCTTATCATATGGCAATTTAAGTTTGTTCAAGTAAGGTTACCATACCCACAGGTGGCACCACAAGTGGCATTAGTCTGATAGCACCCATAAATTGTTTTCCAAAATTAAAAAAATCTTCTTCTCTAGAACCATCAATTAGAATCTTTTTGATATTTGGTATATAACCTCTCTGGGGCAGAGGGGGGGGGGGGGAGGGGGTTGTCAGATTCAAGTTTATTTAAATCCAGCCACTGGCTATGGGAGCCCGAATTTTCACTTAGTGCGGTGTGAGGAAATTTCTTCAAAAATCTTCCTCCTCAGATCCACCAGTCAGAATGCTTTCATATTTGGTATACAACATCTCAGAGATGCAGGTGGTAAGATATAAAAAATATGTAAAAATATGAAAATATTATAACAAAAATGGCCCCCATTCAGCCATCTTTAATATTTTTCTACAAAATTTGACATGGTTTATGCATATTTACATAATGCCTGATTAAGTTAAAAATTTGAAATGCCAACAGCCAAACATCTCAGAGACAGAGGTGGTAAGATATGAAAGTATGAAAAAATATGAAAAATTACTACAAAAGAGGCCGTCATTGAGCCATTTTTAATTTTTAGCTCACCTCACTGCAAGTCAGTGGGAGCTATTGCCATCACCTGTCGTCCATTAACTTTTGCAAACTTGACTTCTTCACAACCACTAGGACAAATTCAAACATATGCTACTCAAAGCTTGCTAAGCACCAAATATTTGACCCATCATTGTGAAATTTGCTTGTGACATATTTGCGATATTTTTGGTGGATGTGATTGAGGAATGTATTGAGTTGGTCCCGAGTGTTTACATTAGCTCTCTTGATAGGCAGACTTTTCGTGACAGTCATGGAAAGCATGTACCCCTTGATATTCATGATGTACTGTCTTCATGTACATGACATGTGTAGGGTATTCAATCTTCATTTCAACACAAACCCTTGTGATTTAATGATTGAATACGGCAAATGCAAATGTAAGAAGACATTCGTCTGAAGCAGAAATGTGGCAGGCTGAAGGGATGGTGAAGCAAGAGGCTACCCATCGTCAGGTTGGTGAAGCCCTTTGTGTGCACCATACGGTGATCACCAGAGCTTAGGCAAGATTTCAGCATTGTGGCACACCAGTAAGATGGCATGGTGGTAGCAGAGACAGGGCAACATCTGCAGTTGAAGACCGGTTTTTGATCATTCAGGCCCGTAGGAACCACTTTGCCACAGCAACCCAGCTCCACGGTGACCTTCAGAATGCATCCGGGGTAAATGTTTTGACGCAGATTATCAAGGTTGCATGAAGGTGGTCTCCGATCGAGAAGATCATGTATTCGCATACCGCTGTCCCAGAACCACTGCCAGGCACGGTATGAATGGGCCATGGACCACGTTGGATAGACCAGAGAAGATTGGTGACCTGTCCTTTTTACAGATGAGTCAAGGTACTGCCTAGACTACACAGACAGGCGTTCTAGGGTATGGAGAAGACCAGGAGAGGGATTCCATGCAGCCAACATTGCTGAGCATGACTGTTATGGTGGAGAGTCAATCATGGTCTGGGGCGGCAAGTCTGTGTCCTTGAACGTGGTACATTGACAACGGTATATTGATGAGATCCTGGATGTCCACGTCAGATTATATGCAGGTGCAGTGGGTGATAGATTCATTCTGATGGACGATAATGCCCGTCCTCATGCTGCCCATGCTCTCGGGGATTACCGACAGAGGGAGGGGATTGAGCGTATGGACTGGCCAGCATGATTCCCTGACCTCAATCCAAACGAACATGTCTGGAATGAGTTGCAGCTTGCAATTTCAGCCCATCCAGTCCAGTCAAGAAGTGTCCAGGAGGTTGGTGCCATGCTGGTCCAAGAATGGAACAACATCCCACAAAGGACCACCAGGAACCTGATTGGGAGCACGAGAAGGCGTTGTCAAGCTGTAATTAATGGTAATGGGTCTCATACTCGATACTGAAACCATACCAGTTCGCTCTGTCAACTTTTTGGCATATTGAAAAATTTCCTCTTTTAACCAATAACATCCATTTTCCATGGTTATCATATTCAAAAGCTAAAAATAATGTCAAACACAAAAAAATCTTAATTTCTGTACTTAAATCATTAAAGATATAATTAAATGAAAGTGTCAATGACACTGTAGCTCAACTTGTCAAGACAAAGATATGTACATGTATAGTATGTGACACAGCAATGACAAACATCTAGGTAATGACCTGATAACAAAGGTACATATAAAGTATTGTAACGGTCTGTACATATATACTGACCGTTGCCTGTAACAAATGTATAGGTAAAGTATTGTAAAGGTGGGTGACAGTCAGATGCTAAACTAGAAAAGAAATCTTTGAGTCCCAGAGTGGGTCTGACTGAACCCCAAAATATTTGTTCTCATAGCACAGTGATAACAAAAGCACCCCAAAACACTCGTTCCTGTCCCAAGCTGATAACACAGGTACCCAAGAAGTTTTGTGAAGATCAGTTCACAAATATGAGCTGTGTAGAAGTTGAGTCAAAAAACTGATTGGACCTAATTTCGGTACAAAATGGCCACTGGCAGCCATCTTGAATTTTGGACTGCACCCAGAAACAATCGTTCTCGCCCCAAGGTGATAACAAAGGTACCCAAGAAGTTTTGTGAAGATCGGTTCATAAATACAGCTTCTAGCCCGAGCCGTATTGACATGTGCACTTACAGTGTATAAGTAGCACTGAATAAATCAAAGTTCATCTAATTTGCATAATTTCTGCACGAGAAAAAAACCTGTACTATATGTGATGTATTCCATGTTACTAAACATTCAAACAAAAATTTATTCAAATCAGAACTTTCATACAGAAGTTCTGTACAAAAGACTGATTGCACTAATTTTGGTACAAAATGGCTGCTGGTGGCCATCTTGAATTTCGGACCACACCCCAAAATACTCGTTCTCATCCCACGGTGATAACAAAGGTACCCAAGAAGTTTCGTAAAGATCAGTTCATAAATACGGCCTCTAGCCTGAGCCGTATAGAAGTTGTGTACAAAAAACTGATTAGACCTAATTTCGGTACAAAATGGCCACTGGCAGCCATCTTGAATTTTGGACCGTACCCAGAAACACTCATTCTCATCCCAAGGTAATAACAAAGGTACCCAAGAAGTTTTGTGAAGATCGGTTCATAAATACAGCCTCTACCCTGAACCATATTGACATGTGTGCTTACATTGTAAAATAACACCAAAAACATCAAAGTTAGTCTAATTTGCATAATTTACGCACGAGAAAAAACCCCGTATTATATGTGATGTATCCCATGGTACTAAACATTCATACAAAAAATTATTCAAATCAGAGCTTTCATATGGAAGTTCTGTACAAAAAACAGATTTCTGCATCGTCGGTATAAAATGGTGGCTGGCAGCCATCTTGAATTTCGGACCGCAACCAAAAACACTCGTTCTCGTCCCACGGTCATAACAAAGGTACCCAAGAAGTTTCGTAAAGATAGGTTCATAAATACGGCCTCTAGCCCGAGCCATAGCAGCTTGGCACTTACAGCTCTGAAAGTAACACTAAATAAATCAAAGTCAGTCTAATTTGCATAATTTACGCACGAGAAAAAAACCCGTATTATATGTGATGTATCCCATGGTACTAAACATTTATACAAAACTTTATTCAAATCAGAACTTTCATACAGAAGTTCTGTACAAAAAACTGATTTTTGCATCATCGGTACAAAATGGCCGCTGGCAGCCATCTTGAATTTCGGACCACACCTAAAAACGCTCGTTCCCGTCCCAGGGTCATAACAAAGGTACACAAGAAGTTTCGTAAAGATCGGTTCATAAATACGACCTCTAGCCCGAGCCATAGCCAATTGTTGACGGACGGACAGACAGACAGACGGACGACTGGCCATGACAATAGCTCAAATTTGACTTCGTCAAAGTTGAGCTAATAAAAATGTATACACTTTTCATTACAATTTTTCAACCGAAACGTAAAACAGGTAGTTGGATGTACTTGGTGCTTAGCAAACTTTGAGTAGTATATATTGCACAGAGCCACAGACCATCTATGGAATATACCCTTTCTATTTTGTTCAAATGAAGCAGCTGCCATCTTTGAGCTCTGGTTTAATGTCCCAAAAGCTTAAAAATCTTTAATGAAAGTGTCAATGACACTCAGACACTGTAGCTCAACTTTACAAACTTGAAATGGTAAATTTGAAGATCACTGGTTCCAATGTTATTAGGTGAAACTTCAACATTACAGCACAGTGCACTGTGTGTGCCAATGTCAGAGCAATCCATGCATTTTAAATGTAAACTGTAAGGCTGCCTAGGAAGAATGTTGATACACAAATGCAGTATGTTTGGAGGTCACTGTAAACGGCAACTTTTTTCACAGAAATGAATCTACATGTAGACATTTCGCCTAATGAGCACGCCGAGTCCAAAAACAACCCTATGTCAAATGTGCCCTGTAGGTCATGTCAAAAAAGAATGTAAATGCACAAATGCAATAGATTCACAGATTGTTGCTAATGAATGCGCCCTCTGAGGCATGCCAAAGGAAGATGATAATGCACAAAGGCACTATTTTGACAGTCCTGGCTGGTGGCAATGGTCTTTTTATCTTTTTTATGGAAATATATAAATATACCCTGTAGAGAGTGCAAAAGGGGTAAGTTGCTACATAAATGCAAAGGTTGGTGCTAACAACATAATTTTTTATGGAAGTGAAAAGAAATCAACAGTTAACATCCAAAAGCCACCCAGAACATGCATACCAAGTTTCAAGCGATCATATCATAAATGTGCCCTGTAGGTCATGCCAGAGGAATATACTGATGCCTGACTATACTAAGTTCAACGACCGTTGCCAACAGCAACTATTTTTGAAGGAAATGGAAGAAAATTGATAGTTCCCATCTAGAGGTCACGTACCCCAAACACGCATACCAAGTTTCAAATTGATCCGATTATAAATGTGCCCTGCAGGGTGTGCCAAAGGGAAATATTGACACATAAGTGTACTAAGTTAATCAAAGGTATTGCCAGTGGCAACATTTTTTTATGGAAATGGAAGATAACAGACAGCTCCCATCTAGAGGTAACCCCAAACAAGCATACCAAGTTTCAAACGATCTGATCATAAATGCGTCCTGTAGTGTTTGCCAAAGGAATATATTGATGCCTGACTGAACTAAATTCAAAGGCCATTGCCTGCGGCAACATTCTTTGCCAGAAAATGGAAGAAACACAATAACTCCCATCTAGAGGTCACCCCAAATAAGCATACCAAATTTCAAAGAAATCCGATTATAAATGTGCCCTGTAGGGTGTGCCAAAGGGAAATACTGAGGTCTGAATAAACTAAGTTCAAAGGCTGTTGCCTGCTGCAACATTTTTTGACGGAAACGGAAGAAAATCGATAGCTCCCATCTAGACATCACCCCAAACAAGCATACCAAGTTTCAAAGAAATCTGTTTATAAATGTGCCCTGAAGGGTGTGCCAAAGGGAAATATTGATGCATAAGTGCACTTATTCATCAAAGGTCATTGCCAGCAGCAACAATTTTTGATGGAAATGGAAGATAATAATCCTGTAGGGTGTGCCAAAGGAATATATTGATGCCTGACTAAACTAAGTTCAAAGGTCATTTTGCCAGTGGCAACATTTTTTGACAGAAATGGAAGAAAATCGATAACTCACATCTAGAAGTCACCCCAAATAAGCATACCAGGTTTCAAGGAAATCCGATTATAAATGTGCCCTGTAGGGTGTGCCAAAGGGTAATATTGAGGTCTGACTAAACTAAGTTCAAAGGCCGTTGCCAGCAGCAACATTTTTTGACAGAAATTGAAGAAAATCGATAGCTCCCATCAAGAGGTCACCCCAAACAAGCATACCTAGTTTCAAAGCGATCTGATGATAAGTGTGACCAGTGCAGTGTGCCAAAGGAAATTGTGGACGTATGTACATACGAACATATGCCCAGACATACGTACGCACGTTCGCCAACGGATGAGAAGTGATGGCAATATCTCAGCTTGACTTTGTCAAGTTGAGCTAAAAATCTTCTCGTGAACCACCAGAGGGAATGCCTTGGTATTTGGTATGGAACATCCTTTGGTGTTGAAGATTAAATTTTGTTCAATGGAAGTTGGTAGGTCAATATTTGGACTCTCTGTGGAGGCATTTCCATTTTGGGCTCTGCCCAAATTTTCTATTTCAAGAACCGGTGGGCCAATTTCAACCAAGTTTGGCATGTAGTATAAGTGGGTCCTAAGCAATTGATTGATGCCCTTAAAAAAATTTTCACAGCCCCGTGGCAACGCCAGAGGCTAAAAGTGGAAAAAAATTCAAAAGCCCATATTTCCCAAACCACATGGAGCAGAGAACTGTTATTTGGTATGAAGCATCCTCAGGACCAGTAGAATGGAATGGTTAAAAACAGTGTCCTTGGTTATGTCAGGGTGTGAGGTAGGACAGACTGAAAAAATGATGAGTCAGCATTTTTTGCAGTAATATTTTTCTCAATACAAATTGTTAAGAGTTCTTCAGACTATTTACTATTATCATCACTGATGTCAACAAGAGACAGGAGAGACTCCTGTCAACTGTCGAACACACATGTTCTCTATATTATTTTAAGCTTAATGGAATGAAATAATTCTGTTCAATGCTTAACCCCCCTCAAGACTTCCATAAGTGGTAGAGGAAAAAATTTATCTGATTCCTGTATGAATACCTTTAATTTAACCCTCTCAAGTCTTCAATGTGGGTTCCAAAGATTTTATTTCATGTAATACTGTTAATGAAAACCTTTTTCTGATGCCTTGATCAAACCCTATCAATGCTGTCCACATGTTTTTTCTGGTTCCTTGAAAGAAATTGATCTGATTCTTGTATGAACATCTTTAATTTAACCCTCTCATGACTTCAGTTTGTTTTCCAAAGATTTTATTTCATGGTGAACCCTTTCAATTCTGTGCACACGTTTTTTTCTGGTTTCTTGGAAACATTTACCCGATTCCTGTACGCATATCTTTAATTTAACCCTCTTAAGACTACAATGTGGGTTCCAAAGATTTTACTGATGCCATGATCATACTCTTTCAATGCTGTGCTCATATATGTTTTTTTCTGGTTTCTTTGAAAAAAATTACCCGATTCCTGCATGAATATCTTTAATTTAACCCTATCAAGACCTCAATGTGGGTTCCAAAGATTTTATGTCATGTAATACTGTTAATGAAAACCGTTTTCTGATTTCTTTAAAAATATTTTACCCCCCCAAAATAAGCCTCCATAAATTCTCTTTCTGTTTTGTTTATTTTTGATGCTTCAACCATTTTCACACAGACTTGAATTACCGGTAACTGGTGGCAGTAAAATTTTGTTTCTCTTGTTTGAAATTTTTCTTATTCTTTGAAACAAGTGGCCAAATTCATTCATTTATGACACAGACCTTTGGAGTAAACCTTTTCTCCTTTGTTCAAATGAAGCTTCTGCCATCTTCAGGCTGTTGGAATTTACTCTTCGGATTTTTTCCTCACAAAATTACTACATCCCTTGGGGTGGAGGTTAATGTTCCATAAGCCTAAATGTTAAATGTGGAGCTCTCCTATGAAGCCCTTTGATACAACTTATGTGGATTAATCTTAGTTGCACACCTCTAGAGGGTACAGCTACATTGCCAATTCCGGCTCCCATAGGGAGCCCAAATATTAACCCAGGTACTCGATTTGAATGAAGTTGAATCTGATCTTCCGGGAGATGTTGTATACCAAATATGAAAGCATTCTGACTGGTGGATCTGAAGAAGAAACTTTTGAAAGAAATTTCCTCATTTTGCACTAAGTTAAGTTAAAATTTGGCCTACCATAGCGAGCCCAAACATTAACCTACGGACCCTATTTGAACAAACTTGAAACTCACCCCCACTAGAGATGTTGCATACCAAATATGAAACCATTCTGACTGGTGGATCAGTGGAAGGTTTTTAAAGAAATTTCCTCATATTGCACTAAGTAAAATTTCAGATTCACATATGGAGCCCAAATATCAACCCAGGCCCTTGAATTGAACAAACTTGAATCAGATCCCCTAAAATTGTTGTATACCAAATATGAAAGCATTCCGACTGGTGGATCTGAAGAAGATTTTTAAAGAAATTTCCTCATATTGCACTAAGTTAAAATTTGGGCTTCCATAGGAAGCCCAAATATTAACCTAGGGACTTGATTTGAACAATCTTGAATCTGACCCTCATAACAATGATGTATACCAAACATTAAATGATTCTGAATGGTGGTTCTGAAGAAGAAGATTTTTAAGAATATTCCCCATATTGCCCTAAGTTAACTAGTGACCAACAAATATCATTTATGAATATTCTCGTACGGACTGACGGATGGATGCACAGATGGACAGACGCAATCCAGTATACCCCCTCCCCCTTCCATTTTCTTCAAAAGTTTTCAACAATTTCCAACAATTTCTAAGTCAAAAGGTATGGTAAATTGTTTGGTGTTTGGAAGTTTTATGCAATGAGGCAAAAGCTTTTGTCATAGGCAAACTGCATGCCATATTTCACTGAAATCTGATGACCCCAATCCAGTATGCCCCGCCCCTCCCATTTTCTTCGAAAGTTTTCAACAATTTCCAAGTCAAAAGGTATGGTAAATTGTTTGGTGTTTGGAAGTTTTATGCAATGAGGCAGAAGCCTTTGTCATGGGCAAACTGCATGCCATATTTCACCAAAATCCGATAACACATACCTTTGATACAGGCTGAACAGACAAATAAAGTCTATTTCTTACAATTTCTAAGTCAAAAAAGGGGGATAACTCTAAAAAGGAGAATGTGAGAAATATCGTTGAATCCTTTTTTAAAAGCCTATACCATAAGCAGTGTTCATGGCAAATTTCATTGCAATAGAACATTTGATACCCGAGATACAGGCTGAACAGATAAAATTTGGCTCGGACGGACACAATTTCTAAGTGAACAAGTAATAAAAAAAAAAATAATAAAATAAAAAATAACTAGTGTGGGCATACCTATGACCAACAAATATTATAAAAAATAATAATTTACTTAAGTTATGAATATTTTCGGACGAACTCACACACGGACGCACAGACGGATGGACGGACGGATGCATGTAATCCAGTATACCCACATTTTCTTTGAAAGTGGGGGTATAAAAATTTGGGCTCCTGTATTGAGCCCAAATATGAGCCAATATATGGGCTTCATTTTAACAAATTGTATCTGACCCCCCCACCAAACCCACCCTCCTCCCCCACCCTCCTCTACCGCCTATGGATGGTGTATACTAAAATCAAAAGATAATCTGACCAATAGTTCTGAAGAAAAGATTTTTTAAAATTTTTGCAAATATGCTAAGCATTTTTTTTATGCCCTGTGCAGAACACCCTAACACAACCGATGAAAAATGTTTTTTTTTTTACCTTTCATTTCTACTGGTCCTAAGGATGCTTCATACCAAATAACAGTTCTCTGTTGCGTGTGGTTTGGGAAATACATGTGTTTGAAAATATTTCTATTTTTAGCTCCTGGGGTTCCCATGGGGATGTGGGAATTTTTTTGTTTGCACGAGTCAAGTACTTAAGACAAGTAATACCACATACTTAATTTCGTTCAAATCGGACAATCGGTTCAGAAAATGGAAATTTTGGGTGGGGCTAAACATCTTACCCCTCCCATTACAAAGCCAAATATTGCTTCATGAATTTCTTTTGAATAAACTTGATTCTACACCTCAAAAGGAAGCTCCATAACAAACATCAAGGCATTGTACCCACTGGTTCATGGGAAGAAGATTTTAAAAATATTTTGGAGCATTTTCCCCCACCCCTCCCTATGGGGTTGAACAAAATGCAATGCCCCTTCGTGACCATCACTCACACAAACTTTCACCTGAATTGGCCCAGTGGTTTTGGAGAAGACCAAAACATGGTGTTGATGGACAGATGGACAGATGAGGGACAGACAGAGATTAGATTAGCTCAGCTGGACTTTGTCAAGGTGAGCTAAAAATTGCTCTTGCTGCTGATCACTTACTGATACACTTATCTGTTTTGACAACTTGAGCCAGGTGAGCATTTTAGGCTCACTTGAGCCTCTTTTTTTCTACAATATTTGACGTGCATCATATTTTCATAATGCAGGTAACAGGGCAGAGAGACGGATGGAGTGCAATCCATAAGTCCCCTCATATACCAGATATCAAAAGATTAGATTCTGACTTGTGAAGTTAAACTTCAGGAAGCCCAATTATGAGCCCAGGGTCTTGATCTGAACAATGCTGAATCTGACCCCCCCTAAGGATACTGTATACTAAATGTCAAAAGATTCTGATTGTTAGTTCAGGAGAAAAACATGTTAAAAAATTTTTGCTGGGTACTAACAGATCAACAATGTAGCATGCATTCACAGATGAGCCTTAGAGCGAGGGCTAGGGGTGGATGGAGGAGACAGATAGCTGAGCCATTCACCCTTGATCTTTCACCAGTACCATCGACTATTATGTATGCCAGATACTGATATGATGTCACAAACAAAACATATTGTGCTTATAATATGGGCTGCGTCAACTTAGTGAAAAACATACGCACACATGCAGTAGTTACTCGAAATCCACGCATTGTATCAATCGAGTAAAACAGGCTTATCTTATTTATTGTAAATCACAGGCACATGTAATGCCTATATCACAGTTAACTGACCACCAATTGTATCAAGGTTACCAATAAATTCAATGTCATTTATCATATCACCAACATTAGTCTGAATTACCTGTCTCCAGACCAATACATTTTAATGTCAACAATGACTTACCCAGATTATGAGCTGAAACTATGAACAATAGAAAGCTAACACGTCGAATCATAATTTGACAGACTATGAAAAACTGTACTTGGCTAAGGGTTAAAATAAATACCAACACTCATCGAGTCAAGAATGAGTCATTTCAACAAGAGATCTGACTATCTGACTTTCCATACAATAGAACCATAATTATGGGCTCATGGCTTTCACAATGAGTGTAAGAGTACCAATATCAACCCTAATGAGGGCATTAGCAGGCCCTAGTAAGGGCTCTTGTCCCTGTGTGACACAATACCATACTCGCCAAAAGCAAACACAAAATAGTTGTGCGAGTTAATCGAATGACAAGAACCCAAGCTGGCCTCTCCAAACTATTTATAATCGATAACAAGGAGGGACACAAATTTTTTTTAGCCCTTCTAATCCCATCCAAAGGGGAAATATACTACTCAAAGTTTGCTAAGCAACAAGTATAACCAACTACCTGTTTTATGTTTCAGTTGAAATATTGTAATGAAAAGTGTATATATTTTTTATTTAAGTTTATCTTTAATGATTTAAGTACAGAAATTAAGATTTTATTTGTGTTTGACATTATTTTTTAGCTTTTGAATTTGATAACCATGGAAAATGGATATTATTGGTAAAAGAGGAAATTTTTCAATATGCCAAAAAGTTGACAGAGCGAACTGGTATGGTTTCAATATCGAGTATGAGAACCATTACTGTTAATTTCACCTTGACAACGCCTTCTTGTGCTCCCAGTCAGGTTCCTGGTGGTCCTTTGTGGGATGTTGTTCCATTCTTGGACCAGCATGGCACCAAGCTCCTGAACACTTCTTGGCTGGACTGGTCGGGCTGAAATTGCAAGCTGCAACTCATTCCAGACATGTTTGATTGGATTGAGGTCAGGGGATCTTGCTGGTCAGTCCATAAACTCAATCCCCTCCTTCTGTTGGTACTCCCTGACAGCATGGGCAACATGGGGACAGGCATTATCACCCACTGCACTTGCATACAATCTGACGTGCACATCAAGAATCTCATCAATATACCGTTGTGCAATCAATGCACCACGTTCAAGGACACAGAGCTGTATACGTCCATACCAGCTGATGCCGCCCCAGACCATAATTGACCCTCCATCATAGCGGTCATGCTCAGCAATGTTGGCTGCATGGAATTGCTCTTCTGGTCTTCTCCATACCCTAGAACGCCTATCTGTGTGGTCTAGGCAGTACCTTGACTCATCTGTAAAAAGGACAGGTCGCCAATCTTCTCTGGCCCAACCAACGTGGTCCATGGCCCATTAATATTGTGCCTGGCGGTGGTTCTGGGACAGTGGAATGCGAATACATGGTCTTCTCGATCGGAGACCACCTTCATGCAACCTTGCTCGGATAGTCTGCGTTGAAACATTTACCCCGGATGCATTCTGAAGGTCACTGCGAAGCTGGGTTGCTGTGGCAAAGCTGTTCCTACAGGCCTGAATGATCAAAAACCGGTCTTCAACTTCAGATGTTACCCTGTGTCTGCCACCACCATGCCGTCTTACTGGGTGCCATACTGCTGAAATCTTGTCCAGGCTCTGGTGATCACCGTATGGTGCACACCAAGAGCTTCACCAACCTTACGATGGGTGGCCCCTTGCTCCCTCATCCCTACAGCCCGCCACATTTCTGCTTCAGGCATATGTCTTCTTACATTTGCATTTGCCATATTCAATCATTAAATCACAAGGGTTTGTGTTGAAATGAAGATTGAATACCTTACACATGTCATGTACATGTAGACAGTACATGAAAACATCATGAAAATCAAGTTTTACATGCTTTCCATGACTGTCACAAAAAATCTGCCTGTCAAGAGAGCTAATATAAACACTGGGGACCATCTCAATACATCCCTCAATCATATCTACCAAAAATATCACAAATATGTCACAAGCAAATTTCACAATGATGTGTCAAATATTTGGTGCTTAGCAAACTTTGAGTAGTATAGTACGTGATACTCGATTTCAGTACATGAACAAATGAATATGGATTAAAATATCCACAAACTACAATTACAGCCAGAAGACTACTATAAAATCAGGCTGCATCTGGTTTGAATAACAAATACTACTCCACAGTATTCTGTGATTTCCCAAATAATCAATAAAAAAATGACAAGAATGTGGTGTCCACCTGTCTGCACGTTTGTATTATAATTGGTTCATACACATGATAAACATCAGTCATTGGAATCCAATCCTGGAGTTAATTCCAGTCAGAAGAATATGAAAACTGGTCCTGTATGGAGCATATCTATTATAATATTATCATTTATTCTACGAATGAGAAAAGTGTAACTTGCAAAATGTAACTGACAGAATTGCCCTTGCTCATTCCGAATAGCTTCCACATGCTACTCTTTGGTGTCTGCCCTCCCCTTTCATGCCATATTATCAGCCCAAATATTACCCTAGGGAATTTGTTTGATCAAACACAATCTGCCCCACCCCCTCTCCCCACAAGCATGTCATATGCCAAATATAAACAAGAGGCCCCACAGGGCCTGAAGTGCTCACCTTGAACAGAGCACAATATAAACCAAGTCCAAGAATGAATCTACATTAAGCAACCCATCCCCATAGGATACATTGTCAATCCTTGAGCCCCTCTGGAGTAACAAAAATAGTCCAAACATCACCCCTTTTCTTCAGTTGATCATGATGTAAAAAGTGGAGCTCCCCTATGAAGCCCCTTGATACAACCTATGTGGATTAATCTTAGTTACACACCTCTTAGAGGGTACTGAATACAAAATTTATAATTCTTCAGCTACATAGCCAATTCTGGCTCCCATAGGGGGGCCCAAACATTAACCCAGGCTCTCAATTTGAACAAAGTTGAGTCTGACCTCCATAGATATGTTGTATACCAAATATAAAAGCATTCGGACTGTTGGATCTGAGGAAGAAAATTTTTAAAGAACTTACTTCATATTTCACTAAGTTAAAATTTGGGCTACCATAGCGAGCCCAAATATTAACCTACAGACCCGATTTGAACAAATTTGAATCTGACCCCCCCACCCCCTGGAGATGTTGTATACCAAATATGAAAGCATTCTGACCAGTGGATCTGAAGAAGAAGATTTTTAAAGAAATTTCCTTATATTGCCCTATGTTAAAATTTGGGCTACCATAGGGAGCCCAAATATTAACCCAGGGAACTAATTTGAACAAACTTGAATCTGACTCCCCTCAAGATGTTGTAAACCAAATATGAAAGGATTTTGACAGGTGAATCTGAAGAAAATTTTTGAAGAAATCACCCCATATTGTACTAAGTTAAATTTCAGGTTCCCATATGGGACCCAAATATTAATCCAGGCACTTGAATTGAACAAATTTGAATCTGACCCCCCTAGAGATGTTGTATACCAAATATGAAAGCATTCCGACTGGTGGATCTGAAGAAGATTTTCAAAGAAATTTCCTCATATTGCTTCCATAGGAAGCCCAAATATTAACCTAGGGACCCAATTTGAACAAACTTCAATCTGACCCCACCCCCTAGAGATGTTGTATACCAAATATGAAAGCATTCTGACTGGTGGATCTGAAGAAGATTTTAAAAAATTATCCCCCATATTGCCCCAAGTAAAAAATGTGGGCCCCTGTATTGAGCCCAAATATGAACCAATGGGCTTTATTTTAACAAACTTGCATCTGCACCCCCCCCCCCCCCCCCCCACCCCTGAGCATGCTGAATACTGAATATGGATGCTGTATACCAAAATCAAAAGATAATCTGACCAATAGTTCTGGAGAAAAGATTTTTAAAAATGTTTGCAAATATGCTGACTCAGCATTTTTTTGACGCCCTCTACAGAACACCCTAACATAAACGATGGCAATTTTTTTTTACCATTCAATTCTACTGGTCCAAAGGAGGCTTCATACCAAATAACAGCTCTCTGTTCCGAGTGGTTTGGGAAATATGGGCGTTTGAAAATATCTCTATTTTTGGGTTCTGCAGGAATTTTTTTTTTACACAAGTACTTATGATCCAATAATACCACATACCAAATTTGGTTCATATTGGACCATCAGTTCCGAAAATAGAAATTGTGGGTGGGACCAAAAATCTTACCCCTCCCATTACAAAGCCAAATATTGCTTCACAAACTTCGTTTGAACAAACTTGATTCTACACCTCAATAGGAAGCTCCATAACAAATATCAAGTCATTGTACCCACTGGTTCATGAGATTTTAAAAATATTTTGGAGCATTTTCCCCCACCCCGTCCCTGTGGGGCTGGGAATGTTGAGTTGAACAAAAATGCAATGCCCCTTTGGGACCATCACTCACACAAAATTTCACTTGAATTGGCCCAGTGGTTTGGGAGAAAAAACATGGTGTTGACAGACGACGGATGGAGAGCGATGAGATTAGCTCAGCTTGACTTTGTCAAGGTGAGCTAAAAAGAATCTGACTGGTGGTTCTGGAGATTTTTAAAGAATAATCCACATACTACACAAAGTTAAAATATGAGGGACGTGAGTTGACCCCCCCCCCCCCCCTCCCCAACCCCCCCCCCCCCCCCCCTCCCAAAACATCAAAAGATTCTGACTGGTGAGTCTGAAGGAAAAGATTTTCATATTGCATTGAGTTAAAATTCAGGTTCCCATAGAGAGCCTAAAAATAAATCTAGGGACTTGGTTTCAATAAACATAAATCTGAACCCCATAAGGGTGTTGTGTATCAAATATCAAAAGATTCTTCGGGTGGTTCTGGAGAAGAAGGTTTTTAAAGAATATTCCTCATATTGCACTAAGTTAAAATTTGGACTGATGTAGTGTGCCCAAGTATGAACTCATGGATTTGATCAGAACAAATTTGAATCTGACCTCACTAAGGATGCTGTACAACAAATATCAAAACATCCTGACTGTTGGAGATAAGCTAAGGGGAAAACCCTCTTCATGCCACGCCACGCCACGCCACAGGACCACGTGGCATATTGCCCAGGACAAGAGTTTGGGTGCCAAAAAAAGACACCCCTGATTCTACAGCACCCCAGCATGATGGCTCTCTCCCTCTCCCGACTCACCAGTCCTGATAGTGAATGGTGGCTGTGGAAAGATGGCAATAGCGATAAAGGTCTTTTGAGTCAGGGATCCACTGGGGTTCACTCCAACTCATCGCCAAGCAAAAGAAATGTGGGGCAGGGGTGTGAAAGCCCAGACCTGGCACAGCTTCTTCCAGTGATGCAGGCAGAATGGCTGGATGCCAGAGAGAATAGTCCAGAAGTATGTCCCATGAGTCATCCTCTGGGACAAGGTCTGAACTGTCCCAAAGCCAATCCTGGGCAAGCTGGATCAGAGGGTCTTCCAGGTACCAGGTAAATGTTCCAGTGACCAAGGACAGCCACCTCCTATCGCAGGAGAGTTGGTTAAGAGGACAAGTAGACCACTATGAGTAGGTTGAGGTATGAAGCATTCAAAACCCTCAAGAAAGCTATTCATCTCCAGCCAGACATTATTTAGTGTTAGCGTATGCATATAGCCCT
The DNA here is from genome assembly GCA_031216915.1 of Pictodentalium vernedei. Lineage (NCBI taxonomy): Eukaryota > Metazoa > Mollusca > Scaphopoda > Dentaliida > Dentaliidae > Pictodentalium > Pictodentalium vernedei. The sequence goes on along the minus strand of CM062296.1, from coordinate 627,856,077 downwards.
CCCTCTTGTCTCGGATAGGACATGTTTGTGGAGCAGTGGAGGCTGGGCGACCTGATCATTACCAGCTACCATAAAATCTGAGATAAAGCCCTGGGGTTTCTCTTCCAGAGACACAAGGAATGCTTCATGGACACTCCCTATCCTACCAGCCGCATAAAGTCTGAGATAAAGGCATGGTGTTGCTCTTCCAAAGATCGAAGGAATGCCATGCGGACACCACGAAGGAGAGCCGAAATCAGAACATTCTCATCATGATACCTGGACCACTAGCCTATGATGGGTGGCCGAACATCGTCTATTATCTCCAGCGGTCCAGCCTGGCATACCTGCCATCTCTAGTTTGGAGTACTTCACAAAGCCCTAGAGGGTTACTTGTCCATGTGATAAGCTGGTCATTTCTTCTCTGCAGTACACAGGCTTTTTCTGGATGGCTTTCTGGAGTCTCTGTGTGGTGGGTTGTCTGAAGTCTGGTTCCTCTTGCTTATGATGCCAATTGGGTACTTTCTTAGGTGTAAGTACCCAGAATATGGTTTTATAACTAGAGCAAAATGACCCGAAGAAAATATCTGGTGAAGTTCATAAGCCAGATTTATAGATTTGATGTATTTAAAGTTGACATTTTTCAGGGACTGTGTGGTGGGGGTGGGAGAACGTGGCTATGCTGCTGTCTATAATAGTTTCCAAGATTTGATATGGAAATGAAATGATGATGGACCTAATTATATCCCCCTGTATTACCTGCAATGGTGGGGGGGGGGGGGGGGGGGGGGGGGGAGATATATATCTGGTTTAATTATGTCATTTGTTATGAAACATCTGTTTACAAAAAATCCTTAGATTTAGTAGAAGTCTGTCAAATAGTAACACAATTTCTTCACATCTATCTGGCCTTTACCATGCTTTTTCCTTCTAATAGAACAAACTTACAAAGAAACCACAATCATTTAAACAATTCTTGTTTAACTCTTTGAACCCCAGAGGCCGTTTATCTGGCCGGGTCACAAACTACGTCATAATGTCATTAAGTGGGATGTCTGCAAGGTAAAAGTGTGAGTAGACCAATCAATATTTTCAACATGCAGCCCTAAGGCTGCACGTTGAAAATATTAATTGGTCTAACCCCGAATAATAAATATGGACTCTTCCAATTGCAGCCATTGAACCGACATGGAAGATAACACCAGGGTTCAAAGGGTAAATGATAGAGGAAATGCCAGCAGAAAACTGGGGCATTTGTTGCATTCTGGTACCCAAAATAAAAATCCCCATCTAAAGCGATCCTTGTTGAATTACTACCAAGAAAAAAATACAGAAGAAAATAGATACATCGCTTTGAACAAAAAGTATTTTCAGCAATTAGTTATAAAGTGTCGATGATACTGTACCTTACTTTCACTTTATGTGACATTTATGAAATCACTGTCACAATTACTTAATTTATGTTTTATTTGAATAAAATGTGTCATAATTATTGACTTTTTATCTATCAGAAAAAAAGCAACTAAAAAAGTAAAAAAAATAGGAAAGCCATTCTTGGCAGCCAACTGTAATGGAAATTATCACTTTCTCATCATATAAAGTCATCCTGCCACTTTTGAATACAATTGAACCATAAATGCAACCAGTACAATGTGCTGAAGACATTCAAGATAGCTGCCATGGTGGCCACTGAGGGTGACATTGTTATTTACTCTCATTCTAAGTCATCTTGACAAATTTCAATAAAACTGAATCACAAATGCAGCCTGTTGTGTATGGTGACGAATTCACAAGATAAATGCCATGGCAGACATTGTGTGTGACATACTGTGACCAACAAAAGACACTCTTGTCTACTCCTACTAAATCATCCTGCTAAACGTCAAGAAAACTGATGCAAAAATTTAACAGACAGCCCGATTCAGGAGGTTTTGAAGGAATCCAAGATGACTGCTGCGGCTGCCATTATGGGCATAAGACATACTTATCTACTCATCATACTAAGTCAACCTGCCGCCAAATTTCAAGTAAACTGATGCATAAATGCAACCTATAGCCTGTGCTGAAGAAATCAAAGATGGTTGTTATGGCAGCCATTGCGGGTGGTGGCTATTGTAGGTGGCCAACTGTTGAAGCCTGGAAATAAGTAATCTGTCATTTGCAGAATGAGGTCCCCAGTGGGGGAATTTGCAGATGCTATCCCATACAGTGGGTTAGAATCCACCAATTTATCCTCTATGTAACTCTTTCTATTTAGGCCCGAGACCATGAATCAGATTGAGGTTCACAGAAGGTAAATTTAGTAATGCTACCCTGCTGTGCATGGTAGCATCACCAAATTCACCCTCTGTGGACCTCATTCTGCAGATGCCAGTCTGCTTATTTCCAGCCTTGCAACTGTAACCAAAATAGGATGTTCTCATCTACTCATCATACAAAATCGCCATGGCAAGTTTCAAGAGAACTTGATGCATAAATTCAACCTGCTGTGTTCTGAAGAAATCCAAGATGGCTGCCTGGGTAGCTATTAAGGGTGACAAACTCTTTACCAAAGGAGGATGTTCTCATGTACTAAGTCACCCCGACAAATTTCATCAAAATTGATACCTAAATGCAACTTGTAGGCTGTGCTGAAGTAAAACAAGAGGTCCCAGGGGACCTGAGGGCGCTCACCTGACATGGTAGCCTAAATATCAACCCAGAGAATTGATTTCAACAAGTTGAATCTGCTCCTCCCAAGAAAAGCTTATACCAAATATCCAAAGATTCTGACCAGTGGATCTAAAAAAAAAGATTTTTAAAGAATATTCCTCATACTGAACTAAGTTATAATTCGGTCTCCCACAGGGAGCCCATATATGAACCCAGGGACTTGGCTTTAACAAACTTGAATCTCAGCCCCTCCTAAGGATGTTGCACACAAAATATCAAAACATTCCGACTGCTGGATCTGAAGAACATTTTTTAAGAAAATTCCTCATTTTGAACTAAGTTACAATTCGAGCTCCCACAGTGAGCCCAAATATGGACCTAGGGACATGGCTTGAACAAACTTGAATCTCATCCTCCTAAGGATGCTACATACCGAATATCAAAACATTCCGACAACTGGATCTGAAGAGGAAGATTTTTAAAGAAAATTCCTCATTTGGACTAAGTTATAATTCAGGCTCCCACAGTGAGCCCAAATATGAACCCGGGGACTTGGCTTGAACAAACTTGAATCTCACCCCCCCTTAGCATGCTGCATACCCAATATCGAAAGATTCTGCCTGCTGGATCTTGAGAAGAAGATTTTTAAAGAAATTTGCCTGAAATGCACTAAGTTCGAAATTGGGCTCCTATACTGAGCCCAAATATGAACCCAGGGGGGCCAATTTGAACAAACTTGAATCAGATCCACCCTACAATGTTGCATACCAAATATCAAAAGATTCTTCCTGCTGGATCTGGAGAAGAAGATTTTTTAATGTTTTCTCCATTGCCTACAGTGTTAAAAAGTCCTGACTCAGCACTTTTTCAAAGTCCAGAAACTGTACCCTATGATAAAACCGATGGCATTTTTTTTTGACCAATCCTTTCTGTTGGTCCTAAGGAAGCTTCACACCAAATAAAAATACACGGTGCCGTGCTGTTTTGGAGATACGGGCGTTTTAATTTTTTTCTATTTTTAGCTCCTGCAGTTCCCAAGGGGCTACAGGATAAATTTTTTTGGCATAAATCAAGTACTTATAACCCAATAATATCTCATATTAAATTTGGTTCAAATCGGCCTCTGGGTTCAGAAAATAGAAATTCTCAGAACAAAGGTAAATATTGCCCGTCAAACTTCTCTTGAACAAACTTGAGTCTACACCTCAAATGGAAGCTGCATACCAAATATCAAGTCTCTGCTATGGCTGGTTCATGAGAAGATTTTTAAAAATTTTGTGCATTTTGGCCCCACCCCACTCCACAATATGAGCAGAAATCCAATTTGAAGAAAAACCCAAATGCCCCTATATAACCACTACTTATATGAAATTTAATTAAAATGTAGCCAGTGGTTTAGGAGAAAGAGGCTCAAACACCACCTTCACGCAGGACGGCAGACGGACAACAGACGAAGAGTGATCAGAAAAGCTCACCCTGACTTTCAGTCAGGTGAGCTAACAAGATGGTTGCTGTGGTGGCTGTTGTGTGCAGCAGACCATGACCAACATCGGACATTCTCATTTACTAAACAAACTAAGTCATCCTGTCGAATTCAAGAAAAGTGAAACAAAAATATGACCTGCAGGGTGTGGTGAAGAAATCCAAGATGCTTCCACGATAGCCATTATGGGCAGCTAACCAGGTCCAGAATAGGTTGTTCTCATTTACTCATAACACTAAAAGCCACCCTCTCGTGTCTCAAGAAAATTGATGTGTAAATGTGACCTGCAACCTGTGCGGACAAAATCCAAGATGGCTGTTGTAGTCGCCTTTGTGGGCAGCTGATCATGACCAAAATAGTACATTCTCATCTAGGCATGAACCTAAACAAGCGTAAGAAATTTGATGATGAATTGAAGAAAACTAAGGGCTGTTGCCTGTGCTAAATGAATTGTGGACAGTCAGAGAAATCTAAAATGAAGTAAAACAAGATGGTTACTGTTACAGGTAGTATCCATTGGGTGTGGCCGACCATGACCAACATCGGCATTCTCATCTACTCATCAAAATAACTCACCCTGTCAAATTTAAAGAAAATTGCTGCGTAAATGTGATCTGCAGGGTGTTTTGAAGGAATCCAAGGTGGCCAGCATGGTGCCCATTATGTGTGTCTGACTGTGACCAACATAGGTCATTCTGATCTTCTCTCCGGGTACTCCGGCTTCCTCCACCCGTAAAACTGTCATGGTCATGATTAGCCATTATGCAGAAATATGTAACCTTAAAAACACCAATAAATAAATAAAAAATTCTGATCTTCTCATCATATTTAGTCATTCTGCCAAGTTTCAAGAAAATTAAACAAGTGTTTGACCACCGAGGTGGTATTAGTCCCCTACAGCGCTTTTGTGACATAAGGTGTTTTTGTCACAGAAGACACTAGAGTATATAAGCATCTTGGATTTAAAAAAAAAAAAATCATTTATCGATGTACCAAATATGAAAGGTGTAGCTTGAACCATGTTGGTGGGAGGGGTGGTAACATCAAAATAGAGAAAAAAAGCTTAAAAAACACAAAAAAAATGACCGTCATTCCACCATCTTGGATTTTGAAATTGATTTGTCCTAAAATTGACCAAAATGCAGAAAAAACAAAAAAATTTTTTTTTCGGATTTTGGTCCAAAATTTTCTTAGTTCCACCCCGGACCCCAAATTTTCAGGGGAAAAATTTTTTTTTTTTTTTTTTGTCTTAAAATTGACAGAAATGCATAAAAAACAAACAAAAAAAAATTTCCAGATTTTGGTCCAAAATTTTGTAAGTCCCACCCAGACCCCAAATTTTCAGAGAAAAAAAAAAAAAATTTTTTTTGTCTTAAAATTGACAGAAATGCATAAAAAACAAAAAAAAAAACTTTCCGGATTTTGGTCCAAAATTTTCTAAGTCCCACCCGGACCCCAAATTTTTAGGGAAAAAAAAAACAATTTTTTTTGTCTTAAAATTGACCAAAACGCAGAAAAAACAAAAAAAATTTTTTTCGGATTTTGGTAAAAAAATTTTGTATGTCCCACCCGGACCCCAAATTTTCAGGGGAAAAATTTTTTTTTTTTTTTTGTCCTAAAATTGACCAAAATGCAGAAAAAACAAAAAAAAAATTGTTTCGGATTTTCGTCCAAAATTTCTAAGTCCACAACGGGACCCCAAATTTTCAGCCCAAATATGAACCTAGGGACTTGGCTTCAACAAACTTGAATCTCACCCCCCGAAGGATGCTGCATACCAAATATCAAAACATTCTTATTGCTAGATCTGAAGAAGAAGATTTTTCAAAAATACTCCTCATACTGCACTAATTTAAACATTTGGGCTCCCATAGAGAGCCCAAATATCGACCCAGGCAATTGATTTCAATAAACATGTGAAACAATCTTCCAAAGATGTTATATGTGAAATTTTAAAGCTTTTGGAGCAGTGGTTTTGGAGAAAAGTAGTCTTATATGTTTTTCCCATTACCCACAGTGTTAAAAAATGCTGACTCAGCACTTTTTCAAAGTCCCCAAAAAGTACCCCATGATAAAACCGATGACAATTTTTTTTTACCATTCCATTCTGTTGGTCCTAAGGAAGCTTCACACAATAAGAATTCTCAGTGCCGTGTAGTTTTGGAGATATGGGCGTTTTAATTTTTTTCTATTTTTAGCTCCTGCGGTCCCCATGGGGCGACGGGAAAAATTTTTTTTTGCATAAATTAAGTACTTATGACCCAATAAGCCCTCATATCAAATTTGGTCAAAATTTGCCTCTCGGTTTGGAAAATAGAAATTTTGGGCGGGGCAAATGTTCTTTCCCCTCCCATTATGACGCCAAGTATAGCCCCACAAACTTCTCTTGAACAAATCTGAGTCTACACCTCAAAAGGAAGCTGCACACCAAATATCAAGTCTCTGCTACTGCTGGTTCATGAGAAGAAGATTTTTTAAGATTTCAGCACACTTTTTGGGTGTGGCCCTACCCACGGGCGAGGCAACTTGATTTGAACAAAATCAAATTGCGATGTCATAACAAACTATTATCTCAAATATCAATTAAATTGGTTCAGCAGTTTGGGAGGAGAAGACGCAAACACCATGTTCACGGACGACGGATGGTGAGTGATCACTATAGCTCTCCTGACTGAAAGTCAGGTGAGCTAAAAGACACAACAAAAATGGCCGCCATTCCGCCATCTTGGATTTTGAAAAAAAATAATTTTGAGCGTGCATCATCCCCTCAGAACCATTTATCCATGTACCAAATATGAAAGGTGTAGCTTGAACCATGTTGGTGGGAGGGGTGGTAACATCAAAATAGAGAAAAAAAGCTTAAAAAACACAACAAAAATGGCTGCCATTCCACCATCTTGGATTTTGAAAAAAAAATTTTGAGCGTGCATCATCCCCTCAGAACCATTTATCCATGTACCAAATATGAAAGGTGTAGCTTAAAGCATGTTGGAGGGAGAGGTGGCAACATAAAAAACAGACAGACAGACGGACAGACAGACAGACAGGCGGACGGAATGCAATCCTATAGTCTCCTTACGGTTCCCGTAGGGGACTAATAAATGCTACCTGCAGGCTGTTCTGGAGAAATACAAGATGGCCATTATGGGTGGGCAACCATGACTAAAATAGAATGTTCTCATGTACTTGTCATACTAGAGTCACCCTGCCCAGTTTCAAGAAAATTGATGCATGAAGCCTGTAGCCTGTGCTGAAGAAATCAAAGATTTGCGGGCAACCAACTGAGACTATAATGGGATCAGTCTCATTTAGGCATGAACCTGAACATACATATGAAGTTTGGTGATATCAGAAAGGAACTGTGAGCTGCAGGCTGTGGTCTGTGCTGAACAGATTGTGGACAAACTTACACACTCACAGACATCCACACACAGCATGACAATAACTGAGCATGACTTTGTCAAACTGAGCTAAAATGTTCCAAATTATATGGAAGTGACATAAGCTATGCTGTGGAACAGATAAACTTATTTCCAAACGCTGGGTTAAATTTTAATTACAAGCCATAAATTTTGGAACCTACAGTGCAAACTAGCTGATTATTAGCCAATGTCTTGAGATGCACTATGTCAATGTTTGGCACTGCTTTTATATTGTAAATTATCACTCTTCATATACTTTTGGAAAACAATAACTGCCAGGAAAGTGGGAACACCTTGTTACAACCAGTAGTGTATAAATTTACCAGTAATGTCGAAATCGACCAGTATGTCGAAAACATTAACCAGTAATGTCGAAATCAACCAGTAATGTCGAAAAAACCGACCAGTAATGTAAAAATCCGTAATGTCGAAAAATTAACCAGTAGTGTCAAAAAGTGACGACCAAAATGAGGAGCACTAACAGTTGCCGACGGAGGAGGGGGGTATAGCCCCCCCCCCCCCCCCCCCCCCCCCCCCGATGACACCCCTGGTCGTGTGCTTTAATGACTGACTATTATTATAATGTCAGTCACTACCCGATATTTGCTACATGTCTATCATCTAGTTCTACCAATTTGCTACCTGTCATTTTACCTACATCCATCAATCAGTCAGTCTGCGTCACCCGCATGTACCCGCATGTACGTGGGGAGCACTATTAGTTCAATCGAGAAATTGCCTCGCAATTCAATTTGATGAATATCCGGGTTCTATACCTGACGAGGTCTGTTAAGTTGTGTCCTTGAGAATGACACTTTATCCCAGGTGCACGTTGACTTCGTGTGCCAAGCCACATGCCAAAGTGACACGTGTATGGTGCGCGTGCTTTAAACTAAGTGTCGTAAACGAAATCAATCAACCAACCAATCAATCTTTGTATGTAGGTCTGCCTGTCTTTCCGTCATTCAGTTGTCTATCCACGTCTAGGGGTTATTTTTCACACGCCACATTGCTATCTGTCTGTCTGGATTTCTGTCCGTCTGCCTGGATGCTGCTAACCTGCCTGCCTACACACTTGCCAGCCCACATGTGTGACTGTATGTCTGTCTGTGCGAGCGCTAAATACTAGACTAAATATTTCAGCGTCGTATCAGTTCATTATCTATCCAGAGAGAGAGAGAGGGGGAAGGAGGGAGAGAGAGAGAGAGAGAGAGAGGGGGAGACAGAGATAGAGAGTTGGACAAAGACAGAGGGAAAAGGGGATAGGGAGAGAGAGATAGAGAGAGAGAAAGAAGGGGATATAGAGAAGGAGAGATAGAGGTAGGGGCAGAGACAGAGGGACAGGGGATAAAGATAGATAGATAGATAGATAGATAGATAGATAGATAGATAGATAGATAGATAGATGGATGGATTGGATGGATGGATGATTGGATAGAGAGAGAGAGAGAGAGAGAGAGAGAGAGAGAGAGAGAGAGAGAGATATGGGGAAGAGAGCTGGGCAAAGACAGAGGGAGAAGGGGATAGAGAGAGAGAATGATGGAGAGAGAGGGGGCAAAGGCAGAGGGACATGGGATAGAAAGAGAGGGGAGATAGATAGAGAAAGAGGAGAGAGAGAGAGAGAGAGAGAGGGCGAGAGAGAGAGAGAGAGAGGATATGTTGAAAGAGGGAAATAATTGTTAAACATAAAATTCCATATTTACTGGGGTAAATGTGTTTAAACTTGCACGAAAATGGTTAAAAGTCGATAAATATAGGCAAAAGTACAATTTGAGCAAGCCGAAAAAATATTGAAATTTTTGCGAAAAATCGTCATTTTGGTCGTCACTTTTTGACACTACTGGTTAATTTTTCGACATTACCGATTTTTACATTACTGGTAGATTTTTTCGACATTACTGGTTGATTTCGACATTACTGGTTAATTTTTTCGACATTACTGGTCGATTTCGACATTACTGGTAAATTTATACACTACTGGTTGTAACACACCTCCATAATTGAGAAACAACAAAAAAGACAATGCAAAAAGCTGGTATGTTAATTGTCAAGGTCAGATTTAAAGGGGTTAAAAAAGACAAATGTCCTTGAATGTACAGTTTTATTCATATAATATAAAGTACATGTGCAAATTTCTCTATGAGTAATTTCATTGTATTTCAATGCTATTAGTATTTGAAACCAATGATGTGCAAATATTTTCAGCATAATAGAAAATGTAAACCATCTATATGCCATTTCGTGTACATAACAGCATGTATTTATAAGATTACGGCATCAATAATTTGCTTTACCTCTTTCCACTGAGACATATCAGTTCATGTGAAGGGATAACAGATAAATAATGAGCAGCTGTTGGACTAAACTATTTCGCTAAAAAAGAGGCCCCACGGGGCCTGAAGCGCTCATCTTGTACAGAACACAATTTAAACAGAGTCCAAGAATGAGTCTACATTAAGCAAGCCATCTCCATAGGCTACACTGTCAATCGTTGAATCCCTCAGGAGTGACAAAAATAATCTGTGCATCTTGCCTTTTCTTCCGTTGATCATAAGTAAAATGTAGAGCTCCCCTATGAAGCCCCTTGATACAACCTATGTGGATTAATCTTAGTACCTCTAGAGGGTACTGAATACAAACTTTTTAATTCTTCAGCAAAATGGCCAATTCCGGCTCCCATAGAGAGCCCAAATATTAACCCAGGCTCTTGATTTGAACACAGTTAAATCTGACTTCCCTAGAGATGTTGTGTAACGAATATGAAAGCATTCTGACTGTTGGATCTGAAGAAGAGAAATTGTAAAGAAATTTCTTCAAATTCACTAAGTTCAAATTTGGGCTACCATAGCGAGCCCAAATATTAACCTATGGATCCGATTTGAACAAACTTGAATCTGACCCCCCTAGAGATGCTGTATACCAAATGTGAAAGCATTCTGACAAGTGAATCTGAAGAAGAAAATTTTTGAAGAAATTCCCTCATATTGTACTAAGTTAAATTTCATGTTCCCATATGGAGCCCAAATATTAACCTAGGCACTCGAATTGAACAACCTGAAATCTGACCCCCCTAGAGATGTTGTATACCAAATATAAAAGCATTCCGACTGGTGGATCTGAAGAAGATTTTTAAAGAAATTTCCTCATATTGCACTAAGTAAAAGTTTGGGCTACCATAGTGAGCCCAAATATATACCTAGGGATCTGATTTGAACAAACTTGAATCTGACCCCCATGGAGATGTTGCATACCAAACATCAAAGCATTCTGACTGATGGATCTGAAGAAGAAGATTTTTTTAAATTACCCTCCATATTGAACAGAGATAAAATTTGGGCTTCCGTAGGAAGCCTAAATATTAACCTAGGGACTTGGTTTGAACAATCTAGAATCTGACCCTCATAACAATGATGTATACCAAATATTAAAAGATTCTGACTGATGGTTCTGAAGAAGAAGATTTTTAAAGAATATTCCCCATATTACCCTATGTTAAAACTTCGGGCTCCTGTAGAGAGCCCAAATATGAACCAATGAGCTTTATTTCAACAAACTTTTATCTGATCCCCCTATGAATGCTGTATACCAAATATCAAAAGATTCTGATGATTGGTTCTGGAGAAAAGATTTTTTTTAATTTTTGCAAATATGCTGACTCAGCATTTATTCGTTGCCCATTACAGAACACCCTAACATAACCGATGGCAATTTTTTTTTAACATTCAATTCTACTGGTCATAAGGATACTTCATACCAAATAAAAGCTCTCTGTTCCGTGGGGTTTGGGAAATATGGGTGTTTGAAAATATTTCTATTTTTAGCTCCCAGGGTTTCCATGGGGATGCGGGAAATTTTTTTTTTGCATGGGTCAAGTACTTATGACCCAATACTAACCACAAAGCAAATTTGGTTCATACCGGACCATCGGTTCAGAAAATAGAAATTTTGGGCGGAGCCAAAAATCTTACCCCTCCTATTACAAAGCCAAATATTACTTCACGAACTTTGATTGAACAAATTTGATTCTACACCTCATATGGAAGCTCCATAGCAAATATCAAGTCACTGTACACACTGGTTCTTGAGAAGAAGATTTTAAAAATATTTTGGAGCATTTTCCCCCACTCCCTCCCTATGGGGCTGGGCATGCTGAGTTGAACAAAAATGAAGTGCCCCTTTGGGACCATCACTCACACAAACTTTCACTTGAATTGGCCCAGTGGCTTTGGAGGAGAAGACCAAAACATGGTGTTGACGGACTACGGACAACAGACGACGGACAGAGAGCGATGAGATTAGCTCAGCTTGACTTTGTCAAGATGAGCTAAAAAGTTTTCTATTATTCATCTAATCCTTGCCTTGTCCTTTGTTATTTGGTTACTGATGTTTAAGGTCACATATTTCTGCACAATGGTTCATCATGACCACAACCTGGAGATAAAGTCATGTTTAGCTAATTGTTTATACCCATGTTGCCAGTTTTAGAGGACTTTCGCCCCAAGCAATGGTTTCTGGGATCAATTTTACCATAAAATAGAGCTTGTTTACCAAAGTAAAATAAAATCTTGAAATATATCAAAGAATACCTTTTAAAACCACTGGAATCTCCATGTTTATGGACCTATTTTGCCTTAGTACATCCAATATAGGCATGAATTCCATTATATCTTGTTTGATAGAGCTCCATAAGTGAACTGAGCCAAATGATATATGAAACACAGGTACTTTTGCATGTAAAATTTATTGTTTTGTGAACTGACAAATTTATAACAAATTGAAATTTCGATAAATACACACCCAATAACTTGGTTTAATCAATTCTTTAATCAAAATTTAATGCCACTTTCAGCATCTATATCTATCTGTAGGTACAAATTATCACTCATACTAATAAAAATTTCACAATGAAAACTTTTCATCATAACGAAACCAGAGATTTATACAATTCAATCTTATTTTCAAAAGGATTCAATTGGTTAATTTCCAAGTTGCATTATGAGGAAAGTACAGCAGGTTGAGATCAGACATCTTCTGCAGGTATCTAGAAATTTAGAATTTCTATAAGTTGAGAAAATGTTGCATTAGAATATAAAACTGAGAGCTAATTTTCTTTCTGTGCTACAATTTTTGGTCGAGTTATGTTAACAACTGAGACCTATGGTTTGGCGACAGTCAGTGTGCATCCAGGTGGGCATCTGGAAGTTTAGGCATCCTCGCATTGTTAGTGCAATAACTTGAACAAATGTTCTCCGATTTGACTAATATTTGCCATACATGTTTTTTGCTATAATATCTCAAATGAGTTTGAAAACTGGCCCTGTTTGATTTATCTTTACAGAGTTAGGGGCCTTAATTAGTAAATTTTTATGAATTTTGAGCTCGGCACAATAACTTGAACAAACATTCTCCGTTTGGACTAATATTTACCATACAGGTCTTTGGCAAGAATATCTCAAGCAAGTTCGAAAACTGACCCGGCCTGATTTTTCGTTACAGAGTTACGGGCCTTAATAAGTCAATTTTGACAAATTTTGAGCTTGTCAGTGCAATAACTTGAACAAACATTCTCCAATTTGATTTGACTAATATTTACCATACAGGTCTTTTGCAAGAATATCTCAAGCCAGTTTGAGGACTGGCCTGGCCCAACTTTTCGTTACATAGCTATAGGCCTTGATTAGTAAATTTTTATGAATTTTGAGCTCGTTAGGGCAATAACTTGAAAAAACGTTTTCCGATTTGACTAATATTTGCAATACCGGTCTTTGGAATTAATATTTCAAGCAGGTTCGAAAAACTGGCCTGGCCTGATTTTCCGTTACAGAGTTATGGGCTTTAATTAATTTTTATGAATTCTGAACTTATTAGTATTATAACTTGAACAAAGATTCCAGATTAGACAACTGGCATAAACCGGGTTATGGACCTGCAGCATTCTCCGATTGCCACAACAACTTGACGCCTGCATCTCTGATGTGCACCTCTTGTTCTATTATTGTTATTTTGTGAAAGGATACTGATGCAATTGAACTAACTTCCTTACAATGTATGCATTTGCAGCAAGAAATTAAACCTACATAAGGCTCAAAAAATGGTTTGGGTTCTCAGGCAAACCCTCATTGAAATTGAACTCCCTCGTTGGACATTTTGATGGACTTGCTGTGTCTTCCAAAATTAGTATAAAATCGTGAGAATTTAACAATTTACCCTTTTTGATTGATGTATATTTATTCGCACATGTTTTCAACAAAGCATGATTAAAATACAGTGTCTATTTATTATGTTTGTTTTGTAAACATCCAGTTTACTCTGTTCTATGAAAACCAACTCAAGTATTATGTGGAACATATTTATTTTTCGAAGAAGGTACATAAATATAACTGAACTCAAATGTATTTCATATTTGTTTAACTGGATGGGTGCTGGAAGTCGGCTTTTTTTAGCCAAAATTTGAAACTCCAGCAATCAAAGTGAAGGCTTCATATTCTGTGAATGGGCTTAATATCATCAGCAAAGTGAAAATATATAGCCTGTATTTATATGCCCTATACAAATGTGGGGGTGGGTGGGGTGGCCTATAAGAAATTGTGAGCAAATTTTTCTGACCAAACATAAATCAGCTCTCTACCAATTATATCAGCAGGAAAAAAAACGAATGCCTCCTTCGAAATTGATTTGAAAAATTAACTGCTCAAGAACAAATGTATTTTTTTTTATTTGGCCTGATCAATCTAGAAAAGGTGAGAGAATGCAGAGGATTATTTGGTAATCTCTGACCATCACAGAATCGGATTGTTTCTTCATGTGTTCAAGGCTTGTGTGTGTTTTGGAAAAAGTGTGCATTTTGAAAGAAGTGTGGCTTGGGAGGACCCATTTGTCAATGGAAAATATAAAAAAAATCTACAGCATAATTTACATTCAGCTGCACTTTTCCTTAGTTGTACTCATTCAGTTTTTGTACAAATTGTTTTGCCAACATAAATCCTCTAATGTATATTTATTTTTGACAAACACTTCACAAAAGTAAACAACCTGTCCTTTGCATCCGTTGTTCCATTTGCTTTCAAAGAGTAGCAGTATAAGTTACATGGCATGTACCTAGCTAATATACAAAGCGACAAGAGTTCATATCAGAAGAGCCTTGTATGGAAATGTATCAACCAGCTACAAGCCATGTAACATATTTATTATGTCGAAAGTCCATGAAAATCAAGGGATTAATAAATTTTTCTGACAAACAAAGAACGAATCGTTAATTTAATCCAGACAGTATAGCTAACTTTAAAACAATTTTGACTGAAAGTGACTTTCCCCTGTGCTCGAGACTAACTGTCTGAATGTTGCATACAACCTTTTTATAGACATATACCAATCCGCTTCCGAGAAGGCCTTTCCTCTAAAAAATATTCGGTTAAAAAAAAAGTTTGTAAAACAAAATCCCTGGATGACGAAGGGGCTCATAACCTCATCAAATAATAAATCTAAATTTTATAACAAAAAACTGAGATACCTAAATGAGCAGAATATTAGAAAATATAAAAACTGCTGTAAAATATTTAACAAAATTAAAAAACAAAGTAAAGCAATGTACTACTCAACACACTATCAGAAAATACAGGTAATTTACGCAGAACGTGGCAAATTATTAATGATGCCCTACTTAGAACAAACCATACAGCCACATTGCCGCAATCCTTGGTAATTGAAAATAATAAAGAAATAGATGATCCAGCAGAAGTAGTACAGGAATTCAACGACTTTTTCGCGAGCATAGGGAAACGTACTAGCGAACAAATAAATGTATCCCAGAAAAATTTTCTGGACTTCATGGACAGTAATGAACCAAACAGTTTTTTCATAACGCCAACAACTGAATACGAGGTATTTTCTGTTATTAATTCACTTAAGCCTAAAAATAGTGAGGATTGTGACGGCATCACCACTAACCTCCTGAAACACTCAATTAATGTAATAGCTCCTCCTCTGGCCCACATCATTAATATGTCCTTTATCTGCGGTATTGTCTCTGATAGGATGAAGATAGCAAGAGTTATTCAGATTTTTAAAAGTGGAGACGAGCACATATTTAATAATTATAGACCGATAAGTATTTTCACAGGCTTTTCTAAAGTATTAGAAAAGCTCATGCGCAACAGAATCATGAAATACCTCGAAACGTCGCATATCTTATATCACCATCAATATGGATTTCGGAAAAAGCATTCTACCATACATTTAGTAATGCAATTACTGAAAACTATAGGTTCTGAAAATAACAAGGACAGTAAAAACAACACACTAACAGCATTTCTGGACCTCTCCAAGGCATTCGACACAATAAACCACAACATATTGATAACAAAAATGGAAAAGTATGGATTCAGAGGCATCAGTAACAAGTGGTTTAAAAGCTATCTTTCGAATAGATCGCAGTATGTTCAATATGGTGATCAAAAGTCTGAACTCACCGAATTAGCATGTGGGGTCCCACAGGGTTCAGTTCTTGGTCCAGCCTTATTGCTATTATATATAAATGACATCAGTCGTTCTACAACTCTTGATCTCTAGTCTTTTGCAGATGACACAACTGCCCATGACTCATTCCCTTATACCAAATCCATAGATACCCATTTTAACCATGAACTCAATAATCTATATGAGTGGTGTTCGGCAAATCAACTCGCCCTGAACACCAACAAAACAAAATACATTATCATTAATCCAAACCATAAAACTACAAGTTGCATTCACCCTGATATTTTCATGAATGGTCAAAAATTAAAAAGGGTGGGTTCAAATGAAGAAGATAAATCTCTAAATTGTTTAGGTATTCATATTGATGAACACTTATCTTATCAAACTCATATATCAAACATTTGTTCTAAGATTGGATGGGCAAATTATACTTTGAACAGAGCAAAAAAACTACTACCACAACATGTCATGAAGATGCTCTATTACTCTTTGGTCCACTGCCACTTGGTATACGGCATTCAAATATGGGGAAACTCAAGAGGAATCAATAAATTACTAAGAATACAGAAATGTTCACTTCAAATATTAAACAACAAAAAGTATAATTCCCATGCAGACCCATTGTTCATAAAAGATAAAATATTGAAGGTCACCGACTTGTACAAACTACATGCCTGTTTATTTATGTTTGATTGGAAAAATGGAAAACTTCCAGAATCTTTCGAACATTATTTTACTTCCCCAATCCCTCAATCACACATGAGTACAAGGCAATCGGGACGGGTACATATCAACAAAACCCGAAAAAAGGCTTTAGATAGGCTGCCCTCATATGCCTTTCCAAAAATCTGGAAGGGTGTCACATCCCGGTCAAGTGAGGACATGACCAGGTCATCCTGAGGTCATGTGGTGGATGCAGCCATCTAGGGTGGCTGCATCCCCTCTTGGTCAAAGGTCATATTAGCACCGGGGGGAGGGGTGTTGTTGAACTTATGACCCTGGACCTGTGTCGGAGGTCATGAGAGGTCAAAATAATATCAGGTGAGTTACCTGATACGGCAGAACCCTTAGATGGTATTCCAGCCTTCTGACTGGACAAACTAACTTTGAGGCATAATAAATATTGATACACAGGGAGTATTTTCTGAAATTTCGACCCACTTTCTCAAGAGGTCTGAACATCTCGTCTGCCACTCTGCTATGCAGTCATTGATACAAATCAACTGGTGTGCAGTAATTGGATGAGCCCTACAAGGAAAGTGATTCAAGTTTTGAGGGGCAATACTGAAATTCAAGAACATTCAAGGACCCTGCCCAAATTTCAAGCACTTTCAAGGCCTTGAAAATTAATTTTCAAATATGAGGACATTCAAGGACCGTAATGAGCCCTGACTAACGGATAGGCAAATAAGGCTATGTACCACCTTGATTGTAGAGTATCAAATCAGTGTGTGTGTGTAATGTGATTCAGTTATGGCACAAAATCTGAATTAATCGAATAAGGTACAAGGAGAGTGGATTATCACTAAAACACCCATGGAGTGGAATTCCAAACATATAATAACTGCCAATTTCTCTGAAAATGCATAAGAATGCCAAAGTTTCAGACAATGGACCTCCGGGTTAAACTCAGAGGTCCATTGGCTGAAACTTTGTTTGGCGTTCTTTTGCTTATTTACAGACAATAAGATTGTCTGGGTGGAAACTCCACTACTTGAGTGTTTAGTGGTAATCCACTCCCCACATACTGTACCTAAGGTCCCGTTTCCTATTAAAAGATCATTTCTGAGGTTATTGGAAATCCTCAACCAAATGGCTATTTTGAGCTATAGTTTTAGTTTGTAGTGGTGTGGATTTAGTAAATTATTCTCATTAATGGTGATATGGCCAAAATAATCTGTTGATGATCTTGATTCAAACTGTGTACTGTCAAGTGCATTTCAAATGGGGGTCAAGGTCACACGGGAGTGTTAAATGACTAACCCAGGCCTGTTTGGGACCCGACAATTTGCAGGTTACAAATGGGACAATTTTTGTGTAAATTTGCTTTGAGAAAGCCTTCTGAAAAAATGAATAAGAAACCCATGTGTTTTTTATTTGTCAGAATGATCATCTTATGCTGTAAAATCCTCAGTGGAGGAATGAGGAATTCCTTTAACACAGTTTTATCACTATCGATGCACAAAAATTGGAAATTTATCCCCTAAATGAGAATTTTTTTACCCTTTTGAGCCAATTTTTTAGCCATCAACTGTGTCATTCAGCTAAGTGTATTTGAGTGATATTGTAAGATTTTTGTTGTGTACAGTTGTCTCCAGAAAAGGCCATATTCAGAGCTTCCAGAAACTGTATACACTGTGAGTATTGTGAATAGGGGAGGTAAATTAAATGCGAAATATCCTCGGCCGTGTTAATGAGAAGCCACGCATTTCTTGAAAAGCCAATGTTTTCACCTGAATAACTGTAACAAGACCTAAGATAATGACCATATCTGGAGCATGGTGGCTCAGTGGTAACGGTATTGGACTTCAAACCGAAAGGTTCAGGGTTTGAACCCTGACAGGGGCAACTGCATCGTGTCCTTGGGCAAGGCACTTAATCTTGATTGCCCATGTGGGGGTGCATTGGAGCTGTGTACAAAGGCATACTGCACGCTGATGGTGCACTTGTCTTCAACCAATGCTAATCCAGCTTGTGTGAGGTTAGTACTTTGGAGAGTCCAACAGTTGCTCACCATTGATTGGTGGTTCTCTCCTGGTACTCCAGCTTCCTCCACCCATAAAACTGTCCGACTCGGGTGACCCTCGCTGTTGAAAGTGTCCTTAAACCCCAATAAATAAATATATAATGACTAAATCAGACAAGGAGTATTCACAAAAATCACAGTTCAAATTTTAGTATTTTACAATTTTGGCCTATAAAACATAGCTACAGACCCCCTCATTGCAGCGAACTTGTTCCAAAGAAGCAAAAGAGGATATATTTATTTTATTGTGTGAGGATAAAATATTCAATTTACAGAAATATTCTATCAACAAGAACAGTATCCAAGTAGGCAAACAAACTGTACATACACCTGATGGCAAAGATACATGTAGCTATCCAAAAATGAGATTTGAAGAGTGTATAATAAAAAAGTTTAATTTTCTTATGGTGATTCAACATCTTATTTTGGATGGTACTGTAGGTTCTAACTTTCAATGAAATGGTCTTCCAGTAAAAAGTTATATGAATAAAAAGTTAAAAAATTTATAGTAATTTATATATTTTTTATACTTACCAATGACCCAGACTTAGCTGGTGCTAACTCCACAAAAACCAGGGCCAAACACAAATTTTGCCCCCCAATCCCCAAAATTTGCATCCAAAACAAAAAGAAATCATGTCCTAAAGGACCTCCATAGTACGACTCTACTGCGCATGCGCAGTGACGCAGTCGTCCCGAAATTGGCGCCAAATATCATTCTTACTGGCAGTGCCTGGTCAGCGCTATGTACTCAGCGGGGAGGCAAGAGTTCCCAACTCAGGGAGGGCCATCCCCGTCTGGGTCATTGGTAAGTATAAAAAATATATAAATTACTATAAATTTTTTAACATTTTTATACTGTACCAATGACCCAGACTTAGCTGAATAGTAAACAGGCTGGAGGGCCTAGGACATAGAGGAAAATCCAATAAGCTCAATTATAAAATAAAGAGGTAACCCCTTAAGGAGAAAAGGAGTATTAGGCTTTACATGTATCTTTCTTATTTAATATTTAAATTAGAAAGATACACTACCCTTAATAATTGAGCACAATAACATTCATGTTCTCTATTAATATCCAGTATAACCTTTATACTAATTATTTTTAAAACAAGCCAATAAATAAAGTAGTCCAGAGAATTGAGACTCTTTATAATCATTTAAAAGTGTCCGAGTATTGTATATTAAAGCCCGTTTGACACTTGACATATACAAATGCTTCACACCGAGCTACACTTTAAAAATAAGACATGAATGAAATTAAACATTAATATTACACTTTAAAACCATCCCGGAAGCGACTCAGAAATACTGTCTTGGAGGAGGCATTCCCTTGCTTTTCACTATAAAGCAGGTGACCTAAGGGAACACCCGCCCCCCCCCTTCCCCTTGCCCTGGGTCAAATAGCCCAGAGCGAAGAGGGCAGCCGGACGGAGTCACTGCCGGAACAGAAAGCCTGCATAACTATAGTTGCAACTGTTTAGTGGACGACATTCTGAGCAACAGATAACGGACCTAAACAATGCAGGTCTCCAGAAATGGACTCAATATTTCTGAGATAAAAATTAGTAAATGTGGATGGCTGAGACCAATAAGCAGCCTTCATTAAATCTGTAATAGCAACACTATTAGCATAAGCCCAGGAAGTAGAAAGAGCTCTTACTTCATGAGCAGAAATCTTAAGCACAGACTGCTGAGAAGAAGATAAATCTTCATACGCAGTACGGATAGTTAACTGAATCCATCTAGCAATAGAATGGACTGAAATGTCCTTTCTATTAGGCATCAAAGACAGAAAGAAACGTTTCCGTCCCTTTCTGATGAACTGAGATCTCTGTTTATAGATACGTAGTGCTCTAACAGGACAGAGTAAAGGCCTACGCCCGTCTGAAGACGGAAGAGCCTTAATAACAATAGGTTCCGGATATTTATTAGGAGCCTGATTCTTAGCTAAAAAACCGACGTTAGTAGTGAAGGTGATAGTGTTCCCAACACTACGATAATGAGAATCATCCACCGATAGTGCATGAAGCTCACTGACTCTTCTGGCAGAAGAGAAAGCTAAGAGAAAAGCTGTCTTATAAGATAAGAATTTGAAATCTACTGTCCCAAGAGGTTCAAATGGCTTTTCCTTCAATTTAAGGAGAACCCAAGCTAAATTCCACTTAGGAATTAATCTAAGAGTTCTGGGTCTATTTATCGAAAAGTTTCTAACCAATTTCGATAAAGAGACATTAGATCCAATTTGTAAACTATCATGATGTGCATAGGTATCAGATAACATAGATCTATAACCCTTTATAGTAACCGGTTGCAGTTTGATTTCGTCAAACAAGTATACTAGAAAGTTAGCAATGTCTGGTATAGAGGGATCAAATATATCAACAGAATGATCCCTACACCAACGACGGAAAACCTTCCACTTAGCCGCATAGTTTAGCGAAGAGGAGGTCCTCCTACAGTTAGAAATCGCGTCCACTGCTCGTCCTGTAAAGTGCTTGCCATGCAAGAAGGACCGCACAACGGAAAAACGTGAAGGTTGAGACCTTGCGGGTTGTGATGCAGTTGGCGCGATTTCCCCTGCCAAAGAAGATCCTCTCGTGGAGGGAGCTTCCGCGGTAGGTCCCACAACAGACACCTGAGTAGATTTATCCACGGTCTCTGTGGCGACAGAGATGCTACCAACAGAATCTTGCATTGAGATTGTTTTATCTTTAGCAATACTTGTTGAATTAACGGCGCTGGAGGATACGCATATCCTATCATTCCGTCCCAAGGGATCGATAGAGCGTCTACAGCAAATGCTCTTGGATCCGGACACGGGGACACATACGTCTGCAACTGATTGTTGAGATGTGTCGCAAATAAGTCTATCATTGGCCGTTCCCATTGGTAGCAAATCTGATTGAAAACTTGTTTGTTGAGAGTCCACTCCGACGGCAACAAGCGACCCTTTCGAGAAAGGGAGTCTGCTAGCACATTCAGACGACCCGGTATGTGACGGACCGAAAGAAGAACGTGATGTTCCAACGCAAACAGAAGGATTCTTTCCGTTAGATTGAACAACGGAACTGAATGAGTGCCTCCCTGATTCCGTATATACGCCACTACTGTCGTATTGTCGGATAGGATTTGGACATGAGCATCGTGAATAATGTCCATCCAGTGACGTAACGCAAGCCAAATTGACATCATTTCCTTGATGTTTATGTGCTTGCACAGGAATTGCGGATCCCAAAGACCCTGGCATCTCGAATCCGTTGGGATTAATGATGCACCCCAACCTGTTTGACTGGCATCCGTCATAATGGTAAAACTCGGATCCGGCAACTGCAGCGGAACTCCTTGAGTTAACCACTGAATGTTTGCC
Organism: Pictodentalium vernedei; assembly: GCA_031216915.1. Classification (NCBI taxonomy): domain Eukaryota; kingdom Metazoa; phylum Mollusca; class Scaphopoda; order Dentaliida; family Dentaliidae; genus Pictodentalium; species Pictodentalium vernedei. The sequence goes on along the minus strand of CM062296.1, from coordinate 627,833,950 downwards.
CAAGTCTGAATCTCTTGTTTCACTTGATCTGACAAGAGAACGTCTACATCGAGCGAATGAATTTTCACACTCCAATTCTGAGTCAAGAAAATTTGAAGAGGCCGTGTGCGTAGCCGTCCCATCGGAATGAGATCCGCAGCAGCTCCGCACAGACCTATCAGTCTCATAAATTCTCTCGCTGTGACTTTGTCTGTATTTAGACAATAGCGAGCGTAACAACTGACTAATTTCGCTCTGGTTAACGGCAGACGAACGAGATTGTTGTGCGTCTCGAAGCTCATTCCCAGATGAGTGAATGACTTGGACGGCACCAGATCCGACTTCTCCTCGTTTACTATGAAACCGAGACGTCGGAGCAATAGAAGAAGATTCTGAACATCGTTCTGAAGCGTTAACTCGTTGCCGTACCTCTGAAGAATGTCGTCCAGGTAGGCCGACGTTACCGCAGACGAATGAGCTCGGAAGTAAATCATTACCGAGTTCATTACTCGAGTGAAAGCCCAGGGTGCTAGATTCAATCCGAAGCACATGGCCCGGAACTGATACACCACTCCTAGGACTGCGAAGCGTAGATACTTTCGGAATGTCGGATGTACCATGACGTGAAAGTACGCATCTTTGAGATCTATGCTCGTTGCATAATCGTTCACCCGAATACTCGCTCTGACCGATCGAATCATCTCCATATAAAACTTCGGAGCGATGATCAGCTTGTTTATCCAGCTCAAATCTATGACTGGACGGAACGAGCCGTCTGGTTTCGGAACCAGAAACAGATGGCTGTAGAATCCCAGCGATTCCTGGTTTTCTACGACCTCTACCGCGTTCTTCATTAAAAGAGACTGCACCTCTGATAGCAGAGCGTCTCTTTTCTGAGGGTTTGACGGAAGATGAGTCCACTTTGGACTTCGAGTTAATGGAGGCTTTCGTTTGAAGGATATCTTTAGACCTTCCGAAGTCACTCCTCTCACCCAAGGGTCGTCCGTAATCGACGCCCACTCTTGAGAAAAACTCGACAACCTTCCGCCAACCGGAACGCGATAGAGGTTTGAGCCATCACCTCCTGGATCTGCGAGGCCTGCGGTAGGAGAAACCACGTCTTCCACGACCCGCACCTCGCCTCGTCGACCTCGGGGCGTCCGACCGATTGTCCCGGCCTGAAGGACGTCCCGAACGAGAGTCGCTATCCTGACGGTCTCTCGAATAAGAGCTAGAGGACGCACCGGAACCTCTATAGGAACCTCTCTTGGGCGGATAAGACCCAGAAGTGCCCGCCTTATTCGTGTCTGCTGAATCCGACCTTTTAGGAGCGGATCTAAACAACAGAGAATCACTAGCTTTCTTTTTAATATTATCATAAATAGCGGAAAGCTTGCCGTCAAAGAGAAGATCTCCTGAGACCGAAGCGACTCTAAGAGAGTTCTTCACCTTAGAATCCACTAGTGTGGATGTAGACAGGGCTGCGTCACGTCTAACCAACTCCAGATTAGCCACTGAAAGGGCGGAGTTACACGTGGAATAAGCTACTGCCCTTGAAAGAAGTCTTAAGGAGGATTGTATATCCTGAAACTCTTCCCCTTGAAGACGCAGTGATAACGCCTTCGTAAGGTGATCTGCGTAAGATAAGGCATCTAAATTGGCTCTGTTAGACGCAATAGCTGTTTCCAACACTGCGGTTGGAATAGAAGCTGACGACGGTAATGATAGCTCTAAGTCTTCCGCCTCGTCGTCCATACGCAGAGGAACTCTCGGTATACCCTGACCTGCCGTGTCGAATTTATTCCTTGCATTAATGAAAGGCAGGTTGAGAGTATTTGCGGACAAGAAGCCTGCTTTCCCTGTCCTGGAAGCAAGTTTAAAAATAGCGTCGTTCAATAATTCAAATGTTCTTGCAACATTATTGGACTGCGACGGAAACTCGGGAGCGATGTCCCTGAACCGCTCGAAAAAATCAGAGTCCAATGACGCTATAATTCTCCTGTCCGGAAGCGCAGCAGTCTGGTCCGACGGAACAACTTGAGGAAGAAAGTGCCGGATGAAGTCTACGGCAGCTTTGTGTTGTTCCGAAAGGGATAGCTCCAATTCATCCGTATCCCTTTCACCATCCGGTCGGACCTCCCGATGTTCCCGGTCGTCCGCCCCCGATGCTTCGGCGGAGCGTACCGACCCAGCGCCGTCGGATAATTCTCGATCCGACACCGTCTCTGTCGGCTGCTGGGATGCTGCGATAAGCTGTGCTATCTGCACTAGAATGTCCGACGTCGAGACCTGCGGAGGAGCGGTCTTTCGCTGCTTTGCCGAGGGCAGCTCCGCATCAGATGGCTCCCGCATACTTTTCCTATGCGAACGTCCGGAGTCCATCGGTCTCGAGTCCCTGGCTGCCGGATGGTGTGACCTGGTCGCCGAATAATCCTTCCTCGGCGAAGCTGGCAAGATATCGGAGGTCACGCAGCCAAGGTGCGGTCGTGTGCGCCGGCGAGAAGAGGAAGCCTTAACAGTCTCTGCGGACTGCTTATACAACGGAGCGTCCCGAGCGACGGACGTATGCTCCGCTAAAGACACATTTTGTACCACAACATCTGGTCCCAGATGTTGTTGTACGAGAGAGGGGCCTCTCTCGCTCGCGGCCCGGCTGGACCTGGACGAGCTAGGAACCGGACTAAAAGGCTTCCTCCGTTCTCGATCACTATCCGCCGTCACTGGGTGTGCATCTATTATTTTTATAGTGCTCGCATCACCCAAAATTTCCTCTTGGACCGCATCGGACGAACCCGGCTGGCGAACCATTCGGTGAATGGACGCTACACCGGGCGAGCTAGCGGACGACATTTGTCTAATCTCCATGAGCACTTTTGCCGCTAGCTCTGTATTTAATTGTGACGACGGACGCACACTTGAAGAAGATAACATGGAAACATCACCCTGTTCTGGTTCCTCTGAAATAGAAACTGAGAGAGTAGAGTGACCTTGTGGAGAAAGAGCCGGCATCGCTCTTTCTCCAGAAACAACATATCGTGACACACGTTTCCAATGTTTCTCATCCCAATGTTCACATACAGGACAGGGATTAATGCGAGAACACTGACTACAATTTATGCAATAATCATGAAAGTCAGAGGAAGATTTCTTCCTATTACAATTTGAACAAGTTCCTTTCATTGTGAAGGAACAACAATAAGTCCTAGTTACTCGCAAAAACCCCTGACACAAAGATACATAATAACATGATCCATTAATAAATGAAAAAACAATTGCAAAACAAAATAATTTTGAAAAAATATTTTTTCAGAGAAGCCCAAGTTGCTGAAAAGTAACGTTGAGCCCCGATGGATCCGATGGCAAAGTGTGGTCAAAAATTTTAAAATTATATAAAATAATTAATGAGACACTTTCGGATAATATAAATGTATCTTATAATGAGATAAACTACCTCAAAGGCAAACAGCCCCCCTCAAAAAAGGCTGTTGCCAATGAAAACAAACAGTGTAAACACAGAAGAAAACATGACTCCAGGCACTGAAAAAACTGGCCCGGAATCAGTCCTCAATTACACTCTATCTGATGCAAAACAGAGACTCCCAGGGGAGAATCTGCAGAACATCAGATGGAAGATGCAGAACACAAACGTTATACACCCATGGGTGAAAACGTAACTATGGGGAAAATAACAGAAAACATTCTGTAACCAAGCAACTCTCCCAGGGAAATTTTAGAAATGAAACTTCTCAAAAATATGCCAAAAGCATGGGAGAATTGCAAGGGGGGACTTTAGAAGGTTAGGGGAGAGGAAACACTGAATAAGCAGTGCAACAATTAGCAAGAATGACAACAAGAGGCGTTTGCCTCGAAAATAGGCAACTTAACATAATTTTAACAAAAAATTTTAAGTACAGCCCTGATTATTTTTTGCCACTTCTTTTTTCCTCTCCTCCTTCTATCCTCCTTAGAATCACATTTTCTCCAAGAATTACGTGTCTGGCATCCTTTAAACTGAGATTTACAAGCACAAAGATCAGTGAGATGTTGACTGATGAAGGGCCAAACAGAGAATGATATTTGGCGCCAATTTCGGGACGACTGCGTCACTGCGCATGCGCAGTAGAGTCGTACTATGGAGGTCCTTTAGGACATGATTTCTTTTTGTTTTGGATGCAAATTTTGGGGATTGGGGGGCAAAATTTGTGTTTGGCCCTGGTTTTTGTGGAGTTAGCACCAGCTAAGTCTGGGTCATTGGTACAGTATAAAAATATAGTTTTTAAAAGATTTATTTGAACCTTCTATTTTGAGGGGGTGACACTATTTATTTATTAATTTACTGGTGTTTAAGGTAACATATTTTGGCACAACAGTCAATAGTAACCGCAACATGGATATAAAGTCAGGTCCAGCCAACCGTTTATACCCATGTTACCCATTTTAGAGGATTTCCATCCCAAGCATTGGTTACCAAGTCCTATTTTACCAGGTAGAACAGAGCTTGTTTACCGCAGTAAACAAGCACTGTTTCACTTACCAGGGTTCCCATGGGGAGGAGACCCAAATCTGCTCACTATGAGTCATATTCTGTCAAAAGAGCACAACGTGTCTAGAGCAGAGAAAACTCGATAATTTACCACTTGTTAACCGGTTGAGAACTAATTTTTTACTGGTTGCCAATGTTTTGTTCACAAGTCTTTGCTTTGTTACAATTTATGGGACAATGCCTACAGACACTCTCCCATAGACTGTAACAAAGCAAATCAATAGAGATGAAGTTCACTTCAAAGATAATGTGAATCACATCCACAGAATATGAAACCTTTAACCCTTTACCTAACATGAAAGTTAGATGACACTTGCAAATAAAATTCTTGAATAACTAATTTTTGTAATTTTTTGCATCAAAAATATAGCTTATGACGCCTCAATGGAACGAGCATGTTCCAATGAAGGGTCATAAGATATGTTTTTAAGACAAATGAAAGTGTCAATGACACTGTAGCTCAACTTGACAAACTTGAACTTGGTAAGTTATGAATGAAATGGCAAAATTGAAGAACAGAGTAATCCATCAATATTTAAATGTAAACTGTAAGACTGGCTAAAGGAAGAATGTTGATACACAAATGCAGAATGTTCAGAGGTTACTGTAAATGGCAACTTTTTTCACAGAAATGAATGCTAATCAATAGTTCTTATCGAAAGGTCTTGTCTTATGAGCACACCAAGTTAAACAAGCATACCAGGTTTCAAAGCAATTCAATCATAAATGTGCCCTGTAGCGTGTGCCAAAGAGAAATATTGAGGGCTGACTAAACTAAGTTCTAAGAACATTGGCCGCGGCAACATTTTCTTCTGGAAATTGAAGAAAATTGATAGCTCCCATCTAGAGGTCACCCCAAACAAGCATGCCAGGTTTCAAAGCAATCCGATCATAAATGTGCCCTGTAGGGTGTGCCAAAGGGAAATATTGAGGTCTGACTAAACTAAGTTCTAAGAACGTTGGCCTTAGCAACATTTTTTGACGGAAATGGAAGAAAATCGATAGCTCCAATCTAGAGGTTACTCCCAAACAAGCATGCCAGGTTTCAAAGCAATCAGATCATAAATGTGCCCTGTAGGGTGTGCCAAAGAGAAATATCGAGGTCTTCTGACTGAACTAAGTTCTAAGAACGTTGACTGCGGCAACATTATTTTACAGAAATGGAAAAAAATCGATAGCTCCCATCTAGAGGTCACCCCAAACAAGCATACCAGGTTTCAAAGCAATCCAATCATAAATGTGCCCTGTAGGGTGTGCCAAAGGGAAATATTGAGGTCTGACTAAACTAAGTTCTAAGAACGTTGGCCGTGGCAACATATTTTGACAGAAATAGAAGAAAATCGATAGCTCCCATCTAGATGTCACCCTAAACAAGCATACCAGGTTTCAAAGCAATCCAATCATAAATGTGCCCTGTAGGGTGTGCTAAAGGGAAATATTGTGGTTTGACTAAACTAAGTTCTAAGAACGTTGGCCGTGGCAACATTTTCTTACGGAAATTGAAGAAAATCGATAGCTCCCATCTGGAGGTCACCCCAAACAAGCATGCCAGGTTTCAAAGCAATCCAATCATAAATGTGCCCTGTAGGGTGTGCCAAAGGGAAATATTGTGGCTTGACTAAACTAAGTTCTAAGAATGTTGGCCGTGGCAACATTTTCTTATGGAAATTGAAAAAAATCGATAGCTCCCATCTGGAGGTCACCCCAAACAAGCATGCCAGGTTTCAAAGCAATCCGATCATAAATGTGCCCTGAAGGGTGTGCCAAAGAGAAATATCGAGGTCTTCTGACTAAACTAAGTTCCAAGAACGTTGGATGTGGCAACATTTTTTGACGGAAATGGAAAAAAACCGATAGCTCCCATCTAGAGGTCACCCCAAACAAGCATGCCAGGTTTCAAAGCAATCCGATCATAAATGTGCCCTGTAGGGTGTGCCAAAGGGAAATATTGAGGTCTGACTAAACTAAGGTCTAAGAACGTTGGCCGCGGCAACATTTTTTGACGAAAATTGAAGAAAATCGATAGCTCCCATCCAGAGGTCACCCCAAACATGCATGCCAGGTTTCAAAGCAATCCGATCATAAATGTGCCCTGTAGCGTGTGCCAAAGAGAAATATTGAGGTCTTCTGACTAAACTAAGTTCTAAGAACATTGGCCGCGGCAACATTTTCTTCTGGAAATTGAAGAAAATCGATAGCTCCCATCTAGAGGTCACCCCAAACAAGCATGCCAGGTTTCAAAGCAATCCGATCATAAATGTGCCCTGTAGGGTGTGCCAAAGGGAAATATTGAGGTCTGACTAAACTAAGTTCTAAGAACGTTGGCCTTAGCAACATTTTTTGACGGAAATGGAAGAAAATCGATAGCTCCAATCTAGAGGTTACCCCCAAACAAGCATGCCAGGTTTCAAAGCAATCAGATCATAAATGTGCCCTGTAGGGTGTGCCAAAGAGAAATATCGAGGTCTTCTGACTGAACTAAGTTCTAAGAACGTTGACTGCGGCAACATTATTTTACGGAAATGGAAAAAAATCGATAGCTCCCATCTAGAGGTCACCCCAAACAAGCATACCAGGTTTCAAAGCAATCCAATCATAAATGTGCCCTGTAGGGTGTGCCAAAGGGAAATATTGAGGTCTGACTAAACTAAGTTCTAAGAACGTTGGCCGTGGCAACATATTTTGACAGAAATAGAAGAAAATCGATAGCTCCCATCTAGATGTCACCCTAAACAAGCATACCAGGTTTCAAAGCAATCCAATCATAAATGTGCCCTGTAGGGTGTGCTAAAGGGAAATATTGTGGTTTGACTAAACTAAGTTCTAAGAACGTTGGCCGTGGCAACATTTTCTTACGGAAATTGAAGAAAATCGATAGCTCCCATCTGGAGGTCACCCCAAACAAGCATGCCAGGTTTCAAAGCAATCCAATCATAAATGTGCCCTGTAGGAAGTGCCAAAGGGAAATATTGTGGCTTGACTAAACTAAGTTCTAAGAATGTTGGCCGTGGCAACATTTTCTTACGGAAATTGAAAAAAATCGATAGCTCCCATCTGGAGGTCACCCCAAACAAGCATGCCAGGTTTCAAAGCAATCCGATCATAAATGTGCCCTGAAGGGTGTGCCAAAGAGAAATATCGAGGTCTTCTGACTAAACTAAGTTCCAAGAACGTTGGCTGTGGCAACATTTTTGACGGAAATGGAAAAAAACCGATAGCTCCCATCTAGAGGTCATCCCAAACAAGCATGCCAGGTTTCAAAGCAATAAATGTGCCCTGTAGGGTGTGCCAAAGGGAAATATTGAGGTCTGACTAAACTAAGTTCTAAGAACGTTGGCCGCGGCAACATTTTTTGACGAAAATTGAAGAAAGTTAAAAAATTTATAGTAATTTATATATTTTTTATACTTACCAATGACCCAGACATAGCTGGTGCTAACTCTTAAAATATAGGGCCAAACACAAATTTTGCCCCCCAATCCCCAAAATTTGCATCTAAAACTAAAGAAAACATGTCCTGAAAGGCCCTCCACACTTCGCCCCTACTGCGCATGCGCAGTGTCAAGGACGTTCCGAAATTGGCGCCATTTATCATTCTAATAACCAGTGCCTGGTAAGCGCTATGTACTCAGCGGGGAGGCAAGAGTTCCCAACTCCTGGGAGGGCCATCCCCGTCTGGGTCATTGGTAAGTATAAAAAATATATAAATTACTATAAATTTTTTAACATTTTTATACTGTACCAATGACCCAGACATAGCTGAATAGTAAAAAGGCTGGAGGGCCAAGGACATAGAGCAAAATGGAATACGCTCAATAAAATAAAATAGAGTCATCCCCTGTAGGGAAAAGAAGTAATAGGCCTTACATGTATCTTTCTTATTTATGATAAATTAGAAAGATACAACACCTTCCAAAATTGAGCTTCATACATCCATGTACTCTATTAATATCCAATATAATCCTTATACTAATAATTTTTAAAGTAAGCCAATAATAAAGTAAGTCTAGAGAATAGAGACTCTTATACTCCTAAAAGTGTCTGAGAATTGCATAATCATGTCCGTTGACATATGCAATATTCAAAAGCTATACTTTAAAAACTAAGACTTGAATGAATTTTATAAACTTCTCACTAAACAACCATCCCAATAACAGCTCAGAATTACTAACTCCAGAGGAGGTATCCCCTTGTTTTCATAGTAAAACAGGTGACCCAAGGGAACACCCTCCCCCCCCCCCTTTTTCTTGCCCTGGGTCAAATAGCCCAGAGCGAAGAGGGCAGCCGAACGGAGACACTGCCGAAACAGACAGCCTACCTAGCTATAGTAGCAACTGTTAAGAGAATGACATTCTGAGCAGTAGATAACAGACCTAACAAAAGAGGCCTCAAGAAATTGACTCGACATTTCTAAGATAAAATTCATGAATGTGGATGGCTGAGCGCAATGAGCGGCCTTCAAAAATCTATAATAGCGACACTATTAAAGTAAGCCCAAGAAGTAGAAGAACTCTTACTTCATGAGCCGAAATCTTAAGCACAACTGCTAAGTCAATGATATACCATAAGCAGTACGCTAGTTAATAGAATCCATTAACAATAAAATGGAGCGTAACGTCCTTCTACTAGACATCAAAGACAGAAGAAGCTTACGCCCTTGTAATAAACAGATATCTGTTTATAAATACATAAACTGTACCCGGAAAGAGTAAAGGCCTATGCCCATACGAAGACGGAAGGACCTTAAAATAATAGGTTCCGGATAATAGGAGCCTAACTCTTATGCAACAATCCAACCTAAATAGTAACGGAAGTATTGATTCCGAAACTATGAAAGTGAAAATCATCCATCGATAGTGCATGAAACTCACTGACTCTACAGTAAAAGAGAAACCAACAGAATTACTGTCTAAAAGGTCAGAATTTGAAAACTACTGTTTCCAGAGGTTCAAATGATTACTTAGCTAAATAAGAACCGAAGTTAAAATCCGTATAGGAATTTAATCTAAAGATTCTAAGTCTATTTATCAAAAAGTTACTAACTGACTTAGATAAAGAGACAAAAGACTCAATTGTAAACTATCGTAGAGTGCATAGGTATGAGGTAACATAAACCTATAACCTAAATAATAACAGGCTGCAGTAGATCTTGTGAAACAAGTATACTAAAAAATAGCAATGAGTAGTATGGAGGGATCAACAATATGAACATAATGATCCCTACACCACGACGGAAGAGCCTCCACTTTAGTCGCATAGAATAGCGAAGAAGAGGATCTCCTATAGTAAGAAATCGCGTCCAAAGCTCGTCCAGTACAGTGCTTACAATGCAATACGGACCACACAACGGAATACATGAAGGTTGCGACCTTGCTGGTTGTGATAAAGATGACACGATTTACCCAGTGAAAAAAGATCCTCACATAGAGGAAGATTTCACGTAAAGATCCACAGTAGACAAGAGAGTAAATTACTCATGATCTCTGTGAAGATAGAGATGCTATCAACAGAAATGTATTGTGGTTGTTTATCTTAGCAATACCTGCTAAAACAACAGCGCCGGAGGATACGCGTATCCTATCATTCCGTCCTATAGATCAATAGAGCGTTAACACTATTAGCTCAGAGATCTGGACAAGCCAACACATACGTCTGCAATTGATTAGCAAGCTGTGTCATAAATAAAACATCATTGGGCGCTCCCATAGATAGCAAATCTGATTGAATACTTGTTTGTTGAGAGTCCATTCTGACAGCAACAAGCGACCCGTAAGAGAACGGGGGTCCGATAAAACAATCAGACGACCCAGAATATGACGGACCAAAACTGAACTTGGTGTACTATAACCAACAGACGGATTCTTTCCATTAAATTGAATAACGGAAACGAAAGAGTGCCTCCCTGGTTCCGGAGATACGCCACTACTGTCGAATTAAAGGACAGGAATTTGGGCATGCGTTTTTGAATAATGTTCATGCAATGACATAAAGCAAGCCTAAAAAACATTATTCCGCGGAAGTTAAACTGATAGCTAAAAGACTGCGGAACCCAAAGACCCTGGCACTTCGAATCCGTAGGGATCAGTATATATCCCAATCTGTTTGACTGGCAACCGTCATAACAGCCACACTCGGGTCCGGCAACTGCGGCGGCACTCTCTGAGTCAACCACCGAATGTTTGCCCCAGTCTGAATCTCTTGTAACACTAGATAGACAAGAGAATGTATAAATCGAGCAATTCATGGATTGCCGGAAAGTTGCCGTCGAAGAGAAGCTCCTCCGAGAACGAAGCGACTCTGAGAGAGTTCTTAACCTTACTATCCACGCGTGTGGATGTAGCTAGGGCTGCGTCACGTCTAACCAACTCCAATCAGCCACTGAAGGGCGGAGTTATACGTGAACAAACTACTGCCCTCAAAAGAAATTACATTGAGAATAATATCCCGTAAATCTTTTCTTGAAGACGTAATGATAACGCCTCAGTAAGGCGGATTACGTATAATAAAGCGTCTAAGTTAAGTCTACTATACATAATGTCGTTCCCAACATTGAAATTGGAAAAGACATAAACGGCGAAAAAGAATATATGCAGTCTTTAATCACACCGTCTAGACGCATATGAACTCTCGGTATGCCCTGCTCTGCCAAAATAACTATTTGTAAAAATGATAAAATGGCAGAAATGAGCCACGCGGACAAGAAACTAAACTATCATGCTTAGTAGCAGGCTTGTATATATATATAAATATATAGCGTCGAAAAATAAAACACATGTTGTAATGACAATATTGGACTGCGTCGGTAAGTCAGGGACAATGTCCCTGTACCGATCGAAAAATCCGAGTCCAATGACGCTATAAGTCTCTTATCCAAGATCGCAGCAATGAAGTCAGAAAAATAATCACTGGAAGAAATGCCAGAAGATATGAAAGGCATCTTCCGATACTACTAAAGGAAAAACTCGAAATCTTTCGAATCCCTTTCGCCATCCTGTCGGACCCTATAAAGCGTTCGGTCGTCCGTAGCTGATGCAACCGCGGACCGCACCGACCCAGCGCCGTCGGATAATTCCTGATTCGACCGAGAAACTGTCAATTGCTGGGATGCTGCGAAACAACTGTGCTAGCTCGGATAGCACGTCCGTCACTGAGACCTGAGGAGAAGCGGTCTTACGATGCATTGCCGCTGGAAGCTCCGTGATCGTTACCCCGTGCATACTTCCAATATTCGAGCGAACGGAGTGTATAGGCCTCGTGTCCCTTGGCTACCGGATGGCGCGACCTATTCGCCGTGGAATCACTGAATGCCGAAACTGATCGGATACTCGAGGTCACGTAGCCAATGTGCGGTCGTGTGCCCTGCTGTGAGGATGAGGAAGCATTAAAGACAGTCTCTCGGACTGTCAATATAACGGAGCGTCCCGAGCAACGGACATATGCTCCTAATGTAAAATATCTGAACCACAACATGCAGTCCCCTATGTTGTTGGCTTCCTCCGATCTGTCCTCAATCTGCCGTCACTGGGTGAGTACTAAAGTAATTAAAGTGCTCGCATCACCCAAATCTCCTTCCTAGACCGCAACGGACGAACCCGGCAGCCGAACCATTCGATGAATGTACGCTACACCGGGTGAGCTAGCGAATGTCACTCCGTAAGCGATAGACATATTCCATGAGCACTTATTGCCGCTAACTCTTCATTAACTATGACGACAGAGGCACACTTTTGAAAGACATCTCCATAACTCTTCGAACAAGAAACCAGAAATGCTTGGATAGCAAGCATAAAATAATAATATATATAGCGTCGTTCAATAATTCGAAAGTTTGTGTGACATTATTGGACTATGTCGGAACTGAGGGACGATGTCCCTGAACCGAACCAAAAATTTCTAAGTCCACCGACGCTATCAGTTTCTTATCCGGCATCGCAGCATATGTTGTTCCGAAAGGGAAAGCTTGAAATCCTCCGAATCCCTTTCGGTATCCCGTCGGACCGGATGAAACTTTCGGACGTCCGTACCCGCTTCCGCGGAGCGTCCCGACCCAGCATCGTCGGATAAAATATATGCGACAGATTCAGTTGATGCTGGGATGCTGCGATAAACTGTGCTATTAAGGAAAGCACGTCCGTTCCCGAGGCCTGTGCAGTAGCGGACTTACGATGCATTGCCGCCGGAAGCTCCGTGTACGTTGACTCCCGCACACTTCCTATGCGAACGTCCGGAGTCTGCAGGCCTCGAGTCCCCGGCTACCGACCCAGCGCTGTCGGATAATTCTCGATCCGACACCGTTTCTGTCGGCTGCTGGGATGCTGCGATAAGCTGTGCTATGTGCACAAGAATGTCCGGCGTCGAGACCTGCGGAGGCGCAGTCTATCGCTGCTTCGCCGAGGGCAGCTCCGCATCAGATGGCTCCCGCATACTTTTCCTATGCGAACGTCCGGAGTCCATCGGTCTCGAATCCCTGGCTGCCGGATGGTGTGACCTGGTCGCCGAAGGAATCCTTGATCGGCGAAGCTGGTAATATATCGGCGGTCACGCAGCCAAGGTGCGGTCGTGTGCGCTGACGAGAAGAGGAAGCCTTAGCAGTCTCAGCGGACTGCCTATACAACGGAGCGTCCTGAGCGACGGACGTATGCTCCGCTATCGACACATTTGTACCACAACATCTGGGGCCAGATGTTGTTGAACGAGAGAGGGGCCTCTCTCGCTTGCCGTCCGGATGGACCGGAACGAGCTATGAACCGGACTAAAAGGCTTCCTCCGTTCTCCCTCCGATCCGCCGTCACTGGGTGTGCATTAAGTTAATTTTATAGTGCTCGCATCACCCCAAAATTCCTTCTAGACCGCAACGGACGAACCCGGCTGCCGAACCATTCGGTGAATGGACGCTACACCGGGCGAGCTAGCGGACGTCAAAGGCCGTCGGACCTACTAGGGTGCTCTTAGGCAATTGGCGTATAACATGAGCACTTTTCCGCTAGCCCTTCATTAATAGTGACGACGGAGGCACACTGTTGGAAGACATCACAGATACATCACCCTAATCTTGATCGTCTGAAATAGAAATTGATAAAGTAGAGTGACCCTGCGGGGAAAGGACCGGAGTGTCCAAATCCCCAACAACAAACCGTGACATACGCTTCCCATATTGTCATCGAAATCATACGATACAGAACAGGAGTTAATGCGAGTACACTGACCACATATAGAATGATAATAAAGTCAGAGGAAGACTTCCTCTTAAAACAATTGATCAATATCCTTTCAATGTGAAAAGAAAACAAGTCCTGGTACTCGCACTAACCCCTGGCAATCAAAATACATAATAATAATATGATCCATTAATATAGAAAAAATAATTGAAATCAAAATATTTTGAAAAAATATTTTTTCAGAACAGCCCAAGTTTCTGAAAAGTAACGTTGAGCCCCAATGGATCCCAAGCCTAAGTGTGGACAAAAATTTTAAAAATATTTTAAACAATTTATTCAACACTTACGAACAATAATAATGTATCTAGTTATGATTAAAATAACATAAAGATATTATTTATTAGAAATCCCCCCCTCACACAGAGGGCTGTTGTAAATGTAAACAATGAGTGTAAAAACACTAAAATAAGACTCCAGGCACCCAGGCCCGAAATCAGTTACCAAAAATACACTATCTGATGCAAAACAGAGACTTCCAGGGAAGAAACTGCAGAACATCAGATGGTAGATGCAGAACACAACGCCTAACCACCCGTAGGTGAAGACGTAAACATGGGGAAAGAACAGAATTCATTCTGTTATTCAGCTAAAACTCCCAAGAAATTTTAGTAATAATAATTACAGAAACTATGCCAAAAGCATGGGAGAATAGCAAGGGGGAACTTAAAGGACAAGGAGAGAGGAAAACACTTGTAAAAACAGTGTAACTAAATAATCAGAATGACAACAAAATGGCTGCTGCCTTGAAAATAGGTAACTTAACATAATTTCATTAAAAAATTTTAAGTTACAGCCCTGATAATATTCTGTCACACATTCTTTTCCTCTCCTCCTTCTCTATCCTCCTTAGAATCACCATTTCACTAATATTTATGTGTCTGGCATCATTTAAACTGAGATTTAAAAGCACAAAGATCAGTCAGATGTTAACTGATGAAGGGCCAAACTTAGAATGATAAATGGCGCCAATTTCGGAACGTCCTTGACACTGCGCATGCGCAGTAGGGGCGAAGTGTGGAGGGCCTTTCAGGACATGTTTTCTTTAGTTTTAGATGCAAATTTTGGGGATTGGGGGGCAAAATTTGTGTTTGGCCCTATATTTTAAGAGTTAGCACCAGCTATGTCTGGGTCATTGGTACAGTATAAAAATATCGATAGCTCCCATCCAGAGGTCACCCCAAACATGCATGCCAGGTTTCAAAGCAATCCGATCATAAATGTGCCCTGTAGTGTGTGCCAAAGAGAAATATTGAGGTCTTCTGACTAAACTAAGTTCTAAGAACGTTGACCGCGACAACATTTTTTGACGGAAATTGAAGAAAATCGATAGCTCCCATCTAGAGGTCTCCCCAAACAAGCATACCAGGTTTCAAAGCAATGCGATCATAAATGTGCCCTGTAGGGTGTGCCAAAGGGAAATATTGAGGTCTGACTAAACTAAGTTCTAAGAACGTTGGCCGTGGCAACATTTTTTGACGGAAATTGAAGAAAATCGATAGCTCCCATCTAGAGGTCACCCTAAACAAGCATACCAGGTTTCAAAGCAATCCAATCATAAATGTGTCCTGTAGGGAGTGCCAAAGGGAAATTTTGTGGTTTGACTAAACTAAGTTGTAAGAACGTTGGCCGCAGCAACATTTTTTGACGGAAATTGAAGAAAATCGATAGCTCCCATCTAGAGGTCACCCCAAACAAGCATACCAAGTTTCAAGGTGATCTGATCATAAATGCGACCTGTGAGGTGTGCCAAAGGAAATTGTGGACGTAAGTACTAATGTACTAACATACTAATGTACGTACGTACGTATGTACGCCGACGGACGAGAAGTGATGGCAATAGCTCAGCTTGACTTTGTCAAGTTGAGCTAAAAATGAAAAAAATAATGAAAATTGAATGGTGATTTTTGTGAATAATGCTGGCCGGTTTTGGCCGTTATGTTGGGTGAAGGTTAAGTAGAGGTACCTCAGACATGTTAACCCTCCCCGAATACCCAGGAAACTCCCAGAAATTCAACATTGTTCCCGGCATCCGGGAAAAACGTCTCCTTGGGCCGAAAATTCCCAGAAAATATCAATCAAAACATTTGGCAGTTTTGAAATGATTTGAGGGTCAATTTGCGATCAGTTTCAAAAGATTTATAGTCTTGGCATTACCCTGTTCAAAAATCATTAAAATGATCATAAAGTTCATCAATAAAAGCAAAAAAAGATGTTTGTATCTTTTTGAAAGTGTACAAAATTCGTCTCGATCAGCTGTTTACATTGTGCCAATTTGTGGTGACCCAGTTTCAAACAGCTGATCACCAACAACTTCAGATGTTTGGTTTGTAAAAAAAAAGTTTTATTCTACAGAGAATTCCCCTTTAATAGTCTTCCATTTACATTTTTCCTGCATTTGTATAAGGGTGCCCAAGTTTTGCTTTACAAACTGCAACACAGTGTTTGAACATTGAAAACAGAACATAAATCACAAGTGAGTTGATGGGTGCCGCCATTTTTAACTTTGAATTATGGGAGATACTGGGGAAGTTCCTTTGATCTATTTCCAGTGATAAAAATATTTGTCTGTGAATCACCTCTTTCTTTCCTGTAAATCTTTGAATCAAATGAGCCACTGTTTGTGAAGTTGAACTGATGACAACTCTGGTTTAACCCTTTACCCAACGCAGACGATATCAGAAGTTATTATTTTAAATACAATTTTTGAAAATTTTTCAAAAAATTTCAACAAAACCATATCATGTGACCCCTCATTGGAACGAGGTCAATGAGCTCGTTCCAATGAGGGGTCACATGATATGGTTTTGTTGAAATATTTTGAAAAAATTAATTTTTTCAAATGCTCAATTTGCATATTACGTGGGCGGATGCGGGCGTTTCATTGGGTAAAGGGTTAATTCTAAGTTAAGGCCTCTTTTGGAAGTGTTGTTTTTTATTATTTTTGTTTATTATTCTTTCTTGCAAAACGATATTAAAATGGAACTCATATCTGCTCAACGGGAGGGGGGGGGGGGGGGAGGGGAGGGATTTAGTGGTAGTTGAGGATGATTTAGCGGTAGTTGACTTGTTCCATACAGCATTTTCTGTCACACAAACTTTTCCCTGAAATTCATGCCATTTCCCCCCAAATTAACCTCAATTTCCCTGAAAATTGTTTCTGGAGGTTAACATGTCTGGGTACATGCACTTAAGAATAGAGCCCAACCAGATAAACTTCTGACACAATGAAACCCAACAAATTATAAGAACAAATAAATGACAACAAAATAAATATTCAAGACTCTATTCTTATCATTACTTTGGCAAAATAGTTTGTTATCTCAACTCCGAATTTTAAACAACAGAAGAAGAGAAGTGAATTGCTGCCCTCAATTCCTTTATGAATTTTGCTGACAAACATTTCACAGCAGAGCAGTAATTTATATGAAATTTAACACTCTTCACTAAAAAATGAGTACATTATTCAAAAGTTTGCAAAACATTAATTTTTAAAAAAAAATATTACTCATCACTTCAAACTTAAAATGAAAGTGTCAATGAGACTGTAGCTCAACTTGTGTAAGACATGTACATGTATAGTATGTAACACAGCAATGACACATATCTAGGTAATGACCTGATAACAAAGGTACATATAAAGCACTGTAATGGTCTGTACACAAATGCTGACCGTAGCCTGTAACAAATGTGTATAGGTAAAGTATTGTAAAGGTGGGCGACAGTTAGATGCTAAACTAGAAAAGAAATCTTTCAGTCCCAGAGTGGGTCTGACTGAACCCAAAAATATTTGTTCTCATAGTGCAATGATAACAAAGGCACCCAAAAACACTCGTTCCTGTCCCAAGGTGATAACAAAGGTACCCAAGAAGTTTCGTGAAGATCGGTTCATAAATACAGCCTCTAGTCTGAGCCATATTGACATGTCACCTACTGTGTATAAGTAGCACTGAATAAATCAAAGTTCATCTAATTTGCATAATCCCTGCACGAGAAAAAAACCTGTATTATATGTGATGTATTCCATGTTACTAAACATTCACCCCAAAACACTCGTTCTTGTCCCAAGGTGATAACAAAGGTACCCAAGAAGTTTTGTAAAGACCGGTTCATAAATATGGCCTCTAGCCTGAGCCGTGAAGAAGTTGTGTACAAAAAACTGATTGGACCTAATTTCGGTACAAAATGTCCACTGGCAGCCATCTTGAATTTTGGACCGCACACAGAAACACTCGTTCTCTTCCCAAGGTGATAACAAAGGTACCCAAGAAGTTTCATGAAGATCGGTTCATAAATACAGCCCCTAGCCCGAGCCGTATTGACATGTGTACTTATTGTGTGTAAGTAGTACTAAAAAAATCAAAGTTCATCTAATTTGCAGAATTTCTGCACGAGAAAAAAAACCCGTATTATATGTTATGTATTCTATGTTACTCAACATTCAGACAAAAATTTATTCGAATCAGAACTTTCATACAGAAGCTCTGTACAAAAAACTGATTGCACTAACTAAGGTACAAAATGGCTGCTGGTGGCCATTTTGAATTTTGGACCACACCCAAAAACACTCGTTCTCGTCCCACTGTGATAACAAATGTACTCAAGAAGTTTCGTAAAGATCGGTTCATAAATATGGCCTCTAGCCCGAGCCGTATTGAATTGTAGATGGACAGACGGATGGATGGATGGACAGACTGACAGATGGCAAGATGGACGGCGGGCTATGGCATAACCTCAAATTTGACTTATGTCAAAGTTGAGCTAAAAATTCATTTACCTTCTACACTCTATTTTTCAAATACCAAATTTTTAGGCAGAAGAATTTTCTCATAATGCAACTGGACATTTGACCAATAATGTCAAAGAAAGTAGATTTGGTTAAATTCCCAGTTTACCTGAAAATTTATAACCATCAACTCTGTCTGCAGCAGGCACATTTTGTTACCTATAACAGAAATATTCTATTACCCAGTACTCCTACTTGTTAACTCTTAACCCTTAAGGGCATGAAGATTTTTATATATTTTTGCTATACTTTGAAAGTCTACCTCCTGTGGCTTTGCAGTTGTTTCTAGTCAAGTCTTGGCTGCCCACAGAGGCAATCAAGACTCCAAACAATGCATGTTGGGGCACCTGTTCCTTTGCACTAAAAGTTATCAGAGTTGGAATTAGGCCCCAAGGGTTAAAGGCATAATTCCAACTTTGACTTTTTACTGTAACAGAACATATTCCCCAACATGCTGTCTCCTTGAGTACCTTGAAAGTAGTTTCTAGACAAGTCTTGGCTACCTATATTAGCAGCCAACACTTGCCAAGAAACAACAGTAAAGCCACAGGATGTAAACTGTAAAAGTGAAGAAAAATGTGTGAAAATCTCTTGAGGGCCTAAAAAATATCCCTCTACAAATAGGAATAGTCCTCTTTACAATGACTTTTTTATGCCAGGCCACTGAAGTTTTTACAATTCTATGCAATTAACAGGGTATTTCAATGAAGAGATATTCAATTAAGTAGGCTTCACTGTAACATGTCTTCAGTGCGGTGAGCAGTTGCTCCCATTTTGTCATTGCTCTTTTGTAATTTGTGCCTAAACTAAGAAGTTGATCTTACCACATACTTTTTGGACAAATTGAAGTGGTATCCACTAAATTCAATAAATTTTAATTGAATAACCTTGTTAACCCTTTACCCAACGTAACGGCCAAAACCGGCCAGCGCTATTCTCAAAAATCGCCAATTAATTTTCAAAATATTTTCATTTTTTGTCTCAAAAACATAGGTTATGACCCCTCGTTGGAACGAGGGGTCATAACCTATGTTTTTGAGACAAAAAATGAAAAAATTTAGTTACTCAAGAATTTTTTTTGCAAGTGTCGTCTGCTTTTCATGTTAGGTAAAGGGTTAATTGAATATAATTTCCAAACACAAACCCATGTACAATACCTTCAGTACAACTTTGACCTGTCAATTGCAGATACGGTACAGAGCAAACAAACACCTAATAATTGATTAAAAATGTCAAGAAATTATCCTGCCATTCACCATATTATTCCCCATTTATATATTTATTTAACCTCAGTACATCCATGAGTTCTGTCAAACAAGATATTACAAGGTGCAACGCTACCGGTATCCCCCACCAAGGATTTCTAAGTTGAAGAGTTTCTAAGTTGAAAGAAGGCCCATGACTCTAAACCAGAGACTCAAGTGAGCCTAAAATGCTCACCTGGCTCAAGTTTTCAAAAGAGATGAGTGTATCAGTAAGTGATCAACAGCAAGAGCAAGGTTTTGATTTGCTATGACACAACCAAAGGCAACTTTTTTGGCCAATTAATTCTACTGGTCCTAGGAAAGATTTAGAGCAAGCTCTGTTCTGTGAATTTTTGTTTTTGTTTTCAACTACTGTGGTTCTCTCTACCACCCCCCCCCCCCCCCCCCCCCACCAAAAAAAAAATGTTTGTTCGTTGCATCAATAAAATCTTTGGAACCCACATTGCAGTCTTGAGAGCGTTAAATTAAAGACACACATAGAGGAATCAGATAAATGTTTCCAGCATTGAAAGGGTTCATTCAACATGAAATAACATATATGTACACAGTAGTGAAAGAGTTCATCATGAAATAAAATCTTTGGAAAAACACACTGAAGTCATGAGAGGGTTAAATTAAAGATATTCATACAGGAATCAGATCATTTTTTTTCCAAGGAACCAGAAAAATACATATACAGCATTGAAAGGGTTTGTTTGTTCATGACATCAATAAAATCTTTGGAACCCACATTGCAGTCTTGAGAGGGTTAAATTAAAGACATGCATACGGGAATCAGATGTTTCCAGCACTGAAAGGGTTCATTCAACATGAAGTAACTCATATGTGCACAGTAGTGAAAGAGTTCATCATGAAATAAAATCTTTGGAAAAACACAATGAAGTCATAAGAGGGTTAAATTAAAGATATTCATACAGGAATCAGATCAATTTTTTCCAAGGAACCAGAAAAAATACATATACAGCATTGAAAGGGTTTGTTTGTTCATGGCATCAATAAAATCTTTGGAACCCACAAAGCAGTCTCGAGAGGGTTAAATTAAAGACATGCATACAGGAATCAGATGTCTCCAGCATTGAAAGGGTTCATTCAACATGAAATAAAATCTTTGCAAAACAAACTGAAATCCACAAACTTTTGTGATTAAAATAACAAGATTACAATGTTCAAAACAGAAATTTTGTTATTTTAAGCACAATATGTCAATCTGAGAGTGAATTCAAGTTTTTCTCCAGGATAAACTACTGCAAAAATGCTGATTCATCATTTTTTCAATACCCTCTACCGGGCACCGTGATTGAACCGGTGGCAATTTTTTTTTTAACCAATCCCTTCTTCCGGTCCTAAGGATGCTTCATACAAAATAACAGTTCTCTGTTCCTTGTGGTTTGTGATTAAAATAACAAGATTACAATGTTCAAAACAGAAATTTTGTTATTTTAAGCACAATATGTCAATCTGAGAGTGAATGCAAGTTTTTCTCCAGAATAAACTACTGCAAAAATGCTGATTCATCATTTTTTCAATACCCTCTACCGGGCACCGTGATTGAACCGGTGGCAATTTTTTTTTTAACCAATCCCTTCTTCCGGTCCTAAGGATGCTTCATACAAAATAACAGTTCTCTGTTCCTTGTGGTTTGGGATATATGGGCTTTTGAATTTTTTTCTGTTTTTAGCCCCTGGGGTTGCCACAGAGCTGTGAAATTTTTTTTAGGCATCAATCAATTACTTAGGACCCACTTATACTACATGCCAAATTTGGTTGAAACTGGCCCATCGGTTCTTGAAATAGAAATTTTGGGCAGAGCCCAAAATGGATATGCCTCCACAGAGAGCCCAGATATTGACCTATGAACTTCCCTTGAACAAACTTTAATCTTTTACACCAAAGGATGTTTCAAACCAAATGTCAGGGCATTCCCTCTGGTGGTTCATGAGAAGAAGATTTTTTAAAGGTTTTTAATCTTTTGGGGCTTAAACCAGAGCCTGAATATGGCAGCTACATCATTTAAACAAAATAGAAAGGGTATACTCCAACGATAGTTTGTGCAATATATGTTTGAATTTGGCCTAGTGGTTGTGAAGAAGATGTTAAGTTTGCAAAAAGTTAACAGACGCCAGATAAAAATGATGGCAATAGCTCCCACTGACTTGCAGTCAGGTGGGCTAAAAATGGACAAAACATGTTACTTGTGAATATCTTTTCCCCCTGTGGTGATCTATCAGCATACCAAAGATTGGTTAAATCCAACATCCACTGACTGAGATATGAAGGTCCAAAGTTGTTACAGGTGGATTGACGGATGTACCGACGGACTGCATTTCTAGATCCCTGCAAACTTCGTTTTGGCAGGGGACAACAAAATAAATGCTCAGTTTATCTCTTGCATACAGAAAAGTGGCTGAATCTCTGTTAATTGAATGCTCCTGTTAATTGAATAATTTTCACTGATAAAGTGGCTATTCAGTTAAGTGGCCATCACTCCACTATCATTATTGATATTTAAAATTGGGGTTTATTTTTAAGAGCTTTTCCTGGCCCTTTATCAAACATGAGTTTCAGAGTAATGTACCAGTACTGTAATTTATTTCCAATATCAGTGTGAAATCTCATCTTATTTTTATAATATGCCCTATCATCCCTCATTTAAATTACCTTTTACTCTTTGCACTCGGGAAGTAAAGTGAAATTCTCATTAATTCTTAACTTCTTCATGTCTACACCAACTTTACCCCCCAAAACGGACCCTGCCAACCACCCTCCAAAATGCACTCAACTGCATATATTCTCTACACATGATAGAAATTACACATAACAAACTGAGAGTGCATAGCTGTTAGGTATTATTGGTGGGCACCTTGGCAAGTAGTCCACATTGTGACTGAATTATGGTAATGCCATTCACCAATATGTCCGGAAAGGGTCAACCCTTTCAAAACGGGTGCCCTGGAAGGTATCATTTCAGAAAATACAGTCAATGAACAAATGGGTGAAACCATCCTGGTTTGTTGGGAGGTTCGGTAATAATTTAATCCAACAGCTCAACAGAGCCGTTGGATTAAATTATTACCAAGCCCTGCTTCAGATTTTTTGCTCTTTATATCGTCTACTCGTCCACTACCAATTTTTTATTCACACAAAACTTTATGCACACCGGGTTGAAAGAGTTAATCAGTTGATTATATTTTGGAATATTTCATGAAATCCATTAAAGCATCCGTGACTTCATCTAACAGGGCTTTTGGAGCTCTGTCAAACATGACATAATAGATTAAATGCACATATTGGATGTACTAAAGGCTAAATTGGTCTACAATTAAGAGGAATTCAGTGATCATCAGGGTAATTTTGACATATTGATTTTTAAGAAAATTAACAAGAGTTTTCTCTGTAACCTATATGCAATTAACACATATTTCCATAAATCAAACAAACCACTTAGTTAAGTCTATGTTTTTCAGATTGTTAACTGATTTTTAATTAAATTTACAGGAGTTTTCTGTATTACCTACATGCAATTAACATGTATTTCCATAAATGAAACAAAGCACTTATTAAGTCTAGTTGTTTTCCAGACTGTTAGTTAGTTGCAAAGGAATCTGAATTGCATACTTAGTGGTCTAGTAGGCAGAAAAACCTAATAATTAGCTTATTAAAAAAATACTTGTTTCTCAGGTACCTCCCTCATCATTGAAAAGCTGCCTCATCACTCCTTATTCATTACCTGGAAATCTCTTCATCGATACAATTTTTATCATGTCAAACAAGGATAAAAATTTGACAATCAACTATATCTTGGTTGACAGAGCTCAGTGAGTGTGTCAAACAAGATACAGTTGGTTAAATTTTCAACTGCATTATTGGAAGTTTTCACTGCTGAAAAAAATTGTTTTCCCCACCTAATAGTTTAACCCTTTACCCAATGCAGACGATATCAAAATTTATTATTTTAAATATCATTTTTTTTAATTTTTCAAAAAATTTAAAAAAAACCATATCATGTGACCCCTCAATGGAACGAGCTCAATGAGCTTGTTCCAATGAGGGGTCACATGATATGGTTTTGTTGAAATATTTTGAAAAATTAAATTTTTTCAACTGCTCAATTTGCATATTATGCAGTGGATGTGGGCGATTCGTTAGGTAAAGGGTTAAGGAGTTAAATTTCTAATTTCAAATATTTTGGGGACTGTTTTGTGGATTAACAATAAAAATAAAAAAAAACCTCTCCACATCATTATAAAACTGAGAGAAGATTGCCTGTGAAATAAGAACTTTTTTTAGTAGGCTTTATCAAGGATGGATATGTTTGTTATACTGGCAGCACTAGATTGGACATCAGATCTCGGACTGCTGGAAATATAGCACATTCATTTGTACTAGGATATTCATTAAACCGTCGTAGCATTGCAGCTACTGCTGCCTGAGAGGGCGACTGTTGAGTTACTGGTGGCTGATTCTTCTCCATAACGGAAACGGTGTTGGTTTGTGATTCATAAAGTAGTGCTATAAATACTGTCTGTGGCTCTGAAGGACTGATTCCTTGTTTAGTATTTGTCAACTGCAACTACAAAATAGAAATGTACAACATTTAAATTTTTCTGATTCAGTTGATGCTAGAGATCGGCAATATACTGAAAAACTGAACAAATACCGATATCATGGGGATACCAAATGAAAGTGTCAATGACACTGTAGCTCAACTTGTGTATTGTGTTTGATGAAAAGGATAATGTACAATGTTTATGAAAGGATTATGAAATAAGACAAGAATTGTGATAATTGGGAATATGTTCATTTCTATTCCTTGTATGCTATGTTTTTGATAAAAATAATATGAGGTGTACTAAAGAGCTGAGGGTGGGTTAATATGACCTCACAGTTAATGTATGTGGCCCTCACAGTTAACGTATATCAACGAAAGTTACCAAGTCACAGTGAAATTATTCCAAAATGAGTCAACCTGTCAAGTTACAATGAAATCCCTTCATAAATATGGCCTGTAGACTGTGCTAAAGGTTTTCAGACTTTGGGCCCCTGTAGCCGTCAGTTTCCCAATTGTGTCCAAAGGGGACGTTCTCATCTAGACATTATATGAAGTCAACCTACCAAGTTACAATGAAATCCCATCATAAATGTGACCTGTAGACTGTGCTAAAGGTTTCTGGGCTTTGGGCTCGGGCAGCCATCATGGTTGAATGATCGCAACCAAAAGGGGACATTCTCATCTGGACATCATCTGAAGTGATCCTACGAAGTTACAAGGAAATCCCTTCATAAATATGACCTGTAGAATGTGCTCAAAGTTTTCGGGCTTCGGGCCCCTGAAGCCATCACAGTTGACCAATCACGACCAAAAGGGGATGTCATCATCTAGGCATTATATGAAGTCAAACTAACAGGTTACAATGAAATCCTTCCAAAAATATGACCTATAGACTATGCTAAAGGTTTTGGGGTTTTGGGCTCGGGCAGCCATCAAGGCTGAATGATCGCGACCAAAAGGGGATGTTCTCATCTAGACATTATTTGGAGTCATCCTACCAAGTTACAATGAAATCCCTTCATAAATATGACCTGTAGACTGTGCTAAAGGTTTTCGGGCTTCGGGCCCCTGCAGCCATCACAGTTGCCCAATCACGTCCAAAAGTGGACTTTCTCATCTAGACATTATATGAAGTCAACCCACCAAGTTACAATGAAATTCCTAAATAAATATGACCTGTAGACTGTGCTAAAGGTTTTTGGGTTTTGGGCTCGGGCAGTTGTCACGGTTGGCAGATCACGCCCAAATGGGGATATTCTCATCCAGACATCATAAGGAGTCATCCTACCAAGTCACAATGAAATCCCTCCATATTAAACATGACCTGCAGACTGTGCTAAAAGTTTTTGGGTTTTAAGCTTGGGCAGCCATCACAGTTGACAGATCATGACCAAAAGGGGACGTTCTCATCTAGGCATTATACAGAGGCATTCTACCAAGTTACAATGAAATCCCTTCATAAATACAACCTGTAGACTGTGCTAATGGTTTTCAGGTTTTGGGCTCGGGCAGCCATACTGGTTGACCGATCATGACCAAAAGGGGGCGTTCTCATCTAGACACGACCCCAAACCTGCATATGAAATTACGTGATGATCAGACAAGAACTGCTGGGTGTAGCCCGTGCTAAAGGAAAATGTGAACAGACTCACAGACTTCCGCACGCGTGATGGCAATAGCTTATCTTAACTTTGGCAAGTTAAGCTGAATGAAAGTGTCAATGACAATGTAGCTTAACTTGTGTTGAGTGTTTGATGAAAAGGATAATGTTCAATGTTTATGAAAGGATTATGAAATAAGACAAGAATTGTGATAATTGGGAATATGTTCATTTCTGTTCCCTGTATGCTATGTTTTTGATAAAAATAATATGAGGTGTACACTGTACTAAAGAGCTGAGGTGTGGGTTAATATGACCTCACAGTTAATGTATGTGGCCCTCACAGTTAACGTATATCAACGAAAGTTACCAAGTTACAGTGAAATTATTCCAAAATGAGTCATTCTATCAAGTTACATTGAAATTCCTTCATAAATATGGCCTGTAGACTGTGCTAAAGGTTTTCAGGCTTCGGGCCCCTGTAGCCGTCAGTTTCCCAATTGCGTCCAAAGGGGACGTTCTCATCTAGACATTATATGAAGTCAACCTACCAAGTTACAATGAAATCTCTTCATAAATACGACCTGTAGACTGTGCTAAAGGTTTTTGGGCTTTGAGCTTGGGCAGCCATCGTGGTTGAATTATCGCAACCAAAAGGGGACATTCTCATCTGGGCACCATCTGGAGTGATCCTACGAAGTTACAAGGAAATCCCTTCATAAATATGACCTGTAGACTGTGCTCAAGGTTTTCGGGCTTCGGACCTCTGAAGCCGTCACAGTTGACCAATCACGACCAAAAGGGGATGTCCTCGTCTATCTAGACATTATATGGAGTCAAATTAGCAGGTTACAATGAAATCCTTCCATAAATATGACCTATAGACTATGCTAAAGGTTTTGGGGGTTTTGGGCTTGGGCAGCCTTCAAGGCTGAATGATCGCGACCAAACGGGGACGTTCTCATCTAGACATTATTTGGAGTCATCCTGTCAAGTTAGAATGAAATCCCTTCATAAATATGGCCTGTAGACTGTGCTAAAGGTTTTCAGGCTTTGGGCCCCTGTAGCCATCAGTTTCCCAAATGCGTCCAAAGGGGATTTTCTCATCTAGACATTATATGAAGTCAACCTACCAAGTTACAATGAAATCCCATCATAAATATGATCTGTAGACTGTGCTAAAAGTTTTTGGGCTTTGGGCTCAGGCAGCCATCATGGTTGAATGATCGCCACCAAAAGGGGACATTCTCATCTGGGCATCATCTGGAGTTATCCTACGTAGTTACAATGAAATCCCTTCATAAATATGACCTGTAGACTGTGCTCAAGATTTTCGGGCTTCAGGCACCTGTAGCCATCACAGTTGACCAATCACGACCAAAAGGGGATGTCATCATCTAGGCATTATATGGAGTCAACCTAACAAGTTACAATGAAATCCTTCCATAAATAGGACCTACAGACTACGCTAAAGGTCTTTGGGATTGGGCAGCCATAAAGGCTGAATGATCGCGACCAAAAGGGAATGTTCTCGTCTAGACATTATTTGGAGTCATCCTACCAAGCTACAATGAAATCCCTTCATAATTATGACCTGTAGACTGGTCTAAAGGTTTTTGGGCTTTGGGCCCCTGTAGACGTCACAGTTGCCCAATTGTGTCCAAAAGGGGACGTTCTCATCTAGACATTATATGAAGTCAACCTACCAAGTTACAATGAATGGCTCGGGCAGCCATCATGGTTGAATGATCGCAACCAAAGGGGACAATCTCATCTGGGCATCATCTGGAGTGATCATACGAAGTTACAATGAAATCCCTTCATAAATATGACCTGTAGACTGTGCTCAAGGTTTTCCGGCTTCGGGCACCTGTAGCCATCACAGTTGACCAATCATGACCAAAAAGGGGATGTCATCATCTAGGCATTATATGGAGTCAACCTAACAGGTTACAATGAAATCCTTCCATAAATATGACCTTTTGCCTATGCTGAAAGTTTTTGGGCTCGAACACCCATCAAGGCTGAATGATTGCAATCAAAATGGGACGTTCTCATCTAGACATTATTTGGAGTCATCCTACCAAATTACAATGAAATCCCTTCATAAATATGACCGATAGACTGTGCTAAAGGTTTTCGGGCTTCGGGCCCCTGTAGCTGTCACAGTTGCCCAATCATGTCAAAAAGGGGATTTTCTCATCTAGGCATTATATGAAGTCAACCCACCAAGTTACAATGAAATACCTCAATAAATATGACCTGTAGACTGTGCTAAAGGTTTTCGGGTTTTGGACTTGGGCAGTCGTCACGGTTGGCAGATCACGCCCAAATGGGGGAATTCCCATCTAGACATCATAAGGAGTCATCCTACCAAGTTACAATGAAATCCCTCCATATTAAACATGACCTGCAGACTGTGCTAAAAGTTTTTGGGTTTCGGGCTTGGGCAGCCATTATGGCTGACAGATGATGCCCAGAAGGGGACGTTCTCATCTAGGCATTATACAGAGGCATCCTACAAAGTTACAATGAAATCCCTTCAGAAATACGACCTGCACACTGTGCTAATGGTTTTCGGGTTTGGGGCTTGGGCAGCCATACCGGTTGACCGATCATGACCAAAAGGGCACGTTCTCATCTAGACATGACCCCAAACCTGCATATGAAATTTCGTGACGATCAGACAAGAACTGCGGGGTGTAGCCCGTACTAAAGGAAAATGTGAACAGACTCACAGACTCATAGACTTCCGCATACGTGATGGCAATAGCTTATCTTGACTTTGTCAAGTTAAGCTAAAAATAAACTGATCCAATCGTTGAATACCGAAACCCCATCTGAATTTTCACATTTTCCTACATTTGCTATTTATAAGTCCATGTTGAGGTTTGATAACAGTTGAAAGGTTCATTTTCATGAACAAAGTAACTGCATTTCTTTTCAGTTTTGTTAACCATCAATGGACTGGGCAACTGTCCTGAATTCCCACTAGACTACAACCTGTACATGTCCAATTGCTTAGCAGTGATTTCTAGTCAAGTCTTGGCTGCCTGTTAAGGCAGCCAAGACCTGACTAGAAATCACTGCCCAGGTGTTTTGTCTTTTGTCAGCAGGGCCTCATACAGATGGCATGGCCAGTGCACATGCTCTGAGAGCGCAAAAGCACGAAATAGGTCTTTAAACATGGAGGTGCATTTAGAACAAGTCACAAAATTATTGTAGATATGATTTGAGGTTACAAAATAATGCCACTGTTGAGCTCACTGGCAGTGTCATTTATAGCATTGTGGTAGAATGATACAACAACTTATTCTGTTTTTCCAGATGTGAATTCCTCTTTGGTACTATCAGCAAATCTCAGTTTAGTCAGATACCGAATTGATACTGAGGTATACCCCAAAAAACTACTGAAACCGATACAGAACTCAAAATTCCAATACCACTCATCTCTAGTTGATGCAATATTTCCCTTTTCCTTTCCAAAGCTAATGCAATAAATAGAACTATGTTAGGTAGAGGAAAAATAAGCCCTTAATTTCTGACAGTGCCGCATGATTGGCAACATGCACCTCAAACCCTTTTATTCACTTCCGAAAAAAACCCACAAACAAATTGCCTCAATCTGCATGGCACATTTGCAAATTTCAGACTTGATACAGTATTTGTTCAAAGTAATATTCTCCAATACAAGTCATCAGCATTAAAAAAATAAATAAGACTTCATATCTGGAGGGTTAGTGCCTTTATTAACTGGAGGAGTGCAAAATCATTTTTGGTATTCAAAATTTGTTCACATGCAGTTGGCTTGTTACAATTTATGGAAGAGTTTATGGAAGAGTGCCTATGGACACTTTTCCATAAATTGTAACAAGGCAAATCCATACAGACTAAATAATCTCACTTCAAAGATAATGTGAAGCACATCCACAGAATATGAAGACTTTTAATTGTGGTACCTGCACTTCGAAAACAGAGCCCAAATATGAGCTTCCAGAACTCAACCAGTTAATAGCTGGTAAGAATAATTTTTGTTTTGACCTTCACCTATCAAGCAGGCTTTGTGAAACTGACCCAATTTTCACTGGACATTCGGTCTTGTAAATATGGAAATATTACCAGACATGATTTACCGGTCTGAAAACAGTCTGACGCAGCACTTGTAATCCACTTAAACATGGTGAATTTTTAGTTTTTTGGTTCAGCACTGTTTCCACACAATGTTTGTGTAGAAATGCAAACTTTGCACTCTAAAAACCCAAAATGCTCAATAAGGTCTAAGAAAGTTAAAAATCTGTTTCTCAAGCCCTTCTGCATGGTTCTTTTGGCAGCCGCATGCTCTCTTTTTATAACCAATGCAAACTTAAAAAAATCAAAATGAAATTGTTTATGTCTGATATTTTACCAGAGTTAATAAAATTGATAAATTTGTCCATGGAGAACAACAAGGCTTTGCACAGCATTCACATTGCAAAGCTTTCTTGCACTCAAGGGACAAAATACACCACAACCCATGCTATTCTGAAGATTATGAGGTCTAAAACATAAAACAAATCAAGAACATGAACTTTTGATAGCAAAAAATAATTACAAAAATAAAAAATTAAAATAAAAAACCGCTTGCCCACATGCAATTTTACCACAAATTGCCAGAGAAACACAAGAACTACTTTGTGGGACCTAAATGCAAGTTTTTTTGAAGACACAATGTTTAATTTTTCATTAGGATACATTTAGAAGTCTGACATCCAGTCCTGCTTTCTTTTAATATTGTTTAATCAGTTGACAAATTATCAGATTTGTCAGCCAGTCGGGTGAATTTTGCGAGACCTGCTATCAAGCATTGTTCACAACAAACTTATGTTTGTTTTGTTCCAATTTCAAAACCACATGTCCTCCAATGATGACTCTGAACACTTGGATCTGAAGTTTACCTGTTTACTTCCATCGTCAATCCTTTCATTTCTGGGTAGGTAATGGAAAACAATATGTGTTACCAAATTATTACAAATGGAAAAGGAAATGAACACTGATTTACCCATTTCTCTGAATGTATGCAGGGACTCTCAGGCAGATATTACTGTGATAGTATGAGTGATATGGCAGGAAAGCAATTCACTTTTTTGTGTGTTTTTGATTCCAGATAAAGTAAAACCTGACTGATGAAGAATTTTATGGTTATTTAAAATTTAGCAAAATCATCACACAAAATCCTACTGAAATAAGAGAAAACAAAAATAACAGGAGGCGCCAAAGTTGTTTAAAGAAGGATTTAAACTCACACTTAGCATCTATGTCTAGTTAACTCTACAAAGAAATGAAGTCATGTAATTATTTATAACTCTGTTGACTATGTCAAATAATATTTCTAGTATTTGCATGCTACCCCTGAGATAATGCTCAGATTTTCAATATTTCCAGTAACGTTACAAAAGTGCCATTTCTCCAAGACAAAGAATTCTGAATGTTAATTTTTCAGCATTTTCCAGGGAAGGCAGTGACCCTGCATTCAAACGCCCATGTGTCAATGTTGTATTTTTAACAAGGATGGAGGAGGGGGTGGGAGGGTGGGGGGGCAATTGGGTGAATTGTTTTATTTTTGTTTTTAAATTAGTTTTGAAGGATTTTGAGTGATTAAACAGGATTAAATGGGGAAAAAATGGCTGAAAGTTAAAAAATTTATAGTAATTTATATATTTTTTATACTTACCAATGACCCAGACTTAGCTGGTGCTAACTCTTAAAAATATAGGGCCAAACACAAATTTTGCCCCCCAATCCCCAAAATTTGCATCTAAAACCAAAGAAAACATGTCCTGAATGGCCCTCCACACTTCACCTCTACTGCGTATGCGCAGTGTCAAGGACGTCCCGAAATTGGCGCCATTAATCATTCTTGTAACCAGTGCCTGGTAAGCGCTATGTACTCAGCGGGGAGGTATGAGTTCCCAACTCCTAGGAGGGTCATCCCCGTCTGGGTCATTGGTAAGTATAAAAAATATATAAATTACTATAAATTTTTTAACATTTTTATACTGTACCAATGACCCAGACTTAGCTGAATAGTAAAAAGGCTGGAGGGCCTAGGACATAGAGCAAGTTGAAATACGCTCAATAATAAAAATAGAGTCATCCCCTCTAGGGGAAAAGGAGTATTAGGCCTTACATGTATCTTTCTTTTTTATGATAAATTAGAAAGACACAACACCTTCCAATATTGAGCATCATAACATCCATGTACTCTATTAATATCCAGTATAATCCTTATACTAATAATTTTTAAAGTAAGCCAATAAATAAAGTCTAGAGAATAGAGACTCTTTATACTCCTTAAAAGTGTCAGAGGATTGTATAATAACGCCCGTTTGACACTTGATATATTCAAAAGCTATACTTTAAAAACTATGACCTGAATGAATTTTTAAAACATAAACTTCTCACTAAAAAGCCATCCCAGTAACAGCTCAGAATAACTAACTCCGGAGGAGGTATCCCCTTGTTTTCATAATAAAACAGGTGACCCAAGGGAACACCCTCCCCCCCCCCCCCCCCCCCCCCCCCCTTTTCCTTGCCCTGGGTCAAATAGCCCAGAGCGAAGAGGGCAGCAGGACGGAGTCACTGCCGGAACAGAAAGCCTACCTAGCTATAGTAGCAACTGTTAAGTGAATGACATTCTGAGCAGTAGATAATAGACCTAACAATGGAGGCCTCCACAAATGGACTCAATATTTCTGAGATAAAAATTCATGAATGTGGATGGCTGAGCGCAATGAGCAGCCTTCAAAAATCTATAATAGCAACACTATTAGTGTAAGCCCAAGATGTAGAAAGAGCTCTTACTTCATGAGCCGAAATCTCAAGCACAAACTGCTGAGTCAATGATATACCATAAGCAGTACCGATAGTTAATTGAATCCATTAGCAATAGAATGGAGCGTAATGTCCTTCTATTAGGCATCAAAGACAGAGCAAGCTTACGTCCGTACTAATAAACTGATATCTGTTTATAAAAACGTAAACTCTAACCGGACAGAGTAAAGGCCTATGCCCGTACGAAGACGGAAGGACCTTAATAACAATAGGTTCCGGATATTATTAGGAGCCTGACTCTTAACCAAAAATCCAACCTAAGTAGTAAAGGAAGTAGTGTTTCTGTCACTACAAAAGTGAGAATCATCCACCGATAGTGCATGAAGCTCACTGACTCCTCAGTAAAAGAGAAGACTAACAGAATTACTGTCTTAAAAGGTCAGAATTTGAAAACTACTGTTTCCAGAGGCTCAAATGATTACTTAGCTAAATAAGAACCGAAGCTAAATTCCGTATAGGAATTTAATCTAATGATTCTAGGTCTATTTATCGAAAAGTTTCTAACTGACTTAGATAAAGAGACATAAGACTCAATTGTAAACTATCATAGAGTGCATAGGTATGAGATAACATAGACCTATAACCTTAATAGTAACAGGCTGCAGTAGATTTTGTCAAACAAGTATACTAGAAAGTTGCAATGTCTAGTATGGAGGGATCAAAAATATCAACATAATGATCCCTACACCAACGACGGAAGAGCCTCCACTTTAGCCGCATAGTATAGCGAAGAAGAGGTTCTCCTACAGTAAGAAATCGCGTCCAACGCTCGTCCTGTACAACGCTTGCCATGCAAGAAGAACCACACAACGGAATATGTGAAGGTTGAGACCTTGCGGGTTGTGATGAAGTTGACACGATTTCCCCAGCGAAAGAAGATCCTCTCATGGAGGAAGTTTTCGCGGTAAGTCCCACAGTAGACACCTGAGTAAATTTACCCACGGTCTCTGTGAAGACAGAGATGCTATCAACAGAAATGTATTATGGATGTTTATCTTAGCAATACTTGCTGAATCAACAGCGCTAGAGGATACGCATATCCTATCATTCCGTCCTATTAGATCAACAGAGCGTTAACAACATAAGCTCAGGGATCCGGACATGCAAACACATACGTCTGCAAATGAATAGTGAGTTGTGTCGCAAATAAATTATCATTGGGCGTTCCCATTGATAGCAAATCTGATTGAATACTTGTTTGTTGAGAGTCCATTCTGACGGCAACAAGCGACCCTTACGTGAAAGGAAGTCTGCTAATACAATCAGACGACCCGGAATATGACGGACCGAAGCAGAACTTGGTGTACTATAACAAACAGAAGGATTCTTTCCGTTAAATTGAATAACGGAATCGAATGAGTGCCTCCCTGGTTCCGGAGATACGCAACTACTGTCGTATAATCGGACAGGATTTGGACATGCGTTTCTGAATAATGTTCATCCAATGACATAGTGCAAGCCTAAAGAACATTATTCCCTGGAAGATAAGTGCTTGCCTAGAAACTGCGGAACCCAAAGACCCTGGCACTTCGAATCCATTGGGATCAATATTGTACCCCAACCTGTTTGACTGGCATCCGTCATAATCATAAAACTCGGATCCGGCAACTGCAGTGGCACTCTCTGAGTCAACCACTGAATGTTGCCCCAGTCTGATTCTCTTGCTACACTTCATAGACAAGAGAACGTGTATATCGAGCAATTCATAGATTGCTGAAGAGTTGCCGTCGAAGAGAAGCTTCTCCGAGACCGAAGCGACTCTGAGAGAGTTCTTCACCTTACTATCCACGCGCGTGGATGTAGCTAGGGCTGCGTCACGTCAACCAACTCCAGGTTGCCACTGAAGGGCGGAGTTATACGTGGAAAATCTACTGCCCTTGAAAGAAATCACATTGAGGATCATATCCTGGAATTCTTTCTCTTGAAGACGTAATGATAACGCCTCAGTAAGGTGGTCTACGTATGATAAAGCGTCTAAGTTAAGTCTATTAGACATCATTGTCGTTTCCAACATCGTGGTTGGAATTGACATAGACGGCGAAAAAGATAATTCCCAGTCTTCAACCCCGCCGTCTAGACGCATATGAACTCTCGGTATGCCCTGTTCTGCCAAAATAAATTATTTCCTAGAATTGATAAAAGGCAGAAGAGCATTGCAGACAAGAAACTAGACTATCATGCTTGATAGCAAGCTTATATATAGCGTCTTAAATAATTCGAATGTTCTAATGACATTATTGGACTGTGTCGGTAAGTCAGGGACAATGTCCCTGAACCGATCCAAAACTCCGTGTCCAAAGACGCTATTAGTCTCTTATCGAGCATCGCAGCAATGTAGTCCGACGGAACAACCTGTGGAAGATAATGCCGGAGGAATGTATGGCAGCTTCCGTTGTTCCGAAAGGGAAAGCTCGAAATCGTCCGAATCCCTTTCGCCATTCTGTCGGACCCTATCAAGTGTTCGGTCGTCCGAACCTGATGCAACAGCGGAGCGCACCGACCCAGCGCCGTCGGATAATTCCTGATGCGACCGAGAATCTGTCGATTGCTGGGATGCTGCGATAAACTGTGCTAACTTGGATAGCACGTCCGTCACTGAGGCCTGTGGAGAAGCGGTCTTACTATGCATTGCCGCTGGAAGCTCCGTGTTCGTTACCCCGTGCATACTTCTATTATGCGAACAAACGGAGTGTATAGGCCTCGTGTCCCTTGGCTACCGGATGGCGTGACCTGTTCGCCGGGGAATCACTGAATGACGAAGCTGGCCGGATACTTGAGGTCACGTAGCCAATGTGCGGTCGTGTGCGCTGCTGTGAGGATGAGGAAGCATTATCGACAGTCTCTCGGACTGTCAATATAACGGAGCGTCCCAAGCGGCGGACATATGCTCCGAATGCGAAATATCTATACCACAACATCCGGTCCCATATGTTGTTGTACGAGAGAGGGACCTCTCTCGCTCGCAGCCCGGACGGACCTGGACGAGCTAGGAACCGGACTAACAGGCTTCCTCCGATCTGTCCTCTAATCCGTCGTCACTGGGTGTGTACTAAAGTTTATATAGTGCTCGCATCACCCAAATCTCCTTCCTAGACCGCAACGGACGAACCCGGCTGCCGAACCATTCGATGAATGGACGCTACACCGGGTGAGCTTGCGAATGTCAACTCCGTCGATCCTACAAGGGACCTCTTAGGCGATTGACATATTCCATGAGCACTTATTGCCGCTAGCTCTTCATTAACTATGACGACAGAGGCACACTTTTGAAAAACATCTCCGTAACTTTGCGAACAAGAAACCAGACACGCTTGTTAATAGCAAGCAAATAATAATATATATAGCGTCGTTCAATAATTCGAAAGTTGTGTGACATTATTGGACTATGTCGGAACTGAGGGACGATGTCCCTGAACCGAACCAAAAATTTCTGTGTCCACTGATGCTATCAGTTTCTTATCCGGCATCGCAGCATTCTGGTCCGACGAAAGAACCTCTAGAAGATAAAGTCAGATGACATAAACAACAGCTTATGTTGTTCCGAAAGGGAAAGCTCGAAATCCTCCGAATCCCTATAGGCCTCCCGTCGGACCGGATGAAATTTTCGGACGTCCGTACCTGCTTCCGCGGATCGTCCCGACCCAGCGTCGTCGGATAATACATGATGCGACAGATTCTGTCATTGCTGGGATGCTGCGATAAGCTGTGCTATTTGGGATAGCACGCCCGTCACCGAGGCCTGTGCAGTAGCGGTCTTACGATGCATTGCCGCCGGAAGCTCCGTGTACGTTGACTCCCGCACACTTTCTTATGCGAACGTCCGGAGTCTGCAGGCCTCGTGTCCCTGGCTACCGGATGGTGTGACCTGGTCGCCGATGATTCTCTGCTTGGCGAAGCTGACTGGATATCCGAGGTCACGTAGCCAAGAGCGGTCGTGTGCGCTACCATGAGAATGAGGAAGCCTTATTGACAGTCTCTCCGGACTGACTATATATCGGAGCGTCCCGAGCGGCGGACGTATGCTCCGAATGCGAAACATTTTGTACCACAACATCTGGGGCCAGATGTTGCTGTATGAGAGAGGGGCCTCTCTTGCTCGCAGTCCGGATGGACCTGGACGAGCTAAGAACCGGACTAAAAGGCTTCCTCCGTTCTGCCTCTAATCCGCCGTCACTGGGTGTGCATTTGGTTGATTTATAGTGCTCGCATCACATCAAAACTCCTTCTAGACTGCAACGGACGAACCCGGCTGCCGAACAATTCGATGAATGGACGCTACACCAGGCGAGCTAGCGGACGTCAAAGGCCGTCGAACCTACTAGGGTCCTCTTAGGCAATTGACGTATTTACATGAGCACTTTTCCGCTAGCTCTTCATTAATTGTGACGACGGAGGCACACTTTTGGAAGACATCACGGATACATCACCCTATTCTTGATCGTCTGAAATACAGATTGATAAAGTAGAGTGACCCTGCGGGGAAAGGACCGGAATGGCCAATTCCCCACTAACTAGGCTCCTGCGACTTTGATTTTTTTCTCGACTCGAATGTCGACTCGAATATTCGACGATCATGTTTGACTCGACCGAATATCGACTTCGAATCTGGTTGTCTATCGTGCACATAACAAACTCAATAAATATTGCTGTTTTTCGGGCATCCCCTCATAATAAGTCATTTATTTTTTGATGGGAGGGTCGGAGATGTCCCTATCACGGACTACGGTGGAGAATCATGCGTAGAAATATGAGCGATAACATAGTTTTCCCAGGAGATCAGCGGCGCTGATCTCCTGGGAAAACTATGTTATCACTCATATTTCATTCAGCGCGTAAACCAGGTAAAGCCGAAGTTTTATAGAAAGGATCGCAGTTTCAAATCAAGACCACGGCACCAAGCCTGCATTGAAAGTTCAGCAAATAAACCGTACTCAAAAATATATATTGCTAATTATTTATTCTTGTTGTTATTCTCGTATAATTCTACAGAATAAGCAAATGTTTCTTAGTGGGAAATGTGGGGGGTGGGGGGGGTGGGGGGGGGGGGTGGTAGGAGTTTACGGCCGTTACAATTTGAAAGTTTTGAAACGGCCGCAAACTCCTCAAACCCCCCGACATTGCCCACTAAGAAACATTTGCTTATTCTGTAGAATAACAACAATAATTAGCAATATA
Source organism: Pictodentalium vernedei (assembly GCA_031216915.1). NCBI lineage: Eukaryota > Metazoa > Mollusca > Scaphopoda > Dentaliida > Dentaliidae > Pictodentalium > Pictodentalium vernedei. Next base: position 627,795,968 of record CM062296.1, on the reverse strand, counting down.
TATTTTTGAGTACGGTTTGTTTGTCCGTTCGAGAATCTGATGCCAAAGCCGACGACGGGAGCAATCCGGAGCATGGCTAAAAAGGATAAAGAGTTACTTCCCCGGATACATGGTCACAAACGTATAGAGTTACTCCCCCGGTTACGCCTGTTCAATAAATCATTTGTCTGTACAGATGAGTAGAGCGGGTTCGAATTCCCGAAAGTATGGGGTTGAGATATAACAATTGACAACACTAACAACTCAGGTGACATATTATTTAGAGAAACGTTCATCTATAAATCAAATTATAAGCCATACAAACAGAACAAATGACAGAATCATGAACTAAACGACGCACTGAACTTGACTGAACGGGTGTGTTCCAACTTCTTCGTTTACTTTACCAAACGTTGCAAGTTGCTTGCAACTTGCAATGTTTGGTTAAGTTAACGTAGAAGTTGGAACTTGGAACACAACTTGGTACGAATACAACTCCTAATCAAAACTCTAACTGGCTGTCAATTAAGTCGCTGTTTTTTCTCGCCCAGATCAAAGTAGATGCATTGTGGTGGGACAGTCTTTGTCTTTGATCGGTGATTATACCCGAACCAACAGAGTTTACCCGCTCAGAAGAACAGTTGGTCGCCTGAATCGACAACATGTTTCGTGCTGATGTCGATAACAGTTTAAAGTTGGATGCATGGGTCTTCCAAAAGAGTAACGGGGATTCCTTCCTGGTTACATTCGATAATGCCAAGTATGAATCGAATTCTTTCTGTAGACGATCATCCTGACTTAAAGCGACCTCGCGTTCGCTAGTAGATTCCGGAATCTCCTCGAATATGGCATCAATTAGGCTTTTATTCTCAGTTGGTGCTGCAACAGATAGGAGAGTTCCATAAGTCACAGTGGGCAACTCGGACTGCTCAGCATCAGCCTCTGTGGCACCGGCAGTTGCAATATGATCTCTTATATATTGTTTTACGGTACTTAATTCAGAATCCGGAACCAAACTCTTAACACAGGGATCCAGAAAAGTGGCAACGATCAAGTAGTTGTCGTACAGGTTGAAACGTTCATTTAGCTGTAATAGCAGGTCGTCCCGGAAGCCTTTAGCACTGCGAGCCGTCTAGTTTGATAACTGTCGCTTGAGTGTTTGAATGCATGGTAGTATCATTGAGATACTCACAGTAGTGTCGGCGCTGAGTAAGGTTGTTGCTTCCTATAGAGGTCTCAAAAGTGGCAGAACTGATTCTCTTGTTTCAGTTAATTGTGTCGAGAGTGGGGAGGGGGGACTACTAGCACATTTCTTGTTCTGTGGACATTCAACCAGAGCGAGGGCTATAGCTTTTGCATTACGTTCTGTCCATTCCAACAATGCACAGGTGCTATTAAAACGTGTGGCAAGGTCGAGGGGAGGATCTGTTTCAGTTAGATTTGCAGCAAGTTGTTGTTTGTGTAATGTGTGTAGCCCGACAGTTGAGGAATTGAAAAAGTTCGCGATTCTGTGGAATTGAAAAAGTTCGCGATTCTGTGGATAGTATCAATCAACTTCTTCACCATTGGGTGCGATTTCAGTGTGGAATTTATGCACAATTGCAGCTTGTGTGCCGCGCAACCATGCCACTTTACTTCCAGAATGCGTGCTGTCACGGGCATGACATTGGTGGTATCTGTTGACGCATACATGATTTTTGCCAGTGGTATTTCAAACTTCTCGAGCTGTTCCTTTACGATAGTAGCAGTTGCACTTGCTGTGTGGTCAGCATCCAAATCTTCAAGGTTGGTAACTGCAAGGCACCTCGATATCAAGTTCCAATGGTCATCAATGAAATGTATAGTGGTTACTAGAAAATTATCGTTGTTATCGGCTTTCCAGTGGTCAAACGTCAGTGACACCTTGTTGTTACGAGCTTCGTTCTTCAAACGATCGATGAGGGATTCTTCCATTGAAATTCTGAGATCATCAAGCTTCCTAGAAATTGTTGTGGGATGCGGCGGTATGTATGTACCATTGGTTAGAGTGGAGCATAAATTCTGGAAGCCTTTCCCGTGAACCGACTCAAATGGCCTACCATCCGTGACAACGAAATTAAGGACAGCATTGTCATACTTTTTCTTCAACGAGCTGTCTAACTTACGCCGTGTAAAGTCCACTAAACTCGTCTGCTTCTTCGCCGGCTCTGGTGGTTGAAGATGGACTGACGAACCACGCTTCTGCCCTTTCTACTGCTTGTCTTTGGAATCCCGCTCCTTAGCTTCGTCGTGAAGGGCTGGGTGTTTTTTAGCGAGATGACCCCACAGGTGTGATGTTGTCCCTGTGGCTTGCATTTTGTAAGTCGTCCCACATGTTTCACATATGTACGTTTTACTTAACTTATCTAGTTTAAAAAAGGTATGAATGACAGACATATTTCGGAGAATAAAAACACGAGTATGTTTATTTCGTTAGATGAAATTTGCGTTTCCAGAAATTTTCAATGCCGCCACGATTGTAAAAATACAGCTTCTCCAAATCGCGAATTCGGTGACGAAACACAGAACACGACAATACCAGCCGGTTTGACTTCGCGCAATAAGCATGTGGTCCGAACACTGGAATGTGACGTAGTGAATATCTGCAGATTTTTGTCATGCATAATTACCGACCGAGCTTAGTTTTTCTGAGGGCACATTATTACGAGAATGCTTATGTGAACTCGAAATTACGTGACTGAGTAATTAAATTCATAAGTATTTTTCTTCCCGATAGCGAAATTTGGGCACCAATGGATGCGATCTGCGGCGATCAGGTCGCGATGCACTGATGGCTATGACAATATACATGTAGCACGATCACAGAAATCGCGAATTCAGAGTTTGCTCTTTTTAATTGACGATTGGCACCGCGTCGGCTATCCTTTAATCATAGTGCCTCACGGTAAATGAAATATGCGAAGAATTGAAAATATCAGATTCGAAATTGTTATATTCGAAGTTAGAAAATCGACTCGATTTCGACTCGACTTTGCATGTCGACTCGACTCCGACTCAAATATTCGCAGGAGCCTACCACTAACATAACATGACATGCGCTTCCCATGTTGTCATCGAAATTAACACATACAGAACAGGAGTTAGTGCGAGTACACTGACTACATATACAATGATTATGAAAGTCAGAGGAAGATTTCCTCTTATAACAATTGAACAATATCCTTTCATTGTGAAAAGAAAACAAAGTCCTAGTACTCGCACCAACCCCTGACAAACAAAATACATAATAATATGATCCATCAATATAGAAAAAATAATTGCAATCAAAAAACTTTGAAAAAATATTTTTTCAGAACAGCCCAAGTTTCTGAAAAGTAACGTTGAGCCCCAATGGATCCCAAGCCTGAGTGTGGACAAAAATTCTAAAAATATTTTAAACAATTTATGCAACACTTACGAACAATAATAATGTATCTAGTTATGATTAAATTAACATCCAGATATTATTTTCAAGAAATCCCCCCTCACACAGAGGGCTGTTGTAAATGAAAACAATAAGTGTAAAAACACTAGAACAAGACTCCAGGCACCCTGGCCCGAAATCAGTTACCAATAATACACTATCTGATGCAAAACAGAGACTTCCAGGGAAGAAACTGCAGAACATCAGATGGTAGATGCAGAACACTATGCCTAACCACCCACTGGTGAAGACGTAAACATGGGGAAAAGAACAGAATTCATTCTGTTATCCAGCTAAAACTCCCAAGAAATTTTAGTAATAAAATTACAGAAAAATATGCCAAAAGCATGGGAGAATAGCAAGAGGGGACTTAAAGGAAAGGGAGAGAGGAAAACACTGAACAAGCAGTGTAATTTGATAACAAGAATGACCACAACAGGCTGTTGCATCGAAAATAGGTAACTTAACATAATTTCATTAAAAAAATTTAAGTTACAGCCCTGATAATTTTCTGTCACTCATTTTTCCTCTCCTCCTTCTATATCCTCCTTAGAATCACCATTTCTCTAATATTTATGTGTCTGGCATCATTTAAACTGAGATTTACAAGCACAAAGATCAGTCAGATGTTAACTGATGAAGGGCCAAACAAAGAATGATTAATGGTGCCAATTTCGGGACGTCCTTGACACTGCGCATGCGCAGTAGAGGTGAAGTGTGGAGGGCCATTCAGGACATGTTTTCTTTGGTTTTAGATGCAAATTTTGGGGATTGGGAGGCAAAATTTGTGTTTGGCCCTATATTTTTAAGAGTTAGCACCAGCTAAGTCTGGGTCATTGGTACAGTATAAAAATATTTAAAATCAATCGCAATCCTTCAAAAAGAAAGTGGGAGAGACAAAAAATTCACATAATGGACTCCACACCACCCACAAACCCCATGGGCTCCAATGGATGAATTTAAAAAAAAAAAAAAATTTGCAATGGCAAAATCACCTGAACTCCTTCAAAACTCAGTTTGGAGGTAAAATAAATTTTTCAACAAAAGAACCGAATAATCCCACCAACCCAACCACTGCAAGGGCTTCATGTGGCCTGGTGGGTCCCATTTGACCAAATGTTAATTTTATCAATCCAGATATAGCTGACTAAATTTGACCTCACTCGGTCTTGTAACTCATAGGGAAAATTTATTTAAACAAATGAATAGTAATTTCTTTATTGGGTTCTGTGTTAAATTTGAAATGCCTCTGATGCCCCCAAAATAAGGGAAGCAAAATGCCTTGAACAAACTTCAATCTATGAGTCAATGTAATATACATTGGAACCCTGTTAATTGAAATTATTCAATTAACAGGAGTATTCAATTCAATTAACAGAGGTTGTGTCACTTTCCTGTATTCTAGATAATCTTAGCATTTATTCTATTATATCTTGTTTGACAGAGCTCTGTGAGCTCTGTCAAACTAGATATAATAGATTACATAATGCCTGTTTTGGATGTACTGAGGACAAATAGCGCTATAATCAAAGGAAAACTGGGAAGAGGCAGGGTAATTTCTCGACAGGCTGCAAGATTTTTTATTCAATTAACAGGAGTTTACTCTATAGCCTATATTCAATTAACAGGCAGGTCAAATTTGTACTAGAGGTATGGTAAATGGTTTAATGTTGGGGAAATTATATCCAATTAACATGGTTATTCAGTTAAGAGATATCCAATTAAGTGAGCTCCCCTGTATTATCAAATATCAAAAGATGTAGTAATGCACTACTCATTTCATTTAAAATGTATTTTGAAAGCACACTTTCAAAAGTTTCCCAATAAATGAGGGAAAAATTAAAAACTTAATAGTAATTTATATATTTTTCATACTTACCAATGACCCAGACTTAGCTGGTGCTAACTCGTAAATTCTAGGGCCACACTCAAATTTTGCCCCCCCAATCCCCAAAATTTGCATCAAAATCCAAAAATTAGATGTCCTATGTGGTCCTTCATACTTTTGTCCACTGCGCATGCACAGTGTCCAGGAAGTAACGAAATTGGAGCCAAATCCTGGTAAGCGTTATGTAATCAGCCTGCCTGGTAAGCGTTATGTAATCAGTGGGGAGGTATGAGTTCCCAACTCATGGGAGGGCCATCCCCATCTGGGTCATTGGTAAGTATAAAAAATATATAAATTACTATAAATTTTTTAACATTTTTATACTGTACCAATGATCCAGACTTAGCTGAATAGAAAAAAGGCTGGAGGGCCTAGGACATAAAGGAAATCCAATAGGCTCAATTACATGTAAACAGAATTATCCCCTCAAGGAGAAGAGGTTTTACATGTATCTTTCTTGTTTGTACCAAAAAGAAAGACACAATACCATTCCGTAATTGAGCACAATAACATCAATGATCTCTATTAACATCCAGTATAAACCATTATACTAATCTTTTTAAAGGAAAGCCAATAAATAAAGATAGTCCAGAGAATGAGACTCTTTATACTCATTTAAAAGTGTCCGAGGATTGTATATTAGAGCCTGTATGACATGTGACATATACAAATGCTTCACACCAAGCTACACTTTAAAAATATTACATAAATGAGATTAGCTTTACACTTTAAAACTATCCCGGCACCGACTCGGAATTACTGACTCCAGAGGAGGGATTCCCTTGCTTTTCACTATAAAGCAGGTAATATAAGGGAACACCATCGCCCCCCCACCCCCCCTGCTCTGGGTCAAATACGCCAGAATGAACGAAGAGGGCAGCAGGACAGAGTCACTACCAGAACAGAAAGCCTGCATAACTATAGTTGCAACTGTTTAGTGGACGACATTCTGAGCAACAGATAATAGACCTAAACATCAAAGGTCACCAGAAATGGACTCAATATTTCTGAGATAAAAATTTGTGAGCGTGGAAGGCTGAGACCAATATGCAGCCTTCATCAAATCGGTAATAGCAACACTATTAGCATAAGCCCAAGATGTAGACAGTGCTCTTACTTAATGCGCCGAAATCTTAAGCACAGACTGCTGAGTTGAAGATAGATTATCATAAGCAGTACGGATAGTTAATTGAATCCATCTTGCAATAGAATGGACTGTAATGTCCTTTCTATTAGGCAGCAGAGACAGAAAGAAACGCTTCGTCCCTTTCTGATAAACTCAGATCTATGTTTGTAAATACGCATGGCTCTAACTGGACAGAGCAAAGGCCTATGACCGTCTGAAGATGGCAGGGCCTTAATAACAATAGGTTCAGGATACTTATTAGGAGCCTGAATCTTAGCCAAAAATCCAACATTAGTAGTTAAAGTAATAGTATTACCAACACTACGATAGTGAGAATCATCAACTGATAGTGCATGAAGCTCACTAACTCTTCTGGCAGAAGAGAAGGCTAAGAGAAAATCTTATAAGATAAGAATTTGAAGTCCACTGTATAAAGAGGATCAAATGGCGCATCTTTAGCTTCAGAAGAACCCAAGCTAAATTCCACTTAGGAATTAACCTAAGGGTTCTAGGTCTATTTATCGAAAAGTTTTTCACTAACTTAGATAAATAGACATTAGATCCAATCTGTAACCTATCATGATGAGCATAGGTATCCGATAGCATAGACCTATAACCCTTAATGGTTACTGGCTGCAGTTTGATGTCGTCAAACAAGTAGACCAGAAAATTAGCAATGTCTGGAATGGAGGAATCATAAATATCAATAGAATGATCCCTGCACCACCTATAGAAAACTTCCCACTTAGCAGCATAATTTAGTGAAGAGGAGGTCCTCCTACAGTTAGAAATTGCATCCACTGCCCATCCTGTAAAATGCTTGCTGTGCGAGAAGGACTGCACAACGGAAATACATGAAGGTTGAGACCTTGTGGATTGTGATGCTGTGTGCACGATTTCCCCTGCGAAAGAAGGTCCTCCCGTGGAGGAAGCTTCCGTGGAATGTCCCACAACAGACACCTGAGTAGATTTATCCATGGTCTCTGGGGTGACAGAGATGCTACCAACAGAATCTTGCAGTGAGATTACTTGATTTTTAGCAATATCTGCTGAATCAACGGAGCTGGAGGATACGCGTATCCTATCATTCCGTCCCAAGAGATCGAGAAAGCGTCTACTGCAAACGCTCGAGGATCTGGGCATGGCAACACATACATCTGCAACTGATTGTTGAGATGCGTCGCAAATAAGTCTATCATTGGACGATCCCATTGGTAGCAAATCTGATTGAATACTCGTTTGTTGAGAGTCCATTCTGATGGCAACATGCAACCTTTCCGAGAACGGAAGTCTGCTAGAACGTTAAGACGACCCGGTATATGACAGACCGATAGAAGAACTCGATGCTCTAGGACAAACAGAAGGATCCTTTCCGTTAAATTGAATAATGGAATGGAATGAGTGCCTCCCTGGTTCCGAATGTACGCTACTACTGTCGAATTGTCGGACAGAATTTGAACATGCGAATTCTGAAGAATGTTCATTCATTGATGTAGCGCAAGCCATATTGACATCATCTCTTGATGTTTATGTGCTTGTTTAGGAACTGCGGATCCCAAAGACCCTGGCATCTCGAATCCGTTGGGCTCAGAGTAGTGCCCCAACCTGTTTGACTCGCATCCGTCATTATCGTAAAACTCGGATCCAGCAGTTGCAGTGGTACTCCTTGAGTTAACCACTGAATATCTGCCCAAGTCTGAATCTCTTGTTTCACTTGATTCGACAAGACAATGTTCGAATCGAGCGAATGATTCTTCACACTCCAATTCTGAGATAAAATATATGTGGAGTGGACGAGTGCGTAGCCGCTCCATCGGAATAAGATCTGCAGCGGGTCCGCACAAACCTGTCAGTCTCATGAATTCTCTCGCTGTTACTACATCTGAGTGAAGACAAACAAGAGCGTAACAACTGACTAATATCGTTCTGGTTAACGGCAGATGAATGAGATTGTTGTGCGTCTCAAAGCTCATTCCCACGTGGGTGAATGATTTGGACAGCACTAGATCCGACTTCTTTTCGTTTACTATGAAGCCGAGACGTCGGAGAAATTGAAGCAGACTCTGATCATCGTTCTGAAGCGTTAACCTGCTGCCGTAACCCTGAAGAATGTCGTCCAAGTAGGCAGGCGTTAGCACAGACGAATGAGCTCGGAAATGAGTCATTACCGAGATCATTATTCGAGTGAAGGCCCAGGGCGCTAGATTCAGACCAGAGCATCATTGCTCGGAAGTGAAAACAACTCCTGGGACAGCCGAGCGAAGGTACTTTCTAAACGCCGGATGTACCATGACGTAAAAGTACACAACCTTGAGATCTATGCTCGCAGCATAATCGTTCACTCGAGTGCTCGCTCTGACCGATCGGATGGTCTACATATAAAATTTTGGAGCCACGATCAGCTTGTTTATCCAGCTCAGATCTATAACTAGACGAAACGAGCCATCTGATCTTGGAGCCAGGAACAGGTGACTGCAGAAAACTGGAGATTCCTGGTTTTCTACGACGTCTATAGCGTTCTTGTCCAGAAGAGATTGAACTTCTGATAGAAGTGAAACTCTCTTCTGAACGTTTAACGGAAGCTGAGACCAGTGTGGACTTCGAGTTAACAGAGGTTTTTCCTTGAAGGACAGTTTAGACCTTCGGAAATAACCCCTTGCACTCATGGGTCGTCCGTAATTGACAACCATTTGGTTAAGAATCTCGACAGCCTTCCGCCCACTGGAATGCAATAGAGGTTTAGACCATCACCTCCTGGCCCTGCGAGGATTGCAGGAGAAACCACGTCCTCCATGACCCGCACCTCGCCCAGTCGACCTAGGGGCGTCTGACCGGTTATCTCGGCCAGCATTACGACCCCTATGTGAGTCGCTACTTTGACGGTCTCCAGAGTAAGACATAGAGGCTTTCTTAGATCCTCTATAGGAACTTCCTTTGGACGTATTCGCCCCCCGAAGTATCTGCCTTACTCCTCACTGCTGAGTCCGACTTTTTCAAAGCGGAATTAAAAGCAGAGAATCCGAAGCTTTCTTAGTAATCTGATTATAGATTGTAGAAAGCTTAACATCGAAGAGAAGCTCTCCTGAGACCGGAGCGACTGGAAGAGAGTTTTTTCACCTTACTATCCACTCTTGTGGATGCAGCCAGATCACGTCTGACTAACTCCATATTGCCACTGAAAGGGCGGAGTTATACATAGAATATGCTATAGCCCTCGAAAGAACTCTTAAGGAAGTTTGAACATCCTGGAATTCTTTCCCTTCGAGACGTAATGATAATGCTCTGGTAAGGTGATCTGCATAAGATAATGCATCTAAATTAATTCTATTAGACGAGACTGTCGTCTCCAGTATACTGGGGTTAATAGACATGGACGCCAGCAATGACAATTCCAGGTCTTCAGCCTGGTCGTCCAAACGCTGAGGAACTCTCGGCACACCTTGTCCTGCCATTTCAAATCTATGTCTAGCATTGATGAAAGGCAGCTGTATAGCGCTAGGTGATAAGAAACCGGATTGGCCAGTTTTTGAGGCTAGGTTGAATATAGCGTCATTCAAAAGTTCAAATGTCCGTGTGACATTTCTGAACTAGGTCGGAAACTCAGGGACAGTGTCCCTAATCCGGCTGAAATAGTCTGTGTCCAGTGACCCTTTCAGTTTCTTATCAGGTAATGCAGCATTTTGGTCTGGAGAAACAACTTCTAAAAGGTGATGCCGGATGAAATCTACGGCCACCTTAAGTTATTCGGAAAGGGAAAATTTCAGCTGCACTGATTCCCTTTTACCATCTGCCTGGGCCACATAAGAATCTCAGTTGTCCCTTACTGACTCTGCAGGGGAGCAAACCGACCCAGCTTGCTCAGACAGTTTCTTTACTGAAAAAGTTTCTGATAGCTGCTGGGATGCTGCGATGAATAGAGCTATCTGTGATAGCAAGTATGTCACGGAGGCTTGTGGAGCTGCGGTCTTACGTAATTTAGCTGCTGGAAGCTCCAGGGACGTTAATTCCTGCACACTTCTCATATGCAAACGTCCCAACTGGAAAGGCCTTGTGTCCTTGGCTAGCGGATGGCGTGACCTGGTCGACGAAGCAGGCTGGATATCTGCTGTCACATAGCAAAGGTGCGGTCGTGTGTGCTGACGTGAGGATGAGGAAGCCAATAGACAAGCCGCGTCAGACTGTCTATGCGACGGAGCGTCCCGAGCAGGAGGAGTGGACGTATGCTCCGACTAATGAACGTTACATACAACAACATCTGAGCCCAGATGTTGTTGTAAGAGAGAGGGGGCCTCTCTCGCTCGCGGTCCGGGTAGACCTGGACGAGCTAGCTACCGGACTGACTGGCTTCCTCCGTTCCATCCTCCAATCCGTCATCGCCGGGTGTGCATGAATAGAGATTATAGTGCTCGCAACACCCCTTCTCCTCTCCTAGATCGCAACGGACGAACCCGGCGTCACAACCATTATGTGAATGACTGCTTCACCGGGGGAGCTAGCGAGCGACAAGTGACCGTCGATCCTACGTGGGACCTCTTAGGCACTTGCCGCATTCCTTTGAGCACTTTGCTGCTAGCTCATTATTGCGACGACGGAAGCACACTTTTGAAGACATCATGGAAACATCACCCTGTTCTTGTTCCTCTGAAAAAGAGACTGAAAAAACTAGAGTGACCCTGTGGAGAGAGGACTGGCATGGACCTCTCACCACTAACAATATACCGTGACACATGTCTCCAACGTTTGTAATCTGAATTGGCACACACCGAGCAAGAATTAGTGAAAGTACACAGACTACAACAAGTACAATGAACATGAGAATCAGAGGAAGACTTCCTTGATTTACAATTGAACAATATTCTTTCATTTTGAAAAAATATTAAACAGTCATCGTACTCGCACCAACCCTTGAAAACAAAGATACATAATAATAATAATCCATTACAAACATTTCGAAAATTAATTCAAAAGAAAAAAAAAAATTTTCGAAAAATTTTCAAGATGAGCCCAAGTTCCCAATGGAAACGATGAGCCTAAATGGATCCCAAAAAAGCCTAAGTGTGGACAAAAATTTTTAAAACATGTTTCAAAATTAATGTTACACTTACGGACAATATTAAGTCTGGCTATGAGTAGAACTAATAGAAGACAAGGAATCACTGTCTGAAGTAACCGTTGTCAACATAAACAAAAGTGAATAAAAACTGGAAACAAGACTCCAGGCACTAAAATATGGCCCGAAATCAGTAACCAATTTTAACACTATCCGATGTAAAACAGAGGCTTTCTGAGAAGAAACTGCAGTACATCAGATGGTAGATGCATGACCGAAACGCCTAACCAGCCTAGGGTGAGGACGTAACTATGGGGAAAAACAGAATAAACATTCTGTTACCAAGCCAAAATTCCCAAGAAATTTCGGTAAAAAAATTACAAAAATTATGCCAAAAGCATGTGGAAATTTCATAACAAGAATGTAAACATCAGGCCTATGCCCCGAAATTAGGAAACATGAAATAATTTTGCATAAAACTTATAAGTTACAGCCCTGAACACATCCTTCCACTGTTTCTTCCTCTCATCCTCTTATTTCATCCTTAGATCCACCATTTCTTTCATGATTTTGTGTCTGGCATCATTTAAACTGCGATTATAAGCACAGATATCAGTGAGATGTTTCTGATTGAAGGGCCAAACAAAGAATGAGGATTTGGCTCCAATTTCGTTACTTCCTGGACACTGTGCATGCACAGTGGACAAAAGTATGGAGGACCACATAGGACATCTAATTTTTGGATTTTGATGCAAATTTTGGGGATTGGGGGGGAGGGGGGGCAAAATTTGTGTTTGGCCCTAGAATTTAAGAGTTAGCACCAGCTAAGTCTGGGTCATTGGTACAGTATAATAATTTTGGAATCTGACAAGTACAGGGGCGGCTGACTTGTGTTCTGTCCACTGATAGACACAACCTGCAATTTTTTTTTTCTTAACATTTGAGAGAAGTGTTTAAAAAAACTTTCTAAGGCACCCGAAAAACTTCCATTAACAACTAATTTGTCTCCATGGAAGTAGCATGAAAGAAATACATACCATGATAACAACCTTATTTTTCACCACCACTGCTGGTGTTCCTGCTGGGACATTAGCAGGTTGAGCACCTGGTGGAAATGTCAAACACCACTGCACAGTCCACATTAAATTCCTATCATGCATCTGAAATGAAGAAGATAAAAAAAACATTTCTCTCTTTTCATTAATTTTACACACTATGAATCATTTTCAAATACACTTTCAGACCAAAGGAAAAATGTGTTTCTGTGTGAAATGCTTTCAAAACTGAAGTCAACAGGTCAGATCTCTTTTTATTGCATTGTATGAAGGAAGTTGATTAGTTGGGTATTCATTTGTGAAAACAGTTTGGAAAAACTAATCACATATCCTCATTATTAGAGTTGCCAAGTGACTAGTTACCATTAATAATTGATTAGTTGATAATCATACAGGATGACTTACAATTTAATGGCTGCAATTAACTACAGAAAGGTAAAACCACATTCAGTCCATTTATCCACTTATCACCCTTAATAACAGTTCTTATGGAATGTTGCTCAATATTTCCAACAGAATAACAGTTGTCATTTTCCCATATTCAAACAGATACCCACCAAGAATTCACAAACTGACAAGTAAAAAGTTGGCACAGCCAACAGATGCTCCCTGAAAATGTACACAGACATATATATCGGACAGAACACATGTGAAGTAAAAAAAATTTAAAGGTCATACATCCAAGCAAACTGGAGTTACCATTAATTTTACTATTTTGCAGCTTTTCAAGGGGCATAACTCTGGAACAGGAAATGCATTAACAATGAAATCGAACTTGACCTGCATTTTATGGTAGGTAGTAATGTTGCAAAATAATAAGGTCAACAACAAAGCAAACTGGAGTTATCAACGGAAACCACTGATTTTACCATTTTGTGGCTTTTCAAGGGGTATAATTTTGAAACAGGAAATGCCATAACGATGAAAATCGGACTTGGCCTGTATTTCATTGTATGTAGTAAAGGTGCTAAATAATAAGGTTATGCATCAAAGCAAACTGGAGTTATCATAGCGAAATCATTTGTTTTGGATGGACAGACAGATGGACAGATAGACAGTGAGATTCACAGGACCTTATGTTGAAATCTTTTTTTTTAACTGCTCATTCTGTAAATTATGCAGGCAGATGCAGCCATTGGTAAGGTAAATATTTAAACAAATAACTCACCAGCTCAAGTCTCATTATTTGAATGCAGTCTTTAAGTATTCTGATAGGTGCTCCTAACAATCGAATAAACGCAGTGATGGCATTTACTTTGTATGGAGGAAATACCACCTGGAATAAAAACAAATCATAAGATAAAATCCTGCAGAAGTTTGCATGAGTTCTTGAATAAAGATCATGATTAATATCTGTGATTAAAAGTTCAGAGAAATCTAATATATAAATACAAGTGCACCTCCATCTCTATGTGCCTATGTTGGCTATGCATAATAGCAGCATTATGACAATTTTGAAGACATGGAGAGTGAATTTGGCAACCGGAATAATTTTGTCCAAGGATTAACATGGGATGAGTTTTATTTCTGACCAATAACATCTTGTTGAGGGTCTTTGTGCAAATTGAGTATTATTATATGACCCCTCATTGGAATGAGCTTGATGAGCCCATTCCAATGATGGGGTCACACAATTTGTTTTTATTGAATTTTTTGTTAAACCTTTTTTTTTCTTCTGCTAAATTTGTAAATTACGTGGACGGATGCGGCTGATTCATGGTCAACCAATTTACAAACTATTTTGCTTCCACTCACTGATCGGTATGAACCCCACCAGGGGTAACACATGTGTCTATGGGCAAGGCACTTCATCCCAGTTGTCCATATGGAGGGTGGGGAGGGGTGGGGGGGGGGGGCATTGTCTTGCTGTGCACTAAGGCATACTGCATGTCAATGGTGCATTTTTCTTCAACCAATGCTACCATGCTTGTATGGAGTTAGTATGCTGGGGAGTCTGGCAGTTGCTTGCCATTGCTCAGTGGTTCTCTCCAGCTACTCCAGCTTACTCCACCCATTAACTGTCTGTCACAAGGTGGCTCTGGTGGTCAAAAGTGTTGTTAAACCCCAATACATAAATGAATAAATAATATATTCCACTCCCTGATTACATATAAGAAATGTTGCAGGTCTTTAGTTTTGCACCTAATCACAGTTAATGCCTGAGGTGGGGGCGAGGTGCCGTCGTGGTAACTGGTTCTCGTCAGATCACCAAAGTTAAGCAACGTCGAGTCCGGTTAGTTCTCGGATGGGTGACCATCTGAGTGATCGATTCAGACTCCCGCGTTGTGTCCTTGGGCAAGGCACTTAACCCTGATTGTCCACATAGGGGCACGATGGTGCCGTGTACTAAGGCATACTGCACGTCGATGGTGCACATGTCTTCAACCAATCTAACACTGCCTGTGCTACAGTGCAGAATTACGATGTTGGGGAACTGACAGCTGCTCGTCGTTGCTCAGTGGTTCTTCTTGGGTACTTCGTCTTCCTCCACCCGTAAAACTGTCACGGTCATGATTAGCCATTGTGTATAAGTATGTGACCTTAAACACCAATAAATAAATAAATGAATAATGCCTGAGGTGTGTTAAGTAAAAGATTAAGTATGTGGTAATCTGGGCATAATGGATCCTGTCATACAGTGTGGAGTATGTTGGGAGTCTGACAGTTGCTTGCCATTACACGGTGGTTCTCTCTGGGTACTTTGGCTTCTCCACCCGTAAAACTGTCTAACATGAGGTGACCCTGGCTGTCAAAAGGGTTGTTAAACCCCAATAAATAAATACAAAAATAGATGCAAGTGAAGATTTGGCCAATTCAATCTTGTTTGACTGAGTTCAATGAGCTTGTTGCGTAAACAACAGAAGGTTATGTTTACATATACATGATATCTGATAAGCTATCAGAGTTTCTTTGTTTTTATCTGACAAGCTTGTTGTGAATAGCAGTAATTTATACCATGGTTACCTATTCTACTATACATGAAAAGCCTATGACATAAATTTTAGCTTTACACACCAACAGTGGAGAACACACCAGCAATGGGATTTCAATTGTTAAATTTTACACCTACAGTAGAACTACAACCATGTTGACCTTTGGTGACGACGACCTGAATGCAAACTTGTCTAAATTTTTCGCATGTCGCCTCGCAAAGAGTGAAATGAAAGTGGCAATTATTCATTACGTTTTTAAACGGGTTTACCTCATAAGATGCCAAAAATTAACAAACATGCATTGTCTCATGTTAATAAAGCATCCATAACTCGAAACAGAATGTTATTATGTTATTAAAATGAAAAAGGCTCCAATAAAATTGACAGCGGAAGTACCGCCAACCAATGTTCATGTAAACAGAAACAAATTTGCATGTATGTACGTCTACTGCTCAGTAAAATCGAGAAAAAATAATAGCGACTCTTAATAATCTGACGATCGTGGTATAAATAAAATATACCCAAAGTAGCTTGGTGTACCAAATGTTCACCACGAGTGGTGAAGTGGTGTTAATCGCACATGGAAGGCACCACGAGTGTTGAACATTTGGTATACCAAGCTCCTTTGGGTATATTCTATATATAGATGATATCTGATAAGCTGTCAGAATTTCTTTGTTTTTATCTGACAAGCTTGTTGTGCATAGCAGTAATATATACTATGAAGAAGCATATAAACAAAAAGATAATATACATTTCTAGTGATTTTACCCCTCAGGCACAGAAAATGTAATATCAAAATTTTCAAGCTACAAATTTTTCCCAATAATACAGCCAGGAATTTTACCAATTCAATCTTGTTTGAAAGAGCTCAATGAACTGGTTACTCCAGAAGGGGAAAAGTTTGCTGCTCAAAATATTAAACATCTGGCACCAGTTTGAAGGTGAAGGTTTATTCTCTTGTAAAAGGTTAAATAACCAGTCGAAAAACATCAGTACTTTCACATAATAACAAAGAACCAAACACAATTATATATTTTTGGGGCATTCTCTAAGCAAGAAGGCAGTATGCAATTAATACAAATTTTAATGCTTCTCACAACAAAAAAATCTCCCTATTAACACTTTTTCACCAATATATTAACATTTATTTTGTCAGAATTTACAGATCTCCCTCTTTTTACTGTGCAACAGAAAAAGTGCTGTAGAAACTGTGTTGTTTAGAAAGCCATAGGGTCTCAAGACAAATAGTCTCTCATAACTGTATTATCTTATTCAAGTGATGAAAGAAACAGTCCTTAAAAATAAATTTACTAAACAAGGAAAAGACTCACTGGCAGGTTATCATTTATTGAACACCTCATTACTGTTGTGTTCAAGAGCAATGTAACCTAAATTTGAACAAATTTCCACCAATAACCTAAATTCTGAGGGATTGGAGTTGAAAGGGGTGGTAGCTGTCGAATGTTCCAAGCAAACATGGAAACAATTGGTTATTACCACCATGTGGGTTTCCAAGATAGTGTATTGAAGTCAAGACCTTGTCTTTGGGCATAGTCTGTTAGGAAGAATCGGTATATGACTCCGATGCGGGGTCGAGACTTCAATACACTATCTCAGAAACCAACTTGGTGGTAATAACAAATTTATCTTAAAAAATCCACCCTTTCTTGACATGTTTGCATAATGAAGGAAGTGGGTACAGTTTTTAACAACATTTGTTTTGGCAGTCATCCAGCATCTGTGAATTGATTTTTGATGAATGAAGATCATGCTATTGCATTCTTGTGCTGTGTGTGATGTAATCCCCATTCACTGTTCTTCTTGTACTATTACTTCTGAGGTTTCACCTGTGTTTTTCTTTGTTTTAGTTTCCATGTTTAACGCACAGTGGGCCTAGATAAAATATCATCACAGGGTAAAATGATCAAGTCTAATTTATTTTACTGAATTGATTTATTTATCTTTAATTACTTTTATCAAAATGGTGGCCTTGACATGTGTAATCAGTTTTTGATAAGCGCAGGTAAAATGGTACCCTTTCTGAATTGAATGATCGCATGTGCAGTTGGTACCCTCAATACAGATTTGTATTTTGTCTTGATGTTTTTACTTGTATTGGGGGAAATACATTCTTGTTGTAAGATAAATAAAGTTTATTTGAAATGTTGACAATGCTGCAGTCACTGCTACAGTCAGAATAAGTTACATTAATGTCTTCCATTTGTTAAAGAAGGAAACACAATACACTGCTCACAGTTCTTTAAAAGTTTTTCTTTTCCAACATACAGCCTATGAATGTAAATTAGTGTAATGAGGACAATTAGCTTATTACAGGAAGAAGATCATAAGCTATGACTTTGGAGGGGGGGGGGGGGGGGGGGGAAGTCGACATTTGTTCTAAAATGGCTATTTGATGACACTTAACCCTTAAAGGGTTAATTCTGTCTATGAACACTCTTTACTGCAACATGCAGTCTATAGGTGAACTTGCAAATTACATTCTAAGTACCTTGGCAGTTATTTCTAGGCAAGTAATGGCTGCCTAATTTAGTCAGCCAAGACATGCTTAGAAAGAACTGCAAAGCCTCAGGATGTAGAGTCAAACAAGACCCTTCAGAGTTAAGCCTTTACCTAAGTCTTGAGAAAATCTCTGGACAAAATTCAGACATTCTAAGATGAAAAGAGGCATAACTCTGGCAAAAAAGTCCGATCAAAACTATCATCGCAGATGCACAGGTTCCCATGGTAGTATACACTCATTCCAAGTTTCAAAAGAATCAACCCATAAACATAAAAATTCTAGGCCTGCTTATTCAAGTCAAAAAGGGGCATAATTGTGGCAAAAAATAATCCGGCCGGAACTATAATCGCAGGTGCACAGGTTCCCAAGGAGGTGAATATTCATACCAAGCTTTGAGCAGATTGGTCCATAAACGTCTGAGAAAATCTCTGGACAAAATTATGACTATGGAGGGATGGATGGATGGATGGACAAGGGGATACCAGTATACCCCCCCCCCCCCCCCCCCCCCCCCCCCCCCCCGCAACTTGTTGTGGGGGTATAAAAGAATTAATATTTTGCTTCCCCAAAACACAGATTATGACACATCATGGAATAAGCTTCCAATGAAGTGTCATAACAAACATTTTTAAAGCAACAAGGGCAATGCCCCCGGTCCCCCGACTAAGATGGCAAATTCAAGGGAGCTGTTAGGATGCAATTTGTTCCAAGAGCATGGTCTTTATGAGAGGTTAAGGGTGTTAATTTCAATCAAATGATCAAAAGTAAAGTTATCATCCAGACAACACAAAAAGTGTATTTTATAAGTCGAAAAAGGGGAATAACTCCTGTAAAAATAGACAGAGCATGGCCATTTTTTAACTTGACCTGTATTTCCAACCAATTAAACCACATACTTAGTTTCGTTTCAATCAAATGATCCAAAGTAAAGTTATCATCCGGACAACACAAAAAACGTATTTTCTAAGTCGAAAAAGGGGAATAAATCCAGTAAAAATCAGTGGAGCGTGCCCATTTTCGAACTTGACCTGCATTTCCACCCAAATAAGTGGCATTCTAAATTTCGTTTCAATCAAATGATCCTAACTAAAGTTATCATCCGGACAACACAAAAGTTAAAAAATTTATAGTAATTTATATATTTTTTATACTTACCAATGACCCAGACATAGCTGGTGCTAACTCTTAAAATATAGGGCCAAACACAAATTTTGCCCCCCAATCCCCAAAATTTGCATCTAAAACTAAAGAAAACATGTCCTGAAAGGCCCTCCACACTTCGCCCCTACTGCGCATGCGCAGTGTCAAGGACGTTCCGAAATTGGCGCCATTTATCATTCTAATAACCAGTGCCTGGTAAGCGCTATGTACTCAGCGGGGAGGCAAGAGTTCCCAACTCCTGGGAGGGCCATCCCCGTCTGGGTCATTGGTAAGTATAAAAAATATATAAATTACTATAAATTTTTTAACATTTTTATACTGTACCAATGACCCAGACATAGCTGAATAGTAAAAAGGTTGGAGGGCCAAGGACATAGAGCAAAATGGAATACGCTCAATAAAATAAAATAGAGTCATCCCCTGTAGGGAAAAGAAGAAATAGGCCTTACATGTAGCTTTCTTATTTATGATAAATTAGAAAGATACAACACCTTCCAAAAATTGAGCTTCATACATCCATGTACTCTATTAATATCCAATAACCCTTATACTAATAATTTTTAAAGTAAGCCAATAATAAAGTAAGTCTAGAGAATAGAGACTCTTATACTCCTAAAAGTGTGTGAGAATTGCATAATCATGTCCGTTGACATATGCAATATTCAAAAGCTATACTTTAAAAACTAAGACTTGAATGAATTTTATAACTTAAACTTCTCACTAAACAACCATCCCAATAACAGCTCAGAATTACTAACTCCGGAGGAGGTATCCCCTTGTTTTCATAGTAAAAACAGGTGACCCAAGGGAACACCCTCCCCCCCCCCCCCCTTTTTCTTGCCCTGGGTCAAATAGCCCAGAGCGAAGAGGGCAGCCGAACGGAGACACTGCCGAAACAGACAGCCTACCTAGCTATAGTAGCAACTGTTAAGTGAATGACATTCTGAGCAGTAGATAATAGACCTAACAATAGAGGCCTCCAGAAATGGACTCGATATTTCTGAGATAAAATTCATGAATGGATGGCTGAGCGCAATGAGCAGCCTTCAAAAATCTATAATAGCAACACTATTAATGTAAGCCCAGGAAGTAGAAGAACTCTCACTTCATGAGCCGAAATCTTAAGCACAACTGCTAAGCCAATGATATACCATAAGCAGTACGCTAGTTAATAGAATCCATTAACAATAAAATGGAGCGTAACGTCCTTCTACTAGACATCAAAGACAGAAGAAGCTTACGCCCTTGTAATAAACAGATATCCGTTTATAAATACATAAACTGTACCCGGAAAGAGTAAAGGCCTATGCCCATACGAAGATGGAAGGGCCTTAAAATAATAGGTTCCGGATAATAGGAGCCTAACTCTTATGCAACAATCCAACCTAAATAGTAACGGAAGTATTGATTCCGAAACTATGAAAGTGAAAATCATCCATCGATAGTGCATGAAACTCACTGACTCTACAGTAAAAGAGAAATCAACAGAATTACTGTCTAAAAGGTCAGAATTTGAAAACTACTGTTTCCAGAGGTTCAAATGATTACTTAGCTAAATAAGAACCTGAAGTTAAAATCCGTATAGGAATTTAATCTAAAGATTCTAAGTCTATTTATCAAAAAGTTACTAACTGACTTAGATAAAGAGACAAAAGACTCAATTGTAAACTATCGTAGAGTGCATAGGTATGAGGTAACATAAACCTATAACCTAAATAACAACAGGCTGCAGTAGATCTTGTGAAACAAGTATACTAAAAAATAGCAATGAGTAGTATGGAGGGATCAACCATATGAACATAATGATCCCTACACCACGACGGAAGAGCCTCCACTTTAGTCGCATAGAATAGCGAAGAAGAGGATCTCCTATAGTAAGAAATCGTGTCCAAAGCTCGTCCAGTACAGTGCTTACAATGCAATACGGACCACACAACGGAATACATGAAGGTTGCGACCTAGCTGGTTGTGATAAAGATGACACGATTTACCCAGTGAAAAAAGATCCTCACATAGAGGAAGATTTCACGTTAAGATCCACAGTAGACAAGAGAGTAAATTACTCATGATCTCTGTGAAGATAGAGATGCTATCAACAGAAATGTATTGTGGTTGTTTATCTTAGCAATACCTGCTAAAACAACAGCGCCGGAGGATATGCGTATCCTATCATTCCGTCCTATAGATCAATAGAGCGTTAACAGTATTAGCTCAGAGATCTGGACAAGCCAACACATACGTCTGCAAAATGATTAGCAAGCTGTGTCATAAATAAAACATCATTGGGCGCTCCCATAGATAGCAAATCTGATTGAATACTTCTTTGTTGAGAGTCCATTCTGACAGCAACAAGCGACCCGTAAGAGAACGGGAGTGCGATAAAACAATCAGACGACCCAGAATATGACGGATCAAAACTGAACTTGGTGTACTATAACCAACAGACGGATTCTTTCCATTAAATTGAATAACGGAAACGAAAGAGTGCCTCCCTGGTTCCGGAGATACGCCACTACTGTCGAATTAAAGGACAGGAATTTGGGCATGCGTTTCTGAATAATGTTCATGCAATGACATAAAGCAAGCCTAAAAAACATTATTCCGCGGAAGTTAAACTGATAGCTAAAAGACTGCGGAACCCAAAGACCCTGGCACTTCGAATCCGTAGGGATCAGTATATATACCAATCTGTTTGACTGGCAACCGTCATAACAGCCACACTCGGGTCCGGCAACTGCGGCGGCACTCTCTGAGTCAACCACCGAATGTTTGCCCCAGTCTGAATCTCTTGTAACACTAGATAGACAAGAGAATGTATAAATCAAGCAATTCCTGGATTGCCGGAAAGTTGCCGTCGAAGAGAAGCTCCTCCGAGAACGAAGCGACTCTGAGAGAGTTCTTAACCTACTATCCACGCGTGGATGTAGCTAGGGCTGCATCACGTCTAACCAACTCCAATCAGCCACTGAAGGGCGGAGTTATACGTGAACAAACTACTGCCCTCAAAAGAAATTACATTGAGAATAATATCCCGTAAATCTTTTCTTGAAGACGTAATGATAACGCCTCAGTAAGGCGGATTACGTATAATAAAGCGTCTAAGTTAAGTCTACTATACATAAAGTCGTTCCCAACATTGAAATTGGAAAAGACATAAACGGCGAAAAAGAATATATGCAATCTTTAATCACACCGTCTAGATGCATATGAACTCTCGGTATGCCCTGCTCTGCCAAAATAAACTAAATGTAAAAAAGATAAAATGGCAGAAATGAGCCACGCGGACAAGAAACTAAACTATCATGCTTAGTAGCAGGCTTGTATATATATATAAATATATAGCGTCGAAAAATAAAACACATGTTGTAATGACAATATTGGACTGCGTCGGTAAGTCGGGGACAAAGTCCCTGTACCGATCGAAAAATCCGAGTCCAATGACGCTATAAGTCTCTTATCCAAGATCGCAGCAATGAAGTCCGAAAAGTTAAAAAATTTATAGTAATTTATATATTTTTTATACTTACCAATGACCCAGACATAGCTGCTGGTGCTAACTCTTAAAATATAGGGCCAAACACAAATTTTGCCCCCCAATCCCCAAAATTTGCATCTAAAACTAAAGAAAACATGTCCTGAAAGGCCCTCCACACTTCGCCCCTACTGCGCATGCGCAGTGTCAAGGACGTTCCGAAATTGGTGCCATTTATCATTCTAATAACCAGTGCCTGGTAAGCGCTATGTACTCAGCGGGGAGGCAAGAGTTCCCAACTCCTGGGAGGGCCATCCCCGTCTGGGTCATTGGTAAGTATAAAAAATATATAAATTACTATAAATTTTTTAACATTTTTATACTGTACCAATGACCCAGACATAGCTGAATAGTAAAAAGGCTGGAGGGCCAAGGACATAGAGCAAAATGGAATACGCTCAATAAAATAAAATAGAGTCATCCCCTGTAGGGAAAAGAAGTAATAGGCCTTATATGTATCTTTCTTATTTATGATAAATTAGAAAGATACAACACCTTCCAAAAATTGAGCTTCATACATCCATGTACTCTATTAATATCCAATAATCCTTATACTAATAATTTTTAAAGTAAGCCAATAATAAAGTAAGTCTAGAGAATAGAGACTCTTATACTCCTAAAAGTGTGTGAGAATTGCATAATCATGTCCGTTGACATATGCAATATTCAAAAGCTATACTTTAAAAACTAAGACTTGAATGAATTTTATAAACTTAAACTTCTCACTAACAACCATCCCAATAACAGCTCAGAATTACTAACTCCGGAGGAGGTATCCCCTTGTTTTCATAGTAAAAACAGGTGACCCAAGGGAACACCCTCCCCCCCCCCCCCTTTTTCTTGCCCTGGGTCAAATAGCCCAGAGCGAAGAGGGCAGCCGAACGGAGACACTGCCGAAACAGACAGCCTACCTAGCTATAGTAGCAACTGTTAAGTGAATGACATTCTGAGCAGTAGATAATAGACCTAACAATAGAGGCCTCCAGAAATGGACTCGATATTTCTGAGATAAAATTCATGAATGGATGGCTGAGTGCAATGAGCAGCCTTCAAAAATCTATAATAGCAACACTATTAATGTAAGCCCAAGAAGTAGAAGAACTCTTACTTCATGAGCCGAAATCTTAAGCACAACTGCTAAGCCAATGATATACCATAAGCAGTACGCTAGTTAATAGAATTCATTAACAATAAAATGGAGCGTAACGTCCTTCTACTAGACATCAAAGACAGAAGAAGCTTACGCCCTTGTAATAAGCAGATATCTGTTTATAAATACATAAACTGTACCCGGAAAGAGTAAAGGCCTATGCCCATACGAAGACGGAAGGACCTTAAAATAATAGGTTCCGGATAATAGGAGCCTAACTCTTATGCAACAATCCAACCTAAATAGTAACGGAAGTATTGATTCCGAAACTATGAAAGTGAAAATCATCCATCGATAGTGCATGAAACTCACTGACTCTACAGTAAAAGAGAAACCAACAGAATTACTGTCTAAAAGGTCAGAATTTGAAAACTACTGTTTCCAGAGGCTCAAATGATTACTTAGCTAAATAAGAACCGAAGTTAAAATCCGTATAGGAATTTAATCTAAAGATTCTAAGTCTATTTATCAAAAAGTTACTAACTGATTTGGATAAACAGACAAAAGACTCAATTGTAAACTATCGTAGAGTGCATAGGTATGAGGTAACATAAACCTATAACCTAAATAACAACAGGCTGCAGTAGATCTTGTGAAACAAGTATACTAAAAAATAGCAATGAGTAGTATGGAGGGATCAACCATATGAACATAATGATCCCTACACCACGACGGAAGAGCCTCCACTTTAGTCGCATAGAATAGCGAAGAAGAGGATCTCCTATAGTAAGAAATCGCGTCCAAAGCTCGTCCAGTACAGTGCTTACAATGCAATACGGACCACACAACGGAATACATGAAGGTTGCGACCTTGCTGGTTGTGATAAAGATGACACGATTTACCCAGTGAAAAAAGATCCTCACATAGAGGAAGATTTCACGTTAAGATCCACAGTAGACAAGAGAGTAAATTACTCATGATCTCTGTGAAGATAGAGATGCTATCAACAGAAATGTATTGTGGTTGTTTATCTTAGCAATACCTGCTAAAACAACAGCGCCGGAGGATACGCGTATCCTATCATTCCGTCCTATAGATCAATAGAGCGTTAACAGTATTAGCTCAGAGATCTGGACAAGCCAACACATACGTCTGCAATTTATTAGCAAGCTGTGTCATAAATAAAACATCATTGGGCGCTCCCATAGATAGCAAATCTGAATGAATACTTGTTTGTTGAGAGTCCATTCTGACAGCAACAAGCGACCCGTAAGAGAACGGGAGTGCGATAAAACAATCAGACGACCCAGAATATGACGGACCAAAACTGAACTTGGTGTACTATAACCAACAGACGGATTCTTTCCATTAAATTGAATAACGGAAACGAAAGAGTGCCTCCCTGGTTCCGGAGATACGCCACTACTGTCGAATTAAAGGACAGGAATTTGGGCATGCGTTTCTGAATAATGTTCATGCAATGACATAAAGCAAGCCTAAAAAACATTATTCCGCGGAAGTTAAACTGATAGCTAAAAGACTGCGGAACCCAAAGACCCTGGCACTTCGAATCCGTAGGGATCAGTATATATCCCAATCTGTTTGACTGGCAACCGTCATAACAGCCACACTCGGGTCCGGCAACTGCGGCGGCACTCTCTGAGTCAACCACAGAATGTTTGCCCCAGTCTGAATCTCTTGTAACACTAGATAGACAAGAGAATGTATAAATCAAGCAATTCATGGATTGCCGGAAAGTTGCCGTCGAAGAGAAGCTCCTCCGAGAACGAAGCGACTCTGAGAGAGTTCTTAACCTACTATCCACGCGTGGATGTAGCTAGGGCTGCATCACGTCTAACCAACTCCAATCAGCCACTGAAGGGCGGAGTTATACGTGAACAAACTACTGCCCTCAAAAGAAATTACATTGAGAATAATATCCCATAAATCTTTTCTTGAAGACGTAATGATAACGCCTCAGTAAGGCGGATTACGTAAAATAAAGCGTCTAAGTTAAGTCTACTATACATAATGTCGTTCCCAACATTGAAATTGGAAAAGACATAAACGGCGAAAAAGAATATATATGCAGTCTTTAATCACACCGTCTAGACGCGTATGAACTCTCGGTATGCCCTGCTCTGCCAAAATAAACTATATGTAAAAAAGATAAAATGGCAGAAATGAGCCACGCGGACAAGAAACTAAACTATCATGCTTAGTAGCAGGCATGTATATATATATAAATATATAGCGTCGAAAAATAAAACACATGTTGTAATGACAATATTGGACTGCGTCGGTAAGTCAGGGACAAAGTCCCTGTACCGATCGAAAAATCCGAGTCCAATGACGCTATAAGTCTCTTATCCAAGATCGCAGCAATGAAGTCCGAAAAATAATCACTGGAAGAAATGCCAGAAGATATGAAAGGCATCTTCCGATACTACTAAAGGGAAAACTCGAAATCTTTCGAATCCCTTTCGCCATCCTGTCGGACCCTATAAAGCGTTCGGTCGTCCGTAGCTTGATGCAACCGCGGACCGCACCGACCCAGCGCCGTCGGATAATTCCTGATTCGACCGAGAAACTGTCAATTGCTGGGATGCTGCGAAACAACTGTGCTAACTCGGATAGCACGTCCGTCACTGAGGCCTGAGGAGCAGCGGTCTTACGATGCATTGCCGCAGGAAGCTCCGAGATCGTTACCCCGTGCATACTTCCAATATGCGAGCGAACGGAGTGTATAGGCCTCGTGTCCCTTGGCTACCGGATGGCGCGACCTATTCGCTGTGGAATCACTGAATGCCGAAACTGATCGGATACTCGAGGTCACGTAGCCAATGTGCGGTCGTGTGCCCTGCTGTGAGGATGAGGAAGCATTAAAGACAGTCTCTCGGACTGTCAATATAACGGAGCGTCCCGAGCAACGGACATATGCTCCGAATGTAAAATATCTGAACCACAACATGCGGTCCCCTATGTTGTTGGCTTCCTCCGATCTGTCCTCAATCTGCCGTCACTGGGTGAGTACTAAAGTAATTAAAGTGCTCGCATCACCCAAATCTCCTTCCTAGACCGCAACAGACGAACCCGGCAGCCGAACCATTCGATGAATGTACGCTACACCGGGTGAGCTAGCGAATGTCACTCCGTAAGCGATAGACATATTCCATGAGCACTTATTGCCGCTAACTCTTCATTAACTATGACGACAGAGGCACACTTTTGAAAGACACCTCCATAACTCTTCGAACAAGAAACCAGAAATGCTTGGATAGCAAGCATAAAATAATAATATATATAGCGTCGTTCAATAATTCGAAAGTTTGTGTGACATTATTGGACTTTGTCGGAACTGAGGGACGATGTCCCTGAACCGAACCAAAAATTTCTAAGTCCACCGACGCTATCAGTTTCTTATCCGGCATCGCAGCATATGTTGTTCCGAAAGGGAAAGCTTGAAATCCTCCGAATCCCTTTCGGTATCCCGTCGGACCGGATGAAACTTTCGGACGTCCGTACCCGCTTCCGCGGAGCGTCCCGACCCAGCATCGTCGGATAAAATATATGCGACAGATTCAGTTGATGCTGGGATGCTGCGATAAACTGTGCTATTAAGGAAAGCACGTCCGTTCCCGAGGCCTGTGCAGTAGCGGACTTACGATGCATTGCCGCTGGAAGCTCCGAGTACGTTGACTCCCGCACACTTCCTATGCGAACGTCCGGAGTCTGCAGGCCTCGAGTCCCCGGCTACCGACCCAGCGCTGTCGGATAATTCTCGATCCGACACCGTTTCTGTCGGCTGCTGGGATGCTGCGATAAGCTGTGCTATGTGCACAAGAATGTCCGGCGTCGAGACCTGCGGAGGCGCAGTCTATCGCTGCTTCGCCGAGGGCAGCTCCGCATCAGATGGCTCCCGCATACTTCCTATGCGAACGTCCGGAGTCCATCGGTCTCGAATCCCTGGCTGCCGGATGGAGTGACCTGGTCGCCGAAGAATCCTTGATCAGCGAAGCTGGTAATATATCGGCGGTCACGCAGCCAAGGTGCGGTCGTGTGCGCTGACGAGAAGAGGAAGCCTTAGCAGTCTCAGCGGACTGCCTATACAACGGAGCGTCCCGAGCGACGGACGTATGCTCCGCTAGCGACACATTTGTACCACAACATCTGGGGCCAGATGTTGTTGAACGAGAGAGGGGCCTCTCTCGCTTGCCGTCCGGATGGACCGGAACGAGCTATGAACCGGACTAAAAGGCTTCCTCCGTTCTCCCTCCGATCCGCCGTCACTGGGTGTGCATTAAGTTAATTTTATAGTGCTCGCATCACCCCAAAATTCCTTCTAGACCGCAACGGACGAACCCGGCTGCCGAACCATTCGGTGAATGGACGCTACACCGGGCGAGCTAGCGGACGTCAAAGGCCGTCGAACCTACTAGGGTCCTCTTAGGCAATTGGCGTATTACCTGAGCACTTTTCCGCTAGCCCTTCATTAATTGTGACGACGGAGGCACACTGTTGGAAGACATCACAGATACATCACCCTAATCTTGATCGTCTGAAATAGAAATTGATAAAGTAGAGTGACCCTGCGGGGAAAGGACCGGAGTGTCCAAATCCCCAACAACATACCGTGACATACGCTTCCCATATTGTCATCGAAATCATACGATACAGAACAGGAGTTAATGCGAGTACACTGACCACATATAGAATGATAATAAGGTCAGAGGAAGACTTCCTCTTAAAACAATTGATCAATATCCTTTCAATGTGAAAAGAAAACAAGTCCTGGTACTCGCACTAACCCCTGGCAAAATACATAATAATAATATGATCCATTAATATAGAAAAAATAATTGAAATCAAAATATTTTGAAAAAATATTTTTTCAGAACAGCCCAAGTTTCTGAAAAGTAACGTTGAGCCCCAATGGATCCCAAGCCTAAGTGTGGACAAAAATTTTAAAAATATTTTAAACAATTTATTCAACACTTACGAACAATAATAATGTATCTAGTTATGATTAAAATAACATAAAGATATTATTATTTAGAAATCCCCCCCTCACACAGAGGGCTGTTGTAAATGTAAACAATGAGTGTAAAAACACTAAAATAAGACTCCAGGCACCCAGGCCCGAAATCAGTTACCAAAAATACACCATCTGATGCAAAACAGAGACTTCCAGGGAAGAAACTGCAGAACATCAGATGGTAGATGCAGAACACAATGCCTAACCACCCGTAGGTGAAGACGTAAACATGGGGAAAGAACAGAATTCATTCTGTTATTCAGCTAAAACTCCCAAGAAATTTTAGTAATAATAATTACAGAAACTATGCCAAAGCATGGGAGAATAGCAAGGGGGAACTTAAAGGACAGGGAGAGAGGAAAAACACTTGAAAAAACAGTGTAACTAAATAATCAGAATGACAACAAAATGGCTGCTGCCTTGAAAATAGGTAACTTAACATAATTTCATTAAAAAATTTTAAGTTACAGCCCTGATAATATTCTGTCACACATTCTTTTCCTCTCCTCCTTTTCTATCCTCCTTAGAATCACCATTTCACTAATATTTATGTGTCTGGCATCATTTAAACTGAGATTTAAAAGCACAAAGATCAGTCAGATGTTAACTGATGAAGGGCCAAACTTAGAATGATAAATGGCGCCAATTTCGGAACGTCCTTGACACTGCGCATGCGCAGTAGGGGCGAAGTGTGGAGGGCCTTTCAGGACATATTTTCTTTAGTTTTAGATGCAAATTTTGGGGATTGGGGGGCAAAATTTGTGTTTGGCCCTATATTTTAAGAGTTAGCACCAGCTATGTCTGGGTCATTGGTACAGTATAAAAATACTGTATTTTTTAAGTCAAAAAAGGGGAATAAATCCAGTAAAAATCAGTGGAGCGTGCCCATTTTCGAACTTGACCTGCATTTCCACCCAAATAAGCGGCATACTAAATGTCGTTTCAATCAAATGATCCTAACTAAAGTTATCATCCGGACAACACAAAAACTGTATTTTTTAAGTCGAAAAAGGGGAATAAATCCAGTAGAAATCAGTGGAGCATGCCCATTTTCGAACTTGACTTGCATTTCCACCCAAGTAAGACACATACCAAATTTAGTTTCAGTAAAATCATCCAAACTAAAGTTATCATCCGGACAAGGGTGTGATGGATGGACGGACGGACGCACAGACAGACAGACGGACACTGCTGATTACAATAGGCCCCCGAAGGGTCGGGGGACAATAATTTGAAAAACAACAAAATACACCTGGCAACTTTGGTGAATAATGAATGGAAGATTTACCCAATACACTGGATAAAGGCTTAAAAAACATTTGCTTTTAATTATTGAACTCCTTCATTTCTAACTTCCAAAAAGTCACTTATGTCCACTCAATCTTTCAAAGAGGGTGATACACTGTGCTTCAGAAGCAAATGCTAACAAAAATAACAAATTTCGAATGGTAATGCTTGTGTATAGCATCTAACAAATTTGACAAACTCGTTAAATGTATGAATATGTTATTTTAGGCAAAAATATTGATAATGTCAATTGAACCCCACAAAGTAGATCTTCTATTTTTTGTAAAATTGTTTTTTTATTTTATTTTTTATTTTTGTAATTATTTCTTTGCCATCAAAATTTCATTTTCTTGGTTTGTTTTATGTTTTAGGCCTCACAATCTAAAGAATAGCAAGGGTGGTGGTGTATTTTGTCCCTTGAGTGCAAGAAGGCTTGGCAATGCTAAAGCATTGCAAAGCCTTGCTGCACTCAAGGGCCAAATTTATCAATTTTATTACCTTCACTAAAATATCGAGACATAAACAATTTGATTTTTATTTTTTAAAGTTTTGCATTGGTTGTAAAAAGAGAGCAGGTGGCAGCCAAAATGACCATGTGGGAGGGCCTGAGAAACAGATTCTTAACTTTCTTAGGCCTCAATAGATTATTTTAGGAAGAAACATGAGATTAGGAAAATCAATTTTTTTGACTGAAGAGGAACACTTCCATTTGAAACCTAACCAACCCTGAGACATTGTTCAATCTGCCTATCAGTGCAATTACATGCAATTAATACACTGTTCATTCAAGAGAGAAAGAAGACTTAAAAGAAAACCTACTTTGAAATCAAAGAATCTTTCTAGAATCTGTGTTTCTTCTACTGTAAGCTGCTCTTTCAGTTCTACAAAAGAAAAGAATTCAGGCCTCACAATTTGTCCTGATTCACAAGAATCAGCTTTGATTCTCACAAACTGATGCTGTGAAAGTTAAAAAATTTATAGTAATTTATATATTTTTTATACTTACCAATGACCCAGACATAGCTGGTGCTAACTCTTAAAATATAGGGCCAAACACAAATTTTGCCCCCCAATCCCCAAAATTTGCATCTAAAACTAAAGAAAACATGTCCTGAAAGGCCCTCCACACCTCGCCCCCACTGCGCATGCGCAGTGTCAAGGACGTTCCGAAATTGGCGCCATTTATCATTCTAATAACCAGTGCCTGGTAAGCGCTATGTACTCAGCGGGGAGGCAAGAGTTCCCAACTCCTGGGAGGGCCATCCCCGTCTGGGTCATTGGTAAGTATAAAAAATATATAAATTACTATAAATTTTTTAACATTTTTATACTGTACCAATGACCCAGACATAGCTGAATAGTAAAAAGGCTGGAGGGCCAAGGACATAGAGCAAAATGGAATACGCTCAATAAAATAAAATAGAGTCATCCCCTGTAGGGAAAAGAAGTAATAGGCCTTACATGTATCTTTCTTATTTATGATAAATTAGAAAGATACAACACCTTCCAAAAATTGAGCTTCATACATCCATGTACTCTATTAATATCCAATAATCCTTATACTAATAATTTTTAAAGTAAGCCAATAATAAAGTAAGTCTAGAGAATAGAGACTCTTATACTCCTAAAAGTGTGTGAGAATTGCATAATCATGTCCGTTGACATATGCAATATTCAAAAGCTATACTTTAAAAACTAAGACTTGAATGAATTTTATAAACTTAAACTTCTCACTAAACAACCATCCCAATAACAGCTCAGAATTACTAACTCCGGAGGAGGTATCCCCTTGTTTTCATAGTAAAAACAGGTGACCCAAGGGAACACCCTCCCCCCCCCCTTTTTCTTGCCCTGGGTCAAATAGCCCAGAGCGAAGAGGGCAGCCGAACGGAGACACTGCCGAAACAGACAGCCTACCTAGCTATAGTAGCAACTGTTAAGTGAATGACATTCTGAGCAGTAGATAATAGACCTAACAATAGAGGCCTCCAGAAATGGACTCGATATTTCTGAGATAAAATTCATGAATGGATGGCTGAGCGCAATGAGCAGCCTTCAAAAATCTATAATAGCAACACTATTAATGTAAGCCCAAGAAGTAGAAGAACTCTTACTTCAAGAGCCGAAATCTTAAGCACAACTGCTAAGCCAATGATATACCATAAGCAGTACGCTAGTTAATAGAATCGATTAACAATAAAATGGAGCGTAACGTCCTTCTACTAGACATCAAAGACAGAAGAAGCTTACGCCCTTGTAATAAACAGATATCTGTTTATAAATACATAAACTGTATCCGGAAAGAGTAAAGGCCTATGCCCATACGAAGACGGAAGGACCTTAAAATAATAGGTTCCGGATAATAGGAGCCTAACTCTTATGCAACAATCCAACCTAAATAGTAAC
The DNA here is from genome assembly GCA_031216915.1 of Pictodentalium vernedei. Lineage (NCBI taxonomy): Eukaryota > Metazoa > Mollusca > Scaphopoda > Dentaliida > Dentaliidae > Pictodentalium > Pictodentalium vernedei. Next base: position 627,763,459 of record CM062296.1, on the reverse strand, counting down.
GGAAGTATTGATTCCGAAACTATGAAAGTGAAAATCATCCATCGATAGTGCATGAAACTCACTGACTCTACAGTAAAAGAGAAACCAACAGAATTACTGTCTAAAAGGTCAGAATTTGAAAACTACTGTTTCCAGAGGCTCAAATGATTACTTAGCTAAATAAGAACCGAAGTTAAAATCCGTATAGGAATTTAATCTAAAGATTCTAAGTCTATTTATCAAAAAGTTACTAACTGACTTAGATAAAGAGACAAAAGACTCAATTGTAAACTATCGTAGAGTGCATAGGTATGAGGTAACATAAACCTATAACCTAAATAACAACAGGCTGCAGTAGATCTTGTGAAACAAGTATACTAAAAACTAGCAATGCGTAGTATGGAGGGATCAACCATATGAACATAATGATCCCTACACCACGACGGAAGAGCCTCCACTTTAGTCGCATAGAATAGCGAAGAAGAGGATCTCCTATAGTAAGAAATCGCGTCCAAAGCTCGTCCAGTACAGTGCTTACAATGCAATACGGACCACACAACGGAATACATGAAGGTTGCGACCTTGCTGGTTGTGATAAAGATGACACGATTTACCCAGTGAAAAAAGATCCTCACATAGAGGAAGATTTCACGTTAAGATCCACAGTAGACAAGAGAGTAAATTACTCATGATCTCTGTGAAGATAGAGATGCTATCAACAGAAATGTATTGTGGTTGTTTATCTTAGCAATACCTGCTAAAACAACAGCGCCGGAGGATACGCGTATCCTATCATTGCGTCCTATAGATCAATAGAGCGTTAACAGTATTAGCTCAGAGATCTGGACAAGCCAACACATACGTCTGCAATTGATTAGCAAGCTGTGTCATAATAAAACATCATTGGGCGCTCCCATAGATAGCAAATCTGATTAAATACTTGTTTGTTGAGAGTCCATTCTGACAGCAACAAGCGACCCGTAAGAGAACGGGAGTGCGATAAAACAATCAGACGACCCCGAATATGACGGACCAAAACTGAACTTGGTGTACAATAACCAACAGACAGATTCTTTCCATTAAATTGAATAACGGAAACGAAAGAGTGCCTCCCTGGTTCCGGAGATACGCCACTACTGTCGAATTAAAGGACAGGAATTTGGGCATGCATTTCTGAATAATGTTCATGCAATGACATAAAGCAAGCCTAAAAAACATTATTCCGCGGAAGTTAAACTGATAGCTAAAAGACTGCGGAACCCAAAGACCCTGGCACTTCGAATCCGTAGGGATCAGTATATATCCCAATCTGTTTGACTGGCAACCGTCATAACAGCCACACTAGGGTCCGGCAACTGCGGCGGCACTCTCTGAGTCAACCACCGAATGTTTGCCCCAGTCTGAATCTCTTGTAACACTAGATAGACAAGAGAATGTATAAACCAAGCAATTCATGGATTGCCGGAAAGTTGCCGTCGAAGAGAAGCTCCTCCGAGAACGAAGCGACTCTGAGAGAGTTCTTAACCTACTATCCACGCGTGGATGTAGCTAGGGCTGCATCACGTCTAACCAACTCCAATCAGCCACTGAAGGGCGGAGTTATACGTGAACAAAATACTGCCCTCAAAAGAAATTACATTGAGAATAATATCCCATAAATCTTTTCTTGAAGACGTAATGAAGTCTACTATACATAATGTCGTTCCCAATATTGAAATTGGAAAAGACATAAACGGCGAAAAAGAATATACGCAGTCTTTAATCACACCGTCTAGACGCATATGAACTCTCAGTATGCCCTGCTCTGCCAAAATAAACTATATGTAAAAAAGATAAAATGGCAGAAATGAGCCACGCGGACAAGAAACTAAACTATCATGCTTAGTAGCAGGCTTGTATATATATATATAATATATAGCGTCGAAAAATAAAACACATGTTGTAATGACAATATTGGACTGCGTCGGTAAGTCAGGGACAAAGTCCCTGTACCGATCGAAAAATCCGAGTCCAATGACGCTATAAGTCTCTTATCCAAGATCGCAGCAATGAAGTCCGAAAAATAATCACTGGAAGAAATGCCAGAAGATATGAAAGGCATCTTCCGATACTACTAAAGGGAAAACTCGAAATCTATCGAATCCCTTTCGCCATCCTGTCGGACCCTATAAAGCGTTCGGTCGTCCGTAGCTTGATGCAACCGCGGACCGCACCGACCCAGCGCCGTCGGATAATTCCTGATTCGACCGAGAAACCGTCAATTGCTGGGATGCTGCGAAACAACTGTGCTAACTCGGATAGCACGTCCGTCACCGAGGCCTGAGGAGCAGCGGTCTTACGATGCATTGCCGCAGGAAGCTCCGAGATCGTTACCCCGTGCATACTTCCAATATGCGAGCGAACGGAGTGTATAGGCCTCGTGTCCCTTGGCTACCGGATGGCGCGACCTATTCGCTGTGGAATCACTGAATGCCGAAACTGATCGGATACTCGAGGTCACGTAGCCAATGTGCGGTCGTGTGCCCTGCTGTGAGGATGAGGAAGCATTAAAGACAGTCTCTCGGACTGTCAATATAACGGAGCGTCCCGAGCAACGGACATATGCTCCGAATGTAAAATATCTGAACCACAACATGCGGTCCCCTATGTTGTTGGCTTCCTCCGATCTGTCCTCAATCTGCCGTCACTGGGTGAGTACTAAAGTAATTAAAGTGCTCGCATCACCCAAATCTCCTTCCTAGACCGCAACGGACGAACCCGGCAGCCGAACCATTCGATGAATGTATGCTACACCGGGTGAGCTAGCGAATGTCATTCCGTAAGCGATAGACATATTCCATGAGCACTTATTGCCGCTAACTCTTCATTAACTATGACGACAGAGGCACACTTTTGAAAGACATCTCCATAACTCTTCGAACAAGAAACCAGAAATGCTTGGATAGCAAGCATAAAATAATAATATATATAGCGTCGTTCAATAATTCGAAAGTTTGTGTGACATTATTGGACTATGTCGGAACTGAGGGACGATGTCCCTGAACCGAACCAAAAATTTCTAAGTCCACCGACGCTATCAGTTTCTTATCCGGCATCGCAGCATATGTTGTTCCGAAAGGGAAAGCTTGAAATCCACCGAATCCCTTTCGGTATCCCGTCGGACCGGATGAAACTTTCGGACGTCCGTACCCGCTTCCGCGGAGTGTCCCGACCCAGCATCGTCGGATAAAATATATGCGACAGATTCAGTTGATGCTGGGATGCTGCGATAAACTGTGCTATTAAGGAAAGCACGTCCGTTCCCGAGGCCTGTGCAGTAGCGGACTTACGATGCATTGCCGCTGTAAGCTCCGTGTACGTTGACTCCCGCACACTTCCTATGCGAACGTCCGGAGTCTGCAGGCCTCGAGTCCCCGGCTACCGACCCAGCGCTGTCGGATAATTCTCGATCCGACACCGTTTCTGTCGGCTGCTGGGATGCTGCGATAAGCTGTGCTATGTGCACAAGAATGTCCGGCGTCGAGACCTGCGGAGGCGCAGTCTATCGGTGCTTCGCCGAGGGCAGCTCCGCATCAGATGGCTCCCGCATACTTCCTATGCGAACGTCCGGAGTCCATCGGTCTCGAATCCCTGGCTGCCGGATGGTGTGACCTGGTCGCCGAAGAATCCTTGATCGGCGAAGCTGGTAATATATCGGCGGTCACGCAGCCAAGGTGCGGTCGTGTGCGCTGATGAGAAGAGGAAGCCTTAGCAGTCTCAGCGGACTGCCTATACAACGGAGCGTCCCGAGCGACGGACGTATGCTCCGCTAACGACACATTTGTACCACAACATCTGGGGCCAGATGTTGTTGAACGAGAGAGGGGCCTCTCTCGCTTGCCGTCCGGATGGACCGGAACGAGCTATGAACCGGACTAAAAGGCTTCCTCCGTTCTCCCTCCGATCCGCCGTCACTGGGTGTGCATTAAGTTAATTTTATAGTGCTCGCATCACCCCAAAATTCCTTCTAGACCGCAACGGACGAACCCGGCTGCCGAACCATTCGGTGAATGGACGCTACACCGGGCGAGCTAGCGGACGTCAAAGGCCGTCGAACCTACTAGGGTCCTCTTAGGCAATTGGCGTATTACATGAGCACTTTTCCGCTAGCCCTTCATTAATTGTGACGACGGAGGCACACTGTTGGAAGACATCACAGATACATCACCCTAATCTTGATCGTCTGAAATAGAAATTGATAAAGTAGAGTGACCCTGCGGGGAAAGGACCGAAGTGTCCAAATCCCCAACAACATACCGTGACATACGCTTCCCATATTGTCATCGAAATCATACGATACAGAACAGGAGTTAATGCGAGTACACTGACCACATATAGAATGATAATAAGGTCAGAGGAAGACTTCCTCCTAAAACAAATGATCAATATCCTTTCAATGAGAAAAGAAAACAAGTCCTGGTACTCGCACTAACCCCTGGCAATCAAATACATAATAATAATATGATCCATTAATATAGAAAAAATAATTGAAATCAAAATATTTTGAAAAAATATTTTTTCAGAACAGCCCAAGTTTCTGAAAAGTAACGTTGAGCCCCAATGGATCCCAAGCCTAAGTGTGGACAAAAATTTTAAAAATATTTTAAACAATTTATTCAACACTTACGAACAATAATAATGTATCTAGATATGATTAAAATAACATAAAGATATTATTATTTAGAAATCCCCCCCTCACACAGAGGGCTGTTGTAAATGTAAACAATGAGTGTAAAAACACTAAAATAAGACTCCAGGCACCCAGGCCCGAAATCAGTTACCAAAAATACACCATCTGATGCAAAACAGAGACTTCCAGGGAAGAAACTGCAGAACATCAGATGGTAGATGCAGAACACAACGCCTAACCACCCGTAGGTGAAGACGTAAACATGGGGAAAGAACAGAATTCATTCTGTTATTAAGCTAAAACTCCCAAGAAATTTTAGTAATAATAATTACAGAAACTATGCCAAAAGCATGGGAGAATAGCAAGGGGGAACTTAAAGGACAGGGAGAGAGGAAAAACACTTGAAAAAACAGTGTAACTAAATAATCAGAATGACAACAAAATGGCTGCTGCCTTGAAAATAGGTAACTTAACATAATTTCATTAAAAAATTTTAAGTTACAGCCCTGATAATATTCTGTCACACATTCTTTTCCTCTCCTCCTTTTCTATCCTCCTTAGAATCACCATTTCACTAATATTTATGTGTCTGGCATCATTTAAACTGAGATTTAAAAGCACAAAGATCAGTCAGATGTTAACTGATGAAGGGCCAAACTTAGAATGATAAATGGCGCCAATTTCGGAACGTCCTTGACACTGCGCATGCGCAGTGGGGGCGAGGTGTGGAGGGCCTTTCAGGACATGTTTTCTTTAGTTTTAGATGCAAATTTTGGGGATTGGGGGGCAAAATTTGTGTTTGGCCCTATATTTTAAGAGTTAGCACCAGCTATGTCTGGGTCATTGGTACAGTATAAAAATATCAATTTTCAGTTCTTAACCCTGAAGGGCCTAGATATTTTTACATATTTTTGCTACATCTTGACAGTCTACATCCTGTGACATTGCTGATGTTTTTTGGCAAGTCTTGGCTGCCTATATAGGCATCCAAGACTTGTCTAAAAACAACTATCAAGGTGTTCAGAATGTAACTTGTGAGTTAACCCAAAGACTGCATGTAGGTGCACCTGTTCTGCTGCAAACAAGAAAAAAGTTGGCACAGATGCCCCCCCCCCCCCCCCTCAGAATGCAAACTGAATGAAACAACATACTGATTTTTTTCAAATGCAGAACTGTGAAATGGTTTAAGCCATATAAAATAACCAGCACAAGTTCCTAGTCATTTGTCTTTGTTGATAATGAATTAATAAATATCTTATCTTATATTATCTCCATTAAACCATACAGCAGGCCACCAAAAGTGTCCATGGGACACTAATGCCCCTGCTTTATGAAAAACTATATTTTAGTGGTTAACAAAGTCCAATAAGGGGCCATAAGTCAGATAAAAATCATCACACCAGACTCAAAGTCAAACCTGCCTGGTATATTGTCTACAGTAAGCTATATTCCAAGTTTGCTTGAAATCGGACACCTATAACTCAAGTTACTATCCGGAAACCAATATCGACATGTCTTCTAAGTTGGAAAAGGGCCATAACTCTACCAAAAAATATCGGAACAAGCCCACTATCAATCCCCACATGTATTATGTGGTTATAAACCTATGTATAAAATTATGTTTCATTTCAAACTAAAGTTATTGTCCGGAAACCAATATAAACATGTTTTCTAAGTCGCAGCCAAAAAATATCGGACCAATCCCACTATCAATCGCAACATGTATTATGTGATCATAAACCTATGTATCAAATTCTGTTTCGTTTCGTTAACTCAAACTAAAGTTATCGGCCAGAAAGCAATATCAACATGTCCAAGTTGAAAAAGGGCCATAAATCTGCCAAAAAATACCAGATCAAATCCCCTATCAATCCCATCCTGTGTTATGTGGTTATCAACCTATTAATAAAATTTTGTTTCATTTTGTTCAGTCAAACTAAAGTTATTGTTCAGAAACCATTTGTTTTGGATGGACAGATGTCCGCTCCTATAAATCAGGTTAATGTGGCTAAAATAGGCTAAAATATATGAGGAATTTAAATTGCAAGTACAACCACTAAAAACTCTTTTTTATGTCTAATTTCTGGGTGGTAGCAAATGCTAACCCTTTCAGCTTACTGACCCTAACCCTAACCTTACCCCAACATAAAATCCTTGCAAATACAATACCCATGTTTTGTCACTTTTTAGCCACGATTTGAACAAACTTGAATCAGATCCACCCCACAATATTGCATACCAAATATCAAAAGATTCTGCCTGCTGGATCTGGAGAAGAAGATTTTTAAAGAAATTTGCCTGAAATGCACTAAGTTCGAATTCGAGCTTCTATAGTGAGCCCAAATATGAATCTAGGGACCCGATTTGAACAAACTTGAATCAGATCCACCCCACAATGATGCATATCAAATATCAAAAGATTCTGCCTGCTGGATCTGGAGAAGAAGATTTTTGAAGAAATTTGCCTGAAATGCACTAAGTTCGAAATCAGGCTCCTATACTGAGCCCAAATATGAACCCAGGTGGCTGATTTGAACAAACTTGAATCAGATCCACCCTACAATGTTGCATACCAAATATCAAAAGATTCTGCCTGCTGGATCTGGAAAAGAAGATTTTTTAATGTTTTTCCCATTGCCTACAGTGTTAAAAAGTGCTGACTCAGCACTTTTTCAAAAGTCCTGAAAAAAGTACCTTGTGATCAAACCGATAGGGATTTTTTTAACCATTCTATTCTAATGGAGAAAAGTAAGCTTTATACAAAATAAGAATTCTCTGTGCCATGTAGTTTTGGAGATATGGCAGTTTTAAGGTTTTTCCTATTTTTAGCTCCCAAGGTTCCCAGGGGGCAATGAGAAAAATTTTTTTTGCATCAATCAACTACTTATGACCCATTATCATCTCATATCAAATTTGGTTCAAATCGACCTCACGGTTCGGAAAATAGAAATTTTAGGCGTGGCCAAAATTTTTGCCCCTCCCATAACGAAGGCAAATAATGCCCAACAAACTTCTCTTGAACAAACTTGATTCTAAACCTCAAAAGGACTCTGTATACCACATATCAAGTCTCTGCTACTGGTGGTTCATTAGATGAAGATTTTCAAAAAATTTGGCCATTTTTTCCCCACACCTCTGCTCAATACGAGCCGAAACCTAATTTGGATAAAAATCAAAATGCCCCTATAAAACCACTACTTACATGAAATTTAATTAAAATGTGGCCAGGGGTTTAGGAGAAAGAGGCTCAAACACCACCTTCATGCAGGACAACGGACGATGGACGGACGACGGACAAAGAGTGATAAGAAAAGCTCACCCTGACTTTCAGTCAGGTGAGCTAATAAGTTGTTTGGAAGCAGGAGTGGTGAATTATGAGCTACCTGAGGGTTACTGAATGTAGAACCGTTTGGATAAGACTATATACCTTTGGACCATTTCGAAGACTGATCGGTTCTGTGTCGGGGAGAAATGTTCACTTCCATTTAGCAAGACGTCAATGGTGGGCTGTATTCCTAGTAATCCAATTGTTTGGTTCCTTACGCCATCGAAATATGGACAAAATAATAAATATTGTTCTGCGGTTTCTTGTTCGCCACATCTGCAGTTATTTAATTCGGACAAATAGTTGTTGTGGAGATCATCGTTCAAGTTGCTACACCGTAAATGTAATCTAAAGTGCAAGATCTGGACCAGGCGTGATTTATGTCCCGAGTGAAATTTTGATATAGTTCTTCTGGTGCTGTTGAGATACTGCTTGATCGTCGTAATATTAGAATTTTGTCTTATTTCATTAGGGATATCATTCCAGAGGTTAGTCGCGGATGGTAGGAAAGAGGTTTGGTGCAGGTGGGTACAGCATGGAATTGTGCTCAGTTTGGCATTATTCCTCAGATTGTAGTTCTGAGTTTCAGCCACTGACGGGGGTACCATCAGGGAGAGGTAAGGAGGCGTAAGACTGTGAAACATCTTTAAGTATTGAATTAACTTGTGTTTTTTCCTTCTAGTCTCACGAGGTTCCCAGCCTGTTTCTGTGTATAGGGACTGTTTACTTGCACTTCTAGTTCCACCCATAACAATGCGAGCTCCCTCTATTTGTATTTTTTCAACCTCCCCGACTTCCTGGGCAGAGCAGTTGTCCCAGACTATGGGAACGTTTCCATGGGCCATTCCGAATATATTCAGAATTCACCAGACTGGTGTGTCATGTGCAGTTCAATTACAGAATGTTATTTTTAAGGAAACGTTCATTTAACATTATAGGTTATTCAGAATAATCGATGTTGTTCAAGATTGCGCTTCTCGTCGAATTAAACGACGACACCGAAAAAGTTGGTTGCGTTATCGGCAGCTAACATGAATTATTCTGTGCACATACTCTCGACGAATTATCAGATTTTATCATTTTTAATAAAATATATATTACATTATCAATACTAAACAAACTGAGTATTGATAAAATAATATACATTTTACTAAAATTGATAACATCTGATAGTAGGTCGAGTGCCTGTGAATGAAAGTAGATTCAACACTTTATGTTACTGCAATGTGCAAAACTTTTGGAAGCTTTGAACCTTACAATAACCTTCAACAATGTTTTATTTTATGGTAGAGTGAGACGTGGCTGATACAAATTGGTCTCAACACCGACATGGAATTATAAAGATAGTCTCAATTTATTTTTCTATGAAATTAGAGAACCAAAGTATAGTCCTACGTACCAGGATATAGGGCCTCGCCTCACAGAAACTTGGACCATGTATATATGTGGTGACAACAGGAGTCACGGTTTACTTCTAAAAAGGTCAGTGGCGCCGTGGGGAAGGGGGGAGGGGGGGGAGTTCCGGTCCAAATGGCAAGTTGCATAATCTAATCACCTACAGGATGAAAATTTTATGCAGGTGACTGGGTTGTGCCATAGAACAGGGGAAATTTAAGAGTCCGAAAGATTTCCCGTATGATAAAAGTCGCAAGAAGAAATGGCGGTAAGGGGCGCGTGTTTGGACACCAGTCTCAAAAAGTCGACTGGAAGACCAGGTGGCTGCCAGATGTTTGGGCCCGGTGTATAAAGTCGGTAGAACTGCATGGGGTTTGCTCCGGGTCCACGAGTATTAAAACAAATGGACAGTAGCAGTACAGTGTCACATGGGGAAAAGCATGATAAGGCCCATTTGGGTGGTGTGCAATTCTAGAGTCACGGTTGAGTAAAAGAGACATTATACTAGAGTGACGTCACAAAAGAGCCATGTGCACGAGCGTCGTCATGATGAGAGGATGGCTGTACACTGAAAATGTTCCAGTCATTGCGACAATGGAGGTGTGTCTGTGCGTTTGTGTGTGTGTGTGGGGGGGGGGGGGAGGGGGGTTACAGTGTTATATAGGGTAAAACAGGCTACGGAAAAAAGCCGTTGTGCAATAGCTTTGGTAAAAGCATAGGGTCACTACTCTAGGGTCAAGCTGTATTGGAAAGATCCATAATCCCCAACGTAGTTAAGGCCCCACTAACCAATAGACGACATCTTGGAAAATCCAACAAATTTCTTGGCGTAAATAAAACGTTTCCAGTGGCCATGGACCTTCTTCAGAGACCCTTACCATAGGCATGGGGATACACGTGGGCTCCTAGCCCTATACTGTACCAACACATACCACTCTACTACTATACAAGGTCTGTACCCAGTTACATAAGCCTTGAAATCCCATTCTAATACCATATTCGATAGACGTGAAGGTTTTATTTGCACAATCGCATACAAAAGGATTGTGGTTGCACAGATGATGGAACTTGTAAACCCTTTTTCTTAAATTGCACAAGTGTAACATGAAGAGGGTAGGAGGCGGGTAAAACTCAAACGCCCCCAAATCACCTTTATTTGCGCCCAGGCGACGTTTCGACGTCTGTACAATCTCTGGCGGCCATCTGATGATGAAAGATGGAAACGACATTCATCTGTGAATAAAACACGTCGCCACCAGTGTAAGGGATGCCTGAGATGTTGTCTACACCACTGCAGTCGAGCACGACGATGACGTAATGTCAAAATCGGACGAATTGCAGGTCTTCGAGGACGTAAGCCGTATTCTCTCAGCCAGATGATTATTGTTTGAGGATGTATCCGTCTCAGGTTAGGGATGTTCCTGGCTGTCGGCATTGCCGTTTGTTGCCGGTTCTGGAGATGGACGACACGGATATACCGATCTTGGGCAGGGGTGGTAACTTGGGGTCTCCCGGAGCGGGGTCGGTCTCAAACGTCATCATGTTGTGCATGTCGATGGACTAGCCTGTCTACAGTGTTACGGTGGCAGTTCAAATGCTGGGCAACCTCTCTGTTTGTCCTGCCAGCTCTAATCATACCCAGGGCAAGGAGACATTGATTCATTGTCAATCTTGGCATGCTAATGTGGAGTCATTTTAACAGCAGCGCAAGTTTGAATGTGAACGATAGGAAGGCCTTACTTTAGTGTTTAAATACCCAAGGATTTACACTGCTGCATGAATTTTCAGACTCTCCACGTGCAAAACATGCCTTTTCACAAACGTGCAGTACATCATTTAATGTTAATGCAATTTTAACGGGGAAAGCTGTTTTTGTGTTCAATATAACTTATTCATGAACAGGTTAACACTCTTTACACCTATGAAATTATTTTTTTGGAGTTTGATCAATTTCTGCAATGCACACTTTCTTTTTTGGGCGAGTATATATGAAACAAATAAAAACCCTTGCACAACAAGCTTGTCAGATAACAAGAGGTCCCATGGGACCTGAGGCATTCATCTAAGTTGTTTAAAGAAGGATTTAATTAGAATCTTTGGCTAGTTAACACTAGAGAGGAATGAAGTCATGTAATTATTCATGTTATTATTATTCATAAGTCTGTTGTCAAATTAAGATAATTTTTTCTGGTATTGAGATGTTACCACACTAATAATGCCATAATACCCAAACTTCTGTAATGCAAAACTAGGGAGCCCAAATATCAAGCTAGGATCTTAACATGAACAAACGTAAAATGAATTTGAACTGACATGCATCCCCCCCCCCACCCCCTTCAAAATCATGGTTCTAACTATTGGATCTGAAGAAGCAGATTTTTAAAGATTATCCCTCATACTGGAGTAAGTTAAACTTCAGACTGGGGGTTCTGTAGGAGATTTTCTGAGTATACTCTTCATATTGCACAAAGTTAAAATTTGGTTTCCTTTAGGGAGCCAAAATATTAACCCAAGAACTTGATTAGAATAAATTTGAATCGGAAACCCATATCAAAAGATTCTGACCAGTGGTTCTGAAGAAGAAAAGGCTAAACAAGAGGTTTTATTCGCTCACCGGCCAAAGTGGTTCAAATAAGTATTTGGGGTCACATTCAGTTTGACATGGTTCATCAACACTACAAAGGAATGAAGTCGTGAGAGGCAAATTTTATGGAAAAACACTAAGGAATGGATTTGAACAAACCTGAACGTAACATGCCCCCCACCCCACCCCTGCCCATAGAGCCCAAATATTGAGCCAAGGACTCATATTGAACAAACTTAACTAGGGGGGGGGGGGGGGGGGGTTCGTCTCAAAATTGAACAAAACGCATAAAAAATCCAAAACCAATTTTTTTTCTCAAATTTTGGTAAAAAATTTCTAAGTCCGAACCAGACTCAAAATTTTCAATCCAGGGACCCAATTTGAACAAACATGAATCTGACCCCTACTAGAGATGATGTATACCAAATATTAAAGGATTCTGACTGGTGGATCTGAAGAAAAGGATTTTTAAAGAAATTGTCGCATATTGCACTAAGTTAAAATTCAGGCTCCCATAGGGAACCCAAATATTAACCGAGAAACTCGATTTGAACAAACTTGAATCTGGCCCCCCTAGAGATAATGTATACCAAATATGAGGGGATTCTGACAGGTGAATCTGAAGAAGAAGATTTTTAAAGAATATTCCACGCATTGCACAAAGGTAAAATTTGGAGCCCAAATACAAACCCAGCAACTCGATTTGAACAAACTTGAATCTGACCCCCCTATAGATGTTGTATATCAAACAGAAAGGATTCTGAGTGGTAGATCTGAAGAAGAAGATTTTTAAAGAAATTTCCTCAAATTGCACAAAGTTAAACTTTGGGCTCCAATAGAGAGCCCAAATACTAACTCAGGGATCCGATTTGAACAAACTTGAATCTGACCCCCCTCCCCTCCCCCCCCCCCCCCCCCCCCCTATAGATGTTGTATAACAAATATGAAAGCATTCTAACTGGTGGATCTGAAGAAGAAGATTTTTAAAGCAATTTTCTCATATTGCACTAAGTTAAAATTCAGGCTCCCATAGGGAACCCAAATATTAACCGAGAAACTCGATTTGAACAAACTTGAATCTGGCCCCCCCTAGAGATGAGGTATACCAAATATGAGAGGATTCTGACTTGTGAATCTAAGAAGAAGATTTTTAAAGAATATTCCACGCATTGCACAAAGTTAAAATTTGGGCTCCCATTGGGAGCCCAAATATTAACCCAGCGACTCAATTTCAACAAACTTAAAACTGCCCCCCCCCCCTCCTTATAGATGTTGTATACCAAACATGAAAAGATTCTGAGTGGCCAATATGAAGAAGAAGATTTTTAAAGAAATTTCCTCAAATTGCACCAAGTTAAACTTTGGGCTCCAATAGAGAGCCCAAATACTAACTCAGGGACCCGATTTGAACAAACTTGAATCTGACCCCTCTAGAGATGTTGTATAACAATGGTTCAATTTGGTCAAGTAGTTTGTGAGAAGTCGATAATGTAAAGTTCATGACGGACGACGACGACGGACAGCAAGTGATAAGTTAAGCTCCCTTCGGTGAGCTAAAAACAAATTCCCCATATTTTACTGCATTAAATTTCAGTCTCCCATATTAAACCCAAACATAAACTCCAAGACTTGATTTGAACAAATTTGAATCTGACCTCTTTTGGGATGCTCTGTACCAAATATCAAAATATTTTAACTGGTGGATCTGAAGAAGAAGATTTTTAAAATTCTTTCTTGGAGTGCACTAAGTTAAAATTTGTGATTCCATATAGGAAGCCCAAACATTAATCAGGGACTTGATTTGAACATGGATAAATCTGCCCCACCTACACATGCTGTATAACAAAAACCAAAACGTTCTGACAAGTGGTTCAAGAAAAGAAGAATATTCCACTTGGTTAAAATTTAGGCTCCCGTAGGGAGTCCAAATATCAGCTGTATTCCAACTATCTGAAGATTCTGACTGGTGAAACACAAGAAGAAAATTTTAAAGAATATTCCTCATGTGGACTTAAGTTAAAATTTGGGCTACCTATCCAAATATGAACCCATGGACTTGATTTGAACAAACCTGAATTGGACCACTCAAAGGATGCTGAGAATAAAATATCAAAGATTCTTACTGGTGGATTTGAAGATTTTTAAAGATTATTCCATATAATGCACTAAGTTAAAATTTAGACTCCCAAAGGGTACCTAAATATAAATTCAGGGACATGAATTTAACAACCTTGAATCTGACTTCCCTAAGGATTCTGTATACCAAACAACAGAAAATTCCAACTGGGGGATCTGAAGAAGATTTGTAAAGTTTATTCCTTATACTGCTCTAAGTTAAAAGTCAGACTCACAATGGGAGCCCTAATATTAACCAAGGTTCTTGATTTGAAGAAACTTCAATCTAACCTCTGTAAGGATGCTATATACCATATATCAAAAGATTCTGACTAGTGGTTCTGGAAAAGAAGATGTTTAAAGATTATTCCTCACATTGGACCAAGTTAAAATTCGGGCTCAAACAGGTAGCCCAAATATTAACCCAGGGACTTAGTTTGAATAAACTGGAATCTGACGCCCTTAATGATGGTGTATACCATATGTCAAGATTCTGATTGGGAGTTTGTGATAAGATATTTTTAAAGAATATTCCTCATTATTTATTCATTTATTAGGGTTTAATGAGACTTTAACAGCCAAGGCCATAACGTGTCGGTGACAGTTTTACAGGTGGAGCAAGCCGGAGTACCCGGAGAGAACCACCGATTGGCCACATGGGGCATCATCATGCCCCCATGTGGCCAATCGGGTTAAGTGCCTTGCCCAAAGACACAGTGTGGGAGTGCGAATTGATCGCTCAGACGGTCACCCATCCAAGGACTAACTGGGCTCGATGTTGCTTAACTTCAGTGATCTGACGAGAACCGGTTACCGGAGCGCAACCGCGCCGCCGAATATTCCTCATATTGTTTAAGTTCTTGGTTTATTTTACGTTTTAGGCCTCATAATCTACAGAATAGCATGGGTGGTGGTGTATTTCATCCCTTTAGTACAAGAAGGCTTTACAATGCTAAAGTACTGCAAAGCTAAAGTACTGCAAAGCCTTGTTGTACTCAAGGGATAAATTTTTCACTTTCATTAACTTGGGTAAAATATCAGACAGACCATTTATTTTATATTTTTTAAGTTTGCATTGGTTATAAAAAGAGGGCATGCAGCAGACAAAAGGACCATGCGGGAGGGTCCAAGAAGGAGATTTTTAAACTTTTTTAGGCGTAACATTTTATTCTTTTTTTTATACTTACTCTACTATACCAAAATATGACACTCCCAGTCAATTAACTTGTGCCAGATTAGTTTTAGTATCCTGAATTAGATCACATAGATTTATTTTATCATTTATTGGAGAGTACCAATGAATGCTCTTCAATAAATTGTAACAAGAAAAATCAACAAGAACAAAACAGCTAGCTTCTTAGATTCTAAAACATAGCTGCAGATTGCGAGGCCTTTTAGTTGTGGTACGTGAACTTTTCTGTGAAGCTCAGTTACATGTCCCTCTACTATCTGTGCTATAATGAACAACTAAAATGATATGTGCATTCTAAGGCAAAAGTGTACAGCAGGGGAGATAATGTTAACACTCAAGGGACATATTATTCATGGACATTCAATTAAAAAAATAACATGATTTTCAATGCTTTTAACCCTGGAGGGCCTAATTCTGACTTTGATCACATTTTTTGCAACAGAACATGCATCCCTACATGCAGTCTTTGGGTTAACTACCTTGGTAGTTGTTTTAGGCAAGTCTTGGCTGCCTATATAGGCAGTGAAGGCTTGCCAAAAATCAGCTGCAAAGTCACAGGATGTAGACCGTCAAAAGTGTAGCAAAAATATGTAAAAATCTCTAGGTCCTTAACTGGTAGAGTGCTGGAAGCCCTATTTTGGGCTTTATTAAAAGTGAAAGGCAATAACTGTCTGTAGCTACATTCTGCCCGAGGAAGCCTTTATTGTCCCTGATATGAATCTGATGTTTAAAACAATACCTTGCTCTCTGACATTTAATTGGATAGTGCCTATAAGGCACTATCCAATTAAATGTAATAGAGCAATATATGATGAGCTTTGCTTTGTTGTCAGAAAAAACTCAGCACTTTACCAGTTAAGGGTTAAAGGCTGCAAAAATTAACATCTGAAGACTGGAAAACAATGATTATTTAGACATAGAAAGAAAACCGAAGAAAAATAATATGATTTTCAATGCTTTGTAAGACTTCAGAAACCCTTATCATCATCAGCCTCAAAGCTACTTACCAGGTACAGCAGAAACTTTCAGGTGAAGTGATTCTAAGTGCTGGGGATTTAGTTGGACTCGGAACTGAAGAACATCACTCTTAAACAGAAAAACTCCAGGCTCATTGATTGGCACTGTTTTCAACTGAAATAAAATGTACAAACTTAAAACTTAACATAGGAGACATCTAAATCTAAGATAATGTTAGACACAATCGGCAAACCAATGGTTTTTTAAGGTTTTAATACTTCAACAAAAATAAATTTCATGGAGAAACAATTCCAGGAGTTTTACTTACATCCCATAGAAAATATCAGTCCATCAAGTGCAATAACTCAGACAAAAATATTGTGAATAACAACTGCACTGACATACCAAATATGTCATTCCACTAAGTATATGAAAAGTTATGACTTTAAAACCTTGTTGGTCACAGACCGATCGTCATCGCAACATGTACAGCTGCTTGTTGCAGCTAAAGAAAAACCATCAATAATTAACAAAAGAAGCCTGCAGAAACAAACAAAAGATCACAATAAGCGTATAAATAGACAGGGTTCACATGTATCTGGAAGAAAAAACAAGAGGCCCCAGGGGGCCTGAGGACCCTCACCTGACATGGTAGCCTAAATATCAACCCAGGGAATTGCTTTGAACAAATTGCATCTGCCCCTCCTAAGCAAAGCTTATACCAAATATCCAAAGATTCTGACCAGTGGATCTAAAAAAAAGGGTTTTTAAAGAATATTCCTCATATTGAACAAAGTAATAATTCAGGCTCCCACAGGGAGACCAAATATGAACCCAGGGATTTGGCTTGAACAAACTTGAATCTCACCTCCGTAAGGATGCTGCGTACCAAATATCAAAACATTCCGACTGCTGTATCTGAAGAAGATTTTTAAAGAATATTTCTCATACTGCACTAATTTAAACTTTTGGGCTCCCATAGAGAGCCGAAATATGGACCCAGGGATTTGATTTCAATAAACATGTGAAAATTCTTTCAAAGATGTTATATGTGAAATTTGAAAGCTTTTGGAGCAGTGTTTTGGGAGAAGAAGAGTCTTAAATGTTTTTCCCATTACCCAGAGTTATGTTACCCACTGTGTTAAAAAATGCTGACTCAGCAATTTTAAAAAAAAAAATACACTATGATAAAACCGATGGCCATTTTTTTTCGACTTTTCCTTTCTGCTGTTCCTCAGGAAGCCTCACACAAAATAAAAATTCTCAGTGCCGTGCAGTTTTGAAGATGTGGGCGTTTTAAATTTTTTCTATTTTTAGGTCCAGCGGTTCCCATGGAGCGACGAGAAATTTTTTTTTGGCATAAATTAGATACTTATGAGCCAATAACCCTCATATCAAATTTGGTTCAAATCGTCCTCTCAGTTTGGAAAACAAAAATTTTGGTACAATTCGGGCTCCCACAGGAATCCCAAATATGAACCCAGGGACGTGGCTTTAACATACTTATATCTCACCTCCCTAAGAATACTGTATACCAAATATCAAAACATTCTGACTGCTAGATCTGAAGAAGAAGATTTTTAATGAAAATTCCTCATTTTGAACTAAGTTATAATTCGGGTTCCCGCAGTGAGCCCAAATATGAACCCAGGGACTTGGCTTGAACAAACTTGAATCTCACCCCCCTAAGGATGCTGCATACAAATATCAAAACATTCCGACTGCAGGATCTGAAGAAGATTTTTAAAGAAAATTCCTCATTTTGAACTAAGTTATAATTCGGGCTCCCACAGTGAGCCCAAATATGAACCCAGGAATTTGGCTTGAATAAACTTTAATCTGACCCCCCTAAGGATGCTGCATACCAAATATCAAAAGATTCTGATTGGTGGATCTGAAGAAGATTTTAAAAAAATATTCCTCATACTGCACTATTTTAAACATTTGGGTTCCCACAGAGAGCCGAAATATGGACCCAAGGATTTGATTTCAATAAACCTGTGAAACAATCGTCCAAAGATCTTGTATGTGAAATTTGAAAGCTTTTGGAGCAGTGGTTTTGGAGAAGAGTAGTCTTAAATATTTGTTTTTCTCATTACCCACAGTGTTAAAAAATGCTGACTCAGCATTTTTTCAAAAGTTCCGAAAAGGTACCCTATGATAAAACTGATAGCAATTTTTTTTGGACCATTCCATTCTGTTGGTCCTAAGGAAGCTTCACACCAAATAAGAATTCTCAGTGCCGTGTAGTTTTGGAGATATGTGCATTTTAAATTTTTTCTATTTTTAGCACTTGCGGTTCCCATGGGGTGACGTGAAAAAAAGAAATTTTGGGCAGGCAAAAATTCTTGTCCCTCCTATACTGACGGCAAATATAGCTTCTCGAACTTCTCTTGAACAAATCTGAGTCTACATCTCAAAAGGAAGCTGCACACCAAATATCAAGTCTCTGCTACTGATGGTTCATGAGAAATTTTTTTTTAAGATTTAAGCACACTTTTTGGGCGTGGCTCTACCGAGAGACGAGGCAACCTGATTTGAACAAAATCAAAATGCGATGTCATAACAAACAATTATCTCAAATGTCACGTAAATCAGTTCAACGGTTTTGAAGAAGATGCAAACATGATCTTCATGGACGATGGACGGTGAGTGATCATTATAGCTCCCCTGACTGAAAGTCAGGAGAGCTAAAAATTCCAGGGCCTTTTCAAAAAACTTTCCAGGACATCAACCTCTAATTATCTGAATCTATGATATTTATATGCATACTACAGTACCAGCCAAAATGACAATTTCTGTCACAAAATTCACTTTATTGCTGATACAGTCAAACCCACTTAATTGTATATCGATTAATTGTATAATTCGGTTAAAGAAATATTTTTTTAAAACACCGATCCATTTGCGATTCAAACAGTACAAAATTTATTGGATAATTGTATATCGGATAATTGTATATCCTGTTCTACTGGATGTGATTTTTTTGCCAAAATGTCGTCCAGATCGGATAATTGAATAAAATAGAGGAAAAACATTGATGCCATTTTGAAATCAGTGGTTGATTATGCTGAAAAGAAAATACTTTTGACAGTACATGTACATGTATTGGATGTTTGGAAACTGTAAGTTGCAGATCACTGATCAACTACGCAGTACTTACCACCCCAAAACAGAATTTTGTAAATAATTATCCTGCACATTTTCTCCATTATATTTTAATAAACCCACTCTAAATTACCCAAGACGTCATAAAAATCCAGCACATTTATTAAAATTAGTTTCTCGCCAACAGCTTGACAAAAATGGAAATGGCTGCACTTTGTTTTTGTTACAGTTGTTTCGACAGCACGTGTGTACAAGTTATGGTTTATCAGCGGGAGGTGAAAAGAATGTACCCAGTTCACAAAGTGTGAAATTAAATGATACACATGTACATTATCACACATGCTGTTAGGTAATGTTCATGTTTTCAAAAATGACAACATTTTGAGCAGTTTTCTTGATGAAAGAAAATCTTGTTCTTTCATTTACCTGTCTCCCTAATATTCTAAGAGAATAGGTGTGGTCAGGTGTTTTGATTTTTTTCTGAAAAATAAAGAAAAGTAGACATATGTTTGATAACTTCATGTTTTTTTTTCAATTTGAAATGGCTTGGGATGTGTTGTTTGATACAGCTTGGGGTAAGATAAAAACATGTTTAAATGAATCTACTTGTACAAAAGGTGGCCAAAGTACATGTCGATGTGTCAGTTGGAATTTGCTCATCATGGCTTCGAAATGAAAACGGACCGATTTATCACTGGTAGATAAAAATGAAATTGTAAAATTGCTGGAACAAAAAAGCCTCAGGCTGAGATTGCCAGGAGAATGGGTTGCTCACAACCCAAGATTTCATGAATTTCCAGCAAGAGAGGAGAAATTAAGGAAGAATTTGAATCGAATGCCAATCCTCTGAGAAAACAGCAGAGAACTGTGAAAGCAGCCACTGTGGAAACAGCTCTTTCAAAGCAGTTTACAGAGGCTCGAAGGCGGGACACCCCTTTCAGGGCCAATACTCTCACAAAAAGCTTGCGATTTGGCAAGAGTTGAAGGAAGATAGTTTCATCCCAACTCAGGCTCAGTAGATGGAAAGACAGAAATGCGATCGTGTATAAGAAACAGCATGGAGAGAAGAAAGACGCTGATGGGCCAGTAGATGAAAAGTGAGTGGAATCAGTTTTACCCAGTTTTCTGGAGACCTACGACGAGAATTACATCTATAATGCCGACGAAACTGGAATTTACTACAGGGCATTACAAGAGGGTACACTCACCAAAAAAACTGCTGAGATATATGGAGGTAAAAAGGCAAAGGACTGCATCACAGTTGTGATTGTTACCAACATGAGTGGTAAAGATAAGAAACAATTGTTAGCCATTGGAAGGAGCAAACAACCACGCTGTTTTAGGGGCAAAAAATCTTTGCCAGTTACTTATGAGGCCAACAAAAATTCATGGATGACAGGTGTAATTTTTACCAAATGGATACAAGATTTAAATTCAGACATGAAGCGACAAAGTAGGAAAATGATTAATTTAAAGTAATTTGTATATTTTTTATACTTACCAATGGCCCCAACTTAGCTGGTGCAAACTCATTAATTTCCAGGGCCAAACAAATTTTGAACCCCCAGTCCCCAAAATTTGCATACAAAACCAAAAATCAGAAGTCCTATCTGGTCCTCCATACTTTTGCTTACTGTGCATGCACAGTAACCAGGAAGGTAACAACATTGGCACCAACATCATTCTTCCTAGTTATGCCTGCTAAATGTTATATATATATGTCAATGAGGAGGTATGAGTGTCCACTCATGGGAGGGACATCTCCATCTGGGCCATTGGTAAGTATAAAAAATATACAAATTACTTTAAATTTATCATATTTTTATACTAAAATCAATGGCCCAGACTTAGCTAAATCGAAAAAGGCTGGAGGGCCTAGGACTTAGATGAATATAATATCTCTATTACTCCACAATAAAGAATAGCACCAACAGGAGAATAGAAGACTGAGGAATTATAAATGTCTTGCTCTTTTTCCTAATAAAAAAAGAGAATGACATAACACCAATCATATATTGGAGTAATACACAATAATCTCTCCATTTAATGCCAGCATAACCCTTCATGCTAATTCATTGAAGGAAACCAATTATAAGGTAAGTCCAGAGAATGAAACACCTTATACTCCTTTAAAAGTGTCCGATGATTGTATATTAATGCTCGTATGACAAGTGACATATACAAATGCTTCACACTGATTTACATTTTAAAAGCAATATATAAATGAGTCATAATTGTTGCTTCACACCGAGCTACACATTAAAACCACCCAGCACCAACGCTGGACTACTGACACAGGTGGAGGTATTCCCTTGCTTTTTAGTATAAAGCCAGATGATATTAAGGGAACCCCCCCCCCCCCCCTTGTTCTGAAGGAAGAATCCTCAGAACAAAGAGGGCAGCAGAATGGCGTCAGTACTCGAGCAGACTGCCTAAGACATCACTGAGATGTATTATTAATGGACAACATTCTGTGCGACTGAAAGAGGACCCAAGGATCTAAGGTCACCGGAGACAGACTCTAAATTTCTAAAATAGAACTTAGTAAAAGAAGATGGCTGAATCCAGTAGGCTGCCATGATTAAAACAGTAATATCAATACTATCAGAATAAGCCCAAGAAGAAGACAGTGCCCTAACCTCATGTGCTGAAATCTTATTGACAGAATGTTGATCCGCCGATAGATTCTCGTAAGCGATTCTTACAGCCAATTGAGTCCATCTTGCGACTGAATGAACAGCAATATCCTTTCTGTTAGGTATAAGCGAAAGAAAAAAACGTTTTCTTCCTTTTCTAATGAAGCTAGATCGACGTTTATAAATGCGCATTGCTCTCACTGGACACAACAGCGGTCTACGGTTGTCCGAGGGCGGTAAGGCCTTGATGACGATAGGCTCCGGCCACTTATCCAGAATCTGATTCTCAGCCAAGAATCCCACTTCCATAGTAAGAGTAATAGTATTAACCAAACTAATGGGAATCTTCAACAGATAATGCATGGAGTTCACTAATTCTTCTGGCAGAAGCAAAGGCTAACAGAAAAGCCATTTTATAAGTCAGGAATTTGAATTCTACATCATCTAATGGCTCAAAAGGAGCTTCTTGAAGCTTCAAGAGAACCCAAGCTAAATTTCATTTAGGAATTAATCTGAGGGTTCTAGGTAGAGAAATTTCTAACTAGTTTGGATAAAGAAGGATCAGATCCAATACTCAAGTTATCATGATGAGAATATGTGTCTGATAACATAGACCCATAGCCCTGAATCGTGACAGGCTGTAGTTTGAGTACATCAAACAGGTCGACCAGAAAATTGGCAATTTGAGGAATAGATAGATTATAAATATCCACCGACTGATTCCCCCCCCCCCCCATCCCCTCCTCAGTCTCCGGCGTCCGCTGTTTGTGTTTACGGCCTCTCTTTCTGTCTGAGACAGACACCACACTAGGAGATTAGTGACGTAATCAAACAGCTACCAATTATTGTATAAACCTGATGTTTCCACTAACCTAATACTTCGATGTGTTCACTTGAAATAATCATTCTAGCAGAATCACTTGGCAGTGTCAATAGCCTAACTCCTCGCACTTTTGACACAGAAAATTTGGGTTTTTAAAAAAAAACCCCTCTCTGTCTCTCTCTCTGTCTGTCTGTGTGTGTATGTCTGTCTATTTGTGAGTCTGTCTGTCTGTCTGTGTATGTCTGTCTCTCTGTGCCTGCCTCTCTCTCTATGTCTGTCTGTCTCTCTGTCTTTTTCTGTCTCTCTGTGTCAGTCTGTCTGTCTGTCTGTCTGTCTGTCTGTCTCTCTGTGCCTGTCTGTCTGTCTCTCTGTGCCTGTCTGTCTGTCTCTGTGTCTGTCTTTCTGTCTGTCTGTCTATCTCTTTGTGTCTGTCTGTTTCTCTGTGTCTGTATGTCTCTCTGTGTCTGTCTGTCTGTCTCTGTGTATGTCGGTCTGTCTGTGTCTGTCTGTCTGTCTCTCTGTGTCTGTCTCCCTTTCTGTCTGTGTCTGTCTGCCTCTTTCTGTGTCTGTCCGTGCCCCCTTTGCACATCGTTCTGAAGTGCACCTTTGTCACAGTATCTCTGAAGAATGTTGTCCAGATAAGCCGATGTTACCACGACCGAATGAGCTCGGAAATATGACATTACCGAGTTCATTATCCGAGTGAACGCACAAGGTGCCAGGTTAAGACCGAAACACATCGCTCTGAACTGATAGACCTTCCCTTGAACTGCAAAGCGCAGATACTTTCTGAAAGCCAGATGAACCATGAAATGAAAGTAAGCGTCCTTTAGGTCTATGTTTGCCACAAAGTCATTCACTCGAATGCTCGCTTTTTATGACCGAATGGTTTCCATACAGAACTTTGGAGCGATAATCAGTTTGTTTATCCAGCTCAAGTAGGTCAAAACGAGCCATCTGGTTTCGCCACAAGAAACAGGTGACTGTAAAATCCCAGTGGGCTGGGATTTTCTATGACCTCTATTGCTTCCTTTACTAGGAGAGATTGAATTTCTGCAAGAAGAGACTCCTTTTTTGAAGGATTTTCCGGAAGATCTGTCCAACGTGGACTTCTTGTGAGTGGGGGCTTTGAACAGAATGTTAGTTGAAGACCCATTCTGACTACATTTCTGACCCACTGATCTTCCGTTATGTCCATCCAGTTTCTCGCAAAGTTTGATAACCTTCCGCCACCTGGAGAGCAATATAGGTTTAGACCATCACCTGTATGACCTGCAAGGCTTTAAGGAAGAGAAACCATGTCCTCCCGAAGAATGGCCTTGTGCCGTCGGCTTAGGGGCGTCTGGCTTATAATCTTTGTAAGATTTATGCCCCTTTCTATTCTTCGCTACTGTGAACTGGAGCCCCCTTGACTACCACGTCCATCATATGACTGCTGTTGGGAAGCTGATCTCAGCAAAAGAGTGCTGGTAGCTTTTTTGGTAGCTTCTTTGTACACTAGGGATAACTTGTCATCAAACAAGGTATGCCCAGAAACTGGAGCGTCTCTTAGAGAGCTTTTCACCTGATCGTCTATCAATGAAGACGATGCTAAGGCTCCATCACATCTCATCAATTCCATATTAGCCACTGTAAGGGCAGAATGATGTGTGGCATACATAAATGCCCTTGAAAGAACTCTGAGAGATGAATCAATATCATCAAATTCTTTCCCAACAAGACAATGGTCCAAAGCCCTGGTGATATGATCTGCGTAGGACATCGCGTCCAAAACTATACAACTAGAATCAATTGTAGATTCGATCACATCTGAGCAGACACTGAATGATGCAGGTAGCAAGATATCCATATCTAAAGTCTGATCATCCAGATGCAGTGGAGCAATCTGAACATCTTCTCCAACCGTTTTTAATTGTTGAGGTCCAGGAAACGGTATGTGAATGGAAGATGTCGATAAGAAAGGATTTTTCTTCCTTGAGTTTGCTAGGCTAAATATTGAGTTGTAAATGTGGCCTCCGACACATGAATCGACTGACCCAGGAAGGAAAGAATGCCATCTTTTCTCCACTGGGTATCCCTATCTAGGGATGATAGCGATTTCTGCCTAGCAGACGCAGCTTGCTGACCAAATCCTCCAAATCCCTTTCATCATCCGCTTGGTCTAGCTGTGAATTTCGGTCAGCTCCATCCAAATGAACGGATGATCGAACCGATCCAGCACCATCCGACAGCTCACTCCTGGAGTCTGTTGATGATTGCACCTGCGTTGACTGGGAATCTGCGATAAGCTGCATAATCTGTGGCGGCAAGTCCGTTACTGAGGCTTGCGGAGCAACCGTCCAAAGTTTCTTTGCCGCATGATGTTCGCGGGATGGAGATCTGTCCCCAGATCTTTTCGCCGTAAGTCCCGAATGCTCCGCATAATGATGCTTTGAACCACTAGCTACAGGATGAACCAACTTTGGAGGGGAAGACTGGGAGCGTCTTCGCCGAACGGCTTGAATGTCGGATAGCTAGTGAGCGGTCTAATGTGCTTGGTAATAGACGTGGAAGAAGCCATAACTGCAGGCTGCAGTGTGGATGGAGTGCCTGGATCGGCCAATGAGGATGTTAGCTCCGACTCAGTGAAGTTTCTCGCAACTGCAACAGGCAGCCCCGACTGTTGATGGGATGGAGAAGGCTCTCCTGCTTGCGATCTGACCCCAGATCTTGCCGAGCGTTCCGCTGAGAAACTTGCTGGCTTCTTCCCCTTTGCCATTGTCGCTGGGTGAGCTTTTGATTTTGAGGTGCTCGCTCTACCCAAATCTACACTCTCCTCGACTGCTACAGACTTATCCGGTGTTACGGCTCCCACTAATGGGGTAACCGCTCAGCTTGCTGCTTGTAAAGAAATAAGAGGCCTTATTCCTTGTTTGATATTCATGAACACCTTTGCAGCTACCTCTGTTTGCTCATCAGAGTGCGACGACGGCAGCACATTTTGGATGGGTGTCACTGTACCATCACCATGTTCTTATTCCTCTGGAAAAAGAGACTGAAAAGCTAGAATTAGCCTGCGGTGAAAGTTCCGGCATTGGAACTTCACCGCGCACATAACGCGACATACACCTCCAACGTTTGGCATCCCAAACTATACAAGTAGCACATGTATCTGAAGGAGTGCAGCGACTACAAGCAAGACAACAAGTGTGTAAATCCGAGGCAGATTTCCTCGCCTTACAATTAGAGCAGAAAGATTTCATAATAATATTTAAGCCAAAGGCAAAGTCCACTGCACTCCTAAACTACAAAATAATTTATACATATTAAGGATACAAAATATACGGCAATCAAAATCATTTCGAAAGAAATCAAAATTGAATCAATTTTTTGAAACAGCCCCAAAGGGGACCTCATGAGTCCAAGGGCATCCTGATAGAGCCTAAGTGTGGTCAAACACCAAAAAATTAAAGCTGTGCCACTGGCATAATTTAATACATGTATCCTATTATAAATATGAAAAAATTTTAAGTAATTTATAGATTTTTTATACTTACCAATGGCCCAGACTTAGCTGGTGCTAACTCAAAATTATCTAGGGCCAAACACAAATTTCGCCCCCCCAATCCCCAAAATTTGCATGCAAAACCGAAAATTAGAAGTCCTATCTGGCCCTCCATATATTTACTCTCTGCGCATGTGCAGACTCCAGGAAGTCACCAAAACTGGCGCCAACATCATTCTTTGTAAAAAAGATTATAATATAATAATTCAGCGGGAAGGTATGAGTGCCCAGTACTACCCACTCATGGGAGGGCCATTCCCGTCTGGGCCATTGGTAAGTATAAAAAAATATATAAATTACTTTAAATTTTTTCATATTTTTATACTAAAACCAATGGCCCAAACTTAGCTGAATCGTAAAAAAGGTGGAGGCCTAGAACTTCCGAAATAGTTGATCAACATAGAACAAATCCTTCAACCCATGATGATGGAATTAAGAATTTACATGTATGTCTCTCTATACCATAATAGAGGAGACATATCCTAATATGGATCCCAATTTTGTAAATCATAAATCTGAGTACGAAACCATGCTAATTAGGATGTAACGAGTTCCCAATTTTTAAGGCCAGTCTGGACTAAGCTCCAAAAATTAAGATGGCATATTTGAGAATGAGAAAAAATTGCCCATAAACCTTCGCCATACAATAACACTACAGCTGTATGCCGAATATAGATATGGATAAAACAGCTTCCTTCATAGTTACATACCCTTTTAAGCCCGAGCAGTGGAGAAAATGACCTCCCCCTTTTTTTTGAACATATCTTCAAAAGAAAGAGGAGAGAGCTCTGGAATCAATAAAAGCGGTACCAAGAAACAATATAAAAAAATATCGATCAGGCACTCAGGAATTAATTCATGAATAATAAATGGTGCTTAATGCCACTTCACAAGCCACGGCTATAGCGATGATTTTGGTAAATAATATTGTCCGCTACAAAATATGCACCACAGACGGCGTACACAGGTACGACGAAATCAGTGATATAAAATATAACATACTCATATTAAATTGAGATACATTGAACAATCTCTGCAGAGAAACACACTTCCAAGATCATCCACAGGTGGCCTCTGTACAATAAAATCCAGTAAGAACACTCTCCAATGTGTACTATCTGATATCTACAACCATAAACACGTGAGAATACGTGGTTTGAGAACCAACAAAATAGAGACCAGGATCTAGAAATGGAGGTAGGTATGATTAACAGGTTCCAACACGGACCGCCCCCGAAATATATAATAATTTCAATGTCCACCAAAGCGATAGCCTAATAAAATATTGCGTGAGTGCATTAAAATCCAGCATGTAATCATCTAAAAGCCAATAACTAGTTATGCAGCCACCGATGAACTCAAATAGCAGCAATTATGATGATTTTAATAAGCGTTTGTATATAAAAAAATCAAAAAATAATCACCAGAAACTAATGCAACAAAACTACATATATGCCTATGAGGGCGCCATCCAACATGACCCAAATGCATTGTATGTATGTATTAAGATATAAATACAAGAGGCCCCAGGGGGTCTGAGGGCGCTCACCTGACATGGTAGTCTAAATATCAAACCAGGGACTTGACTTGAATAAGCTGCATACGCCCCTCCTAAGAAAAGCATAAACCAACTAGACGAAGCGATTGTGCTCACACAATACACAGGATTTTTCTTTCTATTTTCAGTTCCTGCACTTTTTACATCCCAAAATTGAGATAAACACATAAAAAACAGATTTTTTTTTCCCCAAAAAAATACTTTCAGCCTAAATTTTTTTCTTCTTCTCAAAACGCATAAAAAACAAAAAAACAAAAATTCCAGATTTTGGTACCAAATTTTCTAAGACCCACTCGGACCCCAAATTTTCAGGGTAAAAAAAAAAAAAAATTTTTTGTCTTAAAATTGATAGAAATGCATAAAAAAACAAAAAAAAAAATTTCTGGAATTTGGTCCAAAATTTTCGAAGTCCCACCCGGACCGCACATTTTCAGGGGGAAAAAATGTTTTTTCTGTCTTAAAATTGACAGAAATAAAAGAAAAACAAAAAAAAAAATTTCCAGATTTTGGTCCAAAAGTCCCACCCGGACCCCAAATTTTCAGGGGAAAAAAAAATACAAAAAAAAAAAATTTTTTTTTTTTTTACCCTGAAAATTTGGGGTCCAGGTGGGACTTAGAAAATTTTGGACCAAAATCCAGAAATTTAATTTTTGTTTTTTATGCATTTCTGTCAATTTTAAGACAAAAAAAATTATTTTTTTTCCCCTGAAAATTTGGAGTCCGGGTGGGACCAAAATCTGGAAATTTTTTTTTTTTGTTTTTCTTTTATTTCTGTCAATTTTAAGACAGAAAAAACAACATTTTTTCCCCCTGAAAATGTGTTAGTCCAGAGAATTGAGACTCTCTATATTCTTTAAAAGTGTCCGAGGATTGTATATTAACGCCCGTTTGACACTTGACATGTACAAATTTTTCACACCGAGCTACACTTTAAAAATATGACATGAATGAATTTTTAACATTAATATTACACTTTAAAACCATCCCGGAAACGACTCAGAATTACTGACTCCGGAGGAGAAATTCCCTTGCTTTTCACTATAAAGCAGGTGACCTAAGGGAACACCCCCCCCCCCCCCCCCCCCCCCCCCCCCTTCCCCTTGCCCTGGGTCAAATAGCCCAGAGCAAAGAGGGCAGCAGGACGGAGTCACTGCCTGAACAGAAAGCCTGCATAACTATAGTTGCAACTGTTTAGTGGACGACATTCTGAGCAACAGATAACGGACCTAAACAATGCAGGTCTCCAGAAATGGACTCAATATTTCTGAGATAAAAATTCGTGAATGTGGATGGCTGAGACCAATAAGCAGCCTTCATTAAATCTGTAATAGCCACACTATTTGCGTAAGCCCAAGATGTAGAAAGAGCTCTTACTTCATGAGCCGAAATCTTAAGCAAGGACTGCTGGGAAGAAGATAAATTTTCATACGCAGTACGGATAGTTAATTGAATCCATCTAGCAATAGAATGGACCGAAATGTCCTTTCTATTAGGCATCAGAGACAGAAAGAAACGTTTTCGTCCCTTTCTGATAAACTGAGATCTCTGTTTATAAATGCGTAAAGCTCTAACAGGACAGAGTAAAGGCCTACGCCCGTCTGAAGATGGAAGAGCCTTAATAACAATAGGTTCCGGATATTTATTAGGAGCCTGATTCTTAGCTAAAAATCCAACATTAGTAGTGAAGGTGATAGTGTTCCCGATACTACGATAGTGAGAATCGTCCACCGATAGTGCATGAAGCTCACTGACTCTTCTAGCAGAAGAGAAAGCTAAGAGAAAAGCTGTCTTATAAGACAAGAATTTGAAATCTACTGTCCCAAGAGGCTCAAATGGTACTTCTTTAGCTTCAGAAGAACCCAAGCTAAATTCCACTTAGGAATTAACCTAAGAGTTCTGGGTCTATTTATCGAGAAGTTTCTAACTAATTTAGATAAAGAGACATTAGATCTAATTTGTAAACTATCATGATGTGCATAGGTATCAGATAACATAGACCTATAACCCTTAATAGTAACAGGCTGCAGTTTGATTTCGTCAAACAAGTATACTAGAAAGTTTGCAATGTCTGGTATGGAGGGATCAAAAATATCAACAGAATGATCCCTACACCAACGACGAAAAACCTTCCACTTAGCCGCATAGTTTAGCGAAGAGGAGGTCCTCCTACAGTTAGAAATCGCGTCCACTGCTCGTCCTGTAAAGTGCTTGCCATGCAAGAAGGACCGCACAACGGAAAAACGTGAAGGTTGAGACCTTGCGGGTTGTGATGGAGTTGACACGGTTTCCCCTGCGAAAGAAGATCCTCCCGTGGAGGAAGCTTTCGCGGTAGGTCCCACAACAGACACCTGAGTAGATTTATCCACGGTCTCTGTGGAGACAGAGATGCTACCAACAGAATCTTGCATTGAGATTGTTTTATCTTTAGCAATACTTGCTGAATTAACGGCGCTGGAGGATACGCATATCCTATCATTCCGTCCCAAGGGATCGACAGAGCATCTACTGCAAATGCTCTTGGATCCGGACACGGAGACACATACGTCTGCAACTGATTGTTGATGTTTATGTGCTTGCCCAGGAATTGCGGATCCCAAAGACCCTGGCATCTCGAATCCGTTGGGATCAATGATGCACCCCAACCTGTTTGACTGGCATCCGTCATAATGGTAAAACTCGGATCCGGCAACTGCAGCAGAACTCCCTGAGTTAACCACTGAATGTTTGCCCAAGTCTGAATCTCTCGTTTCACTTGATCTGACAAGAGGACGTCTATGTCGAGCGAATGAATTTTCACACTCCAATTCTGAGTCAAGAAAATTTGGAGAGGACGCGTGCGTAACCGCCCCATCGGAATGAGATCTGCAGCGGCTCCGCACAGACCTATCAGTCTCATGAACACCCTCGCTGTGACTTTGTCTGCGTGCAGACAATAGCGAGCGTAACAACTGACTAATTTCGCTCTGGTTAACGGCAGACGAACGAGATTGTTGTGCGTCTCGAAGCTCATTCCCAGATGTGTGAATGACTTGGACGGCACCAGATCCGACTTCTCCTCGTTTATTATAAAACCGAGACGTCGGAGCAATAGAAGCAGATTTTGCACATCGTTCTGAAGCGTTAACTCGTTGCCGTACCTCTGAAGAATGTCGTCCAGGTAGGCCGACGTTACCGCAGACGAATGAGCTCGGAAATACATCATTACCGAGTTCATTACCTGAGTGAAAGCCCAGGGTGCTAGATTCAATCCGAAGCACATCGCCCGGAATTGATATACCACCCCTAGGACTGCGAAGCGTAGATACTTTCTGAATGTCGGATGTACCATGACATGAAAGTACGCATCTTTGAGATCTATGCTTGTTGCATAATCGTTCACCCGAATACTCGCTCTGACCGATCGAATCGTCTCCATATAAAACTTCGGAGCGACGATCAGCTTGTTTATCCAGCTCAAATCTATGACTGGACGGAATGAGCCATCTGGTTTCGGAACCAGAAACAGATGGCTGTAGAATCCCGGTGTCTCCTGGTTTTCTACAACCTCTACCGCGTTCTTCCGTAAAAGAGACTGCACCTCTGATAACAGAGCGTCTCTTTTCTGCGGATTTGATGGAAGTTGAGTCCATTTTGGACTTCGAGTTAATGGAGGCTTTCGTTTGAAGGATATCTTTAGACCTTCCGAAATCACCCCTCTCACCCAAGGGTCGTCCGTAATCGACTCCCACTCTTGTGAAAAACTCGACAACCTTCCGCCAACCGGCACGCGATAGAGGTTGAAGCCATCACCTCCTGGACCTGCGAGGCCTGCGGGAGGAGAAACCACATCCTCCGCGACCTGCACCTCGTCCCGTCGACCTCGGGGCGTCCGACCGGTTGTCCCGGCCCGAAGGACGTCCCGCACGTGAGTCGCTGCCTTGACGGTCTCTTGAATAAGACCAAGAGGACGCACCAGAACCTCTATAGGAACCTCTCTTGGGCGCATTATACCCAGAAGTGCCTGTCTTACTCTTATCTGCCGTGTCCGACTTTTTAGAAGCAGATTTAAACAGCAGAGAATCCGAAGCTTTCTTAGTAATTTTATCGTAAATTGCAGAAAGCTTGCCGTCGAAGAGAAGTTCTCCGGAGACCGAAGTGACTCTGAGAGAGTTCTTCACCTTACTATCCACGAGTGTGGATGTAGCTAGGGCTGCGTCACGTCTAACCAACTCCAGGTTTGCCACTGAAAGGGCGGAGTTACACGTGGAATAAGCTACTGCCCTTGAAAGAAGTCTTAAAGAGGATTGTATATCCTGGAATTCTTTCCCTTGAAGACGCAGTGATAACGCCTTAGTAAGGTGGTCTGCGTAAGATAAAGCGTCTAAACTGGCTCTGTTAGACGAAATAGTCGTCTCCAACACCGCGGTTGGAATAGACGCAGACGACGGTAATGATAATTCTAAGTCTTCCGCCTCATCGTCCATACGCAGAGGAACTCTCGGGATACCCTGTCCTGCCGTATCGAATTTATTCCTTGCATTAATGAAAGGCAGGTTAAGAGTATTAGCGGACAAGAAACCCGCTTTTCCTGTTTTGGAAGCAAGTTTGAATATAGCGTCGTTCAATAATTCAAATGTTCTTGTGACATTATTGGACTGAGACGGAAACTCGGGAGCGATGTCCCTGAACCGCTCAAAGAAATCAGTGTCCAATGACGCTATAATTCTCTTGTCCGGCACCGCAGCAGTCTGGCCCGACGGAAGAACTTGAGGAAGAAAGTGCCGGATGAAGTCCACGGCAGTTTTATGTTGTTCCGAAAGAGATAGCTCCAAGTCATCCGTATCCCTTTCACCATCCGGTCGGACCTCATGATGCTCCTGGTCGTCCGCACCCGATGCTTCGGCAGAGCGTACCGACCCAGCGCCGTCGGCTAATTCCCGATCCGACACCGTTTCTGTCGGTTGCTGGGATGCTGCGATAATTTGTGCTATTTGAACAAGCACGTCCGACATAGAGGCCTGCGGAGGCGGAGTCTTTCGCTGCTTCGCCGACGGCAGCTCCGCATCTGGTGACTCCCGCATAATCTTCCTATGCGAACGTCCGGAGTCAACCGGCCTCGTGTCCCTGGCTACCGGATGGCGTGACCTGGTCACCGAAGAATCCCTGATCGGCGAAGCTGGTAAAATATCAGCGGTCACGTAGCCAAGTTGCGGTCGTGTGCACTGGTGAGAGGAAGAAGCCTGAGCAGTCTCAGCGGACTGCCTATACAACGGAGCGTCCCGAGCGACGGACGCGTGCTCTGCTTGCGACACATTTTGTACCACAACATCTGGTCCCAGATGTTGTTGTACGAGAGAGGGGCCTCTCTCGCTCGCGGCCCGGCTGGACCTGGACGAGCTAGGAACCAGACTCGAAGGCTTCCTCTGATCTCTCCTACTGTCCGCCGTCACTGGGTGTGCACGTTGAATGTTTATAGTGCTCGCATCACCCAACATTTCCTCCTGGACCGCATCGGACGAACCCGGCTGCCGAACCATTCGGTGAATGGACGCTACACCGGGCGAGCTAGCGGACAACATTTGTCTTATCTCCATGAGCACTTTTGCCGCTAGCTCTGTATTCATTTGTGACGACGGAAGCGCACTTGCGGAAGATAACATGGAAACATCACCCTGTTCTTGTTCCTCTGAAATAGAAACTGATAGAGTAGAGTGACCCTGCGGAGAAAGAGCCGGCATAGCCCTTTCTCCACTAACAACATATCGTGACACATGTTTCCAATGTTTGTCATCCCAATATTGACATATTGAACAGGGATTAGTGCGAGTACACTGACTACAATTAATACAATGATCATGAAAGTCAGAGGAAGATTTCTTCCTATTACAATTTGAACAATATCCTTTCATTGTGAAAAGTCAACAACAAGTCCTAGTACTCGCACAAACCCCTAAACACAAAGATACATAATAACATGATCCATTAATATTGAAAAAACAATTGAAAATCAAAATAATTTTTGAAAAATATTTTTTCAGCGAAGCCCAAGTTTCTGAAAAGTAACGTTGAGCCCCAATGGATATAGTGCTGCCGCGGTTATCCGGATAACCGGTTAACCTGTGGTTAAAACTTTGACCGGTCAAGAAAATGTTTTAACCGGTTAACCTTACATTCACTATACTCACCGTATATGTCCGTGTACAAGTCGCCCCCGTGTATGAGTCGCCCTCCAAACTCACACTTGGAATTTCTCCCTTTTGCCTAAAGCCCATGTATAAGTCGCACCCCCATTTTTAAATATATGCAGTCAAAAAGAATTAGTTGCAAGTTACGTTTTGCCAATTTGGGGCAGTTTGGGATGAAACGGAAATAGGTAAGTTTTCACGAGTTACCACTTGGTGAATAAGATAAAAGAATAGAGGAAAATTATTATTAAAGATTTAAAAAATACTTGCATTT
The DNA here is from genome assembly GCA_031216915.1 of Pictodentalium vernedei. Lineage (NCBI taxonomy): Eukaryota > Metazoa > Mollusca > Scaphopoda > Dentaliida > Dentaliidae > Pictodentalium > Pictodentalium vernedei. The sequence continues at coordinate 627,729,136 of CM062296.1, read as the reverse complement.
ATTTGTTTCTCGTTGTTTGTTTATCACCCCAATGTCTTCATCCCTGTCAAGAAAATCCAACGCTCGTTTGAGACTGAAACTTCATAGTTTCAGAATCAGAGCACCATTTGCGCCGTAACCTGCGCAGTTGTTGTGATTAAGTTGGTTTTTCCGGAACGCACGAGAACGTTCCAGAAAAACCAATAAAAATACAACAAATGCGCAGGTTACAGCGCAAATTATTTTCAGATTGTTGTCCCACTTAAGCATTGTTGGTGCTATTGAAACTAACTTGACTTGGTGCACGTGTGCGTAATTTATAACCGGACATTACACATCAGTGAATTGGAGTTCATGGAATAAATAAATACGTCTCTCCAGGTATTGCTGGCAAACATTTAATGTGTTATTATTTATTTTTTCGTTGTTATTTTGATGATTTTGTATTTTTTATGGTTTCATCCATATTGGCCCCACAAACCTGTTGATTTCCGGTACACGCACTGATGTAAACACATGGGCGATTGAACAACAACGACTAAATAGAATACTTCTTCATTATTATTTATGGTCAGTGTAAATAACATTGGCCGGTCCGATAAAATAGATACAGTTGAAGCAAGAACATACTACAAATATAGGTACCTTAAATGCGGTTAACCACGGTCAAACACGTTGGTTAACCGGTCAGAAAAAAGTCTTAACCGCGGCAGCACTAAATGGATCCCAAGGCTAAGTGTGGTCAAAAATTTTAAAATTATATTAAATAATTAATGCAACACTTACGGATAATAATAATGTATCTTATAGTGAGATAAACTACTCCAAAAGCAAACAGCCCCCCTCAAAAGAGACTGTTGCCAATGTAAACAAACAGTGTAAAAAAACCAGAAAACATGACTCCAGGCACTGACAATACTGGCCCGAAATCAGTCATCAAAATTACACACTATCTGATGCAAAACAGAGACTCCCAGGGGAGTATCTGCAAAACATCAGATGGTAGATGCAGAACACAACGTTTATACACCCATGGGTGAAAACATAAATATGGGGAAAATAACAGAATTCATTCTGTAACCAAGCTAATTCTCCCAAGAGAATTTAGAAATGATCTTTCTCAAAAATATGCCAAAAGCATGGGAGAATAGCAAGGGGGGACTTAGAAGACCAGGGGAGAGGAAACACTGAATAAGCAGTGCAACTTTATAGCAAGAATGACAACAACAGGCCCATGCCTCGAAAGTTAAAAAATTTATAGTAATTTATATATTTTTTATACTTACCAATGACCCAGACATAGCTGCTGGTGCTAACTCTTAAAATATAGGGCCAAACACAAATTTTGCCCCCCAATCCCCAAAATTTGCATCTAAAACCAAAGAAAACATGTCCTGAATGGCCCTCCACACTTCACCTCTACTGCGCATGCGCAGTGTCAAGGACGTTCCGAAATTGGCGCCATTAATCATTTTCATAACCAGTGCCTGGTAAGCGCTATGTACTCAGCGGGGAGGTAAGAGTTCCCAACTCCTGGGAGGGCCATCCCCGTCTGGGTCATTGTTAAGTATAAAAAATATATAAATTACTATAAATTTTTTAACATTTTTATACTGTACCAATGACCCAGACATAGCTGAATAGTAAAAAGGCTGGAGGGCCAAGGACATAGAGCAAGATGGAATATGCTCAATTATATAAAATAGAGTCATCCCCTCTAGGGAAAAAGAAGTATTAGGCCTTACATGTATCTTTCTTATTTATGATAAATTAGAAAGATACAACACCTTCCAAAATTGAGCATCATACATCCATGTACTCTATTAATATCTAGTATAATCCTTATACTAATAATTTTTAAAGTAAGCCAATAAATAAAGCGAGTCTAGAGAATAGAGACTCTTTATACTCCTTAAAAGTGTCTGAGAAATGTATAATAATGTCCGTTGACACGTGCTATATTCAAAAGCTATACTTTAAAAACTAAGACCTGAATAAATTTTGAAAACATAAACTTCTCACTAAACAACCATCCCAATAACAGCTCAGAATTACTAACTCTGGAGGAGGTATCCCCTTGTTTTCATAGTAAAACAGGTGACCCAAGGGAACACCCTCCCCCCCTCCCCCCACCCCTTTTTCTTGCCCTGAGTCAAATAGCCCAGAGCGAAGAGGGCAGCAGAACGGAGTCACTGCCGAAACAGACAGCCTACCTAGCTATAGTAGCAACTGTTAAATGAATGACATTCTGAGCAGTAGATAATAGACCTAACAATAGAGGCCTCCAGAAATGGACTCGATATTTCTGAGATAAAAATTCATGAATGTGGATGGCTGAGCGCAATGAGCAGCCTTAAAAAATCTATAATAGCGACACTATTAATGTAAGCCCAAGATGTAGAAGAACTCTTACTTCATGAGCCGAAATCTCAAACACAACTGCTGAGTCAATGATATACCATAAGCAGTATCGATAGTTAATTGAATCCATTAGCAACAGAATGGAGCGTAACGTCCTTCTATTAGGCATCAAAGACAGAAGAAGCTTACGCCCGTAGTAATAAACAGATATCTGTTTATAAATACATAAACTCTAACCGGACAGAGTAAAGGCCTATGCCCGTACGAAGACGGAAGGACCTTAATAACAATAGGTTCCGGATATTAATTAGGAGCCTAACTCTTATGCCAAAATCCAACATTAATAGTAAAGGAAATAGTGTTTCTGATACTACGAAAGTGAGAATCGTCCACCGATAGTGCAAGAAACTCACTGACTCTTCAGTAAAAGAGAAGCCAACAGAATTACTGTCTAAAAGGTCAGAATTTGAAAACTACTGTTTCCAGAGGCTCAAATGATTACTTACCTAAATAAGAACCGAAGTTAAATTCCGTATAGAAATTTAATCTAATGATTTCAAGTCTATTTATCGAAAAGTTACTAACTGACTTAGATAAAGAGACATAAGACTCAATTGTAAACTATCATAGAGTGCATAGGTATGAGGTAACATAAACCTATAACCTTAATAATAACAGGCTGCAGTAGATCTTGTCAAACAAGTATACTAAAAAGATGCAATAACTAGTATGGAGGGATCAACAATATCAACATAGTGATCCCTACACCAACGACAGAAGAGCCTCCACTTTAGCCGCATAGTATAGCGAAGAAGAGGTTCTCCTACAGTAAGAAATCGCGTCCAAAGCTCGTCCAGTACAATGCTTACAATGCAATAAGGACCACACAACGGAATACGTGAAGGTTGAGACCTTGCGGGTTGTGATAAAGATGACACGATTTTACCCAGCGAAAAAAGATCCTCTCATGGAGGAAGATTTCGCGTTAAGTCCCACAGTAGACATCAGAGTAAATTTACCCACGGTCTCTGTGAAGACAGAGATGCTACCAACAGAAATGAATTGTGGTTGTTTATCTTAGCAATACTTGCTGAAACAACAGCGCAGGAGGATACGCTTATCCTATCATTCCGTCCTATTAGATCAATAGAGCGTTAACAACATAAGCTCAGAGATCCGGACATGTAAACACATACGTCTGCAATTGATTAGCAAGTTGTGTCGTAAATAAATTATCATTGGGCACTCCCATTGATAGCAAATCTGATTGAATACTTGTTTGTTGAGAGTCCATTCTGATGGCAACAAGCGACCCATAAGTGAAAGGGAGTCTGATAATACAATCAGACGACCCAGAATATGACGGACCGAAGCAGAACTTGGTGTACTATAACAAACAGAAGGATTCTTTCCATTAAATTGAATAACGGAAACGAATGAGTGCCTCCCTGGTTCCGGAGATACGCCACTAATGTCGAATTAACGGACAGGATTTGGACATGCGTTTCTGAATAATGTTCATCCAATGACATAAAGCAAGCCTAAAAAACATAATTCCGTGGAAGATGAGTGCTTGCTCAGAGACTGTGGAACCCAAAGACCCTGGCACTTCGAATCCGTTGGGATCAATATTATATCCCAACCTGTTTGACTGGCAACCGTCATAATTATAAAACTCGGATCCGGCAACTGCAGTGGCACTCTCTGAGTCAACCACCGAATGTTTGCCCCAGTCTGAATCTCTTGCTACACTAGATAGACAAGAAAACCTTACTATCCACGCGCGTGGATGTAGCTAGGGCTGCGTCACGTCTAACCAACTCCAAGCAGCCACTGAAGGGCGGAGTTATACGTGAACAAACTACTGCCCTCAAAAGAAATCACATTGAGGATCATATCCCGGAATTCTTTCTCTTGAAGACGTAATGATAACGCCTCAGTAAGGTGGATTACGTATGATAAAGCGTCTAAGTTAAGTCTATTAGACATCATTGTCGTTTCCAACATTGTGGTTGGAAAAGACATAGACGGTGAAAAAGATTATTTCCAGTCTTTAACCACGCCGTCTAGACGCATATAAACTCTCGGTATGCCATGTTCTGCCAAAAAAAATTATTCGTATAAATGATAAAAGGCAGAAAAGAGCATTGCGGACAAGAAACTAAACTATAATGCTTGGTAGCAGGCTTATATATATATAGCGTCGATAAATAATACACATGTTCTAATGACATTGTTGGACTGTGTCGGTAAGTCAGGGACAATGTCCCTGAACCGATCCAAAATTCCGTGTCCAATGACGCTATAAGTCTCTTATCCAACATCGCAGCAATGTAGTCCGAAATAACAATCACTGGAAGATAATGCCGGAAGATATGTATGGCAGCTTCCGATGCTACGAAAGGGAAAACTCGAAATCTTTCGAATCCCTTTCGCCATCCTGTCGGACCCTATAAAGCGTTCGGTCGTCCGTACCTGATGCAACTGCGGACTGCACCGACCCAGCGCCGTCGGATAATTCCTGATTCGACCGAGAAACTGTCGATTGCTGGGATACTGCGATGCTGCGAAAAAACTGTGCTAACTCAGATAGCACGTCCGTCACTGAGGCCTGTGGAGAAGCGGTCCTACGATGCATTGCCGCTGGAAACTCCGTGATCGTTACCCCGTGCATACTACTATTATGCGAGCGAACGGAGTGTATAGGCCTCGTGTCCATTGGCTACCAGATGGCGTGACCTGTTCGCCGTGGAATCACTGAATGACGAAACTGATCGGATACTCGAGGTCACGTAGCCAATGAGCGGTCGTGTGCACTGCTGTGAGGATGAGGAAGCATTATCGACAGTCTCTCGGACTGTCAATATAACGGAGCATCCCGAGCGACGGACATATGCTCCGAATGTAAAATATCTGAACCACAACATGCGGTCCCCTATGTTGTTGGACGAGAGAGGGACCTCTCTCGCTCACAGCCCGGACGGACCTGGACAAGCCAGGAACCGGACTAACAGGCTTCCTCCGATCTGTCCTCAATCCGCCGTCACTGGGTGAGTACTAAATTAATTATAGTGCTCGCATCACCCAAATCTCCTTCCTAGACCGCAAGGGACGAACCCGGCAGCCGAACCATTCGATGAATGTACGCTACACCGGGTGAGCTAGCGAATGTCACTCCGTCGATCCTACAAGGGACCTCTTAGGCGATAGACAAATTCCATGAGCACTTATTGCCGCTAGCTCTTCATTAACTATGACGACAGAGGCACACTTTTAAAAGACATCTCCGTAACTTTGCGAACAAGAAACCAGAAATGCTTGGTAATAGCAAGCATATAATAATAAATATATAGCGTCGTTCAATAATTCGAAAGTTTGTGTGACATTATTGGACTATGTCGGAACTGAGGGACGATGTCCCTGAACTGAACCAAAAATTTCTAAGTCCACCGACGCTATCAGTTTCTTATCCGCCATCGCAGCATTCTGGTCCGACGAAAGAACCTGTAGAAAATCAAGTCGGATGACATACACAACAGCATATGTTGTTCCGAAAGGGAAAGCTCGAAATCCTCCGAATCCCTTTCAGTATCCCGTCGGACCGGATGAAATTTTCGGATGTCCGTACCCGCTTCCGCGGAGCGTCCCGACCCAGCATCGTTGGATAAAACATTAAGCGACCGATTCAGTTGTTGCTGGGATGCTGCGATAAGCTGTGCTATTTAGGATAGCACGTCCGTCCCCGAGGCCTGTGCAGTAGTGGTCTTACGATGCATTGCCGCCGGAAGCTCCGTATACGTAGACTCCCGCACACTTACCTATGCGAACGTCCGGAGTCTGCAGGCCTCGTGTCCCTGGCTACCGGATGGTGTGACCTGGTCGCCGATGATTTTCTGACTGGTGAAGCTGACTGGATATCCGAGGTCACGTAGCCAAGAGCGGTCGTGTGCGCTACCATGAGAATGAGGAAGCCTTATTGACAGTCTCTCCGGACTGACTATATGTCGGAGCGTCCCGAGCGGCGGACGTATGCTCCGAATGCGAAACATTTTGTACCACAACATCTGGGGCCAGATGTTGTTGTACGAGAGAGGGGCCTCTCTCGCTCGCCGTCCGGATGGACCAGAACAAGCTATGAACCGGACTAAAAGGCTTCCTCCGTTCTCCCTCTAATCCGCCGTCACTGGGTGTGCATTTGGTTGATTTATAGTGCTCGCATCACCCCAAAACTCCTTCTAGACCGCAACGGACGAACCCGGCTGCCGAACCATTCGATGAATGGACGCTACACCGGGCGAGCTAGCGGACGTCAAAGGCTGTCGAACCTACTAGGGTCCTCTTAGGCAATTGGCGTATTTACATGAGCACTTTTCCGCTAGCCCTTCATTAATTGTGACGACGGAGGCACACTGTTGGAAGACATCACAGATACATCACCCTAATCTTGATCGTCTGAAATAGAAATTGATAAAGTAGAGTGACCCTGCGGGGAAAGGTCCAGAATGTCCAAATCCCCACTAACATACCGTGACATACGCTTCCCATGTTGTCATCGAAATCATCAGATACAGAACAGGAGTTAATGCTAGTACACTGACTACATATAGAATGATTATAAAAGTCAGAGAAAGACTTCCTCTTATTACAATTGATCAAAATCCTTTCAATGTGAAAAGAAAACAAAGTCCTGGTACTTGCACCAACCCCTGACAATCAAAATACATAATAATAATATGATCCATTAACATAGAAAAAATAATTAAAATCAAAATATTTTGAAAAAATATTTTTTCAGAACAGCCCAAGTTTCTGAAAAGTAACGTTGAGCCCCAATGGATCCCAAGCCTAAGTGTGGACAAAAAATTTTAAAATATTTTAAACAATTTATGCAACACTTCCGAACAATAATAATGTATCTAGTTATGATTAAATTAACATCAAGATATTATTTTCAAGAAATCCCCCCCTCACACAGAGGGCTGTTGTAAATGTAAACAATGAGTGTATAAACACTAAAATAAGACTCCAGGCACCCAGGCCCGAAAACAGTTACCAAAAATACACTATCTGATGCAAAACAGAGACTTCCAGGGAAGAAACTGCAGAACATCAGATGGTAGATGCAGAACACAACGCCTAACCACCCATAGGTGAAGACGTAAACATGGGGAAAAGAACAGAATTCATTCTGTTATTCAGCTAAAACTCCCAATAAATTTTAGTAATAATAATTACAGAAACTATGCCAAAAGCATGGGAGAATAGCAAGAGGGGACTTAAAGGAAAGGGAGAGAGGAAAACACTGAAAAATCAGTGTAACTAAATAACAAGAATGACAACAAAATGGCTGCTGCCTCGAAAATAGGTAACTTAACATAATTTCATTAAAAAATTTTAAGTTACAGCCCTGATAATATTCTGTCACACATTATTCCTCTCCTCCTTCTATATCCTCCTTAGAATCACCATTTCACTAATATTTATGTGTCTGGCATCATTTAAACTGAGATTTACAAGCACAAAGATCAGTCAGATGTTAACTGATGAAGGGCCAAACTGAGAAAGATTAATGGCGCCAATTTCGGAACGTCCTTGACACTGCGCATGCGCAGTAGAGGTGAAGTGTGGAGGGCCATTCAGGACATGTTTTCTTTGGTTTTAGATGCAAATTTTGGGGATTGGGGGGCAAAATTTGTGTTTGGCCCTATATTTTAAGAGTTAGCACCAGCTATGTCTGGGTCATTGGTACATTATAAAAGTTAAAAAATTTATAGTAATTTATATATTTTTTATACTTACCAATGACCCAGACATAGCTGGTGCTAACTCTTAAAATATAGGGCCAAACACAAATTTTGCCCCCCAATCCCCAAAATTTGCATCTAAAACTAAAGAAAACATGTCCTGAAAGGCCCTCCACACTTCGCCCCTACTGCGCATGCGCAGTGTCAAGGACGTTCCGAAATTGGCGCCATTTATCATTCTAATAACCAGTGCCTGGTAAGCGCTATGTACTCAGCGGGGAGGCAAGAGTTCCCAACTCCTGGGAGGGCCATCCCCGTCTGGGTCATTGGTAAGTATAAAAAATATATAAATTACTATAAATTTTTTAACATTTTTATACTGTACCAATGACCCAGACATAGCTGAATAGTAAAAAGGCTGGAGGGCCAAGGACATAGAGCAAAATGGAATACGCTCAATAAAATAAAATAGAGTCATCCCCTGTAGGGAAAAGAAGTAATAGACCTTACATGTATTTTTCTTATTTATGATAAATTAGAAAGATACAACACCTTCCAAAATTGAGCTTCATACATCCATGTACTCTATAATATCCAATATAATCCTTATACTAATAATTTTTAAAGTAAGCCAATAATAAAGTAAGTCTAGAGAATAGAGACTCTTATACTCCTAAAAGTGTCTGAGAATTGCATAATCATGTCCGTTGACATATGCAATATTCAAAAGCTATACTTTAAAAACTAAGACTTGAATGAATTTTAAAAACTTAAACTTCTCACTAAACAACCATCCCAATAACAGCTCAGAATTACTAACTCCAGAGGAGGTATCCCCTTGTTTTCATAGTAAAACAGGTGACCCAAGGGAACACCCTCCCCCCCCCCCCCCCCCTTTTTCTTGCCCTGGGTCAAATAGCCCAGAGCGAAGAGGGCAGCCGAACGGAGACACTGCCGAAACAGACAGCCTACCTAGCTATAGTAGCAACTGTTAAGTGAATGACATTCTGAGCAGTAGATAATAGACCTAAAAAAGAGGCCTCCAGAAATTGACTCGATATTTCTAAGATAAAATTCATGAATGTGGATGGCTGAGCGCAATGAGCGGCCTTCAAAAATCTATAATAGCGACACTATTAATGTAAGCCCAAGAAGTAGAAGAACTCTTACTTCATGAGCCGAATCTTAAGCACAACTGCTAAGTCAATGATATACCATAAGCAGTACCGATAGTTAATAGAATCCATTAACAATAAAATGGAGCGTAACGTCCTTCTACTAGACATCAAAAGACAGAAGAAGCTTACGCCCTTGTAATAAGCAGATATCTGTTTATAAATACATAAACTGTACCCGGAAAGAGTAAAGGCCTATGCCCATACGAAGACGGAAGGACCTTAAAATAATAGGTTCCGGATAATAGGAGCCTAACTCTTATGCAACAATCCAACCTAAATAGTAACGGAAGTATTGATTCCGAAACTATGAAAGTGAAAATCATCCATCGATAGTGCATGAAACTCACTGACTCTACAGTAAAAGAGAAACCAACAGAATTACTGTCTAAAAGGTCAGAATTTGAAAACTACTGTTTCCAGAGGCTCAAATGATTACTTAGCTAAATAAGAACCGAAGTTAAAATCCGTATAGGAATTTAATCTAAAGATTCTAAGTCTATTTATCAAAAAGTTACTAACTGACTTAGATAAAGAGACAAAAGACTCAATTGTAAACTATCGTAGAGTGCATAGGTATGAGGTAACATAAACCTATAACCTAAATAATAACAGGCTGCAGTAGATCTTGTGAAACAAGTATACTAAAAAATAGCAATGAGTAGTATGGAGGGATCAAGAATATGAACATAATGATCCCCACACCACGACGGAAGAGCCTCCACTTTAGTCGCATAGAATAGCGAAGAAGAGGATCTCCTATAGTAAGAAATCGCGTCCAAAGCTTGTCCAGTACAGTGCTTACAATGCAATACGGACCACACAACGGAATACATGAAGGTTGCGACCTTGCTGGTTGTGATAAAGATGACACGATTTACCCAGTGAAAAAAGATCCTCACATAGAGGAAGATTTCACGTTAAGACCCACAGTAGACAAGAGAGTAAATTACTCATGATCTCTGTGAAGATAGAGATGCTATCAACAGAAATGTATTGTGGTTGTTTATCTTAGCAATACCTGCTAAAACAACAGCGCCGGAGGATACGCGTATCCTATCATTCCGTCCTATAGATCAATAGAGCGTTAACACTATTAGCTCAGAGATCTGGACAAGCCAACACATACGTCTGCAATTGATTAGCAAGCTGTGTCATAAATAAATCATCATTGGGCGCTCCCATAGATAGCAAATCTGATTGAATACTTGTTTGTTGAGAGTCCATTCTGACAGCAACAAGCGACCCGTAAGAGAACGGGAGTCCGATAAAACAATCAGACGACCCGGAATATGACGGACCAAAACTGAACTTGGTGTACTATAACCAACAGACGGATTCTTTCCATTAAATTGAATAACGGAAACGAAAGAGTGCCTCCCTGGTTCCGGAGATACGCCACTACTGTCGAATTAAAGGACAGGAATTTGGGCATGCGTTTCTGAATAATGTTCATGCAATGACATAAAGCAAGCCTAAAAAACATTATTCCGCGGAAGTTAAACTGATTGTTAAAAGACTGCGGAACCCAAAGACCCTGGCACTTCGAATCCGTAGGGATCAGTATATATCCCAATCTGTTTGACTGGCAACCGTCATAACAGCCACACTCGGGTCCGGCAACTGCGGCGGCACTCTCTGAGTCAACCACCGAATGTTTGCCCCAGTCTGAATCTCTTGTAACACTAGATAGACAAGAGAACGCATAAATCGAGCAATTCATGGATTGCCGAAAAGTTGCCGTCGAAGAGAAGCTCCTCCGAGAACGAAGCGACTCTGAGAGAGTTCTTAACCTTACTATCCACGCGTGTGGATGTAGCTAGGGCTGCGTCACGTCTAACCAACTCCAATCAGCCACTGAAGGGCAGAGTTATACGTGAACAAACTACTGCCCTCAAAAGAAATTACATTGAGAATAATATCCCGTAAATCTTTTCTTGAAGACGTAATGATAACGCCTCAGTAAGGCAGATTACGTATAATAAAGCGTCTAAGTTAAGTCTACTATACATAATGTCGTTCCCAACATTGAAATTGGAAAAGACATAAACGGCGAAAAAGAATATATGCAGTCTTTAATCACACCGTCTAGACGCATATGAACTCTCGGTATGCCCTGCTCTGCCAAAATAAACTATTTGTAAAAATGATAAAATGGCAGAAATGAGCAACGCGGACAAGAAACTAAACTATCATGCTTAGTAGCAGGCTTGTATATATATATATATAGCGTCGAAAAATAAAACACATGTTGTAATGACAATATTGGACTGCGTCGGTAAGTCAGGGACAATGTCCCTGTACCGATCGAAAAAACCGAGTCCAATGACGCTATAAGTCTCTTATCCAAGATCGCAGCAATGAAGTCCGAAATAATAATCACAGGAAGATAATGCCAGAAGATATGAAAGGCATCTTCCGATACTACTAAAGGGAAAACTCGAAATCTTTCGAATCCCTTTCGCCATCCTGTCGGACCCTATAAAGCGTTCGGTCGTCCGTAGCTGATGCAACCGCGGACCGCACCGACCCAGCGCCGTCGGATAATTCCTGATTCGACCGAGAAACTGTCAATTGCTGGGATGCTGCGAAAAAACTGTGCTAACTCGGATAGCACGTCCGTCACTGAGGCCTGAGGAGAAGCGGTCTTACGATGCATTGCCGCTGGAAGCTCCGTGATCGTTACCCCGTGCATACTTCCAATATGCGAGCGAACGGAGTGTATAGGCCTCGTGTCCCTTGGCTACCGGATGGCGCGACCTATTCGCCGTGGAATCACTGAATGCCGAAACTGATCGGATACTCGAGGTCACGTAGCCAATGTGCGGTCGTGTGCCCTGCTGTGAGGATGAGGAAGCATTAAAGACAGTCTCTCGGACTGTCAATATAACGGAGCGTCCCGAGCAACGGACATATGCTCCGAATGTAAAATATCTGAACCACAACATGCGGTCCCCTATGTTGTTGGGCGAGAGAGGAACCTCTCTCGCTCACAGCCCGGACGGACCTGGACAAGCCAGGAACCGGACTAACAGGCTTCCTCCGATCTGTCCTCAATCTGCCGTCACTGGGTGAGTACTAAAGTAATTAAAGTGCTCGCATCACCCAAATCTCCTTCCTAGACCGCAACGGACGAACCCGGCAGCCGAACCATTCGATGAATGTACGCTACACCGGGTGAGCTAGCGAATGTCACTCCGTAAGCGATAGACATATTCCATGAGCACTTATTGCCGCTAACTCTTCATTAACTATGACGACAGAGGCACACTTTTGAAAGACATCTCCATAACTCTTCGAACAAGAAACCAGAAATGCTTGGATAGCAAGCATAAAATAATAATATATATAGCGTCGTTCAATAATTCGAAAGTTTGTGTGACATTATTGGACTATGTCGGAACTGAGGGACGATGTCCCTGAACCGAACCAAAAATTTCTAAGTCCACCGACGCTATCAGTTTCTTATCCGGCATCGCAGCATATGTTGTTCCGAAAGGGAAAGCTTGAAATCCTCCGAATCCCTTTCGGTATCCCGTCGGACCGGATGAAACTTTCGGACGTCCGTACCCGCTTCCGCGGAGCGTCCCGACCCAGCATCGTCGGATAAAATATATGCGACAGATTCAGTTGATGCTGGGATGCTGCGATAAACTGTGCTATTAAGGAAAGCACGTCCGTTCCCGAGGCCTGTGCAGTAGCGGACTTACGATGCATTGCCGCCGGAAGCTCCGTGTACGTTGACTCCCGCACACTTCCTATGCGAACGTCCGGAGTCTGCAGGCCTCGTGTCCCCGGCTACCGACCCAGCGCCGTTGGATAATTCTCGATCCGACACCGTTTCTGTCGGCTGCTGGGATGCTGCGATAAGCTGTGCTATGTGCACAAGAATGTCCGGCGTCGAGACCTGCGGAGGCACAGTCTATCGCTGCTTCGCCGAGGGCAGCTCCGCATCAGATGGCTCCCGCATACTTCCCTATGCGAACGTCCGGAGTCCATCGGTCTCGAATCCCTGGCTGCCGGATGGTGTGACCTGGTCGCCGAAGAATCCTTGATCGGCGAAGCTGGTAATATATCGGCGGTCACGCAGCCAAGGTGCGGTCGTGTGCGCTGACGAGAAGAGGAAGCCTTAGCAGTCTCAGCGGACTGCCTATACAACGGAGCGTCCCGAGCGACGGACGTATGCTCCGCTAACGACACATTTTGTACCACAACATCTGGGGCCAGATGTTGTTGAACGAGAGAGGGGCCTTTCTCGCTTGCCGTCCGGATGGACCGGAACGAGCTATGAACCGGACTAAAAGGCTTCCTCCGTTCTCCCTCCGATCCGCCGTCACTGGGTGTGCATTAAGTTAATTTTATAGTGCTCGCATCACCCCAAAATTCCTTCTAGACCGCAACGGACGAACCCGGCTGCCGAACCATTCGGTGAATGGACGCTACACCGGGCGAGCTAGCGGACGTCAAAGGCCGTCGAACCTACTAGGGTCCTCTTAGGCAATTGGCGTATTACATGAGCACTTTTCCGCTAGCCCTTCATTAATTGTGACGACGGAGGCACACTGTTGGAAGACATCACAGATACATCACCCTAATCTTGATCGTCTGAAATAGAAATTGATAAAGTAGAGTGACCCTGCGGGGAAAGGACCGGAGTGTCCAAATCCCCAACAACATACCGTGACATACGCTTCCCATATTGTCATCGAAATCATACGATTCAGAACAGGAGTTAATGCGAGTACACTGACCACATATAGAATGATAATAAGGTCAGAGGAAGACTTCCTCTTAAAACAATTGATCAATATCCTTTCAATGTGAAAAGAAAACAAGTCCTGGTACTCGCACTAACCCCTGGCAATCAAAATACATAATAATAATATGATCCATTAATATAGAAAAAATAATTGAAATCAAAACATTTTGAAAAAATATTTTTTCAGAACAGCCCAAGTTTCTGAAAAGTAACGTTGAGCCCCAATGGATCCCAAGCCTAAGTGTGGACAAAAAATTTTAAAAATATTTTAAACAATTTATTCAACACTTACGAACAATAATAATGTATCTAGTTATGATTAAAATAACATAAAGATATTATTATTTAGAAATCCCCCCCTCACACAGAGGGCTGTTGTAAATGTAAACAATGAGTGTAAAAACACTAAAATAAGACTCCAGGCACCCAGGCCCGAAATCAGTTACCAAAAATACACTATCTGATGCAAAACAGAGACTTCCAGGGAAGAAACTGCAGAACATCAGATGGTAGATGCAGAACACAACGCCTAACCACCCGTAGGTGAAGACGTAAACATGGGGAAAGAACAGAATTCATTCTGTTATTCAGCTAAAACTCCCAAGAAATTTTAGTAATAATAATTACTGAAACTATGCCAAAAGCATGGGAGAATAGCAAGGGGGAACTTAAAGGACAGGGAGAGAGGAAAACACTTGAAAAAACAGTGTAACTAAATAATCAGAATGACAACAAAATGGCTGCTGCCTTGAAAATAGGTAACTTAACATAATTTCATTAAAAAATTTTAAGTTACAGCCCTGATAATATTCTGTCACACATTCTTTTCCTCTCCTCCTTCTCTATCCTCCTTAGAATCACCATTTCACTAATATTTATGTGTCTGGCATCATTTAAACTGAGATTTAAAAGCACAAAGATCAGTCAGATGTTAACTGATGAAGGGCCAAACTTAGAATGATAAATGGCGCCAATTTCGGAACGTCCTTGACACTGCGCATGCGCAGTAGGGGCGAAGTGTGGAGGGCCTTTCAGGACATGTTTTCTTTAGTTTTAGATGCAAATTTTGGGGATTGGGGGGCAAAATTTGTGTTTGGCCCTATATTTTAAGAGTTAGCACCAGCTATGTCTGGGTCATTGGTACAGTATAAAAATATATATTTTTTCAGAACAGCCCAAGTTTCTGAAAAGTAACGTTGAGCCCCAATGGATCCCAAGCCTAAGTGTGGACAAAAAATTTAAAAATATTTTAAACAATTTATGCAACACTTACGAACAATAATAATGTATCTAGTTATGATTAAATTAACATCAAGATATTATTTTCAAGAAATCCCCCCTCACACAGAGGGCTGTTGTAAATGTAAACAATGAGTAGTGTAAAAACACTAAAATAAGACTCCAGGCACCCAGGCCCGAAATCAGTTACCAAAAATACACTATCTGATGCAAAACAGAGACTTCCAGGGAAGAAACTGCAGAACATCAGATGGTAGATGCAGAACACAACGCCTAACCACCCATAGGTGAAGACGTAAACATGGGGAAAAGAACAGAATTCATTCTGTTATTCAGCTAAAACTCCCAATAAATTTTAGTAATAATAATTACAGAAACTATGCCAAAAGCATGGGACAATAGCAAGAGGGGACTTAAAGGAAAGGGAGAGAGGAAAACACTTAAAAATCAGTGTAACTAAATAACAAGAATGACAACAAAATGGCTGCTGCCTCGAAAATAGGTAACTTAACATAATTTCATTAAAAAATTTTAAGTTACAGCCCTGATAATATTCTGTCACACATTATTCCTCTCCTCCTTCTATATCCTCCTTAGAATCACCATTTCACTAATATTTATGTGTCTGGCATCATTTAAACTGAGATTTACAAGCACAAAGATCAGTCAGATGTTAACTGATGAAGGGCCAAACTGAGAATGATTAATGGCGCCAATTTCGGAACGTCCTTGACACTGCGTATGCGCAGTAGAGGTGAAGTGTGGAGGGCCATTCAGGACATGTTTTCTTTGGTTTTAGATGCAAATTTTGGGGATTAGGGGGCAAAATTTGTGTTTGGCCCTATATTTTAAGAGTTAGCACCAGCTATGTCTGGGTCATTGGTACAGTATAAAAATATTTAAGCTCAATAACTGTAAACAGTTTTGTGATTTTCGAAAAATGTTAAAATTTTTAAAGTTTTGGCAGAATATTTTGAAAATACGCGTTTTCACAGACATGACGATACCGCATTTCACTAGATTTTATTACATTACGTAAGTATGACAAATTTGGTTAAAATCGTACAGCTTGTTTTTGAACAGTCCAACAGACAAAATTACGGAGGAAAAAAAAAAAGAAAAAAAAAAAGAAAACTAGAGAATTATAATTTGTTGGACAAATTACGGGCTTTCCCAACTTTTTAATGTGAAAAGGCAAACTGTATTGTACACAAAACTATCGATCAGTTTTGAAAACAGAAAATTTAGTGGAAATCAAAGTTTTGTGATGCTACTAGTTTTTATGCAGCCAAAACAGATATTTGAGATACAGCAGGACACCAAAACGTTTAACACAAAATTTGCTCTTCAATAATTACAGAATATTTTCATTGAAAGCAAAACAAGCGATGTCGTTTGTGCTTTGGAAAAAATTAGTACATATGAATTATGGGCGTACAGGCCAGGGTTTCATGAAGGACTGTGCCCCAACCCACCCCTGAGTCAGGAAGGAACCGATTTTTCTGCCAATATGCCAGAAAATTTCAGACAATTTAGTTGCCAGAAATGACCACAAAAACTTTGGTTTTCCACACAAAATGTTGTTTTCCTATCTCATCATTTAGAAGTTGCAAGTAAACTGACCATTATACTGTACAAGTTGATTCAGTGGAACCGTATCCACGTTAATATTACTCATTTATAATCACACAAGTACACATAAAGAGCTCTATTACTGCATATTACGGGAGCACGGTGGCTCAGAAGGTAGAGATGATTGTTGCAATCCAAGAAGTCCTCGGTTCGAATCCCGCCTGTGGGAACCATGATGGCGATGTGTACTAAGGGTACTTTGAGGGTGCACTTGTCTTCAACCAATGCTAACCCTGCTTTTGTGGAGTTAGTATGTTGGGGAGTCTGAGTCGCTTGCCATTGCTCAGTGGTTCTATCCAGGTACTCAATGGGAGGGAGCCCCCCCCCTCCCTCCCTCCCATACCCACATTTGGCATTTCCTCCTGAGATTCAACTTTTTCGGGCTAAAAGGGTTCATCCCCCCCCCCCCCCCCCTGAAAAGTTAAAAAATTTATAGTAATTTATATATTTTTTATACTTACCAATGACCCAGACTTAGCTGGTGCTAACTCTAACAAAACCAGGGCCAAACACAAATTTTGCCCCCCAATCCCCAAAATTTGCATCTAAAACCAAAAGAAATCATGTCCTATAGGACCTCCATACTTCGCCCCTACTGCGCATGCGCAGTGTCAAGGACATTCCGAAATTGGCGCCAATTATCATTCTTACTGGCAGTGCCTGGTCAGCGCTATGTACTCAGCGGGGAGGCAAGAGTTCCCAACTCCTGGGAGGGCCATCCCCGTCTGGGTCATTGGTAAGTATAAAAAATATATAAATTACTATAAATTTTTTAACATTTTTATACTGTACCAATGACCCAGACTTAGCTGAATAGTAAAAAGGCTGGAGGGCCTAGGACATAGAGGAAAATCCAATAAGCTCAACTATATAATATAGAGGCAACCCCTTTAGGAGAAAAGGAGTAATAGGCCTTACATGTATCTTTCTTATTTATGATAAATTAGAAAGATACAACACCTTCCAAAATTGAGCTTCATACATCCATGTACTCTATTAATATCCAATATAATCCTAATACTAATTATTTTTAAAGTAAGCCAATAAATAAAGTTAGTCCAGAGAATTGAGACTCTTTATAATCTTTTAAAAGTGTCCGAGTATTGTATATTAAAGCCCGTTTGACACTTGACATATACAAATGCTTCACACCGAGTTACACTTTAAAAATATGACATGAATGAATTTTAACATTAATATTACACTTTAAAACCATCCCGGAAGCGACTCAGAAATACTGACTTTGGAGGAGGCATTCCCTTGCTTTTCACTATAAAGCAGGTGACCTAAGGGAACACCCTCCCCCCCCCCCTTCCCCTTGCCCTGGGTCAAATAGCCCAGAGCGAAGAGGGCAGCCAGACAGAGTCACTGCCGGAACAGAAAGCCTGCATAACTATAGTTGCAACTGTTTAGTGGACGACATTCTGAGCAACAGATAACGGACCTAAACAATGCAGGTCTCCAGAAATGGACTCAATATTTCTGAGATAAAAATTCGTGAATGTGGATGGCTGAGACCAATAAGCAGCCTTCATTAAATCTGTAATAGCAATACTATTAGCATAAGCCCAAGAAGTAGCAAGAGCTCTTACTTCATGAGCGGAAATCTTAAGCACAGACTGCTGAGAAGAAGATAAACTCTCATAAGCAGTACGGATAGTTAATTGAATCCATCTAGCAATAGAATGGACCGAAATGTCCCTTCTATTAGGCATCAAAGACAGAAACGTTTCCGTCCCTTTCTGATAAAATGAGATCTCTGTTTATAGATACGTAACGCTCTAACAGGACAGAGTAAAGGCCTACGCCCGTCTGAAGATGGAAGAGCCTTAATAACAATAGGTTCCAGATATTTATTAGGAGCCTGATTCTTAGCTAAAAAAGCAACATTAGTAGTGAAGGTGATAGTGTTCCCGACACTACGATAGTGAGAATCATCCACCGACAGTACATGAAGCTCACTGACTCTTCTAGCAGAAGAGAAAGCTAAGAGAAAAGCTGTTTTATAAGACAAGAATTTGAAATCTACTGTCCCAAGAGGTTCAAATGGCTTTTCCTTCAATTTAAGAAGAACCCAAGCTAAATTCCATTTAGGAATTAACCTAAGAGTTCTGGGTCTATTTATCGAGAAGTTTCTAACCAACTTAGATAAAGAGACATTAGATCCAATTTGAAAACTATCATGATGTGCATAGGTATCAGATAACATAGACCTATAACCCTTAATAGTAACAGGCTGCAGTTTGATTTCGTCAAACAAGTATACTAGAAAGTTTGCAATGTCTGGTATAGAGGGATCGAAAATATCTACAGAATGATCCCTACACCAACGACGAAAAACCTTCCACTTAGCCGCATAGTTTAGCGAAGAGGAGGTCCTCCTACAGTTAGAAATCGCGTCCACTGCTCGTCCTGTAAAGTGCTTGCCATGCAAGAATGACCGCACAACGGAAAAACGTGAAGGTTGAGACCTTGCAGGTTGTGATGGAGTTGACGCGATTTCTCCTGCGAAAGAAGATCCTCCCGTGGAGGAAGCTTTCGCGGTAGGTCCCACAACAGACACCTGAGTAGATTTATCCACGGTCTCTGTGGAGACAGAGATGCTACCAACAGAATCCTGCATTGAGATTGTTTTATCTTTAGCAATACTTGCTGAATTAACGGCGCTGGAGGATACGCATATCCTATCATTCCGTCCCAAGGGATCGACAGAGCGTCTACTGCAAATGCTCTTGGATCCGGACACGGAGACACATACGTCTGCAACTGATTGTTGAGATGCGTCGCAAATAAGTCTATCATTGGCCGTTCCCATTGGTAGCAAATCTGATTGAATACTTGTTTGTTGAGAGTCCACTCCGACGGCAACAAGTGACCCTTTCGTGAAAGGGAGTCTGCTAGCACATTCAGACGACCCGGTATGTGACGGACCGAAAGAAGAACCTGATGTTCTAGCGCAAACAGAAGGATTCTTTCCGTTAGATTGAACAACGGAACTGAATGAGTGCCTCCCTGATTCCGTATATACGCCACTACTGTCGTATTGTCGGATAGGATTTGGACATGAGCATTGTGAATAATGTCCATCCAATGACGTAACGCAAGCCAAATTGACATCATTTCCTTGATGTTTATGTGCTTGCCCAGGAATTACGGATCCCAAAGACCCTGGCATCTCGAATCCGTTGGGATCAATGATGCACCCCAACCTGTTTGACTGGCATCCGTCATAATGGTAAAACTCGGATCCGGCAACTGCAGCAGAACTCCCTGAGTTAACCACTGAATGTTTGCCCAAGTCTGAATCTCTTGTTTCACTTGATCTGACAAGAGAACGTCTATGTCGAGCGAATGAATTTTCACACTCCAATTCTGAGTCAAGAAAATTTGGAGAGGATGCGTGCGTAACCGCCCCAGACCTATCAGTCTCATAAATTCTCTCGCTGTGACCTTGTCTGCGTGCAGACAATAGCGAGCGTAACAACTGACTAATTTCGCTCTGGTTAACGGCAGACGAACGAGATTGTTGTGCGTCTCGAAGCTCATTCCCAGATGTGTGAATGACTTGGACGGCTCCAGATCCGACTTCTCCTCGTTTACTATAAAACCGAGATGTCGGAGCAATAGAAGTAGATTCTGAACATCGTTCTGAAGCGTTAACTCGTTGCCGTACCTCTGAAGAATGTCGTCCAGGTAGGCCGACGTTACCGCAGACGAATGAGCTCGGAAATAGATCATTACCGAGTTCATTACCCGAGTGAAAGCCCAGGGTGCTAGATTCAATCCAAAGCACATCACCCGGAATTGATACACCACTCCGAGGACTGCGAAGCGTAGATACTTTCTGAATGTCGGATGTACCATGACGTGAAAGTACGCATCTTTGAGATCTATGCTTGTTGCATAATCGTTCACCCGAATACTTGCTCTGACCGACCGAATCGTCTCCATATAAAACTTCGGAGCGACGATCAGCTTGTTTATCCAGCTCAAATCTATGACTGGACAGAACAAGCCGTCTGGTTTCGGAACCAGAAACAGATGGCTGTAGAATCCCGGAGTCTCCTGGTTTTCTACGACCTCTACCGCATTCTTCATTAAAAGAGACTGCACCTCTGATAATAGAGCGTCTCTTTTCTGCGGATTTGACGGAAGTTGAGTCCACTTTGGACTTCGAGTTAATGGAGGCTTTCGTTTGAAGGATATCTTTAGACCTTCCGAAGTCACTCCTCTCACCCAAGGGTCGTCCGTAATCGACGCCCATTCTTGTGAAAAGCTCGACAACCTTCCACCAACCGGTACGCGATAGAGGTTTAAGCCATCACCTCCTGGACCTGCGAGGCCTGCGGTAGGAGAAACCACGTCCTCCACGACCCGCACCTCGTCCCGTCGACCTCGGGGCGTCCGACCGGTTGTCCCGTCCCGAAGGACGTCCCGAACGTGAGTCGCTACCTTGACGGTCTCTCGAATAAGACCAAGAGGACGCACCGGAACCTCTATAGGAACCTCTCTTGGGCGAATTAGACCCAGAAGTGCCTGTCTTATTCTTGTCTGCCGTATCCGACTTCTTAGAAGCAGATTTGAACAACAGAGAATCCGAAGCTTTCTTTGTAATTTTATCATAAATGGCAGAAAGCTTGCCGTCAAAGAGAAGTTCTCCGGAGACCGAAGCGACTCTGAGAGAGTTCTTCACCTTAGTATCCACGAGTGTGGATGTAGCTAGGGCTGCGTCACGTCTAACCAACTCCAGGTTTGCCACTGAAAGGGCGGAGTTACACGTGGAATAAGCTACTGCCCTTGAAAGAAGTCTTAAAGAGGATTGTATATCCTGAAATTCTTTCCCTTGAAGGCGCAGTGATAACGCCTTAGTAAGGTGATCTGCGTAAGATAAGGCACCTAAACTGGCTCTGTTAGACGAAATAGCTGTTTCCAACACCGTGGTTGGAATAGAAGCCGACGACGGTAATGATAGCTCTAAGTCTTCCGCCTCGTCGTCCATACGCAGAGGAACTCTCGGAATACCCTGTCCTGCCGTGTCAAATTTATTCCTTGCATTAATGAAAGGCAGGTTGAGAGTATTGGCGGACAAGAAACCTGCTTTCCCCGTTTTGGAAGCAAGTTTAAATATAGCGTCGTTCAATAATTCAAATGTTCTTGCAACATTATTGGACTGCGACGGAAACTCGGGAGCGATGTCCCTGAACCACTCAAAAAATTCAGAGTCCAATGACGCTATAATCCTCTTGTCCAGAACCGCAGCAGTCTGGCCCGACGGAACAACTTGAGGGAGAAAGTGCCGGATGAAGTCCACGGCAGCTTTATGTGGTTCCGAAAGGGATAGCTCCAAATCATCCGTATCCCTTTCACCATCCGGTCGGACCTCATGATGCTCCCGGTCGTCCGCCCCCGATGCTTCGGCGGAGCGTACTGACCCAGCGCCGTCGGATAATTCCCGATTCGACATCGTTTCTGTCGGCTGCTGGGATGCTGCGATAAGTTGTGCTATCTGCACAAGTACGTCCGGCATCGAGACCTGCGGAGGCGCAGTCTTTCGCTGCTTCGCCGAGGGCAGCTCCGCATCTGATGGCTCCCGCATACTTTTTCTATGCGAATGTCCGGAGTCCATCGGCCTCGTGTCCCTGGCTGCCGGATGGTGTGACCTGGTCGCCGAAGAATCCCTGATCGGCGAAGCTGGTAAGATATCGGCGGTCACGCAGCCAAGGTGCGGTCGAGTGCGCTGACGAGAAGAAGAAGCCTGAGCAGTCTCCGCGGACTGCCTATACAATGGAGCGTCCCGAGCAACGGACGTATGCTCCGCTTGCGACACATTTTGTACCACAACATCTGGTCCCAGATGTTGTTGTACGAGAGAGGGGCCTCTCTCGCTCGCGGCCCAGCTGGACCTGGACGAGCTAGGAACCGGACTCAAAGGCTTCCTCCGATCTCGCCTACTATCCGCCGTCACTGGGTGTGCACGTTGAATGTTTATAGTGCTCGCATCACCCAACATTTCCTCCTGGACCGCATCGGACGAACCAGGCTGCCGAACCATTCGGTGAATGGACGCTACACCGGGCGAGCTAGCGGACGACATTTGTTTAATCTCCATGAGCACTTTTGCCGCTAGCTCTGTATTCATTTGTGACGATGGAAGCGCACTTGCGGAAGATAACATGGAAAGATCACCCTGTTCTTGTTCCTCTGAAATAGAAACTGAGAGTAGAGTGACCTTGAGGAGAAAGAGCCGGCATAGCCCTTTCTCCAGTAACAACATACCGTGACACACGTTTCCAATGTTTGTCATCCCAATATTGACATATAGAACAGGGATTAGTGCGAGAACACTGACTACAATTAATACAATGATCATGAAAGTCAGAGGAAGATTTCTTCCTATTACAATTTGAACAATATCCTTTCATTGTGAAAAGTCAACAACAAGTCCTAGTTACTCGCACAAACCCCTGACACAAAGATACATAATAACTTGATCCATTAATAATGAAAAAACAATTGCAAATCAAAATAATTTTTGAAAAATATTTTTTCAGCGAAGCCCAAGTTTCTGAAAAGTAACGTTGAGCCCCGATGGATCCGATGGCTAAGTGTGGTCAAAAATTTTAAATTTATATTAAATAATTAATGCGACACTTACGGATAATAGAAATGTATCTTATAGTGAGATAAACTACACCAAAGGCAAACAGCCCCCCTCAAAAAAGGCTGTTGCCAATGTAAACAAACAGTGTAAAACACCAGAAAACATGACTCCAGGCACTGAAAAAACTGGCCCGAAATCAGTCATCAAAATTACACTCTATCTGATGCAAGACAGAGACTCCCAGGGGAGAATCTGCAGAACATCAGATGGAAGATGCAGAACACAACGTTTATACACCCATGGGTGAAAACGTAACTATGGGGAAAATAACAGAAAACCTTCTGTAACCAAGCAACTCTCCCAAGAGAATTTTAGAAATGAACTTTCTCAAAAATATGCCAAAAGCATGGGAGAATTGCAAGGGGGGACTTAGAAGGCCAGGGGAGAGGAAACACTGAATAAGCAGTGCAACTTTTAAGCAAGAATGACAACAAGAGGCCCATGCCTCGAAAATAGGCAACTTAACATAATTTCATAAAAAATTTTAAGTACAGCCCTGATTATTTTTTGTCACTCCTTTTTCCTCTCCTCCTTCTATATCCTCCTTAGAATCACCATTTCTCCAATAATTACGTGTCTGGCATCCTTTAAACTGAGATTTACAAGCACAAAGATCAGTGAGATGTTGACTGATGAAGGGCCAAACAGAGAATGATAATTGGTGCCAATTTCGGAATGTCCTTGACACTGCGCATGCGCAGTAGGGGCGAAGTATGGAGGTCCTATAGGACATGATTTCTTTTGGTTTTGGATGCAAATTTTGGGGATTGGGGGGCAAAATTTGTGTTTGGCCCTGGTTTTGTTAGAGTTAGCACCAGCTAAGTCTGGGTAATTGGTACAGTATAAAAATATAGCCCTGTACGCCTATGCAATGAATACCTGGACTTGAATAAATACCTATATTATGGTCATGATATAGCTGTAGATGCTGAAAGTGACCTTAAATATCAATAATTAATTTATTCTCTATCATTTTGTCTGTTTGTGAATGTGTGGGATTTGTCAACAAACGAGGGAAAGCTTCCTACTCCATGATTTCACAATTTTTCCAACATATCTCTTTCAGATACAATGAAATACATGTAATATGAGTCACTGTCACACACAAATTAGTTGTTTATTTTATATGGTTTAAACCATCTAGAGAGCTAGTATACACAGTGATGTGTACAGTTCAAGTCAAAATGAGTTGATTAAAGGGATGTTGAACAGCTTGTTAATATTACTTGCATTACATTACTACTTTGCTATTTATTGACAGAAGGATTTCACAGAGGGTTTCCCTGATGGTTTTTATTTATTGGTGTTTACGGTCACATACTTATCCACAATGGCTAATCATGACCGTGACAGTTTTACGGGTGGGAGAAGTCAGAGGACCCAGAAAGAACCACCGAGCATCGATGAGCAACTGTCAGCTCAACATTCTAATTATGTTCAAGCTCCACTGAAGCAGGGTACCAGCGGTTGAAGACATGTGCACCATTGACATGCAGTACGCCTTAGTACATGGCATCATCGTGCCCCCATGTTGGCAACCGGGATAAAGTGCCTTGCCCAAGGACATTATGTGGGTCATCCCAGATAGGGATCAAACTCGGGACCTCTATCATAGAAGTCAAACAGTCTACCACTGAGAAAATGTGCTTTCTTTCCTGGCGGTATTCATATTTGTACGGCCAAACTGGTGTTGGACAACACGGAACACCACAACATATAACACAAAATTTGTTCCCCATTGATTTTTGAAAGCAGTTATGAAATGCTCAAAGAGCTCTTTCCTTTTTGTTTTTGGACAAGTGAGTATTCACTCAAAGTCATTTTTTGCAGACAGTGCTATTTTTAAGTGGCCAAAGCACCTGTTTCATTAAGTCCCAGAACATAACTAAAGCCGGATTTATTGATTAAACATCTCTGCATATAGCAAAACAAAGTGTCTCAAATTAACCCATTCCAAAATGATAGTAGAGAGTAACCAAAGTTGGATAATTTGGGTATTTCCAAATGGTACACTTATTCTCACTCTCATTGTGCTTGACAGTTAAATCTGAGATTGAAAAGGTATACCAATCTTACTCAGGGAAGGTGAGTACAGAAAAGTATGAAATTGATCAGAAAATGAATTTTGTCTGACGGTACTAATATTTGTACGAGCAAAACTGGTACTGGATTTATTTATTTATTTATTAGGTTTTAACGACACATTAACAGCCAAAGTCATATTATGTCGGTGACAGTTGTATGGGTGGAGGAAACCGGTGCACCCAGAGAGAACCACCGAGCAATGACGAGCAGCTGCCACCTCCCCAACATAGTGCCTTCGCACTGCAGCACAGGCAGGGTTAGATTGGTTGGAGACATGCGCACCATCGACGTGCAGTATGCCTTCGTACACAGCGTCATGGTGCCCCCATGCGGACAGTCGGGGTGAAGTGATTGGGACATAATTGGAAAATATCCGACAGATACAATGTCAGATATATTCCAATTATGTCCCGATCATGCAAGGCAGCAACTTGAAATTCTCTGAATGTTTCCTACTGTCCCTGCCCGACAGTTTAGTATCTTTGTCAAGTGCCGAGACCGTGTGGAAATACCGTGGATCAGGTGGAAACCGAGGGCATGATTCGTCCCTATTTTATTCTCAATTCAACGACTTTTCCATTCATTATTTACCTGTCACCGGCTGAGTTAGGTATTATATTTGTCTATTTGATGAACTTTTCAACCTTAACTATTTGCGGCTTCATGTAGCACCACTGAAAGGCCACTGCACGGTTACCAATATATTCAGGGATTGATTTTACGAAAATAACAATTATTCCGACTATACCCACATGGGAACTCCTAAATATGCCAACAAGGGTTAAACTTTTGATAATGACATATAAAACAGAAGTTGTCATGCTATACTTGCTGCATGCAGGCATAAAAAACATTCAGCACTCAATGAATTAGGAATGGAGTAAATTGTCAATTAAACCTACGAAATTCTGAAAAAATGAGTTTTTTTCGACGGCATCTACCATTATGCATCGGAGACAGGGATTGCGTTAAACTTTACAGCAACCTTATAACAGAAAATATTCTTGGAATTGAACTGTGAATCCGAATTTCGAAAGCATTTTCGGATATTCTATTCCAAAATACCACTGCACGCTTTTCAATATTCAGTGATTTTTTGAAAATTAAAATTATTCCGACCATACCCATATGGGCAGTCTCGAATCTGCCAAGGGTTAAACTTTTAATAATGACATATAAAACAAAAGTTGTCATACTATGACTGCTGCATACAGCCATAGAAAACGTTCAATTAGGAATGGAGTAAATCGTCACTTAAACTTACCAAATTCTGAAAAACGATAGTTTTTTTGGACTGCACGTATCTTTATGCAAACAGAATGAGCATAGGGTTAAACTTTACAACCAAACTTACAACAGCAAATATGCTCGGTAGGCAATTGTAAATACGAACATGTAAATCATTTTTCGATATTCCTTTCAAAAATGGAAGAAAAGTGAGCTCCAAATCAGCCAATTTTATGAAGAATTTTAGGGCACTCAAATTCAAGGCCCGAAAACTGGGTGAAGGTTAAAACTTTGAATAAAATATATATTAGTAAAATTGTTCTTGGATGAAGGCCCAATCCTCTCATGGAAAAGGTTTTGAGACAATATAGCTCCAGTGCTGAGAAAGTGCATGTAAACGTTGGCGAAAATAACAATTATTCTGACAGTACCCTTATGGGAAGTCTCAAATCTGCCAAGGGTTAAACTTTTAATAATAACATATAGAACAAAATTTGTCATACTTTGACAGCTGCAAGCAGCTATAGAAAACATTCAGAGCTCAAACAATTAAAAATGGAGTAAATCGTCACCTAATCTTACCAAATTCTGAAAAAATTGGAGTTTTTTTGGACGGTACCTACTTTTAAGCAACCAGAATGGGATAGGGTTAAACTTTACAACCAAACTTACAACAGCAAATATGCTCGATAGTCAATTGTGAATACGTACATGAAAAGTTTTTGAAATTAACCCTTTCCAAAATGATAGAAAAAGCAACCAAAGTTGGCCAATTTTGGCATTTTCAAACGGTACTCTTATCCTCGCCCTCATTGTGCTTGAGGGTTAAATCTGAGATTAAAAAGTAAACAGTAACTTTCTTTCGCAATCATTGTTGCATCTATCCAAACCAAAATAATTGTTACAACAACCTTGTTATTAGAGAAATTTGCCCTTGAAGTTGGTCCTTTTGAAGAAAAATTCTATATTTATGTCATTTTTGGCAAAGTTGAAAGATCTGAGTAGTGATTGTGTATCATATTATGCTCTAAATGAGTGGAAAATTTGAGCTAAATAACTGTAAACAATTTTGAGACATTCGAAAAATGGTGAAATTTTGAACGTTTTGGAAGAATATTTTGAAAACATGCGTTTTCACAGATATGACGATACCGCATTTCACTACATTTTATGACATTACATAAGTGTGCCAAATTTGGTCAAAATCATACAGCTTGTTTTCGAGCAGTTCAACAGACAATATTCAGGGAGGAAAAAAAAAAAAATAGAGAAGAAAAATTTTGAAAAAGAAGAATAACAACAGTCTTTCCCAAACTACGTTTGGGAAAGCCTAAAAAACATAATGAGAATGATACAATCAATAGTAATATTAATTTAAAAGCCTAAAAAGAAAAAAAAAAAAAAAAAGAAAAAAAATGAAAAGAAAAAAAAAATAGAGAAGAAAAATTTTGAAAAAGAAGAATAACAAGAGTCTTTCCCAAACTGGGTTTGGGAAAGCCTAAAAAACATAATGAGAATGATACAATTAATAGTAATATTAATTTAAAAGAAAAAACCCAAAAAACTTTAAGGTTGACTAAAACTTTAACCTCAAACTTTAAGCAAAAACTCCAAATGTTAACAGAGAGACAGATGAAAGTCATGACTAAACAGCAAAAAAAAAAAAAACAAACCCACTTGAACCTTCAGTAAAAAACTTTAACCACAAACTTTAACCAAAACTCTAAATGTTAACCGACAGACAGATGGATGAACAGACAGACGAAAGTCATGACTATAGCCCTCACTGTAAACAGTCAGGCTAATAATGTAACAGGGCCTATAATCCATGAAGACCACTATAACAAGAAGGACGCCAACGCCCTATAGCTCACCAACATTCCTCTTTGATAGTAACTTTGGCAAACACAAGAACTGTATCAAACAGGGTCATAACATGCGACAAAGCTTACCTAAACACAACCTCGTAAAAGTAAAACACAGAAACTGACATAAACACTAAGTGAAACATGAAATTCTGAGCGAAACAGAAAACTAAACGCAAATAAAAATGTCAAGAAAAATGTTTAAAATGCAGGGTATGAGGGGTTAATCATGGAACAATGATACTGAGGAACATGTATGATGAATATAAGTGCCATGGGAAGAGAAGGAACACAGCAGCTGACCTAAACACTAAGTTAAACATGAAATTCCGAGCTAAACAGAAAACTAAACACAACTAAAAATGTCAAGAAAAATGTTTAAAATGCAGGGTATGAGGGGTTAATCATGGAACAATGATACTGAGGAACATGTATGATGAATATAAGTGCCATGGGAAGAGAAGGAGCACAGCAGCTGACCTAAACACTTAGTTAAACATGAAATTCTGAGCTAAACAGAAAACTAAACGCAACTAAAAATGTGAAGAAAAACGTTTAAAATGCAGGGTATGAGGGGTTAATCATGGAACAATGATACTGAGGAACATGTACAATGAATATAAGTGCAATGGGAAGAGAAGGAGCACAGCAGCTGACCTAAACACTAAGTTAAACATGAAATTCCGAGCTAAACAGAAAACTAAACGCAACTAAAAATGTCAAGAAAAATGTTTAAAATGCAGGGTATGAGGGGTTAATCATGGAACAATGATACTGAGGAACATGTATGATGAATATAAGTGCCATGGGAAGAGAAGGAGCACAGCAGCTGACCTAAACACTAAGTTAAACATGAAATTCCGAGCTAAACAGAAAACTAAACGCAACTAAAAATGTCAAGAAAAATGTTTAAAATGCAGGGTATGAGGGGTTAATCATGGAACAATGATACTGAGAAACATGTATGATGAATATAAGTGCCATTGGAAGAGAAGGAGCACAGCAGCTGACCTAAACACTTAATTAAACATGAAATTCTGAGCTAAACAGAAAACTAAACGCAACTAAAAATGTCAAGAAAAATGCTTAAAATGCAGGGTATGAGGGGTTAATCATGGAACAATGATACTGAGGAACATGTATAATGAATATAAGTGCCATGGGAAGAGAAGGAGCACAGCAGCTGACCTAAACACTAAGTTAAACATGAAATTCCGAGCTAAACAGAAAACTAAACGCAACTAAAAATGTCAAGAAAAATGTTTAAAATGCAGGGTACGAGGGGTTAATCATGGAACAATGATACTGAGGAACATGTATGATGAATATAAGTGCCATTGGATGAGAAGGAGCACAGCAGCTGACCTAAACACTTAGTTAAACATGAAATTCTGAGCTAAACAGAAAACTAAACGCAACTAAAAATGTCAAGAAAAATGGCTAAAATGTTGGGTATGAGGGGTTAAATCATGGTAAAATGATAATAATCATCATATAGCAGCATTATAAAAGCCATGATATGGAAATAGGGTGAATAAGTGACCTAAACAGAAACTTTAACATTATTGGACACGTACGCTGACGCCGACCGATCGAGCCATGCCATAAGCTCACACAACTAAAGTTGGTGAGCTAAAAACCCTGCATTGTAATTAATAACATGAAAAAGAAATCTTGAAAAGACTGAGTGTATACCTGCAAATATGTTTATTCTCTTTCTCAAAACAAAAGCTTTCAAAATTAGTCAAAATGTTAACTTACAAGCTCTTCTTGGAGAACTGCTCTTGGTAAATGTTTACGAAGATAGACACATCCAAGGAATCTTTCTAATGGTGAAGCTGGCGCAAAAGGAAAACCTTGCAAAGGACTTGGAGTAAGAATAGTATTGAAAGCTTCTTGTGATAAGACAGTTGGAATTGACCCAGCCCATGATCTCTGTGGTAACATTCTTGATGGTGGATTGATGACTGAAACACAAAATTTACAACTGATCTCAAATGAATGTGAGGTGGAATTAACTTAAAATTTTTGCAACTTGAAAAGTTGGGAGTATACACATGTTCTCTTGATTGAGGTAATATTTGAGAAGTTTAACTGAAATCAGTTCTTAAATGTAGAAAAAGTTGCACACACAAGAATTTGCAGATGTATGTACATAAATGACATACAAGGTGATGAGTGATGACAATGTAGCCTCCAGACTTCTTGGAAGCAGGGTAATAATTATATATGATGACAGAACACAATGAGGATGGATTACAGGGAACTGGAATCAATGACCCATGTGAAATACAGGGAAAACTCCCAACAAGGAAAAATGAAAAAAATTATAGTAATTTATATATTTTTTATACTTACCAATGACTCAGACTAGCTGGTGCTAACTCAAAAATATCTAGGGCCAAACACAAATTTTGCCCCCACAATCCCCAAAATTTGCATGCAAAACCGAAAATTAGAAATCCTATCTGGCCCTCCATACATTTATCCTCCGCGGATGCGCAGTCACCAGGAAGTCACCAAAACTGGCACCAACATCATTCTTTGTAAAAAAGATTATATAATAATTCAGCGGGAAGGTATAAGTGCCCAGTACTGCCCACTCATGGGAGGGCCATTCCCGTCTGGGTCATTGGTAAGTATAAAAAGTATATAAATTACTTTAAATTTTTTCATATTTTTATACTGTAACCAATGACCCAGGCTAGCTGAATCGTAAAAAGGTGGAGGGCCTAGAACTTCCAAAATAGTAGATCAACATAGATCAAATCTTTCAATCCATGAAAAAGAAATTAGAATTTACATGTATGTCTCTTAATACCATAATAGAAGAGACACACCCTAATATGGATCCCAATTATGTAAATCCTAAATCCAAGCATGAAATCATGCTAATTAGAATGTAACAAATAAACAATTTTTAAGACAAGTCTGGACTGAGACCTAAAAATTAGAAAGGCATATTGAAAATGAGAGAAAATTGCCCATAAGTGTACGCCAAACAATAATACTACAGCTGATCGCTGAATATAGTCTGGACAAAACAGCTTCCTTAATAGTAACATACCCAATAAGCCAGAGAAGTGGACAAAATGCCCCCCCCCCCTTTTTTTTAACGTATCATCAAAAGAAAGAGGGAGAGCTCTGGAATCAATAAACAGAACCCGGAAACGATATAAATAAATATCGATCAGGCACTCAAAGATTAATTCATGAATAATAAATGATGCTTAAAGCCACTTCACAAGCCAAGGCTATAGCGATGATTTTGGTAAATAACATTATCTGCTACAAAATATGCACTGCAGACAGAGTATACAGGTACGACGAAATCAGTGAAATAATAATATAACATACACATACAAAAGTGAGATATGACGAACAATCTCTGCAGAGGAAACACGCTTCAAGATCATTCACAGGAGGCCTCAGTAATATTAAATCCGGTAAGAACACTCTCCAACGTATACTATTTGGTATCTACAACTATAAATACGTGAGAATATGATTTGAGAACCGACAAAATAGAGACCAGGATCTAGAAATGGAGGTTGGTATGATTAACCGGCTCCAACTCAGACTGCCCCCGAAATACATAATAACTTCAAGGTCCACCAAAGCGGTAGTGTAATCAAATATTGCACAAGTGCATAAAAATCCAGCCTGTGATCATCTAAAACACTAAATGGATATGCAGAAATCAGAAAATAAACACCGGCAACTTATGCAACAGAACTGCATATATGCCAATGAGGGCACCATCCAACACGACCCAAACGCAAGTATGTATGTATTAAAATATATATACGCGACAGTGGGAGTGTGGGGTGGGGGGGGGGGTTATTCAAATATATGTCGAAACCTCCTCACCCACATTATTAATCATTGCTGGTACAGACAGCAATAATATAGTGACCACAAAGCTCCCTCACGTCTGACATACTCTGTAATGCCACTGAGAGCGGAGGATGACGTGAAGAACAAAACTTCCCTTGAAGAAGAAAACCCTCTCGTGGGGGAAGCTTCTGGCGATTGTACAATAACAGACACCATAATCTCAATGTAATCAATAGAAACAAATGAATTGAAGGATACACATATCCTATCATTCATTCCCAATAAAACGGCTGAGCGTCAAATGCATGCGCTCAAATGCCTAATACTGGCGACACAATAATGGAAACTATTATTCCCATGTGCCACAACTTAACTATCCTGAAGTGATGCAATATAAGATCATGTAATAGCCATACAGTTAGAATAAGCCCAAGATGCTGCCAGCGCTTTACTTAATGCGCTGAAATCTTAAGCACTGACTGCTGATTGGAAGATAAATTTACCTAAGCAGTGGGAATAGCTAACTGACTTCAATTAACAATAGAATGAACCTAAATGTCCCTTCTATTGGAAATTAAATGACAAAAGAAGCGTTTCCTCTCCTCTTAAAAACTCTGATCTGCGTCTATAAATAGATGATCGATAATAAAAAATTCAATGATGTAGCGTAAATAATGAGACATCATTTCTGAATATGTGGTTTCCAAGAACCGAGAGTCCGAAGATCCTTGCACAGAGAGACCATCGGACTCAGGATTGTAACCCAATATATGAACTCACGTCCGTCATAATTGAGAAAACCATTAATATATGCCCAAACTTGACCTTATGTTAAAAAATTCTCTAAAACAAAATAAGTCTAGAGTGAAAAAACTTCTACCACTCCAGTTAAGAATAACTGGAGAGGATGTGTGCGTAAGCGACCCATCGAAATAACATTCATAGCCGCTCCGCACATCCCCCTCCGGCGCATAAAATTTTCCGCTGTTAATGCGTTAGATAACAGATAAAAGCGAGCCAAACAGCTGGCTAATTCGCTCTGTGAAACAACAGACGAACCAGCCTGTTGAAAATGAATTGTGGGATACGTGTATCCTACCATTCATCCCATGAGACATTATTAAGTTCACAATTCAAGTGATCTAAAGAACTATACTCGCTACATCGCCGAACGCTCGCTTTTCGACTGAAAGATTATCACAAATAACCCAATTATCCAGTTCCAGTCAAAATCAGTCGGACCAAGCTCTAAAAAAGGCTCGAGCCACCGGCTCAGGGGTGTCAGATCAGTAACTCAAACAAACGTAAACCCCTTATCCAAGTGGCTGTATAGACAATCCCTAAAGAAATATATATGAGAGATACCTATACCTTCGCTATGAGTCCTTATAGACGATCTGAGTCTAGGACAACCTCCCCTACTCTTTTTGTTGGTGTGATCAATTAGACCCCAACTTAAAGAGTCGAGTATTGATGCTTTCTTGTAGCTTAATCCTACATTAATGAAAGCTTACCATCAAAGACTAGTGTCTGGAAAACCAAAGCGACCTGTGGCAAGTTTACCACCTAGTCAAAAGTTAAAGATGAAGACGCAAGGCTTCGTCACATCAGAATAGCTCCCACTTAACATTTGTTAAGACAGAGATATATATAATAGGTCTGGAAAGAATTTTTAAAAGGTACAAACGACCAAAAAATTTCTTTCCATATATACGTTGCGTCACAGTACTTAAAATTGAAGTACATAAGGCCATAAGTCTAAATTCGCTCTGAATAAGAAATTTCTTCTCAATTGTGTCCGAGCGAACAGCTAAATGATGAAGGTAAGGCTAAAACTAAGATCTTAGCCTGCTCATTCAATGCAGAGAAACTCTCAACACATCTTCCCTTGTCGTTTTTAAAAGTATGTGAACAAACACAAATGGTTCAAAATACAGAAGAAGATGATAAGAAACCGTATTACTTTTTCCCACAGAAAGTTAAATATGGTGTCGTCTACACAATCAAAGACCTGTGACACCCGTGTAGACTTAACCGGAAAGAGATCTTATCATCCTGCTCTTTGTTCGGATGAAGTCAGCATTTAACTACGCTAGCAGTTTCTCATAATTACTCGCAGCATTGTGATTCACTGGAACAAGTTCAAGGAAACGATAATGTACAGTATCCATATCATCCATGAGTTGTTCTGAAAGGGAAAGTTATCCTCTTCCATATCCCTTTCATCATTCATCTAAATCAGTTAGAATCACGGTCAACAGCATCTGAACAGGCAGATGACTGGACCGATCAAGCACCATTCAACAGCTCAAGTTTTGAGACTGATGTTGTGTGCTTCTGCCTTAGCAAGAATACGGCGATTAGCTGTGCAAATGCGACAGCAAGTCCATTACGGACACCTGAGGAGCAGCAGTCATGAATAGCTTGTCCGCCGGCTGCTCCTGGGACAGGGTGTCCAAGATGGCTATTACTGTGGACATCCCGATGAATGAAGCCTCATCTCCTTGGCTACTAGATGGTGTGACTTTCTTCACAAAAGATGGACCTTTTGACAATGCAGACTAGAAATCCTAAGTCACTTATCCAAGGTGTGGTCGGGAGTGCTTGGTAGACGCTAAAGAAGCCAAACTGTAGCCGTCCCCAGCTAAGAATTGAACTAAGCGTACCGGACAATAGCTATGTACGTAAGCTCTGACTGACACAAGTTCCTACCAACAACACCTGGCCCCAGATGTTGTTAAAAGAGAGAGAGAGGGGTCTCCCTCTTGCTTGCGGTCCTGGGAGACCTAACCAAGCGTACCTCAGAAAATGCCGGCTTCTTCCTTCCATCAACACACGATGAGCATGATTGGATTAAATAGTGCTTGCTACACCCTTCCTTTTTCTCTCTCGACAGCTACGGACATACCTGGCGTCACACCACTAGTCTACGTGATAGATCTGCCGGTTGAGCTAGCCGGAGACAAGGGACGTAAACCTCTTTTGAAGCCTAGCCCTTGTCTAATATCATTCAGCACTTTTCTGCTAGCTGTGAATACAATGCACATGCGACACATCCGGTGTCACGGTCCTCATATTCAATCTTAACCGCTTCACCAGCATCAGGGAACTGAAACCACTCATCGCGGTTTATAGCCCTGTGCAATATAAAGAGCACTTTGTCCGTTAAGTAGAGAAAACCATAAGACTAGCCGACCCCGGCTGCCTACTAGACGGGACGTCCCGGACTGGAGGCATGGACGTATACTCTGACTGACGGAAGTTCCTACCAACAACATCTGCCCCCCAGATGAAGCTGTAAGAGAGAGAGTCCTCTCTCTTGCTCGTGGTCCTGGGTGACCTGGACGAGCGTACCTCAGAACTTGCCGGTTTCCTCCTTCCGTCGTTGCTGGGTGAGCATGGTTGCATATCATAGTGCTCGCTCCACCCTATATCATCTCCTAACCCGGAGCAGATACACCCGGCGTCACAGTTCTCAGAGGCCTTGTAACCACTCCACCGGTCGAGCTAGCTGGCGACAACGGACTTTGTGCGGTCGTGTGTGCTTTTTGAACGTAGAGGAAGCTATAAGACTAGCCGACCCCGGCAGCCTATGGAAGGAGCGTCCCGGACAGGAAGGCATGGACGTAAGCTCCAACTGACACAAGTTCCTACCAACAACCTCTAACCCCAGATGTTGTTATAAGAGAGAGGGGCCTCTCTCTTGCTCGCGATCATGGAAGACCTGGACGAGCATACCTCAGAACTTGTCTGCTTCCTCCTTCCCGTGCTTCCTCCTTTCCGTCGTTGCAGGGTGAGCATGTTCGTATTTTATAGTGCTCGCTACACCCTTATTCCTCTTCTTGACCGCTACGGACATACATTGGCCGATTGAGCTAGCTGGAGACAAGGGACGTAAACCGCTTTTGAAGCCTAGCCCTTGTCTAACATCATTGAGCACTTTTCCACTAGCTCTAATAGTATAATGCGATGATGGAAGCACACTCCCTGGCGGTGTCACGAAACCACACCATATTCTTGTTCCTCTGTAAATAGAAACTAAAAAACTATAGTGACATTTTGGCGAGAGGACCAGCAGTGTCCCCTCGCCGCGATAGGACCGATAGTGTCCGCTCGCCTAACACAAACCATGACACCCGTCATCAACATTGTCAAACCTGACACACGATAAAAAAATTAGTGGTAGTATATCAACTATACTCAAGACAACGACCAGGCCTCGAAATAACAAGATTTTGATAAACCTTCCAGCAGGTTGCCTCAATTGACAATGGTTAACCTGTTGGTCGGTTACCTAGATTTTTTTCCTAAACCTATTGGTTAACCATTGCATTAAAAGTATTAATACTAACAAAGCTTCTGACATACCCAACTACAGTTCCTCCCAAATTAGTTTGGCATTTTAGACACAAGGGACACAAGGCAGGCGCAGTACAAAACAAGAACATACACAAGCCCCCCCTCCTCCCCCCCCCCACCCCACATACACACGCAAATTAACGTATGCACGCATTAACATTTGTTGTTCTTCGCTTTATATGATCTTTTTTGTGTCTAATAAAAATTAAAGAATTTTAATTGTTTATTTCGCTGTGTGGCTTATTATTTCAAAAACCCAAAGACATTTGTCTTGAACTGGGAGTGTGAATTGGGCAAATGTGTGGGGATGGGGTCAAATACCATCGATGGACGTCTGTATTACGAATACATTGAACTTTAGGGGATGGGAGTTGCATTGGCAGTCTTCGATTAACATTGGAAAAGAAACAACTGTAAATCGTATCTACCTTTTCCTACATTTCGGAATCCGGAGAATGTAATCCAACATTCCAAACTAAAACTTTATTTGTGCCACAATGTTCGAAATCATTTGGAAAAAATCATGTTCACAACCATGCTGGCTGTTTATTCAAATGGAATAAGCATGTAAATAAGAAGTCAGCATTGGTGAATAAAAGATGTTTCCATAATGTGTTCGAAACTTTTTCTCATGGATTGGTAGGGTAAAAAGGGTTGGAATGCAAATAATTAACAACAGCTCATTTGATTTTCAATATGTCTCCTTTTTATTGTATTTTCAAAGACTTATTTTCAGCTTCGCGCAGTGCAAGAGTTAATACCGCACGTGCAGTAAATGTATTAACAAAGCAGTTAGCTCCCTTTAGCAGTAACAGACAATCACTTTTCTCAGAATCGAAACAAATTAATTGTTTCAAGAGCCAGAGAGCACCGCGAGTTGGAACTGCAGATCTTCAGTACCGCTAATACAATAGATTTATACTTGTGGGGACAAGTACAGTAATGACTGAAACACGCTGTATGATAACCATATGAGCATTTTCTTCTCGTTTTATTCACTTCAGTCTGCAGTGCTTCTTTTAAATCAGTGGGAGGAAAAACGTTGATAACATTTCTCAACCCGTAACAACTAACTTCGTCGGCCATCTGCGCAATTTTTGGTTAACCGATCGAGCATTCGCCTGAAAACAAATCTGCGTAACCGATAGGCAAATGGTACGAGCGTTCGCCTCTTATTTCGGGGCCTGAACGACCATGTAAATAGAGGAAAGTACTATTAGATAAATATTATTACCTATATTCTAATATATGTCATTGTACCACCACCAAATCTACATATAATATAAGATAACATTAAAATACTATCGATGAAATAAATATATCCAAAAGAAAAATTCCTTCAAAAATAAATTAAAAATTTTTGCAAATTTTTTTCTTATTTTAGAGTCCAAGTTCCCAAAGGGAACGATGAGCCTAAAAAAGCCTAAGTGTGGACAAAATTATAAAAATCTGCTATAAAATTAACTACCACACTATCAGAGTATTTAATATTACTTATAACTGTCGTTCCTAAAAATAATAGGAAGCTACCTAGAGCATAGTAAATGTAAACAAAACCTGGAAACAAGACCCCAGGCAACACGGCCTGAAGTCAGTAACAGAAACAAGACTATCCGATGTAAAGCAAGATCTTCATCAGAAGAAAAAACAATACATCGGATGTATGATGCATGACCAAAACACCCAAACACCCCAAGGGTGAGGACGTAACCCTGAGGATGTACAGAATAATCTTCTGTATAATACATTCAACTCCCAAGAAATTTTATAAAAAATATTTCATTAAAACAAGCCAAAAAGCTTGGGAGCTTAACTGGGGGGACCAAGGGAAGATAGGGAAGGAATACTAAATAAACCGTGAATAGATCATAATCAATCAGTGATAACGTCAGGCCCATGTCCTGAAATTAGGGAACATGAACTAATTTTTATAAATATTATAAATTACAGCCCTGATTACGTTTCAAACCACCGTTTCTTCCTTCCTTCATCCAGCTGTGTCCTTGGATCCACCAATTAATCATTGATTTGTGTCTGGCATCATTATTAATTGAGATTTAGAAAGCACAAATGTCAGTTTGTTGTTATCTGACAAGGGCCAAACAAAGAATGATGTTTGCATCAGTTTTGGTGACTTCCTGGCATCTGCGCATGTGCAGAGGGTAAATGTATGGAGGGCCAGATAGGACTTTTAATTTTCGGTTTTGCAAGCAAATTTTGGGGATGGGGGGGGGGGGGGGAATTTGTGTTTGGGCCTAGATATTTTTGAGTTAGCACCAGCTAGTCTGGGTCATTGGTTACAGTATAAAAATATATCACCTTCTGTGATCTGTTTACTTTCTTGTTTGAGGCAGTTTTGTGTCAAAGCATTTCATTCGCTTAATAACATCAATCAATGTATACTGAAATCAGGTGCATTTTTACATAACATTCCTACACGTAGACTGGATTCCACAAGTGATCTATCCAGCAGATTTCTCAATGTCTGTACTGTATTGGGTGATGCTGAATACACACAGCAATCATGGTATAAAATCAAATATACAATTTTTTTTTTGTAACAATCCAACTTTGGTATTGGTAAGGTTTTTTTTCATTATTATGGCCACCAATTCTTACAAATGTACATGTTTTTGAACACCTGTGTATGGGATTTTTGTATGCATTGGGTCACTTCCTATGTGATTTGGCTAGTTTGGTGTTTGTCCTATGGGGTTTTGTCTGTCATTCAAAATTCAACATTAGAAATGATAAACTAGTTACCTGATGGTTTTGTGTAATCACCATCTTTGTGTTGCATTTGAGGTGACATGGCAGCTGACATTCTGGACACAGGTGAGGGACCTGGCATTGAGGGTGATGAAGGCCAGTTTCTTGCTCCAGGAGATGGCATGGCAAGATTTGGAGTGGGATATGGTGAACCACCTTCAGCAATACCTGAAAATTCAAATATTGAAGTTCAATATCTGGACAGAGGACGAGCAAGTTTTTAATTCAGAAAATATTTCACTGTTAACGACTGACATAAATTGGCTCTGAATGAGCAAGATTATTCCAGGGAGTTCTGATATTCAGCTGATGGCAATCATTTATGACAGTCACTGTTGGAAAGAGCTCAGAAAGTCTTTCAGATAATATAGGTCTCAGAAAATTTCAAATAACATTATTTACTTATATATTTATTTATTGGAGTTTAACAACACTTTTGACAGCCTGAGTTAACTCGTATCGGACAGTTTTACGGGTGGAGGAAGCCGGAGTATTCAAATAACATAAATTCTTCATTTCCATTACACGCAGATATGGTGATGGCAGGTTCAAAACAAGAGGTCCCAGGGGGCCTGAGGGTGCTCACCTGACATGGTAGTCTAAATATCAAACCAGGGACTTGACTTGAATAAGCTGCATACGCCCCTCCTAAAAAAAGCATATACCAACTAGATGAAGCAGTTGTGCCCACACAATACACAGGATTTTCCTTCTATTTTCAGTTCCTGCACTTTTACGTCCCAAATTTGAGATAAACGCATAAAAACAGATTTTTTTTTATTTTTGTTCGGAAATTTTCGAAGTCCCAAACAAATATTTCCAGCCTAAAATTTTATTTTCTTCTTAAAATTGACCAAAATGCATAAAAAAACAAAAAACTAATTTCTGGATTTTGGTCAAAATTTTTCTATGTCCCACCCGGCCCCCAAATTTTCAGAGTAAAACAGTGTAAAAATCAAAAAAATTGTTGGTCTTAAAATTGCCGGAAACGCATTAAAAAAACAAAAAAAAATTTCCAGATTTTGGTCAAAATTTTCTAAGTCCCACCCAGCTCCCAAATTTTCAGTGTTAAAAAAAAAAACATTTTGTCTTAAAATTGACTGAAAAGCATAAAAAAAAATTTCCGGATTTTGGTCCAAAATTTCTAAGTCTGGAACGGGACCCCAAATTTTCAGCCTAAATATGAACCCAGGGACTTGGCTTGAACAAACTTGAATCTCACCCCCTAAGAATGCTGCATACCAAATATCAAAAGATTCTTACTGGTTGATCTGAAGAAGATTTTTAAAGAATATTCCTCATACTGCACTAATTTAAATATTTGGGCTCCCATAGAGAACCCAAATATGGACCCAGGGAATTGATTTTCAATAAACGTGTGAAAAAATCTGCCAAAGATCTTATATGTGAAATTTGAAAGCTTTTGGAGAAGTGGTTTGGGAGAAAAGTAGTCTTACATGTTTTTCCCATTACCCACAGTGTTAAAAAATGTTGACTCAGCACTTTTTCAAAGTCCCAGAAAAATACCCCATGATAAAACCGATAGCAATTTTTTTTTACCTGCCATTCTGTTGGTCTTAAGGAAGTTTCACACCAAATAAGAATTCTCAGTGCCGTTTAGTTTTGGAGATATGGGCGTTTTATTTTTTTTTCGATTTTTAGCTCCTGCGGTTCCCAATATGACTCAATAAGTCCTTATATCAAATTTGGTCCAAATCTGTCTCTCGGTTTGGAAAATAGAAATTTTGGGAGGGGCAAAAATTCTTGCCCCTCCCATTATGATGGCAAATATAGCCCCCAGAACTTCTCTTGAACAAATCTGAGTCTATGCCCCAAAAGGAAGCTGCACACCTAATATCAAGTCTCTGCTACTGCTGGTTCATGAGAAGAAGATTTTTTAAGATTTAGACTCACTTTTTGGGCATGGCCCTACCAAGGGGCGGGTCAACTTGATTTGAACAAACTTGAATTGACATATGATAAGGTACATGCACAGCAAATTTTGTTGAATTTGGTCCAGCAGTTTGTTAGAAGAAGTCGAAAATGTAAAGTTAACGCCGGACGCCAGATGGACAGATGACGGACGGAAAGTGATTAGTAAAGCTCCCCTTGAGCTTTGCTCAGGTGAGCTAAAAAGTAAAAGAAGACAGACTGTAAATTATGGCAGAGTATTATTAATGCCACAGTGATTTAATTTCATAAACTGTTAAACTCAATAGCAGTTTAAACTATTATAATAGTTTTGTTAACTCTTAAAGGCCTATATTCTGACTTGGATCACTTTTTACAGCTATAAAAATGTGTCCAAACATGCAGCCTTTACTCTTTACGTACGCTTACATCCTATACACCTTGGCAGTGGTTTCTAGGCAAGTCTTGGGTTGCCTAAATGGGTTGCAGAGAAACAACTGCAAAGACACAGAATATAGACTATTAACAAGTGCTGAAAGCCACTATAGTGCTTTCACACTGTATGCATTAGCTTGTCGATTGCTCGCTCAGCTGGAGAAAAACATGTTTATATGTAACTGTTGTTATCATTTACTGGAGATTGCCAATATGAGCTATCCAATAAATGGTAATAAAACAATTAAGAACAACTTGATAAACTTAGGCTCCCCTTGCTGGTAGCATGATATCTTTGAAAAAAAGAATACTCATGTTACAAATCACCTTTGAAAAATAATGTAGCACTCTGCCGGTTAAAGTGAAGCAAGAAAGTAAAAAAAATCTCCAGGCCGTAAATGCTAAACTGTTATATCAGGGGAGTCTTCGGCTGCACTACACTGTCATTGATTGCTTTCTATGCGGGGGAAGGGCTTGTCCAAAGTAAGCTATCCACAGTGTACCATCAGCTTTCTCTTTGGCATACCCTCCACTCCCTTCAGCTCTGTCAGACAAGATACAATGAATCCAGTTCTTACTTTATTATCAGAGAAAAGCTAATTAACCCTTTACCAAACATGAAAAGCAGACATCACTTGCAAATAAAATTGTTGAATAACTAATTTTTTTCATTTTTTTTCTCAAAAACATATGTTATGATGCCTCATTGGAACGAGCTTGATGAGCTCGTACCAAAGAGGGGTCATAACCTATGCTTTTGAGATAAAAAAATGAAAAGAATAATGAAAATTAATTGGCAATTTTTCTGAATAGCGTTGGCTGGTTTTGGCCGTTACATTGGGTAAAGGGTTCACAAACTCAATATAGTGGAATAATCTTCTTCTTTTGCTTCCTTATCCGTTCATTTCTGTCTAATGATTTAACCTTCTCAAATGCAGTGTGCAGGATTTTGTCTGCATAGCCCTATTTTTGGAAATGTTCCAGCATACTTTTTGAATTGCGTTCAAAGTCTGAGTCGTCACTGCAGATTCTTTTTATCCTGAGTAATTGGCTGTAGGATATGCTGTTGGTTTGGCTTTTCGGATGACAGGAATCTGATTTAAGTATGTGTGCCCGTTGGTGTTGTGTATAGGTCAGTTTTAACTGAGTTTCCCATCTTTGAAATCGTGACATCCAAAAAGGTGACTGATATGGAAGACTTTTCAGCTGTAAATTTAATTGTTGGATGTGCCGAGTTGAAGTAGTCGATGAATTCATTAAGTGATTGTTCTCCATGGGTCCAGATGAGGAATATATCATCAATGAAGTGGAGGTAGAGCTCTGGCTTCAATCTGAATTCATCGATTAATTTTGTTTCCAGTTCACCCATAAAAATGTTGGCGTAGCTTGGGGCAACACGTGTGCCCATAGCTGTGCCGCCTACTTGGAGGTAATTTTTGCCATTAAATTCAAAGTTGTTGCTGTGAAGAACGAGCTTCAATAAGCTTAGTAGGCTTGGAGTGGAAATTTGCCATTTTGGTTTATTTTTGCGGATGCATTTTGCAAAAGCTATGAGTCCTCCTTGGTTGGGAATGTTGGTGTATAGAGATGTGACATCCATCGTACAGAGTATAGTTTTCTGGTAAAGGTGGAAGAGTGTGTAATATGGACAAAAGATGGTTGGTGTCCCTTAGATAGCTGGGATAAAAAGACACAAAAGGTTTGATGTGTTCGTGGACGAAGTTGCTAATAAGTTTTGTCGGGCCTCCATTGCCGCTAATGATGGGTCTCCCAGGTACCTCCCCCTTGTTTTGGTTTTTATGTATTTTTGGGATGAAGTAAAATGTACCGGTGTACGTGGTTCAGGGACAGTGAGACCCATTTTGATTTTTTCAGTTATTTCCCCTTTATCAGT
Source organism: Pictodentalium vernedei (assembly GCA_031216915.1). NCBI lineage: Eukaryota > Metazoa > Mollusca > Scaphopoda > Dentaliida > Dentaliidae > Pictodentalium > Pictodentalium vernedei. Next base: position 627,685,204 of record CM062296.1, on the reverse strand, counting down.
TAATTTTTGTAGGGTGTTTTGGATGGTTGTGTTGTGACGTTCAGTAAGGTTATCCCTTGTTTTGAAATAGAACCTGGGATCATAGAGTTGTCTATGTGCCTTATTGATGTAATCTTGGCGGTCCAGAATAGCCACCCTAGAGCCTTTATCAGATTTCTTGATTACAATGTTTGTGTTTTTTTGTAGGTTTTTCAGTGCAATGCGCTCTCCTGGTGTGAGGTTATTATGCTTGAAGTTGATTGTTTGATTCGTTAGAATGCGGTAGTTGGTGTTGCGATATAAGGCTTCTAGACAGGGGTCCTGTCCAGGGGGTGGGGGCTACTTAGAAGGCGCTTGAAATTGGCGTTCAAGTTTTTCTTGAAATGGGTCAGTGGATGGTATGGGGTAAAAATCATTGAAGAGCATCTTGAGGCAGAGGCGTCTGAAGAACTTTTTAGTGTCTTCGGCTAAATTTGCTCGGTCATTTTTGTTGGGGTTGGGCAAAAGGTGCACCCTTTTTTCAAGGAGGCTGGCTTCATCGGGAGTGAGGATGTTGTTGAACAAATTGACAATTAAGTCAGTATAAATTGCATTATTGTTGGTATTCCCAGGATAGTGACTGTTACACAAATCTCGAAGGGCACTGACAAAAGTTGATAGTTCATTGTTGCTTTGATGTGATCTGTTGTTTTTGGCAGCATGATTGTTGTATCTGCACTGCTCACCTCCTCTGTACTGTTCTCTGTAGTTTTGGCATCTGTTCTGGTAGTAGTTCCTATGTCCTTGTTGTTGTTGATTTCTGTAGTTGTTTTGGTGTGCATTGTCTTGTATATTCTCTACTCTCGGATTCTCATTGTGTAGCATGTAGAATCTGCAGTTCTGTTTCTCATTTTGGAGGAAAAGTAATCGTTTTTCGTATGTACAATTTCGTGTCCGACTTTGTCGTACTATAACACTTTTGATTGATGAATTCATGGCATTGATCTGGTCCATTGTTGTTTGGTTGTTGAATTAAGCCTTCTCGGTGTTGATTTTCCTTAGTGTTGAGTTCATTTCCTGTCCAACTTGATACAAGGTAATTTGTATTATGTCGCCTGATGCTCATATGAGGGAGTCTTGAATTCTTCTTTTAGTAATATCCGTTCTAAGACTGCGGGCCTTGGGTACAGTGGTCCTGAGCCCCGTTGGTATCAAGTTATTTTCCATGCACTTGTCTAGAAAGAATTTTTGGAGTTCTGGTCTATTGTGCTTTGACACCAAATTGCAGATCATCTTATAGGCTGGCAGATTCTCTTGATTTACTAGTATTGGTAGGTCTTCATCGAGTTTCTGGCGCTTGTTTAGGCAGTCCGTCATTTCGGCCATTAGAATGGAGGTGTTGCCTGTGCTTGAACCCAAGCTGAGATCACTGAAAGAGCTTCCGGTTGGTATGTCTGAAGCCATGTCCACCTTATATAACTTACAAACACCAAATCATTTACCATATCTTCAGTTGACCTGATAATTGCATATAGATTGTAGAGTAAACTCGTTAACTGAATAAATACTCCTGTAATCTGTCAAAGAATTACTTGGACATCCTGTCATATCCACTGAATTCCCCACATTTAGTGACATTTTTTTATCAATATATCCAATTTTGGCATTTAATCTACTATATCATTATATCTTGTTTGACAGAGCGCTATTACTTGTGTACTCCTGTTAAATGAATATTTTTGTCTGGCCAAGTGGCTATTAACTGGTAGAGTGTTGGGAGCCCATATTTGGGCTTTATTCAGAAGTGCCGGTACCTCAATTTAAAGACTGCATATTCTGTGAATGTGCTTCTTATTGTCTTTGAAATGACATCATTTAGTCTGAATCGATTCTCCCTCCATAAATACAACCTTTAGACTGTGCTAATGGTTTTCGGGTTTTGGGCTCAGGCACTCTTCACGGTTGACAGATCGCAACCAAATGGGGAAGTTCTCATCTAGACATAATACGGAGTCATCCTACCAAGTTACAATGAAATTCCTCAATATTAAATATGACCTGCAGACTGTGCTCAAAGTTTCGGGCTTGGGCAGCCATCACGGTTGACAGATTATGACCAAAAGGGGATGTTCTCATCTAGATGTTATAGAGACATCCAAACAAGTTACAATGAAATCCCTTCATAAATACAACCTGCAGACTGTGCTAAAGGTTTTTGGGTTTTGGGCTCGGCAGCCATCATGGTTGACCGATCGTGACCAAAAGGGGACGTTCTCATCTAGGCATGACCCCAAAACCTGCATATGAAATTTCATGATGATTGGACGAGAATAACAGGGTGTAGTCTGTGCTAATGGAAAATGTGAACAGACTCACAGACTAACAGACTTCCGCACACGTGATGGCAATAGCTTATCTTGACTTTGTCAAGTTAAGCTAAAAATAGTAACAAGTCAAAAACATATGAACAAATTTTGGTGAACAAATTTTGGTGACCAAATTTAATTTAGCACTCTACCAGTTAAATAAACATGGTTCCACTGTATCTCACCAGTTCTTACATTTAAATATTACAGCTTTTAACTCTGTGCAGATGATGTCACAATCCCAAAATTCAAGTAACACATTTTTCCACAATGTAGCTAGGAATTTAATGAACAAAATCTTGAAATGGGTAACTTCTTAGTTGCAAAAGAGGAAAAATTTGCAACTTGAAAAATTTTGATATTTCGAGATAGGTGTGCAGAGAGTTAAGAACTAAATGTAATGACTTACTTTGAGGGCTAATGAAAGATGTGGCTGGAGACTGCATAGTTATTCCAAGAGACTGTGGCGAAGGTGCAGGAACAAATGATCCAGGAGATGGCACATGCAATGTTGGATTTCCTGGAGAACCAACACCTAGAAGGTTTCCTGGAGATGGTGTTCCTATGAATGCGGTGGATGGAGAAGGTGTTACCTGAAATACAACAGAGTAGTAAAATTAATTCTATGATTTTTTATAATATGCTAGCCTTTGAATTATCACAAATTACTAACAGATATTTCTCAATATCCATCAACTTGATGGATAATGAGTAATCCCCCTCAGAAGCTTCCAAAATGATGTCACGCTTTGGCACATCAGTTTGCCTTCGATACTTTTATGAGCAATTCAGTGCCGTATTTACCAGCAATACCAGAAAGAAGTTCAAGCTATTCCAAGCCATTTTGGTGATTCTATGAATGGAAAATTAGATGTATAATAATAATAAAATAATAAAGTAAAATAATTAGATGTACAGAAAGTGACTCTGAGAGTGATATTGAGTCTTGAACTGGGTAACTGTTTCGAAAACCTTGCTGATCGTTTCGTGCAGAAATTTTTTTGTACGAGTCAGTGCACTCAATTCCAAATACCTTGTTATAAATTGACATTTAAAAGGTTCTAAAAATTAACATTAATGAAAAATATTGAATATTCTCATTTCTGGTATTATAGTTATTAAATTTCCATCTGTGAGTTGACAATTAGTTGGTTAAATCATGCGGAAGATGGGACTATTTTTTCATGTTTGAGTGATTTGGCAGCTACAGGCTTGAAAGAACGATCAACTGATCTTTGTTATTGTTTTGAAACATATGTTTTTGCAGTTGAATTGGGTTGAATATTGTGTAGTAAAATCTCACAAAGAATACAATAAAAAGAAAATCTATGCTATTTTAGTGAATATCAGGAATTATTTCATTTGCGTGGACCTGTTATTTTTCAAGTGCTCATGGTCAACACTCATGAGATAATTCCCGATATTCACAAAAATAGTATCCTCTATATATTGACCAGTTGACCAGAAAATAACCAAATGAGTCCAAAAGATGTCACAAAAATTTAAAGCATTTATGCAAAAAAATTGTGAATGAATACATTTTGAAAACCAAAATCAATCTATCAATATAACATCCTTCAAATTGTCACTCAAAAGGACTGTCTAAACATAACCATTTCTTCAATGATGTAATATGATCTTTAGGATAAATACATAAATACATTTGGTTCATGACATTTAATTTTTCAAAATTTAGATTATTTTTGGTTGGAAAAATTTGTTCACATGTTCTTGTCTTGTTAAAATTTATGGGAAAGTGGCTGTGAAGTTGCCTTTCAAGTTGTGGTACCTGCACTTCAGAAAAATGTCCAAATTTGGACTCCTAACACTCATTGAAGAAATAGATTTTTTTCAGTTATATTTATATATATTTTTCAAATTATAAATACCATCCACATAAGACTTGAGCTATTTTCTGCAGATCATAGCAAACTGGATGTTTACAAAACAAATATAATAAATAGACAGCTATTTTAATCATGCTTTGTTGAAAACAAATGAATATACATCAATGAAAAAAATGATAAAATGTTTGAAGTCTCATGATTTCATATTACATACTAATTTTGGAAAACACTGCAAGCCCATAAGAGGTGTGCATCAGAGATGCAGATGTCGAGTTGTGGCTACTTTCTTCATGCACGCTCTATTGAAAATCAGAAATGTCATCGCATTGAGCTCAAAACTCGTGAAAGTTGACAAGCTCAAAATTCATAAAAATGAACTAATTAAGACCCATAACTCTATAATGAGAAAGCGGACCGGGCTAGTTTTCGAACTCACCTGAGATATTTGTACAAAGGACTTGTATGGCAAAAATTAGTCAAATTGGAGAATGTTTGTTCATAGCACTAATGAGCTAAAAATGAATAAACAAGAGGCCCCAGGGGGCCTGAGGGCACTCACCTGACATGGTAGTCTAAATATCAAACCAGGGACTTGACTTGAATAAGCTGCATACGCCCATCCTAAGAAAAGCATATACCAACTAGATGAAGCGATTGTGCCCACACAATACACAGGATTTTCCTTCTATTTTCAGTTCCTGCACTTTTACATCCCAAAATTGAGATAAAAGCATAAAAAACAGATTTTTTTTTATTTTTGTTCGGAAATTTTCGAAGTCCCAAACAAAATATTTTCAGCCTAAATTTTTTTTTTCTTTTTAAAATTGACCAAAACGCATAAAAAACCAAAAAACTAATTTCCGGATTTTGGTCCAAAATTTCTAAGTCCCACCCGGACCCCAAATTTTCAGTGCCAAAAAAAAAAAAAAAATTTTGTCTTAAAATTGACCAAAATGCATAAAAACAAAAAAAAACTCATATCCGGATTTAGGTCCCAAATTTTCAGTGTAAAAAAACTAATTTTTTTTGTCTTAAAATTGACCGAAACGCATAAAAAACAAACAAAAAAAAAAATTTCCAGATTTTGGTCCAACTCAGACCCCAAATTTTCAGTGTAAAAAAAAAAAGAAAAGTTTTTGTCTTAAAATTGACCAAAACGCATAAAAAAACAAAAAACTTATTTCCGGATTTTTGGTCAACCCGGCCCCCAAATTTTCAGTGTAAAAAAAAAAAAAATTGTTTGTCTTAAAATTGACCGAAACGCATAAAAAACAACAACAAAAAAATTCCGGATTTTGGTCCAAAATTTCTAAGTCTGGAACGGGACCCCAAATTTTCAGCCTAAATATGAACCCCAGGGACTTGGCTCAGGCTCAAACAAACTTGAATCTCACCCCCCTAAGGACGCTGCATACCAAATACCAAAAGATTCTTATTGGTAGATCTGAAGAAGAAGATTTTTAAAGAATATTCCTCATTCTGCACTAATTTAAACATTTGGGCTCCCATCGAGAGCCTAAATATGGACACAGGGAATTGATTTCAATAAACATGTGAAACACAATACCAGAAGAATTATGGTAGTTTTTTGGCAGCAATCATATTACATTTATATGGTTAGTTCAGGGTTAATTATCCAAGATATGTCTTTTTGTCATCCTTGAGTTATTTCAATGACCTCAGTTATCTCCGATTGGGTTGGTTTGCACGAGTTAATTATGACAGCACTCCAGACGTTTTGTGCTTGATTTCTCGCTGTGTATTCGTGACCAGTCAGTCTGTGAATTGCATCGAAACGACTGGGTCAGGTGGTGAATTTTCAATCAAAATTAGGATTGGTGGTCGACGGTCTGAGTGACATGAGTGGTTTGCTGTACTGGTATTTCGCGGAGGATCAATACGTCTGTATTTAGTTCTTATTTTTCCCCATTCGCCAGTATATATATTTCGTGTGTTTTCCATTAAGAAATGTCAGATATGGATAAATGTTCCAAAATCTTGATCATCGGCCACTCCATGATTTCTTGACTTGCGTGTTTTTTTTAACAGGACAGCGCGTCATCACACTAACTTGACCAATGATTTTCGTCTCAATGAGATTCAATGCTGTAATTTGGATTGCCATGCTGTGGGAAAACCCGGTGCTACTATGACCTCTTTCCATGGATATGCAATACGCTACATCCAGGAATTTAAACCCAATGTTGTAATATTACAAATCGGGGGTAATGATGTAGCAGAACATGAGCCACTTTCACTGGGAAGTAATATTGATGACCTCGCGACTGACATTCTGAAACAGTCACATGTCCAATATGTTTTTGTGTGCCAATTATTTCATCGCACATACGTTCGTCCATCAACGAAATTAAATGTCCCACAATATACGTTGTAGAATATAACACTAGAGTCAATAAAATAAATAATTATTTAAAGGAAGTATTGCCTTGTTCATCTTCCAAAATTAAGTTCTGGACACACATGCAGCTACATTCTATTGCCACACATTTGTGTGACGGGGTTCACTTTACTGAGGCAGGGCTTAAAAAATATTGTCGCAGCTTACGCGGCTGTATCTTGTATTTCTTCAATAAGGTAGGCCTCCAATAAAATAATTACATTTTATGGCATTATGTCTTGTATGCATATTATTGACGTTCAGTCTAACAAAACTTTACTTATTACATACATGTATGGTGTGTCATGTTACGGCCTGGTGGCTGACATTGACCTTGATTAGGATACATGATTCAATACTTATACTTTACATAGATTGAGTTTTAAAGGGGGGGGGGGGGGCTTGCCTGTCTTGGATATTGTTTTGCCTTTTTAGGCTCTTAAGTCTAACTTCCAACTGCTGGGGTTTGCGACGCACGTCTATGTTACTCTGTCGTTGCCTCTGGTTCAAGCTGTTGCGCTGCCCGCTTTGTGTACATTCTGTGCATCAATTGGTAGCTTCATCTTGTTAATTGTGATCAGGCACAGGGTAGCTGTACCATGTTTTTCCCTTCATCTCCAAGAAACTTTACATGTATATGTTTATACTCCACATTGTACGATTCCATGACATGAATTGCCTTTGATTTGATATCTTTTTGCGGTATGGCTCCCTGGGCTCTGTCGTCAGTTGCATGGGTGACAAACTTTCAATTGTAGCTCCTATAGGGGTCACCTATTGTTGATCTTACTGTAAGATCTTCTTGAACGACTAACATTTGTCGTTCTTTGGCCAGATTTTCTCTGGTATGTTACATGTATATTCTGTTGGGTACATAATGGTGCGTTCATGCTTCTTCCTGTGGGAGCTTTATATCCAGATCGGCGAGCCTTACCAGATGTTGTGACTGCTTGCTTGTGTTTATCCTACTTTTTATTCATTTTTCTTTTCAGAATGCCCAAACGGCGTAATGATTTGACTGATGGTCTTTCAGAATTATTTCAACCGTCCAATGCCAAAAGGCCCAGTATTCCTAGGGTTCACGCTTCGAGTACCACCACTCATGACAATACTGGACAGCCTAGGGTGTCTGTTCGTGCTCCAGGGGATATCATTGACAGTCCTATTGCATCCACCTCCACTGCTGTTCCAGACAGTAGGCCTAGGCCACCTTCCCAGAATGCTAAGAGACGCAAGAATAAATCCGGGCACGGTCGTTCTTCTGCACAGATAAGATCCGGAAATAGTAGGGCCGATAGGGTTAGTACCCCCAGTCCAACAGATATTAATGTTGCCCGTAACTCTAAGGTTGTTTGACGTCAGCAGAAGTTCGTACCAAGTTTTGATTCACCTTTTCCCCTACCAGTGGTTACAGCTCCATACAATTGTGACTCTCGGGGCAGTGCGCGGGGGGCTAACCCTATTTTTGTGCACAGTAATTCAGATAGCTTCTCCACTAACATTCCTGTTACAAGTATACCAAATCTGGGACATACCACCATTCATTCTTCTGCAAATTTTTTACCTTCGGTTGGATCACCAGTGTCTCCTGATTCTGAGTTATTAACAGTACGTTTACCGCGTCACATTGTGCAACACTTACAGGTTAATCATGGACAGGGTATACAGACTGTTTCTGAAGCAGTTACTGCAGCATTACAGGCTACAGGGTCTTCCACCATTCCTAATTCCAGTGCCAGTATGATGCCAGTTGGTCCTTCCCGTTTCGACCCGGTACGGGATTCCATCATTCCGGGGGCCGATCCATTGTCTAATGGGGATGTGATATCATTCAATCCATTTCATCAGTCCATGGTTACTCAGCCAAATAGCGGGCAAGGTAATGATCATATATTTTCTTCAGTTCCGTTAGCACACCATGTCAGTTCAAAACTGAAATCTCAAATATGGGCCAATGAATATGTTAATTTGGCAGCCCTTCTTCCGCAGCAAGAGCATGAAGCTACTTAGTCCATGGCGATGCAGGGTGGTGACGAAGGTCCTTCTTTGGTTTTTGTTCCCAAACCTTTGAAATCTATCACCCACTTGGCTCAATGGTTTCGTGCTTTTGAAATTTTTTGTTCAGTTTACGTAGAGAAATTTCCACATCAGATTCAAGCTCTTCTTAAATACCAGTCCAATATTCGTCATATGTCATCAATTGGCTATGACTGGATTTTTTATGCTCGGGAATTTCGAACACTTCGGCAAACTAATCTTTCTCTCCAATGGGATAGTCTCCATTGGGAGTTATATCTCAAAGCCATGCCCTCTACCAGGACTTCAGTCGGTTATCAAAGTCAAAACCAGATTCGTCCCCAGGTCAACTCTTTCAAAGGCAGGCAGTCACAGCAAGGGCGTTCAGGTATTCCTACTGGATTTTGTTATGTTTCATTCTGGTCGATCCTGCCAGGGCAAATGTGGTTTTTCGCACCTCTGTTACCGTTGTCAACAGGATCATTGTGCTGCGAAGTGTTTAGAAGGTCCGGGTAATTTGAGGCAGAATTTTCGTGTGAGCAGAAATACCAATCACCCCACTGAACAGGTCTTTCCAGGAGGGGTTTCACCAGGGAATTTCCAGTACCATAGTAATGCCAGTGTGAGTAAAAATTCTAAGTAAACTGTTACAGGGTTTTGATACATCTGCTGGTGCCACTCTTATTGATGGATTCCAGCATGGCTTTCGAATTGGTGTGGGGACACCTGTTGTTCATGGGGAATCTGACAATCTCCACTCCGCTCATACTTTCCCGGCCATTGCTCAGAAGAAAATCGATAAGGAAATTAAAATGGGCAGACTCGAGGGCCCCTTTTCCGAACCGCCTTCTTGTCCTGTTATTATATCACCGATCGGTGTTGTTCCTAAAAAAGCTCCAGGAGAATACCGTATGATTCATCACCTGTCTTTTCCATATGGCGCATCGGTTAATGATAGTATCCCCAAAGAAAAATCGGTAGTTCATTATCAATCTATTGATGACACAATTCGGGTTGTTTGTCAACTGGGGAAGGGTTGCTATATGGCGAAGACAGATGCTGAGTCTGCATTTCGTTTAATACCCGTTCATCCTGTTGATCAACCGCTCCTCGGTTTTAAATGGAATAAGATGTATTACTTTGATCGATGCCTTCCTATGGGTTGTGCCTCCTCTTGTAAAATTTTTGAGAGTTTTAGCTCCGCATTGCAATGGGTGGCCGAACGGAAGTATTCTGTGCATCGGGTGCTGCATGTATAGGATGACTTTTTCCTTGTTGCAACAAGTTTTGCAAACTGCCAATTTTATCTACATCAGTTTTTGAAGATGTACAATGAGCTAGGAGTCCCTATCGCAGGTGAGAAGACCTTTGAACCTGTATCCTGTTTAACATTTTTAGGTATTGAGTTAAATTCTGTTGAAATTGTTGCCCGTTTGCCGTTTGATAAGTTGCTTAAATGTCGATCATTAATTACAGCTATGATCGGTCGGAAAAGGGCTTCATTGCAAGAACTGCAGTCTATCATCGGCCTGCTTAATTTTGCTTGTTCTGTGGTTGTGCCAGGTTGGGTGTTCTTATGACGTATGATTAATCTTACTATTGGTTTATCCCGGCCTCATCATAGAGTTCGTGTTTCCGAGCAGGTACGGCAGGATCTTCGCTTGTGGTTGTTGTTTCTTGATAGTTTTAATGGTAATTGCCACTGCAGTGGGCTGATAATGAGCAACTTACCTTTCACACAGATGCTGCCAGTAGCTTCGGTTTTGGTGGTATTTTCGGGACTGAATGGTTTTATGGTGCTTGGTCTGAGGTTGATAAACATTACAACACAGCTGTTCTCGAGCTGTATTCCATAGTTTTGTCATTACATTTGTTTGGGTCCCAGTTATGTGATCGATGCATTCTTTTCTATTGTGACAATTTGGTAGTGGTTCAGTGCATTAACACTCAAACCTCCCGTGATTCAGTTCTCCTGCAACTTTTACGTCGAGTTGTTTTAATCTGTCTGAAATATAACATTCTTTTTAAAGCTCAGCACGTTCCTGGCAAATCTAACAAATTAGCAGATGCTCTTTCTCGGTTACAGGTTCAGGAGTTCAAGAGTCTTGCACTTTCTTATCAGCAGCATCCTGTTCCTGTTTGGCTGTTACGTACTGTGTAAGACTTGTCATTCATATAAATGATCAGGTTCGGCTGATATTTCAGTTGCTGCTCCTCTTGCAGTGTGGGGACACTGTTCATTCCATTTTTGTGCTTTGCTTATTTCATTCATGTACTTGTCACCTTATATTTTGCGAGTTTTTGTCAGGGGAGTTTCTCGTCTTAAATTCCTACTCCTTTTTGTTTCCCATTTTCCTTCCTTCCCTGCTGTTTTGTGGGTGGAATGCATCCCTCAACACGGATGCCACAGGTGGATCCGGTTAAGGGATGCATTTTAGGCGTTTTTTCATACCGCCCACAACGTAGGCAACATTTTCCAAAATGAAACTCCTCATAGAGCAGTAATTATAATTATTCTACTACTCCTTTATTGGCTACACTGTACTTATGATACATATATCAAACAGTAAAATCTACATTAGTAATTTACAGTGTAGTCCTAAAACACATACATTAGTTCTTATTAATTGCTCATTGCAAGTTTGGTTTTCCAATCCATGATGGCTGCATAAATACAATACCAGAAGAATTATGGTAGTTGTTAGGCAGCAATCATATTACATTTATATAGTTAGTTCAGGGTTAATTATCCCAGATCTGTCTTTTTGTCATCCTTGAGTTATTTCAATGACCTCAGTTATCTCCGATTGGGTTGGTTTGCACGAGTTAATTATGACAGCACTCCAGACATTTTGTGCTTGATTTCTCGCTGTGTATTTGTGACCAGTCAGTCTGTGAATTGCATCGAAATGACTGGGTCAGGTGGTGAATTTCCAATCAAAATTCCACCTGCCTCCCCAACCAACACCTTTGTAAATTCATTGCACTGATATAGCTTGTCAAGTGTCCTCGGTATGGGTACCGTTTAGGTTGTATGGGCATTTTTTCATACCGCCCACAACGTAGGCAACATTTTCCAAAATGAAACTCCCCATAGAGCAGTAATTATAATTATTCTACTACTCCTTTATTGGCTACACTGTACTTATGATACATATATCAAACAATACAATCTACATTAGTAATTTACAGTGTAGTCCTAAAACACATACATTAGTTCTTATTAATTGCTCATTGCAAGTTTGGCTTTCCAATCCATGATGGCTGCATAAACAATCTTCCAAAGATGTTATATGTGAAATTTGAAAACTTTTGGAGCAGTGGTTTGGGAGAAAAGTAGTCTTACATGTTTTTCCCATTAGCCACAGTGTTAAAAAATGCTGACTCAGCACTTTTTCAAAGTCCCAAAAAAGTACCTCATGATAATAGCAATTTTTACCATTCCATTCTGTTGGTCCACACTTCACACCAAATAAGAATTCTCAGTGCCATCTAGTTTTGGAGATATGGGTGTTGTAATTTTTTTCTATTTTTAGCTCCCGCGGTTCCCATGGGGCGACAGGAAAAAAAAATTGGACATAAATTAAGTACTTATGACCCAATAAGCCCTCATATCAAATTTGGTTCAAATCTGCCTCGCGGTTTGGACAATAGAAATTTTGGGAGTGGCAAAATTCTTGCCCCTCCCATAACGGCAAATATAGCCTCACAAACTTCTCTTGAACAAATCTGAGTCTACACCTCAAAAGGAAGCTGCACACCTAAAATCAAGTTTTTGCTACTGCTGGTTCATGAGAAGAAGATTTTTTAAGATTTAGGCACACTTTTTGGGCATGGCCTTACTAAGGGGCGAGGCAACTTGATTTGAACAAAATCAAATTGCGATGTCATAACAAACTATTATCTCAAATATCAATTAAATTGGTTCAGTGGTTTGGGAGGAGAAGACGCAAACACCATGTTTATGAACGACAGACAACGACGGACAGTGAGTGATCACTATAGCTCTCCGGACTGAAAGTCAGGTGAGCTAAAAATGACTAATTAAGGCCCATAATTCTGTAACGAAGAAGCTGACCAGCCCAGTTTTTTAACTCCCATGAGATATTATTGCATAAGATCTGTATAGCAGATATTAGTCAAATCAGAGATCATTTGTTCAAGTTATTGTGCTAATGAGCTCTAAATTCATAAAAATTTATGAATTAAGGCTCATAACACTTTAACGAAAAATTGGTCCGATCCAGTTTTCGAACTCACTTCAGATATTATTGCAAAGGACCTACATGACAAATATTAGTCAAATCGAATGATGTTTGTTCAAGTTATTGGGCCAACGAGCTCAACATTTGTAAAAATTGACGAATTAAGGGTCATAACTCTGTAAGCAGTTAATTCAAGGGGTTTCCAGGACATTCCTGGTAACATTTCAAGGATATTTACAGAGCCAGAGATGAGATGTTCACAGATTGTCAAGGATGTTCTGGAGCAGAAGAAATAAATAGAGCACCCCTCCAAGAGCAACATACAGTTGTATGAACATGTGCATGGAGGGAATCTGCACTAAACATTTCCTGTTCTAACCCTTAAGGGCCTAATTCTGACTTGAATCACTTTTTACTAAAACAGAACAGGTGCCCCAACTCCCAAGTTACATTCTAAGTACCTTGACAGTTGTTTTTCGGCAAGTTTTGCCTAAAAACAACTGCAAAGACACAGGACTGTCAAAGTGTAGTAAAACTGTATAAAAATCTCCAGGCCCTCAAGGGTTAACCCTTTACCCTATGCAAATGATATAAAAATTATTTTAAATATTATTTTTACAGATTTTTCAGAAAATTTCAGCAAAACCACATTATGTGACCCCCTCACTGGAATGGGCTTGATGAGCAGATTCCAATGAGGGGTCACATGAAATGGTTTTGTTGAAAATATTTGAAAAGTTAAAAAATTTATAGTAATTTCTATATTTTTTATACTTACCAATGACCCAGACATAGCTGGTGCTAACTCTTAAAATATAGGGCCAAACACAAATTTTGCCCCCCAATCCCCAAAATTTGCATCTAAAACCAAAGAAAACATGTCCTGAAAGGCCCTCCACACTTCGCCTCTACTGCACATGCGCAGTGTCAAAGACGTTCCGAAATTGGCGCCATTAATCATTCTAAAAACCAGTGCCTGGTAAGCGCTATGTAATCAGCGGGGAGGCAAGAGTTCCAAACTCCTGGGAGGGCCATCCCCGTCTGGGTCATTGGTAAGTATAAAAAATATAGAAATTACTATAAATTTTTTAACATTTTTATACTGTACCAATGACCCAGACATAGCTGAATAGTAAAAAGGCTGGAGGGCCAAGGACATAGAGCAAAATGGAATACGCTCAATAATATAAAATAGAGTCATCCCCTGTAGGGAAAAAGAAGTAATAGGCCTTACATGTATCTTTCTTATTTATGATAAATTAGAAAGATACAACACCTTCCAAAATTGAGCTTCATTCATCCATGTACTCTATTAATATCTAATATAATCCTAATACTAATAATTTTTAAAGTAAGCCAATAAATAAAGTAAGTCTAGAGAATAGAGACTCTTATACTCCTAAATGTGTCTGGGGATTGCATAATCATGACCGCTGACATATGCAATAATCAAAAGCTATACTTTAAAAACTAAGACTTGAATGAATTTTAAAAACCTAAACTTCTCACTAAACAACCATCCCAATAACAGCTCAGAATTACTAACTCCGGAGGAGGTATCCCCTTGTTTTCATAGTAAAACAGGTGACCCTAGGGAACACCCTCCCCCCCCTCCCCTTTTTGTTGCCCTGGGTCAAATAGCCCAGAGCGAAGAGGGCAGCAGAACGGAGACACTGCCGAAACAGACAGCCTACCTAGCTATAGTAGCAACTGTTAAGTGAATGACATTCTGAGCAGTAGATAATAGACCTAACAATAGAGGCCTCCAGAAATGGACTCGATATTTCTGAGATAAAAATTCATGAATGTGGATGGCTGAGCGCAATGAGCAGCCTTCAAAAATCTATAATAGCGACACTATTAATGTAAGCCCAAGATGTAGAAGAACTCTTACTTCATGAGCCGAAATCTTAAGCACAACTGCTAAGTCAATGATATACCATAAGCAGTACCGATAGTTAATAGAATCCATTAACAATAGAATGGAGCGTAACGTCCTTCTACTAGGCATCAAAGACAGAAGAAGCTTTCGCCCATAGTAATAAACAGATATCTGTTTATAAATACATAAACTCTACCCGGAAAGAGTAAAGGCCTATGCCCGTACGAAGACGGAAGGACCTTAATAACAATAGGTTCTGGATATTAGGAGCCTAACTCTCATGCAAAAATCCAACCTAAATAGTAACGGAATAGTGATTCCGAAACTACGAAAGTGAAAATCATCCATCGATAGTGCATGAAACTCGCTGACTCTACAGTAAAAGAGAAACCAACAGAATTACTGTCTAAAAGGTCAGAATTTGAAAACTACTGTTTCCAGAGGCTCAAATGATTACTTAGCTAAATAAGAACTGAAGTTAAAATCCATATAGGAACTTAATCTAAAGATTCTAAGTCTATATATCAAAAAGTTACTAACTGACTTAGATAAAGAGACATAAGACTCAATTGTAAACTATCGTAGAGTGCATAGGTATGAGGTAACATAAACCTATAACCTTACTAATAACAGGCTGCAGTAGATCTTGTGAAACAAGTATACTAAAAAATTGCAATGAGTAGTATGGAGGGATCAACAATATGAACATAATGATCCCTACACCAATGACGGAAGAGCCTCCACTTTAGCCGCATAGAATAGCGAAGAAGAGGACCTCCTATAGTAAGAAATCGCGTCCAAAGCTCGTCCAATACAATGCTTACAATGCAATACGGACCACACAACGGAATACATGAAGGTTGAGATCTTGCGGGTTATGATAAAGATGACACGATTTACCCAGTGAAAAAAGATCCTCACATTGAGGAAGATATCACGTTAAGACCCACAGTAGACAAGAGAGTAAATTACCCATGATCTCTGTGAAGATAGAGATGCTATCAACAGAAATGTATAGTGGTTGTTTATCTTAGCAATACCTGCTGAAACAACAGCGCCGGAGGATATGCGTATCCTATCATTCCGTCCTATAGATCAATAGAGCGTTAACAACATCAGCTCAGAGATCTGGACAAGCCAACACATACGTCTGCAATTGATTAGCAAGCTGTGTCGTAAATAAATCATCATTGGGCGCTCCCATAGATAGCAAATCTGATTGAATACTTGTTTGTTGAGAGTCCATTCTGACATCAACAAGCGACCCGTAAGTGAACGGGAGTCCGGTAAAACAATCAGACGACCCGGAATATGACGGACCAAAACAGAACTTGGTGTACTATAACCAACAGACGGATTCTTTCCATTAAATTGAATAACTGAAACGAAAGAGTGCCTCCCTGGTTCCGGAGATACGCCACTACTGTCGAATTAACGGACAGGATTTGGGCATGCGTTTCTGAATAATGTTCATGCAATGACATAAAGCAAGCCTAAAAAAAATTTATTCCGCGGAAGAAAATTGGTTGCTAAGAGACTGCGGAACCCAAAGACCCTGGCACTTCTAATCCGTTGGGATCAGTATTATATCCCAATCTGTTTGACTGGCAACCGTCATAACAGCCACACTCGGGTCCGGCAACTGCGGTGGCACTCTCTGAGTCAACCACCGAATGTTTGCCCCAGACTGAATCTCTTGTAACACTAGATAGACATGAGAACATGTAAATCGAGCAATTCATGGATTGCCGAAAAGTTGCCGTCGAAGAGAAGCTCCTCCGAGAACGAAGCGACTCTGAGAGAGTTCTTAACCTTACTATCCACGCGTATGGATGTAGCTAGGGCTGCGTCATGTCTAACCAACTCCAATCAGCCACTGAAGGGCGGAGTTATACGTGAACAAACTACTGCCCTCAAAAGAAATTACATTGAGAATAATATCCCGTAAATCTTTTCTTGAAAACGTAATGATAACGCCTCAGTAAGGCGGATTACGTATGATAAAGCGTCTAAGTTAAGTCTACTATACATCATGTTGTTTCCAACATTGAAGTTGGAAAAGACATAAACGGCGAAAAAAGAATATTTCCAGTCTTTAACCACACCGTCTAGACGCATATGAACTCTCGGTATGCCCTGCTCTGCCAAATAAACTAATCGTATAAATGATAAAACGGCAGAAATGAGCAACGCGGACAAGAAACTAAACTATGTATGTATGCATATATAGCGTCGAAAAATAAAACACATGTTGTAATGACATTATTGGACTGCGTCGGTAAGTCAGGGACAATGTCCCTGAACCGATCGAAAAATCCGAGTCCAATGACGCTATAAGTCTCTCATCCAAGATCGCAGCAATGAAGTCCGAAATAACAATCACTGGAAGATAATGCCAGAAGATATGAAAGGCAGCTTCCGAAACTACTAAAGGGAAAACTCGAAATCTTTCGAATCCCTTTCGCCATCCTGTCGGACCCTATAAAGCGTTCGGTCGTCCGTACCTGATGCAACCACGGACCGCACCGACCCAGCGCCGTCGGATAATTCCTGATTCGACCAAGAAACTGTCAATTGCTGGGATGCTGCGAAACAACTGTGCTAACTCGGATAGCACATCCGTCACTGAGGCCTGAGGAGAAGCGGTCCTACAATGCATTGCCGCTGGAAGCTCCGTGATCGTTACCCCGTGCATACTACCAATATGCGAGCGAACGGAGTGTATAGGCCTCGTGTCCCTTGGCTACCGGATGGCGCGACCTATTCGCCATGGAATCACTGAATGGCGAAACTGATCGGATACTCGAGGTCACGTAGCCAATGTGCGGTCGTGTGCCCTGCTGTGAGGATGAGGAAGCATTAAGGACAGCCTCTCGGACTGTCAATATAACGGAGCGTCCCGACCGACAGACATATGCTCCGAATGTAAAATATCTGAACCACAACATGTGGTCCCCTATGTTGTTGGACGAGAGAGTGACCTCTCTCGCTCACAGCCCGGACCGATCTGGACAAGCCAGGAACCGGACTAACAGGCTTCCTCCGATCTGTCCTCAATCTGCCGTCACTGGGTGAGTACTAAAGTAATTAAAGGGCTCGCATCACCCAAATCTCCTTCCTAGACCGCAACGGACGAACCCGGCAGCCGAACCATTCGATGAATGCACGCTACACCGGGTGAGCTAGCGAATGTCACTCCGTAGGCGATAGACATATTCCATGAGCACTTATTGCTGCTAGCTCTTCATTAACTATGACGACAGAGGCACACTTTTGAAAGACATCTCCGTAACTTTGCGAACAAGAAACCAGAAATGCTTGGTTATAGCAAGCATATAATAATAATATATAGCGTCGTTCAATAATTCGAAAGTTTGCGTGACATTATTGGACTATGTCGGAACTGAGGGACGATGTCCCTGAACCGAACAAAAAATTTCTAAGTCCACCGACGCTATCAGTTTCTTATCCGGCATCGCAGCATTCTGGTCCGAGGAAAGAAGTTGTAGAAGACCAAGTCAGATGACATACACAACAGCATATGTTGTTCCGAAAGGGAAAGCTCGAAATCCTCCAAATCCCTTTCGATATCCCGTCGGACCAGATGAAATTTTCGGACGTCCGTACCCGCTTCCGCGGAGCGTCCCGACCCAGCATCGTCGGATAAAAAATATGCGACAGATTCAGTTGATGCTGGGATGCTGCGATAAACTGTGCTATTTAGGAAAGCACGTCCGTTCCCGAGGCCTGTGCAGTAGCGGTCTTACGATGCATTGCCGCCGGAAGCTCCGTGTACGTTGACTCCCGCACACTTCCTATGCGAACGTCCGGAGTCTGCAGGCCTCGTGTCCCTGGCTACCGGATGGTGTGACCTGGTCGCCGATGAATCTCTGACTGGCGAAGCTGACTGGATATCCGTGGTCATGTAGCCAAGAGCGGTCGTGTGCGCAACTATTAGAATGAGGAAGCCTTATTGACAGTCTACTCCGGACTGACTATATGTCGGAGCGTCCCGAGCGACGGACGTATGCTCCGAATGCGAAACATTTTGTACCACAACATCTGGGGCCAGATGTTGTGAACGAGAGAGGGGCCTCTCTCGCTTGCCGTCCGGATGGACCGGAACGAGCTATGAACCGGACTAAAAGGCTTCCTCCGTTCTCCCTCTGATCCGCCGTCACTGGGTGTGCATTAGGTTGATTTATAGTGCTCGCATCACCCCAAAATTCCTTCTAGACCGCAACGGACGAACCCGGCTGCCGAACCATTCGGTGAATGGACGCTACACCGGGCGAGCTAGCGGACGTCAAAGGCCGTCGAACCTACTAGGGTCCTCTTAGGCAATTGGCGTATTTACATGAGCACTTTTCCGCTAGTCCTTCATTAATTGTGACGACGGAGGCACACTGTTGGAAGACATCACAGATACATCACCCTAATCTTGATCATCTGAAATAGAAATTGATAAAGTAGAGTGACCCTGCGGGGAAAGGACCGGAGTGTCCAATTCCCCAATAACATACCGTGACATACGCTTCCCATATTGTCATCGAAATCATACGATACAGAACAGGAGTTAATGCGAGTACACTGACCACATACAGAATGATTATAAAGTCAGAGGAAGACTTCCTCTTATTACAATTGATCAATATCCTTTCAATGTGAAAAGAAAACAAGTCCTGGTACTCGCACTAACCCCTGGCAATCAAAATACATAATAATAATATGATCCAATAATATTGAAAAAATAATTGAAATCAAAATATTTTGAAAAAATATTTTTTCAGAACAGCCCAAGTTTCTGAAAAGTAACATTGAGCCCCAATGGATCCCAAGCCTAAGTGTGGACAAAAATTTTAAAAATATTTTAAACAATTTATTCAACACTTACGAACAATAATAATGTATCTAGTTATGATTAAAATAACATCAAGATATTATTTTCCAGAAATCCCCCCCTCACACAGAGGGCTGTTGAAAATGTAAACAATGAGTGTAAAAACACTAAAATAAGACTCCAGGCACCCAGGCCCGAAATCAGTTACCAAAAATACACTATCTGATGCAAAACAGAGACTTCCAGGGAAGAAACTGCAGAACATCAGATGGTAGATGCAGAACACAACGCCTAACCACCCGTAGGTGAAGACGTAAACATGGGGAAAAGAAACAGAATTCATTCTGTTATTCAGCTAAAACTCCCAAGAAAATTTAGTAATAATAATTACAAAAACTATGCCAAAAGCATGGGAGAATAGCAAGGGGGTCTTAAAGGACAGGGAGAGAGGAAAACACTTAAAAAACAGTGTAACTAATTAATCAGAATGACAACAAAATGGCTGCTGCCTTGAAAATAGGTAACTTAACATAATTTCATTAAAAAATTTTAAGTTACAGCCCTGATAATATTCTGTCACACATTTTTTCCTCTCCTCCTTCTCTATCCTCCTTAGAATCACCATTTCACTAATATTTCTGTGTCTGGCATCATTTAAACTGAGATTTACAAGCACAAAGATCAGTCAGATGTTAACTGATGAAGGGCCAAACTTAGAATGATTAATGGCGCCAATTTCGGAACGTCCTTGACACTGCGCATGTGCAGTAGAGGCGAAGTGTGGAGGGCCTTTCAGGACATGTTTTCTTTGGTTTTAGATGCAAATTTTGGGGATTGGGGGGCAAAATTTGTGTTTGGCCCTATATTTTAAGAGTTAGCACCAGCTATGTCTGGGTCATTGGTACAGTATAAAAATATATTTTTTTTTAACTGATGAATTTGTATATTCAGTGGCCAGATGTGGATGATTCATCAGGTAAAGAGTTAATGTCACATCACCTCCATGTATCCATGGATGCTCATTCCATAAAGCAGATATTCTATTTCCAAAGAAGCTTCATTCCAGCAATATTCATTTTGCTGTGAGGCTAGCTCAATGTTACTTAAATGAATCTTCCACGATTGCCTGATATCTCATTTTCAAAGGGTTTCAAGGGGGGTTCCAATACTGAAGGACTTTCAAAGTTGTTGGCAATGGATCTACGAATTCCAAGACATGAAATTAATTAAAGAAGCTCCAGTAATTGTGCAATCAATTTTGTCCATAAAATCATACAAAGTGACAAAAATTAAATGTATCTTTTAATCTCATTTAACCCCCAGCACTTTGGTAGTGTAACAGAATTTTCTCCAATCACTATTTATCTCTTGTTTAATGACTCCAAGCACAGTTTATCTCTTGTTTAACCTATGAATTTAACCAATTATATCTTGTTTGACAGAGCACACTGAGCTCTGTCAAACAAGGTATATTTAGTTAAATATCAAACTGCATTATGGGAAATATTTGCTGTTGAAATCTTTAACATTTTGACCACAGAGTGCAGAGGGTTAAAGAAACGGAGTCAAATGATATTTGATGGTAAATAAAGAAAAAATTGAAATGAAAGTGTCAATGACACTGTAGCTCAACTTGTCAAGACAAAGACAAAGACATGTATAGTATGTGATACAGCAATGACAAACATCTAGGTAATGACCTGATAACAAAGGTACATATAAAGTATTGTAATGGTCTGTACATAAATACTGACTGTTGCCTGTAACAAATGTATAGGTAAAGTATTGTAAAGGTGGGTGACAGTCAGATGCTAAACTAGAAAAGAAATCTTTGCGTCCCAGAATGGGTCTGACTGAACCCCAAAATATTTGTTCTCACAGCACAGTGATAACAAAGGCACCCCAAAACACACTCATTCCTGTCCCAAGGTGAAAACAAAGGTACCCAAGAAGTTTCGTGAAGATCAGTTCACAAATATGAGGTGTGTAGAAGTTGTGACAAAAAACTGATTGGACCTAATTTCGGAACAAAATGGCCACTGGCTGCCATCTTGAATTTTGGACCGCACCCAGAAACACTCATTCTCATCCCAAGGTGATAACAAAGGTACCCAAGAAGTTTTGTGAAGATCGGTTCATAAATACAGCCTCTAGCCCGAGCCGTATTGACATGTGCACTTACAGTGTATAAGTAGCACTGAATAAATCAAAGTTCATCTAATTTGCATAATTTCTGCATGAGAAAAAAACCTGTACTATATGTGATGTATTCCATGTTACTAAACATTCATACAAAAATTTATTCAAATCAGAACTTTCATACAGAAGTTCTGTACAAAAGACTGATTGCACTAATTTTGGTACAAAATGGCTGCTGGTGGCCATCTTGAATTTCGGACAACACCCAAAAACACTCATTCTCATCCCACGGTGATAACAAAGGTACCCAAGAAGTTTCGTAAAGATCGGTTCATAAATACGGCCTCTAGCCTGAGCCGTATAGAAGTTGTGTACAAAAAACTGATTAGACCTAATTTCGGTACAAAATGGCCACTGGCAGCCATCTTGAATTTTGGACCGCACCCAGAAACACTTGTTCTCGTCCCAAGGTGATAGCAAAGGTACCCAAGATGTTTCGGTTCATAAATACAGACTCTAGCCCGAGCCGTATTGACATGTGTACTTACTGTGTGTAAGTAGCACTGAAAAAATCAAAGTTCATCTAATTTGCATAATTTCTGCACGAGAAAAAAACCCGTATTATATGTGATGTATCCCATGGTACTAAACATTCACACAAAAAATTATTCAAATCAGCGCTTTCACATGGAAGTTCTGTGCAAAAATCTGATTGCACCAAATTTTGTACAAAATGGCTGCCATCGGCCATCTTGAATTTCGGACCGGACCCAAAAACACTCGTTCTCGTTCCACGGTGATAACAAAGGTACCCAAGGAGTTTCGTAAAGATCGGTTCATAAATACGGTCTCTAGCCCGAGCCGTATTGGCATTTGCACTTACAGTGCTGAAAGTAACACCGAAAAACATCAAAGTTAGTCTAATTTGCATAATTTACACACGAGAAAAAAACCCGTATTATATGTGATGTATCCCATGGTACTAAACATTCATACAAAAAATTATTCAAATCAGAGCTTTCATATGAAAGTTCTGTACAAAAAACAGATTTCTGCATCGTCGGTACAAAATGGTGGCTGGCAGCCATCTTGAATTTCGGATCGCACCCAAAAACACTCGTTCTCGTCCCACAGTCATAACAAAGGTACCCAAGAAGTTTCGTAAAGATCGGTTCATAAATACGGCCTCTAGCCCGAGCCGTATCCAATTGTTGACGGACAGATGGATGACGGGCCATTGCATAAGCTCAAATTTGGCTTCGCCACAGTTGAGCTAAAAAAAGATGGAAAAAATGAATAAAGAATAGACTGTTTTCAACAGTGTTAGAGTTCATCACGTTCAGTAAATTGCCAATCATGATAATTTAAGAAGCTTCAGTTTGAAGTAAAAATATTGAGATACTGTTTCATGCTGAAACCATATTAGAATGAATAATACTTACTACCGACATCCTAGAAGCTCCTGGAGAAGCTGGTGTATGAGGATTAGATGGAGGAGTCATTGGTCCTGGAAATCTCAGTCTGGAGCTAGGAGAGCCTGAAGTACCAGTCTGTGAAGTGAATAAATCCATAGAATCCACACCAATAGGGGAGGGTGGATTATCATCCTCTGTGGTGGATCTGCGTCTCAAGGCACTACCAGTAACAGCTTCATCTACAAATCGATTTAAAAATGCCTGCAATGAGAATAAAATCCGGGTTAAAATGCAAGATCACCTTATTTTTATTTAGTTAAGATTTAAGCTTAACCCTTGCCTTATGAATCAACTGCATCTATCCATGTAATTTACAAACTGAGCAGTTGAAAAAAAATTATTTTCAAAAAGATTTCAATAAAAGCATATCATGTGACCCTCATTGGAATGAGTGTGGCATGCTCGTTCCAATGGGTGGTCCCATGATATGATTTTGTTGAGATTTGGGGAAAAATTTAAAAAGATATAAATAAGTAAAATAACAAATTCTGATATTGAGAGTGATGGTTAAAGGGCTAAGGGAGTGGAGAATTTCTCAGGCTTTCCAATTTGCTACATCATGACTCTTTGTACAGGCAACCAAGACAAGATTCAAACCACTGCCAGGAGAAGTCTAATCTAGCCAGGAAGACCTTCTTATGACAGAATATTGGAGCAACTCTTCAGAGGTAAGTGTTAATTTTGCCTTTAACCCATTAAAAAACAAGATATGGTTTGGTTGAAATTTTTTGAAAAATTTGATAAAACAATATTTAAAATAATAAATTTTGTTGTCGTCTGCATTGGGTAAAGGGTAAAACCTTCAACATTTTGATTTGCAGAAGAAATTTTTTTATATAAAACTGGTTGGTTGCAATTAATTGTAGAGTGCCTAATGGCACTCTCCAATAAATTGTAACAAAACAATTATTTATGAACAAAATCGTGCTAAGCCTCCTCGTGTTGGTGGCAGGGTATCTTTGAAAAAAATATCCATTTTACAAATCACCTTTGAAAAATAATCAAACACTCAACCAGTTAAACAAGGTGCAATGCCACAGGTATCCCCTGCCAAGGGTTTCTAAGTTGAAAAAATCCCATAACTCTTGAGAAAAAAAAAGGGACAAACCCTGTTACTTGTGAATATCCTTTCCCCCATGGTGGTCTATCAGCATACCAAAGATCATTGAAATCCAACATCCACTGATAGAGATATGAAAGTCCAAAGCTTTTGCGGACGGATGGACAGACAGACGGACTGTATTTCTCTATCTCCACAAACTTCATTTTGGTGGGGGATAATAAATAATAGCCTGTCCATTGTCCCCAATACAGAATGAGAGAGAGAATTACTATAGAACACAGTGTGGGGGGATTTCTGCATAACAGATCAGGGCAGATTGGTGTATTTTCCGGGAAAAGACTCAAGGAACATTTCCAACTTTAAGCTCATCTACAACAAAATGCAAACTTATGGTCCACGGATAACAGTTCAGTAGCACTCAACAACCATAATAAAAAGAGTTAGTAATTTCATAGGTGAAGGATAAGTGAGTTCAAAAGTCAACAATAAAAAGATTACTCGGTACTGCAAATATGACAAATGTTATTTTGTTGCAAAAAGCAACGATTTGACATCCATCGATGCACAGACTATACAAATACTGGTAGGAAAATCTGCCCTCAGTGAGTAAAAATTTAACAATGAAAACATATGAACTCTTCTCGATTTTAAAAGAAAGTTGCAAAAGGAGTCACTTTTTCCTGAAATTGCAGAGACAGGCAGTTTTAATTTGATTTTTCAAACAAACAATAAAAATATCTCATCTAAAAATAAATGATGTATTTTTAGATTTTGTTTGCTTACCTGTCACAAATATATCAGAGATCATTTGGGTAATTTCCTAGGAAGGAAATTTAAATTAAACAAACAACTGACATTTGTTTCTAAAGAGATTCAAAACATAACCCTGAAAATTATGTGGATGAATAGAAAATGAGAAATTTTAAGTAATTTGTATATTTTTTATACTTACCACTGGCCCAGACTAGCTGGTGCTAACTCCATTTAATTCAGGGCCAAACACAAATTTTACCCCACAATCCCCAAAATTTGCATATAAAACCGAAAAAATAAGTCTTATGTGGTACTCCATACTTTTGTGATCTGCACATGCACAGTATCCAGGAAGGTGCCGAAATTGGTTCCAATTATCATTCTTTCTACAGTGCCTGTTAAATGTTATAGTCAGCGGGGAGGAATGAGTGCCCACTCAAGGGAGGACCATCTCCATCTGGGCTATTGCTAAGTATAAAAAATATACAAATTACTTAAAATTTATCATATTTTTATACCACAACAAATGGCCCAGACTAGCTGAATCATAAAAAGGCTGGAAGGCCAAGGACTTAAAGGAAAATCCAATCTCTCAATTACTTCGATAAAGGATAGCTCCTACAGGAGAATAGGAGAAGACATAAGAATTACATATGTCCTTCTCTTTTACAAGAAAAGAGAATGGCATAACACCAACAATGTAATTGAGAATTACATAATTTCTTCATTTAATGCCAGCATAACCCATTATGCTAATTCAGTGAAGGAAGCCAATATATAAAGCTAGTCCAGAGAATGAAATGCTTTATACTCATTTAAAAGTGTCTGAGGATTGTATATTAACACCCGTATGAGACGTAACATATACAAATGATTCACAGTAAGCTACACTTTAAAAACAGTACATAAATGAGACATAGTTATTGCTTCATTCCGAGCTACACATTAAAACTACCCAGCACCGACACTGGACTACTGTCTCTGGTGGAGGTATTCCCTTGCTTTTCACTATAAATCCAGATAATCATAAGGGAAAAATCGTCCATCCCCCCCCCCCCCCCCCCACTTCCCATTGTTCTGAGGTAAAATTACCCAGAACTAAGAGGGCAGCGGAATGGCATCAGTGCTCGAGCAGACTGCCTCAAGACCTTATAGATGTAACATTAATGGACGACATTCTGAGCAACAGAAAGAGGACCCAAAGATCTAAGGTCACCGGAGATGGACTCTAAATTTCTAAGGTAAAACTTGGTAAATGAAGAGAGCTGTGTTCAGTACGCAGCCTTCATAAGATCAGTAATGGCTGTATTGTTAGAATAAGCCCAAGAAGTGGACAGTGCTCTAACCTTGAAGGTAACAGGTGACCTTTCTGAGAGAGCGAGTCTGCTAGTACATTCAGACAACCCGGTATATGATGGACTGAGAGATGAACATGATGATTCAGAATGAATAGGAGAATCTTCTCCGTTAATGGAATCGAGTGAGTGCGACCTTGGTTCCTGAGGTGAGCAACTATTGTCGAGTTGTCGGACAGAATTTGAACATGGACGTTCACTATTTGACGAATCCAACATTGTATTGCTAGCCAGATTGACATCATCTCCTTGATGTTTATGTTCTTTTCTAGGAACCGAGAGTCCCAAAGACCCTGACATTTCAAGTCTGCAGGGCTTAGAGCTGCGCCCCAGCCCGACTGACTCGCATCCGACATAATCGTGAAAGCCGGAACCGGCAGTTGAAGCAGAACTCCCTGAGTTAACCATTGAAGATCTGCCCAAATCTGAACCTTTTTGTTTTACTACGTTCGTTAAAACAACACTGGTTTCGCGCAAATGCGTCTTCACACTCCAGTTTTGAGTAAAGAATATCTGGAGGGGACGCATGCGGAGGTGGCCCATCGGAATAATATCTGCAGCCGCTCCGCACAGCCCCATCAGTCGCATAAACTCCCTCGCAGTAACCGCAAGAGAGTTCAGACAAAAGTGAGCATAACAACTGACTAATTTCGCTCTGGGTAACGGCAGACAAACCAAATTGCTGTGAGTCTTGAAGCTCATTCCCAAGTGAATGAACGACTTGGACGGAGCTAGATCCAACTTTTTCTCGTTTACTATGAAACCAAGACATCGGAACAATTGCAGCAGACTCTGAACATCATTCTGAAGAATAATTCTTTTGCAGTATCTCTGAAGAATGTCATCCAAGTAAGCCGCCGTTACCACAGACGAATGAGCTCAGAAGTATGACATTATGGAGTTCATTATTTGAGTGAAAGCCCAAGGAGCCAGGTTCAGACGGAAGCACATTGCTCTGAACTGATAAGACCATAAAAAAAAAAGAACCTACGTTTCTCAGGCCAGCAAGCATGCTCATTTTTGGTGCGCATGCAACCTTTTTCTGACCCCCCAAAATCTTTTTAAAAACAAGCCAAGACCAATACCGGGTCTGGACCTGCGTCGCTTCATGCAATTGAATCGGCAAACAGGAAGTGGCTGCATGGCAGATCTGAAAATTGCATACACGATACAACTGATCATTATCAGGCTCCAGATGAAATATAAAATCAATCCCTTGCATAGAAGCCAAGAAAAGTTTGACGAAAAATTTCAATGTTCAGTGGGTACAGTAAAATTTCAAAGTATCGGCAAACAGGAAGTGTCTGCATGGCAGATCTGAAAATTGCTTACACGATACAACTCATCATTATGAAGCAGCAGACCAAATATACAATCATTCCCTTTCATAGAAGCCAAGAAAACTTTGATGGAAAAAGTGTTTCGGACAGACTGGCAGACAGACAGATGGACTGACGGACGGAGTCAAGTGGTTACTAGACCTGCTCTGCCACTGGCGACGCAGGTAAAAATCGAGATATTGTGCTCATCTCGGTAAATCGATAGTACCAAACGCTTGCATTAGCGAAATCAAAGTTAACACATTCCAAGCATATTCTTCATCATACGTTACTAAAGTAGGTGGATTTTAGCAATATTCACGACAGAAAATGTTTTATTCTGCAAGAGGTAAGTCATAATGACAGCCAGAACGAAAGTGTCTTTCACTGTTTCAGACTGACAACAAACAGTCACAAAGGGGAATGGTCAATTCGCACCAACCTCAAATGGCCCAAAGTCGCTTCACACCATCCCATAAAATGGTGCAATTCAACTTTTGAGATGGTGCGAATTGACTTCGGCATGGTGCGAATCGATTTTGGAGGTGGTGCCAGTCGATTGTTTTTGTAATTATATATTCTCAAGGGCGAACTCGTTCGGGGCGATTGACCAGTTTCGACAAACTTTCGTTTCCAGGTTGTGTTTTTTACTCAACAATTTCAGCATTGAGGTGCATTGTGGATGACTTTAATCCAAACGGCACACTCAACGAACTGTTTCAGGGTTTGTGCACGGGACAGGTGGGGCATGGGGAACTGAAACCTGGTCTTGCGGAGTACAGTTCGTCACACGTGGAATGTTTTGTGGGCATAAGTAGAGAGCCTGATAATTGCAACGTGTATTTCTTCAAGCAACCGTGAGTGATGTGGCAGAGGGGTTTGGAAAGTATTTCCGATTTTGCATTGATAATTATGACAGAACTACCGGTACTGAACCTGACCACGGAGTGAAGAGAGTAAAAATATTGCCTTCAACGATTGTTCACTGGATAATTTCCATTAGATATTATCTGGTGAACAATTGCTGATGGCAATATTTCAACTCCCTTCACTCTGATGTCACCTCCCTCCCCCCCCCCCCCCCCCTGTATATTTGAGACCCTGAAACATAAAGCAAATGTTCTATAAACACCCGCCCGCATGCTTTTTTGAAAAAAAATGGCCTGAGAAACAGACAATCAACTTTGTATGGCCTAAACCTCTCCTTGCACGGCAAAACGCAGGTACTTTCTGAATGCTGGATGTACCAGGACATGAAAGTAGGCGTCCTTTAGATATATGCTTGTCGCATAGTCGTCCACTCAAATACTCGCTCTTACCGACCAAATGGTTTCCATATAGAACTTTGAAGCCAAGATCAACTTGTTTATCCAGCTCAAGTCTATTACTGGCTTTGGAAAGAGGAACAGGTGACTGTAAAAACCTTGAGAATTTTGATTCTCGACGACCTCTATTGCTTCCTTTAATAAGAAAGCGTGTAGCTAAGCTTGGAGAGACTCTCTTTTGAAAGGATCCGCTGGAAGATTTGTCCAACGTGGACATCTTGTAAGTGGGGGTTTTCCTCGGAATGATAGCCTTAGGCCTTCCGAGACTACACTTCTCTCCCACTGATCTTCTGTGACTTCTATCCAGTTTCTCACAAAGTTTGATAACCTTCCACCAACTGGCAAGCAATAGAGGTCTTGTCCATCACCTGTACGACTTACAAGGCTTACAGGAGGAGAAACGTCCACCCCACGGAAAACCTCGGGGCGTCTGACCTATAGTCATGATCAGACCTTTCCCGAGTACCTGTACTGATGACTTCCCGAGAAATTATAAGAGGGTTTCTTGTACCCACGCGAGGATTTCCCTTTAGATGACTTAGATGTGGAACGACCTCGCTTATCCCGGTCTGCTGGAGCGTATTGTTGAGACACCGACTTCAATAGTAGTGCACTGGAAGCTTTTTTTATAGCCTGCTCATAGACTAATGAAAGCTTGTCATCAAACAGAGTATGTCCGGAGACTGGAGCGACTCGGAGAGAGCTTTTCACCTTGTCATCTATAAGTGATGACGATGCAAGGGCAGCATCACGTCTGATCAACTCCAAATTTGCCACTGTCAGGGTGGAGTTGTACATGTCATACATGACTGGCCTGGAAAGAACTCTAAGCGAGGAACAAACATCCTCAAATTCCTTCCCATTAAGACGTTGCGCCATAGCTGTGGTAAGGTGATCTGTGTAGGACATCGCATCCAGATTCGCTCTATTTGATGAAATAGCACATTCCATCACATCCAAGCGTATATTGAATGAAGCAGGTAGGGACATATCTTCATCCCCGGCCTGCTCATCTAAACACAGGGGAGCTGTCTGGACATCTCCAACTGTTTTATATGAACGTGGCCCAAGGAACGGTATATTTATGGAAGATGTCGATAAGAAACTGCCTTTCCTCTTAGCACTAGAGAGGTTGAATATGGAGTCTTCAACAGAGACCAGCCGACCAGGGCAAAAAAGTCGCCTTGGATTGCATAACTTCGCTCTGACTTCACTAAAAAGCAAAATCGTGTCGCCCTGTAATTTGTAAATTTCCAATTGACCTACCTTGAAATTAGGTGAATTCAGGTAGAATTTACAAAGTAATTTCCATCTGAAAAGAGTATTATTGCTAGGGTTAATTGTTATTGTGATTAATATTCATAGTAACTAAAAATAAAATCAGCATCTAAAAACAATGCCTGATTAATAATGTAATCGCGAAGCGTCTTGGCTGCATTGAAATTAGGTGACAAGTTGAGACAAGATTTTCTATTTAAGTTATCTTTAAAATAAGTATTTTTCACACTCAGAATTTTTTTTCTGGGGAGCAGTTTTTCATAAAACAACATTTTTTTGTAAAAGCTGAACTTGAATTCCAATCTGGATTTTATTTTTGTGCAAGACGTTTTGAAAACCAAAACAGTATATTGACATACTTTTTACTCACTCTGGACCAAGAAATGGACACACTTGGATTGTTTAATTCAAGGCTGATCTGTCTCTTCTAAAAAGTAAATGCCCATTTGAATTGAAAACTTTTCTTTTTATAAATGAATTAATACAGAGTGGCATGTTTTTTTCTCGTAAACAATTCTTTGTACAAATAAATTTACACGTAGAGATGTGTTATTGCCCAATTTTAGTGATTTAATTTTATGAGAGATGAAAATATACTACACCGGTAGATCATGCGAATGCAGAATCATCGCTCTACATTTTCTTCTCACTTCTCCCTGTTTCATCTGACTTCTCCCTAAAGTCAGTGGAGGGAGAAGTGACTTCTCCCTCAAATTACCCTCTAGGCTGGTCCCTGGTCTTCAACATGGACGAAGGCCTGCGACACCTGTCTAGACTGTATCGGGAAGGAAAGAACTTCCTCTTTCCTCCGCACAAAGTCTGCATCTAAAGACGACAGCGGTTTCTCTCAAGTTGTCGCAGCTTGCTGATCAGGTGGAACAAATTCAGGATAGTATTGATGGATAAAATCCATCGCTACCATATGCTGTTCCAAAAGGGAAGGATAATCCTCTTGCTTGACCCTTTCACCATCCGACTGATTCAGCTGTGACGTTCGGTCCATTGCATCTGTGTGTGCAGATGACTGGACCAACCCAGCACCATCAGACAGTTCACCACCTGAGTCTGCAGGAGGCTGCTCTTGTACTTGCTGGGATGCTGCGATTAGCTGCACAATCTGCAACAGCAAGTCCGTTACCAAGACTTAAGGAGCAGCGGTCTTCTGTTTTTTTACCGCTTGCTGCTCCTGGGACGAAGATCGGGAGATCGATCTCTTCTCCGAACGTCCCGATGATCGAAGCCTCAGATTGCTAGCTACTGGATGGTCCGACTTCACAGGCGAAGACTGGCACCGTCTTCGTGCAGCTGGATGGATATCTGAAGTTGGGTAGCTAGGATGCGGTCATGTGTGCTTTTGTAATGTAGCGGAGGAAGTCGTGACTGTAGCCAACCCCAGCTGCAGTCTACATGGAGTGTCCCGAGCAGCAGGTGTGGACAGTTGCTCCGGCTGGTGCAAGTTTCTCAAAACAACTTTTGGCTCCAAATGTTGTTTGGTTAGAGAGGGACCTCTCCAGCTCGCGGCCTTGTCAGACCTCGCAGAGCCTCCTGAAAAGAAACTTGCTGACTTCCTCCCTATTTCTGTCGTTGTTGGGTGAGCTTTTGATTTTGAGGTGCTCGCTCTATCCAAATCTACACTTCCTTCGACTGCAACAGACTTATCCTGTTTCACGGCTCCCACAGACGGAGTAACCGCTTCACCGGTCGAGCTAGCTGCTTGCAAGGGATTAGGAACCCTAACTAGAGGCCTTATCACTTGCTTAGTATTCATGAGCACCTTTGCAGCTAGCTCTGTTTGCTTATCAGAGCGCTGCGATGATAGCACCCTTTTGATGGGTGTCACAATACCATAACCATGTTCTTGTTCCTCTGAAAAAGAAACTGAAAAATTATCTTGCAGTGAGAGTTCCGGCATAGAAATCTCACTGCCAACAACGTACCGTGACACCCGTCTCCAACGTTTGTCATCCCAATTCACAGATGTAGGACAAGAATCCATAGGAGTGCATCGACTACAGGCAAGGCAACAAGCATGTAAGTCCGAGGTAGACTTCCTCGCCTTGCATTTAGAGCTGTAAGGTTTCATAATTATAATCAAAATACAAAGTTGATAGCACTCCTACAAACTCTACAATAAAATATATGATAAAGATACATGAATAATAGCAATCAAAATTAAATTCATAAAATTAAACCAAAAAATTTCGAAAAATGCCTAAGTTCCCCAAGGGAACATGATGAGCCCAACGGCATTCTTATAGAGCCTAAGTGTGGACAAAATCCAATTTTTTTGAGCTGCACTACCGGAATCATAATCAATGTATCCTACAGTAATATAATACTAAATAATACATATATTTGAGGACGTTGCCAATGTAAACAACGTCAAAGGAAAAAACAGGAAACAAGACATCAGGCACACAAAAAGGCCCGAAGTCAGTAACCGATTAAAATGCTATCAAATGTAAAGCTAGATCTTCAAACGAAGAAATGAAAGTGTCAATGACACTGTAGCTCAACTTGTTTAAGACATGTACATGTATAGTATGTGACACAGCAATGACAAACATCTAGGTAATGACCTGATAACAAAGGTACATGTAAAGTAATGTAACGGTCTGTACATAAATGTTGACCGTAGCCTGTAACAAATATATAGGTAAAGTATTGTAAAGGTGGGGTGATAGTTAGATGCTAAACTAGAAAAGAAATCTTCAAGTCCCAGAGTGGGTCTGACTGAACCCAAAAATATTTGTTCTCATAGCACACTGATAACAAAGGCACCCCAAAACACTCGTTCCTGTCACAAGGTGATAACAAAGGTACCCCAAGAAGTTTTGTGAAGATCAGTTCATAAATATAGCCTCTAACCCGAGCCGTATTGACATGTGCACTTACTGTGTATAAGTAGCACTGAATAAATCAAAGTTCATCTAATTTGCATAATTTCTGCATGAGACAAAAACCCGTATTATATGTGATGTGTTCCATGTTACTAAACATTCATACCAAAATTTATTCAAATCGGAACTTTCATACAGAAGTTCTGTACAAAAAACTGATTGCACTAATTTTGGTACAAAATGGCTGCTGGCAGCCCTCTTGAATTTTGGACCGCACCCAAAAACTCTCGTTCTCGTCCCAAGGTAATAACAAAGGTACCCAAGAAGTTTTGTAAAGATTGGTTAATAAATACAGCTTCTAGCCTGAGCCGTATAGAAGTTGTATACAAAAAACTGATTGGACCTAATTTTGGTACAAAATGGCCACTGGCAGCCATCTCAAATTTTGGACCGCACCCAGAAACACTCGTTCTCGTCCCAAGGTGATAACAAAGGTACCCAAGAAGTTTTGGGAAGATCGGTTCATAAATACAGACTCTAGCCCGAGCCGTATTGACATGTGCACTTACAGTGTTTTAATAGCACTGAATAAATCAAAGTTCATCTAATTTGCATAATTTCTGCACGAGAAAAAAACCTGTATTATATGTGATGTATTCCATGTTACTAAACATTCATACAAAAAATTATTCAAATCAGAACTTTCATACAGAAGTTCTGGACAAAAAAACTGATTGCACTAACTATTTATTTATTTATTGATGTTTAAGGTCACATAATTATGCACAATGGCTAATCATGACCGTGACAGTTTTATGGGTGGAGGAAGCCGGAGTACCCGGAGAGAACCACCGAGCAACAACGAGCAGCTGCCAGCTCCCCAACATTGTAACTCTGCACTGCAGCACAGGCAGGGTTAGATTGGTGGAAGACATGCGTACCATCGACGTGCAGTACACCTTAGTACACGGCGTCATCGTGCCCCCACATGGGCAATGGGGGTGAAGTGTCTTGCCCAAGGACACAACGCGGTTGCCGCAGGTGGGATTCGAACCGAGGACCTCTTGGCTGGCAGACTGCACCTCTACCTACTGAGCCACCGCGCCCCCGATTGCACTAACTAAAGTACAAAATGGCTGCTGGTGGCCACTTTGAATTTCAGGCCGCACCCAAAACCACATGTTCTCGTCCCACAGTGATAACAAAGCTACTCAAGAAGTTTTGTAAAGATCGGTTCATAAATACGGCCTCTAGCTCGAGTCATATTGGCATTTGCAGTTACAGTGCTGAAAGTAACACTAAATAAATCAAAGTTAGTCTAATTTGCATAATTTACGCACGAGAAAAAAACCTGTATTATATGTGATGTATCCCATGATACTAAACATTCATACAAAAAATTATTCAAATCAGAGCTTTCATATGGAAGTTCTGCGCACAAATCTGATTGCACCTAATTTTGTACAAAATGGCTGCCAGCGGCCGTCTTGAATTTCGGACGGACTCAAAAACACTCGTTCTTGTCCCACGGTGATAACAAAGGTACACAAGAAGTTTCGTAAAGATCGGTTCATAAATACAGCCTCTAGCCCGAGTCGTGTTGATGGCGTGATGGACAGACAGACAGACGACGGGCCATGGCAATACCTCAAATTTGGCTTTGCCAAAGTTGAGCTAAAAATGATACATCGGATAGAAGATGCAAGACAAAAATGACCTAACACCCCTAGGGTGAGGACGTAACCATGGGGATAAACAGAATAAACATTCTGTAATACACGTTAAACTCCCAAGAAATTTAACAAGAGGCCCCAGGGGGCCTGAGGGCGCTCACCTGACATGGTAGCCTAAATATCAACCCAGAGAATTGATTTCCACAAGTTGCATCTGCTCCTCCTAAGAAAAGCTGAAACCAAATATCCAAATATTCTGACCAGTGGATCTAAAAAAAGATTTTTAAAGAATATTCCTCATATTGAACCAAGTTATAATTCGGGCTCCAACAGGGAGCCCATATCTGAACCCAGGGACTTGGCTTTAACAAACGTGAATCTCACACCCCTAAGGATTCTGCACACCAAATATCAAAACATTCCGACTGCTGGATCTGAAGAAGAAGATTTTTAAAGAAAATTCCTCATTTTGAACCAAGTTACAATTCGAGCTCCCACAATCAGCCCAAATATGGACCTAGGGACATGGCTTGAACAAACTTAAATCTTACCCTTCCAAGGATGCTGCATAAAAAATATCAAAAGCATTCATCTGCTGGATCTGAAGATGTTTAAAGAAAATTCCTCATTTTGAACTAAGTTGTCATTCAGGCTCCCATAGTGAGCCCAAATATGAACCAAGGGACTTGGCTTGAACAAACTTGAATCTCAGCCCCCTAAGGTTGCTCCATGCCAAATATCAAAACATTCCAACTGCTGAATCTGAAGAAGAAGATTTTTAAAGAAAAATTCCTCATATTGACTAAGTTATAATTTGGGCTCCCACAGTGAGCCCAAATATGGACCCATGGACTTGGCTTTAACACACTTGAATCCCCCCCCCCCCCTCCCCCCCCCCCCCCCCCAAGGATGCTACTCACCACATATCAAACCATTCCGACTGCTGGATCTGAAGAAGAAGATTTTTTAAGAAAATTCCTCATTTCGAACAAAGTTACAATTCAAGCTCCCACAGTGAGCCCAAATATGGACCTAGGGACATGGCTTGAACAAACTTGAATCTCACCCCCCTAAGGATGCTGCATACCAAATATCACAAGATTCTGCCTGCTGGACCTTGAGAAGAAGATTTTCAAAGAAATTTGCCTGAAATGCACTAAGTTCAAATTTGGGCTCCTATACTGAGCCCAAATATAAACCCAGGGGGCCGATTTGAACAAACTTGAATCAGATCCACCCCACAATGTTGCATACCAAATATCACAAGATTCTGCCTGCTGGATCTGGCGAAGATTTTTGAAGAAATTTGCCTGAAATGCACTAAGTTCAAATTTGGGCTTCTATAGTGAGCCCAAATATGAATCCAGGGAGCCGATTTGAACAAACTTGAATCAGATCCACCCCACAATGTTGCATACCAAATATCAAAAGATTCTGCCTGCAGGATCTGGAGAAGAAGATTTTTGAAGAAATTTGCCTGAAATGCACAAAGTTCGAATTCGAGCTTCTATAGTGAGCCCAAATATGAATCTAGGGAGCCGATTTGAACAAAATAGAATCAGATCCACTCCACAATGTTGCATACCAAATATCAAAAGATTCTGCCTGCTGGATCTGGAGAAGAAGATTTTTTAAGAAATTTGCCTGAAAAGCACTAAGTTCAAATTTGGGCTCCTATACTGAGTCCAAATATAAACCCAGAGGGCCGATTTGAACAAATTTGAATCAGATCCACCCCACAATGTTGCATACCAAATATCACAAGATTCTGCCTGCTGGATCTGGAGAAGATTTTTGAAGAAATTTGCCTGAAATGCACTAAGTTCGAATTTGGGCTTCTATAGTGAGCCCAAATATGAATCCAGGTGGCCGATTTGAACAAAGTGGAATCAGATCCACCCCACAATGTTGCATACCAAATATCAAAAGATTCTGCCTGCAGGATCTGGAGAAGAAGATTTTTGAAGAAATTTGCTTGAAATGCACTAAGTTCGAATTCGAGCTTCTATAGTGAGCCCAAATATGAATCTAGGGAGCCGATTTGAACAAAATAGAATCAGATCCACCCAACAATGTTGCATACCAAATATCAAAAGATTCTGCCTGCTGGATCTGGAGAAGAAGATTTTTTTAAGAAATTTGCCTGAAAAGCACTAAGTTCAAATTTGGGCTCCTATACTGAGCCCAAATATAAACCCAGGGAGCCGATTTGAACAAACTTGAATCAGATCCACCCCACAATGTTGCATACCAAATATCAAAAGATTCTGCCTGCTGGATCTTGAGAAGAAGATTTTCAAAGAAATTTGCCTGAAATGCACTAAGTTCAAATTTGGGCTCCTATACTGAGCCCAAATATAAACCCAAGGCGCCAATTTGAACAAACTTGAATCAGTTCCACCCCACAATGTTGCATACCAAATATCAAAAGATTCTGCCTGCTGGATCTGGAGAAGAATATTTTCAAAGAAATTTGCCTGAAATGCAGTAAGTTCAAATTTGGGCTCCTATACTGAACCCAAATATAAACCCAGGGGGCCGATTTGAACAAACTTGAATCAGATCCACCCCACAATGTTGCATACCAAATATCAAAAGATTCTGCCTGCTGGATCTGGAGAAGAAGATGTTTTAAGAAATTTGCCTGAAATGCACTAAGTTCGAAATCGGGCTAATATACTGAGCCCAAATATGAACCCAGGGGGCCGATTTGAACAAACTTGAATCAGATCCACCCTACAATGTTGCATACCAAATATCAAAAGATTCTGCCTGCTGGATCTGGAGAAGATTTTTTAATGTTTTTCCCATTGCCTACAGTGTTAAAAAGTGCTGACTCGGCACTTTTTCAAAGTCCCGAAACTGTACCCTATGATAAAACCGATGGCAATTTTTTTTTACCAATTCTTTCTGTTGGTCCTAAGGAAGCTTCACACCAAATAAAAATTCTCGGTGTCGTGCAGTTTTGGAGATATGGGCGTTTTAAATTTTTTCTATTTTTAGCTCCTGCGGTTCCCACGGGGCTGCGGGAAATTTTTTTTTTGCATAAATCAAGTACTCAAGACCCAATAAGCCCTCATATCAAATTTGGTTGAAATCAGCCTCTCGGTTTGGAAAATAGAAATTTTGGGCGGGGCAAAAAATTTTGCCCCTCCCATAACGACGCCAAGTATAGCCCCACAAACTTCTCTTGAACAAATCTGAGTCTACACCTCAAAAGGAAGCTGCACACCAAATATCAAGTCTCTGCTACTGCTGGTTCATGAGAAGAAGATTTACAAAGATTTTGGTGCCCCTTGGGGGCGTGGCACCACCCAGGAGGAGGGGCAGCTTCATTTGAACAAATCTGAATTGGCATTAGGTAATAAACATTTAGCCAACATTTGAATAAAATTGGGCTAGTGGTTTAGGAGGAGAAGTCGATAATGTAAAGTTAACGCCGGACGGACGACGGATGACGGACGGATCACGATCAGTAAAGCTCCCGCTGAGCTTCGCTCAGGTGAGCTAATAAAAAATAGCCAAAAAGCTTAGGAGTTTAACAGGAAGGGTTCATGGAAGGACAGGGAAGGAACACTTAACAAACAGTGGATAAATCATTAGCAAGAATGATGACGTCGGATGTCTGTCCCAAAATTGGGAAACATGAAATAATTTTTATAATTATTATAAAGTTATAGCCCTGAACGTTTGAAACCACCGCTGCTCACTTCCATCATCCATTTACAGCCTTGGATCCACCAATTCTTTCATTGATTTGTGTCTGGCATCCTCAAAAAAGGAGATATTAAAGCACAGATGCCAGATTTCTGGCTTTAGGGCCAAACAAAGAATGATGGTTGGCGCCAATTTCAGTACCTTCCTGGATACTGCGCCTGTGCAGATCACAAAAGTATGGAGGACAATAGAGGACTTATTTTTTTCGGTTTTCTATGCAAATTTTGGGGATTGGGGGGGCAAAATTTGTGTTTGGCCCTAATTAAATTCAGTTAGCACCAGCTAGTCTGGGCCATTGGTTGTGGTATAAAAACAGGTGTTTATTACATGCCCGTTATATGAAATCCCCATCTACAGCAACACTAAACCATACAGAAAATTAAAATCTGTTCCGCACATATGTGGTGTGGAATAGAAATCGTTGACAGACTATTTTTGTAAAGAAGCGAAATTCACTGGAATTTTCTACAAATTGTGCACCGCAATGACATAGGATTCCTGCACCAAACTGAGAAGTGAATTCCAGGAGTTTCCAGGAGGTTCAGATCAATTTTTCAAGGAGTTTCCAAGAG
This sequence comes from Pictodentalium vernedei, assembly GCA_031216915.1. NCBI lineage: Eukaryota > Metazoa > Mollusca > Scaphopoda > Dentaliida > Dentaliidae > Pictodentalium > Pictodentalium vernedei. Next base: position 627,646,183 of record CM062296.1, on the reverse strand, counting down.
TCAGCTGGGTGAAATTCAAGGGTTTTCAAGGAGTATAAAGCGACCATGTGTTGGGAAGAAGGAAAAATGGTAGCAGTTGAATTGATCCAGTGAGCAACCGACTCTATTTTTCCAAAATTCCAGGAGTTTCCAGGAGGTGCTTCAAAATTCAAGGAGTTTCCCGGGCCTTGGGAGGAGGTTTTGAAATTCAAGGACTTTCAAGAAATTCAAGGAGGCGCGGGAACCCTGTTACAATTTAAATTGCTAGTGATAGCTAAAAATAGTCCCCTGAGTTCCAATGTGTTCTATGTGCCAGTAGGAGGACGATATAGTAACACAGGCTTCCTTCGCAAATTTGGTTGGCGATAAAATGTGTTCTTTTTGTTGATAGTTGTCAAATGAATTGCTTCTAATAATTGTTTTTATAGATGTGAGGGCATGTAATAAACACAGAATGTCACACATGTGTGAATGGGTTAATCGATATGGCACTTGTGCCATCGTACATGGATAAAACTAGAGGCTTGGCCTCTCATTCTATCCTTCCACGCTGGCACTCGTGTCATACTGATTAACCCATTAACACATTCATGTCATTCTGTGTATTTTGTGAATGCTACACTTTAGAACCACAAATATTCTCAATGTCATCATTATATTAATTTTTTCCTGTTTTGAACCCATCACAAAAATTTCTCGTTTCTCATTTGTAATCATAACACTGCTCATCTACCCACCTAAACACAGTTGTGTGTTGAGGGTTCAAGATTTTTTGTAAAAAAAATGAACCTTGCATCAAAAAGATAACCAGAAATATTTATTTTTTTCATCTTACACAACAGACTTCAAAGTAGAAAGTGTGAGGCTGAAACAGGAACTGGAACATTTCTACTTAAGGTATTACGTTGGTATTTACAACATTTTGTTAAAATTAATTCAATTTTATAAAATTTATACTTGCCTCTCATTTGATAAGCCATTACTCACCTTGAGCCCAGAAGTTGGTGTGAATCCTTCTATAACTTTACTTGTGTCAAATAAACTGTAAGCTCCATCTCGTATTGCAACCAGATTTCCAGGACGGAAGTACACATCGATACAGTTACTATTTCAAATCAATTAAGAAAATAAGCAATAGGATTTTCAGCATACTATTCTCTCCATTAATATTAGACATTATTTTCAGAAACCAAGTTTTATTTAGATTTTAATGCATTTTAATTTTTAATTTTAACACACATAGAAATTAAACAATTTATTCTTGTTTGATAGAGCTAATCAAACTCTGACATTCAAGATTTAATTGAGTTAAATTGCATTGGGGAAAAAAAAATACAGCTTGAAATTTTGTTATTTTGACATGTTTGCAGAGGGTTAAAGATTCTATATATTTGTATGAACAATAGCGATACAGATAGGTTATTACTATTATGTGGGTTTCCAAGATGGTGTATGGAAGGCGAGACCACTTGCTGCTGGGCATATACCAATGAGCCCGTTAGGACAAGTCGACATATGACCCAGCAGTGAGGTCGAGACTTCAATACACCATCTCAGAAACCCAATTGGTGGTAATAACCAATTTATCTTACAATATTCCTCCCTTTCTTGACTTTTTCCCATAAATTTTGACAATCATTCAGCATCTATGAATTGATTTTTTATGAATAAAGGTCATGGTATTGCATTCTAGTGCTGTGTATGACATAATCCCCATTCAAAGTTCTTCTGCTGAAGTTTATAGTAGTGTTTCAGCGATGTGTTTCTTTGATTTATTTTTCGTGTTTAAGGCATGGTAAGCCTATACAAATACCATTATGGCAAAAAATGACCTAGCTGAATTTTTATTGTTGAGTTGTGATTTGTTTATCATTTAATTATTGTTATCAAAAACGGCTCCTTGGTATATGTAACCAGTTTTCAATGTGTAGGTAAAAAAAACATTCTATTTCTGAATCGAAGGATCGCACAGGCACTTGCTATCCTCAATACACATTTGTATTTTGTCTAGACGTTTTTACATGTATTGGGAGAATACATTTTTGTAGTTAGATAAATTTTGTTATCGTTATCATTTTTAATGAAATATGTATTAACCCTTTATCTGATGGAAAGTTGAAATCCATGCAATGCTTAAACACAGTAATGTCCTTACAAATTTTTTTATTTTTTTCCAATTTTTGCATTTATTATGCATAGGCTAGCACATGATGCATTATTGGAATGAGCTCAGTGAGCTAAATTTTTAAAGTAAAAAATGAACAAGAGGCCCCAAGGGGCCTTAATTCGCTCAGCTGACAAAGTAGTTCAAAGGAGCATTTTAGGTCACATTCAGCTAATCATGGCTTATCAACATTATAGAGAAATAAAATCATGAAATTATTCATAGGTTCCGCTGATTGGGTCCAATTTCACCAGCTGTAGACAAGCACTGTCATAATCCAAGGGTTGGCATGTCATTAAAGTCTGAAAGGCATAATTGATGGAAAAATATTAAGGAATGGATTTTAAAACAAGAGGCCCCCAAGGGGCCTTAATCGCTCACCGGGCACAGTGATTCAAACAAAGTAGCTCAAAGAAGTATTTGGGGTCACATTCAGTTAGACATGGTTCATCAACACTACAAAGGAATGAAGTCATGAGAGACAAATTTTATGGAACTAGGGACATGGCTTGAACAAACTTGAATCTTAGCCCCCCTAAGGATGCTGCATACCAAATATCAAAAGCATTCATCTGCTGGATCTGAAGAAGAAGATTTTTAAAGAAAATTCCTCATTTTGAACTAAGGTATCATTCGGGCTCCCACAGTGAGCCCAAATATGAACCCAAGGACTTGGCTTTAACAAACTTGAACCTCACCCCCCTAAGGATGTTACACACCACATATCAAAACATTCTGACTGCTGGATCTGAAGAAGAAGATTTTTAAAGAAAATTCCTCATTTCGAGCTAAGTTACAATTCAAGCGCCCACAGTGAGCCCAAAAATGGACCTTGGGATATGGCTTGAACAAACTTGAATCTCCCCCCCGCCCTCCCCCCCCCCCCCCCCCCCCCCCCCCCAAGGATGCTGCATACCAAATATCAAAACATTCCAACTGCTGGATCTGAAGAAGAAGATTTTTAAAGAAAATTCCTCATTTTGAACTAAGTTATCATTCGGGCTCCCATAGTGATCCCAAAAATGGACCTAGGGACATGGTTTTAACAAACTTGAATCTCACCCCCCTAAAGATGCTGCATACCAAATATCAAAACATTCTGGCTGCTGGATCTGAAGAAGAAGATTTTTAAAGAAAATTCCTCATTTCGAACTAAGATACAATTCAAGCTCCCACAGTGAGCCGAAATATGGACCTAGGGATATGGCTTGAACAAATTTGAATCTCCCCCCCCCCCCCCCCCCCCACCAAGGATGCTGCATACCAAATATCAAAACATTCTGACTGCTGGATCTGAAGAAGAAGATTTTTAAAGAACATTCCTCATTTTGAACTAAGTTATAATTTGGGCTACCACAGTGAGCCCAAATATGAACACAGGGACTTGGCTTGAACAAACTTGAATCCCACCTCCTAAGCATGCTGCATACCCAATATCAAAAGATTCTGCCTGCTGGATCTTGAAAAGATTTTTAAAGAAATTTGCCTGAAATGCACTAAGTTCAAATTTAGGCTTCTATACTGAGCCCAAATATGAACCCAGGGGGCCGATTTGAACAAACTTGAATCAGATCCATCCCACAATGTTGCATACCAAATATCAAAAGATTCTGCCTGCTGGATCTGGAGAAGAAGATTTTTTAAGAAATTTGCCTGAAAAGCACTAAGTTCGAATTCGAGCTTTTATAGTGAGCCCAAATATGAATCCAGGTGGCCGATTTGAACAAACTTGAATCAGATCCACCCCACAATGTTGCATACCAAATATCAAAAGATTCTGCCTGCTGGATCTTGAGAAGAAGATTTTTTAAGAAATTTGCCTGAAATGCACTAAGTTCGAATTCAGGCTTCTATACTGAGCCCAAATATGAATCCAGGGGGGCCGATTTAAACTAACTTGAATCAGATCCACCCCACAATGTTGCATACCAAATATCACAAGATTCTGCCTGCTGGATCTGGAGAAGAAGAATTTTTAAGAAATTTGCCTGAAATGCACTAAGTTCGAATTCGGGCTTTTATACTGAGCCCAAATGTGAATCCAGGGGGCAGATTTGAACAAACTTGAATCAGATCCACCCCACAATGTTGCATACCAAATATCAAAAGATTCTGCCTGCTGGATCTGGAGAAGAAGATTTTTTAAGAAATTTGCCTGAAATGTACTAAGTTCGAATTCGAGCTTTTATAGTGAGCCCAAATATGAATCCAGGGGGCCGATTTGAAAAAAAGTTGAATCAGACCCATACCAAGATGCTGCATACCGAGTATCAAAAGATTCTGCCCACTGGTTCTGGAGAAGAAGATTTTTTAATAATTTTTCTATAATTCATACAGTGCTATCAGAGTTATGCTCCATACAGAGCCCCTATGGGACGTGGCCATTTCATTTGAACAAACATGAATTGCCAGATAGTAATGAATATCCACATGAAGTTTCGTGAAAATCGGACCAGTGGTTTCAGAGGAGAAGTCATTTGAAAAATGTTCACGATGACGATGGACGACGGCCGGCCGGTGATAAGTTAAGCTCCCTTTGGTGAGCTAAAAACTTGAATCTGCTCCCCACCCCAACCCCTCCCCTCTTAAGGATGTTGCATACCAAAATATCGAAAGATTCTGACTGGTTCACCTGAAGAAACTGTCTAGACAGAATTCTTACCTCTAATGGTGCCCAGGTGCTGTATACAAAATATCCAAGGATTTTGACAGCTCGAACTGGAAATGAAGCTTTTCAAAAGCTTTTACTCATATTGCACCAAGTTAAAATTTGGGCTTTCATAAGCAGCCTAAACCTTACCCCAAGAGATGTTGTATACCAAATATCAAAGGATTTTGACTGGTGGATCGGAAGAAGATTTTTAAAGAACATTCCTCGTACTGCACTAAGTTAAACTTTGGGCTCCAATAGGGAGCCCAAATATTAACCCAGGGACCCAATTTGAACAAACTTGAACCTGACCCACCTAGACATGTTGTATATCAAATAACAAAAGATTTCAACTTGTGGATCTAAAGAAGAAGATTTTTAAAGAATATTCCACATATTGCTCTAAGTTAAAACTCAGGCTCCAATAGGTTCTGAAGATTTTTTTGAATTTTGGAAACAAATTTATGGGTGCTATCAGAGTTATGCCCCTTGTGGTGCCCCCTGTAGGCGTGACAACTTTATTTGAAGAAACTTGAATTGACATATGATAGGAAACATGCACACCAGATTTGGTTCAATTTGGTCAAGTAGTTTGTGAGAAGTCGAAAATGCAAAGTTAATGCCAGATGCCGCCAGACGGACGACAGACAGAAAGCTATTAGTAACGCTCCCCATAAGCTTCGCTCAGGTGAGCTAAAAAGATTATTTTTTATAATTACAATATTTTAAGTGTTATCTTCTAATCATGTAAGGATAAGAGTTAACCCTTTTCCAATGCAATTTCAATAAATTGTAACAAAACATTGTTATCTTTCAGATGTTTCAAGCAATTTGAACTAAGCCATATCATTTGATGTTCACTGGAATGAGCTCGTTGAGCACATTCCAATGAGAGGTCAAATGATATTGTTTTGTTGAAATTTTTTGAAAAAAATATTTTTTCAACTGCTGAATTTGTGTATTACAGGAGCAGAAATGGCCAATTCTTTAGGTAAATAGTTAATGTGCACTGCTTCCTACACAGATAAAAAAGTAGAGCAGCTGCTTTGTGGCTAAACTGTTCATACTGAACTCAACAATGATTCTAACAACTTCCAATCTAATTGGCTGTTACTGCAGTTATTTTTGTTATTGGGGCTTAATGACACTTTCAGTAGCCAGGGTCACCTTGTGTCGGGACTGTTTTACAGGTGGAGGAAGCGAGAGTACCCGGAGAGAACCACTGAGCAGTGGTGAGCAGCAGTCAGACTCCCCAGCATTATATATAACTCAAGCAGGATTAATAATGGTTGAAGAGAAATGCGCCATCAACTTGCAGCACACCTTAGCAAACAGTATCACCGTGCCCTCAGGTGGGAAATCAGAATTAAGTGCCTTACCCATGGACACAATGCAGTTAGCACTGGTGGGGATCAAAACATGGACCTTTTGGTTTTGAAGTTCCAAGCATTGATTAAAATTTGATGACAAATAGGGAATCAACTTGGGAAACATGAAGGCATTAATAGACAATAAATCTGGCAGATCTCACAATAAGACAGTCTCCATCCCCACACCCGGTTATACTATTATCTGCAACATATTTTCCAAAAAGTAACGTCTTTTACTGTTCCAGTCAAATTCATTCATTTAATAGAGTAAATATTTACCAGTAGAAAATATCCACTTAACTTGAATATTAAGTTAACATGAATAGGCCTAAAAAAAGTTAAAAATCTGTTTCACAGGCCATTCTGAATGGTCCTTTTGGCAGCTGCATGCTCTCTTCTTATAACTACTGTAAGCTTAAAAAAATATAAAATAGATGGTTTATGTCCGAGATTTTACCCAAGTTAATAAAACTGATAAATTTGTCCCTTGAGTGCAACAAGACTTTGCAATGCTTTAGGGACAAAATACACCACCACCCATGCTGTTCTGTAGGCAATCGAGGTGAAGTGCCTTGCCCAAGGACACAATGCGGGAGCGCGAATCAGTCTCTGAAATGTCACCCATCCAACCACTAAGCACGCTCAACGTTGCTTAACTTCGGTGATCTGACGAGAACTGGTTACCATGATGCCGCCACGCCCCCTGGTAGAGTACTAAAAGCCACTATCCTGGCTCTAAACTGCTGAAAGCCACTATAATGGCTTTACACTGTGTGCATTAGCTTTATGTTTGCTCTGCAGCAGAACAAAAACTATTTATATATAATTGTTTTGTCACAATTTATTGGAGAGTACCAAAAACTCAATTATTTATGAACAAAATGTTATAATGAATTGTGTGTATTTATGTATAAAATGTTATAATGAATAGTGTGCAGGTTAAAATTAGGTGTAACGAATGGTTTGAAGATTGCAAGTAAAATGCAGTTGACAGGTCTTCTCTTACATCAAATATTCAATTGTGTGAGACCTACTGAAGTAAAGAAAAAAAAAATATATCATATTCCAACACATATTCACAAACACACGAACATTAGCATAGAGATAGGCAACATATTAGCACTTTTTAGTTAAACAATGGCCTAAACTCTGACAAGAAAGTATAAAGAACCTGTGAGACCCTCTCCCCCATGCTAGTCTATCAGCATACACAAGACCTGAAATTAGATGGAGCTTATCACCAAGCCACAAAATAAGCAGACTGTCATTTGCAAACTGAGGTCCCCAGAGGGTGAATTTAGTCATGCTACCTTGCATAGCAGGGTATCATCACTAAATTTACCCTCTGTGAACCTCAATCTGAATCAGGGTCTCAAAACTAAGTAGAAAGCGGTACCTAGAGGATAAATTGGCAAACTGTATGGGATAGCATCTTCAAATTCACCCTCTGGGGACCTCATTCTGCAAATGTCAGATTGCTTATTTTCAAGCCTGCTAATCATGTTTTTTTTTTCAAACGAGAGGTCAATGTGTCATAGAAAATCTCAGGTTTTAATGTTAGTTATGGATATATTGTTGAATAAATCTCACCAGTTTATTATGAAGACTGTGATAGATTGTAAACAAAATAGTTATGTTAAACCCCTTGAACCTGGTATGCCAAAATGTCTGAAATATGTAAAACAAGTGTAATGCTAAATGTGGCTATGCCCCCGTCACCCACTAACAAGCATGAGTTTATAGTCATATACCTTTGTTGATATTGAATTAATACATATCTTATCTCCATTAAACCATAGAACCAATATAGCAGACCACCAAATGTGTCCATACGACACTAAAGCCCCGACTTTATGATAAACCTTTGTAAACATAAACTTTGTTTCAGACTAATCATAAATTTAAAAAAAAGTATAAAAATAACATTTCCTTCAGTCAAACTAAAGTTATTGTTAGAAACCACATTCGAAACGAATATACAAATGGAGCACAGTGACCTTGAACTTTGGGCTCAAGACCAAAAAAATAAATAAGGTTCATCCTCATATGGAACACAAGCCACAAATCACGTTTAGTTAAAATTGGTCGAGCAGAACTCTAGTTATAGCACAGAAACCACTTCTAACTATATTTAAAATTGAACAAAGTCTAAAAGGGGCCATAACTCAGGTAAAATTTATTGCACCACATTCAAAATCAAACCCATCTGGTATTTTGTCTACAGTAAGCTATACTCCAAGTTTCATAAAAATCGGATACCTATAACAAGTTATCATCCAGAAACCAATATCAAGTCTTCTAAGTCGGAAAAGAGCCATATCTCTGCCCACACCCCCCCCCCAACAAAAAAAAATATTGGACCAAGCCATCTATCAATCCCAACCTGTATTATGTGGTTATGAACCTATGTATAAAATTTTGTTTCACTTTTGTTCAGTCAACCTAAATTTATCATCCGGAAACCATATTTGGGCTGGATGTACAGATATATGTAGACGGACATTCAAGGGTAACACTTAATGCTCCTTCACCAAATTGGGGGGGGGTGTAAAAATGTCAGATGAACACATCACAAAATATCGGTACACACCAAGTTGATCTTTTAGTTCTGCAGCTCTCACTAATATGATATTTATTTGTTTAATATGCTGTAGAGTATAAAATATCTCTCTAGGGCTTTGAGGTAAAAGGGTTAATGCAGCCTCATGAATCACATGAGTTATTAACATCTGAGATATTAATAAGACAAACAAGGATACATGTTCCTGAAGCCAATTCTGATATGTGTTGTTGTTTGAGGAATCACTGTAAAACTCAGCATCTGTGTTTTGGAAAACTAAAAAAAAAATAAACAAGTAAATACAGAGGAAACCTTTTAATTGAATAGCCACTTTGTCGGAGAAGAAAATATTCAATTAAAAGGAGTATACAATTAACAGAAATTGGGTCATTTTCCTTTCCAGGATTCCTGCAAGCATGGACGGATAAAATCCAAGGCTATTCAACGCTGTTTCTCGGTATATTTCAGCATTTTCCAAGGCCCTACAAGAGCAAAATTCTAGGATTTTCAATGCCCTGTCTTCACTAGTCCTAACTAGGACCCTCAGTTATTACCCCCTCCTCCCACTTCTCTGAATGGGAAGTGTGAGGAGGGGGAAATGACCAGAGGATCCTCGTTAGGACCATGCCTTCATTAACTCGGGCATATAAAACTATATAGTTATGATTACATGATTTGTCATCAGTTTTATTTCGTGAATATTCCAAGGCTTTCAAGGCCTCCTGACATATTTTCTAGAAGTTCAAAGCCTTGAATGACCATTAGTCAAATTCAACGCCATTTCTTGAATCCAAGGCCCGATAACACTGATTTCATCAGGTCAAGACATGGTATTTATTCCATTATAACTTGTTTGACAGAGATAAGTGTGTTCTGTTAAATAAGATATAATAGATTAAATGCCTTCATTTTATGTATTGAGGCCAAATATATCAATAAGTGTGGGGATTTCAGAGGATGTCAAAGTAATTTGTAGACAGATTACAAAAATTTTATTCAATTAACAGGAGTTTACTCTATAACCATATGCGATTAACATGTCAAATTGGTTCTGAAGGTATGGTAAATGATTTGGTGCTTGTTAGTTATAAATGATAGACGGGGTTATTCAATTTTTTTTTTTTTTATTAGGGTTCAACGACACATTAGCAGCCAGGGTCATATCATGTTGGTGAGAGTTTTACGGGTGGAGGAAGCCGGAGTACCCTGAGAGAACCACCGAGCAACGACGAGCAGCTGTCAGCTCTCCAACATCGTAACTCTGAATTCTGCACCGCAGCACAGGCAGGGTGAGATTGGACGTGCAGTATGCCTTAGTACACAGCATCATCGTGCCCCCATGTAGGCAATCGGGGTTAAGTGCCTTGCATAAGGACACAATGCGGGAGCAGGGTTATTCAATTAAAAGAGAAACAATTAAGTGGGCTCAACTGAAGATGAGAAAGAATGGATCACTTGTCTTGAAAATGATAAATTCAAAGTAATTTGTATATTTTTTATACTCACCAATGGCCCAGACCAGCTGGTGCTAACTGAAAAATTAATCCAGGGCCAAACACAAATTTTGCCCCCCAAATCCCCAAAATGTGGATGCAAAACCGAAAATTAAATGTCCTATCTGGTCCTCCATACTTTTGCGATCTGCGCATGCATAGTATCCAGGAAGACATCAAAATTGGCGCCAACCATCATTCTTTCTATAATTGCATGTTAAATGTTGTAAACAGCGGGCAGGTATGAGTGCCCACTCATGGGAGGGCCATACCCGTCTGGGCCATTGGTAAGTATAAAAAATATGCAAATTACTTTGAATTTATAATATTTTCATACAACAACCAATGGCCCAGACTAGCTGAATCGTAAAAAGGCTGGAGGGCCTAGGACATAAAGGAAAATCCATTTACTCAATCACTTCATAAAGGATATCTCCTACAGAAGAATAGGAGAGAAAGGAATTATATATGTCTTTCTCCTTTACGAGAAATGAGAAAGACATAACACCAACAATGTAATTGAGTATTACATAATATATAATTCTTCATTTAATGCCAGCATAACCCATTATGCTAATTCGGTGAAGAGAAGCCATAATATAAAGACAGTCCAGAGGATGAGACTCATTTAAAAGTGTCCGAGGATTGTATATTAATGCCCGTTTGACACGCGACATATACAAATGCCTCACAGATAGCTACAATTTAAAAACAAAACATAAATGAGACATAGTATCTGCTTCACACCGAGCTACACATTAAAACCATCCCAGCACCGACTTGGGACTACTGACACCAGAGGAGGTCTTCCCTTGCTTTTCACTATAAAGCCAGATGATCATAAGGGAAAAACTGCCCCCCCCCCCCCCTTCCCCTTGTTCTGAGGTACGAGACCGCAGAACGAAGAGGGCAGCGGAACAGTGTCACTGCTGGAACGGGCTACCTAAATAACTATAGATGTAACCCTTAATGGAAGACATTCTGAGCAACAGAAAGAGGACCTAAACATCTAAGGTCACCGGAGATGGACTCTCTAAATTTCTCAGGTGAAACTTGGTAAATGTAGTGGGCCATGTCCAGTATGCAGCCTTCATGAGATCAGTAATGGCTATACTGTTAGAATTAGCCCAGGAAGTGGACAGCACTCCAACTTCATGCACAGATATCTTATTTACAGAACGTTGATCTGAAGATAGATTTTCATAGGTGATGCGTATTGCCAACTGAATCCATCTAGCAATTGAATGAACAGAAATATCTTTTCTGTTGGGAATTAAAGAAAGAAAGAAGCGTTTCCTTCCTTTTCTTATAAAATCTGATCAACGTTTATATATGCGCATAGCCCTGACTGGATACAGCAGAGGTCTACGGTTGTCCGTAGACGGCAGAGCCTTAATGGTAATAGGCTCAGGCCATTTATCTGGAGCTTGATTCTTAGCCAAAAATCACACTTCCGTAGTTAGAGTAATAGTATTACCCACACTACAGTAGTGAGATTCGTCAACAGATAAAACATGAAGTTCACTAACTCTTCTAGCAGATGCAAAGGATAAGAGAAATGCTGTTTTATAGGTCAAGAATTTGAGCTCCACAACATCCAACGGCTCAAACGGAGCTTCTTTAAACTTCAACAGAACCCAAGCCAAATTCCACTTAGGAATTAATCTCAGGGTTCTAGGTCTATTAATAGAGAAATTTCTAACCAGTTTGGACAATGAAGCATTAGATCCAATTGCCAAATTATCATGATGAGCATAAGTGTCCGACAGCATAGACCTATAACCCTTAATAGTGACTGGCTGCAGTTTGAGAACGTCAAACAAGTAGACAAGAAAGTTTGCAATGTCTGGAATGGATGGATTATAAACGTCCATCGACTGATCCTTACACCAATGAAAGAAAACCTTCCACTTTGCCGCATAATTCAGCGAAGAGGAGGCCCTCCTACAGTTAGAAATTGCGTCCACTGCTCGTCCTGTAAAGCACTTCCCATGCAAGAAGGATTGCACAACGGAAATAAGTGAAGGTTGCAACCTTGCAGGTTGTGATGCAGTGTGTGAGATTTCCACTGAAAGAGAAGGTCCTCCCATGGAGGAAGCCTCTGGGGAACGTCCCATAACAGACACCTGAGAAGATTTATCCATGGTTTCTGAGACGACAGAGATGCTACCAGCAGTATCTTGCACTGCGATTGCTTGATCTTCAACAAGATCTGTTGAATTAATGGAGTTGGAGGATATGCATATCCTATCATTCCGAGAGCGTCCACTGCGTACGCTCGAGGATCTGAGCATGGCGACACATACATCTGCAATTGAATGCTGAGATGTGTCGAAAACAAGTCTATCATTGGTCAATCCCATTGGTAGCAAATCTGCCTGAACACTGACACTGAAGAGTCCATTCCGAAGGCGACCTTTCCGAGAGAGAGAGTCTGCTAGAACGTTCAGACGACCCGGTATATGACGGACCGATAGATGAATCTGATGTTCCAAGACATACAGAAGAATTCTTTCCGTTAGTTCGAATAACGGAATCGAATGAGTGCCTCCCTGGTTCCTTATATACGCTACTACTGTCGAGTTGTCCGAGAGTATTTGAAAATGCAAATTCTGAATTATGTTCATCCAATGACGTAGCACTAGCCATATTGACATCATTTCTTTCATGTTTATGTGTTTTTCCGGAACGCTGGGTCCCAAAGACCCTGACACTTCGAGTCTGTTGGGCTCTGGGTCGCACCCCAGCCTACATGACTCGCATCCTTCATCATTGTGAAAGCCGGATCTGGCAGCTGCAGTGGAACTCCCCGAGTTAACCACTGAATGTCTGCCCAAATCTGAATCTTTTGTTTTACTTGGTCCGTTAGAACAATATTTGTTTCAAGCGAATGCATTTTCACTCTCCATGTTTGAGTAAAAAATATCAGGAGTGGATGTGTGTGTAAGTGGCCCATCGGAATGAGGTCTGCAGCCGCTCCGCACAGCCCCATCAGTCGCATGAATTCCCTCGCTGTTAATACGTCTGAGTGTAGACAAAAGCAAGCATAACAACTGACTAATTTCGCTCTTGGTAATGGTAGACGAACCAGATTGTTGTGAGTCTCGAAGCTCATTCCTAAGTGAATGAACAACTTGGACGGAGCTAGATCCGACTTCTTTTCGTTTACAATGAAACTGAGATGTCGAAGCAATAATAGCAGACTCTGAACATTGTTCTGAAGAACCGTTTTGTTGCCGTATCTCTGAAGAATGTCGTCCAAATAGGCCGACGTTACCGCAGATAAATGAGCCCAGAAATACGCCACTACTGAGTTCATTATTCGAGTGAATGCCCAGGGTGCTAGATTGAGTCTGAAGCACATCGCTCGGAACTGATAAACAACCCCTAGGGTGGCAAACCGTAGGTATTTTCTGAATGCTGGATTCACCATAACAAGAAAGTACGCATCCTTTAGATTTATGCTTGTTGCATAGTCGTTCACCCGAATGCTCGCCCTTACTGATCGAATATAAAACTTTGGAGCCACGATCAATTTGTTTATCCAGCTTAGATCTATTACTGGACGGAACGAGCCGTCTGGCTTCAGTACCATAAACAGGTGACTGTAGAAACCTAGTGATTCCTGGTTTTCTACGACCTCTATTGCATTTTTCTCTAAAAGAGATTTTACCTCTGATAGAGGTGAATCTCTTTTTAGAGGGCTGGTCAGAAGCCGAGTCCAGCGTGGACTTCGTGTTAACGGAGGCTTTTCTCGGAATGATAGCTTCAGGCTGTCCGAGATAACCCCTCTGACCCACTGGTCTTCTGTAAGTGTGATCCAATTTTCCAGAAATCTTGTTAACCTTCCGCCAACAGGAGTGCAATATAGGTCCTGACCTTCACCTTCTGGACCTGTGAGGCCTACAGGAAGAGAAACTACGTCCTCCCCGAGAAGGGCCTCGGCCCGTCGACCTGGGGACGTATGACCGGTTGTCTCGGCCAGACCCACGTCCCCTACCTGAGTCGCTATATTGACGATCCCTAGGGTAATTATTTGAGGGTTTCTTATACCCTCTAGAGGAGTTTCCTCTGGACGAGCTTGGTCCTGAAGCTCCTACTTTACCCTTTTCTGCTGTATCAGTTTTACTGGAAACTGACTTCAAAAGCAGAGCATTAGATGCTTTGTTAGTAATTTGATCATAGATCAAAGAAAGCTTGCCGTCAAATAGATTGTCACTGGATACCGGAGTGACTTGAAGAGAGTTTTTCACCTTATCATCCACTAGGGATGATGAAGCTAGGGCTGCACCACGTCTAACTCTAAATTAGCTACTGATAAAGCAGAGTTATACGTGGTTTAAGCAATAGCCCTTGATAGAACTCTTAATGAGGTACAAACGTCCTCGAATTCTTTTCCACTGAGACGTTGCGCCATCGCTCTCGTAAGGTGATCTGCGTAAGACAAAGCATCTAGATTCGCTCTATTGGAAGAAATCGTCGCCTGTGTGAATTTTATTCCAGGTTTTCAGGAATTCCAGGAGAATAATGAAGACAAAGCTTGGAAAAATCAAGAATATTAATGTCATGTCCCCATTGGATAATTTAAAATTGGAGGGAAAAGTTTCACATCTCTGCCATGTTGTATTTTTGGTGAAGAGACTATTCTGAAAGGAAATAAACTTATACATGTGAGTATTTAATATTTCAGCTTGATAATACACTTTTGAATTAAAAACAATAATCTTCAGAGCCTAATGGATAAAGGTTGGGGAAATGTTAACTATTCAACAATTTGTTTCATCAAAATCTTTGTTTCTCACCTCAACACATCTCATTGGTGGTTTCATCAGTTGGATTTATAATTCCTGATTCCAGCTTGTTTTCCCAACAGTCTTTGATGATTCCCTTTTAAATATTGAATCTTGAATGCATTTCAAAAATATTGTATGGCTATCTGTATTTTTTATGAAATTCCTCTTAGAATAAATTTTTCTCAACAGCATGGTGCATAGAAGTACATGTATCATGACACACTGATATTTGTAGTAATGTCAGTGTAACAAACTACTGTAACAAATACTGAATTCCAGGAAACACGGAAAAATCAGGAATTCTGTTCTGACAAAATAAAACTGAAGTCTGGGAAATCTGGAAAAATCAGGAATTTTGTTAACAATGAAACATCAGTTGAATTCCTGTAAAACCAGAAATTCAGGAATTTTTGCTCAGACAGGTTTGTTTACAACCCGGAATTCTCTGGAATTCCCTGGAATTCCGGGGTGGCCAATACCACATAATCCCGGTTTTCCTGATTTTCTTAACTTGATATTCTCTGGAATTCCCTGGATTTCCAGACATGAAAAAGACCATGTTATTTCCCGGAATTCCCTGGAATTCCCGAGAAAATTTCACACAGGGGTTTCCATTGTATTCGAACGAATTGAAAAGGACGCAGGTAAGGACATATCTAAGTCCTCAGCCTGCTCGTCCAAACGCAGAGGAACTCTCGGAATACCCTGATCTGTCGTTTTAAATTTACTTCTACTACTAAAAAGTTAAAAAATTTATAGTAATTTATATATTTTTTATACTTACCAATGACCCAGATATAGCTGGTGCTAACTCTTAAAATATAGGGCCAAACACAAATTTTGCCCCCCAATCCCCAAAATTTGCATCTAAAACTAAAGAAAACATGTCCTGAGAGGCCCTCCACACTTCGCCCCTACTGCGCATGCGCAGTGTCAAGGACGTTCCGAAATTGGCGCCATTTATCATTCTAATAACCAGTGCCTGGTAAGCGCTATGTACTCAGCGGGGAGGCAAGAGTTCCCAACTCCTGGGAGGGCCATCCCCGTCTGGGTCATTGGTAAGTATAAAAAATATATAAATTACTATAAATTTTTTAACATTTTTATACTGTACCAATGACCCAGACATAGCTGAATAGTAAAAAGGCTGGAGGGCCAAGGACATAGAGCAAAATGGAATACGCTCAATAAAATAAAATAGAGTCATCCCCTGTAGGGAAAAGAAGTAATAGGCCTTACATGTATCTTTCTTATTTATGATAAATTAGAAAGATACAACACCTTCCAAAAATTGAGCTTCATACATCCATGTACTCTATTAATATCCAATAATCCTTATACTAATAATTTTTAAAGTAAGCCAATAATAAAGTAAGTCTAGAGAATAGAGACTCTTATACTCCTAAAAGTGTGTGAGAATTGCATAATCATGTCCGTTGACATATGCAATATTCAAAAGCTATACTTTAAAAAACTAAGACTTGAATGAATTTTATAAACTTAAACTTCTCACTAAACAACCATCCCAATAACAGCTCAGAATTACTAACTCCGGAGGAGGTATCCCCTTGTTTTCATAGTAAAAACAGGTGACCCAAGGGAACACCCTCCCCCCCCCTTTTTCTTGCCCTGGGTCAAATAGCCCAGAGCGAAGAGGGCAGCCGAACGGAGACACTGCCGAAACAGACAGCCTACCTAGCTATAGTAGCAACTGTTAAGTGAATGACATTCTGAGCAGTAGATAATAGACCTAACAATAGAGGCCTCCAGAAATGGACTCGATATTTCTGAGATAAAATTCATGAATGGATGACTGAGCGCAATGAGCAGCCTTCAAAAATCTATAATAGAACACTATTAATGTAAGCCCAAGAAGTAGAAGAACTCTTACTTCATGAGCCGAAAACTTAAGCACAACTGCTAAGCCAATGATATACCATAAGCAGTACGCTAGTTAATAGAATCCATTAACAATAAAATGGAGCGTAACGTCCTTCTACTAGACATCAAAGACAGAAGAAGCTTACGCCCTTGTAATAAACAGATATCTGTTTATAAATACATAAACTGTACCCGGAAAGAGTAAAGGCCTATGCCCATACGAAGACGGAAGGACCTTAAAATAATAGGTTCCGGATAATAGGAGCCTAACTCTTATGCAACAATCCAACCTAAATAGTAACGGAAGTATTGATTCCGAAACTATGAAAGTGAAAATCATCCATCGATAGTGCATGAAACTCACTGACTCTACAGTAAAAGAGAAACCAACAGAATTACTGTCTAAAAGGTCAGAATTTGAAAACTACTGTTTCCAGAGGCTCAAATGATTACTTAGCTAAATAAGAACCTGAAGTTAAAATCCGTATAGGAATTTAATCTAAAGATTCTAAGTCTATTTATCAAAAAGTTACTAACTGACTTAGATAAAGAGACAAAAGACTCAATTGTAAACTATCGTAGAGTGCATAGGTATGAGGTAACATAAACCTATAACCTAAATAACAACAGGCTGCAGTAGATCTTGTGAAACAAGTATACTAAAAAATAGCAATGAGTAGTATGGAGGGATCAACCATATGAACATAATGATCCCTACACCATGACGGAAGAGCCTCCACTTTAGTCGCATAGAATAGCGAAGAAGAGGATCTCCTATAGTAAGAAATCGCGTCCAAAGCTCGTCCAGTACAGTGCTTACAATGCAATACGGACCACACAACGGAATACATGAAGGTTGCGACCTTGCTGGTTGTGATAAAGATGACACGATTTACCCAGTGAAAAAAGATCCTCACATAGAGGAAGATTTCACGTTAAGATCCACAGTAGACAAGAGAGTAAATTACTCATGATCTCTGTGAAGATAGAGATGCTATCAACAGAAATGTATTGTGGTTGTTTATCTTAGCAATACCTGCTAAAAACAACAGCGCCGGAGGATACGCGTATCCTATCATTCTGTCCTATAGATCAATAGAGCGTTAACAGTATTAGCTCAGAGATCTGGACAAGCCAACACATACGTCTGCAATTGATTAGCCAGCTGTGTCATAAATAAAACATCATTGGGCGCTCCCATAGATAGCAAATCTGATTGAATACTTGTTTGTTGAGAGTCCATTCTGACAGCAACAAGCGACCCGTAAGAGAACGGGAGTGCGATAAAACAATCAGACGACCCAGAATATGACGGACCAAAACTGAACTTGGTGTACTATAACCAACAGACGGATTCTTTCCATTAAATTGAATAACGGAAACGAAAGAGTGCCTCCCTGGTTCCGGAGATACGCCACTACTGTCGAATTAAAGGACAGGAATTTGGGCATGCGTTTCTGAATAATGTTCATGCAATGACATAAAGCAAGCCTAAAAAACATTATTCCGCGGAAGTTAACTGATAGCTAAAAGACTGCGGAACCCAAAGACCCTGGCACTTCGAATCCGTAGGGATCAGTATATATCCCAATCTGTTTGACTGGCAACCGTCATAACAGCCACACTCGGGTCCGGCAACTGCGGCGGCACTCTCTGAGTCAACCACCGAATGTTTGCCCCAGTCTGAATCTCTTGTAACACTAGATAGACAAGAGAATGTATAAATCAAGCAATTCATGGATTGCCGGAAAGTTGCTGTCGAAGAGAAGCTCCTCCGAGAACGAAGCGACTCTGAGAGAGTTCTTAACCTACTATCCACGCGTGGATGTAGCTAGGGCTGCCTCACGTCTAACCAACTCCAATCAGCCACTGAAGGGCGGAGTTATACGTGAACAAACTACTGCCCTCAAAAGAAATTACATTGAGAATAATATCCCGTAAATCTTTTCTTGAAGACGTAATGATAACGCCTCAGTAAGGCGGATTACGTATAATAAAGCGTCTAAGTTAAGTCTAATATACATAATGTCGTTCCCAACATTGAAATTGGAAAAGACATAAACGGTGAAAAAGAATATATGCAGTCTTTAATCACACCGTCTAGACGCATATGAACTCTCGGTATGCCCTGCTCTGCCAAAATAAACTATATGTAAAAAAAGATAAAATGGCAGAAATGAGCCACGCGGACAAGAAACTAAACTATCATGCTTAGTAGCCGTCTTGTATATATATATAAATATATAGCGTCGAAAAATAAAACACATGTTGTAATGACAATATTGGACTGCGTCGGTAAGTCAGGGACAAAGTCCCTGTACCGATCGAAAAATCCGAGTCCAATGACGCTATAAGTCTCTTATCCAAGATCGCAGCAATGAAGTCCGAAAAATAATCACTGGAAGAAATGCCAGAAGATATGAAAGGCATCTTCCGATACTACTAAAGGGAAAACTCGAAATCTTTCGAATCCCTTTCGCCATCCTGTCGGACCCTATAAAGCGTTCGGTCGTCCGTAGCTTGATGCAACCGCGGACCGCACCGACCCAGCGCCGTCGGATAATTCCTGATTCGATCGAGAAACCGTCAATTGCTGGGATGCTGCGAAACAACTGTGCTAACTCGGATAGCACGTCCGTCACTGAGGCCTGAGGAGCAGCGGTCTTACGATGCATTGCCGCAGGAAGCTCCGAGATCGTTACCCCGTGCATACTTCCAATATGCGAGCGAACGGAGTGTATAGGCCTCGTGTCCCTTGGCTACCGGATGGCGCGACCTATTCGCTGTGGAATCACTGAATGCCGAAACTGATCGGATACTCGAGGTCACGTAGCCAATGTGCGGTCGTGTGCCCTGCTGTGAGGATGAGGAAGCATTAAAGACAGTCTCTCGGACTGTCAATATAACGGAGCGTCCCGAGCAACGGACATATGCTCCGAATGTAAAATATCTGAACCACAACATGCGGTCCCCTATGTTGTTGGCTTCCTCCGATCTGTCCTCAATCTGCCGTCACTGGGTGAGTACTAAAGTAATTAAAGTGCTCGCATCACCCAAATCTCCTTCCTAGACCGCAACGGACGAACCCGGCAGCCGAACCATTCGATGAATGTACGCTACACCGGGTGAGCTAGCGAATGTCACTCCGTAAGCGATAGACATATTCCATGAGCACTTACTGCCGCTAACTCTTCATTAACTATGACGACAGAGGCACACTTTTGAAAGACATCTCCATAACTCTTCGAACAAGAAACCAGAAATGCTTGGATAGCAAGCATAAAATAATAATATATATAGCGTCGTTCAATAATTCGAAAGTTTGTGTGACATTATTGGACTATGTCGGAACTGAGGGACGATGTCCCTGAACCGAACCAAAAATTTCTAAGTCCACCGACGCTATCAGTTTCTTATCCGGCATCGCAGCATATGTTGTTCCGAAAGGGAAAGCTTGAAATCCACCGAATCCCTTTCGGTATCCCGTCGGACCGGATGAAACTTTCGGACGTCCGTACCCGCTTCCGCGGAGCGTCCCGACCCAGCATCGTCGGATAAAATATATGCGACAGATTCAGTTGATGCTGGGATGCTGCGATAAACTGTGCTATTAAGGAAAGCACGTCCGTTCCCGAGGCCTGTGCAGTAGCGGACTTACGATGCATTGCCGCTGGAAGCTCCGTGTACGTTGACTCCCGCATACTTCCTATGCGAACGTCCGGAGTCTGCAGGCCTCGAGTCCCCGGCTACCGACCCAGCGCTGTCGGATAATTCTCGATCCGACACCGTTTTTGTCGGCTGCTGGGATGCTGCGATAAGCTGTGCTATGTGCACAAGAATGTCCGGCGTCGAGACCTGCGGAGGCGCAGTCTATCGCTGCTTCGCCGAGGGCAGCTCCGCATCAGATGGCTCCCGCATACTTTTCCTATGCGAACGTCCGGAGTCCATCGGTCTCGAATCCCTGGCTGCCGGATGGTGTGACCTGGTCGCCGAAGAATCCTTGATCGGCGAAGCTGGTAATATATCGGCGGTCACGCAGCCAAGGTGCGGTCGTGTGCGCTGACGAGAAGAGGAAGCCTTAGCAGTCTCAGCGGACTGCCTATACAACGGAGCGTCCCGAGCGACGGACGTATGCTCCGCTAACGACACATTTGTACCACAACATCTGGGGCCAGATGTTGTTGAACGAGAGAGGGGCCTCTCTCGCTTGCCGTCCGGATGGACCGGAACGAGCTATGAACCGGACTAAAAGGCTTCCTCCGTTCTCCCTCCGATCCGCCGTCACTGGGTGTGCATTAAGTTAATTTTATAGTGCTCGCATCACCCCAAAATTCCTTCTAGACCGCAACGGACGAACCCGGCTGCCGAACCATTCGGTGAATGGACGCTACACCGGGCGAGCTAGCGGACGTCAAAGGCCGTCGAACCTACTAGGGTCCTCTTAGGCAATTGGCGTATTACATGAGCACTTTTCCGCTAGCCCTTCATTAATTGTGACGACGGAGGCACACTGTTGGAAGACATCACAGATACATCACCCTAATCTTGATCGTCTGAAATAGAAATTGATAAAGTAGAGTGACCCTGCGGGGAAAGGACCGGAGTGTCCAAATCCCCAACAACATACCGTGACATACGCTTCCCATATTGTCATCGAAATCATACGATACAGAACCGGAGTTAATGCGAGTACACTGACCACATATAGAATGATAATAAGGTCAGAGGAAGACTTCCTCTTAAAACAATAGATCAATATCCTTTCAATGTGAAAAGAAAACAAGTCCTGGTACTCGCACTAACCCCTGGCAATCAAAATACATAATAATAATATGATCCATTAATATAGAAAAAATAATTGAAATCAAAATATTTTGAAAAAATATTTTTTCAGAACAGCCCAAGTTTCTGAAAAGTAACGTTGAGCCCCAATGGATCCCAAGCCTAAGTGTGGACAAAAATTTTAAAAATATTTTAAACAATTTATTCAACACTTACGAACAATAATAAAGTATCTAGTTATGATTGAAATAACATAAAGATATTATTATTTAGAAATCCCCCCCTCACACAGAGGGCTGTTGTAAATGTAAACAATGAGTGTAAAAACACTAAAATAAGACTCCAGGCACCCAGGCCCGAAATCAGTTACCAAAAATACACCATCTGATGCAAAACAGAGACTTCCAGGGAAGAAACTGCAGAACATCAGATGGTAGATGCAGAACACAACGCCTAACCACCCGTAGGTGAAGACGTAAACATGGGGAAAGAACAGAATTCATTCTGTTATTCAGCTAAACTCCCAAGAAATTTTAGTAATAATAATTACAGAAATTATGCCAAAAGCATGGGAGAATAGCAAGGGGAAACTTAAAGGACAGGGAGAGAGGAAAAACACTTGTAAAAACAGTGTAACTAAATAATCAGAATGACAACAAAATGGCTGCTGCCTTGAAAATAGGTAACTTAACATAATTTCATTAAAAAATTTTAAGTTACAGCCCTGATAATATTCTGTCACACATTCTTTTCCTCTCCTCCTTTTCTATCCTCCTTAGAATCACCATTTCACTAATATTTATGTGTCTGGCATCATTTAAACTGAGATTTAAAAGCACAAAGATCAGTCAGATGTTAACTGATGAAGGGCCAAACTTAGAATGATAAATGGCGCCAATTTCGGAACGTCCTTGACACTGCGCATGCGCAGTAGGGGCGAAGTGTGGAGGGCCTCTCAGGACATGTTTTCTTTAGTTTTAGATGCAAATTTTGGGGATTGGGGGGCAAAATTTGTGTTTGGCCCTATATTTTAAGAGTTAGCACCAGCTATGTCTGGGTCATTGGTACAGTATAAAAATATGGCATTTGTAGGGCATTTGATGATAAAAAACTGCCTTTCCTCTTCCCCGAGGAAAGATTAAATATAGCGTCATTTAGTAGATCAAAATTCTGAGACACATTACCGGACTGTACCGGATAAACAGGAATATCTTCCTTAACCCGACTGAAAAAGTCAGTATCTAATAACTCCAGCAATCTTTCATCAGTAGTCGCAGCATTCTGATCAGATGGAACAACCTCTGGAAGGTATTGATGAATAAAATCCATCACTACCTAGCGTTGTTCCAGAAGGGAATAATCCAAAACATTCAGTTCACTTTCACCATCCGATTGGATCAGAACAGATTCTCGGTCATCCATATCTGAACGAGCAGACGAATGAACCGACCCAGCTTCATCAATCAGACAGTTCAACATCAGAAGCTGTCGTAGAATGTTTCAGAACCTGCTGGGATGCTGCGATGAGCTGTGCTATTTGCGACAGCAAGTCCAAAACAGAGGCCTGTGGAGCAGCGTTTCTTTAATGTTTAGCCGCTGGTTGCTCCTGGGACAGCGTGTCCAACATAATCCTCTTATGTGGACGTCCCAATTCATGTGGCCACATCTCCTTGGCTTCTGAATGGTGTGACTTTTTTGATGACATTGAATCCTTCATCAGCGATGCAGGCTGGATCTCTGTAGTCACGTAGCCAAGGTGCGATCATGTGTGCTTAGAAGACGATACAGAAGCCGATAGACTAGCCGACCCCGGCAGCCTATTTGACGGAGCGCTCTGGACAGGAGGTGTGGACGTATGCTTCAACTGACGCAAGTTATGTACAACAACATTTGGCCCCAGATGTTGTTGAAAGAGACAGGGGCCTCTCTTGTTCGTGGTCCGGGCAGACCTGGCTGAGCCGACAGCAGAACTAGCCGACTTTCTCTTTTCCGTCGCTGCAGGGTGAGCATGTTTTGATTTTTTAGTGCTCGCAACACCCTTTTTCCTCTCCTCGACCGCTACGGACATACCCAGCGTCACACTACTCAAATCCTGGGTAATAGATCGACCGGTTGAGCTAGCTGACAACAAGGGAGTAAACCCCAAATCCTGAGGTCTAGTTCATTGTCTTATATTATTGAGCATATTTGCTGCTAGCTCTATATTTGATTGTGACAACGGCAGCACACTTTCTGATGGCATCACTGATACATCACCATGTTCTTGTTTCTCTCTCACCACTAACAACATACCGTGACACACGTTTCCAACGTTTGTCATCCCAATTGGCACAAACAGAACAAGAATTAGTGTGAGTACAATGACAACAAACACAATGAATATGAGAGTCAGAGGAAGATTTTCTCGACTTACAATTCGAGCAACAATCTTTCATTTTGCAAAAACCTACAAGTCAACAATACTCTCACTAATTCCTATAGCAATCTAACAAAGATACATAATAATACAATCCAATGCAAAAATTTCGAGAAATAAATTCATAAAAAAAAAAATTTCAAAAAATTTTGACATGAGCCCAAGTTCCCAAAGGGAACGATGAGACCAAATGGATCCCAAAAAAGTCTAAGTGCAGACAAAATTTTTTTCTTATTCCTAAAAAACTAGGAAACTACCTACAGAAAGTAATCGTTGTCAATGTAAACAACGTGTAATAAAAACAGGAAACAAGACTCCAGGCACTGAACAACACGGCCCGAAGTCAGTAACAGATTTCAAACTATCCGATGTAAGGCAGGATCTTTGTCCAAAGAAACAGCGATACATCAGATGGCAGATGCATGACCAAAATGCCTAAGCACCCCTAAGGTGAGGACGTAACCATGAGAATACACAGAATAAACATTTTGTAAACAAGGTAAACTCCCAAGGAATTTTCAAAAAAAAATTTCAATAAAGGTCCAAAATGCATGGGAGTTTAACAGGGGGGGGGGGGGGGGGGGGGGAGGGGGAGGAGGGGGGGGTTCACGGAAGGAAAAGGAGGAAACACTTAACAAACAGGGGCAAATTCATAGTAAGAATGATAACATCAGACCCATGTCCCGAAATTGGGAAACATGAAATAATTTTAAATAAAAATTATAAGTTACAGCCCTGAACACATCAAACCACTGTTTTTTCCTCTCATCATCCTAATGCATCCTTGGATCCACCAAAATCAGGGGCAAATTCATAGTAAGAATGATAACATCAGACCCATGTCCCGAAATTGGGGAAATATGAAATAATTTTCAATAAAAATTATAAGTTACAGCCCTGAACACATCAAACCACTGTTTTTTCCTCTCATCATCCTAATGCATCCTTGGATCCACCAAAATCAACATTGCTTTGTGTCTGGCATCATAAAAGTTAAAAAATTTATAGTAATTTATATATTTTTTATACTTACCAATGACCCAGACTTAGCTTAGCTGGTGCTAACTCTAACAAAACCAGGGCCAAACACAAATTTTGCCCCCCAATCCCCAAAATTTGCTACCAAAACCAAAAGAAATCATGTCCTATAGGACCTCCATACTTCGCCCCTACTGCGCATGCGCAGTGTCAAGGACGTTCCGAAATTGGCGCCAATTATCATTCTTACTGGCAGTGCCTGGTCAGCGCTATGTACTCAGCGGGGAGGCAAGAGTTCCCAACTCCTGGGAGGGCCATCCCCATCTGGGTCATTGGTAAGTATAAAAAATATATAAATTACTATAAATTTTTTAACATTTTTATTACTGTACCAATGACCCAGACTTAGCTGAATAGTAAAAAGGCTGGAGGGCATAGGACATAGAGGAAAATCCAATAAGCTCAACTATATAAAATAGAGGCAACCCCTTAAGGAGAAAAGGAGTATTAGGCTTTACATGTATCCTTCTTATTTAATATTAAATTAGAAAGATACAATACCCTTTATAATTGAGCACAATAACATTCATGTTCTCTATTAAAATCCAGTATAACCCTTATACTAATTATTTTTAAAGTAAGCCAATAAATAAAGTTAGTCCAGAGAATTGAGACTCTTTATAATCTTTTAAAAGTGTCCGAGTATTGTATATTAAAGCCCGTTTGACACTTGACATATACAAATGCTTCACACCGAGCTACACTTTAAAAATATGACATGAATGAATTTTAACATTAATATTACACTTTAAAACCATCCCGGAAGCGACTCAGAAATACTGACTTTGGAGGAGGCATTCCCTTGCTTTTCACTATAAAGCAGGTGACCTAAGGGAACACCCGCCCCCCCCCCCCCTCCCCCTTGCCCTGGGTCAAATAGCCCAGAGCGAAGAGGGCAGCCGGACGGAGTCACTGCCGGAACAGAAAGCCTGCATAACTATAGTTGCAACTGTTTAGTGGACGACATTCTGAGCAACAGATAACGGACCTAAACAATGCAGGTCTCCAGAATTGGACTCAATATTTCTGAGATGAAAATTCGTGAATGTGGATGGCTGAGACCAATAAGCAGCCTTCATTAAATCTGTAATAGCAATACTATTAGCATAAGCCCAAGAAGTAGCAAGAGCTCTTACTTCATGAGCGGAAATCTTAAGCACAGACTGCTGAGAAGAAGATAAACTCTCATAAGCAGTACGGATAGTTAATTGAATCCATCTAGCAATAGAATGGACCGAAATGTCCTTTCTATTAGGTATCAAAGACAGAAAGAAACGTTTTCGTCCCTTTCTGATAAACTGAGATCTCTGTTTATAGATACGTAACGCTCTAACAGGACAGAGTAAAGGCCTACGCCCGTCTGAAGACGGAAGAGCCTTAATAACAATAGGTTCCAGATATTTATTAGGAGCCTGATTCTTAGCTAAAAAACCCACATTAGTAGTGAAGATGATAGTGTTCCCGACACGACGATAGTGAGAATCATCCACCGACAGTGCATGAAGCTCACTGACTCTTCTAGCAGAAGAGAAAGCTAAGAGAAAAGCTGTCTTATAAGATAAGAATTTGAAATCTACTGTCCTAAGAGGTTCAAATGGCTTCTCCTTCAATTTAAGAAGAACCCAAGCTAAATTCCATTTAGGAATTAACCTAAGAGTTCTGTGTCTATTTATCGAGAAGTTTCTAACCAACTTAGATAAAGAGACATTAGATCCAATTTGTAAACTATCATGATGTGCATAGGTATCAGATAACATAGACCTATAACCCTTAATAGTAACAGGCTGCAGTTTGATTTTGTCAAACAAGTATACTAGAAAGTTTGCAATGTCTGGTATAGAGGGATCGAAATATCTACAGAATGATCCCTACACCAACGACGAAAAACCTTCCACTTAGCCGCATAGTTTAGCGAAGAGGAGGTCCTCCTACAGTTAGAAATCGCGTCCACTGCTCGTCCTGTAAAGTGCTTGCCATGCAAGAAGGACCGCACAATGGAAAAACGTGAAGGTTGAGACCTTGCGGGTTGTGATGGAGTTGACGCGATTTCCCCTGCGAAAGAAGATCCTCCCGTGGAGGAAGCTTTCGCGGTAGGTCCCACAACAGACACCTGAGTAGATTTATCCACGGTCTCTGTGGAGACAGAGATGCTACCAACAGAATCTTGCATTGAGATTGTTTTATCTTTAGCAATACTTGCTGAATTAACGGCGCTGGAGGATACGCATATCCTATCATTCCGTCCCAAGGGATCGACAGAGCGTCTACTGCAAATGCTCTTGGATCCGGACACGGAGACACATACGTCTGCAACTGATTGTTGAGATGTGTCGCAAATAAATCTATCATTGGCCGTTCCCATTGGTAGCAAATCTGACTGAATACTTGTTTGTTGAGAGTCCACTCCGACGGCAACAAGCGACCTTTTCGTGAAAGGGAGTCTGCTAGCACATTCAGACGACCCGGTATGTGACGGACCGAAAGAAGAACCTGATGTTCTAGCGCAAACAGAAGGATTCTTTCCGTTAGATTGAACAACGGAACTGAATGAGTGCCTCCCTGATTCCGTATATACGCCACTACTGTCGTATTGTCGGATAGGATTTGGACATGAGCATTGTGAATAATGTCCATCCAATGACGTAACGCAAGCCAAATTGACATCATTTCCTTGATGTTTATGTGCTTGCCCAGGAATTGCGGATCCCAAAGACCCTGGCATCTCGAATCCGTTGGGATCAATGATGCACCCCAACCTGTTTGACTGGCATCCGTCATAATGGTAAAACTCGGATCCGGCAACTGCAAGCGGAACTCCCTGAGTTAACCACTGAATGTTTGCCCAAGTCTGAATCTCTTGTTTCACTTGATCTGACAAGTGAACGTCTATGTCGAGCGAATGAATTTTCACACTCCAATTCTGAGTCAAGAAAATTTGGAGAGGACGCATGCGTAACCGCCCCATCGGAATGAGATCCGCAGCGGCTCCGCACAGACCTATCAGTCTCATAAATTCTCTCGCTGTGACTTTGTCTGCGTGCAGACAATAGCGAGCGTAACAACTGACTAATTTCGCTCTGGTTAACGGCAGACGAACGAGATTGTTGTGCGTCTCGAAGCTCATTCCCAGATGTGTGAATGACTTGGACGGCACCAGATCCGACTTCTCCTCCTCATGAAGAAGAGGATATGGGGGGGGGGGGGGGGGGGGGGGGGGGTCAAATCAACAGTTATTTTATGATTTTTTAAATTTTTCAACGTAGCATAAATGCATCAGCATAGTTGACAACTAGTTCTGGATATAACCTTGTGTTAATAGTGGTCCGTGAGCTGAAAATTCACAAGTTTTTTTCTTTTATTTTGCCCCCGCGCGAACTTTTCCCTGAAATCCATCCCATTTCCCTGAAAATCACCCTCAGGTTCCCTGAAAAACTATTCTGGAGGTTAACATGTCTGGTTTAAGCCATCACCTCCTGGACCTGCGAGGCCTGCGGTAGGAAAAACCACGTCCTCCACGACCCGCACCTCGTCCCGTCGACCTCGGGGCGTCCGACCTGTTGTCCCGGCCCGAAGGACGTCCCGAACGTGAGTCGCTACCTTGACGGTCTCTCGAATAAGACCAAGAGGACACACCGGAACCTCTATAGGAACCTCTCTTGGGCGCATTAGACCCAGAAGTGCCTGCCTTATTCTTGTCTGCCGTATCCGACTTCTTAGAAGCAGATTTGAACAACAGAGAATCCGAAGCTTTCTTTGTAATTTTATCATAAATAGCAGAAAGCTTGCCGTCAAAGAGAAGTTCTCCGGAGACCAAAGCGACTCTGAGAGAGTTCTTCACCTTAGTATCCACGAGTGTGGATGTAGCTAGGGCTGCGTCACGTCTAACCAACTCCAGGTTTGCCACTGAAAGGGCGGAGTTACACGTGGAATAAGCTACTGCCCTTGAAAGAAGTCTTAAAGAGGATTGTATATCCTGAAATTCTTTCCCCTGAAGGCGCAGTGATAACGCCTTAGTAAGGTGATCTGCGTAAGATAAGGCATCTAAACTGGCTCTGTTAGACGAAATAGCTGTTTCCAACACGGCGGTTGGAATAGAAGCCGACGACGGTAATGATAGCTCTAAGTCTTCCGCCTCGTCGTCCATATGCAGAGGAGCTCTCGGAATACCCTGTCCTGCCGTGTCGAATTTATACCTTGCATTAATGAAAGGCAGGTTGAGAGTATTGGCGGACAAGAAACCTGCTTTCCCCGTTTTGGAAGCAAGTTTAAATATAGCGTCGATCAATAATTCAAATGTTCTTGCAACATTATTGGACTGCGACGGAAACTCGGGAGCGATATCCCTGAACCGCTTGAAAAATTCAGAGTCCAATGACGCTATAATCCTCTTGTTTGGAACCGCAGCTGTCTGGCCCGACGGAACAACTTGAGGGAGAAAGTGCCGGATGAAGTCCACGGCAGCTTTATGTTGTTCCGAAAGGGATAGCTCCAAATCATCCGTATCCCTTTCACCATCCGGTCGGACCTCATGATGCTCCCGGTCGTCCGCCCCCGATGCTTCGGCGGAGCGTACCGACCCAGCGCCGTCGGATAATTCCCGATCCGACACCGTTTCTGTCGGCTGCTGGGATGCTGCGATAAGTTGTGCTATCTGCACAAGTACGTCCGGCATCGAGACCTGCGGAGGCGCAGTCTTTCACTGCTTCGCCGAGGGCAGCTCCGCATCTGATGGCTCCCGCATACTTTTTCTATGCGAACGTCCGGAGTCCATCGGCCTCGTGTCCCTGGCTGCCGGATGGTGTGACCTGGTCGCCGAAGAATCCCTGATCGGCGAAGCTGGTAAGATATCGGCGGTCACGCAGCCAAGGTGCGGTCGTGTGCGCTGACGAGAAGAAGAAGCCTGAGCAGTCTCCGCGGACTGCCTATACAACGGAGCGTCCCGAGCGACGGACGTATGCTCCGCTTGCGACATATTTTGTACCACAACATCTGGTCCCAGATGTTGTTGTACGAGAGAGGGGCCTCTTTCGCTCGCGGCCCGGCTGGACCTGGACGAGCTAGGAACCGGACTCAAAGGCTTCCTCCGATCTCGCCTACTATCCGCCGTCACTGGGTGTGCACGTTGAATGTTTATAGTGCTCGCATCACCCAACATTTCCTCCTGGACCGCATCGGACGAACCCGGCTGCCGAACCATTCGGTGAATGGACGCTACACCGGGCGAGCTAGCGGACGACATTTGTTTAATCTCCATGAGCACTTTTGCCGCTAGCTCTGTATTCATTTGTGACGACGGAAGCGCACTTGCGGAAGATAACATGGAAACATCACCCTGTTCTTGTTCCTCTGAAATAGAAACTGAGAGAGTAGAGTGACCTTGTGGAGAAAGAGCCGGCATCGCCCTTTCTCCAGTAACAACATACTGTGACACACGTTTCCAATGTTTGTCATCCCAATATTGACATATAGAACAGGGATTAGTGCGAGAACACTGAATACAATGATCATGAAAGTCAGAGGAAGATTTCTTCCCATTACAATTTGAACAATATCCTTTCATTGTGAAAAGTCAACAACAAGTCCTAGTTACTCGCACAAACCCCTGACACAAAGATACATAATAACATGATCCATTAATAATGAAAAAACAATTGCAAATCAAAATAATTTTTGAAAAATATTTTTTCAGCGAAGCCCAAGTTTCTGAAAAGTAACGTTGAGCCCCGATGGATCCGATGGCTAAGTGTGGTCAAAAATTTTAAATTTATATTAAATAATTAATGCGACACTTACGGATAATAGAAATGTATCTTATAGTGAGATAAACTACACCAAAGGCAAACAGCCCCCCTCAAAAAAGGCTGTTGCCAATGTAAACAAACAGTGTAAAACACCAGAAAACATGACTCCAGGCACTGAAAAAACTGGCCCGA
Source organism: Pictodentalium vernedei (assembly GCA_031216915.1). Taxonomy (NCBI): domain Eukaryota; kingdom Metazoa; phylum Mollusca; class Scaphopoda; order Dentaliida; family Dentaliidae; genus Pictodentalium; species Pictodentalium vernedei. Next base: position 627,615,124 of record CM062296.1, on the reverse strand, counting down.
AATCAGTCATCAAAATTACACTCTATCTGATGCAAAACAGAGACTCCCAGGGGAGAATTTGCAGAACATCAGATGGAAGATGCAGAACACAACGTTTATACACCCATGGGTGAAAACGTAACTATGGGGAAAATAACAGAAAACATTCTGTAACCAAGCAACTCTCCCAGGAAATTTTAGAAATGAAATTTCTCAAAAATATGCCAAAAGCATGGGAGAATTGCAAGGGGGGACTTTAGAAGGCTAGGGGAGAGGAAACACTGAATAAGCAGTGCAACAATTAGCAAGAATGACAACAAGAGGCCCATGCCTCGAAAATAGGCAACTTAACATAATTTCATCAAAAAATTTTAAGTACAGTCCTGATTATTTTTTGTCACTTCTTTTTCCTCTCCTTCTATCCTCCTTAGAATCACATTTTCTCCAAAAATTACGTGTCTGGCATCCTTTAAACTGAGTTGTACAAGCACAAAGATCAGTGAGATGTTGACTGATGAAGGGCCAAACAGAGAATGATAATTGGCGCCAATTTCGGGACGTCTGCGTCACTGCGCATGCGCAGTAGAGGCGTAGTATGGAGGTCCTTTAGGACATGATTTCTTTTTGTTTTGGATGCAAATTTTGGGGATTGGGGGGCAAAATTTGTGTTTGGCCCTGGTTTTGTTAGAGTTAGCACCAGCTAAGTCTGGGTCATTGGTACAGTATAAAAATATAGGCAACTTAACATAATTTCATAAAATTTTAAGTACAGCCCTGATTATTTTTTGTCACTCCTTTTTCCTCTCCTCCTTCTATATCCTCCTTAGAATCACCATTTCTCCAATAATTACGTGTCTGGCATCCTTTAAACTGAGATTTACAAGCACAAAGATCAGTGAGATGTTGACTGATGAAGGGCCAAACAGAGAATGATAATTGGCGCGAATTTCGGAACGTCCTTGACACTGCGCATGCGCAGTAGGGGCGAAGTATGGAGGTCCTATAGGACATGATTTCTTTTGGTTTTGGATGCAAATTTTGGGGATTGGGGGGCAAAATTTGTGTTTGGCCCTGGTTTTGTTAGAGTTAGCACCAGCTAAGCTAAGTCTGGGTCATTGGTACAGTATAAAAATACTGAGATTTACAAGCACAGAAGTCAGTTTGTTGTTATCTGACAAAGGGCCAAACAAAGAATGAGGCTTGGTGCCAATTTCGGTGCTTCTTGGACACTGTGCATGCGCAGTGGTCAAAAGTATGGAGGACCATATAGGACATTTATTTTTTGGTTTTGGATGCAAATTTTGGATATTTGGGGGGAAAAATTTGTGTTTGGCCCCGGATATTTTGGAGTTAGCACCAGCTAAGTCTGGGCCATTGGTTTACAGTAAAAAAATATAAGGTCCCCAGAGGGTGAATTTGGTGATACTACCCTGCACAGCAGAGTAGCCTCACAAAATTTTCCCTCTGTGAACCTCAGTCTGAATCAAGGTCTCAAGCCAAAACAGAAAGATGTACCTAGAGGATAAAGTGACCCACTGTATGGGATAGCATCAGCAAATTCACCCTCTGGGGACCCCATTTTCCAAATGACAGGTTGCTTATATTCAGGCTTGGGTGAAATATATCTTAAGTCAGAATTGCATATAGCACTAATAATGGAGTTGGTACTGGAGAACAGTCACCTGCGAAAACTATAAACCAACCTTCTCCTTAGGCACCAGAGAGAGGGGACATCATGTGTCTTTACCTTGTTTCTCTCATAAATTGAAACAAGGTGAAGACACATGATCATATTTTAACAACTAAAAATAATTTAGCACTCTACCAATTAAAACTTATCTCATCTGCAATGCAAATTCCAACCAAATATAAGTTTTGGGTCTACAAGTCAACTATCCCCATCCCGTATTTGTACAAGAAAATTGTACTGTATTTGTACTCAATCAATACACAGAACGTCACTATGTGTGAATGTGTTCGTCAATATGGCACAAGTGTCAGCATGGAAAGATAGAATGAGAGGCACAGCCTCAAGTTCTATGGTTCCACGATGGCATGAGTGACATACTGACAAACACATTTGCACATTGTGGCATTCTGTGTTTATTACATTATTTATTGGCTGAAGCATTCGATTTTTCAGCTGTCACTGCACCTTCCGAATTGATATGGTCCAAATGTGATATTTTGATTGGTCGATTATGAAAATTTGGCAGAGTTTAGTTCTTCTGATGGCGACATGATGTCAGGTGGAAAAACAGTCTGTCAATGTAAATATGGAACTGGAGGAAAAGTAATAGACATATAAAGAAATTTAATTTCTTGTAGACTCACTGTTCCTGTTCCCTGCAGGGGAGCTGATGCCAATTTGCTGATCGACATCATTGGAGCCCATGTTTCATGCAACAACTGAAAAAGAATGGAATAACATTCCATTATCAGAACAAGATTCAAGATAAACTTCTTAATGATTATAAGAATGATTAATCAGTTTTCCATCACACATCTGTGGAAGCTCAACTCAAAGTCTACCTATATTATCAGAGCATTATCTTGGAAGTTTTATGAAGAAACCATTTGCCAAGCTTAGCAAAATGAATCAAGAAGTTTTTTGTCCTTGGACAATCAAGTGTCAGGATCTATCCAGTCCAAACCTAAACACTAAGGCTTTAAGAGAGTTTTTCGTGTGGTACATCCTTTGTAAGGAAATCAGAAATGAGGTCTGGGCTTAGGTCTGCCTAAAGCTCTCAGACCACAAGTATAATTCTGTTTGGAATTTGATGGTGTAAAAGACTGTTTGCTTACCCACTTTTTGTGGAGTTTACTCACAGACTATTGATACAGTGTGATGTCCCTTCACACACAATGATACAGAGATATTCTTTCATGTTCGAGTTATAGATATTCCAATTAATAAGTTTTAGCTCACTTGAAAACACCAAGATAATAACACAATTAGTAGAACTACACAGTGTAATCATAAAATTTCAGCTGTGGCAAGTCTTCAATCATAATAATAATCAAAGATTTTATCAAATCACATCTTGAGTGAGAAACATTTCTTGCACTGATTCAAAGAAAATGAATGCTTATGATAGTTTTCTGATTCAATCATCTGGAATATTTCAGTTGGTCAGAAAAGTGAACTATAGGATCACTTTTTCAACCATCAGAAATATTCGAGATTCAATCATCTTGAATATTTCAGTTGGTCAGAAAAGTGAACTATAGGTTCACTTTTTCAACCATCAGAAATATTCCAGACAATCTAAACATGGCCACTAGACTATTTCAGGGCTGGATTGGTTGCAGGCAAAAACAGAGATAAATTTGTTACAGAATTAAACTGGTGGCTTGCAAGCTTGATTCTGCCCATCAGTTTTTTTGGGACAGATACCTACACTTATGAGGGCAGCTGAAATACCCCCCCCCCCCCCCCCCAAACAAAAAAAAAACAAACCCAAAAAACAAAAAATAAATAAATGAAAAAAAGGCTTGTTTATTCAAATTGTTTATTTTATGGTTAGAACAAAAACAACGTCAGTACAGCGACCTAAATCAACAAAATGTACACATCCAAGGATTAATACACACTTGAGAATCAAATCCATAAGTTACTAGAATTTTCGTTGGGAATTTTAAAGAACTTTCCATGAGCTTTGTCTAAATCTATCTATTCATCTTTGTGTGTTTACATATCAGTTAACTGATATTTGGGCTTTGGTCTTTACTCTGAAGTACAGGTAATACAACTTGAAGGCTTCTTATTCTGTGGATGTGATTACCTTTGAAGTGAAATTATTTAGTCTATACGAATTTGCCATGTTGCAATTTATGGGTGAGAGCCTGCAGGCACTCTCCCATAAATTGTAACAAGGCGAAGACATATGAGGAAATTTTGGTAACAAGCAAAGATTCAGCACTCTACCAGTTAATAATTCCTACGCATATGTTCAACCAGTCATACATGCACCTGACAATGATCCTTGGGAAGCTCTCAGAGAGATTCCCAAGGATCAAGTCATGTGCAGGTATTTTTCAGTGGATAAACAAAATGGCAATTCATGAAACAAAACACTTAAAAAACATGGTTTATAAGAGCACATGTTGACTAAAAAGAGCCAGCCTATTACCCAAACTATTTTTTTTAATGTATTTTACATGACCTTTCACATGATTTTCTGATTTTCAAGCAATTTCAAGAGACTTGAACTTCACTTTTAATATTAGGTACTAAAACAAGGATCTATAAGAACTCTGCATCAATGTATAAAACATGTACACAAAAACAGACAGAGCTACTTCTCTCAGAAAAGTCCCCAATAATGCTGATGACTGGAGAGTAAATTTTTTAATTGACTATAATATCCTGCACTAAAGTTTTAATAGCTATACCTGGACAGTCTTTGATAAAGACAAATTACTGTTCAAATCTTGCTCAAGTTCTGTCAACATAGGAACATGAGGGTTTACAGAAACGGAGGCACCAACTGTTCCCAAGGACATATGAAAAAGTTTCGTATCTGATTTCCACTGTATATTTACCTGAAAAAAGAATTGGTGCACTTTAAACCAAATCTTTACATGCAAAACAAATCAATTTTTTGACTAATGATTTCTTTAGTTACATTTTCATGAATTAATCATCAAATTCAGTCATGCCTGCCTTACCAACTTCTATTTAAAGCAATAGTTCCATGACTTTCAATCTTACAGCTGCAGACTGAAAAATCAATAGGGTTCTTTCCCTCCTATAAGGGTATCTAATCTTTAAATCTGGGGAATGTGTCACATGAAATAAAAGTTATTGCCTGGAAACCAATTTTCAATAAAGTTCTATTATAGTAACACTCACGTGACATTCAACCCTGTGGCTGCCCACTCCAAATTTTATAGGGTTCTCTAACCTGTAAATATTTTCTGCAAATTTGGTTCAGCTGTGAACAAGACTGGAAATAAGCAGACTGGCATTCGAAGAATGGGGTTCACAGAGGTTGAAATTGGTGATTTCCCAGAGGTTCAATTTGGTGATTCTACCCCGCACAGCAGAGAATAAATTGGGGATTCTAGCCCACTGTATGGAATAGCATCAGCAAATTCACCCTCTGGGAATCTTATTCTGCAAATGACAGATTGCTTATTTCCAGGCTTTGCTGTGATAAACAGAACAAATGTTATTACCTCAAAACCAACAAGAGCAAAGCCAAGCATGGCAAAATACGCCCATTCTAATTCAACAAAGGGACACAACTCATATAAAAATAATTGGACTGAACCCATATTCAAACTTCGTCAGTATTATTATTAGCTGGAAAATACACATACCAACTTTGGTTGAGATCAAATAATCCAAACTGCTGTTATCGGTCAGAAACAAAAAATGTTGATAGACTGTTGAATTCTAAGTCAAAATTTATTTTATTATTTATTGGTGTTTAAGGTCACATACTTTTGCACAATGGCAAATCATGACCACAACATGGAGATAAAGTCAAGATCAGTCAATCATTTATAACCCATGTTGCCTATTTTCGAGGACTTGAACCCCAAGCATTAGTGACAGGGCCCTATTTTACCAGTGAAAAAGAGCTTGTTTACCACAGTAAACAAGCACTGCTTCACATCTTGAGGTTCCCACAGGGGTCTAAGTTAAAAAAGGGCCATAACTCAAGTAAAAATACTTGGACGGAACCCATATTCGAACTGGGCCTGTATTACTAGCTGGGTAAAGCACATACCATCTTTCGTTGAGATCAAATAATCCAAACTAGAGTTATCTGTCAGAAACCAATTGTTCATGGACAGACAGACAGACCATTTACATAAGACCGTTTTAACAAACGGGTATATAAAATGAAAGTGTCAATGACACTGTAGCTTAACTTGCGTGTTGTATTTGCTGAAAAAGATAATGTTCAATATTTATGAAAGGATTATGAAATAAGACAAGAATTGTGATAATTGGGAATATGTTCATTTCTGTTCTTTGTATGCTATGGTTTTGATAAAAATAATATGAGGTGTACACTGTACTAAAGAGCTGAGGGGTGGGTTAATGTGACCTCACAGTTAATGTATGTGGCCATCACAGTTAACGTATATCAACGAAAGTTACCAAGTTACAGTGAAATTATTCCAAAATGAGTCATCCTATCAAGTTACATTGAAATCCCTTCATAAATATGGCCTGTAGACTGTGCTAAAGGTTTGTGGGCTTCAGGCACCTGTAGCCGTCAGTTTCCAAATTGGGTCCAATGGGGACATTCTCATCTAGACATTATATGAAGTCAACCTACCAAGTTACAATGAAATCCCTTCATAAATATGACGTGTAGACTGTGCTCAAGATTTTTGGGCTTCGGGCAACTGTAGCCATCACAGTTGACCAATCACAACCAAAAGGGGACGTCATCATCTAGGCATTATATGGAATCAACCTAACAAGTTACAATGAAATCCTTCCATAAATATGACCTATAGACTATGCTAAAGGTTTTTGGGCTCGGGCAGCCATAAAGGCTGAATGATCGCGACCAAAACGGGACGTTCTCATCTAGACATTATTTGGAGTCATCCTACCAAGCTACAATGAAATCCCTTCATAATTATGACCTGTAGACTGTTCTAAAAGTTTTCGGGCTTTGGGCCCCTGTAGTTGTCACAGTTGCCCAATCGTGTCCAAAAGGGGACGTTCTCATCTAGACATTATATGAAGTCAAAATTACCAAGTTACAATGAAATCCCTTCATAAACATGACCTTAGACTGTGCTAAAGGTATTCGGGCTTCGGGCTCGGGCAGCCATAATGGTTGAATGATCGCAACCAAAAGGGGACATTCTCATCTGGGCATCATCTGGAGTGATCCTACGAAGTTACAATGAAATCCCTTCATAAATATGACCTGTAGACTGTGCTAAGATTTTCGGGCTTCGGGTACCTGTAGCCATCACAGTTGACTAATCACGGCCAAAAGGGGATGTCATCATCTAGGCATTATATGGAGTCAACCTAACAAGTTACAATGAAATCCTTCCATAAATACAACCTATAGACTATGCTAAAGGTCTTTGGGCTCGGGCAGCCATAAAGGCTGAATGATCGCAACCAAAAGGGGATGTTCTCATGTAGACATTATTTGGAGTCATCCTGCCAAGCTACAAAGAAATCCCTTCATAATTATGACTTGTAGACTGTTCTAAAGCTTTCGGGTTTCGGGCCCCTGTAGCCGTCACAGTTGCCCAATCATGTCCAAAAGGGGATGTTCTCATCTAGACATAATATGAAGTCAAACTACCATGTTACAATGAAATCCCTTCATAAATATGACCTGTAGACTGCTCTAAACGTTTTCGGGCTTCGGGCTCGGGCAGCCATCATGGTTGAATGATCGCAACCAAAGGGGACAATCTCATCTGGGCATCATTTGGAGAGATCCTACGAAGTTACACTGAAATCCCTTTATAAATATGACCTGCAGACTGTGCTCAAGGTTTTCGGGCTTCGGGCCCCTGTAGCCATCAGTTGACCAATCACGACCAAAAGGGGATGTCATCATCTAGGCATTATATGGAGTCAACCTAACAGGTTACCATGAAATCCTTCCATAAATATGACCTTTTGCCTATGCTATAGGTTTCTGGGCTCGGGCACCCATCAAGTCTGAATGATCGCGATCAAAATAGGACGTTCTCATCTAGACATTATTTGGAGTCATCATACCAAGTTACAATGAAATCCCTTTATAAATATGACCTGTAGACTGTGCTAAAGGTTTTCGGGCTTCAGGCTCGGGCAGCCATCATGGTTGAATGATCGCAACCAAAGGGGACAATCTCATCTGGGCATCATCTGGAGTGATCCTACGAAGTTACACTGAAATCCCTTTATAAATATGACCCGTAGACTGTCCTCAAGGTTTTAGGGCTTCGGGCATCTGTAGCCATCACAGCTGACCAATCATGACCAAAAGGGGATGTCATCATCTAGGCATTATATGGAGTCAACCTAACAGGTTACAATGAAATCCTTCCATAAATATGACCATCTGCCTATGCTAAAGGTTTTTGGGGCACCCATCAAGGCTGAATGATCGTGATCAAAATGGGACGTTCTCATCTAGACATTATTTGGAGTCATCCTACCAAGTTACAATGAAATCCCTTCATAAATATGACCTTTAGACTGTGCTAAAGGTTTTCAGGCTTTGGGCCTCTGTAGCCGTCACAGTTGACCAATCAGGACCAAAAGGGGACTTTCTCATCTAGACATTATATGAAGTCAACCCACCAAGTTACAATGAAATTCCTCAATAAATATGACCTGTAGACTGTGCTAAAGGTTTTCGGGTTTTGGGCTCGGGCAGTCGTCACGGTTGGCAGATCACGCCCAAATGGGGAAATTCCCATCTAGACATCATAAGGAGTCATCCTACCAAGTTACAATGAAATCCCTCCATATTAAACATGACCTGCAGACTGTGCTAAAAGTTTTTGGGTTTCGGGCTTGGGCAGCCATCACGGTTTACAGATCATGCCCAAAATGGGGCATTCTCATCTAGGCATTATACAAAGGCATCCTACCAAGTTACAATGAAATCCCTTCATAAATACGACCTGTAGACAGTGCTAATGGTTTTCGGGTTTTGGGCTTGGGCAGCCATACCGGTTGACCGATCGCGACCAAAAGGGGACATTCTCATCCAGACATGACCCCAATCCTGCTTATGAAATTTTGTGACGATCAGACAAGAACTGCGGGGTGTAGCCCATGCTAAAGGAAAATGTGAACAGACTCACAGACTAACAGACTTCCGCACGCGTGATGGCAATAGCTTATCTTGACTATGTCAAGTTAAGCTAAAAACCAGAAGCTCAAGTGAGCCAAAAATGCTCAACTGGCTCAAGTTGTTAAAAGAGATGAGTGTATCAGTTAGCGATCAGCAGCAAGAGCAATTTTTTTATTTGCTACACAACTAAAAGGCAACTTTTTGGGCCATTCAATTCTGCTGGTCCTAGGAAAGCTTTCAAGCAAGCTCTGTTCTGTAAATTTTTGTTTTGTTTTCAATTAATGTGGTTCTCTCAACACCCCCACTCCCCCCACCCCCCAAAAAAGAAGAAATTCCTGCATAAATGAAATATTTATGACCCAGTTATATACTACATGACAAATATGGTTTGCATTGAATCTGAAAAAAAGAAATATTGAGCGCAGCCCAAATTTTGACTTACTGAGTTTCTTTGAAAAAAAGTGAATCTGCATCACTAAAGTAAGTTCCAAACAAGAAATCTCATTATTGCAAGTGGTTTATAAAAAGAGGATTTTAAAAGCATATTAGACTTACGGTGCATTAACCCCACCCCAAGGGATATAGTAATTTGGAGTGAAAAATCAGAAGAGTAAATTCCACCAGCCTGAAGATGGCAACAGCTTCATCTGAACAAAGGAGATAAGGTTTACTCCAAAGATGGTCTGTGCCATAAATGAATGAATTTGACCAAGTAGTTTTAAAGAATAAGAAAGATTTCAAACTGGAGAAACAGAATTTTAATGCTACCAGTAAAGTAAATTCAAGTCTGTGTGAAAATGGTTAAAGCATCAAAAATAAACAAAACAGAAAGAGAATTTATGGAGGCTTATTTTGGGGGTTAAAATATTTTTTAAAAAATCAGACATAGATTTTCATTAAAAGTATTACATGAAATAAAAATCTTTAGAACCGACATTGAAGCCTTGAGAGGGTTAAATTAAAGATATTCATATAGGAATTAGATAATTTTTTTCCAAGAAACCAGAAAAAACATGTGCACACACTGAAAAGGTCTAATCAAGGCATCAATAAAATCTTTGAAAGCCATACTGAAGGCTTGAGAGAGTTTTTTTTTTTTTTTATAAAGGTTTAACGACACATTAACAGCCAGGGTCATATCATGTCGTGACAGTTTTACGGGTGGAGGAAGCCGGAGTACCTGGAGAGAACCACCGAGCAATGACAAGCAGCTGTCAGCTCTCCAACATCGTAACTCTGAACTCTGCACCGCAGCACAGGCAGGGTCAGATTGGTTGAAGACATGCACACCATCGACGTGCAGAACGCCTTAGTACACAGCATCATCGTGCCCCCATGTAGGCAATCAGGGTGAAGTGTCTTGCCCAAGGACACAACGCGGGAGCGCGAATCAGTCGCTGAAATGGTCACCCATCCAACCGCGTTCAACATTGCTTAACTTCGGTGATCTGACGAGAATTGGTTACCGCGATGCCACCGCGCCCCCTCTTGAGAGGGTTCAATTGAAGACATCCATACAGGAATTAGATAAATGTTTCCAAGAAACCAGAAAAAAACATATATGTGCACGAAATTAAAAGAGTTCAACATAAAATAATATGTATACAACTCAGACATGAGAGAAAACAATTAAGTACCATGACCTTTTCTTCGAAAAAAATATTCCACAATTCGTCATTGCAGTATTTAGTTTCATTTGTTCATATGTATTAATGCAGCTGTTTATGGAGTGTGAGCACTTTGTTTCCTGTATAATCTTCTCCATTGTTTGGTTCTTCTTATGACCTATTGTATTTTAATGTTGATAGATATGCCCAGTGGTATGTTTGTGTTAGTCATTGATGTGTGTGTAAGTGGCAATTATTAATGTCACTGTATGTACGCACATATCCCCAAAACTGCACCAGATGTGATGCATGGATAACACACTTCTTAAAGTGTTAAGATATAAATATTAATTATCAATTTCTAGGATAACATCTGGAAAAAAATATCTGAAGTGATAAAAAAAATATTTAATGTGAGATTGCTGGCTGTCATTTTTTTCAAAACTGGTACCAAAAGTGACAGGGATGTCTTGCCCTTGTCTTCATTGCCACTGAACAGCTTATTAATATTAATGAGTTCAAAATTCACAATGACAGTGTTGATGGAAATGTTGATCAACATGACTCCAGGTTTTATCTGTTTCTGCACATTTCAAAGGCATCTTACATTTACCATAAGAACAAGACAAATGGGATTCATAAGTCATTTGCTTTCAAGTTGTTGCTCAGATATGGCAGTCATGTTGGATTTGCCAGAATGTTAGTTATCAAAAGAACAGTTCCTACAGTCACAACCAATGCACCATAAAAAATTGGATCCATTGGTCATTCCTTTTTTAACTTAGCATTATGTGAATGCTCCATTTAAAACCTGTCTTTGTCACACCCGGTGATCACTCTGTTCACCACCCGCCTATCGAGGCTAATTATAGATGAGTGGGAAAGCCATATTTCAAACAGAATACTGACGACATGCATTAACAGATAGCAGCGAGTGGTGCAGAGATATAATATAGTTATGCAAATAAACTCCTGATCGAAAACTCAACCAATAAACATAAAAATATGTTCGAAAACACAACATTATTCCATTACGATGATGTGAGTGGGGGGGAGTGAGTGGGTGAGGGATGGATGGATAGATTAATTTTTTGATTGGAATGGGGACACTCAAGGAAGCAGGTTGGTGAGGTAAGGAAGTGGGATAAAAGCCTGTTTTACAAGGGTCGACCATCTCATGTAGTGCCACACTTGCCTCATTCTGTAAAATGTCGGTAAACTTGGTGCGAAGCCAACCAGGCATGTTTTAAGTCATTTTCAATTGCGGCGTACTTGACATTTTTCTCAGTTTGAAATACACTATGGATGGATCTGCATGTAGATGGGTATACAGTAGAAGTGGGTTTAAAGGAAGAGATTGTTTCACAACAAATAAATATTGTAAAAATGTATGTTAAAAGTTAAGAAGCCCCAATCACATGGGAATATTACCTTTATTTATTCCTACTGTAGTGCTTGCATTAGGCCTACTATGCTTTTTCTAGGGGATTGTTACGGTGATCATGGATATGAATCGGTGGCGTACCACATGCCCCCCTCCCCACCCCCCCCCCCCCCCCCAAAAAAAAATTCCTACCCCGCCCCATGTCAAACCATATAGGGAACATCAGGCAAGAAACTTTAGGTTCACTATTTATACTTGTAAGATGTATGGGAGAGAGGTGTCATTCCAACAAGACGAATGACTGAAATATCCCAAGAAGACGAATCCTGACAGGACGAAAACTTCTTTTTTCATTAAGTGTAGGGGAAATTCATAAAAAGAGATTTATAAAGTGTATAATTAGGCTCCTTTGGAGGGATTGTTTCACATGGCTGCAAAAGCTAAAACATTTCTGGTAAAATATTTTAATAGACTTCTTGTACATTCCTTGTCCTAATTTCCATCTCCACGTAATTTACGCTTTATAAAATTGAAAGGATAATTCGCAGTTCAAAACCGAACCTTTACCACAACTTATCGTTGACCATGGGAAGCCCAAATATGAACCCAGGGACTTGGCTTGAACAAACTTGAGTCTCAATTCCAGTGGGATGCCGTTTTCCAAATATCAAAAGATTCTGACTGGTGGATGTGAAGAATAACATTTTTGAACAATATTCCTCATATTGAACTAAGTTATAATTCGGGGTCCCACAGGGAGCCCAAATATCAACCCAGGGATTTGGCTTCAACAAACTTGAATCTCACCCCCCTAAGGATGCTGCGTGCCAAATATCAAAACATTCCGACCGCTGAATCTGAAGAAGAAGATTTTTAAAGAAAAATTTCTCATATTGAACTAAGTTATAATTCGGGCTCCCACAGGGAGCCCAAATATGAACCCAGGGACTTGTCTTCAACCAACTTGAATCTCACACCCCTAAGGATGCTGCATACCAAATATCAAAATATTCCGACTGCTGGATCTGAAGGAGATTTTTAAAGAAAATTCCTCATTTTGAACTAAGTTACAATTCGAGCTCCCACAGTGAGCCCAAATATGAACCTAGGGACATGGCTTGAACAAACTTGAATCTCACCCCACTAAGGATGCCGCATATCAAATATCAAAACATTCCGACTGCTGAATCTGAAGAAGAAGATTTTTAAAGAAAAATTTAAATTTTATAGTAAATTTCCTTTCTTATAAAACCTACCACAATTGTTTACTACAGACTTGCACTACAGTGGAAGTCCCTAACTCGGATAATATACTCTCTATTTTTGTCTTTCCCAAGCAATTTGGGAAAGAAAAGTGGTGCAAAAGCACCAAGAAAAAATAAGCCAAAACTGGGTCGAGTGCAACCGGCACAGACCCAGTACGGGAAGCTCTCTTCCAAGAACAACTCCACGACTTCCGTTCCAAGTGCGCATATGTGTCGTTAATGACTCATTGTTTTTGAATCCGCGAACGTTCGAGTTATGTGATCAGCGGGGAGGAAGGATTCTTACCCGTATAAGAAGACGGGAGGGCGTCCATGTAAACAATTGTGGTAGGTATAATAAGAAAGGAAATTTACTATAAAATTTAAATTTCTTATCAACCTACCCACAATTGTTTACTACAGGCTGAATAGACAATAGGCTGGAAGGAATTGCATAACCAACCCTACACATAACCCAAGTGCACTGGAACCGTGAATAGACGGAAGAGGTCCCGAGGCTTATCAACCATAGCATCACAAACATTAGTAAAAGACAATGAAAGATGAGGCGTATGGTTCTGTGCGACGCACAGACAGAAAGGGCAGTAACAGCACGGAGCTGGAACTGACCCTGCAAAAAGCTGAATGGCTGGGATAGACAACAGCCTGAGCTGAAGAAAGAGGGCCCATAGGACAAAGGTTCTCTGTCGGCTCTTGCAACTGTCGCAGATAAATGGAGAAGGTAGCATTTCTCCAGTAGGCTGCCAGTATAACATCCAACAACATGACGGAGTTAGTAAAAGCCCCGAGAGGAAGATAATGCACGCACCTCATGGCAGAAAAAACAATTGGTAATACAATCACCAGTAGCTAGACGAGTGGAAGCTGCACAAATTGCAAGACAAATCTATCGAGAAATGGATGCACGAGAGATCTGGCATGTGAGAAAACGCATATCCATCCAGGATAAAGGCGCAAATGCCCCCCACCCCCAAGCAGAGCAGTGCCCAGGAAAGTGTCCATCTTGGAGTAAACTGCAAAGTCCTAGGCCTTTTCAAGGAAAAGAGCTGAATAAGCTTGGAGAAGCAAGGATGAGTGTTGAAACAATGCGGTACCACATATGAAAAAGATCTCCGAAGTATGGACTTGTACCCATTGCTGGAGACGCCCAGAAACAAACATATACCAGAAACTCCGCAAGCGGTGTGATCAAAGGAGTGACAGAAGCAACAGAGTGATCGCACACCATCGACAGAAGAACCTTCTACTTAGCCACAGAGACTAAACCAGTGGAGTGAGTGCATCCTTGAAGAAGAAAAACAACTCCACTGCTTGTCTCGAAAAACTACTACAGAGGAAACAGGACTCGATAAAAAACATGTGCGAAGGCACAATGAAGTCGGGTCAACTTGAAACCTCCTCGGGCGACTTTGGCAGAGATCCGTCACCAAACCGCAGAGACCGAGCAGCCGGAGAATACCCTGTGCTGTCACGGATGTGGACTGGGAACAGAGTCAGAGCAAAAGCTGAGAGAATCACAGCCCTGGCCTGGGGAACCGCCACCGTATTGAACTGAGTGCGGAAGGCCATCCCCAGATGACAAAACGACTGAGAAGGGACCAGATCCAATTTCTCCTTGTTGACACTGAATCCTAGTGACGTGAGCAAGCTCAACAGAGTGTCGACATCCAACTCCAGTAAGGCAGCATTGGAATGCCTCTGGAGGATATCGTCTAGATATGCCGAAGTAGACACCCTGGACTGTGTGCGGTGGAAGGCTATCACATGCGACATCAGTCGGTGAAAGCCCAAGGAGCCAGGTTGAGGCCGAAAGGCATGGCATTCAACTGGTAAACTCGCCCCAGAAAAGATACTTCCGCGACACCGATGAATCGGAACGTGAAAGTTAGTGTCTTGCAGGTCGCTGCTGGAAGCGAAATCTCCCTGGTGAATGGAACGGCGGACCGACCTGAAAGTCTCCATGCTGAACTTGGGAGCAATAATAGACTAGTTCAGGTACTCAGATCGATAACCGGTCGGAGTCGGCCACCCTTCTTCGGCACCAAGAACAGGTGGGAATAAAACCCCACTCACTGAATGTTCTTGTCGACCTCGATCGCCCCCTTGGCCAGGAGCTTGTCTATCTCCATGGACAAAAGCTCCCGACGTAAAACATCTGAAGGAACTGTGGTTGGAAGAGGCACTCCGGACAGAGTGGGGTGCTTTCGGAAGAATATTCGCAGCCCGGACTGAACAACATCTAACACCCAAGAATCGGATGTGATGGTGGCCCAACGGTCTGCGAACTCTGCTATCCTTCCTCCAACCTGGACGAATCGAGGTGAGGACCTTCAGTTCGAGCCCCGAAGAGACCCGCGAGAGGAGAAACCACCTCCTCTACTGAATGAAGAATCCTGAGACTTTCCTCTAGCCTGCCGGCGCTTACCCTTACCCCGTGAGTAAGAAATTTAAGCGATGGCAGAAGGATCAGCCCTTTGCTTCGCAGAGGAAGCAGAAGGGTACTTGTTAGGCTTTGAACGGTCCCTGCCTCCCCAAGAAGGCTGATCAAGCTGACGAAGCAGCAGTTGATCTTTGGAATGACGTAGAACGTCATCCGGGACCGTTGACACGGAACCCATGGAACAGTAGCAGACCTGCCAAAGAAGTAGATGGAAGAGCAGCGCACTGCCCCTCAGGAAGGGATCAGCCTGTGTCCAGCACAGAGTCCCTTCGAACTAGTTCCAAAATAGCCGTGTCACAGACATGCATGTGAGTAAGCTGCATGAGCAGCACATGCAAAGGAGCCATGATCGGAGAGAAAAAGCATACACAGCATTTCTCTCGATAAGCCCAACATGGACTCCAGAGTCGTCATAGGAATGACAGCCGACTTGGGCTTGGAAAGCTCAAGGAAATTTCAGTCCTGATCCAAAACTGGATTGGTGAAATCGTAGTAATGATAACGCACCGGAGGCAAAAAGGTGTCAACCCTGGTGAAGAATGGAGCCTTCATAGCCTTGGAACTCAGCTTAGAGTCCAAGGCTGAAAATGCTTCAACCATCTGTACAAATTGGCACGGTCGAAGACGCCCAAAAGCAGGTTGCTCCACAGGCTGTAGGCGAGCGACTGATGATCGCAGCCTGGCTGACACTGTCGGCTGGTTTGATGATTTGAGATCCGGAAGGAACCCCAAACACAAAGTCAAGAGCTGCCCCCAAGTCAGAAGACTGCTGGCTCTCGACATCAAGGATGTCTGACTCCTCTCCGGAGTCGGAAGCCACATAGCCCATCGTGGGCAAACCAGCCGATGCCTCCCATGGTGTAGGCACCAGGGGGACCAGAAAGCGGACTGTTTCCAATCCCGGGAGGCGGCGCCTGGAAACCACTCGCTGCCTCGCTGGAAGCAACGGGAAGGCTCTTGGACAGAACCTGAGTGACTAAGGAGAGGGCCTCCCCAAGCTCACTGCCCGTACCAGCCAGGTTGACATGGGAACGAACCAGCAAAGTGGCTTCACACCTGACCCTCTTAACCGGCGAAGGGTCACAATCCTCCAATACACCCGAAGCGGGGCGATGGACAGCAGCCGAAACATCTGAGGGCAGACGTTATAGGGGTACGACACACCCCGAGGAAAAACATAGCGGGAATTCTCGAGAGTTGCCGCAGACCTCTGCAGGGCAGAAGGTCCAGGCTGCACAGAAGGTGTTGGTCCCGCAAAACTGGCCGTGTGACCAGAATGAGTAGACGGAAAATGCCAATGACAAAACTGTGGTACTCGACGGCACAGAGACCACAGTAGAGGGTCCGGTCGGCAGCCACTTCCAACTTCACCGAGTTGAAGTCAGGGAAGGCTGAGGCCGATACCCCCATGTCTACACTCCCAGACACCGCTGCAGACCACTGCAGGTATAAAACAACTGTGCTCAATGGCTGAGAGGACACAGTAGGAGGTTCAGTCGGCAGCCACTTCCGACTTCGCCGAGCTGAAGTCGGGGAAGGCTGAGGCCGATACCGCACAACCACACTACAGACATCCCTGCAGACACTTGCAGGGATAAGCCGAGGCCGGCTAAAAACGGTGCCCGATGACGTTGTAGGCGGAAAAGCAGTAGCAGCATATACGACGGGAGCTGTTGGAACTGGCGGAAAAGGGGAGAGAGCCACCAAGCTCGGCCTCCAAAGGAGGAGACACAACCCTAGTGACAGCCTCAGATGTCGACTGGAGAGGGCGCATAGTCCCGGAACCAGGCATCTCTTCACCAGAAATCCAACAGCTCCCGCAGTATACATCACGGTAAAAAAAACCTGCACATCCCCCACGGAAGGGGAATAACTCTCACCAGACGTGGTCAAGTTGGGAGGCCCCCAAACGACAGCGTTCCCCACCCCCCGCTGGTGCGGGAGGAACTGCACATCCCCCACAGAGGGAAAGTAATTCTCACCAGATGTGGTCGAGTCGGGAGGCCCCGAAACGACAGCGTTCCCCACCCCCCACGGGTGTGGGAGGAACTGCACATCCCCCACGGAGGGGGTATAACTCACACCAGACGTGGTCGAGTCGGGAGCCCCCGAAATGACAGTGTCCCCCCCCCCCCCCCCCTGCGGGTGCGGGAGAAGCTGCACATCCCCCACGGAGGAGGGTGTATAACTCACACCAGACGTGGTCGAGTCGGGATTGCCCGAAATGACAGCATTACACACCACCCGCAGGTGCGGAAGAAACAGCCTCCTGAACGCACTGAAGGCGAGGGCAAAAGGAATTGCCCTAAAGGAACCGAACCGGAAAAAACAGAGGTGAGAGCAGTAGAAGAAAAAGGTGAACTCAACAGATACAGAAAGTAGAAGAACACCCTCAACTACGAGAGAAGGTGGCAGAAAAAAAACGGTGGGTACACGACAGAAACCAGACGGCCGATAGTGACCGAAAAAAACAGAAATTCAGCCCTCAACAGAGTGAAGAAATCCTGTCCAGACAGTCCCTGATTGACACCTAACTCCAATAACAATTAAATTTATCAACAGAAAAATTTCATTGTCGAACCGCGTTGACAATGATGTCGAAAAAACATTCGCGAAAACGGAATAGTAAATAATATACAATGAGAATGTGGTTGAAAATATTAACGAGAATATATAAAACACAGTCCTGTTATTATACGATCTTCAGATCCATAATTTCAGTCACAGGTAAACCATTATCGACGAGTTGAATTATCACTGTTTCATAATGCATATGGCGGAGACACATTCTTCACGTGTCTCGGATAAAAAAAGAATGAGTCATTAGCGACACATATGCGCACTGGGAACGGAAGTCGTGGAGTTGTACTTGGAAGATAGCATCCCGTACTGGGTCTGCGCCAGTTGCACTCGACCCAGTTTTGGCTTATTTTTTCTTGGTGCTTTTGCACCATTTTTCTTTCCCAAATTGCTTGGGAAAGACAAAAATAGAGAATATATTATCCGAGTTAGGGACTTCCACTGTAGTGCAAGCCTGTAGTAAACAATTGTGGGTAGGTTGATAAGAAATTCCTCATATTGAACTAAGTTATAATTCGGGCTCCCACCGGGAGCCAAAATATGAACCCAGGGACTTGGATTTAACAAAGTTGAATCACACACCCCTAAGGATGCTGCACACCAAATATCAAAACATTCCGACTACTGGATCTGAAGAAGAAAATTTTTTAAGAAAATTCCTCATTTTGAACTAAGTTACAATTCAAGCTCCCACAGTGAGCCCAAATATAAACCCAGGGACTTGGCTTGAGCAAACTTGAATCTCACCTCCCTAAGCATGCTGCATACCAAATATCAAAAGATTATTATTGGTAGATCTGAACAAGACGATTTTTAAAGAATATTCCTCATACTGCACTAATTTAAACTTTTGGGCTCCCATAGAGAGCTCAAATATGGATCCAGAGAATTGCTTTCAATAAACCTGTCAAACAATCTTCCAAAGATGTTATATGTGAAATTTGAAAGTGTTTGGAGCAGTGGTTTGGGAGAAAAGTAGTGTTAAATGTTTTTCCCATTACCCACAGTGTTAAACAAGACCAATACCGGGTCTGGACCTGCATCGCTGCATGCAATTGAATCGGCAAACAGGAAGTGGCTGCATGGCAGATCTGAAAATTGCTTACACGATACAACTCATCATTATGAAGCAGCAGACCAAATGTAAAATCAATCCCTTGCATAGAAGCCGAGAAAACCTTGATGGAAAATTTCAATGTTCAGTGGGTACAGTAAAATTTCAAAGTATCGGCAAACAGGAAGTGGCTGCACGGCAGATCTGAAAATTGCTTACATGATACAACTCACCATTATGAAGCAGCAGACCAAATATAAAATCATTCCCTTTCATAGAAGCCAAGAAAACTTTGACGGAAAAAGTGTTTCGGACGGACTGACGGATGGACTGTTGGATTGACAGAATGACGGAATGACAGACGGAGTCGAGCGGTTACTAGACCTGCTCTGCAGCTGGCGGTGCAGGTAAAAATGCTGACTCAGCACTTTTTCAAAGCCCCAAAAAAGTACCCCATGATAAAAACGATAACAATTTTGTTTTATCATTCCATTCTGTTGGTCCTAAGGAAGCTTCACACCAAATAATAATTCTCAGTGCCGTGTAGTTTGGAGATATGGGCGTTTTAATTTTTTTCTATTTTTAGCTCCTGCAGTTCCCGACAGGAAAATTTTTTTTTGCATAAATTAAGTACTTATGACCCAATAAGCCCTCATATCAAATTTGGTTCAAAAAATTCTTGCCCCTCCTATAACGATGGCAAATATAGCTCCTCGAACTTCTCTTGAACAAATCTGAGTCTACACATCAAAAGGAAGCTGCACACCAAATATCAAGTCTCTGCTACTGCTGGTTCATGAGAAGATTTTTTAAGATTTAAGCACACTTTTTGGGCGTGGCCCTACCGAGGGGCGGGTCATCTTGATTTGAACAAACTTGAATTGACATATGATAGGGAACATGCACAGCAAATTTTGTTGAATTTGGTCCAGCAGTTCGTGAGAAGAAGTCGATAATGTAAAGTTAACGACGGACGACAGATGACGGACGGAAGACGGATGGAAAGTGATCAGTAAAGCTCCCCTTGAGCTTTGCTCAGGTGAGCTAAAAATGAAAGTGTCAATGACGCTGTAGCTTAATTTGTCTGTGTGTTATGTTTGATGAAAAGGATAATGGTCAATGTTTATGAAAGGATTATGAAATAAGACAAGAGTTGTGATAATTGGGAATATGTTAATTTCTGTTCCCTGTATGGTATGTTTTCAATAAAAATAATATGAGGTGTAGACTGTACTAAAGAATTGAGGGGTGGGTTAATGTGGCCCTCACAGTTAATGTATGTGGCCCTCACAGTTAATGTATATCAACGAAAGTTACCAATTTACAGTGAAATTATTCCAAAACGAGTCATCCTATCAAGTTACAATGAAATCCCTTCATAAATACGGCTTGTAGACTGTGCTAAAGGTTTTTGGGCTTCGGGCCTGCGTAGCCATCACGGTTGACCAATTGCAACCAAAAGGGGACGTCCTCATCTAGACATTATACCGAGTCATCCTACCAAGTTACAATGAAATCCCTTCATAAATATGACCTGTAGACTGTGCTAAAAAAGGTTTTTGGGCTTCAGGCTCCTGTAGGCATCACAGTTGACCAATCGCGACCAAAAGGGGCCAATATCATCTAGACATAATTTATATGGAATCAACCTACCAAGTTACAATGAAATCCCTCCATAAATACGACCTGTAGACTGTGCTACAGACTGATGAATCCACTGAGATAATAGAAAATATTTTATGTCTTATCAAAGGAAAATGGAGAATTGATTCCAGGGTTTCATGAACAATATTGGATGTAACTCTATTACTCTTATGGACACCAGGGTTGTGCACCATGTACTTTAGTTCGATAAGGCCAAAAAAAAGAAAATCAATTGATTCTCAGGCAATTTTTTTTTCAAATCAATGAGGGAGGGAGGGAGGATTTTATTTTTATTTTTTATTTTTATTTCTTCCAGATGGTGAGCAAGGATTGAGAGGCAAAAGTCACTTTCAAATGACTGTTTTTACCCAAAAAGCATGGAAAGTGCATATTATAAAATGACATACAAATAAAACTCATTGTTTCTCTCACTATTTTCCAAGAACGGATTCAAGTTCTGTGGTATTGGATCATCGTTGTCATTATCAAACTCACCGACGAACAGTATTTTAACCAACTCCCCCAAGGTACTGTCATCTTCCATTGATATTACTGACCACCCTTGTATTATTTTGGTATCATTGTCAACAGGTGGGAGAAGTCAGTGGACATGAGGGAGAAGTCAGAAAAAAACAAAACGTATATGACATTGTGACAAAACAAATGTACATAGAGGACACAATTGTGGAGAAAAAAAATAAATAAAAGTTATACAAACATACATACACACACAAAACTAAGTCATATAGGTTAAAATCCACTCCCCCCCCCCCACCCCCCCCTAAAAAAAATTGTGTTGTCCATGGTTTCTGAATACCCTAACTCTTTCCCTAACAGTGATGACTAGGGTTACCATGCAGTTGATTTTGTATTTGCCACAAAGCAGTGGATTTGAAATTTAGCATTACCCATGGTGAGAGTGTTCTTCTCTGTGATTGAAGGTATATTCTTTTAAAAAAATATATTTAAAGCATTTAAATAAATTTCAAGTTCACAAAAGAAGCTGGGTCATTCATGGTTTCTGAATGTCCTAATTGAATTGAAAAGCGTAGTTAAAAAAGTTTTCGACATCCTTCGTAAATTAAGCGTCATTAACAATTTGTGTTAATTTATTTCTAAGGTAAATGACAAAATATTTCAGTTGTCTCCCTTACCTGCTGCGCTGGGTGATAATACTCTGTTCAGAAAAATGACAATTTCTGCCAACCATCTTCCATTGACACGTGCGATTGGTGCTTCAAGGCCTGCCTTTCTTATCCATCCTAATATGTGTGATTTCTATCTTAGCCTTATTACATTTAACCTCCTTCCAACACAAGTTTTCAAAGAAAAACTTTCAATGCAAATTGGGGGACGAATTTCAATGCAACCAATTTGTGAGTTATTTTGACAGAAATTAGCATTTTTACGATTGAAATTTTCGAATGAAAACAACTGAGAATGGAAGCAAGCTTCCGGTGTCAATTTAGTATGGAACTTACACAACACTTGTAACGTCATCAGCCGTCTATCAACAGCCCCTCCCAAAGACCACGCCTATTAAAAATAGTGACTTTGTTTCTGTTTACTTTGAATGAAAACGTCATTCGTATTGGAAAACATACGTGTATTTTGAGTAATCTCCCTTGATGCACAACTGCTCTGAAAAATCTGATTTCAGATTCCATTCAGTGTTGTACCCTGGTTATGTTCACAAAACGTCAGCAGAATTTGGACGTTTGTATTTCTTTAGTAAGTGATAATCCCCCAACCCCGAAAATATACTTACCGTATATGTCTGTGTATATTAGTTTCAATAGCACCAAGAATGCTTATGTAGGACAACAATTAGAAAACAATTTGCGCTGTAACCTGCACAGTTGTTGTATTTTAATTGGTTTTTCCTGTCTCGTTCAGGAAAACCAACAAAAACACAACAACTACGCAGGTTATGGCACAAATGGTGCTCTGATTCTGAAACTATGAAGTTTCAGTCACAAAAGTGTGTTGGATTTTCTTGACAGAGATAAAGACATTGGGGTGATAAACAAACAACGAAAAAACAAATAAATGCGAGTATTTTTTAAATCTTTAATAATAATTGTCCTTTTCTTTTATCTTATTCAACACGTGATAACTCGTGAAAACTTGCCTATTTCCGTAGCATCCCTGGGTTGGACAGCTCTCCAAGTTTGCGTTTGAGTTCCCCTGCCGTGTGCGCCCCAACTTCTCGAAAATACTGATGATAATCTTTCCCCTCTCATACGTAACACACGCCTGTGGCTATTTACCTATTTATTTGTTGGTTTTGGGCCTTAAAACCAATGTGCCCTTTCAATTTTCCAGTTTCCAATTTTCGTGCAATGACGGTCCAAATAAAATGGCACAACACAGGCCATTTATTTCAACGCGGTGGTGCCTGAGAATCTATTCCTTTTTTTTGGGGGGGGGGGGGGGGGGGGCCTAATCAGTCTGGTTTGATGATATTTTTGTATTTTGACATCTATTAGTCTTTCCAAGGCTTAGGCCTTGGGAGACTTCAAAACTGCCACACCTTCTATACTTGAGATGTGGATTGGAATGGCATGTTGGGTAGGTGAGGTGGTATGGAAAGAATCAATGATATATGCCTGCTTGAAAAGAAACATCTACACAAGGAAAACACAATTAAGATCAGATAATACAAAAGAAGGGAAATCATAAACTCACAAGGCTAGTTTTAGTTGTACCATAGGCCAATGATAGTTTCTGTAATTGTATGATCTTATTTCGACAGCAACTTGAAGTGGATACCTCAAATCTGTAAAATGAAGAAATAAGTATGTCCTAATTTTAGTCAATCAAAATGGAAAGTTCTTGAACAAAAAATCTACTGCACATTCAATCATATTATAGTACATCTTTCTCTATTTCCAACTTGGGATGGCTACTTTTTTTTATTTAAACTTATTTGTTTTTACAAGGATTGGTGATTAAGTTATGCAACTTATATTGACGCCTCTCCTTGGCCCAATGGCACAGGTGTGTGGGGTGTTCTTCATAGTGGCAACTTTGTGGCCTCGCTTTTTCTTGAATACTAAGAAAGGATCTTTAGGCTGCAGAGAGTGTGTCTCTCTCTGCACAGAAGACAGCCATTTTACATCCCCACCCAAATAGGATCAATCCCAGGACCTCTGGCATGAGAGACCAGCACAATTATCCACTCGGCCAAATATCAAACCATACTGTCCAAGTCAGAAGTTTATTGAATGCTTTAGCTTTACCTGATGGAGTGCTCAATTATTTTTTTTTGTCCTAAAAATTTGTTCATACATTTGTGCCTTGTAACAATTTATTGGAGAGTAACTGTAGTTACTCTCCCATAAATTGTTACAAAGCAAATCCTCATAGAAGAAATAATTTCACTTCAAAGATTATTAGAAGCACATCCACAGTATGTGAAAACTTTAAGTTGCAGTAACTGAACTTCCGAATACAACCCAAATATGGTCTTCCAGCACTCTACCCATTTATTGTTGTGCATGTAATACTTGTCATCTGCAAATGAAGTTTGCATGCCGGTTACTGTTCATTTGAGTCAGAGGTCATTAAAAATTATGTTATCCACTTTTTAGGTAACACACTACTAGCATTAAGTACCGGGTACATTATACCTAGGGATCTGCGAACCTTTTGAGATTCGACTCGATTCAAAACCACTGCCAAGGTTTGGTTTGACCCAAAACCTTTGACAAGGATTCATCCAAAGTCAAAATAAACTAAATTCAATTTGAATAATGTAACAACTTGGGTTCTGTAGCAAGTTAGTGTGTGACATTGCACTTGCCTTGTGATGTTATTTGTAAACATTGCAGGCGTTAAAATGGTGGAAATAAAGAAATATTTTGATTTGGAACAGGAGAGGGGTATCTGAAAGTCTTGCATGTCAGTCTTGGAAATACAAAGAACAGGTACCAGGAATTACAAAATTACCCCCCTTTACAACATCTGCCGCAAATGAGCATTTCGCACACAAGTCGTGAAATGGATATGGATCAACGAGATTCTCAACATAAAACTGCACGAACGGTGTAAAACATTACTCACAACAGGCATTTCTTCAGTTTATGAATGAAGTTGGCTTGGTAAGCTTGGTTTATTAATAACACTAACAGTTCAGAATGTGCTTGCTTTACCAGAATCAAGGTTCGAGATTCAGGTTATTTCGATACCATGAAGGTGATTCGGCTCAAGATTTGATTCAAGCTAAAAGCCTTGATTTGCAGGGCCCTAATTATACCACTGGAAAATATCTACCAAAATGAAACAAGAGGCCCCAAGGGGCCTAAATCACTCATCGACCAAAGTGGTTCAAAGAAGTATTTGGGGTCACATTCAGTAAGACATGGTTCATCAACACTACAAAGGAATGAAGTCATGAGAGGCAAATTTTATAAAAAAGACTAAGGAATGGATTTGAACAAAGCTGAACCTAACATGCCCCCCCCCCACCCCACTCCTGCCCATAGAGCCTAAATATTGAGCCAAGGACTCAAATTGAACAAACTTTAATCTGATCCCCCTTGAGATGTCATATACCAAATAGGAAAGAATTCTGACTGGTGGATATGAAGAAGGTTTTTAAAGAAATCACCTCACATTGCACTAAGTTAAACTTTGGGCTCAAATAGGGAGCCAAAATATTAACCCAGGGTCCCGATTTGAACAAACTTGAATCTGACCCACCTAGAGATGTTGTATACCAACTACAAAAGGATTCTGATTGGTGGAGCTGAAAAAGAAGATTTTAAAAGAAATTCCCTCATGTTGCACTTGGTTAAAATTCAGTTCCCATAGGTAGCCCAAATTAATAACCATGGGACCAGGTTTGAACAAACTTGAATCTTACCCTCCAAGAAATGTTGTATACCAAATATGAAAGGATTCTGACTGGTGGATCTGAAGAAGATTTTTAAAGAAATTTTCTTATACTGTACTAAGTTAAAATTTCTGGAGCCCAAATATCAACCCATGGATTAGGATTGAACAAACTTGAATCTAACCCTCCTAGAGATGTAAACCAAATATGAAAGCATTCTGACTACAAGGTCTGAAGAAGAAGATTTTAAAAACAAGCCAGAACAGGACCAAAAATTTTCAGGCTATAAATTTTTTTTTTCCATCTCAAAATTTAACAAAATGCATAAAAAACAAATTTTTTTCTCCAAATTTTGGTCCAAAATTTCCAAGTCTGAACCGGACCCAAAATTTTCAGGCTAATTTTTTTTTTTTTTGTCTGAAAATTGAAAAAAACGCATAAATTTTTTTTTTAAAACTTCCGAATTTTGGTCCAAAATTTCGGTGTCGGAACAGGACCCAAAATTTTCAGGCTAAAAATTTGTGGTGTTTTTCATCTCCAAATTGAACAAAATGCATAAAAAATCCAATACAAATTTTTTTTCTCGAAATTTGGTAAAAAAATTTATAAGACCGAACCAAACGCAAAATTTTCAACCCAGGGACCCGATTTGAACAAACTTGAATCTGACCCCTCCTAGAGATGATGTATACCAAATGTTAAAGGATTCTGACTGGTGGATCTGAAGAAGATTTTTAAATAAATTTTCTCATATTGCACTAAGTTAAAAATTCAGGTTCCCATATGGAACCCAAATATTAACCGAGAAACTCGATTTGAACAAACTTGAATCTGGCCCCCCCTAGAGATGATGTATACCAAATATGAGAGGATTCTGACTGATGAATCTGAAGATTTTTAAAGAATATTCCACGCATTGCACAAAGTTAAAATTTGGGCTCCAATAGAGAGCCCAAATACTAACTCAGGGACCCGATTTGAACAAACTTGTATCTGACCCCCCTAGAGATGTTGTATACCAAATATGAAAGCATTCCGACTGGTGGATCTGAAGAAGAGGATTTTTAAAGAAATTTCCTCATATTTCTGTAAGTTAAAATTTGGGCTCCTACAGGGAGCCCAATTATTAATCCTGGAACTCGATTTGAAGAAACTTGAATCTGTCTGACCCCCCCCCCCCCCCCCCCCCCCCCTCTTGCCCCCCCTATAGAGGTTTTATACCAAACATGAAAGGATTTTGACTGGTGGATCTGAAGAAGATGATTTTTCAAGAAATTTCCTCAAATTGCACCAAGTTAAACTTTGGGCTCCAATAGAGAGACCAAATACTAACTCAGGGACCCGATTTGAACAAACTTGAATCTGACCCCCCCTAGAGATGTTGTATACCAAATATGAAAGCATTCTGACTGGTGGATCTGAAGAAGAAGATTTTTAAAGAAATTTCCTCATATTTCAGTAAGTTAAAATTTGGGCTCCTACAGGGAGCCCAGTTATTAACCCAGGGACTGGATTTGAACAAACTTGAATCTGACCCCCCTACAGATGTTGTATACCAAACATGAAAGGATTCTGACTGGTGAATCTGAAGAATAAGACTTTTAAAGAAATTTCCTCAAATTGCACCAAGTTAAACTTTCGGCTCCAATAAAGAGCCCAAATCTTAACCCAGGGACTCAATTTGAACAAACTTGAATCTGACTCCCCCCCCCCCCCCCCCCCAAAAGATGTTGTATAACAAATATGAAAAGATTCTGACTGGTGGATCTGAAGAATAAGATTTTTTTGAATTTTTGAAAAAATTTATGGGTGCTATCAGCGTTATGCCCCTTCTGGTGCCCCTTGAGCACAGCAAGTGTATTTGTACAAACATGAATTGACATATGATAAGGAACGTGCACACAAAATTTGGTTCAATTTGGTCAAGTAGTTTGTGAGGAGAAGTTGATAATGTAAAGTTCATGACGGAAGATGATGGACGATGACGACGGATGGCAAGTGATAAGTTAAGCTCCCTTCGGTGAGCTAAAAACATTGTGCCACTTTCCAGAGTTCCCACAAAGGTGTTTTATATTGTAGCTGTAAACATATTTTTGTTAAAAATATTAGTCCTAAACTAAGAGTCTGTAACCCAGCATAAAGAAACAATGTGGGGCCAATTCCAATTTATTGTCTTCATTTCTTCACATAACCTATAAAAAAATTGTTTGAAACCAGAGAATGAGGGACCAGCCTACCAGGCAACTAGCAACTCAGTTGAACAGACAAACTTCATTAAAATGTGAGACTCATGTTGTAAAGTGAACATTTTTATTTACCTCAAAAATTAACAGAAATTTGCATTTAAAAAATAATTTCTACCTAAAAGAAGTTTCAGTGGAAACATTTAATTATTACTGATAATAATATCTACTCTTACAGTAAATATCTGTCAGAAATTGGCCACTTTTGTTTGAAAATGTGTAACTGGACTTGCAGGATATTTTGTGTAGTTGGCAGGTGGATGGTGTGAGTAGCAAGCCAAAATACATGAAGGTACAGGAAACATAAATTAACTCTAACTTGGAATTTTAATACAATTCAGGTCACTGCTCTGTTCTGGTACCTTATCGAAAGCCAATGTTGAAATGCGAACATGACACCGTTTTAGATTTAACTATGATTCTGAAATAATCCTGGTCAGTGTTCAGTAATGTAAGCTATTGAGTAGTTCAGCTCTCCTGGCCGTGGGAAAGTGTCGGCGAATTGTGAAGATATGTGCTATTGAAGGGTTGGAAGGGAGAGGAATGCCACGAAGGCACCCAAATAAGATTGGACCGGCCCTGTTGTCGTCCAGACAAACGCCGTGTAGTTTGTAGAGGACATTTAGCTGGAATGATGTGTTAAGTGTGATGGAAATAACTTAAGTACGAACGAATCACGACCAGCACTTACGTCTCAGAACCCTTTGCCTGCAAGCTAGTTAAGTCAGAGCCAACCACAGACTT
Organism: Pictodentalium vernedei; assembly: GCA_031216915.1. Lineage (NCBI taxonomy): Eukaryota > Metazoa > Mollusca > Scaphopoda > Dentaliida > Dentaliidae > Pictodentalium > Pictodentalium vernedei. The sequence goes on along the minus strand of CM062296.1, from coordinate 627,586,561 downwards.
TGTACTATACGTTTTGTGACAGGATAAGGTGATAAACGAATCAGACTCAATGGTACACGTTACCCAATAGTGAAGTATCTTTCAGACGCAGTAGCATTAGATACGAATCATGAATAGTGATATAGACTTCACTCAAAGGTATCAGTTAATAAATCTCTGGAAGTTCAAGGGATGCGGTTTTATGATGTGTTGAGTAAACAGTGAGGACGTTGTCCTGATCGATGTCAAAATGCCGTAATCGAACCAAGGCTTCAGGACCAGCATATAACGAAAAACAATTCTTCAAGAGAAGCTTAAAATCATCGACAAACCGAGTGGAAATACCATGACAACCTCGTAATCGGGAGGAGTATGCAGCGCTGCATAGAAAACAAATGACTTCTGCGGAGCGGGTAACACAACGTATTATTCCATATGTTGTATGTATTATTAACTCTATAGCAATATACTCATTATATTGTTTATATACATAAAACGAGTCTTTTCTTGATTTGCCAGAATAAATTCATAGAAACCGCAGAGACCAAGACCCATCCACCTCTTTTAGTCGTCCACGCTCTACGCTGTGATAAGCAATGCAAGTCTAGGGGGATAGGCCTGGTCAACTCGAAGGGTTAACACTTTCTTTCACCTGACAATTCTGGGAGCTCGTCCGGGATGGTCTCGAACAGTAAAGGGCAGTGATAGAGAAGACTCTCAGGGGGCTGTAGGGTTGTTTGACGTACAGTGTGGTCATATCCATGGTTGAGTTGTCGAAGTGTAGCTCAAAATACCTGGGGTGCATAGGTGTTACTCCACTTTAATATGCATGAAGGTTTGTAAAACGTTCTAATTCGGGGATATTTTGAAGTTGCTTAAATAGTAAGAGTTATAATTAAGTGCCTAAGTTGTTGTAACCAGGCTATACCCCGGGGTCGGTTTGAGCTGAGTATCTCAAGAGGGCGAACGCACAGAATATATTGTTGTTTATTTGAAAAGTTATAGTTTTTCAGCACTGGTTGTTGTGGGCTGATGACAGAGCAGTGATCTCACGAAAAATCAAAATATAAACAAAACTAATCGCTCAACCATGGATATAAATGTGTGGCTTTCCGCTGGTAAGGAGTTGGGGTATAAAGGGCAGGACTGTGTGATTTTGTTGATACGAAAAAAAAGGAGTACGCAGAAAAGAAAGAGCGTGAGTTGAGAGCACAAAATGAGCGAAGGCGAGAAGAGTCGGCTTTTAAGCGAGAGGCTGATGAGCGCAAGCAAGAGGCTGATGAGTGCAAACAAGAGGCTGATGAGCGTGAGCTTGAATTGCTGTGGCTGAGGTTAGAAGTAGCTACACAGGAAGGAGCCCAGAGTGAGTCCATCCCACAGAACAGAGGCTTAAGACCCAAGCTGCCCAAATTTGATGAACAGCAAGATGATATGGACCAATTTCTGCAGAGGTTTGAGGTTTTCGCAAAAAGGGCAGGTTGGCCAGAGGACAGCTGGGCAGTTAATTTGAGTCCCTTGTTGACGGGCATGGGATTGTCGGTCTATACTAGTATGCCGCCGAGCGAGGTTAAAAATTACACAGCACTCAAAAAGGAACTACTGCAGAGATATGAGTTGACGGAAGATGGTTTCCAAAACGAATTTAGGGAGACAAAATTCGAGAAGGGCGAGACCGTATTCCAGTTTGTGGCTAGGCTGACGAGATACTTCACCAGGTGGCAAGACCTAGCCGAAATTGATACAACGTTCGAAGCACTCAACGATTTACTGATAAGAGAACAATTTATGTTAACATGTTCTTCAGATATGGCCATTTTCCTGAAAGAAAGGCGACTGACAAGTGTCAAGGAAATGACGCAGCTGGTGCAGTATTACAAAGAAGCACACAGTTGAGACAGCAGTGGACTGAGGTCCCATAAAGGTGTGGCGCAGAACGTTAACAGGATGGTGCCACGACCAAAGCCACAGGAAACGCAGAACCGAGGGGAAGGCACGAAATGCTTTATTTGTGGGAAAAGGGGCCACATCGCGAGGGTTTGTAGGACCAAGGTCGAAGCTGGAGCTACCGACTGGAGTAGAGCTTCATTCCAGTCAAAAGGTGGGATGAAACCCCAGGTAACTGGCGCTGCCGAGGTAATGCAGAAGGCGACTAGCTGAGTAAAGCAGCAGGTATGTGCGAGGGTGTTAATGTTAAGCAAACTCCCATAGAGGATTGCATCAAGGATGGAAAATTAAGCCTTGCAGATGGTAGATCTCTACCAATAATAAGTGGCAGTGTCTAAGTTGGGCCGGAGAGGAAGACAGATTATGGCAATTGTGTAAGCCAAGGCTATATTGGAGAGAGAAAGGTACAAGTACTGTGGGACACTGGCTGCACGGGCGCTGCTGTAAGGAAAGATTTGGTAGACCCTGTCCAGTTAACAGGGAAGAATTATTCATGTATCCTGATAGATGGAACAATCAGAGTATTTCCATTAGCAGAAATAACGGTTGACACACCGTACTACAAGGGTGTATTAACAGCGATGTGCATGAGAGACCCAATATTCGATCTTGTGGTCGGCAATGTTCCAGGTGCGACGCTGGAGCCAGACAAATGCTGGCAAAAGGAGACGCCATTGGCAGTTGCAGCAGTGACAACTAGAGGACAAGCAGAAAGAGAGAGGCATCCAATAAAACCACTGAAAGTGTCGACTGAGATGATTGGGCAGGTAGACCTGAAAGGGCTGATAAAGGTACAGAAAGAAGATGGCAGTTTGGAGAAGCTTTGGAAATTGGTTGACAAAGGAGAAGAAATAACGACAAGGGGTGATGGGGTTTACAGGATGGAAATCCATAAAGGTGTCCTATATCGAATTTTTGAGCAGAAGCAGAGAAACTCAACAACTCATGTGAAGCAGATAGTGGTTCCTGCCAAATACAGGGGTCAAATAATGACTCTCGCACACGAGGCAATCATGGGCGGACACATGGGAGCGAAGAAGACTGTGGATAGGATCACTAGTAGTTTCCACTGGCCAGGTAAAACAAGTGACGTTACAAGGTTCTGTAGATCGTGTGATGCCTGCCAAAAGACATTGCCAAAGGGGCGGATACACCCTGTTCCTTTAGGGGAGATGCCATTGATGGAGGAACCCCTCCAAAGGGTCGCAGTCGATTTGATAGGTCCTATTACACCTATCTCAGGAAGCAAGAATCGGTTTATTCCAACAGTGGTGGACTATGTGACGAGATACCCGGAAGCTGTGGCTTTGCCCAGCATAGAAACCGAAAGAGTTGCAAAAGCGCTTTTAACAGTTTTCTGCCATGTTGGTTTCCCAAAGGAAATTCTAAGTGACCGTGGCAGCCAGTTCACCTCCGATCTTATGTGAGAAGTTTGCAGATTGGTGTCAATCAAGCAACTATTCACCACACCCTACAACCCAAAGTGCAATGGGTTGTGCGAGCGCATAAATGATGTTTTAAAAAGTATGCTCAAGAAGATGTGCCAGGAACGACCAGATGACTGGGACAGGTACCTCCCAGCAGTACCGTTTGCTTGTCGAGAACTACCTCAGTCCAGTACAAGGTTTTCCCCCTTTGAAATGCTCTATGGGCGTAGTGTGAGAGGGCCAATGGAAGTATTAAAGGACCTGTGGACGGAGAGTGATACCACAGAAGTACGAAACATATACCAATATGTGTTAGCGCTACGAAATAAGTTAGAAGAAACTTGCCTGATTGCCTGAGTCAGCTTGGAGAAAGCGCAGGGGCGTCAGAAGCACTATTATGACCGACGCACTAAAGAAAGAAAGTTCAAGGTGAGACAGAAAGTCACTGTTCTGCTGCCCACCAGCCACAACAAATTGTTATTACAGTGGAAAGGCCCTTATGAAATTGTTGAGTGCATTAACAAAATGGATTACAAAGTAAATGAGGATGGAAAAACCACAAAATATCATGTGAACTTATTGCTCAGCTACGAAGAAAGGCAGACTGAGGTACCTGAAGGAGATAATGCAGTGTCGGCAGGCATAGCCGTAATCGAAATGGAGCAGCATGATGATGTGGGAATAGTCAACGACGATGGCCTCCTTCATCTTGGAGAGGTAGCCAGTATGGAGACGTACCATGATGTCAACATTAATGAAGAACTCACAACAGTACAACAGAAAGAAGAGGAGCGATTGCTCCATGAGTTCAGAGATGTGTTTTTGGACACGCCCGGTACTACAGATCTGGTGGAGCATAAAATTGAACTGAATACCTCCGAACCTATCAGGGTGAGACCATACATGGTGCCCTATGCAAAGAGGGCAGACATTGCAGATGAAGTATACAAGATGTGGATGCAGGAGTTATTGAAAAAGCTAACTCGCCCTACAATTCTCCCGTCGTCTTGGTTCGAAAGAAGGACAACACAGTGCGGTTTTGTATTGATTTTCGTCGATTGAATGCAGTTATCAAGTTTGATACTGAACCAATGGGTGATATTGAAGATATAATTGGGAAGCTATATCGAGCTAAATATCTAACAAAGATAGACCTGAGTAAAGGGTATTGGCAAATACCCCTAACAGCAGAATGTCGGCCACTGACAGCCTTCACGACACCTGATGGCTGTTATCAATTCAGGAAGATGCCTTTCAAGCTCATTAACTCGGGTGCCTCATTCAACCGCATGATGCGAATACTATTACGTGATTTGAATAATGTGGAACACTATATCGATGACATGTTGGAGCACACCAAAACATGGTCTTCCCACGTGCAAGTTCTCAGAAACTTGTTATGGAGAATACGGGAGGCTGGACTGACAATCAGACTGTCAAAATGCTACATAGGATACCAGATGCTGGAATTTCTTGGACACAGAGTCGGCAAAGGAAGTGTCGCGGTAGAAGAGGACAAAATACTGAAAATTCAAGAAGCGAACCCAACGAGGACAAAGAGAAAAGTAAGGTCATTTTTAGGACTAGCCGGATACTACCGGAAATTTATTCCCAACTTTTCAGAGATAGCAGCTCCATTATCGGACTTGACCAAAAAAGGAAAATCCAATGTTGTCCAGTGGGGGGACAACCAAGACAGACCATTTAAGACCCTCAAGGATCTGTTAAATAGGGTGCCGATCCTATGCATGCTGGATTTCTCTCGGCAATTTATTGTACAGGCTGATGCATCTGATACTGGCATTGGAGCTACGTTGATGCAAGCGTTCGATGATGGAAAGTTAAAAAATTTATAGTAATTTATATATTTTTTATACTTACCAATGACCCAGACTTAGCTGGTGCTAACTCTAACAAAACCAGGGCCAAACACAAATTTTGCCCCCCAATCCCCAAAATTTGCATCCAAAACAAAAAGAAATCATGTCCTAAAGGACCTCCATACTACGCCTCCACTGCGCATGCGCAGTGACGCAGACGTCCCGAAATTGGCGCCAATTATCATTCTCACTGGCAGTGCCTGGTCATCGCTATGTACTCAGCGGGGAGGCAAGAGTTCCCACCTCCTGGGAGGGCCATCCCCGTCTGGGTCATTGGTAAGTATAAAAAATATATAAATTACTATAAATTTTTTAACATTTTTATACTGTACCAATGACCCAGACTTAGCTGAATAGTAAACAGGCTGGAGGGCCTAGGACATAGAGGAAAATCCAATAAGCTCAACTATATAATAAAGAGATAACCCCTTAAGGAGAAAAGGAGTATTAGGCTTTACATGTATCTTTCTTATTTAATATTTAAATTAGAAAGATACAATACCCTTAATAATTGAGCACAATAATATTCATGTTCTCTATTAACATCCAGTATATCCCTTATACTAATTATTTTTAAAGTAAGCCAATAAATAAAGTAGTCCAGAGAATTGAGACTCTTTATAGTCATTTAAAAGTGTCTGAGTATTGTATATTAAAGCCTGTTTGACACTTGACATATACAAATGCTTCACACCGAGCTACACTTTAAAAATAAGACATGAATGAATTTTAACATTAATATTACACTTTAAAACCATCCCGGAAGCGACTCAGAAATACTGATTTGGAGGAGGCATTCCCTTGCTTTTCACTATAAAGCAGGTGACCTAAGGGAACACCTGCCCCCCCCCCCCCCCCCCCTTCCCCTTGCCCTGGGTCAAATAGCCCAGAGCGAAGAGGGCAGCCGGACGGAGTCACTGCCGGAACAGAAAGCCTGCATAACTATAGTTGCAACTGTTTAGTGGACGACATTCTGAGCAACAGATAACGGACCTAAACAATGCAGGTCTCCAGAAATGGACTCAATATTTCTGAGATAAAAATTCGTGAATGTGGATGGCTGAGACCAATACGCAGCCTTCATTAAATCTGTAATAGCAACACTATTAGCATAAGCCCAAGAAGTAGCAAGAGCTCTTACTTCATGAGCGGAAATCTTAAGCACAGACTGCTGAGAAGAAGATAAACTCTCATAAGCAGTACGGATAGTTAATTGAATCCATCTAGCAATAGAATGGACCGAAATGTCCTTTCTATTAGGCATCAAAGACAGAAAGAAACGTTTTCGTCCCTTTCTGATAAACTGAGATCTCTGTTTATAGATACGTAACGCTCTAACAGGACAGAGTAAAGGCCTACGCCCGTCTGAAGACGGAAAAGCCTTAATAACAATAGGTTCCGGATATTTATTAGGAGCCTGATTCTTAGCTAAAAAACCCACATTAGTAGTGAAGGTGATAGTGTTCCCGACACTACGATAGTGAGAATCATCCACGGACAGTGCATGAAGCTCACTGACTCTTCTAGCAGAAGAGAAAGCTAAGAGAAAAGCTGTCTTATAAGATAAGAATTTGAAATCTACTGTCCCAAGAGGTTCAAATGGCTTTTCCTTCAATTTAAGAAGAACCCAAGCCAAATTCCATTTAGGAATTAATCTAAGAGTTCTGAGTCTATTTATCGAGAAGTTTCTAACTAACTTAGATAAAGAGACATTAGATCCAATTTGTAAACTATCATGATGTGCATAGGTATCAGATAACATAGACCTATAACCCTTAATAGTAACAGGCTGCAGTTTGATTTCGTAAAACAAGTATACTAGAAAGTTTGCAATGTCTGGTATAGAAGGATCGAATACATCTACAGAATGATCCCTACACCAACGACGAAAAACCTTCCACTTAGCCGCATAGTTTAGCGAAGAGGAGGTCCTCCTACAGTTAGAAATCGCGTCCACTGCTCGTCCTGTAAAGTGCTTGCCATGCAAGAAGGACCGCACAACGGAAAAACGTGAAGGTTGAGACCTTGCGGGTTGTGATGGAGTTGGCGCGATTTCCCCTGCGAAAGAAGATCCTCCCGTGGAGGAAGCTTTCGCAGTAGGTCCCACAACAGACACCTGAATAGATTTATCCACGGTCTCTGTGGCGACAGAGATGCTACCAACCGAATCTTGCATTGAGATTGTTTTATCTTTAGCAATACTTGTTGAATTAACGGCGCTGGAGGATACGCATATCCTATCATTCCGTCCCAGGGGATCGACAGAGCGTCTACTGCAAATGCTCTTGGATCCGGACACTGAGACACATACGTCTGCAACTGATTGTTGAGATGTGTCGCAAATAAATCTATCATTGGCCGTTCCCATTGGTAGCAAATCTGACTGAATACTTGTTTGTTGAGAGTCCACTCCGACGGCAACAAGCGACCCTTTTGTGAAAGGGAGTCTGCTAGCACATTCAGACGACCCGGTATGTGACGGACCGAAAGAAGAACGTGATGTTCTAGCGCAAATAGAAGGATTCTTTCCGTTAGATTGAACAACGGAACTGAATGAGTGCCTCCCTGATTCCGTATATACGCTACTACTGTCGTATTGTCGGATAGGATTTGGACATGAGCATCGTGAATAATGTCCATCCAATGACGTAACGCAAGCCAAATTGACATCATTTCCTTGATGTTTATGTGCTTGCACAGGAATTGCAGATCCCAAAGACCCTGGCATCTCGAATCCGTTGGGATTAATGATGCACCCCAACCTGTTTGACTGGCATCCGTCATAATGGTAAAACTCGGATCCGGCAACTGCAGTGGAACTCCCTGAGTTAACCACTGAATGTTTGCCCAAGTCTGAATCTCTTGTTTCACTTGATCTGACAAGAGAACATCTACGTCGAGCGAATTAATTTTCACACTCCAATTCTGAGTCAAGAAAATTTGGAGAGGACGCGTGCGTAACCGCCCCATCGGAATGAGATCAGCAGCGGCTCCGCACAGACCTATCAGTCTCATAAATTCTCTCGCTGTGACTTTGTCTGCGTGCAGACAATAGCGAGCGTAACAACTGACTAATTTCGCTCTGGTTAACGGCAGACGAACGAGATTGTTGTGCATCTCGAAGCTCATTCCCAGATGAGTGAATGACTTGGACGGCACCAGATCCGACTTCTCCTCGTTTACTATAAAACCGAGACATCGGAGCAATAGAAGTAGATTCTGAACATCGTTCTGAAGCGTTAACTCGTTGCCGTACCTCTGAAGAATGTCGTCCAGGTAGGACGACGTTACCGCAGACGAATGAGCTCGGAAATAGATCATTACCGAGTTCATTACCCGAGTGAAAGCCCAGGGTGCTAGATTCAATCCGAAGCACATCGCCCGGAATTGATACACCACTCCTAGGACTGCGAAGCGTAGATACTTTCGGAATGTCGGATGTACCATGACGTGAAAGTACGCATCTTTGAGATCTATGCTTGTTGCATAATCGTTCACCCGAATACTCGCTCTGACCGACCGAATCGTCTCCATATAAAATTTCGGAGCGACGATCAGCTTGTTTATCCAGCTCAAATCTATGACTGGACGGAACGAGCCGTCTGGTTTCGGAACCAGAAACAGATGGCTGTAGAATCCCGGAGTTTCCTGGTTTTCTACGACCTCTACCGCGTTCTTCATTAAAAGAGACTGCACCTCTGATAACAAAGCGTCTCTTTTCTGCGGATTTGACGGAAGTTGAGTCCACTTTGGACTTCGAGTTAATGGAGGCTTTCGTTTGAAGGATATCTTTAGACCTTGCGAAGTCACTCCTCTCACCCAAGGGTCGTCCGTAATCGACGCCCATTCTTGTGAAAAGCTCGACAACCTTCCGCCAACCGGTACGCGATAGAGGTTTAAGCCATCACCTCCTGGACCTGCGAGGCCTGCGGTGGGAGAAACCACGTCCTCCACGACCCGCACCTCGCCCCGTCGACCTCGGGGCGTCCGACCGGTTGTCCCGGCCCGAAGGACGTCCCGAATGAGAGTCGCTACCCTGACGGTCTCTCGAATAAGACCTAGAGGACGCACCGGAACCTCTATAGGAACCTCTCTTGGACGCATTAGACCCAGAAGTGCATGTCTTATTCTTGTCTGCTGTATCCGACTTCTTAGAAGCAGATTTGAACAACAAAGAATCCGAAGCTTTCTTTGTAATTTTATCATAAATAGCAGAAAGCTTGCCGTCAAAGAGAAGTTCTCCGGAGACCGAAGCGACTCTAAGAGAGTTCTTCACCTTAGTATCCACGAGTGTGGAAGTAGCTAGGGCTGCGTCACGTCTAACCAACTCCAGGTTTGCCACTGAAAGGGCGGAGTTACACGTGGAATAAGCTACTGCCCTTGAAAGAAGTCTTAAAGAGGATTGTATATCCTGAAACTCTTTTCCTTGAAGGCACAGTGATAACGCCTTAGTAAGGTGATCTGCGTAAGATAAGGCATCTAAATTGGCTCTGTTAGACACAATAGCTGTTTCCAACACCGCGGTTGGAATAGAAGCCGACGACGGTAATGATAGCTCTAAGTCTTCCGCCTCGTCGTCCATACGCAGAGGAACTCTCGGGATACCCCATCCTGCCGTGTCGAATTTATTCCTTGCATTAATGAAAGGCAGGTTGAGAGTATTAGCGGACAAGAAACCTGCTTTCCCCGTCTTGGAAGCAAGTTTAAATATAGCGTTGTTCAATAATTCAAATGTTCTTGCAACATTATTGGACTGCGATGGAAACTCGGGAGCAATGTCCCTGAACCGCTCAAAAAATTCAGAGTCCAATGACGCTATAATCCTCTTGTCCGGAACCGCAGCAGTCTGGCCCGACGGAACAACTTGAGGGAGAAAGTGACGGATGAAGTCCACGACAGCTTTATGTTGTTCCGAAAGGGATAGCTCCAAATCATCCGTATCCCTTTAACCATCCGGACGGACCTCATGATGTTCCCGGTCGTCCGCCCCTGATGCTTCGGCGGAGCGTACCGACCCAGCGCCGTCGGATAATTCTTGATCTGACACCGTTTCTGTCGGCTGCTGGGATGCTGCGATAAGCTGTGCTATCTGCACAAGAATGTCCGGCGTCGAGACCTGCGGAGGCGCAGTCTTTCGCTGCTTCGCCGAGGGCAGCTCCGCATCAGATGGCTCCCGCATACTTTTTCTATGCGAACGTCCGGAGTCCATCGGTCTCGAATCCCTGGCTGCCAGATGGTGTGACCTGGTCGCCGAAGAATCCTTGATCGGCGAAGCTGGTAAGATATCGGCGGTCACGCAGCCAAGGTGCGGTCGTGTGCGCTGACGAGAAGAAGAAGCCTTAGCAGTCTCCGCGGACTGCCTATACAACGGAGCGTCCCGAGCGACGGACGTATGCTCTGCTTGCGACACATTTTGTACCACAACATCTGGTCCCAGATGTTGTTGTACGAGAGAGGGGCCTCTCTCGCTCACGGCCCGGCTGGACCTGGACGAGCTAGGAACCGGACTAAAAGGCTTCCTCCGTTCTCGCTTACTATCCGCCGTCACTGGGTGTGCATCTATTATGTTTATAGTGCTCGCATCACCCAAAATTTCCTCCTGGACCGCATCGGACGAACCTGGCTGCCGACCCATTCGGTGAATGGACGCTACACCGGGCGAGCAAGCGGACGACATTTGTCTAATCTCCATGAGCACTTTTGCCGCTAGCTCTGAATTCATTTGTGACGACGAATGCACACTTGTAGAAGATAACATGGAAACATCACCCTGTTCTTGTTCCTCTGAAATAGAAACTGAGAGAGTAGAGTGACCTTGTGGAGAAAGAGCCGGCAGAGCCCTTTCTCCAGAAACAACATATCGTGACACACGTTTCCAATGTTTCTCATCCCAATATTGACATATAGGACAGGGATTAGTGCGAGAACACTAACTACAATTAATACAATGATCATGAAAGTCAGAGGAAGATTTCTTCCCATTACAATTTGAACAATGTCCTTTCATTGTGAAAAGTCAACAACAAGTCCTAGTTACTCGCACAAACCCCTGACACAAAGATACATAATAACATGATCCATTAATAAATGAAAAAACAATTGCAAATCAAAATAATTTTGAAAAAATATTTTTTCAGCAAAGCCCAAGTTGCTGAAAAGTAACGTTGAGCCCCGATGGATCCGATGGCAAAGTGTGGTCAAAAATTTTAAATTTATATTAAATAATTAATGAGACACTTACGGATAATATAAATGTATCTTATAGTGAGATAAACTACACCAAAGGCAAACAGCCCCCCCCTCAAAAAAGGCTGTTGCCAATGTAAACAAACAGTGTAAAATACCAGAAAACATGACTCCAGGCACTGAAAAAACTGGCCCGAAATCAGTCATCAAAATTACACTCTATCTGATGCAAGACAGAGACTCCCAGGGGAGAATCTGCAGAACATCAGATGGAAGATGCAGAACACAACGTTTATACACCCATGGGTGAAAACGTAACTATGGGGAAAATAACAGAAAACATTCTGTATCCAAGCAACTCTCCCAGGGAAATTTTAGAAATGAACTTTCTCAAAAATATGCCAAAAGCATGGGAGAATTGCAAGGGGGGACTTTAGAAGGCTAGGGGAGAGGAAACACTGAATAAGCAGTGCAACATTTAGCAAGAATGACAACAAGAGGCCCATGCCTCGAAAATAGGCAACTTAACATAATTTCATCAAAAAATTTTAAGTACAGCCCTGATTATTTTTTGTCACTTCTTTTTCCTCTCCTCCTTCTATATCCTCCTTAGAATCACCATTTCTCCAAAAATTACGTGTCTGGCATCCTTTAAACTGAGATTTACAAGCACAAAGATCAGTGAGATGTTGACTGATGAAGGGCCAAACAGAGAATGATAATTGGCGCCAATTTCGGGACGACTGCGTCACTGCGCATGTGCAGTGGAGGCGTAGTATGGAGGTCCTTTAGGACATGATTTCTTTTTGTTTTGGATGCAAATTTTGGGGATTGGGGGGCAAAATTTGTGTTTGGCCCTGGTTTTGTTAGAGTTAGCACCAGCTAAGTCTGGGTCATTGGTACAGTATAAAAATATTTCCAGTTGCATATGGCAGCAAAAAGCTCCACCTCCTTCTGTTATAGAGCAAGAGTGTTTGGCCATCATATTTGCAATTAAGAAATTTCAAAGTTATTTGTATGGTAGGGAATTTTTGCTCAACACGGATTACACTCCAATGGCATATAGGTTTAGGATAGAAGCCATAAAGGGGTCTGAAAACCGGGTGGCAGATTATCTTAGTCGAGCATAAGTGAGAATGAAAGCCTTGTATATAATAGTAATATGCATGTCAAAGGACCAATTTCTGTTGTATATCGAAATAAATTTAACTGCTCCGTGAGTTTTTACCAGAGTTTGAAATGCATGTGATTTGACTTCGAACGTTTTTTCATAAGTTACAACGGGAACGAAATATTTGACTGTTGTGTTCCGAGATTTTTTATCCAAAACTGATTCCCGTCCGGGAGGCCTGGAACTACACTGAAATTCCGGGATTTTCCTGGGCATTCCGGGAGAGTTAACATGTCTGGCATGCTGCATGCCTAATGCTCTGAGGAAAATTCAGACTCTTGACTATTTCAGGGAAAAATCTTTGTCTAGGCTCAAGTTTGGACCTGAGGTTGTCAAGAGTCTAATAATAGTTGAACTGAGATTTAAAAAGGTAATTGCACTCCTCAGCAAATTGGGAAGGGCAATTATTTATATTCCCATACTTTCTAGAATACCAGATGTGGAGACGTGTGTTCTTTATACTTCTTTCCCATATCAATTACACTATATTTTGATATTCTACAATCTCTGACACTTGTTACGATCATGATGGGGTGGAGAGTAATAGTTAATAATTCATCAATTAAGGAGTACTGAAAACCCACAATCGTCGACTTTGAAACTGTAGTCCATTATGGGTGTTTCTGACGATTAGTCGACTTCTTGATTGATCATGACAGAACTAATTACAAGGCAACTTTTAGACTCCCAAAAGAGCCCAGATATGGATGCAGAAACTTGGATTAGATTAACTTGAATGTATATGAGTGAAAGATGCTGCTTGCAAAAAATCAACACTTTCTGCACATTGGTTCTAAAGATTTGTTTGGGTCTTTTTTTTTTTGAGTTATCCCCTCTTTTCGGACCGCAAAAAGGGCAGGGCAAATTGATTTAAACAAAATTCAATTAAAAAGGTTTTTGGGAACATATGTTCCAACTTTGGTTACATCTGGCCCAGTAGGCAAGTCTTTAGCCTGTGACACGACATGACATTCCCAGAAGGGGTGATTCCTATATACTCCCCTTTTCAGGGGTATAAAAATACCTTTTACTAAAAGTATTGAAATTATTTTGAAAGAAAGATGTATTTGAGAAAAATCAATTATCAATTACCATTGTACACTTCAGCAAATTCTGTAACAAGGCCAAATAAATTTCCTATTGCATTCCATTCATCAATAAATCCAGCAACAGCCTTTTTCACATGTTCACCACCAAGTTCAAATGAATAAGTCACCCGTTGAGCTGGACCTGTGAATAAAATTTACATTACAAAAAATCTGTACAGTTTGGTGTAGTCATTTTAAAAGTAAACCCAACTCTATACATTAATCTCAACTATGTCAGTACAAGATATCTCTTAACAAATAGGGAGCGTGGTCACTCTGTGGTTACGGCATTGGACTTCAAACCGAAAGGTCCACGGTTCGATCCTCGCCAGTGGTAACTGTGTTGTATCTTTAGGCAAGGCACTTAATCCTAATTGCCCACACGGGAGCATGGTGGCACTTTGTACTGAGGCATACTGTACTTGTCTTCAACTAATGTTAACCCTGCTTGTATAGAGTTAGTACACTGGGGAGTCTGGCAAGTTGCTCACCAGGTACTCCAGCTTCCTCCACCCGTAAAACTGTTCAACACAAGGTGACACTGGCTGTCAAAAGTGCTATTCAACACAAATAAATAAATAAAAAAACTTAACTAAATAACCTTGCTAACTGCATATAACTTTGAAAGTAAACTGAAACTCAAACGCATTTACCATACCTTCACTACAAATTTGATCTGTCAATTGCATATGAGTAACAGAGAAAACTCCTGTTATCTGAATGGAAATATTTTTAGTCTGTTAAAGAGTTACTCTGACAACCACTGAAGTCACTATGTTTATAGACCCACTTGGCCTCAGTTAGTCCCTGTAGTGGCAAAATTTTGAATTCATTCTGGCTGGGCTGTATAACAGCTGACTAGCCAGCCAAGCCACATGACAGTGGCCAGCTAACTATCTTATTTTTGTGGTGGCTGAACCAGCCGGGAGGTTTGTTCTATTTGTTCCATCACAAAGCTAGCAGTCCCATGGCTTACTTGTAGTATCCAAAGAACAAATTATGTTGTGTAAGACTTAGTGAAGTTTGTTAACCCTTCACCTAACACAAAAAGCAGACAACACTTGCAAAGAAAATTCTTGAATAACTAAATATTTTCATTTTTTGCATCAAAAACATAGCTTTTGACCCCTCATTGGAACAAGCTCAACTTTGTCCAATGAGGGGTCATAAACTATGTTTTTGAAACCAAAAATTTAAAAAATAATGAAAATTGAATGGTAATTTTTGTGAATAGTGCTGGCAAGTTTTGTTCGTAACATTGGGTAAAGGGTTAACCCTCTACAAACTGATGTCAAAATTCAGAATTTCAAACAGCAATTATTCCCCATAATTCAACTAGGAATTTAATCAATTCATTCATGTTTGATAGAGCTCTGTCAAACAAGACTGAACTGGTTAAATTCCTAGTTGCGTTATGGTAAAAAAAACTACAGCTTGAAATTTTGATATTTTGAATTCAATGTCCAAAGAGTATGCTGTCTTAGTACACTGAGACACATGGCAACTGGCAACCAAAAAAACTTTCAGTGAATTCAAAAATAAACCAGCATCAAACCTCAGTGAAAGACAGATGTGACAAGCATGGCCCATCTCATCCCCTGTAGTTTGATTTGGTTTGTAGAAAACATGTGGTTGGTTAAGACTGCTGGATATAGACTGATACATGTACAGCATACTGGTTCATGTACTTGATCTTTTTGTTTGCACTGGTATAACTCTATTGATCTTTATTTTTTGAATGTGATACCTACAAATTAATATTCGTTATTTCAAAAAGAATACAGATTCGCAAATTGTAGACTTCCGAGAAATGCCCAACTCAGGTGACCATTAATCATTAAAAAAAAGAATTACCCACAATTATTTTTTGTCTGAACTGCACACATGCCTTTGACGAAAACGAAATGTGGAAATCATATAAAATCAAACTTTTTGAGAGGGTTAATAGAATTACTAATCTTTTATTGGCAGGAAAAGCATTAAATACAATTATAAAATGGTAGCTCTAGTTTTTAAAATGATCTACTAAACTTTCAAGATTAAGAATCAAACAGGCAATGATTTGTGTCATTGTGTAACATGAAGAGTGGACTTCAACAAGTCAACAATGAAAACAGCTGATCAAGACGAATGGAACAAAATAATGTTGAAAAACTTTAAAAAGGCACAAACATATTTTCGCTTTCAATAATGCAACCTACATTCATTTTAATGGTTTTTGAACATAAGAAAATTCTTAAATCATAAATCTTTTGAAATTGATTGCAAATCAGCCCTTGAAGGATTTCATAACTACCATTTGTTTTTGACTGGTATTTTCATGAAATTTTTTGCCCAAACATATCTCTTTTCCAGGAAGCAGGGAACATCACTGTCTCAGCAATTTCCTGGACATTCTGGGAAAGTTAACATGTCTGTACACACTTTTAATTCAGTATGAGGTGAAATGAAGTGGTGGGAAAATATTCTGTTCCTACTTCATTTAGCCTGGCTTTGCCCTTGCCAAAAATATAGCCTAATGAGCTCATTCTAATGAGGAGGCACAAGCAGGGGTTTTGAGGCAAAAATTGAAAAAATAATAGAATTTGATTGGGTGATTTTTGAAAATAGCGCTGGCGGGATATGCCCATTACTTTAGGTACATGATTAACAAAGAACACTTACCTGCTTCTTTTCTGTTCATGGAACTCAAGGGTGAATGTGTGAATATAAACTAAAATAATAATAGAAGAATTCATTGCATTTCATTGTAAAACAATTTAAAAAAAATGCCGCTCAGGATCACCGATCCAATGTCGAGTTGTGACAACAGTTCCTCGCACCAAGGCCAACACACCTATGAAGTTTCATGACTCTAGGTTGAACCACTATCAAGTTCTCATCCGGAAACCAATTGTTGCGATATACTATGTTCAAGGTCACTGTGACCTTGACCTTTGACCTGGTGAGTCCAACATCAATAGGGTTCTTCCTCGCACCAAGGCCAACACGCCTGTAAAGTTTCATGACTCCAGGTTGAACCACTATCAAGTTATTATCCGGAAACCAATTGTTGCGATATACTATGTTCAAGGTCACTGTGACCTTGACCTTTGACCTGGTGAGTCCAAGATCAATAGGGTTCTTCCTCGCACCAAGGCCAACACACCTATGAAGTTTCATGACTCTAGGTTGAACCACTATCAAGTTATCATCCGGAAACCAATTGTTGCGATATACTATGTTCAAGGTCACTGTGACCTTGACCTTTGACCTGGTGAGTCCAAGATCAATAGGGTTCTTCCTCGCACCAAGGCCAACACACCTATGAAGTTTCATGACTCTAGGTTGAACCACTATCAAGTTATCATCCGGAAACCAATTGTTGCGATATACTATGTTAAAGATCACTGTGACCTTGACCTTTGATCTGGTGAGTCCAAGATCAATAGAGTTCTTCCTCGCACCAAGGCCAACCCACCTATGAAGTTTCATGAATGTAGGTTGAACTACTATCAAGTTATCATCCGGAAAGGAATTGTTGCGATTTACTATGTTCAAGGTCACGTTGACCTTGACCTTTGACGTAGCGAGTCCAAAATCAATATGGTTCTTCCCCTCACCAAGGCCAATCTACCTATGAAGTTTCATGAATGTGAGTTGAACCATTATCAAGTTATCATCTGGAAACCAATTGTTTAAGATTTACTACGTTCAAGGTCACTGTGACCTTGACCTTCGACGTAGCATGTCCAAAATCAATAGGGTTCTTCCTCCCACCAAGACCAACCTATGTATGAAGTTTAATGAACGTGAGTTGAACCACTATCAAGTTATCATCCGGAAACCAATTGTTTACGCCTGCCCGCCCGCCCGCCCGCCCGCCCGTCATTCACCAAACTATAAGTCGAGTTTGACTTCGTCACAACTCGACTAATAACCCCCAAATCAAAAGCAAAATCTTTCATTACTTTCCTGCCATAAGTTTTAGAGCCACAAACATTTTAACTATAATAATGGGTGTTACAAAAAATTTAACCCTTAAGGGTAGGAGATTTTTATACACTTTCGCTAACATTTGAAAGTCTACCTCCAGTGGTTTTGCAGTTGTTTCTAGTCAAGTCCTGCCAAGACATGCCAAGAAACTTACAAAATACTTGGAAAACAATTTGAGTTTACCTAAACAATGCATGCTGGGGCACCTGTTCCTTTGCATTAAAAAGTTATCAAAGTTGGAATTAAACCCTTAACTGGTTGAGTGCTAGTATCATCCATCAGGGCTTTCAGAAAAATGAGGATACCAGAGCAAAAGCCAATTTTCCGTGCTCATGTTTCACATTCAGTCAAATGCAAATAATATTTTGTTTACCTATGCCAATAATTTGCACCAAAACAAATTTTGAATAACAAATCCAGACCACCCAAAATAATCTAGGCTTCAACCAGTTAAGGGTCAAGAAAATGTTATTTGACATACTGTTGAAAAGGGTATAAAGAGACCTAGCCCCATCCAAAGTGTGTTGTTTAACAGCACACTAAAGTTTAACCCACTGGAAAGTTTTCTAGAAATTTGGTTGTCGTGCAACAACCAGCAAGACTCAGTGCTTCATTTCTGTAAACACAAAGTGAGTAAAAAATAGTGCATTTAACCCTTTACCTAACATAAAAAGCAGACGACACATGCAAAAAAAAATTCTCAAATAACTCATTTTTTTCATTTTTTGTCTCAAAAACATAGGTTATGACCCCTCATTGGAATGAGCTCAACGAGCTCGTTCCAATGAGGGGTCATAACCTATGTTTTTGAGACAAAAAATGAAAAAAATAATGAAAATTAATTGGCAATTTTTGAGAATAGCGCTGGCCGGTTTTGGCCGTTACATTGGGTAAAGGGTTAAACCTTTACCCTACTCACATGATATCAAAATTTGTTATTTTAATTATTTTTGTTCCAATTTTTCAAAATATTTCAACACCACCATATCATATGACTCCCTCATTGGAATGAGGGGGTCATTTCAATGAAGGAGGTTTTGCTGAAATTTGGCAGATATGGGCAAATCCATTAGGCAAAGGGTTAAATTTATCAAGAAGCACTGTTAGGGGAACTAAAAATGGCATACAATGATGGAAATAACTCATAATATCACAAGATGTCTGTATATTTAAATTTTAGCTTTTTCTTAACACATCATATTAACTGCTTAAAGGGGCACATCTGCTAGACCACAAAGTTTGTCAAAGATGGCAATGATCTTAAAGAGTTAACCATCTACGGAACAAATCTAACCAGTTAAGTTCACATAGGTTACGTAATAAAGCCCTGTTGATCAACCCTTGCATTCTTATCAAAATATCAACTTTCAAGTTCCAAATTTTCCCATAATGCAAATAGGAATTTAACCCATGAATCTTTTTTGATTTGGTTAAACTCCTTGTTTCATTATGGGAAACACTTGCTGCTTGAAGTTTTGGTACTTTGACATCAATGTGTTAAACAGAGCAAGGTTATGATATGTTAAAAATTATACAAAGGCCCCGCAAAGTAGATTTTCTGTTTCTAAGACTATTTTTTGTAAAATTGCATGTGAGAAAGCATTTTTTCCATTTTATTTTTTATTTTGGTGAAATTTGTCTATTTTATTTAGTTGGGTGAAATATTGGGACATAAACTTTTTAATTTTTATTTTTTTAAGTTTGCATTGGCTATAAAAAGAGAGCATGTGACAGACAAAAGGACAAAGCAGGAGGACCTGAGGAACACATTTTAAACTTTTTTTAGGCCCAACTGCTCTCAAATTTTCCAGCGTAAGAAATCTTTTAGCTTTTCAGCTTCCAGAAGGAGCATTCAACCCATTATGTCTTGCTTGACAGAGCTTACTGAGCCCTGCCAAAAACTAGAGATGGCCTGTCGCTCGCTATACCCCAACAGTGGCATGCTGCCTAGTGTGTGGGTGAATGAAAAGGGGCATTCAATTTTCTAAGTAAACAAGAGGCCCCAAGGGGCCTTAATCGCTCACCAGCCAAAGTGGTTCAAAGAAGTGTTTGGGGGTCACATTCAGTTAGACAAAGTTCATCAACACTACAAAGGAATGAAGACATGCAAAGGCAAATTTTATGGAAATGGATCTGAACAAACCTGAACCTAACATGCTCCCCCTGCCCCCCCCCCCCCCCCCCACACCCTGCCCATAGAGAGCCCAAACTTGAATCTGAACTCTCTCAAGATGTTACAAATGTATCTACCAAATATGAAAGAATTCTGACTTGTGGATCTGAACAAGGAGGTTTTTAAAGAAATGTCCTCACATTGCATTAAGTTAAACTTTGGGCTCAAATAGGGAGCCAAAATATTAACCCAGGGACCCGATTTAAACAAACTTGAATCTGACCCACCTAGAGATGTTGAATACCAAATATGAAAGGATTCTGATTGGTGGATCTGAAGAAGAAGACTTTTAAAATAAATTTCCTCATATTGCACTAAGTTAAAATTCGGGCTCCCATAGGAAGCCAAATATCAACCCATAGCTCAGATTTGAACAAACTTGAATCGGACCCTCCTACAGATGTTGTATACCAAATATGAAAACATTCTGACTACGGGGGCTAAAGAGGATTTTTAAAAAAATAGGCCGATGAAATCGTCAGATGTGTACCCATATGTGCAACTAGTAGAAAGCTGTATGACGGAGGGCCACCCTGGATGCCATCATTATGTACACCATACATGGTATGGGTACATATAGAAATGGATTGGACGAGTGCCTAATTTGATGGATAAAGGGTTAATATCTACAGATCAAATTATGAGATTTACATAAAAAACTATACAGCACATCACATCAGTAACCTGAATACATATATAAAGTAACCTGATAATCAGATTAATATTTATTGAGTTATTGCATGCCGAAGAAATGGATTGGAGGAGTTCTCAATTTGAAGGATAAAGGGTTAATATCACAGGATCAAATTATCAGATTTACACCAAAAACTATACAGCTTGGCACATCAGTAACCTGAAGATATATATAAAGTAACATGACAATTGGATTGATATTTTTTAAGTTATCTCATGCCAAAGGGATTGGAAGAATTCTCAATTTGAAGGATAAAGAGTTAATATCTCAGGATCAAATTATCAGATTTACACCAAAAACTAAACTATTACATCAGTAACCTGAACAAAAATATAAAGTAACTTGACAATCCAAGCAATATTTTTCAAGTTATCGAATGCCAAAGAAATGGATACGGATGCCGGACGGATGGACAGATGGATGGACAGAGGGACAGACAGACAGATGGATGGACAAAAGATGGACAGATGACGGGTGGCCACCCCAGATGCCGGCATTATGTGTACCATACATAGTGTGGGTACACATAAAAAATTCCCTATATTGCACTAAGTTGATATACGAAAATCTAAATTTTATAGTAAATTTCCTTTCTTATTATACCTACCACAATTGTTTACTACAGGCTTGCACTACAGTGGAAGTCCCTAACTCGGATAAAATACTCTCTATTTTTGTCTTTCCCAAGCAAGTTGGGAAAGAAAAGTGGTGCAAAAGCACCAATAAAAATAAGCCAAAACTGGGTCGAGTGCAACCGGCGCAGACCCAGTACGGGACGCTCTCCCCCAAGTACAACTCCACGACTTCCGTTGCCAGTGCGCATACCGTCTCTAAAGACTCATTCTTTTTGAATCCGTAAACGTTAGAGTTATGTGATCAGTGGGGAGGAAAGATTCTTTACCCGTAAAGAAGACGGGAGGGCCTCCATGTAAACAATTGTGGTAGGTATAATAAGAAAGGAAATTTACTATAAAATTTAGATTTCTTATCAACCTACTCACAATTGTTTACTACAGGCTGAATAGACAAAAGGCTGGAGGGAATCGCATAACCAACCCCCACATAACCCTAGTGCACTGGAACCGTGAAGCAGAAGGAAGAGGTCCCGAGGCTTATCAACCAGAATGTCGCAATCATTGGTAAAGGACAATGAAAAGAGACATATGAGCCTGTGTGACACACAGACAGAAAAAAGGGCAGTAACAGCACAAGGCTGAAACTGACCTTCAAGAAGCCTAATGGCTATGGCAGACAACAGCCTGAGCAGAAGAAAGAGGACCCAAGGCAAAAAGGTCCTCCGACTGCTCCTGCAACTGGCGTAAATAAAAGGTGGAGAAAGTAGAAGCATTTCTCCAGTAGGCTGCCTGCATAACATCCGACAACTTGACGGAGTTAGAATAAGCCCAAGAGGTAGACAGTGCCCGCACCTCGTGGGCAGAAATACGATTGGTAATACAATCGCCAGCTGCTAAACGACTATAAGCCGTACGAATAGCAAGACAAATCCATCGAGAAATGGATTGAGGAGAGATCTTCTGTCGACCCGGAATGAGAGTCAGAAAAAAACGTTTTCTGCCCTTCCGTATGAAGCGTGTCCGATCAAGATAAATGCGAATAGCACGGACCGGACAGAGCAAAGGGCGAGTACCCTCAACAGAGGGAAGAGCCCTGATACAGATAGGAGGAGGAGTAGTATCTGGTAACTGATTCTTAGCCAAAAAGGAGCAATCAGTGGTAAAAGTAACACTGTTGGGAGAACTCCTAAAAAAGGCCGGGTCAACCGAGAGGGCGTGAAGCTCACTAACCCGTCTGGCCGAAGCAAATGCCATCAGAAAAGCCGTCTTGTATGTGAGAAATTGCATATCCACCTGGGATAAAGGTTCGAACGGCGCCCCCCCCCCAAGCAAAGCAGCACCCACGAAAGATTCCATCGTGGAGTAAGCTGCAAAGTCCGAGGCCTTTTCAAAGAAAAGTGCCGAACAAGCTTGGAGAGGTAAGGATTAGTGCCGATACGACGCTTCCCCACATAAGAAAAAGTCTCTGAAAGCATAGACCTGTAACCCTTGATGGTAACAGGCTGGAGACCCCGAGAATCAAACAGATATACCAGAAACTCCGCAATCTGTGAAATCGAAGGATTGGCATAATCAACAGAGTGATCAGCACACCATCGACAGAAGACCTTCCATTTAGCTGCATAAGCTAAACCAGTGGAGTGCCTCCTTGAAGAAGAAATGCACTCCACTGCTCGTCTCGAAAAACCTCTACGGAGGAGACAGGACCTGACAAAAGATATGCGTGAAGGCACAATGAAGTCGGGTCGACGTGAAACCTCCTCGGGCGACCTTGACAAAGAAGGTCGCGACGTAGCGGGAGACGTGCCGGAACCGCCGCCATCAGCGAGCGGAGCTGATTGATCCACACCCGCTGAGGTGACAGGGGAGCGATCAGAATGATTCGACAACTGCAGGTTCGAATTTTGGCGAGAACCTGAGGAAGAATCGGAACCGGCGGGAAGGCGTAGCCGACTAGACCGTTCCAATCGAGTGACAGAGCGTCCACGGCAAAAGCCAGAGGATCTGGACATGGGGACACGAAAGTGTCCACCTGATGGTTCCAACGAGTCGCAAAGAGATCGATGTGGGGACGTCCCCAGAGATCGCAAAGCGACTGGAACACTGCCCTGTGAAGCATCCACTCGGTGGAAATAACCCTGCCCTGTCGGGACGGGGAGTCGGCTAGGACGTTCAGACGACCGGGAATGTGACGAACAACCACCCCGGCGTGAACCTCCTGAGCGAGCAGTAAAAGATCCCGAGCTAACTCGTACATCGGAAGCGAGTGCGTGCCGCCCTGGTTCCGAATGTAAGCAACCACTGTCGAATTGTCGGATAGTAGAAGGACCTGGCGATTCGACAAGTGAGGGATCCACTGCCTGAAACACAGAAGAAGAGCAAGAAGCTCCTTCTGGTTGATGTGTAGAGCTGCTTGATCCTGGTCCCACATCCCGTGTAGGGAAAGACCGAGAGGATCCAACGTCGCACCCCATCCGAGATCGCTGGCATCTGCCGTCAGGACGCGATCGGACGTGGGTAAGTCCAGCGGAACACCCTGCGTAATCCACTGAACATCTGTCCAGGGAAGAAGGTGAGGATACAGAGAGCCCGGAAACGGAAGCACCTGATCCAGAGAATCCACATTCGGTCTCCAACGACTGAGCAGAAAGTGTTGGAGAGGTCTGACACGCAGCCGACCTAGAGGAATGAGATCCGTCACCGAACCGCAGAGACCGATCAGCCGGAGAAAACTCCGAGCGGTCGCGGACCTGGACTGGGACAGAGTCAGAGCAAAAGCTGAGAGAATCACAGCCTTGGCCTGGGGAACAGCCACCAAATTGAATTTGGTTTGGAAAGACATCCCCAGATGACAAAACGACTGAGAAGGGACCAGGTCCGACTTCTCCTCGTTGACTCTGAATCCTAGCGACGTGAGCAAGCTCAACAGAGTGGCGACATCCGATTCCAGTAAGGCAGCATTGGAATGCCTCTGGAGGATATCGTCCAGATATGCCGAAGTAGTCACCCTGGACTGTGTGCGATGGAACGCTATCACATGCGACATCAGTCTGGTGAACGCCCAAGGAGCCAGGTTGAGGCCGAAAGGCATGGCCTTGAACTGGTAAACTCGCCCCAGAAAAGCGAACCTGAGATACTTCCGTGACGCCCGATGCATCGGAACCTGGAAGTAAGCGTCTCGCAGGTCGATGCTGGCGGCGAAATCTCCCTGGTGAATTGAATGGCGGACCGACCTGAAAGTCTCCATGCTGAACTTGGGAGCAATGATAGACTGGTTCAGGATGCTCAGATCGATAACCGGTCGGAGTCGGCCGTCCTTCTTCGGCACCAAGAACAGGCGGGAATAGAAACCCACCGACTGAACGTTCTTGACGACCTCGATCGCCCCCTTTGCCAGGAGATTGGCAATCTCCGTGGACAAAAGTTCCCGACGTAAAACGTCTGAAGGAACTGTGGTTGGAAGAGGCACCCTTGACAGAGTGGGGTGCCGTCGGAAGGATATGCGCAGCCCGGACCGAACAACATCTAACACCCATGGATCGGATGTGATGGTGGTCCAATGGTCTGCAAACTCTGCTATCCTTCCTCCAACCTGGGACGAGTCGAGGTGAGGACCTTCATTTCGAGCCCCGACGAGGCCCGCGAGAGGAGAAACCACCTCCTCTAAATGAAGAATCCTGAGACTTCCCTCGATTCTGCCGACCCCTACCTTTACCCCGTGAGTAAGAAGCAGAGGCGGCGGCAGAAGGACCAGCCTTTTGCTTCACAGAGGAAGCAGAAGGGTACTTGTTAGGCTTGGAACGGCCCTTGCCTCCCCGAGAAGGCTGATCAAGCTGACGAAACAGCAGCTGATCTTTGGAAGGACGTAGGACGTCATCCCGGACCGTCGACACGGAACCATGGAAAAGTTGTGGACCTGCCAAAGAAGCAGATCGAAGAGTAGCACGCTGCTCCTCGGGAAGGGATCGTCCTGTGTCCAGCACAGCGTCCCTTCGAACTAATTCCAAATTGGCCGTGTTACAGGCATGCGTGTGAGTAAGGTGCATAAGCGCCTTGGACAGCACACGCAAAGGAGCCTGTACCTCGTCAAACTTATCTGGAGGCAGATAAGCAGCCAAAGCTGAGACGACGTGATCTGAGAGAGAAAGCATGCCAAGCATCTCTCTAGATAAGCCCAACGTGGACTCC
This sequence comes from Pictodentalium vernedei, assembly GCA_031216915.1. NCBI lineage: Eukaryota > Metazoa > Mollusca > Scaphopoda > Dentaliida > Dentaliidae > Pictodentalium > Pictodentalium vernedei. The sequence continues at coordinate 627,561,281 of CM062296.1, read as the reverse complement.
AGAGTCGTCATTGGAATGACGGCAGACTTGGGCTTGGAAAGCCCGAGGGAAGTGGAGTCCTGATCCAGAACCGTCAAAGTCTGGCAGACTGACGGATTGGCGGAATCGTAGGAACGATAACGCACAGGAGGCAAAAAGGTGTCAACCCTGGTGAAGAACGAAGTCTTCAAAGCCTTGGAATTCAGCTTGGCATCCAATGCTGAAAAAGCTTCAACCACCTGTACCGACTGGCACGGTCGAAGGCGCCCAGAAGCAGGTTGCTCCATAGGCTGTTGGCGCGCGACCGAAGATCGCGGCCAGGCTGACACTGTCGGCTGGTTAGCAGGTTTGAGCTCAGGCAGAAACCCAAACACAAAGTCAAGAGCCGACCCCAAGTCCGAAGACTGCTGGCCCTCGACCTCAAGCATGTCGGACTCCTCCCCAGAGTCGGAAGACACATAGCCCATCGTGGGCAAACCAGCCGACGCCTCCCATGGTGTCGGGACACCAAAGGAATCGGAAACCGGCCTGTTTCCAATCCCGGGAGGCGGCGCCATAGGAGGCGCCTGGAAACCACCCATAGCCTCGCTGGAAGCAACAGGAAGGCTCTTTGAGAGAACCTGAGTGAGTAAGGAGAGGGCCTCCCTAAGTTCACTGCCTGTACCGACCGGTTCGACAAGGGAGCGAACCGGCAAAGTGGCTTCACCTCTGACCCTCTTAACCAGCGAAGGGTCACGATCCTCCAAAACACCCGACGCGGGACGACGGGCGGCAGCCGAAACATCTGAAGGCAGACGTGTATAGGGGTATGATGCACCCCAAGGATCAATATTGCGAGAACTCATGAGAGTCACCGCGGACCTCTGCGGGGCAGAAGGTCCAGGCTGCACAAAAGGCGTTGGTCCCCCAAAACTGGTCGTGTGACCAGAGTGAGCGGACGGAAACGCCACGGAGTTCATAGTGTTTCCACTATGAACATCCGAATCCAAAGACACAACTGTGGTACTCGACGGCGACGAGACCACAGCGATGGGCTCGGCCGGCAGCCCCTTCCGACTTCGCCGAGTTGAAGTCAGGGAAGGCTGGGGCCGATATCCCACGTCTACAGTATCGGACAGTTCTGCAGTCCCCTGCAGCGAAAAGCCGAGGCCGGCTGAAACAGACAACGAAGCAGACGGACCAGCAGCAGTAGTAGATACGTCGAGAGTCGTTGAGGCTGGTGAAATAATGGAGAGAGCACACCGGCTCGGCTCCGAAGGAGGAGTCACAACCCTAGTGACAGCCTCAGATGTCGACTGGAGGGGGACCGTAGTCCCGGAACCAGGCATCACTACACCAGAACACTCAACGGCTCCCGCAGTATCCACCACAGGAAAAGACTGCACATCCCCCACGGAGGAGGAATAACTCTCACCAGACAGAGTCAGCTCGGGAGGCCCCGAACGACCACGTTCTCCTTTCCCGCGGGAGCGGGAGGCACGGCCACGAGAACGAACGACACGATTTACAGACGCCCAAAAGGTGGAAGACCATGTTCCACAGACACCACACGGCCGCTCGGCCGAACACCCATTACAGGAGGAACACGACGAATGTACATCGTCCACATGCTTAGGCAGCAGACACTGCCCACAAGGAATTGTCCTAGGCATGAAAGAGGTGAGAGGAGCAGAGAAGGTGAGATCAGAAAACAGAACACCCCCAAAGAGAGAAAGGTGACAGAAACAAAGACCCCAGACGGCCGACCGGGAACCACCCAACAGGAAGACTACTCTCAACAGAAAGAAGAAACACTGTAGGAGTGGTACCCCGCTGACACCTAACTCTAACACAATTAAAAAATTTTGCAAAAAAAGCATTAACAATAATTGTGAAATAATCTAAGTCCGAACCGCGTGGCCCGCGAAATTCGCGCGCGACTCGAGAGAGAGCAAATAAATATACATGATGGACATATAATAGAAAAAAGAGAATATAAAACACTGTTCCTGAGAATACAAAGGATACACTGTGGTATAATGAATCAGGAAACATCAAACATCGAGTTGGTGGAACACTGATAAGCGTGCAAAAACATCTCGACACGAAGCGGATTTTAAAAAGAATGAGTCTTTAGAGACGGTATGCGCACTGGCAACGGAAGTCGTGGAGTTGTACTTGGGAGAGAGCGTCCCGTACTGGGTCTGCGCCGGTTGCACTCGACCCAGTTTTGGCTTATTTTTATTGGTGCTTTTGCACCACTTTTCTTTCCCAACTTGCTTGGGAAAGACAAAAATAGAGAGTATTTTATCCGAGTTAGGGACTTCCACTGTAGTGCAAGCCTGTAGTAAACAATTGTGAGTAGGTTGATAAGAAATTTACCCAGGTACACAATTTGAACAAACCTGAAACTGACCCACCTCAAGATGTTGTATACCAAATATGAATGCATTCTGATTGGTGGATCTGAAGAAGAAGATTTTTAAAGAAATTTCCTCATATTTCACCAAGTTAAAAATCAGGCTCTCATAGGGAGCCCAAATATAAACCCAGGGACTCGATTTGAACAAACTTGATTCTGACCCCCCTATAGATGTTGTATACCAAACATGAAAGGATTCTGACTAGTGGAGCAGAAGAAGAAGATTTTTAAAGAAATTTCCGCAAATTATACGAAGTTAAACTTTGGGCTTCAACAGAGACCCTAAATACTAACTCAGGGACCCGATTCATACAAACTTGAATCTGACCCCCCCTCCCCCCAATCTGACCCCAATAGAGATGTTATATACCAAATATCAAAAGATTCTAAATGATGGTTTTGGAGAAGAAGATTTTTTTAATTTTAAAAAAAAAATTATGGGTGCTATCAGAGTAATGCCCCTTGTGGTGCCCCCTGTGGATGCGGAAAGTTTATTTGTACAAACTTGAATTGACATATGATAAGGAACATGCACACCAAATTTGGTTCAATTTGGTCCAGTCATTTGGGAGGAGAAGTCGATAATGTAAAGTTCACGACGGACAACGACGGACGGCAAGTGATAAGTTAAGCTCCCTTCGGTGATCTAAAAAAAAAATCCAATATGGCCACCAGTCAGCCATCTTGAAACCGAACAGGAAAAAAATTATGTCACACCCTTTCCCTCATCATGTTGATCATTTTTGCAAAGTTTAATGAAAATGCGCCTAAAACTAGTAGTTTGCTCCACAAGTTTACTACATGTGCAACTGACCGATGACAATGCTAGGCAGACCGGTCGATAAGTTGACTCCTGTACAGCTCCCCTAAAACTTAGTTTGTGGGGGTATAAAAATGTGTTAAATTAAATACCCAATTTGTGCTGTAAAATTACCCATTCTGGAAATAGACTAACAATTTCCGTTAATTTCATATTTTTTGCTAGAAAAAGGGCTACAAAACATACAGGGTTTCACAATTAACTCCCAACTCTCCTAAAGGTAAAAAAAAGATCATAGGTCTTTGAATTGTGATGACACTTGCACTTCATTGCACCTCTAAAAGGAAAGTTAGGTGCACTGTACATTTACTTTTGTGAAAAGGTACAACACATGATTTCTAGAATAAATGGCTCGTCATCAACACATAAAATACACAACATGAAGCAAATGTACCAAATTCCATTTTGAGTATAATATCTTTTTATGCATGTCTTTTTAAAAAAATCGCGACATCGACGCCGTAGCTGCGATGGGTGGTGCAATCTCACAAAATTCTAAGTTCATCAAGGGCCATAACTCCAAGAAAAATATTTGGAACAACACATGCATTGAACAGTGGCTAGACATCAATAAGATACACTTACATGCCAAATATAAAGTCATTCTATCAAGTATTTCAAAAGTTATTGAGTTTTGAAACTCATTGGTCACAGACCGACCGACAGACCGACTGAGAGACCGACCGACAGACCGACAGACAGATCGACAGACAGACCGACATTGCCACTTATAAAGCTGCTAGTCGCAGCTAAAAATGATACATTGTACATTATATGACTTGACACTATCAAAGTGCCTAATTTGTTTCTTGCCTAGACTATCTGCAATGTATGTGTTACCTCAGCAATGATGTTGTCTCTGTGACATCACAACATGACACCTGTTGATCTTTAAATGTAATGTTAATTCCTCACTAACCCTTTATCCAACATGAAAAGCAGACGACACTTGCAAACAAAATTCTTGAATAGCCAATTTTTTTCATTTTTGCATCAAAAACATAACTTATGACCCCTTATTGGAACAGGCTCTGGCTTGTTCCATTGAGGGGTTATAAATCATGAAAATTGAATGGTGACTTTTGTAAATAGCGTTGGCCACTTTTGACAATTATGCTGGGTAAGGGGTTAAATAATTATTTTTTGTGTAAATGAAGGTAAGTGACAAACACTTATTCTCCATCAGTATTATGCCATGTTGATCTTCCAGTGTGACAATGTGTTTGCAGAGAAAAATGGTAAAACAAAAACAAAATGACAGTCCTTGTCAATGTCTGGGATTTCTGAAGTGTTTTTATAATTTGGGGACACAAGTATTTGGGCGTACCTTGAGTTCAGCAACCACAAGACTATATATCAAATGTATTTTCCATTAAAATTCCAAGTTTTTATGAAAATTGAACATACCACCCATTATACAGTGATTTCAACATTAACTGAACCATATTTAAACAAGGTGCAATGCCACCAGTATCCCCCACCTAGGGTTTCTAAGTTGAATTTTATGGAAAAACATTAAGGAATGGATTTGAACAAACCTGAACCTAACATGCCCCCCCCCTGCCCTGCCCTGCCCTGCCCCACCCCCTCCTCATCCATAGAGAGCCCAAATGTTAAGCCAGGGACTCAAATTGAACAAACTTGAATCTGAACCACTTTGAGATGTCATATACCAAGTATGAAAGAATTCTGACTGGTGGATCAGAAGAAGAAGGTTTTTAAAGAAAAGTCCTCACACTGCACAAAGTTAAACATTGAGCTGAAATAGGGAGCCAAAATATTAACTAAGTTAAAATTCAGGCTCCCACAGGAAGCCCAAATATCAACCCAGGGACCAGATTTGAACAAACTCGAACCTGACCTTCCTAGACATGCTGTATACCAAATATGAAATGATTCTGACTGATGGATCTGAAGAAGACTTCAAAAGAAATTTCCTTATGTTGCACTAAGTTATATTTGTATACCAAATATGAAAGCATTCTGACTACAGGGTCTAAAGAAAAAGTTTTTTAAAAAATTCCTCAAATTGCACTAAGTTGATATTTGGGCTCCCATAGGAAGCCCAAATATTTACCCAGGTAACCGATTTGAACAAACCTGAAACTGCCCTACCTCAAGATGTTGTATACTAAATATGAAAGCATTCTGACTGGTGAATTTGAAGAAGAAGAGTTTTAAAGAAATTCCTTCATATTGCACCAAGTTAAAATTCAGGCTCCCACAGGAAGCCCAAATATAAACACAGGGACTCGATTTGAACAAACTTGAATCTGACCCCCTATAGATGTTGTATACCAAACATGAAAGGACTCTGACTTGCAGATCTGAAGAAGAAGATTTTTAAAGAAATTTCCTTAAATTGCACAAGGGTAAACTTTGGGCTCCAATAGAGAGCCCAAATATTAACTCAGGGACCCGATTTGAACAAACTTGAATCTGACCACCCTAGAGATATTGTATACCAAATATAAAAGCATTTTGACTAGTGGATCTGAAGAAGATTTTTACAGAAATTTCCTCATATTTCACTAAGTTAAAATTTGGGCTCCCATAGGGAGCCAAAATATGAGTCCAGGGACTCGATTTGAACAAACTTGAATCTGACCCCCTAGAGATGTTAAATACAAAATATCAGAAGATTCTAATTGATGATTCTAGAGAAGATTTTTTTTTAATTTTGGAAAACAATTTTTGGGTTACTTGTGAATATCCTTTCCCCCATCATGGTCTATCAGCATACCAAAGATCATTTAAATCCAACATTCACTGACTGAGATATGAAGGTCCAAAGTTGTTATATGGATGCACAGATGGACGAACGGATGGGAGGAACCCATTTCTTTATCCCCTGCAAACTTTGTTTCGGTGGGGGATAATAAAAGATGGAAATGCAGTATAGAATGGAGTGCCTTCCTTTGAAATAGTGAGACTTCACATCTGCTTCTTGCACATTTTTTTTTTGTTATAACTTGTAAATGATTGTTCGGAAGAAAATTCTTTGTCATTGTGTGTCAGTTGTGATGTACCTATCTGCACCACATTTGTAAATGTCCTGTGATAAATCTATAAAAAAAATATCTGAAGTGTAAATACCTCAACAACCCAACTTTTAATCTGCTTTCCTAAACAACAGACTCTAAACTTACAGGACAGTAAGTTTTTTAACAATTCTTTTGTTACTTCTGCTTGGCAGCCATCACAGTCAGGGAATCTAAAATAGAAAAGTGCAATGGTAAGGCCATAAAAAACCTGTTTCTCAGGCCCACGTGCATGCTCATTTTTGGTGCGTATGCAACCTTTTTATCAACCCCCCCCCCCCCCCCCACCCCAATCTCTTTTAAAAAAATTGAGATATTGTGATCATTTTGATAAATCAATAGTACCGAACGCATGCGTTAGCGAAATCAAAATTAACACATTTCAAGCTTATTCTTCATCATACGTTAATAAAGTAGGTGGATTTTAGCAATATTCACAACAGAAAATGTTTTATTCTGCAAGAGGTAAGTCATAACGACAGCTAGAACGAAAGTGTCTTTCACTGTTTCAGACTGACAACAAACAGTCACAAAGGGGAATGGTCAATTCGCACCAACCCCAAACATCCCAAAGTCCCTTCACACCATCCCATAAAATGGTGCAATTCGACTTTTGAGATGGTGCGAATCAACTTCGGCATGGTGCGAATCGATTTTGGAGGTGGTGCCAGTCGATTGTTTTTGTAATAATATATTCTCAGGGGCGAACTCGTTTGGGGCGATTGACCGGTTTCGACAAACTTTCATTTCCAGGTTGTGTTTTTTACTAACAATTTCAGCATTGAGTTGTTTGGAAACGCAAATGTGCAGGTCAAGGTTGACAGCCATTTGATGTTTCAACATTTATATATTCACACTTTCGTTTCTTTTAATAATAATCATATCAGTTTGAAGAAAGAAAGGAAAGAAAATGCCCTGTCTCATTTCTGTTCAAATGAAGTTGGCTCTGACTGTTGTGTTAGGCTGGTGCATTGTGGATGATTTTAATCCAAACGGCACACTCAACGAACTGTTTCAGGGTTTGTGCGTGGGACAGGTGGGGAATGGGGAGTTGAAATCTGGTCTTGTGGGGTACAGTTCGTCACACGTGGAATGTTTTGTGGACAGAAGTAGATAACCTGATAAATTCCAACGTGTATTTCTTCAAGCAACCGCGAGTGACGTGGAAGAGGAGTTTGGAAAGTATTTCCGATTTTGCATTGATAATTATGACAGAACTACCGGTACTGAACCTGACCACAGAGTGAAGGGAGTTAAAATATTGCCTTCAACGACTGTTCATTGGATAATTTCCATTAGATATTATCTGATGAACAATTGCTGAAGGCAATATTTCATCCCTTCACTCTGATGTCACTGCCTCCCCCCCCCCCCCCCGCCCCCTCACCACACCCTCCAACTTCTCCACCCTAATTTGATATCTAGGGTTGCCAGGTGGGGAATTTTGATATCAGACCTGATGCCATTGAAATATGAGCATCGTCACTGGTGACTACCTTAGATGGTAGAAAGTATATTAAGTGAAACAAGACATGTTTTTTTTTTTGTTGATTTGTTTTATTCGAAATAAATATTCATGTGCATTTTTTATTAGACTGTCAGACCATTATTCTGACATGTACAGCTTTACATCTAACACTATTTTTGCAGTATTCTGTATATTTGAGACCCTGAAACATAAAGCAAATGTTCTATAAAAGCCTTTGGGGAAAAATAAAAAAAAAAAATGCCCGCACGCTTGCTTTTTGAAAAAAATGGCCAGAGAAATAGACAATCAACTTTGTATGGCCTAATTTATTTATTTATTTATTGTTGTTTAAGGTCACATACTTCTGCACAATGGCTAATCATGACCACAACATGGAGATAAAGTCAAGGTCAGTCAATCGTTTATACCCCATGTTGCCTATTTTAGAGGACTCGTACCCCAAGCATTAGTGACTGGGTCCTATTTTACCAGTGAAGCAGAGCTTGTTTACCACAGTAAACAACCACTGCTTCACTTCCCGGGGTTCCCACGGGGGAGTATGGCCTAAGGTATGGTTACAAAATACATTACTGGGTAACTGGTTGAATACCACAAACCACTACCATGGCTTTTTTTTAAATGCAGAAAGCCACTTCAGTGGATTCACACTGTATTCATTTCCCTTCTCACTCAGCAGCAGGAAGACATAAATGTTTATACAAGATTGTTTTGTTACATTCTATTAGAAAGGACCAACAGGAACTCTTCAAAAATTGTAAAAAAAAAAGTTTATGAACAAAATCTTACTAAATTAGGGCTACCTTTGCTGGTAGCATGGTGTCCTTGAAAAGAATACTCATGTTATAAATCACCTTCGAAAATTCAGCACTCCAACCTGCATGCACTACAAGGCAAGAATAAGTTGAGAGATAGTTACAAGAAAATTAAAACTATTTTTTTTTTTCACTGATAAAGCCAAATTCAAATATCACTTTCCTTTAACTGGTTGAGTGCTCAATAAACTAGAGAGCTGGTCTATCGCTCACTATACCCCCACTGTGGCATACCGCCTAGTGTGGGCGATTGAAAAGAGGCATTCAATTTTTTTAAGTAAAAAAAAAAATGCCGATAGGATCACCGATCCAATGTCGAGTTGTGACAGCACAAAAGTGGATTTAATCATTATCAACTTATAGTCCGGAAACCAATTGTTTACAATTTACTATGTGAAGGGTCACTGTGACCTTGACCTTTGACCTAGTGATTCCGAAATAAATAGGGCTCTTTCTTGCATCAATGCCAACCTACCTATGAAGTTTCATGAATGTAGGTGGAACCATTGTCAAATTATCATCTGGAAACAAATTGTTTATGATTTATTATGTTCAAGGTCACTGTGACCTTGGCCCTTGACCTAGTGAGTCCAAAATAAATAAGGGTCTTCCACTCACCTATGCCAACCTACCTAAGAAGTTCCATGAATGTGGGTCAAACCATTATCAAGTTATCATCTGCAAACCAATTGTTTACGATTTACTATGCTGAAGCTAACTGTGACCTTGACCTTTCACCTAGCGTGTCCAAAATATATAGAGTTCTTTCTCTCACTGATGCCAACCTAACTATGAAGTTTCATAGTCAAGTTATCATCTGGAAACCAATTGTTTTGATTTACTATGTTCAGGGTCACTGTGACCTTGACCTTTGAACTAGTGAGTCCAAAACAAATGGGGTTCTTCTTCTCATGAAGGCCAACCTACAAATGAAGTTTCATGAATGTGGGTTGAACCGTAGTCAAGTTATCATCCGGAAACTAATTGTTTACAATTTACTATGTTCAAGGTCACTGTGACCTTGACCTTTGACCAAGCAAGTCCAAAATTAATAGGGTTCTTCCTCCAACCGATGCCAACCTACCTATGAAGTTTCATGAACATGGGTTGAACCATTATCAAGTTATCATCCGGAAACCAATTGTTTAAGACGTCCTGACCGCCTGCCCAACCGCCCACCATTCATCAAACTATAAGTCCAGTTTGACTTCATCACAAGTTGACTAAAAATCCAATATGGCCACCAGTCGACCATATTGAAACCGAGCGGGACAAAAAAATATGTCAATGGACCGACGCCGACAGACCGACCGACAAGTTGACTCCTATATACCCCCAGACCCCCACACCCCAAAAAACTTCGTTTTGAGGGGGTATAATTATTTTTCAAACGTGATTTGTAACAAGCATATTTTTTTTTCAAAGATAACATACTACCTGCAAGGAGAGGCTTAGTTTAGCAAAATTTTCTTCGTCATTAATTGCCTATTGGCACTCTCCAATAAATTGCCACAAAACAATTTTATATGAACATTTCTTTATCTCCTGCTGCAAAAACGACAAGCTAATGCACACAGTGGAAAGCCACCAAAGAGGTTTTCAGCACTTTCCCGTAAAGCCATGATAGTGACTTCTAGCACTGTAGCAGTTAATAATCTCAAACAAAGCTTTCCATGACTCAATGTCAAGGAAATATTTTATCAATGAAGAAGAAAGAGCATAGAAATTTTCTTGTGGTTTCTTGTAACATCTTTTGTGAGGTACTGCATGTATGAGTCCAGTTACTGTTAGGGAAAATTTCATCGGCTAAGTCTTCATTACACACGAATGTCATCTCCAAAAATTAAAATAAAAAATATTTAAGCGTATATTTGAATCAGCATTTCTAATTATTGGAAGTCTCCTGCTTTCTTAAAAACTAACCAATTCATTTATTTAGAAGCGCATGTTCCCAGCACTGCTCAGGTTAAAAAACTAACCAATTCATTTATTTAGTAGTGCATGTACCCAGCACTGCTCACGTTAAAGGGTTATCATGATGTCGCACATGCAATTCACTCTACGCATGTTGCTCCTGATAAAAAATTGTCTGTGGGTGCCAAGTTTAAGATCGACATCTCTTAAAAAGTAAAAGTACATCCCAACATTGCTCTGGTTGTATGGTTAATGATTGAAAAGCTAAAGCAACGTCACAAGGACCATGCACTATACCCATGTTACTCCTGATAAAATTACTGCTAGGTGCCAATTTTTAGCTCAATATATCTGAAACTGTAGATGTGCATCCTGTGGTTGCATCAGTTGAAGGTTTAATACAACATTGAATGTAAAATACACTCTGCACATAAAGCTCCTGAAAAAAATATCAACCATAGGTACTAAATGTACTAAATGTCTGCTGGATATTTCTGAAAAATGTAGGAGTGCTATCCGGCACTGAAGCAGTTAAAGGCTTAATAGTTACAGGATCAACCCAATGTCAGACAAAAAATTAACCCTTCTCTTGTTACTCCTCATAAAAATATACCTCTGGGTGCAGAATTATGTAAGAGTGCATCACCTAGATGCTATAGTTAAAGAGTTAACCTGATGTGGACATGAAATGTATCCAGCTCATGTTACCTCTGATAAAAAGAATTCTGCCTAGATGCTGTATAGGCAATAAAGACTTCATTAGACACCACTGCTATGTCAAAGTGTTTCCTTATCATGAGAGAGTAAAAGATAAGTGGAATTCCCCAGGCCTTTAAAGGATTATATATTATAGGAATCTATGACAAGAATAAATAGAGGATATCTAGTGTTTTTGAGTGGATATCGAAAATTATCACATGAGTGACCGAGACAAATGTTTATTTTTTGAGAGTGCATGCGCGAGTGAAAATAACGATTTGTCTTGGTTACAAGCGAGATAATTTACAGTATCCGCTCAAAAACACTAGATTTTCTTTTTATTAAATGCCTTTTATAAGAATCTGATAATTCCACTCGTTTCAACCTTGAATTGATGCATGAAAGTAAACAGCGCACTGAATCATTGCTATGTGGAAGTGATTTGGTTGATACTCGGAACAGATAGCATCTTGCGATCTGATTTAGCTGGCAGGTTTCTAGTCCAAACATGGCCCTGAAAGTCTGTAATATATGCTTTCGGTTTGGTACATCCTTTGAAAGGACGTACCAAATCCAAAACTTATATTACGGACTTTCAGGCAATGTTTGGACCAGCGGGTTTCATGCATCAATTCAATGTGAATATGTGTTGAATTATTGCTGAAAATTATAAATTCAAAGTAATCTGTATATTTTTTATACTTACCAATGGCCCAGACTAGCTGGTGCTAACTCAAAAATATCCAGGGCCAAACACAAATTTTGCCCCCCCCCCCCCAATCCCCAAAATTGGCATGCAAAACTGAAAAAATTATGTCCTAACTGGTCCTCCATACTTTTGTGAACTGCCCATGCACAGTATCCAGGAAGACACCGAAATTGACGCAAACCATAATTCTTTTTAGAATTTGCCTGTTAAATGTTGTCAGCAGCGGGGAGGTATGAGTGCCCACTCATGGGAGGGCCATGTGCATAGCCCTGATTGGACATAGCAGAGGTCTACGGTTGTCCATAGACGGCAGAGCCTTTATGATAATAGGCTCAGGCCGTTTATCTGGAGCCTGATTCTTAGCCCAAAATCCCACTTCTGTAGTTAAAGTGATGGTATTAATACCAACACTACGTTAGTGAGATTCGTCAATAGATAAAGCATGGTGTTCACTAACTCTTCTAGCGGAAGTAAAGGCTAATAGAAATGCTGTTTTATAGGTCAAAAATTTTAACTCCACAACGTCTAATGGCTCAAAAGGAGCTTCTTTAAGCTTCAACAAAACCTAAGTTAAATTTCACTTAGGAATTAATCTTTGGGTTCTAAGTCTATTTATAGAGAAATTTCTAACCAGTTTGGATAATGAAGCATTAGATCCAATTGCGTAAGTGTCCGATAACATAGACCTATATCCCTTAATAGTGACGGGCTGCAGTTTGAGAACATCAAACAGGTAGACAAGAAAATTGACAATATCCGGTATGGACGGATCATAGACTGATCCATACATCAATGGAAGAAAACCTTCCACTTTGCTGCATAATTCAGAGAAGAGGAGGACCTCCTGCAGTTAGAAATTGCGTCCACTGCTCGTCCTGTAAATTGCTTGCTGTGCAAGAAGGACCGCACAAAGGAAATATGTGAAGGTTGAGACCTTCTGGGTTGTGATGCAGTGTGCATGACTTCCCCTGATGAAGAAGGTTCTCTCTCGGAGGTAGCTTCCATCGAACGTCCCATAACAGACACCTGAGAAGATTGATCCATGGTTTCTGTGACGACAGAGATGCTACTAACAGAATCTTGCAGCGAGACTGTTTGATTTTAACAGGATCTGCTGAATCAACGTAGTTGGAGGATACACATATCCTATCATTCCGTCCCATGCGATTGACAGAGCGTCTATTGCATACGCTTGATGATATGGACATGGCGACACTTAAGTCTGCAACTGATTGTTGAGGTGTGTCGCAAACAAATCTATCATAGGACGATCCCACTGGTAGCAAATCTGTCTGAATACTCGCTTGTTGAGAGTCCACTCCGATGCAACAGGCGACCTTTCTGAGAGAGCAAGTCTGCTAGTACGTTCAGACGACCCGGTATATGACGGACCGATAGATGAACATGATGCTTCATAACATACAGAAGAATTTTTCCCGTTAGTTCGCATAACGAAATCGAATGCGTACTCCCCTGGTTCCTGATGTATGCTACTACTGTCGAGTTGTCCCACAATATCTGAACATGAGCGTCCGCTATAATATGAATCCATTGTTGTAGCGCTAACCATATTGACATCATGTCTTGACATCATGATGTTTATCTGTTTCTCCAGGAACAGAGGGTCCCAAAGACACTGGCACTTCGAGTCTGTCGGGCTCAGGGTCGCACCTGAACCTGTTTGACTCGCATCCATCTTAATTGTGAAAGCCAGATCCGGCAGCAGCAGCGGAACTCCCTGAGTTAACCACCGAATATCTGCCCACATCTGGACATTTTGTTTTACCAGGTCCATTAAAACAATACTGGTCTCGAGCGAATGAGTCCTCACACTCCAGTTCTGAGTAAAGAATATCTGGAGGGGATGTGTGCGCAAGCGACCCATTGGAATAAGATCCGCAGCTGCTCCGCATAACCCCATCAGTCGCATAAATTTCCTCGCTGTTAATGCGTCTTAGTGTAGACAAAAGCAAGTATAACAACTGACTAATTTCACTCTGGGTAACGGCAGACGAACCAGATTGTTGTGAGTCTCGAAGCTCATTCTCAAGTGAATAAACGACTTGGACGGAGCTAGATCCGACTTCTTCTCATTTACGATGAAGCTGAGATGTCGGAGCAAGAGAAGCAGACTCTGAACATCATTCTGAAGAATAATTTTGTTGCCGCATCTCTAAGAATGTCGTCCAAGCCGACATTACCGCAGACGAATGAGCTCGAAAGTGAGACATTACCGAGTTCATTATTCGAGTGAACGTCCAGGGCACTAGATTCAGACCAAAGCACATCGCTCGGAACTGATATACTATCCCCTGAATGGCGAACCGTACGTACTTTCTGAATGCTGGATGTACAAGGACATGAACGTACGCAACCTTTAGATCTAAGCTTGCCACATAGTCGTTCACTTGAATGCTCACCCTTACTGACCGAATGGTCTCCAAAAAGAACGAACCGTCTGGCTTTGGTACGAGAAACAGGTGACTGTAGAATCCTAGAGAATTTTGATTCTCAACGACATCTATTGCTTCCTTTGTCAAGAGAGCCTGTATCTCCGATAGGAGAGACTCTCTTTTGCAAGAATTTGACAGAAGACTTGTCCACCGCGGACATCTTGTTAGTGGTGGTTTCACTTGGAAAGATAGCCGTAGGCCATCAGAGACCACACTTTTTACCCACTGGTCTTCCGTAATTGTTATCCAGCTTGTTGCGAATCTTGATAACCTTCCATCAACATGCAAGCAATAGAGGTCCTGACCATCACCTGTAGGATCTGCGAGGCTTACAGGAAGAGAAACCACATCCCCCTTGCGAAGGGCCTCGACCCGTCATGATATGTCATGGCATCATTAGGTAGGGTGGCTGTTCTGTAAGTGTGTGGGGAGGACCGATCAATGTTTTCAATGTGCTGCCCCGAGGCTGCACCTTGGGAATATTGATTGGTCTACCCCAAATAATGAATATGGACTGTTCTAACTACTGCCATTGGAATGGCATGGAATATGCCGCTAGAGTTTTAGGGGTTGATATAAGGAGCGCTATGGAACATTTAGTGGAATGTCGCGTTCGAGGCTAAGTAAATAAATATAACCTTAACCTGCACCATATGCTGCACATAATTGTGTACATAACTGTCTCAGGCATTATGTAACATTTAGTGAAATGTCCTGGGCTAAGTAAGTAATTATAGCCTTCACCTGCACCATATGCAGCACACAAATGGCTCAGGTGGAACATTGCTCTAAATGGGTGCAGGGTAATGCCCTGTTTGAGTCAGTTGTGTATAGATTTGTGTGTCCGTAATACATGTGATCTGCTCTGACTATTCCTGTTGTAATAGTGATTGAAAAAAGTCCTGCATGATCCAATGCATAGTCGAAATTGTCCATCTGTCTGTCCTATTTGTCAGTGTGATAGACAATAAAAAACAAAACAAAAAAACATTGTCTGCCACGCTGGGCTGGCGGCACGTGGCAGGTTGTAGGGGGGGGGGGGCATGTTGGCTGGAGTGTGTTGACAATATATATATCGGCAAAATGTGACCTTTTCGTTTAAATGCTCACGACAATGTCGAGTGTTGAGAATTGAGAATATTTATTGTTATGGGCCTCCACAAGTCATGTAGTGAGATGAAGTTTCTGCCTAATATGATAGAATAATGTCTAAACATTGGCGACAGATGAATTATATTACTGGTAGATCCAGCTATTGTCAACCCTCTATGAGCATAACCCCCACACACACACCATAAGGTCTCACGCTGAGAGTTCTGTGATATGACATGTCTAATACCTCTCAAAGACACCACTCCCCTCTCCCCAACTGTTTGACAATCAATTGTTTTTTTATTTTTATGCCCCCCCCCCCACCCCGTTTTTTTCTTTTAATATGCCGCCGAAAAATTGTTTCGAATTATTAAGCACAATTCTGACGCTTTCAATGGAGTACATGTCACTCTGAGGGTGAAAAATAATAAATTTTGTTTTACTCTCATTTAGGGCAAGTTTATTAGCCGTACACCAATAGTATATGTTACTGAGTTCATTGTTAACTAATTCTATAATAGTATCTATGTTATTACCAGATGTATAGGCAGTAGTATCGTCTGCATATGATAAAATTTTCAGAAGTGTCGAATTCATAATATCCTTCATGTAAATTATAAAAAGAAGAGGACCAAGAATAGATCCCTGAGGGACACCAGTTCATATGACCTGGAAGTAAGAACTGGCCCTTGAGAGGGACACCAATTGGGAACTGTGCGTCGAATAATCCTCGAACCAGGCGTTTGCATGGCCCCTGTATTCCATAGAGTTCTAGCTTTTTCAGTAAGATCGAGTGATTTATAGTATCAATGGCTTTAGAGAAATAGAGCTAAAGTACAGTCCTTTGTTGGCTTATCGTTCATTTCAGCAACATTGTTTATGAGATGCAATACCGGATGTATTGTTGAGTGTGCCTTTCTAAAGCCAAATTGATATTGATGAATTATCTTATTATCTTCTAAGAAAGATATTAACCTAGAGTACATTAATTTTTCTAATACTTTAGAAAAGGTTGGTAGGATGCTAATGGGCCTATAATTGTTAAATAGTCGTTGATCGCCAGATTTAAAGACGGGAATTACTTTTGCAATTTTCATTTTGCTGGGGACAGTACCGGTTGAGAAAGATAAATTAATTATGTGCATTAAAGGGTCAGCTATGTCATATATTATCTCCTTTACCATTTTTGAGGACATATTGTCAAGGTCTCTACTTGTTTTGGATTTCAGTTTTTTTGTACATTGTATTACTTCTTGCAGAGTAGTTGGCAAAACAAAAAATGACTCAAGGTTATTTCCCTGATCATAATCGGTGAAACTGACTCGCTTAATTTTGAACCAATGTTAACGAAGTTGCAGTTAAATTTGTCAGCTATCTCTTTAGGGTATGATATTTCCATATTGCCAGCGACAAATGTGGACGGGTACGTAAAGGTAGAATTACATTTGTTAATTGGTTTCTTCAAGATTTCCCAAGTTTTTTTCATATTGTATTTATTTTCGTAAAGTATAGTCTCGTAATAATCAGATTTGCGAGCCCTTTTCAATCTGTTAAAAATGGTGCAATAAGTTTTGTATCTTATTTTATTTTGTGCGGTTGGGGATTTTAATTTTTTGACTTATAGTTTTGTTTTTTCCAATGACAACTGCAAAAGGCCTGAAGTCATCCATGGTTCCCATTTCACAAACTTATGGGAAACTCTTACGAGTTGTTCTGGAAAAGCTTGGCCAAAAGCTACATGAATTGTCTCAACAAGAATATTGTAGGCATCGTTGGAACAGAGTGAATTCATTACATTTGTGAAGTCACTGTTAGATAAAAGAGACTTAAACTGGTTTACATTCTCCTGTATAAAAGATCTGTTAGAAGTTTTTATGGGATGGGTGTGCCTCCTTTTTGATGATTCATCAACATAAAATGTTGCAAAATGGTCTCTTACATCTGTAATAATTATTCCAGATGTACAGGAATTAATTTTATTACTGAAAATGTTATCAATTACGGTGGTTGAATGGTCTGTAATTCTAGTTGGTCTTGTAATAAATGGCATAACACTTGCACTAAACATAGTATCGATAAATAAATTGGTTTTGTTATGGCTACAAAAGCCAAGTAAATCAATATTAAAATCACCAATCAGATAAACATTTTTTTTTTGAGTCATCTAAGATGTTTACTAAATTCGTTAATTTTTCCAGGAATAAATCAAGGTCCACTTTAGGGGCTGTATTTGGTCTATAAATAATTCCAACAATATTTTTGTCTTTCGTCGAGATTTTCACAAAAAGGGATTCAAATACATATGGAATAAACACAGAAAGGTCTTCGCGGATTTTAAAAGGGATGGTATCTTTTATATAAAGTCCTACACCTCCCCTACCGTCATCGTTAATAGGTCGTTGTCGAGTAATCAAGGGATGGTAGCCTTCTAGTGAGAAGGTAATGTTTTCTTTCACGTTGAATGTTTCTGTTAAACCTATAATGTCTAACAAATTTGATTCATGTTGAAGGCTGCATATCAGGTTGTGAAGGGGCTCCCAGTTGGCATTAAGGCTTCGACAGTTGAGGTTGAAAAGCGTGAGTGAGTTGGGCTTTTTGGATATCTCATTATTAAAACGCTCTGGTGTGTAGTATTCACAACTACTTTCTTCCATAGTGAAGGGAGAGTTCAATTCAGCAGCATTATTATCAGTAATTACGTCGTTAAATTGAGAAATAAAGTCAAATGAGCTGCTGCTCTGTATCTCATCAAATGTAAGTGTATTAGCCATTATCAAATGTCAGAATGTGGGCCACTCTACCAAGAAATAAACCAAAAGACTTTGCCAATGTAACTTAGCAAGTATTTTGCAAGAGGAATTGTGTGCTGTTGTCAGGATTGTGTGAGTCGACAAGCAATGTCGGAGGAAGAATGTTTGGACAGTTTATGACAAACATTTCTTCCTGTGTTCAGCCAGCAGAGTTACTTTAGTTAGGCCTTAAAAGGGTGTTTTGATGTGGGCAGCATCAAATCAAAGATGGGATTGTAAGGTAAACATAATCATAGTGTGTGCAGTGCAGTGCAACTACACACTCACACATACAAACACACACAAAATCAAAAACGCATATATATTTTTGAGTCATCATATCCATAAAAAACAAAACAGAACAAATGCAATATGTCAACAAGTGTGTGGTTAATAATCGCATAAAACTGAAACAGCTGATGATGGCAATAATCCTTGAAAAACATGATGATGTTAGCGAGAATCATGGCTGAATAGGGTAAAAACGTATAACTCTCCCCCCCCCCCCCACCTCGGAACTTCATATGCCTCAACATCATCACACAAAGGTGAGCAGAGGATTCGAAAACGAACCCCACGCGATCTACACATTTCAAATACGACACAGATAGCAACATCCTGCCGGGAACTCCGAATCCGCGTTTAACTCCTAAACTCAAAAATAAGAAAAGTTGTGTGCTGAATTGAAATCTAAAAGCAAGACCTGTCAGGATTTTGGAATGACATCCAAGGGAGACACTCAGTCCAATAAGTACATACATAAAACATTTAGTGACATATTCACTTTACAGGATTTTGAAATTCTTAAATCGTAAGATAGATGTGTAAATATTGACTGCATAAGTCTGTTGTCGCAGACAATCTCGGCTTTCATTTTATAATTCGGCTCAGCATTCTGTTTATTCTGGTCTCACAAGCACCCCTCTCCCCCCCCCCCCCCCCCGCCCCCCCCCACATAAAAAAAAACAAAAAAACAAAAAAAAACCTTGAATCCAGAGCCCTGAGCAAAACACCACCACAAATCTGAAAGCAAAAGCCTGCGAGCCACGCGGGATCCAACCTCGGACCAAATCCCCCCTGCTCTGCATGCAGATTTCTGAATCCACAGAACCCCTGAAAAACCGGGTCACCAAAGACTCCTGAAACCATATTATCACCATAACCAGCAGTATCAGTGTCAGCACCACCATCAATAGCGCAAAGTTTATTGGTTATAATGCATTTCACTATTTACATGGCAATTGCTGGTTCATGCAATAACAGATTTATTTACTAACTCAATTCGAAACTGATATGGTCCTAAATAAGAATTGTGTTACTCAGTTGGCCTTTTTCATGGACAAGAAGGTCGACTCAGAAAAAGTGATACAAGGATCGTCATTGCATGGGCGTAGTGTCATGCAGGTGATGGGAACGTAGCCCGAGGTTAAGACACGGATTAACTCTGATCTCATTAAAAATCTAAGCAAAACAATTATTTGTGACTTTAAGTTGCCCTCCCGTGTTTATGTGTAATTCTCTTGAACACCAAAATCTGAGGAAAATTTTTGTTTGTCATTTTCCAGATTCTTCAGATTCGTGGTGGCCTTCAAAACAAGATGCTGCCACCCATAGGGCCAAACTTCCCATCCTCCGTATGGCACCTTAAGTTAGTAAATTCATTCTTACAATACATTAGAGCATCCTATGTTTAATGAACAAGGAACTAAAGATTTCCCAGGGATTGTGTACACTGTGACTATACGTAGCGCAGAACTAAGTATTTTCCCATAGGCAACCATTATAACAATTATGTGGAAAGAAATATGATCGCATCACTTAAAATTAAATATTTAAATACCTACATAAAGTACAGACCTTAACATTTCAAGGCAGATCACTCTAAACCAAATATTTAGTTCCGCGATACCTGTAATGTTTCTACTTATGATAGAATGTGAACAGAAAAAAAACCCCTGGTGTGTATCATTTATCAACTACTAATAACACTACGGCAGTACCAATCCATTAATTTCCCATTAAATTCCATTAAAACCCCATTAAAACCATCATTTTCCATTAAAGGTGGCCATTAATTTCCGTTTCTTTTTTTTAATGGAAACTTGTGTTGCCCATTAAAAAGTTTAAATAACTGTATTTAATGGCCATGAAAAACAAGAAAACCCATTAAAAACTGTTAAAAATTAAAAAAAATTCTTTGGATGGATTTTAATGCACATAAAAACCCATTACTTTTCGTAATGAAGTGATTAACAGAAATTAAATGACAAAACTCTTCATCTTTTAATAGCCATTAATTGAACTGATGAATATAACTTGTTTTTAATGGCAATGAAAATGTGAATTATTTTCTTCTCTTTAAGATAAAAAAAATTAATAGCAATTAATTATCAGAATAAATATTTTAGGAAATTAATGACCATTAAAAACATATCTGAATGTTTGGATGATTTTAATAGCTTTTGTATATGTACATGTCTCATACAATTTCTATCACATATCATTCTCATTTTTGGTGTTTAAGGTCACTTTCAGCATATATGGCTATATCATGACCAGAACAAGTATGAAGTAACTGTATTAAAGATTAACTAACTGTTTCTACCCACTGTCAACTTGAGAGGACTTCCACGTTCACCTTATAGGCACTGGTTATAACTACTTGACCCTGTTGTATACCAAAATGAAAAAGCACTACATGTGTTCTTCAGTTCACTTCTTTCCCACAGAAAGCACACTGTCAATTATACATGCAAATGTAATCATGCATCGGTAGTCACAATGCATATGTATATATATGCATTAACTTACTAATTTCATTATCTACTATCAAAATATAGCAGTTGAAACAATGCATATGTATACAATGTACTTTGAAAGGATGTGTTGGACATGCTAGTACATATACATGTGTACAACTAATCATGATATGATCACCATCTGTTTTGAAACACTAATGCATCAAGATTTTAGGAAGAAAATATTCCAACTTAACCCGGCCAACTTAACTCAGGGCGACTTAGTCCGGAACGAGTTGACCCGTTCCCAACAAAGTCGACCTACCGTATCGAAAATGGAAAGAATAACGACAACTATCCCCTTACATTATCTGATATTTGGATATACAGACATCATCAAAAACAATACGGTACTGACTCGTGTCGAAGCCCAGGGGTTGCTTGCAGTGGATAAATTGCAAAGTGTGTGTGTGTGTGGGGAGGGAGGGGGGGGCTTCGGAACGAGCAATAGTGCTGGGGTGCGTCGGAATTGGCGATAGGCCTATAAAGTAAGTATCCACTGGGTATGTTACGTTTCTTTGGAAACCGCCCACCAATTTTCTAGAATTTGCTTTAAAAATTCTCATAATTATCTTGTACATACGTTTCATTTTCAGATTTCGGGTTTTAATCCTCAATTTAATGAACAAGAGGCCCCAGGGGGCCTGAGGGCGCTCACCTGACATGGTAGCCTAAATATCAACCCAGAGAATTGATTTCCACAAGTTGCATCTGCTCCTCCTAAGAAAGCTGAAACCAAATATCCAAATATTCTGACCAGCGGATCTAAAAAAGATTTTTAAAGAATATTCCTCATACTGAACTAAGTCATAATTCAGGCTCCCACAGGAAGCCCATATATGAACCCAGGGACTTGGCTTTAACAAACCTGAATCTCACACCCCTAAGGATTCCGCACACCAAATATCAAAACATTCCGACTGCTGGATCTGAAGAAGAAGATTTTTAAAGAAAATTCCTCATTTTGAACCAAGTTACAATTCGAGCTTCCACAATCAGCCCAAATATGGACCTAGGGACATGGCTTGAACAAACTTGAATCTTACCCCCCTAAGGATGCTGCATAAAAAATATCAAAAGCATTCATCTGCTGGATCTGAAGATTTTTAAATAAAATTCCTCATTTTGAACTAAGTTGTCATTCAGGCTCCCATAGTGAGCCCAAATATGAACCAAGGGACTTGGCTTGAACAAACTTGAATCTCAGCCCCCTAAGGTTGCTCCATGCCAAATATCAAAACATTCCAACTGCTGAATCTGAAGAAGAAGATTTTTAAAGAAAAATTCCTCATATTGACTAAGTTATAATTTGGGCTCCCACAGGGAGCCCAAATATGGACCCATGGACTTGGCTTTAACACACTTGAATCCCCCCTCCCCCCAAGGATGCTACTCACCACATATCAAACCATTCCGACTGCTGGATCTGAAGAAGAAGATTTTTTAAGAAAATTCCTCATTTCAAACAAAGTTACAATTCAAGCTCCCACATTGAGCCCAAATATGGACTTAGGGACATGGCTTGAACAAATTTGAATCTCACCCCCCTAAGGATGCTGCATACCAAATATCACAAGATTCTGCCTGCTGGATCTTGAGAAGAAGATTTTCAAAGAAATTTGCTTGAAATGCACTAAGTTCGAATTTGGGCTTCTATAGTGAGCCCAAATATGAATCCAGGTGGCCGATTTGAACAAACTGGAATCAGATCCACCCCACAATGTTGCATACCAAATATCAAAAGATTCTGCCTGCAGGATCTGGAGAAGAAGATTTTTGAAGAAATTTGCCTGAAATGCACTAAGTTCAAATTCGAGCTTCTATAGTGAGCCCAAATATGAATCTAGGGAGCCGATTTGAACAAAATAGAATCAGATCCACCCACAATGTTGCATACCAAATATCAAAAGATTCTGTCCGCTGGATCTGGAGAAGAAGATTTTTTAAGAAATTTGCCTGAAATGCACTAAGTTCAAATTTGGGCTCCTATACTGAGCCCAAATATAAACCTAAGGGGCCGATTTGAACAAACTTGAATCAGATCCACCCCACAATGTTGCATACCCAATATCAAAAGATTCTGCCTGCTGGATCTTGAGAAGAAGATTTTCAAAGAAATTTGCCTGAAATGCTCTAAGTTCAAATTTGGGCTCCTATACTGAGCCCAAATATAAACCCAAGGGGCCGATTTGAACAAACTTGAATCAGATCCACCCCACAATGTTGCATACCAAATATCAAAAGATTCTGCCTGCTGGATCTGGAGAAGAAGATTTTCAAAGAAATTTGCCTGAAATGCAGTAAGTTCAAATTTGGGCTCCTATACTGAGCCCAAATATAAACCCAGGGGGCCGATTTGAACAAACTTGAATCAGATCCACCCCACAATGTTGCATACCAAATATCAAAAGATTCTGCCTGCTGGATCTGGAGAAGAAGATTTTTTAAGAAATTTGCTTGAAATGCACTAAGTTCGAAATCGGGCTCCTATACTGAGCCCAAATATGAACCCAGGGGGCCGATTTGAACAAACTTGAATCAGATCCACCCTCCAATGTTGCATACCAAATATCAAAAGATTCTGCCTGCTGGATCTGGAGAAGAAGATTTTTTAATGTTTTTCCCATTGCCTACAGTGTTAAAAAGTGCTGACTCAGCACTTTTTCAATGTCCCGAAACTGTACCCTATGATAAAACCGATGGCAATTTTTTTTTACCAATTCTTTCTGTTGGTCCTAAGGAAGCTTCACACCAAATAAAAATTCTCGGTGCCGTGCAGTTTTGGAGATATGGGCGTTTTAATTTTTTTCTATTTTTAGCTCCTGCGGTTCCCATGGGGCTACGGGGGAAAAAAAATCAGCATAAATTAGGTACTTATGACCCAATAAGCCCTCACATAAAATTTGGTTCAAATCAGCCTCTCGGTTTGGAAAATAGAAATTTTGGGCGGGGCCAAAAATTTTGCCCCTCCCATAACGACGCCAAGTATAGACCCACAAACTTCTCTTGAACAAATCTGAGTCTACACCTCAAAAAGAAGCTGCACACCAAATATCAAGTCTCTGAAACTGCTGGTTCATGAGAAGAAGATTTTTTAAGATTTCAGCACACTTTTTGGGTGCGGCCTACCCACAGGCGGGGCAACTTGATTTGAACAAAATCAAATTGCGATGTCATAACAAACTATTATCTCAAATATCAATTAAATTGGTTCAGCGGTTTGGGAGGAGAAGACGCAAACACCATGTTCACGGACGACGGACGCAGGATGACGGACGACGGACGGTGAGTGATCACTATAGCTCTCCTGACTGAAAGTCAGGTGAGCTAATAAAACAAACAGAAAACCATGCGGTGTTGTTTTCATTTTTTGTACAGGTTACTCTTGAAGCCAGAAATAGACGTAAGTATGTCAATCAACACTGCAAACCACCACCACCCCCTTGAAAACAGACCCACATAGTCTGTTTATAAATAGCTGTTTTTTTTAAATATGTACATTTATTACGAATAAAACAAAATATAGCTTCACACAAAATCAATAAAAAAAATCATAATATGAAGACCAGAAAAAATTTACACACGGAATACGAATAACAAAATAGTTGCCTCCCTTGTCAAAATTCAAAAAATTGATTTTACACTGAAAGTCATAACTTCACATGTTGCAGAGCATGATGAAATGATAAATGAACATGTTTTATTGAACCAATAAGTCATAAATGATATTCCTGGTTATATTACAGTATAATTCTCATATACCAGAGTTGTAATTATTTTTTATTTTTAATTACCACTTTCTGATTAATTTCTGAACACCCATTTTCACAGTGAGTGAGTTGTGTATGCTCGAAAGTGGCAGTTTTTTCACAATGAGTTGTGCACCGCTCATAAGTGGCTGTGTTCAATCAGTATCTTTCTGATGATGTTCAACCACTGTGAAAACTATATGTTGTGGGCGTGTTTCAGACAACTATTGACATCAGCATGCACACTCATTTGAAACAAGTGACAGCTTCCAAAAAACGAGGTCGACAGAAAAATAAACATGTCAATTTTGCTTGGGATATATAATTTTTTAATAAAGACTTATTACACTGATCACAGGCATAATATATTACACAAAAGACGAATTTAACAACACAAAAACCTCCACTCCAACAAATATACATAATACAGTATTACAGTTCTATTTGGTAAGTACAGTGTTACTGTTGCAACAAGTCAACTGTTTTTCCATTTGAATCTCGATGCCTGTAAATTTGGCGTCTTGTTTCAAACAACTTTCGTCCAATTTGAAACTTTAGGGGTGGGCTTTGACTCGAGTAGGGCACCCTGGTTCACAAATCTGAAAAAGCGGGGGGTGGGCTTAATCACGAATATGGGCTTCGACACAGGTCAGTATGGTATGAACAATCGTAAAATAATTAAGTAACCTTATACTGATAATGATACTGAGCTTAAAGAAAAAATCCATTGTAAATGGAAACTGAGAAAAGTAATCATAAAGTTCCATTGAAAGTTACTTCACCACTCCCAATTCAACTGGACACAGTCATCCACATTATTTTGCGTATTTTAGGATGTCCGACTGTGGTGGTGGTGAATGGGGGAGGGGACAAATGTGCAGGTTCGGTGAGAAACATCGGCCCGATCTTGTGTCACTGATAAATTCATTATTGTGTTTCACTGGGATGCATTTGACACAATGGCTCATTCACAGGTAGGACCTATTGTACTCTTGGGTAATGAATCATCAGTCGAAGAAGGGTGCGAATTGTCTAATTGTGTGTACGAGTTGACATGTACGCTTGCCTTGGGTATGTCTGTCTCAACTCAACACAACCCAAGCGGCGAAAACCGTTTAGACGTGCGATTGCCAAAAATGCACTTAGTCATAGGCACATTTAAAACTGACGGATTTTGAGAAACAGAAAGAAATAATCCAGTATGGACAATCTGAGCAGTCAGGCTGTTGAAACCATGAATGGTTTGGTTTCCGATGCATATTGAAGGAACTTGTCTAATTTAAGCGAACACGAAGTTAAAAACCGCTACAGAAATGACGAAAGTGTCGCATGCATTTTGTACCAGTGCTGAATATTGTTTTTCTCGAAAATTGGGAATTTGTTGGGATATCAATAGGAATCAGGTGAAAACGGCATCAACCGGTTGAATATGAACCTACTAACTGTCAGAAACAACACTTGAATAGGTTTTTGCTACTTTAGGTGCTGGGACGTTTTGGCCCGGGACATTTCGGCCTCCATATAATGAGGAGCCGGGGGTGTCGGGTCGGGTCAGTAATATAATTTTTGGGGTTGGTATGGCCTCTGGGTCCAACGCTCTCGATCCCTGTGCTGTACTCCGAAGTGCCAAATAATAGTGATGGCTGAATAATAGTGATGGCGGGGATTTTTCTTGGTGTGATGGGTCCTACTAATTACAGACCAAAACCGTCCAAAAGTGCTAATTACCGACCAAAAATCAATAAGTACCGACCAAAAACATAAATGTGCACCGACCAAAAATATAAGATATTTGTAGAATCTCGTAGGTTTTAATCATTGAGTTGTGGGTGATTAAAAATAGAGGTAGCGGCTAACCTCCAGCTGGAGAGAATTTTCAGGGAAGATGCTATCGTGGGAATAAGGTGAGTCGGTGTTGTCTCTATAAAATGGGGTTATTGTGGTATCATATCAACGGATAATAATCTGGGGGGGTGGGGGGGTGGGGGGGGGGGTGGGGGTGGTTGAAACTCACATTGAGTGAAAATCGGAGTGGTTTTTTTTTCCGGGGGGGGGGGGGGGAGGGGGCGGGTTGAAAGTTAACATGTTACATATCCTTATATTAATATAACCTTGTTGTTCTTCAAAACAAAAATAGAGTTAATGTTGAAAGATATTCGTAAGAAAAAGAACAAATGCACCCCATAAATAAATGTACTAATGAAATGTATGTACGGTTCATGCAAGGATGGTTGATTACCATTAAATCACAGTTGGGTGGATTTTTCACTTGAAGATTATTTACAGTTTCTGAAAACAAAGTGCCTGTTGCAAAATCAGATTTTCACACTAGTCCATGAGCTCAACATTATTAGCTAGTTCTTTTTGTTACTTTTTTGGAAAAATTGAAAATATTTATCTCGTGGAAAATCTACCCCACCTCGATTTAGTAGTAATACACCCACCAGTTGAAAGAAAAAGTGATAAAAAATTCCAACCATGCAGAAATGCCACAGAGGGGAGGGAGGCAAGCTGGCCCCAATATCTAGGCCTCTTTTACAAACGCGTTAGAATGCTGTTCCATTTCAGGGTAAACTTGTGTGTGCCATAATTTTAATTTTAATTACCATTAACAATTTAATAATAGTTAAAAGACCTGATCTGAGGAACTGCTGCATTATAATTATTAAGTGCTATTGAAACTGGTGTTATTTTTAATTGCTATTAATTTATCCATTGAAACTAATGTTAATTTTAATAGCCATTAATTTTATCCATTAAACTGGTCTTATTTTTAATGGCTGTTAGTTTTATCCAATAAAACTAGTGACAACTTTAACAGCTATTAATTTTGCCATTAAACATGTTCCATTTAATGGAAATTAATGACCATCAAATGTTTTATGTCATTAAAAGACACTTAAAAATATTTTTACAGGGGGCCGTTAAATAACAATTAATGGCTATTAAATATTAATAAAATTATGACAATTAAAATGGTATTTAATGGTTATTAAAGAAGTGGAGAACCCTTAAAGTGTTTAACACTTATTTAATGGCATGGGCCATTAATTTCTTGAAAATTAATACCACTTAACTATGTTCCTTTTAATGGAATTTAATGGGTGCACTTAATGGGGTTTTAAAGGGATTTTAATGGGATTTTTGGATTTTAACAACCTTTTAATACCCTGAGCCTGCAGTAGTGTAATGCCGTGTCATGTGCGGTACCCCATGTATTTGGATTATCACCATGAATAATCTTAAGGATGAGGTTAATGTTGTTTTGGGAGGAAGTTAATGTTAAAAAACACACAAATAAAATACGAAAACATAAAATAAACAAGAAAAATGTTACTAAGGTAACACATGCCCCCCCCCCCCCCCACCCTCCACCCCCTTGTGAGCTTCACCTTGCAGATTCGGCAGAAACTATTATATGCGACACACCTTCTGACTGTCCTTAACATTTGTAAAAAGTTTAACAATTGTACTATGATTCGTTTCTGAGTTATGGCTGAGACACGAATATTGACCGATTTTTAGTGTGACCTTGACCTTGAAGGTACGAACCCGGCTATGGTGTGGGACACATCCTCCCATGATCCTTTATAATTGTGTGAAGTTTGATGACTATGGCCCTAACCGTGTTCAGTGTGACCTTGAAATGTGACCTTGACCTTATGGACCTGTCTTTGGTGTGTGACACATCCACCCGTTGTCCTTTATAATTGAGCGATGTTAGATGATTGTAGCCCTAATAGTTTTGGAGTTATGCTTGAGACATGATTTGTGATCCTGAACATATGAAGGTCAATTGTGACCTCCACCTTGCAGATGCGGCAGAAACTATTATACGCGACACACCTTCTGACTGTCCTTAACATTTGTAAAAAGTTTAACAATTGTACTATGATTCGTTTCTGAGTTATGGCTGAGACATGAATATTGACCGATTTTTAGTGTGACCTTGAAATGTGACCTTGACCTTGAAGGTACGAACCCGGCTATGGTGTGTGACACATCTTCCTATGGTCCTTTATAATTGTGTGAAGTTTGATGACTGTGGCCCTAACAGTTTTCGAGTTATTGGCTTGGACACACACACACACGGACACGCGGATGGATGGACACACGCACACTTCAATCACTATATGCCACCTGACTTAAGTTGGGGAGCATAAAAATACAATGCTCATACAGACCCACTGTTTAGAGAACATGGTATTTTAAAATTTACAGACCTGTATAAACTCCAGATCTCTTTGTTTATGCACAACTGGTACAACAACATGCTACCCGAAAGCTTTGTGAACACTTTTAGAATTTACCAAAAGCCCTCAGGAATGGACACAAGACAGTCGGGTAAATTACATACATTGAAACCAAGAACTCAGTTCTCCGCATACTTTCCAGTTCATACTTTCCCTAGGATGTGGAATGCAATAGAACTATTGATTCAAAATTCTTCCAGATCATCATTCAAAAATTCTCTAACGGAGCAATTCTTGAATTCGTACTCTTTTCGCGTCAGGTGTAATAATCCAGTTTGCCCCGACTGAAGGTCCTAACTCTGTAATCTCATCCTTATCTATTAACTACCCCTAAATTGTTTCATTTTCTAAAAATGATGGAAAATTATTTTTATTTTTTGGAAAGAACCATTTTAAAAATTAATCCATTCATTTTCTCTTCATTAACATAGCCGTTATCAGGATTGTCTCACATTTTACTTCTTTGTTTTTATTGGGAATGACGGGAAAACAGACCTAGAGGCTATGCCATCTCCCTGTAGTGCAACCTTGTATTTGAAATAATTGTATGTTGCTGTATTTAGTTTGTATTTGTATGCATGTTGTATTACAAAATAAAATCATTCATTCATTCATCAGACCTACACTCCCTTCCTGGGTCGCTGTATTGACGATCCCTAAGAGTAATAATAGGAGGGTTTCTTATAGTACTCCCGCAATGAGTCCCCTTTAGATGATTTCTGTTTAAGACGTCCTCCCTTACTCTTTTCTGCTGCCACGGGTTGATTAGACGCCGACTTACGGAGCAGTGTATTAGACGTTTTCTTTGTAGTTTGGTAATAAACAAATGAAAGCTTATCGTCAAAAATTGTGTGTTTGGATACCGGAGCGACCAGTAGAGAGTTTTTCACCTTGTCATCTATTAAAGATGACAATGCAAGGGCTCCGTCACGTCTGATTAACTCCAAATTTGCCACTGTTAAGGCAGAGTTATACGTGGTAAACATAATAGCCCTGGAAAGAACTCTTAAAGAGGTATAAATGACCTCAAATTCCTCTCCGGTGAGACGTGGCACCACAGCTCTTGAAAGGTGATCTGCGTAAGACATAGCATCTAAATTCGCTCTGTTTGAAGAAATTTCCGTCTCAATTGTGTCCGAGCGAATAGTGAATGACGAAGGAAAGGATAGCTCCAGATCCTCAGCCTGCTCATCCAAACGCAAAGGAACTCTCTGTACATCTTCCCCGACCGTTTTGAATGAACGTGGTCCAACAAACAGTAAATTTACAGAAGATGATGATAAGAAACCGCCTTCCTTCTTCCCACTGGAAAGCTTGAATATGGCATTGTCTAAATGGCCGAAGACCTGCAACACCTGCCTAGACTGAACCGGAAAAGACAGGACCTCCTCCTTTGTCCGGATAAAGTCTGCGTCCAACGATGCCAGCAGTTTTTTCCTAGTAGTCGCAGCATTCTGATTCGCCGGAACAAATTCAGGGTAGTATTGATGGATTAAATCCATCGCAACCATGTGCTGTTCCGAAAGGGAAGGGTAATCTTCCTCCGTATCCCTTTCACCATCCGACTGAATCAATTGAGTCTCCTGGTCAGCAGCATCTGAACATGCAGATGACTGGACAGACCCAGCACCATCTGACAGCTTAGGTTCTGAGACTGCCGTAGGCTGCTCTTGCACTTGCTGGGATGCTGCGATGAGCTGCGCAATCAGCGACAGCAAGCCCATTATGAAGGCCTGAGGAGCAGTGGTCTTCTGTTTCTTAGCCGCCGGCTGCTTCTGGGACGGTGTGTCCGAGACGGCTCTTTTCTCCGGACGTCCCGATAAATGAGGCCTCGTCTCTTTAGCTACCGGATGGTCCGACTTCTTTGACGATGAATGGTCCCTTCTCGGTGATGTAGGCTGGATATCAGAAATCGTGTAGCTAAGGTGCGGCTGTTTTTGCTTTGAAGAAGCCAATGTAGAAGCCGTAGATGGCCCCAGATGTTGTTGGAAAAGAGAGGGGCCTCTCTCGCTTGCGGTTCTTTCAGACCTTGCCGAGCCTCCCATTCTACTTGCTGTCTTCTTCTTCTGTTCCGTCGTCGCTGGGTGAGCCTGTTTATATTTTAAGGTGCTTGCTCTACCCAATTCACTCCTCTCGACCGCAATGGACACACCCGGTGTCACGGTACCCACAGATGGAGTAACCGCTTCACCGGTCAAACAGACGACAAGGGACTGAAACAACCAGCTAGTGGTTTTTTGCCCTGTCTAATATTCATGAGCACCTTTGCCGCTAGCTCTGCTTGTTAATCTGAATGCGACGACGGCAGCACACTATCTCTAGGCATCACGTAAACATCACCATGTTCTTGTTCCTCTGAAAAAGGAACTGAGAAACTAGACTGACTTTGTGGCGAGAGGACCAGCACTGGCCTCTCGCCGCTAACAACGTACCGTGACACCCTCCTCCAACGTTTGTCATCCCATTCAACACATGTTGAGCAAGAATTAGTGGGACTAGATCGACTGCAAGCAAGGCAACAAGCATATAAATCTGAGGAAGACTTCCTCGCCTTGCATTTTGAGCAATAAGTTTTCATAATTAATCAAATAAAGTCGACAGTATTCCCACCAACTCCACAATAAAATATGAAAAAGATACATAATAAATAACATTCAAAATATAAATCAAAAAATAATTTACAAAAAAAAAAAATTTCAAAACATTTTGACAGAAGTTTCCAATGGGAACAATAAGCCCAAATGTATCCCGATAGAGCCTGAGTGTGGATAAATTTTTTTTTATTATCCAAAAAATTAATTGCTACACTACCGGAATATTTAATGTATCTTACAACAGTCCTACCATGATAATAAATAGGAAACTACATACATTTATAGAGCGTTGTCGATGTAAACAACGTCAGAAGAAAACCAGAAACAAGACTACACAGGCACTGAATAAAAAAGGCCAGAAGTCAGTAACAGATTTTGAACTATCCAATGTAAAGCAAGATCTTCAGCAGAATTAAAAACGATACATCGGATTATGATGCATGACCAGAAACGCCTAAACATCCCTAGGGTGAGGACGTAAACAAGGGGATATACAAAAAAAACATTCTGTGTAACATGTCAAACTCCCAGGAAATTTATAAAAAAAATTTCAATAAAACAAACCAAAAAGCTTGGGAGTTTAACTGGGGGGGCTTCAAGGAAGGATAGGGAAGGAACACTTAACAAACAGTGGAAAAATCATTAGACCATCATTTCTTCCTTCCATCATCCAAATGTGTCCTTGGATCCACCAAATGTACCATTGATTTGTGTCTGGCATCATTTAAACTGAGATTTAAAAGCACAGATGTCAGTTTGTTGTTACTGACAGAAAGGCCAAACAAAGAATGATGGTTGACGTCACTTTTGGTGTCTTCCCAGATACTGTGCATGCACAGTTCGCAAAAGTATGGAGGACCAGTTAGGACATAATTTTTTCGGGTTTTGCATGCAAATTTTGGGGATTGGGGGGGGGGGGGGGGCAAAATTTGTGTTTGACCCTGGATATTTTTGAGTTAGCATCACCTAGTCTGTGCCATTGGTTGTTGTATAAAAATATGATCGGTATCCACTCAAAAACACAATATGTACTTTTCATTATACATTTTTAGAACAAATTGATCATTTCCAGTGATAATTTGACTCGTATTTGCCTTGAAGTGATGCTTTGAAAGCCGCCATTTTGAATGACACTGTGAAAGTGAAAATGTCTATATCTTCACAGTGGGGGATATGATTTCTATCTTTCCGCAATTTCTTCAATAATCTATTGTTTAGCGTATAATAAAATGAATTAAATGAACATTTTGTGAGAATCAATGTTGATTCTCATTGTTTTCTTTGTGAGAATCATTTGTGAGAATCCATACTCTTGCATGAATTTGAAACCTTGTGTGCGGATATTCACTTTCAACACACCAGACTGCCTCATGTTTGTTTTCTACTCTCTTCTTAAAATGAAAGTAACTTACTTGAGAACTGTAAGAGACAAACAGTTCCCTTCTCCATCCACTTGAACTCCACCATGACAAAATTTCTTCCTGTTGAGCTGAAAGCAAATGAGAAATAACTTTGATGACCAATGGAAACCATTAATGCTTAATGCAGCCAACATGATGTGGCAGCTGATGAAAAAATATCATGTGCAGATTCTGTAAAAGCTACAAGACTAAACAAGTTATGCTACTAGAAAAAAGAGAGTTATTTAGTTCGAATATTTTCCAAAAAATGTTTTTATAAATTATATGAGAGCATGATACTTCAGTGATTATGGACTTGGACTTCAAACCAAAAGGTACACAGTTCGATCCCCACCAGGGTAAATGTGCTGTGTCCTTGGGCAAGGCACTCAATCCAGACTGCCTTTGTGGGGGCACGATGACGCTGAATCCTAAGACCTACTGCATGTCAATGGCATACTTGTTTCCAACCAATTCTAACCCTGCTTGTGTGGAGTTAGTACTTCGGGGAGACTGACAGTTGCTAGCCACTGCTTGTGGGGTCTTTCTGGGTACGCTGGCTTCCTCCACCTGTAAAACTGTCTGAAATGAGGTGACCCTGGCTGTTGAGTGTGTTTTTACACTGTAAGCATTAGTTTATGGTTTCCTCTGAAGAGAATAAAAGTGTTTAAATAAAACTGTTCCGATACAATTTATTGAAGACAGGCAACCTAATAAAGTTATAACAAAACAATTATTTATGTACAAAATCTTGCCAAACCAAGGTTCCCCATGTTGCCGTCATGGTATCTTTGTAAAAAATACTCATCTATACTATAATTTGTGACAGGTTTGTTTGTTACTGTGTTTGGTGGCTGTTCGCAGAAGCATTCAGGGCAAGGCACTGCGTGCTCATCCTGCAACTGAATGGCATTGATTCTGGCTCAAGAAAACTTAATTTTTGAGTGTTTCAGTAATAGCACACAGCTGATGGAACTAGAGGTGTGACTATCCTAGATGGGCCTGTTCATACCCCCGCCATTGATTATTCTAAGATGAAAAGGGGCATAACTCTAGCAAAAACAGTGTGATCGAAACTATAATTGCAGGTGCACAGGTGTCCATGGTAGTGAACATCCATACCAAGTTTCAAAGGAATCAACCCATAAACATCTGAGAAAATCTCCGAACTCATGCATTCTAAGATGAAAATGATAAATTTTAAGTAATTTGTATACAAATTTTGAACCCCCAATCCCCCAAATTTGAATAAAAAAACGAAAATTAAAAGTTCTATCTGGCCTCCATACTTTTACTCTCTGCGCATGCGCAGTGGTCAGGAAGAGACCGGAATTGGCACTAACATCATTCTTTGTAGATGAGCGTACTAATAATAACTCAGCGGGGAGGTATGAGTGCCCACTCATGGGAGGGCCATCCCCATCTGGGCCATTGGTACGTATAAAAAATATACAAATTACTTAAAATTTATCATACTTTTATAAGACAACCAATGGCCCAGACTAGCTGAATCGTAAAAAGGCGGAAGGCCTAAGACTTAAGAATTAGCAGACCAAACATAGCTCCTAAGCCTGCATTCCAAAGTGAAAGGGAATAAAATTTAAAAAGAACCACATGTATGTCTCTCTATACAATAATAGAGAAAACATATCCTAAATAAGGAGCCATATTCCAAGTAATTCCATAGTCTTAGAATGAATGATTATGTTAATTGGGTGTAACGAGACCCCAATTTTTAAGGCTAGTCTGGACTAAGCCCCATAAATTAGGATGGTGTATTTGAGAGTGAGAGACTAACCCCCACAAACATATGCCATATATAAATAATAAACAAGCTGTATCTAGGATCAGATATAATCTACAGACAAAAACAGCTTCACCCATAGTTACACACTTATCAAACCAAAGGGGATTTTACAAGAAAATTCCCCCCCCCCTCTATTTTCTTTTTGAAGGAATATTCTTCAAAACAAAGAAGGGAAAGCTCTGGAATCAGTGCAAAGCGATACTAAATAATCCAAATATATTCGCCCAATAAGCGCCCTGTTATTAATTATTATTAAGTATTGATGCTTAACGCCACTTCAGAAGCTAAGGCTATTGTGGCAATCCCGGTAATTAACAGAGTACGCTTCTAACATATATCGGAATACATAGATAGGATGAAAACCGGTGATATAAAGTGTACGACCATACACTTGTCCAATTTAATACCAATTAAACAGTATCTGAAAAGAAAACAGCCCCCCCCCACCGACACGCATTACTTGAATCGCTCTTGTGTTAGTCACCAAATAGAATAGTCCTTAATGCCACTAAGGACAGAGAGGGACGTGATGAACAAATATACTGTATTGACATAATCACTCTAGGTAAATATGGCATCATTAATAGAGCTTATCGTCTCATATAACTAACACCAAACCATACCAGTAGGAAGAGAATAACCTCCTCTAACATACGGTATCATGCCCGATAGGACAACGAACTCAGCCTAGCTGAAGCAGCTGAAGGTCTTTCTATATGAGAAGACAATAAAAGGCTGAGAACTGCGGACTTAGAAGCTTCCTGAGGAGACTCACATCACTAGCCGTAGCTTATAAGTCTTCATCTCCGTGAAGACAGATATATTGGTGTAAGTTGCGACCTTGAAGGCTCACTGAATGGAGACTTACAACTATCATCACGCAAGGTAGAGAATGAAGAGCCGCTATTTAACAGCTCTAAATTCCCAAAGAGACAGCAGGGTCAAGAGAAAATAAATTCAGCTATGTCACTGCATAATTACTGAAACAATCTCGCTACGATTCTAGCTAGGCTACTATGGTGTAAACAATAAGTCTCAAGGCTATGACACCTATGAAAACAAACCGAAAAGCACTGTACCTTATCGGTTTTATTCCCAAAAGACAGCAGTCAGAGCCTGGCTAACGTAGCTAGAAGTCTTCCTCTCTGTAAAGACAGATATCTTGGTGTAACTAGCGACTTGAAAGCTCACTAAACAGTCTTACAACCATCGACGTGCAAGGTAGGGAGTGACAAGCCACTATTCTAACAGCTGTAATTCCCAAAGAGACAGAAATCTCAAGGTAGCTATGCAGTTATGTGTCTTCGTCTACCTGAAGACATATCTGTGTCACTTGTGGCCTTGAAAGCTCACTAATGGAGAAATTACAACACTAGCCGCAAGAAAGGACCACTGTAACAGTACATAAGGCGACTATGGTGTCCACAATGGCATTAAATAGTTTGACGCCAAAGAAATAGAACACCGAGAGGGAAAAGACATACCAATTCCCTCTAATGGCTCTATTCCAAACAAGACAGCTGTCTCAGCCTATCTATACACTATTCGTCTGACTTCAGAACGAAAAACAGGTGATTTGAAAAAACCAGGAGAATATTTCGACAACCTTTTCTTCAATAGAAGAGCCTATACCTCTGCAAGGAGAGACTCTCTTGGAAGAATTCGCCGGAAGATTTGACCAACACATACTTGTAATAAGTGGAGCCTTGCTCGGACTGATAGCCACAGGCCTGCCGAGACTACATTCTCATCCACTGATCTTCCACAATTTTCATCCACCTTATGCGAGGTT
This sequence comes from Pictodentalium vernedei, assembly GCA_031216915.1. Lineage (NCBI taxonomy): Eukaryota > Metazoa > Mollusca > Scaphopoda > Dentaliida > Dentaliidae > Pictodentalium > Pictodentalium vernedei. Next base: position 627,524,690 of record CM062296.1, on the reverse strand, counting down.
GATAACCTTCTGCTAAGTGGAAAGCAACAGAAGTCTATTCTCGACAACCTCTATTGCTTCCTTCAATAAGAGAGCCTGTACCTCGACTAGGAGCGACTCCCTTTTGAAAGAATCCACCGGAAGCTTTGTCCAACGCGGACATCTGTAAGGGGGGTTGTTATGTTTGGAATAATAGCCGTAGGCCTTCTGAGACAACACTTTTAGCCACTGATCTTCCGTGACATGAATACAGTTTCTCGCGAAGATGATAACCTTCCGTCAACTGGTAAGCAATAGAGGTATTATTCATCACCTATACGACTAACGAGGCTTACAGGAGAAACTACGTCCTTCCCATGAAGAACCTCGTCCCGTCGGCTTTGAGGCATCTGACCTATAGTCTGGATCAGACCTGCACCCCATTCCCGAGTCGCTATACTGATGACCTCCGGAGTAAGTATAAGAGGGTTTATTGTAGCCTCGCGAGAAGTTCCCTTAGCTGATTAAGTGGAACAGCCTTGCTTACCCCAGTCTGCTGAAGCGTGTTGGGGCGCAGACTTCAGTAGCAGTGTACTGGAAGCTTTCTTGTAGCCTGTCCATAGACTAACAAAAGCTCATCATCAAATAGAGTATATCTGGAGACCGGAGTGACTCGGAGCGTTTCACCTTGTTATCTTTAAGTGATGATGACACAAGAGTAGCATCACGTCTGATTAACTCCCAATTTGCCACTGTCAGGGCAGAGTTGTACATAGCATACACGACTGCCCTGGAAACAACTCTAAGCAAGGAACAAACATCCTCAAATTCCTTCCCAATAAGACATTGTGCCATAGCTCTGGTGAGGTGATCTGCGTTGGACATCACGTCCAGATTTGCTTTATTGGATGAAATAGCACATTCCATCACTTCCGAGCGAATACTGAATGATGCAGGTAGGGACATATTTTCATCCCCGGCCTGCTCATCTAAATGCAGAGGAGATCTCTGGACATCTTCTCCAACAGTTTTAAATGAACGTAGTCCAAGGAATGTTAAAAAATTTATAGTAATTTATATATTTTTTATACTTACCAATGACCCAGACTTAGCTGGTGCTAACTCCAACAAAACCAGGGCCAAACACAAATTTTGCCCCCAATCCCCAAAATTTGCATCCAAAACAAAAAGAAATCATGTCCTAAAGGACCTCCATACTACGCCTCTACTGCGCATGCGCAGTGACGCAGTCGTCCCGAAATTGGCGCCAATTATCATTCTTACTGGCAGTGCCTGGTCAGCGCTATGTACTCAGCGGGGAGGCAAGAGTTCCCAACTCCAGGGAGGGCCATCCCCGTCTGGGTCATTGGTAAGTATAAAAAATATATAAATTACTATAAATTTTTTAACATTTTTATACTGTACCAATGACCCAGACTTAGCTGAATAGTAAACAGGCTGGAGGGCCTAGGACATAGAGGAAAATCCAATAAGCTCAACTATATAGTAAAGAGGTAACCCCTTAAGGAGAAAAGGAGTATTAGGCTTTACATGTATCTTTCTTATTTAATATTAAATTAGAAAGATACACTACCCTTAATAATTGAGCACAATAACATTCATGTTCTCTATTAACATCCAGAATAACCCTTATACTAATTATTTTTAAAGCAAGCCAATAAATAAAGTAGTCCAGAGAATTGAGACTCTTTATAATCATTTAAAAGTGTCCGAGGATTGTATATTAAAGCCCGTTTGACACTTGACATATACAAATGCTTCACACCGAGCTACACTTTAAAAATAAGACATGAATGAATTTAAACATTAATATTACACTTTAAAACCATCCCGGAAGCGACTCAGAAATACTGACTTGGAGGAGGCATTCCCTTGCTTTTCACTATAAAGCAGGTGACCTAAGGGAACACCCGCCCCCCCCCCCCCCCCCCCCCCTTCCCCTTGCCCTGGGTCAAATAGCCCAGAGCGAAGAGGGCAGCCGGACGGAGTCACTGCCGGAACAGAAAGCCTGCATAACTATAGTTGCAACTGTTTAGTGGACGACATTCTGAGCAACAGATAACGGACCTAAACAATGCAGGTCTCCAGAAATGGACTCAATATTTCTGAGATAAAAATTCGTAAATGTGGATGGCTGAGACCAATAAGCAGCCTTCATTAAATCTGTAATAGCAACACTATTAGCATAAGCCCAGGAAGTAGAAAGAGCTCTTACTTCATGAGCAGAAATCTTAAGCACAGACTGCTGAGAAGAAGATAAATCTTCATAAGCAGTACGGATAGTTAACTGAATCCATCTAGCAATAGAATGGACTGAAATGTCCTTTCTATTAGGCATCAAAGACAGAAAGAAACGTTTCCGTCCCTTTCTGATAAACTGAGATCTCTGTTTATAGATACGTAGTGCTCTAACAGGACAGAGTAAAGGCCTACGCCCGTCTGAAGACGGAAGAGCCTTAATAACAATAGGTTCCGGATATTTATTAGGAGCCTGATTCTTAGCTAAAAAACCCACATTAGTAGTGAAGGTGATAGTGTTCCCAACACTACGATAATGAGAATCATCCACCGATAGTGCATGAAGCTCACTGACTCTTCTGGCAGAAGAGAACGCTAAGAGAAAAGCTGTCTTATAAGATAAGAATTTGAAATCTACTGTCCCAAGAGGTTCAAATGGCTTTTCCTTCAATTTAAGGAGAACCCAAGCTAAATTCCACTTAGGAATTAATCTAAGAGTTCTGGGTCTATTTATCGAAAAGTTTCTAACCAACTTCGATAAAGAGACATTAGATCCAATTTGTAAACTATCATGATGTGCATAGGTATCAGATAACATAGATCTATAACCCTTTATAGTAACAGGCTGCAGTTTGATTTCGTCAAACAAGTATACTAGAAAGTTTGCAATGTCTGGTATAGAGGGATCAAATATATCTACAGAATGATCCCTACACCAACGACGAAAAACCTTCCACTTAGCCGCATAGTTTAGCAAAGAGGAGGTCCTCCTACAGTTAGAAATCGCGTCCACTGCTCGTCCTGTAAAGTGCTTGCCATGCAAGAAGGACCGCACAACGGAAAAACGTGAAGGTTGAGACCTTGCGGGTTGTGATGGAGTTGGCGCGATTTCCCCTGCGAAAGAAGATCCTCTCGTGGAGGAAGCTTCCGCGGTAGGTCCCACAACAGACACCTGAGTAGATTTATCCACGGTCTCTGTGGCGACAGAGATGCTACCAACAGAATCTTGCATTGAGATTGTTTTATCTTTAGCAATACTTGTTGAATTAACGGCGCTGGAGGATACGCATATCCTATCATTCCGTCCCAAGGGATCGACAGAGCGTCTACTGCAAATGCTCTTGGATCCGGACACGGAGACACATACGTCTGCAACTGATTGTTGAGATGTGTCGCAAATAAGTCTATCATTGGCCGTTCCCATTGGTAGCAAATCTGATTGAATACTTGTTTGTTGAGAGTCCACTCCGACGGCAACAAGCGACCCTTTCGTGAAAGGGAGTCTGCTAGCACATTCAGACGACCCGGTATGTGACGAACCGAAAGAAGAACGTGATGTTCTAACGCAAACAGAAGGATTCTTTCCGTTAGATTGAACAACGGAACTGAATGAGTGCCTCCCTGATTCCGTATATACGCCACTACTGTTGTATTGTCGGATAGGATTTGGACATGAGCATCGTGAATAATGTCCATCCAGTGACGTAACGCAAGCCAAAATGACATCATTTCCTTGATGTTTATGTGCTTGCACAGGAATTGCGGATCCCAAAGACCCTGGCATCTCAAATCCGTTGGGATTAATGGTGCACCCCAACCTGTTTGACTGGCATCCGTCATAACGGTAAAACTCGGATCCGGCAACTGCAGTGGAACTCCTTGAGTTAACCACTGAATGTTTGCCCAAGTCTGAATCTCTTGTTTCACTTGATCTGACAAGAGAACGTCTACATCGAGCGAATGAATTTTCACACTCCAATTCTGAGTCAGGAAAATTTGAAGAGGACGTGTGCGTAGCCGCCCCATCGGAATGAGATCCGCGGCGGCTCCGCACAGACCTATCAGTCTCATAAATTCTCTCGCCGTGACTTTGTCTGCGTGCAGACAATAGCGAGCGTAACAACTGACTAATTTCGCTCTGGTTAACGGCAGACGAACGAGATTGTTGTGCGTCTCGAAGCTCATTCCCAGATGAGTGAATGACTTGGACGGCACCAGATCCGACTTCTCCTCGTTTACTATAAAACCGAGACGTCGGAGCAATAGAAGAAGATTCTGAACATCGTTCTGAAGCGTTAACTCGTTGCTGTACCTCTGAAGAATGTCGTCCAGGTAGGCCGACGTTACCGCAGACAAATGAGCTCAGAAATAGATCATTACCGAGTTCATTACCCGAGTGAAAGCCCAGGGTGCTAGATTCAATCCGAAGCACATCGCCCGGAATTGATACACCACTCCCAGGACTGCAAAGCGTAGATACTTTCGGAATGTCGGATGTACCATGACGTGAAAGTACGCATCTTTGAGATCTATGCTCGTTGCATAATCGTTCACCCGAATACTCGCTCTGACCGATCGAATCGTCTCCATATAAAACTTCGGAGCGACGATCAACTTGTTTATCCAGCTCAAATCTATGACTGGACGGAACGAGCCGTCTGGTTTCGGAACCAGAAACAGATGGCTGTAGAATCCCGGAGATTCCTGGTTTTCTACGACCTCTACCGCGTTCTTCATTAAAAGAGACTGCACCTCTGATAACAGAGCGTCTCTTTTCTGTGGATTTGACGGAAGATGAGTCCACTTTGGACTTCGAGTTAATGGAGGCTTTCGTTTGAAGGATATCTTTAGACCTTCCGAAGTCACTCCTCTCACCCAAGGGTCGTCCGTAATCGACGCCCACTCTTGTGAAAAACTCGACAACCTTCCGCCAACCGGAACGCGATAGAGGTTTAAGCCATGACCTCCTGGACCTGCGAGGCCTGCGGTAGGAGAAACCACGTCTTCCACGACCCGCACCTCGCCTCGTCGACCTCGGGGCGTCCGACCGATTGTCCCGGCCTGAAGGACGTCCCGAACGAGAGTCGCTATCCTGACGGTCTCTCGAGTAAGACCAAGAGGACGCACCGGAACCTCTATAGGAACCTCTCTTGGGCGCATTAGACCCAGAAATGCCTGTCTTATTCGTGTCTGCTGTATCCGACTTCTTAGGAGCCGATCTGAACAACAGAGAATCATTAGCTTTCTTTTTAATTTTATCATAAATAGCGGAAAGCTTGCCGTCAAAGAGAAGTTCTCCTGAGACCGAAGCGACTCTAAGAGAGTTCTTCACCTTAGAATCCACTAGTGTGGATGTAGCTAGGGCTGCGTCACGTCTAACCAACTCCAGATTTGCCACTGAAAGGGCGGAGTTACACGTGGAATAAGCTACTGCCCTTGAAAGAAGTCTTAAAGAGGGTTGTATATCCTGAAACTCTTCCCCTTGAAGGCGCAGTGATAACGCCTTAGTAAGGTGATCTGCGTAAGATAAGGCATCTAAATTGGCTCTGTTAGACGCAATAGCTGTTTCCAACACCGCGGTTGGAATAGAAGCTGACGACGGTAATGATAGCTCTAAGTCTTCCGCCTCATCGTCCATACGCAGAGGAACTCTCGGTATACCCTGTCCTGCCGTATCGAATTTATTCCTTGCATTAATGAAAGGCAGGTTGAGAGTATTAGCGGACAAGAAACCTGCTTTCCCCGTCCTGGAAGCAAGTTTAAATATAGCGTCGTTCAATAATTCAAATGTTCTAGCAACATTATTGGACTGCGACGGAAACTCGGGAGCGATGTCCCTGAACCGCTCAAAAAATTCAGAGTCCAATGACGCTATAATTCTCTTGTCCGGAAGCGCAGCAGTCTGGCCCGACGGAACAACTTGAGGGAGAAAGTGCCGGATGAAGTCCACGGCAGCTTTATGTTGTTCCGAAAGGGATAGCTCCAAGTCATCCGTATCCCTTTCACCATCCGGTCGGACCTCACGATGTTCCCGGTCGTCCGCCCCCGATGCTTCGGCGGAGCGTACCGACCCAGCGCCGTCGGATAATTCTCGATCCGACACCGTTTCTGTCGGCTGCTGGGATGCTGCGATAAGCTGTGCTATCTGCACAAGAATGTCCGGCGTCGAGACCTGCGGAGGCGCAGTCTTTCGCTGCTTCGCCGAGGGCAGCTCCGCATCAGATGGCTCCCGCATACTTTTCCTATGCGAACGTCCGGAGTCCATCGGTCTCGAATCCCTGGCTGCCGGATGGTGTGACCTGGTCGCCGAAGAATCCTTCATCGGCGAAGCTGGTAATATATCGGCGGTCACGCAGCCAAGGTGCGGTCGTGTGCGCTGACGAGAAGAGGAAGCCTTAACAGTCTCTGCGGACTGCTTATACAACGGAGCGTCCCGAGCGACGGACGTATGCTCCGCTAAAGACACATTTTGTACCACAACATCTGGTCCCAGATGTTGTTGTACGAGAGAGGGACCTCTCTCGCTCGCGGCCCGGCTGGACCTGGACGAGCTAGGAACCGGACTAAAAGGCTTCCTCCGTTCTCGCTTACTATCCGCCGTCACTGGGTGTGCATCTATTATGTTTATAGTGCTCGCATCACCCAAAATTTCCTCTTGGACCGCATCGGACGAACCCGGCTGCCGAACCATTCGGTGAATGGACGCTACACCGGGCGAGCTAGCGGACGACATTTGTCTAATCTCCATGAGCACTTTTGCCGCTAGCTCTGAATTCATTTGTGACGACGTACGCACACTTGAAGAAGATAACATGGAAACATCACCCTGTTCTGGTTCCTCTGAAATAGAAACTGAGAGAGTAGAGTGACCTTGCGGAGAAAGAGCCGGCATCGCTCTTTCTCCAGAAACAACATATCGTGACACACGTTTCCAATGTTTCTCATCCCAATGTTCACATATAGGACAGGGATTAATGCGAGAACACTGACTACAATTAATACAATGATCATGAAAGTCAGAGGAAGATTTCTTCCTATTACAATTTGAACAACGTCCCTTCATTGTGAAAGAACAACAATAAGTCCTAGTTACTCGCAAAAACCCCTGACACAAAGATACATAATAACATGATCCATTAATAAATGAAAAAACAATTGCAAAACAAAATAATTTTGAAAAAATATTTTTTCAGAGAAGCCCAAGTTGCTGAAAAGTAACGTTGAGCCCCGATGGATCCGATGGCAAAGTGTGGTCAAAAATTTTAAATTTATATAAAATAATTAATGAGACACTTTCGGATAATATAAATGTATCTTATAATGAGATAAACTACCACAAAGGCAAACAGCCCCCCTCAAAAAAGGCTGTTGCCAATGAAAACAAACAGTGCAAACACACTAGAAAACATGACTCCAGGCACTGAAAAAACTGGCCCGGAATCAGTCATCAATTACACTCTATCTGATGCAAAACAGAGACTCCCAGGGGAGAATCTGCAGAACATCAGATGGAAGATGCAGAACACAAACGTTATACACCCATGGGTGAAAACGTAACTATGGGGAAAATAACAGAAAACATTCTGTAACCAAGCAACTCTCCCAGGAAATTTTAGAAATGAAATTTCTCAAAAATATGCCAAAAGCATGGGGGAATTGCCAGGGGGGACTTTAGAAGGCTAGGGGAGAGGAAACACTGAATAAGCAGTGCAACAATTAGCAAGAATGACAACAAGAGGCCCATGCCTCGAAAATAGGCAACTTAACATAATTTCATCAAAAAATTTTAAGTACAGCCCTGATTATTTTTTGCCACTTCTTTTTCCTCTCCTCCTTCTATCCTCCTTAGAATCACATTTTCTCCAAAAATTACGTGTCTGGCATCCTTTAAACTGAGATTTACAAGCACAAAGATCAGTGAGATGTTGACTGATGAAGGGCCAAACAGAGAATGATAATTGGCGCCAATTTCGGGACGACTGCGTCACTGCGCATGCGCAGTAGAGGCGTAGTATGGAGGTCCTTTAGGACATGATTTCTTTTTGTTTTGGATGCAAATTTTGGGGATTGGGGGCAAAATTTGTGTTTGGCCCTGGTTTTGTTGGAGTTAGCACCAGCTAAGTCTGGGTCATTGGTACAGTATAAAAATGGTATATTTATTGAAGGTGTTGATAAGAAACTGCCTTTCTTTTAGCATTAGAGAGATGAATATGGCATTGATAACATGGCCGAAGGCCTCCGACTTCTGTTGAGACTGTTTCGGGAAGGAAAGAAGATCCTCTTTCCTCCACACAAAATATGCTTCAGAGAAGACAGCGGCCCGAAATGTTGTTGGATTAGAGAGGAACCTAATTTATTAGACCTCGCCAAGCCTCCCTAAAAGAAACTTGCTGACTTCCTCCCTATTTCCGTCATCTCTGGGTGAACTTTTGATTTTGAGGTGCTTGCTCTACCCAAATCTACACCTCCTTTGACCGCAAGAGACTTACCCGGTGTCATGGCTCCCACGGACGGAGTAACCGCTTCACCGGTCAAACTAGCTGCTTGCAAGGGATTAAGAACTCTAACTAAAGGCCTTAACCCTTGCTTATATTCATGAGCACCTTGAATCTAGCTCTATTTGCTCAACAGAGCGTAACAACGGTAGCACACTTTGGATGGGAGTCACAATACCATCACCATGTTCATGTTCCTCTGAAATAGAAACTGAGAAACTTGAATTATATTATGGTGAGGGTGCCGGCATAGGAACCTCACCGCCAACAACGCATCGCGACACCCGTCTCCAACGTCTGTCATGCCAATGTACACAGTAGGACAAGAATCCACAGGAGTGCATCGACTACAGGCAAGGCAACATAGGATGTAATCTGAGGAAGACTTCCTCGCCTTGCATTTAGAGTAGTAAGCTTTCATAATTACAATCAAAAGACAAAGTCGATAGCACTCCTACAAACTCCACAACAAAATATATAATAAAGATACCTGAATAATCGCTATCAAAATTAAAGTAAAAAAATTATAAAAAAAATTTCGAAAAATTTTTGAAAAAAATGCCTAAGTTCCCAAAGGGAACATAATGAGCCCAAGGGCATTCAGATAGAGCCTACGTGTGGACAAAATCCAAATATGATGAGCTACATTATCGGAATAATAATCAATGTGTCCTAAAGTAATTCTACAGTAACATAATATGAAATACTACATATATTTGCGGGCATTGCCAATGTAAACAACGTCAAGGAAAAAACTGGAAACAAGACATCAGGCACAAAAAGGCCCAAAGTCAGAAACCAATTTAAATGCTACCAGATGCAAAGCTAGATTTTCATACGAAGAAAAAACGATACATCGGATAGAAGATGCAAGATTAAAACGACCTAACACCCCTAAGGTGAGGACGTAACCATGGGGATAAACAGAATAAATATTCTGTAATACACGTTAAACTCACAAGAAATTTAATAAAAAATAGCCAAAAAGCTTAGGAGTTTAACAGGAAGGTTTCATGGAAGGATAGGGAAGGAATATTTAACAAACAGTGGATTAATCATTAGCAAGAATGATGACGGCAGGTGTACGTCCCAAAAATGGGAAACATGAAATAATTTTTATAATTATTATAAAGTTACAGCCCTGAACGTCTGAAACCATCGTAGTCCACTTCCATTATCAATTAACAACTTTGGATCCACCAATTCTTGCATTGATTTGTGTCTGGCATCCTCAAAAAGTTAAAAAAATTATAGTAATTTATATATTTTTTATACTTACCAATGACCCAGACATAGCTGGTGCTAACTCTTAAAAATATAGGGCCAAACACAAATTTTGCCCCCCAATCCCCAAAATTTGCATTTAAAACCAAAGAAAACATGTCCTGAATGGCCCTCCATACTTCACCTCTACTGCGCATGCGCAGTGTCAAGGAGGTCCCGAAATTGGCGCCATTAATCATTCTTATAACCAGTGTCTGGTAAGCGCTATGTACTCAGCGGGGAGGTAGGAGTTCCCAACTCCTGGGAGGGCCATCCCCGTCTGGGTCATTGGTAAGTATAAAAAATATATAAATTACTATAAATTTTTTAACATTTTTATACTGTACCAATGACCCAGACATAGCTGAATAGTAAAAAGGCTGGAGGGCCTAGGACATAGAGCAAGTTCAAATAAGCTCAATTATATAAAATAGAGTCATCCCCTCGAGAGGAAAAGGAGTATTAGGCCTTACATGTATCTTTCTTAATTATGATAAATTAGAAAGACACAACACCTTCCAAAATTGAGCATCATAACATCCTTGAACTCTATTAATAACCAGTATAATCCTTATACTAATAATTTTTAAAGTAAGCCAATAAATAAAGTCAGTCTAGAGAATAGAGACTCTTTATACTCCTTAAAAGTGTCTGAGGACTGTATAATAACGCCCGTTTGACACTTGATATATTCAAAAGCTATACTTTAAAAACTATGACCTGAATGAATTTTTAAAACATAAACTTATCACTTAAAAGCCATCCCAGTAACAGCTCAGAATTACTAACTCCGGAGGAGGTATCCCCTTGTTTTCATAATAAAACAGGTGATCCAAGGGAACACCCTCCCCCCCCCCCCCTTTTTTCTTGCCCTGGGTCAAATAGCCCAGAGCGAAGAGGGCAGCAGGACGGAGTCACTGCCGGAACAGAAAGCCTACCTAGCTATAGTAGCAACTGTTAAGTGAATGACATTCTGAGCAGTAGATAATAGACCTAACAATGGGGGCCTCCAGAAATGGACTCAATATTTCTGAGATAAAAATTCATGAATGTGGATGGCTGATCCCAATGAGCAGCCTTCATAAAATCTATAATAGCGACACTATTAATGTAAGCCCAAGATGTAGAAAGAGCTCTTACTTCATGAGCCGAAATCTCAAGCACAAACTGCTGAGTCAATGATATACCATAAGCAGTACCGATAGTTAATTGAATCCATTAGTAATAGAATGGAGCGTAATGTCCTTCTATTAGTCATCAACGACAGAAGAAGCTTACGTCCATACTAATAAACTGATATCTGTTTATAAATACGTAAACTCTAACCGGACAGAGTAAAGGCCTATGCCTGTACGAAGATGGAAGGACCTTAATAACAATAGGTTTCGGATATTATTAGGAGCCTGACTCTTAACCAAAAATCCAACCTAAGTAGTAAAGGAAGTAGTGTTTCCGACACTACAAAAGTGAGAATCGTCCACCGATAGTGCATGAAGCTCACTGACTCCTCAGTAAAAAAGAAGGCTAACAGAATTACTGTCTTAAAAGATCAGAATTTGAAAACTACTGTTTCCAGAGGCTCAAATGATTACTTAGCTAAATAAGAACCGAAGCTAAATTCCGTATAGGAATTTAATCTAAGGATTCTAGGTCTATTTATCGAAAAGTTTCTAACTGACTTAGATAAAGAGACATAAGACTCAATTGTAAACTATCATAGAGTGCATAGGTATGAGATAACATAGACCTATAACCTTAATAGTAGCAGGCTGCAGTAGATCTTGTCAAACAAGTATACTAAAAAGTTGCAATGTCTAGTATGGAGGGATCAAAAATATCAACATAATGATCCCTACACCAACGATGGAAGAGCCTCCACTTTAGCCGCATAGTATAGCGAAGAAGAGGTTCTCCTACAGTAAGAAATCCCGTCCATAGCTCGTCCTGTACCATGCTTGCCGTGCAAGAAGGACCACACAACGGAATACGTGAAGGTTGAGACCTTGCGGGTTGTGATGAAGATGACACGATTTCCCCAGCGAAAGAAGATCCTCTCATGGAGGAAGTTTTCGCGGTAAGTCCCACAGTAGACCCCTGAGTAAAATTACCCACGGTCTCTGTGAAGACAGAGATGCTATCAACAGAACTGTATTGTGGATGTTTATCTTAGCAATACTTGCTGAATCAACAGCACGGGAGGATACGCATAACCTATCATTGCGTCCTATTAGATCAATAGAGCGTTAACAACATAAGCTCAGGGATCCGGACATGCAAACACATACGTCTGCAATTGAATAGTGAGTTGTGTCGCAAATAAATTATCATTGGGTGCTCCCATTGATAGCAAATCTGATTGAATACTTGTTTGTTGAGAGTCCATTCTGACGGCAACAAGCGACCCTTACGTGAAAGGGAGTCTGCTAATAGAATCAGACGACCCGGAATATGACGGACCGAAGCAGAACTTGGTGTACTATAACAAACAGAAGGATTCTTTCCGTTAAATTGAATAACGGAATCGAATGAGTGCCTCCCTGGTTCCGGAGATACACAACTACTGTCGTATTATCGGACAGGATTTGGACATGCGTTTCTGAATAATGTTCATCCAATGACATAGTGCAAGCCCAAATAACATCATTCCCTGGAAGTTAAGTGCTTGCCTAGAAACTGCGGAACCCAAAGACCCTGGCACTTCGAATCCGTTGGGATCAATATTGTACCCCAACGTGTTTGACTGGCATCCGTCATAATGATAAAACTCGGATCCGCCAACTGCAGTGGCACTCTCTGAGTCAACCACCGAATATTTGCCCCAGTCTGAATCTCTTGCTACACTTGATAGACAAGAGAATGTGTATATCGAGCAATTCATAGATTGCTGAAAAGTTGCCGTCGAAGAGAAGCTTCTCCGAGACCAAAGCGACTCTGAGAGAGTTCTTCACCTTACTATCCACACGCGTGGATGTAGCTAGGGCTGCATCACGTCTAACCAACTCCAGGTTGCCACTGAAGGGCGGAGTTATACGTGGAAACTACTGCCCTTGAAAGAAATCACATTGAGGATCATATCCTGGAATTCTTTCTCTTAAAGACGTAATGATAACGCCTCAGTAAGGTAGTCTACGTATGATAAAGCGTCTAAGTTAAGTCTATTAGACATCATTGTTGTTTCCAACATCGTGGTTGGAATTGACATAGACGGCGAAAAAAATAATTCCTAGTCTTCAGCCCCGCCGTCTAGACGCATATGAACTCTCGGTATGCCCTGTTCTGCCAATATAAATTATTTCCTAGAATTGATAAAAGGCAGAATAGCACATTGCGGACAAGAAACTAAACTATCATGCTTGGTAGCAAGCTTATATATATATAGCGTCGTTAAATAATTCGAATGTTCTAATGACATTATTGGACTGTGTCGGTAAGTCAGGGACAATGTCCTTGAACCGATCCAAAACTCCGTGTCCAATGACGCTATTAGTCTCTTATCCAGCATCGCAGCAATGCAGTCCGACGGAACAACCTCTGGAAGATAATGCCGGAAGAAATGTATGGCAGCTTCTGTTGTTACGAAAGGGAAAGCTCGAAATCGTCTGAATCCCTTTCGCCATCCTGTCAGACCCTATAAAGTGTTCGGTCGTCCGAACCTGATGCAACAGCGGAGCGCACCGACCCAGCGCCGTCGGATAATTCCTGATCCGACCGAGAATCTGTCGATTGCTGGGATGCTGCGATAAACTGTGTTATTTTGGATAGCACGTCCGTCACTGAGGCCTGTGGAGAAGCGGTCTTACGATGCATTGCCGCTGGAAGCTCCATGTTCGTTACCCCGTGCATACTTCTATTATGCGAGCGAACGGAGTGTATAGGCCTCGTGTCCCTTGGCTACCGGATGGCGTGGCCTGTTCGCCGTGAATCACTGAATGACGAGGCTGGCCAGATACTCGAGGTCACGTAGCCAATGTGCAGTCGTGTGCGCTGCTGTGAGGATGAGGAAGCATTATCGACAGTCTCTCAGACTGTCAATATAACGGAGCGTCCCGAGCGGCGGACATATGCTCCGAATGCGAAATGTCTGTACCACAACATCCGGTCCCATATGTTGTTGTATGAGAGAGGGACCTCTCTCGCTCGCAGCCCGGACGGAACCGGACTAACAGGCTTCCTCCGATCTGTCCTCTAATCCATCGTCACTGGGTGTGTACTAAAGTTAATTATAGTGCTCGCATCACCCAAATCTCCTTCCTAGACCGCAACGGACGAACCCGACTGCCGAACCATTCGATGAATGGACGCTACACCAGGTGAGGTAGCGAATGTCAACTCCATCGATCCTACTAGGGACCTCTTAGGCGATTGACATATCCCATGAGCACTTATTGCCGCTAGCTCTTCATTAACTATGACGACAGAGGCACACTTTTGAAAGACATCTCCATAACTTTGCGAACAAGAAACCAGACATGCTTGTTAATAGCAAGCATATAATAATATATATAGAGTCGTTCAATAATTCGAAAGTTTGTGTGACATTATTGGACTGTGTCGGAACTGAGGGACGATGTCCCTGAACCGAACCGAAAATTTCTGTGTCCACCGACGCTATCAGTTTCTTATCCGGCATCGCAGCATTCTGGTCCGACGAAAGAACCTCTAGAAGATAAAGTCAGATGACATACACAACAGCTTATGTTGTTCTGAAAGGGAAAGCTCGAAATCCTCCGAATCCCTTTCGGCATCCCGTCGGACCGGATGAAATTTTCGGACGTCCGTACCTGCTTCCGCGGAGCGTCCCGACCCAGCGTCGTCGGATAATACATGATGCGACAGATTCTGTCGTTGCTGGGATGCTGCGATAAGCTGTGCTATTTGGGATAGCACGTCCGTCACCAAGGCCTGTGCAGTAGCGGTCTTACGATACTTTGCCGCTGGAAGCTCCGTGTACATTGACTCCCGCACACTTTCTTATGTCCCTGGCTATCGGATGGTGTGACCTGGTCGCCAATGATTCTCTGATTGGCGAAGCTGACTGGATATCCGAGGTCACATAGCCAAGAGCGGTCGTCTGCACTACCATGAGGATGAGGAAGCCTTATTGACAGTCTCTCCGGACTGACTATATATCGGAGCGTCCCGAGCGGCGGACGTATGCTCCGAATGCGAAACATTTTGTACCACAACATCTGGGGCCAGATGTTGTTGTACAAGAGAGGGGCCTCTCTCGCTCGCAGTCCAGATGGACCTGGACAAGCTAGGAACCGGACTAAAAGGCTTCCTCCGTTCTCTCCTCTAATCCGCCGTCACTGGGTATGCATTTGGTTGATTTATAGTGCTCGCATCACCCAAAACTCCTTCTAGACCACAACGGACGAACCCGGCTGCCGAACCATTCGATGAATGGACGCTACACCGGGCGAGCTAGCGGACGTCGAAGGCCGTCGAACCTACTAGGGTCCTCTTAGGCAATTGACGTATTTACATGAGCACTTTTCCGCTAGCTCTTCATTAATTGTGACGACGGAGGCACACTTTTGGAAGACATCACGGATACATCACCCTGTTCTTGATCGTCTGAAATAGAGATTGATAAATTAGAGTGACCCTGCGGGGAAAGGACCGGAATGGCCAATTCCCCACTAACATACCGTGACACTGGCTTCCCATTTTGTCATCGAAATTAACACATACAGAACAGGAGTTAGTGCGAGTACACTGACTACATATACAATGATTATGAAGTCAGAGGAAGATTTCCTCTTATTACATTGAACAAAATCCTTTCATTGTGAAAAGAAAACAAAGTCCTAGTACTCGCACCAACCCCTGACAATCAAAATACATAATAACATGATCCATTAAACATAAAAAAAATCAAAAAAAATTTTTTCAGAACAGCCCAAGTTTCTGAAAAGTAACGTTGAGCCCCAATGAATCCCAAGCCTAAGTGTGGACAAAAATTTTAAAAATATTTTAAACAATTTATGCAACACTTACGAACAATAATAATGTATCTAGTTATGATTAAATTAACATCAAGATATTATTTTCAAGAAATCCTCCCTCACACAGAGGGCTGTTGTAAATGTAAACAATAAGTGTAAAAACACCAGAACAAGACTCCAGGCACCCTGGCCCGAAATCAGTTACCAATAATACACTATCTGATGCAAAACAGAGACTTCCAGGGAAGAAACTGCAGAACATCAGATGGTAGATGCAGAACACTACGCCTAACCACCCATAGGTGAAGACGTAAACATGGGGAAAAGAACAGAATTCATTCTGTTATCCAGCTAAAACTCCCAAGAAATTTTAGTAATAATATTACAGAAAATATGCCAAAAGCATGGGAGAATAGCAAGAGGGGACTTAAAGGAAAGGGAGAGAGGAAAACACTGAACAAGCAGTGTAACTTGATAACAAGAATGACCACAACAGGCTGTTGCCTCGAAAATAGGTAACTTAACATAATTTCATTAAAAAATTTTAAGTTACAGCACTGATTATTTTCTGTCACTCATTTTTCCTCTCCTCCTTCTATATCCTCCTTAGAATCACCATTTCACTAATATTTATGTGTCTGGCATCATTTAAACTGAGATTTACAAGCACAAAGATCAGTCAGATGTTAACTGATGAAGGGCCAAACAAAGAATGATTAATGGCGCCAATTTCGGGACATCCTTGACACTGCGCACGCGCAGTAGAGGGGAAGTATGGAGGGCCATTCAGGACATGTTTTCTTTGGTTTTAGATGCAAATTTTGGGGATTGGGGGGCAAAATTTGTGTTTGGCCCTATATTTTTAAGAGTTAGCACCAGCTATGTCTGGGTCATTGGTACAGTATAAAAATAGGAGATTTTAAAGCACAGATGTCAGCTCATTGTTACTGACTTTAGGGCCAAACAAAGAATGATGTTTGCGCCAATTCCGGTCTCTTCCTGACCACTGTGCATGCACAGAGAGTAAAAGTATGGAGGGCCAGATAGGACTTTTAATTTTCGGTTTTGTATTTAAATTTGGGGGTTGGGGGTTCAAAATTTGTGTTTGGCCCTTGATAATATCGAGTTTGCACCAGCTAGTCTGGGCCATTGGTTGTCAAATAAAAATAGGGGCATAACTCTGGCAAAAAAGTCTGATCAAAACTATAATCGCAGGTGCACAGGTTCCCATGGTAGTGAACATCCACACCACGTTTCACAGGAATCGACCCATAACCATCCAAGAAAATCTCCAGATAAAATTCACGTATTCTAAGATGAAAAGGGGCATAACTCTGGCAAAAAAGTCTGACCGAAACTATAATTGCAGGTGCACAGATTCCTATGGTAGTGAACATCCATACCAAGTTTCAAAGGAATCGACCCATAAACATTTGATAAAATCTCCAGACAAAATTCTAGGCAATTCAGGTATTCTAAGATGAAAAGGGGCAGAACTCTAGCAAAAAAGTCTGATCAAAACTATAATGCAGGTGCCCGGGTTCCCATGGTAGTGAACATCAACACCAAGTTTCAGAGGAATCGACCCATAAACATCTGAGAAAATCTGTGGACAAAATTCACGCATTCTAAGATGAAAAGTGGCATAACTCTGGCAAAAAAAAAGTCTGACCGAACCTATAATTGCAGGTGCACAGGTTCCTATGGTAGTGAACATCCATACCAAGTTTCAAAGGAATCAACCCATAAACATCTGAGAAAATCTCCAGACAAAATTCAAGGCAATTCAGGTATTCTAAGATGAAAAGGGGGCATAACTCTGGCAAAAAAGTCCAACCAAAACTATAATCACAGGTGCAAAGGATCCCATGGTAGTAAATATCCATAACAAGTTTCAATGGAATCGTCCCATAAACATTTGAGAAAACCTCTGGACAAAATTCATGCATTCTAAGATGAAAAGGGGCATAACTCTGGCAAAACAAGTCTGATCAAAACTATAATCTAAAAGTGAGAATTAACCAGTTCTTTGGAGATGATAAGGAAATAAAACAAGAGAATAATCAAAAACTAGATATCACGGAGATGGAATCCATCTCTGCGGGCCCGCAGCAACTAACCGATGTTAGGTATAAACTGATGTGAACCGTAATACTAAAATATTTCAAGCAATAGGTAAAATCTGATTAAAATCCCTTCCCAGACACGAACTTGTCAGAAAAAACACCCAAATTCTGAATAATTTGACCTTGAGGTCAAACTTCAAGGTCAAAGCATGGCAACCTTGGTACGCGACACGTCGTCTTGAGATAATCTATCCACATACCAAATATCAAAACCCTATCTATTAAGGGAAAAAAGTTACAGCCCGGACACGAACTTGTCAGAAAAGAACCCCGAATTTGGAATAATTTGACCTTGAGGTCAAAGTTCAAGGTCAAAGCATGGCAACCCTTGTACGCGACACATCGTCTTGAGATAATCTACCCACATGTCAAATATCAAAACCTTATCTATTAAGAGAGAAAGATTACACACCAGATGGACGGACGCACGGACGAATCTCTGCGGGCAACTAACCGATGTTAGGTATAAACTGATGTGAACCGTAATACTAAAATATTTCAAGCAATAGGTAAAATCTGATTAAAATCCCTTCCCGGACAGGAACTTGTCAGAAAAAAAAAACAAATTCTGAATAATTTGACCTTGGGGTCAAAGTTCAAGGTCAAAGCATGGCAACCTTGGTACACGACACATCGTCTTGAGATAATCTACCCACATACCAAATATCAAAACCTTATCTATTAAGAAAGAAAGATTACACCCCGCACGGATGGATGCACGGACGGACGCACAGACAGAGCGATCACTATAGGGCGTCCGCCTCACGGCGGGGCCCTAATAATTTACAAAATCCGGGGACCAGTCTTAATGTTAGTTCCTGCAATGCTTGAACTTTTATTCATAAGTTTCAAAACCTAATAAACCTATGTATAAAATTTTGTTTCATTTCATTCAAACTAAATTTATCGTCCGGAAACAAATATCAACATGTCTTTCAAGTTGGAAAAGGGCTATAACTCTGCCAAAAAATATCGACTCAAGCCCACTATCAATCCCAACCTGTGCTATGCGATTATAAACCTATGTATAAAATTTTGTTTCATTCCATTCAGTCAATCAAAACCAATATCAACATGTCTTTTTAGTCGGAAAAAGGCTATAACTCTGCCAAAAAAGTCAGATCACGCTGACTATAAATCTGTATTATGTGGTTATAAACATGTGTATAAAATTTTGTTTCATTTCAATCAGTCAAACTAATGTTATAGTCTGGAAACCAATATCAACACACCTTCAATGTTGGAAAAGGGCCATAACTCTGCCAAAAATGTTAAAAATTTATAGTAATTTATATATTTTTTATACTTATCAATGACCCAGACTTAGCTGGTGCTAACTCCTAAAATTCTAGGGACAAACACAAATTTTGCCCCCCAATCCCCAAAATTTACATCAAAATCCAAAATTTCAATGTCCTATGTGGTGCTCCATACTTTTATCCACTGCGCATGCGCAGTGTCAAGGAAGTCCCGAAATTGGCGCCAATTCTCATTCTTACAACCAGTGCCAGGTAAGTGTTATGTAATCAGCGGGGAGGTATGAGTTCCCAACTCATGGGAGGGCCATTCCCATCTGGTTCATTGGTAAGTATAAAAAAATCTATAAATTACTATAAATTTTTTAACATTTTTATACTGTACCAATGACCCAGACTTAGCTGAATAGAAAAAATCCTGGAGGGCCTAGGACATAACGGAAAATCCAATAGGCTCAATTACATGTAAACAGAATTATCCCCTCAAGGAGAAAAGGAGAAACAGGCTTTACATGTATCTTTCTTGTTTATCTCAAAAAAGAAAGACACAATACCATTCCGTAATTGAGCACAATAACATCAATGATCTCTATTAACGCCCAGTATAACCCGTTATACTAATTTTTTAAAGGAAAGCCAATAAATAAAGATAGTCCAGAGAATGAGACTCTTGTACTCATTTAAAAGTGTCCGAGGATTGTATATTAAAGCTCGTATGACACGTGACATATACAAATGCTTCACACCGAGCTACACTTTAAAAATGCCGCTCAGGATCACCGATCCAATGTCGAGTTGTGACAACAGTTCCTCGCACCAAGGCAACACACCTATGAAGTTTCATGACTCTAGGTTGAACCACTATCAAGTTCTCATCCGGAAACCAATTGTTGCGATATACTATGTTCAAGGTCACTGTGACCTTGACCTTTGGCCTGGTAAGTCCAACATCAATAGGGTTCTTCCTCACACCAAGCCAACACGCCTGTAAAGTTTCATGACTCTAGGTTGAACCACTATCAAGTTATCATCCGGAAACCAATTGTTGCGATATACTATGTTCAAGGTCACTGTGACCTTGACCTTTGACCTGGTGAGTCCAAGATCAATAGGGTTCTTCCTCGCACCAAGGCCAACACACCTATGAAGTTTCATGACTCTAGGTTGAACCACTATCAAGTTATCATCCGGAAACCAATTGTTGCGATATACTATGTTGAAGGTCACTGTGACCTTGATCTTTGATCTGGTGAGTCCAAGATCAATAGAGTTCTTCCTCGCACCAAGGCCAACCCACCTATGAAGTTTCATGAATGTAGGTTGAACTACTATCAAGTTATCATCCGGAAAGGAATTGTTGCGATTTACTATGTTCAAGATCA
Organism: Pictodentalium vernedei; assembly: GCA_031216915.1. Lineage (NCBI taxonomy): Eukaryota > Metazoa > Mollusca > Scaphopoda > Dentaliida > Dentaliidae > Pictodentalium > Pictodentalium vernedei. The sequence goes on along the minus strand of CM062296.1, from coordinate 627,504,223 downwards.
CGTTGACCTTGACCTTTGACGTAGCGAGTCCAAAATCAATAGGGTTCTTCCCCTCACCAAGGCCAATCTACCTATGAAGTTTCATGAATGTGAGTTGAACCATTATCAAGTTATCATCCGGAAACCAATTGTTTAAGATTTACTACGTTCAAGGCCACTGTGACCTTGACCTTCGACGTAGCATGTCCGAAATCAATAGGGTTCTTCCTCCCACCAAGACCAACCTACGTATGAAGTTTAATGAATGTGAGTTGAACCACTATCAAGTTATCATCCGGAAACCAATTGTTTACGCCCGCCCGCCCGCCCGCCCGCCCGCCCGCCCGCCCGCCATTCACCAAACTATAAGTCGAGTTTGACTTTGTCACAACTCGACTAAAAATGTTACATGAATGAGATAAACATTAGCTTTACACTTTAAAACCATCCCGGCACCGACTCAGAATTACTGACTCCATAGGAGGTATTCCCTTGCTTTTCACTAGTGATATAAGGGAACACCCCACCCCCCCCCCCCCCTTCCCCTTGCCCTGGGTCAAATACCCCAGAGCGAAGAGGGCAGCAGGACAGAGTCACTGCCGGAACAGAAAGCCTGCATAACTATAGTTGCACCTGTTTAGTGGACAACATTCTGAGCAACAGATAATGGACCTAAACAATGCAGGTCTCCAGAAATGGACTCAATATTTCTAAGATAAAAATTTGTGAATGTGGAAGGCTGAGACCAATATGCAGCCTTCATCAAATCGGTAATAGCAACACTATTAGCATAAGCCCAAGATGTAAACAGCACTCTTACTTCATGCGCCGAAATCTTAAACACAGATTGCCGAGTTGAAGAAAATTTTTCATAAGCAGTACGGATTGTTAATTGAATAAACCTTGCAATAGAATGGACTGTAATGTCCCTTCTATTCGGCAGCAGAGACAGAAAGAAACGTTTACGTCCCTTTCTGATAAACTCAGATCTACATTTGTAAACACGTATAGCTCTAAATGGTCAGAGTAAAGGCCTATGCCCATCTGAAGATGGAAGGGGGCGCGGTGGCTCAGTAGGTAGAGGTGCAGGCTGCAAGCCGAGAGGTCCTCGGTTCGAATCCCACCTGCGGCAACCATGTTGTGTCCTTGGGCAAGACACTTCACCCCCATTGCCCATGTGGGGGCACGATGACGCTGTGTACTAAGGCGTACTGCACGTCGATGGTACGCATGTCTTCAACCAATCTAACCCTGCCTGTGCCGCAGTGCGGAGTTGCGATGTTGGGGAGCTGGCAGCTGCTCGTCGTTGCTCGGTGGTTCTCTCCGGGTACTCCGGCTTCCTCCACCCGTAAAACTGTCACGGTCATGATTAGCCATTGTGCATAAATATGTGACCTTAAACATCAATAAATAAATAAATAAATAATAAATATATCTGAAGATGGAAGAGCCTTAATAACAATAGGTTCAGGATACTTATTAGGAGCCTGATTCTTAACAAAAAATCCAACATTAGTAGTCAAAGTAATAGTATTACCCACACTACGATAGTGAGAATCATCAACAGATAGTGCATGAAGCTCACTAACTCTTCTAGCAGAAGAGAAGGCTAAGAGAAAAGCTGTCTTATAAGATAAGAATTTGAAGTCTACCGTGTCAAGAGGCTCAAATGGCATTTCTTTTAGCTTAAGAAGAACCCAAGCTAAATTCCACTTAGAAATTAATCTAAGGGTTCTAGATCTATTTATCGAAAAGTTTTTTACAAACTTGGATAAAGAGACATTAGATCCAATCTGTAAGCTATCATGATGTGCATAGGTATCTGATAGCACAGACCTATAACCCTTAATGGTAATGGGCTGCAGTTTGATCTCATCAAACAGGTAGACCAGAAAATTAGCAATGTCTGGAATGGTGGGATCATAAATATCAACAGAATGATCCCTGCACCACCGTGAGAAAACCTTCCACTTAGCAGCATAATTTAGCGAAGAGGAGGTCCTTCTACAGTTAGAAATTGCGTCCACTGCTCGTCCTGTAAAATGCTTGCCGTGCAAGAAGGACCGCACAACGGAAATACGTGAAGGTTGAGACCTTGTGGGTTGTGATGCAGTGTGCACGATTTCCCCTGCGAAAGAAGATCCTCCAGTGGAGGAAGCTTCCGCGGCATGTCCCACAACAGACACCGGAGTTGATTTATCCATGGTCTCTGGGGTGACAGAGATGCTACCAACAGAATTTTGCAGTAAGATTGCTTTATCTTTAGCAATAACTGCTGAATCAATGGCGCTGGAGGATACGCATATCCTATCATTCCATTCCAAGAGATCGAGTGGGCGTCTACTGCAAATGCTTGAGGATCTGGGCACGGCGACACATACGTCTGCAACTGATTGTTGAGATGCGTCGCAAATAAGTCTATCATAGGACGCTCACACTGGTAGCAAATCTGATTGAATACTCGTTTGTTGAGAGTCCATTCTGACGGCAACATGCAACTTTTCCGAGAAAGGGAGTCTGCTAAAACGTTCAGACGTCCCGGAATATGATGGACCGATAGAACTTGATGCTCTAGGACAAACAGAAGGATTCTTTCCGTTAAACTGAATAATGGAATGGAATGAGTGCCTCCCTGGTTCGGAATATATGCTACTACTGTCGAATTGTCAGACAGAATTTGAACATGTGAATTCTGAATAATGTCCAATGACGTAGCGCAAGCCAAATTGACATCATCTCTTTGATGTTTGTGTGCTTGTTTAGGAACTGCGGATCCCAAAGACCCTGGCACTTCGAATCTGTTGGGCTCAAAACCTGTTTGACTGGCATCCGTCATAAACGTAAAACTCGGATCCGGCGATTGCAGTGGAACTCCCTGAGTTAACCACTGAATATCTGCCCAAGTCTGAATCTCTTGTTTCACTTGATTCGACAAGACGATGTTCGTTTCGAGCGAATGAATCTTCACACTTCAATTCTGAGTCAGAAATAATTGGAGTGGCCGAGTACATAGTCGCCACATCGGAATAAGATCCACAGTGGCTCTGCACAAACTATCAGTCGCATGAATTCTCTCGCTGTTACTATGTCTGAGTGAAGGAAAAAGCGAGCATAACAACTGATTAATTTCGCTCTGGTTAACGGCAGACGAACGAGATTGTTGTGCATCCCGAAGCTCATTCCCAGGTGGGTGAATGACTTGCGACGGCACCAGATCCAACTTCTTTTCGTTTACTATGAAACCGCGACATCGGAGCAGTTGAAGCAGACTCTGAACATCGTTCTGATGTGTTAACTCGTTGCCGTACCTCTGAAGTCTGAAGAATGTCGTCCAGGGAGGCCGACGTTACCACGGACGAATGAGCTCGGAAATGAGTCATTACCGAGTTCATTATTCGAGTGAAAGCACAGGGCGCTAGATTCAGACCGAAGCACATTGCTCAGAACTGATAAATGACTCCTAGGACAGCGAAGCGAGGATACTTTCTGAATGCCGGATATACCATGACGTAAAAGTAAGCATCTTTGAGATCTATGCTTGCAGCATAGTCGTGCACCCGAATGCTCACTCTGACCGATCGGATGGTCTCCATATAAAATTTTGGAGCCACGATCAGCTTGTTTATCCAGCTCAGATCTATGACTGGACGAAACGAGTCGTCTGGTTTTGGAACCAGAAACAGATGGCTGTAGAAACCTGGAGATTCCTGGATTTCTATGACCCGTATCGCGTTCTTCTACAGAAGAGGTTGGACTTCTGATAGAAGTGAATCACTCTTCTGAGGATTTGACAGAAGCTGAGTCCATCGTGGACTTTGAGTTAACGGGGGTTTTCTTTTGAAGGACAGTTTCAGCCCTTCTGAAATCACCCCTCGAACCCATGGGTCATCCGTAATTGACAATCAAATGGTTGAGAATTTCAATAGCCTTCCGACCGCTGGAACACGATAGAGGTTTACACCATCACCTCCTGGATCTGCGAGGCTTGCGGGAGGAGAAACCACGTCCTCCACGACCCGCACCTCGCCCCGTCGACCTAGGGGCGTCTGACCGGTTGTCTCGGCCAGTATTACGACCCCTACCTGAGTTGGTACCCTAACGGTCTCTGGAATAAGACCTAGAGGTCTTCTTAGAACCTCTATAGGAACTTCCTTTGGATGTATTCGCCCCAGAAGTGCTGGCGTTACTATTCTCCACTGAATCCGATTTTTTAGAAGCGGATTTAAACAGCAGAGAGTCTGAAGCTTTCTTAGTAATCTGATCATAGATTATGGAAAGCTTGCCGTCGAAGAGAAGCTCTCTGGAGACCGGAGCGACTCGGAGAGTTTTTCACCTTACGATTCACTCTAGTGGATGCAGCCAGGACAGCATCACGTCTAACTAACTCCAGATTTGCCACTTAAAGGGCAGAGTTATATGTAGAGTATGCTATGGCCCTCGAAAGAACTCTTAAGGAATTTTGTACATCCTGGAATTCTTTCCCTTCGAGAGGTAATGATAACACTCTGGTAAGGTGATCTGCATACGATAATGCGTCTAAACTGATTCTGTTAGACGAGATTGTCGTTTCCAGTGTACTGGATTGAATTGACATAGACGACGGCAAAGACAATTCGAGGTCTTCAGCCTGGTCGTCCAGACACAGAGGAACTCTCGGTACGCCCTGTCATGCCGTTTCAAATTTATTCCTTGAATTGATGAAAGGCAGCTGTAGAGCATTAGGAGATAAGAAACCGGACTTGCCCGTCTTAGAGGCTAGTTTGAATATAGCGTCATTCAAAAGTTCAAATGTCCGTGTGACATTTCTGGACTGGGTCGGAAACTCCGGCGCCATGTCTCTATTCCGGCCAAAGAAATCTGTGTCCAGTGACGCTATCAGTCTCTTATCTGGTAACGCAGCATTTTGGTCCGGAGGAACAACTTCAGGAAGGTATTGCCGGATGAAATCTACGGTTACCTTAGGTTGTTCAAAAAGGGAAAATTCCAGCTCCGCTGAATCCCTTTTGCCATCCGGCTGGACCACTTGGTAATCTCGGTCATCCCTTTCTGACTCTGCAGGGGAGCGAACCGACCCAACTTCCTCAGACAATTCCTGATCCGAAAAAGTTTCTGCCGGCTGCTGGGATGCTGCGATGAGTTGAGCTATCTGCGATAGCAAGTCCATCACGGAGGCCTGTGGAGCCGCGGTCTTACGTGATTTAGCCACTGGAAGCTCCTGGGATGTTGAATCCTGCATACTTCTTTTATGCGAACGTTCCATCTGTAAAGGCCTCGTGTCCCTGGCTAGCGAATGATGTGACCTGGTCGATGTGGAATCCCTGGTCGGCGAAGCTGGCTGGATATCAGCGGTCACGTAGCCAAGGTGCGGTCGTGTGTGCTGCCTTGAGGAAGAGGAAGCCGATAGACTAGTCACGCCGGACTGTCTATGCGACGGAGCTTCCCGAGCAGGAGGAGTGGACGTATGCTCCGACTGACGAACGTTACGTACAACAACATCTGGGCCCAGATGTTGCTGTAAGAAAGAGGGGCCTCTCTCGCGGTCCGGGTTGACCTGGACAAGCTAGCTACCGGACTGACTGGCTTCCTCCGTTCTATCCTCCGATCCATAGTCGCTGGGTGTGCACGTTCCATGTTTATAGTGCTCACAACACCCGATCTCCTCTCCTGGACCGCAACGGACGAACACGGCATCACAACAGCCATTCCGTGAATGATTGCTTCACCGGATGAGCTAGCGGGCGACAACGCCATCGATCCTACTTGGGACCTCTTAGGCAATTGTCGTATTTCCTTGAGCACTTTGGCCGCTAACTCTTCATTTGACTGTGATGATGGAGGCACACTTCTTGAAGACATCACGGAAACATCACCTTGTTCTTGTTCCTCTCAAAAAACTAGAGTGACCTTGCGGAGAGAGGACCGGCATGGATCTCTCACCGCTAGCAATATTCTGTGACACACGTATCCAAAGATTGTCATCCCAATTGGCACACACTGAGCGAGAATTAGTGCGAGTACACTGACTACATGAAACACAATGAACATGAGAATCAGAGGAAGACTTCCTCGAATTACAATTTGAACAATATTCTTTCATCCTGAAAGAATATAAACAGTCATAGTACTCGCACTAGCCCTTGAAAACAAAGGTACATGATAATAATATAATCCATTACAACATTTCGAAAAAATAATTCAAAAGAAAAAATTTTTCGAAAAATTTTCAGGTGAGCCCAAGTTCCCAATGTGAACGATGAGCCCAAATCGATCCCCAAAAAGCCGAAGTGTGGACAAAAATTTTAAAACACATTTAAAAATTAATGTTACACTTACGGATAATATTAATGGATCTGGCTATGAGCAGAACTAAACAGAAGACAAGGAATCACTATCAGAAGTAACCATTGTCAATGTAAACAAAAGTGTATAAAAACCGGAAACAAGATTCCAGGCACTGTAAACATGGCCCAAAATCAGTTACCAATTTAAACACTATCTGATGTAAAACAGAGGCTTCCAGAGAAGAAACTGCAGTACATCGGATGGTAGATGCATGACCAAAATGCCTAACCACCCTAGGGCAAGGATGTAACCATGGGGAAAAACAGAATAATCATTCTGTTACCAAGCCAAAACTCCCAAGAAATTTTAGTAAAAAAAATTACAAAAATTATGCCAAAAGCATGGGAGAATAGCAAGGGGGGAATCAAGGAAAGGGAAAGACGAAACACTGAACAAACAATGGAAATTTCATAGCAAGAATGAAAACATCAGGCCCATGCCCCAAAATTAGGGAACATGAAATAATTTTGTAAAAAAATTATAAGTTACAGCCCTGAACACATCATTCCACTGTTTCTTCCTCTCATCCATTTATTTCATCCTTAGATCCACCATTTCTTTCATGATTATGTGGCTGGCATCATTTTAACTGAGATTTACAAGCACAAATATCAGTGAGATGTTACTTATTTTAGGGCTAAACAAAGAATGAGAATTGGCGCCAATTTCGGGACTTCCTTGACACTGCGCATGCGCAGTGGATAAAAGTATGGAGCACCACATAGGACATTGAAATTTCAGAATTTGATGCAAATTTTGGGGATTGGGGGGCAAAATTTGTGTTTGGCCCAAGAATTTTAGGAGTTAGCACCAGCTAAGTCTGGGTCATTGGTACAGTATAAAAATATGGGACCAAGTCCACTATCAGTCCCAACCTGTATTATGTAATTATAAACATATGTATAAAATTTTGTTTCATTTTGTTCAGTTAAACTAAAGTTATTGTCCGGAAACTAATATCAATATGCTTTCTAAGTTGGAAAAGGGCCAAAACTCTGCCAAAAAATATTGGCTTAAGCCCATTATCAATCTCAACCTGTATTATGTGATTAAAAACGTATGTATGTGCCAAACTAGCTAGAGCATCAAAATTCTTGTTTCTCAGGCACCCTTGTCAATAAAAACCCGCCTCATCACTTTTTACCTGGAAATCTCTTTGATGATACTATTTTGCACTTTTAGGGGGGAAAATTAAACCAACAAGAGCTGGACTTTCATCCGGTGCATACCCCCAAGTTGTGTACCGCCTAGTGTGGGCATACCTATGACCAACAAATATTATTTATGAATATTCTCGTACGGACTGACAGACGGATGCACAGATGGATGGACTCAATCCAGTATACCCCCTCTCCCTTCCATTTTCTTCGAAAGTCTTCAACAATTTCCAGGTCAAAAGGTATGGTAAATTGTTTGGTGTTTGGAAATTTTATGCAATGAGGCAGAAGCCTTTGTCATAGGCAAACTGCATGCCATATTTCACTGAAATCCAATAACCCCAATCCAGTATACCTGCCCCCCCCCCCCCCCCCCAGACCTTCCATTTTCTTCGAAAGTCTTCAACAATTTCCAACAATTTCTAAGTCAAAAGGTATGGTAAATTGTTTGGTGTTTGGAAGTTTTATGCAATAAGACAGAAGCCTTTGTCATAGGCAAACTGCATGCCATATTTCACCGAAATCCGAAAACCCATACCTGAGATACAGACTGAACAGACAAATAATGTCTATTTCCTACAATTTCTAAGTCAAAAAATCCAGCAAGAGGATCACAGATCCAGAAGTCGAGTTCTGACATTAAATTCTGAAGAAATAAGCTATTTATAGTAACAGTGACCTTGACCTTGGAGTCCCAGACTCTGAAATCAATAGGTCTCTTCCCTTCCTATAAGGTAACCTCTGGTATAAGTTTGGTAAAGGTGCGTCAAATAGAACTAAAGTTATTGCCCGGAAACCAATTTGTCACAAAATATTCTATTGACAGTAACAGTGACCTTGACCTTGGGGCCCCAGACTCCGAAATCGATAGGTGTCTTCCCTTCCTGTAGAGTAACCTGTGGTATAAGTTTGGTGAAGATACATGGAATAGAACTAAAGTTATTGCCCGGAAACCAATTTGTCATAAAAATTCTATTTATAGTAACAGTGACCTTGACCTTGGAGTCCCAGACTCCAAAATCAATAGGTGTCTTCCCTTCCTATAGGGTAACCTCTGGTATAAGTTTGGTAAAGGTGTGTCAAATAGAACCAAAGTTATTGCCCGGAAACCAATTTGTCATAAAATATTCTATTTATAGTAACAGTGACCTTGACCTTGGAGTCCCTGACTCCAAAATCAATAGGTGTCTTCCCTTCCTATAGGGTAACCTCTGGTATAAGTTTGGTAAAGGTGCATCAAATAGAACTAAAGTTATTGCCTGGAAACCAATTTGTCACAAACTATTCTATTTATAGTAACATTGACCTTGACCTTGGGGCACGAGACTCTGAAATCGATAGGTGTCTTCCTTTCCTGTAGGGTAACCTCTGGCATAATTTTGGTACAGGTGCATCAAATAGAACTAAAGTTATTGCCCAGAAACCAACTGTTTACACCTGCTGCCCACCACCCACCGCCCGCCACTTCATCAAACTATAAGTCGAGTTTGACTTTGTCAAAACTCGACTAAAAAGGGGGATAACTCTAAAAAGGAGAACGTGAGAAATATCATTGAATCCTTTTTTTAAAGCCTATACCATAAGCAGTGTTCATGGCAAATTTCATTGCAATAGAACATTCGATATCTGAGATACAGGCTGAACAGACAAAATTTGGCTCGGACGGACACAATTTGTAAGTGAACAAGTAATAAAAAAAAAATAATAAAAACAAGAGCACCGCTGGGCATTGCATCATGCGCCCGTGAACTGTTCAAATTGTACCATTTTAACACATTTGCAATTTTTTTAGAGTGCGAGAAATTTATACTGGCATATATATATATGTTATGGTCATTTGAGAAAAAGACTAACAAGTTTGAAGCCAATCGAAAAACAAATACTAAAGTTATCATCCGGAAACCAAATATTTGACGAAGAATTCTAAGTCCAACAGGGGCCATAATTCAGGCAAAAATTGTTCAGACCGACCCCATATTCGAACTTGACCTGTATTTTGTTGTGATTAAACCACATACCAAGTTTGGAGCCGATCGGAAAACAAATACTAAAGTTATCATCCGGAAACCAAATATTTGACGAATTCTAAGTCCAACAGGGGCCATAATTCAGGCAAAAATTGTTCAGACCGACCCCATATTCGAACTTGACCTGTATTTTGTTGTGATTAAACCACATACCAAATTTGGAGCCGATCGGAAAACAAATACTAAAGTTATCATCCGGAAACCAAATATTTGAAGAATTCTAAGTCCAACTGGGCCATAATTCAGGCGAAAAATGTTCGGACCGACCCCATATTCGAACTTGACCTGTATTTTGTTGTGATTAAACCACATACCACATTTGGAGCCGATCGGAAAACAAATACTAAAGTTATCATCCGGAAACCAAATATTTGACGAATTCTAAGTCCAACTGGGGCCATAATTCAGGCGAAAAATGTTCGGACCGACCCCATATTCGAACTTGACCTCTATTTTGTTGTGATTAAACCACATACCACATTTGGAGCCGCTCGGAAAACAAATACTAAAGTTATTGTTCGGAAACCAAACGGACGGACAGACGGACGGACGGACAGACGGACAGACGGACGGACAACGCCATAACATAATACGTCCCGTTTTTTCAAACGGGCGTATAAAAATAACTAGTGTGGGCATACCTATGACCAACAAATATTATAAAAAATAATAATTTACTTAAGTTATGAATATTCTCGGATCGACTCACATATGGATGCACAGACAGACGGACGGATGCAGGTAATCCAGTATACACCCATTTTCTTCGAAAGTGGGAGTACAACTATATCTTGTCTTGAAGTCTGTGCTATAGGGAGAGTTCATACAAACCCCAATGAATACAAACAAAGTCACTTGACACACACTTTGTTTTTCATTTCAATTTTGGGGATCAGAAAATTTGCTCTTACAACATTATTCATTTGAAGTGACATCCCTCAAAGGAAGTTTCAAGATTTTGTCTACAATGTTAATAACTTGAGCTGCATGTTTCATTTGATGCTCAGTCAGTGTATAGTACCAGAGTTTATACAGAAGTAACACAAACTCAGGTACTGCGGTGTGTGCAGACTTATTATGCAAGTGAGTTTTAGGGTGCTAATGTCTGTCAGCACTTTCGTAGTAGACATTCAAGATGTTTCAATAAAATACAGGGAAGCTCTCATCCAGTAAGAGTTACTTCCCTTTAACCACACTTACTGGAATAAGTAGGACATTCTTGTTTGTGACAGTGCAGACTTATTAAGCAGATTGCCATACACCTTAAACATCGGTAAGAAACGTGACCAAACTGAAGATGAAAAGACCAAAATAGTAAAAATGCTTGGTGAAGGATCTAATTCGGGTGAAACTGCCAAAGCTTTAAGGAGAGATCACTGTACAATCAAGCGACTTGTGGCTAGTTCACAATGTGGCAGAATGAAAAGAGTGGAGAAGAAAAGAAGAAAAAGTTAAGTCAGAAAGATCTATGCAGAATTAAGTGTAGAGTGAAGAACAATTCTCTGGCAACAAGTGCAACCATTTTCACAAACTGTAACTTGGAATATGTTCCCAGGAGCACCAGGTGTAGCATCCTGCATGAAGTGGCAGACGTGAAAAAAAGCTCAAACACGGCCTCCCCTAAACAAGAAACATTAAGAAAAACGTCTGAACTGGGCCAAAACGTATCTGATTTCTCAAAGGTTTTGTGGACAGATGAGATGCGAGTCACCCTGGATGGACCAGATGGATGGGCATGTGGGTGGATAGCTAAAGGACAGGAAGCTCCAATCAGGTTCAGAAGGCAACAAGGTGGAGGAAGTGTTATGATCTGGGCAAGCATCATCAACAATGAAGTTGTAGGACCATACAGAGTAGATGGGTGTAAAAATCAACTCTGAGAACTACTGTCACTTTCTGGAAGGCACTTTCTTTATGCAGTGGTATAGGAAGAAGTCAGCATCCTTCAAAAAGACAATGATCTTCATGCAGGACAATGTCCCATAACATGCTTCAAAGTACAACACAACATGGCTCGCAAAGACAGGCATAAAGGATGAGCGCTTGATAACTTGTACACCTTCTCTACTTGACCTAAATCCAATCGAGAACTTCTGGGCTCAGCTGAAACAAGAAGTCTATGTTTGAGGGAGGCAGTACAGATTACTGGATAGTGTCTGGCAGGCAGTAATAGCAGCTTCACATTCAGTTATGCAAGATCAGGTCAAAAGCTTGACGTCCTCTGTTGATAGAAGACTGGTAGCCATAATAGAAAAGAAAGGTGGCTATATCAGCAAGTAAATGTGACTCTGTGAGAAAATAAATATAGCTATACCAGCATATGCTTCTTCTCAGCATTCTTTGTAAGATAATAAATAGCTGAAATGTGAATGCTGTTGTTTTTAAGTTATTTAGTCGTTGATGACATAAACGATATGAAGTGAACTGCCCATTGCAAATAATTCTGCACACCCCATTTTGAGAAAATTTGACATTTATTTTTAATTAAGGGAAAGCTGCTGAAATGTTAAAAAATTTATAGTAATTTATATATTTTTTATACTTACCAATGACCCAGACATAGCTGGTGCTAACTCTTAAAATATAGGGCCAAACACAAATTTTGCCCCCCAATCCCCAAAATTTGCATCTAAAACTAAAGAAAACATGTCCTGAAAGGCCCTCCACACTTCGCCCCCACTGCGCATGCGCAGTGTCAAGGACGTTCCGAAATTGGCGCCATTTATCATTCTAATAACCAGTGCCTGGTAAGCGCTATGTACTCAGCGGGGAGGCAAGAGTTCCCAACTCCTGGGAGGGCCATCCCCGTCTGGGTCATTGGTAAGTATAAAAAATATATAAATTACTATAAATTTTTTAACATTTTTATACTGTACCAATGACCCAGACATAGCTGAATAGTAAAAAGGCTGGAGGGCCAAGGACATAGAGCAAAATGGAATACGCTCAATAAAATAAAATAGAGTCATCCCCTGTAGGGAAAAGAAGTAATAGGCCTTACATGTATCTTTCTTATTTATGATAAATTAGAAAGATACAACACCTTCCAAAAATTGAGCTTCATACATCCATGTACTCTATTAATATCCAATAATCCTTATACTAATAATTTTTAAAGTAAGCCAATAATAAAGTAAGTCTAGAGAATAGAGACTCTTATACTCCTAAAAGTGTCTGAGAATTGCATAATCATGTCCGTTGACATATGCAATATTCAAAAGCTATACTTTAAAAACTAAGACTTGAATGAATTTTATAAACTTAAACTTCTCACTAAACAACCATCCCAATAACAGCTCAGAATTACTAACTCCGGAGGAGGTATCCCCTTGTTTTCATAGTAAAAACAGGTGACCCAAGGGAACACCCTCCCCCCCCCCTTTTTCTTGCCCTGGGTCAAATAGCCCAGAGCGAAGAGGGCAGCCGAACGGAGACACTGCCGAAACAGACAGCCTACCTAGCTATAGTAGCAACTGTTAAGTGAATGACATTCTGAGCAGTAGATAATAGACCTAACAAGAGAGGCCTCCAGAAATGGACTCGAAATTTCTGAGATAAAATTCATGAATGTGGATGGCTGAGCGCAATGAGCAGCCTTCAAAAATCTATAATAGCAACACTATTAATGTAAGCCCAAGAAGTAGAAGAACTCTTACTTCATGAGCCGAAATCTTAAGCACAACTGCTAAGTCAATGATATACCATAAGCAGTACGCTAGTTAATAGAATCCATTAACAATAAAATGGAGCGTAACGTCCTTCTACTAGACATCAAAGACAGAAGAAGCTTACGCCCTTGTAATAAACAGATATCTGTTTATAAATACATAAACTGTACCCGGAAAGAGTAAAGGCCTATGCCCATACGAAGACGGAAGGACCTTAAAATAATAGGTTCCGGATAATAGGAGCCTAACTCTTATGCAACAATCCAACCTAAATAGTAACGGAAGTATTGATTCCGAAACTATGAAAGTGAAAATCATCCATCGATAGTGCATGAAACTCACTGACTCTACAGTAAAAGAGAAACCAACAGAATTACTGTCTAAAAGGTCAGAATTTGAAAACTACTGTTTCCAGAGGCTCAAATGATTACTTAGCTAAATAAGAACCGAAGTTAAAAACCGTATAGGAATTTAATCTAAAGATTCTAAGTCTATTTATCAAAAAGTTACTAACTGACTTAGATAAAGAGACAAAAGACTCAATTGTAAACTATCGTAGAGTGCATAGGTATGAGGTAACATAAACCTATAACCTAAATAATAACAGGCTGCAGTAGATCTTGTGAAACAAGTATACTAAAAAATAGCAATGAGTAGTATGGAGGGATCAACAATATGAACATAATGAACCCTACACCACGACGGAAGAGCCTCCACTTTAGTCGCATAGAATAGCGAAGAAGAGGATCTCCTATAGTAAGAAATCGCGTCCAAATCTCGTCCAGTACAGTGCTTACAATGCAATACGGACCACACAACGGAATACATGAAGGTTGCGACCTTGCTGGTTGTGATAAAGATGACACGATTTACCCAGTGAAAAAAGATCCTCACATAGAGGAAGATTTCACGTTAAGATCCACAGTAGACAAGAGAGTAAATTACTCATGATCTCTGTGAAGATAGAGATGCTATCAACAGAAATGTATTGTGGTTGTTTATCTTAGCAATACCTGCTAAAACAACAGCGCTGGAGGATACGCGTATCCTATCATTCCGTCCTATAGATCAATAGAGCGTAACAGTATTAGCTCAGAGATCTGGACAAGCCAACACATACGTCTGCAATTGATTAGCAAGCTGTGTCATAAATAAAACATCATTGGGCGCTCCCATAGATAGCAAATCTGATTGAATACTTGTTTGATGAGAGTCCATTCTGACAGCAACAAGCGACCCGTAAGAGAACGGGAGTCCGATAAAACAATCAGACGACCCAGAATATGACGGACCAAAACTGAACTTGGTGTACTATAACCAACAGACGGATTCTTTCCATTAAATTGAATAACGGAAACGAAAGAGTGCCTCCCTGGTTCCGGAGATACGCCACTACTGTCGAATTAAAGGACAGGAATTTGGGCATGCGTTTCTGAATAATGTTCGTGCAATGACATAAAGCAAGCCTAAAAAACATTATTCCGCAGAAGTTAAACTGATAGCTAAAAGACTGCGGAACCCAAAGACCCTGGCACTTCGAATCCGTAGGGATCAGTATATATCCCAATCTGTTTGACTGGCAACCGTCATAACAGCCACACTCGGGTCCGGCAACTGCGGCGGCACTCTCTGAGTCAACCACCGAATGTTTGCCCCAGTCTGAATCTCTTGTAACACTAGATAGACAAGAGAATGTATAAATCGAGCAATTCATGGATTGCCGGAAAGTTGCCGTCGAAGAGAAGCTCCTCCGAGAACGAAGCGACTCTGAGAGAGTTCTTAACCTTACTATCCACGCGTGGATGTAGCTAGGGCTGCTTCACGTCTAACCAACTCCAATCAGCCACTGAAGGGCGGAGTTATACGTGAACAAACTACTGCCCTCAAAAGAAATTACATTGAGAATAATATCCCGTAAATCTTTTCTTGAAGACGTAATGATAACGCCTCAGTAAGGCGGATTACGTATAATAAAGCGTCTAAGTTAAGTCTACTATACATAATGTCGTTCCCAACATTGAAATTGGAAAAGACATAAACGGCGAAAAAGAATATATGCAGTCTTTAATCACACCGTCTAGACGCATATGAACTCTCGGTATGCCCTGCTCTGCCAAAATAAACTATTTGTAAAAATGATAAAATGGCAGAAATGAGCCACGCGGACAAGAAACTAAACTATCTTGCTTAGTAGCAGGCTTGTATATATATATAAATATATAGCGTCGAAAAATAAAACACATGTTGTAATGACAATATTGGACTGCGTCGGTAAGTCAGGGACAATGTCCCTGTACCGATCGAAAAATCCGAGTCCAATGACGCTATAAGTCTCTTATCCAAGATCGCAGCAATGAAGTCCGAAAAATAATCACTGGAAGAAATGCCAGAAGATATGAAAGGCATCTTCCGATACTACTAAAGGGAAAACTCGAAATCTTTCGAATCCCTTTCGCCATCCTGTCGGACCCTATAAAGCGTTCGGTCGTCCGTAGCTGATGCAACCGTGGACCGCACCGACCCAGCGCCGTCGGATAATTCCTGATTCGACCGAGAAACTGTCAATTGCTGGGATGCTGTGAAACAACTGTGCTAACTCGGATAGCACGTCCGTCACTGAGGCCTGAGGAGAAGCGGTCTTACGATGCATTGCCGCAGGAAGCTCCGAGATCGTTACCCCGTGCATACTTCCAATATGCGAGCGAACGGAGTGTATAGGCCTCGTGTCCCTTGGCTACCGGATGGCGCGACCTATTCGCCGTGGAATCACTGAATGCCGAAACTGATCGGATACTCGAGGTCACGTAGCCAATGTGCGGTCGTGTGCCCTGCTGTGAGGATGAGGAAGCATTAAAGACAGTCTCTCGGACTGTCAATATAACGGAGCGTCCCGAGCAACGGACATATGCTCCGAATGTAAAATATCTGAACCACAACATGCGGTCCCCTATGTTGTTGGCTTCCTCCGATCTGTCCTCAATCTGCCGTCACTGGGTGAGTACTAAAGTAATTAAAGTGCTCGCATCACCCAAATCTCCTTCCTAGACCGCAACGGACGAACCCGGCAGCCGAACCATTCGATGAATGTACGCTACACCGGGTGAGCTAGCGAATGTCACTCCGTAAGCGATAGACATATTCCATGAGCACTTAATGCCGCTAACTCTTCATTAACTATGACGACAGAGGCACACTTTTGAAAGACATCTCCATAACTCTTCGAACAAGAAACCAGAAATGCTTGGATAGCAAGCATAAAATAATAATATATATATAGCGTCGTTCAATAATTCGAAAGTTTGTGTGACATTATTGGACTATGTCGGAACTGAGGGACGATGTCCCTGAACCGAACCAAAAATTTCTAAGTCCACCGACGCTATCAGTTTCTTATCCGGCATCGCAGCATATGTTGTTCCGAAAGGGAAAGCTTGAAATCCTCCGAATCCCTTTCGGTATCCCGTCGGACCGGATGAAACTTTCGGACGTCCGTACCCGCTTCCGCGGAGCGTCCCGACCCAGCATCGTCGGATAAAATATATGCGACAGATTCAGTTGATGCTGGGATGCTGCGATAAACTGTGCTATTAAGGAAAGCACGTCCGTTCCCGAGGCCTGTGCAGTAGCGGACTTACGATGCATTGCCGCTGGAAGCTCCGTGTACGTTGACTCCCGCACACTTCCTATGCGAACGTCCGGAGTCTGCAGGCCTAGAGTCCCCGGCTACCAACCCAGCGCTGTCGGATAATTCTCGATCCGACACCGTTTCTGTCGGCTGCTGGGATGCTGCGATAAGCTGTGCTATGTGCACAAGAATGTCCGGCGTCGAGACCTGCGGAGGCGCAGTCTATCGCTGCTTCGCCGAGGGCAGCTCCGCATCAGATGGCTCCCGCATACTTTTCCTATGCGAACGTCCGGAGTCCATCGGTCTCGAATCCCTGGCTGCCGGATGGTGTGACCTGGTCGCCGAAGAATCCTTGATCGGCGAAGCTGGTAATATATCGGCGGTCACGCAGCCAAGGTGCGGTCGTGTGCGCTGACGAGAAGAGGAAGCCTTAGCAGTCTCAGCGGACTGCCTATACAACGGAGCGTCTCGAGCGACGGACGTATGCTCCGCTAGCGACACATTTGTACCACAACATCTGGGGCCAGATGTTGTTGAACGAGAGAGGGGCCTCTCTCGCTTGCCGTCCGGATGGACCGGAACGAGCTATGAACCGGACTAAAAGGCTTCCTCCGTTCTCCCTCCGATCCGCCGTCACTGGGTGTGCATTAAGTTAATTTTATAGTGCTCGCATCACCCCAAAATTCCTTCTAGACCGCAACGGACGAACCCGGCTGCCGAACCATTCGGTGAATGGACGCTACACCGGGCGAGCTAGCGGACGTCAAAGGCCGTCGAACCTACTAGGGTCCTCTTAGGCAATTGGCGTATTACATGAGCACTTTTCCGCTAGCCCTTCATTAATTGTGACGACGGAGGCACACTGTTGGAAGACATCACAGATACATCACCCTAATCTTGATCGTCTGAAATAGAAATTGATAAAGTAGAGTGACCCTGCGGGGAAAGGACCAGAGTGTCCAAATCCCCAACAACATACCGTGACATACGCTTCCCATATTGTCATCGAAATCATACGATACAGAACAGGAGTTAATGCGAGTACACTGACCACATATAGAATGATAATAAGGTCAGAGGAAGACTTCCTCTTAAAACAATTGATCAATATCCTTTCAATGTGAAAAGAAAACAAGTCCTGGTACTCGCACTAACCCCTGGCAATCAAAATACATAATAATAATATGATCCATTAATATAGAAAAAATAATTGAAATCAAAATATTTTGAAAAAATATTTTTTCAGAACAGCCCAAGTTTCTGAAAAGTAACGTTGAGCCCCAATGGATCCCAAGCCTAAGTGTGGACAAAAATTTTAAAAATATTTTAAACAATTTATTCAACACTTACGAACAATAATAATGTATCTAGTTATGATTAAAATAACATAAAGATATTATTATTTAGAAATCCCCCCCTCACACAGAGGGCTGTTGTAAATGTTAACAATGAGTGTAAAAACACTAAAATAAGACTCCAGGCACCCAGGTCCGAAATCAGTTACCAAAAATACACTATCTGATGCAAAACAGAGACTTCCAGGGAAGAAACTGCAGAACATCAGATGGTAGATGCAGAACACAACGCCTAACCACCCGTAGGTGAAGACGTAAACATGGGGAAAGAACAGAATTCATTCCGTTATTCAGCTAAAACTCCCAAGAAATTTTAGTAATAATAATTACAGAAACTATGCCAAAAGCATGGGAGAATAGCAAGGGGGAACTTAAAGGACAGGGAGAGAGCAAAACACTTGAAAAAACAGTGTAACTAAACAATCAGAATGACAACAAAATGGCTGCTGCCTTGAAAATAGGTAACTTAACATAATTTCATTAAAAAATTTTAAGTTACAGCCCTGATAATATTCTGTCACACATTCTTTTCCTCTCCTCCTTTTCTATCCTCCTTAGAATCACCATTTCACTAATATTTATGTGTCTGGCATCATTTAAACTGAGATTTAAAAGCACAAAGATCAGTCAGATGTTAACTGATGAAGGGCCAAACTTAGAATGGTAAATGGCGCCAATTTCGGAACGTCCTTGACACTGCGCATGCGCAGTGGGGGCGAAGTGTGGAGGGCCTTTCAGGACATGTTTTCTTTAGTTTTAGATGCAAATTTTGGGGATTGGGGGGCAAAATTTGTGTTTGGCCCTATATTTTAAGAGTTAGCACCAGCTATGTCTGGGTCATTGGTACAGTATAAAAATATACAGCTTCACATAATAAACAGATGAAAATCTGTATCTTTAGCCTGCCAGTTGTAATACGTTTAATACTTATGAAAAGTTACATTAAAAATTCAACTTGCATACTAATTCTATGCACACTGTATAGACTAATATACACATTACATCAAAATAAATGTTCATTTGCTGGGTTTCTACACAGAAGGCAACAACCGGCTGCATTCACCCACCCGAGAAACTTCCCGACATTCATCAACATGGTAAAATTCACTCTCACCTGTTCGTTCCCAGAGAAATAACTGATTCAAAGATTGTAGAAGTGGCATTTCTAAACTTCTTTTAATGATTTCCAAACACAAAATTCATAGAAAGGTCACTGCAGTCTGATGACGCAATTGTTCCATGAATCTTGCATAACTCAATCAAACCCCAATGGAAAACCAGACTCAAAGATTGTAGAAGTGGCATTTCTAAACTTCTTTTAATGATTTCCAAACACAAAATTCATAGAAAGGTCACTGCAGTCTGATGACGCAATTGTTCCATGAATCTTGCATAACTCAATCAAACCCCAATGAAAAGCCAGACAAACTGTACACAATAACCTCAATGAATATTAAATGCATCACGTCACAAAACCATGCGATTTGTTTGGGCAGTATGCACTAGATACTCAATGTTTCTCCACTACAATAGCAACAATCAATGTGATAACTTCTCCAAATTGAGGACATTTGATGATGTGAAAGCTGTTACGCTGTAGTCACAGCATAACAGCTTTCACTTCACCAAACATCTTGGTGTTTAATTGGCACAATAACTAGTAACACTGTAACAACTTTCCAATCTGGGCACTTGTTTTTGTCAATAATTACTAAAATATGTTGTAAATGTTCAGTTTGTATTGCCACGACAAAGTGTGCATCATCAACATATTCATTTTTAACAGACATCAAAGAATAATCTTTAAAAAACAATCAGGGATTGCAAGGCATCAGGAAACTGAAAATCTTTAAGAAAATGTTTATTATTGAGCATTTTTTGTTTATTTATTTAACTGAGATTCGTTACTATGTGTGACCAACAAGCTTTCCAGGATCAAGTAGTATGAAGATCAGTGGACCACATACATAATAATTCACAAAGACCAGTATTTGTGTGTGTGTGTGTGTGTGGGGGGGGGGGGGGGGGGGGGGGGGCAGAGAGGTGTATCACTTACCTCTTCCCCAAGAGTAATGAAAGGTATTCTTTCCTCACAACATGCTAGAATATAAGATAGATCTGTCAAGAAATAAGGAGATTCCTTCATTTTCTTTGGAGGTGTTTCATCTTCTTCACCAAAATACAACTGAGAAATATTAAAAAAGTTAAAAAATTTATAGTAATTTATATATTTTTTATACTTACCAATGACCCAGACATAGCTGGTGCTAACTCTTAAAATATAGGGCCAAACACAAATTTTGCCCCCCAATCCTCAAAATTTGCATCTAAAAACAAAGAAAACATGTCCTGAAAGGCCCTCCACACTTCGCCCCCACTGCGCATGCGCAGTGTCAAGGACGTTCCGAAATTGGCGCCATTAATCATTCTAATAACCAGTGCCTGGTAAGCGCTATGTACTCAGCGGGGAGGCAAGAGTTCCCAACTCCTGGGAGGGCCATCCCCGTCTGGGTCATTGGTAAGTATAAAAAATATATAAATTACTATAAATTTTTTAACATTTTCATACTGTACCAATGACCCAGACATAGCTGAATAGTAAAAAGGCTGGAGGGCCAAGGACATAAAGCAAAATGGAATACGCTCAATAAAATAAAATAGAGTCATCCCCTGTAGGGAAAAAGAAGTAATAGGCCTTACATGTATCTTTCTTATTTATGATAAATTAGAAAGATACAACACCTTCCAAAATTGAGCTTCATACATCCATGTACTCTATTAATATCCAATATAATCCTTATACTAATAATTTTTAAGGTAAGCCAATAAATAAAGTAAGTCTAGAGAATAGAGACTCTTATACTCCTAAAAGTGTCTGAGGATTGCATAATCATGTCCGTTGACAAATGCAATATTCAAAAGCTATACTTTAAAAACTAAGACTTGAATGAATTTTAAAAACCTAAACTTCTCACTAAACAACCATCCCAATAACAGCTCAGAATTACTAACTCCGGAGGAGGTATCCCCTTGTTTTCATAGTAAAACAGGTGACCCAAGGGAACACCCTCCCCCCCCCCCCCCCCCTTTTTCTTGCCCTGGGACAAATAGCCCAGAGCGAAGAGGGCAGCCGAACGGAGACACTGCCGAAACAGACAGCCTACCTAGCTATAGTAGCAACTGTTAAGTGAATGACATTCTGAGCAGTAGATAATAGACCTAACAATAGAGGCCTCCAGAAATGGACTCGATATTTCTGAGATAAAATTCATGAATGTGGATGGCTGAGCGCAATGAGCAGCCTTCAAAAATCTATAATAGCGACACTATTAATGTAAGCCCACGAAGTAGAAGAACTCTTACTTCATGAGCCGAAATCTTAAGCACAACTGCTAAGTCAATGATATACCATAAGCAGTACCGATAGTTAATAGAATCTATTAACAATAAAATGGAGCGTAACGTCCTTCTACTAGACATCAAAGACAGAAGAAGTTTACGCCCATAGTAATAAACAGATATCTGTTTATAAATACATAAACTGTACCCGGAAAGAGTAAAGGCCTATGCCCATACGAAGACGGAAGGACCTTAAAATAATAGGTTCCGGATAATAGGAGCCTAACTCTTATGCAACAATCCAACCTAAATAGTAACGGAAGTAGTGATTCCGAAACTACGAAAGTGAAAATCATCCATCGATAGTGCATGAAACTCACTGACTCTACAGTAAAAGAGAAACCAACAGAATTACTGTCTAAAAGGTCAGAATTTGAAAACTACTGTTTCCAGAGGCTCAAATGATTGCTTAGCTAAAAAAGAACCGAAGTTAAAATCCATATAGGAATTTAATCTAAAGATTCTAAGTCTATTTATCAAAAAGTTACTAACTGACTTAGATAAAAAGACAAAAGACTCAATTGTAAACTATCGTAGAGTGCATAGGTATGAGGTAACATAAACCTATAACCTAAATAATAACAGGCTGCAGTAGATCTTGTGAAACAAGTATACTAAAAAATAGCAATGAGTAGTATGGAGGGATCCACAATATGAACATAATGATCCCTACACCACGACGGAAGAGCCTCTACTTTAGCCGCATAAAATAGCGAAGAAGGGGATCTCCTATAGTAAGAAATCGCGTCCAAAGCTCGTCCAGTACAGTGCTTACAATGCAATACGGACCACACAACGGAATACATGAAGGTTGCGACCTTGCGGGTTGTGATAAAGATGACACGATTTACCCAGTGAAAAAAGATCCTCACATAGAGGAAGATTTCACGTTAAGACCCACAGTAGACAAGAGAGTAAATTACCCATGATCTCTGTGAAGATAGAAATGCTATCAACAGAAATGTATTGTGGTTGTTTATCTTAGCAATACCTGCTGAAACAACAGCGCCGGAGGATACGCGTATCCTATTATTCCGTCCTATAGATCAATAGAGCGTTAACAACATTAGCTCAGAGATCTGGACAAGCCAACACATACGTCTGCAATTGATTAGCAAGCTGTGTCATAAATAAATCATCATTGGGCGCTCCCATAGATAGCAAATCTGATTGAATACTTGTTTGTTGAGAGTCCATTCTGACAGCAACAAGCGACCCGTAAGAGAACGGAAATCCGATAAAACAATCAGACGACCCGGAATATGACGGACCAAAACTGAACTTGGTGTACTATAACCAACAGACGGATTCTTTCCATTAAATTGAATAACGGAAACGAAAGAGTGCCTCTCTGGTTCCGGAGATACGCCACTACTGTCGAATAAAAGGACAGGAATTTGGGCATGCGTTTCTGAATAATGTTCATGCAATGACATAAAGCAAGCCTAAAAAACATTATTCCGCGGAAGAAAACTGATTGCTAAGAGACTGCGGAACCCAAAGACCCTGGCACTTCGAATCCGTAGGGATCAGTATTATATCCCAATCTGTTTGACTGGCAACCGTCATAACAGCCACACTCGGGTCCGGCAACTGCGGTGGCACTCTCTGAGTCAACCACCGAATGTTTGCCCCAGTCTGAATCTCTTGTAACACTAGATAGACAAGAGAACGTGTAAATCGAGCAATTCATGGATTGCCGAAAAGTTGCCGTCGAAGAGAAGCTCCTCCGAGAACGAAGCGACTCTGAGAGAGTTCTTCACCTTACTATCCACGCGCGTGGATGTAGCTAGGGCTGCGTCATGTCTAACCAAGTCCAATCAGCCACTGAAGGGCGGAGTTATACGTGAACAAACCACTGCCCTCAAAAGAAATTACATTGAGAATAATATCCCGTAAATCTTTTCTTGAAGACGTAATGATAACGCCTCAGTAAGGCGGATTACGTATGATAAAGCGTCTAAGTTAAGTCTACTATACATCATGTCGTTCCCAACATTGAAATTGGAAAAGACATAAACGGCGAAAAAGAATATATGCAGTCTTTAATCACACCGTCTAGACGCATATGAACTCTCGATATGCCCTGCTCTGCCAAAATAAACTATTCGTATAAATGATAAAATGGCAGAAATGAGCAACGCGGACAAGAAACTAAACTATCATGCTTGGTAGCAGGCTTGTATATATATATATATAGCGTCGAAAAATAAAACACATGTTGTAATGACAATATTGGACTGCGTCGGTAAGTCAGGGACAATGTCCCTGAACCGATCGAAAAATCCGAGTCCAATGACGCTATAAGTCTCTTATCCAAGATCGCAGCAATGAAGTCCGAAATAACAATCACTGGAAGATAATGCCAGAAGATATGAAAGGCATCTTCCGATACTACTAAAGGGAAAACTCGAAATCTTTCGAATCCCTTTCGCCATCCTGTCGGACCCTATAAAGCGTTCGGTCGTCCGTACCTGATGCAACCGCGGACCGCACCGACCCAGCGCCGTCGGATAATTCCTGATTCAACCGAGAAACAGTCAATTGCTGGGATGCTGCGAAACAACTGTGCTAACTCGGATAGCACGTCCGTCACTGAGGCCTGAGGAGAAGCGGTCTTACGATGCATTGCCGCTGGAAGCTCCGTGATCGTTACCCCGTGCATACTACCAATATGCGAGCGAACGGAGTGTATAGGCCTCGTGTCTCTTGGCTACCGGATGGCGCGACCTATTCACCATGGAATCACTGAATGCCGAGACTGATCGGATACTCGAGGTCACGTAGCCAATGTGCGGTCGTGTGCCCTGCTGTGAGGATGAGGAAGCATCAAGGACAGTCTCTCGGACTGTCAATATAACGGAGCGTCCCGACCGACGGACATATGCTCCGAATGTAAAATATCTGAACCACAACATGCGGTCCCCTATGTTGTTGGACGAGAGAGGGACCTCTCTCGCTCACAGCCCGGACGGACCTGGATAAGCCAGGAACCGGACTAACAAGCTTCCTCCGATCTGTCCTCAATCTGCCGTCACTGGGTGAGTACTAAAGTAATTAAAGTGCTCGCATCACCCAAATCTCCTTCCTAGACCGCAACGGACGAATCCGGCAGCCGAACCATTCGATGAATGTACGCTACACCGGGTGAGCTAGCGAATGTCACTCCGTAGGCAATAGACATATTCCATGAGCACTTATTGCCGCTAGCTCTTCATTAACTATGACGACAGAGGCACACTTTTGAAAGACATCTCCATAACTCTTCGAACAAGAAACCAGAAATGCTTGGTTAGCAAGCATAAAATAATAATATATATAGCGTCGTTCAATAATTCGAAAGTTTGTGTGACATTATTGGACTATGTCGGAACTGAGGGACGATGTCCCTGAACCGAACCAAAAATTTCTAAGTCCACCGACGCTATCAGTTTCTTATCCGGCATCGCAGCATTCTGGTCCGACGAAAGAAGCTGTAGAAGACCAAGTCAGATGACATACACAACAGCATATGTTGTTCCGAAAGGGAAAGCTCGAAATCCTCCGAATCCCTTTCGGTATCCCGTCGGACCGGATGAAACTTTCGGACGTCCGTACCCGCTTCCGCGGAGCGTCCCGACCCAGCATCGTCGGATAAAATATATGCGACAGATTCAGTTGATGCTGGGATGCTGCGATAAACTGTGCTATTAAGGAAAGCACGTCCGTTCCCGAGGCCTGTGCAGTAGCGGTCTTACGATGCATTGCCGCCGGAAGCTCCGTGTACGTTGACTCCCGCACACTTCCTATGCGAACGTCCGGAGTCTGCAGGCCTCGTGTCCCTGGCTACCGGATGGTGTGACCTGGTCGCCGAAGAATCCTTGATCGGCGAAGCTGGTAATATATCGGCGGTCACGCAGCCAAGGTGCGGTCGTGTGCGCTGACGAGAAGAGGAAGCCTTAGCAGTCTCCGCGGACTGCCTATACAACGGAGCGTCCCGAGCGACGTACGTATGCTCCGCTTGCGACACATTTTGTACCACAACATCTGGGGCCAGATGTTGTTGAACGAGAGAGGGGCCTCTCTCGCTTGCCGTCCGGATGGACCGGAACGAGCTATGAACCGGACTAAAAGGCTTCCTCCGTTCTCCCTCCGATCCGCCGTCACTGGGTGTGCATTAAGTTAATTTATAGTGCTCGCATCACCCCAAAATTCCTTCTAGACCGCAACGGACGAACCCGGCTGCCGAACCATTCGGTGAATGGACGCTACACCGGGCGAGCTAGCGGACGTCAAAGGCCGTCGAACCTACTAGGGTCCTCTTAGGCAATTGGCATATTTACATGAGTACTTTTCCGCTAGCCCTTCATTAATTGTGACGACGGAGGCACACTGTTGGAAGACATCACGGATACATCACCCTAATCTTGATCGTCTGAAATAGAAATTGATAAAGTAGAGTGACCCTGCGGGGAAAGGACCGGAGTGTCCAAATCCCCAATAACATACCGTGACATACGCTTCCCATATTGTCATCGAAATCATACGATACAGAACAGCAGTTAATGCGAGTACACTGACCACATATAGAATGATAATAAAGTCAGAGGAAGACTTCCTCTTAAAACAATTGATCAATATCCTTTCAATGTGAAAAGAAAACAAGTCCTGGTACTCGCACTAACCCCTGGCAATCAAAATACATAATAATAATATGATCCATTAATATAGAAAAAATAATTGAAATCAAAATATTTTGAAAAAATATTTTTTCAGAACAGCCCAAGTTTCTGAAAAGTAACGTTGAGCCCCAATGGATCCCAAGCCTAAGTGTGGACAAAAATTTTAAAAATATTTTAAACAATTTATTCAACACTTACGAACAATAATAATGTATCTAGTTATGATTAAAATAACATCAAGATATTATTTTTTAGAAATTCCCCCCTCACACAGAGGGCTGTTGAAAATGTAAACAATGAGTGTAAAAACACTAAAAAAGACTCCAGGCACCCAGGCCCGAAATCAGTTACCAAAAATACACTATCTGATGCAAAACAGAGACTTCCAGGGAAGAAACTGCAGAACATCAGATGGTAGATGCAGAACACAACGCCTAACCACCCGTAGGTGAAGACGTAAACATGGGGAAAGAACAGAATTCATTCTGTAATTCAGCTAAAACTCCCAAGAAAATTTAGTAATAATAATTACAAAAACTATGCCAAAAGCATGGGAAAATAGCAAGGGGGGACTTAAAGGACAGGGAGAGAGGAAAACACTTAAAAAACAGTGTAACTAAATAATCAGAATGACAACAAAATGGCTGCTGCCTCGAAAATAGGTAACTTAACATAATTTCATTAAAAAATTTTAAGTTACAGCCCTGATAATATTCTGTCACACATTTTTTCCCTCTCCTCCTTCTCTATCCTCCTTAGAATCACCATTTCACTAATATTTATGTGTCTGGCATCATTTAAACTGAGATTTATAAGCACAAAGATCAGTCAGATGTTAACTGATGAAGGGCCAAACTTAGAATGATTAATGGCAACAATTTCGGAACGTCCTTGACACTGCGCATGCGCAGTGGGGGCGAAGTGTGGAGGGCCTTTCAGGACATGTTTTCTTTGTTTTTAGATGCAAATTTTGGGGATTGGGGGGCAAAATTTGTGTTTGGCCCTATATTTTAAGAGTTAGCACCAGCTATGTCTGGGTCATTGGTACAGTATAAAAGTTAAAAAATTTATAGTAATTTATATATTTTTTATACTTACCAATGACCCAGACTTAGCTGGTGCTAACTCCACAAAAACCAGGGCCAAACACAAATTTTGCCCCCCAATCCCCAAAATTTGCATCCAAAACAAAAAGAAATCATGTCCTAAAGGACCTCCATAGTACGACTCTACTGCGCATGCGCAGTGACGCAGTCGTCCCGAAATTGGCGCCAAATATCATTCTTACTGGCAGTGCCTGGTCAGCGCTATGTACTCAGCGGGGAGGCAAGAGTTCCCAACTCAGGGAGGGCCATCCCCGTCTGGGTCATTGGTAAGTATAAAAAATATATAAATTACTATAAATTTTTTAACATTTTTATACTGTACCAATGACCCAGACTTAGCTGAATAGTAAACAGGCTGGAGGGCCTAGGACATAGAGGAAAATCCAATAAGCTCAATTATAAAATAAAGAGATAACCCCTTAAGGAGAAAAGGAGTATTAGGCTTTACATGTATCTTTCTTATTTAATGTTTAAATTAGAAAGATACACTACCCTTAATAATTGAGCACAATAACATTCATGTTCTCTATTAATATCCAGTATAACCTTTATACTAATTATTATTAAAACAAGCCAATAAATAAAGTAGTCCAGAGAATTGAGACTCTTTATAATCATTTAAAAGTGTCCGAGTATTGTATATTAAAGCCCGTTTGACACTTGACATATACAAATGCTTCACACCGAGCTACACTTTAAAAATAAGACATGAATGAAATTAAACATTAATATTACACTTTAAAACCATCCCGGAAGCGACTCAGAAATACTGTCTTGGAGGAGGCATTCCCTTGCTTTTCACTATAAAGCAGGTGACCTAAGGGAACACCCGCCCCCCCCCCCCCTTCCCCTTGCCCTGGGTCAAATAGCCCAGAGCGAAGAGGGCAGCCGGACGGAGTCACTGCCGGAACAGAAAGCCTGCATAACTATAGTTGCAACTGTTTAGTGGACGACATTCTGAGCAACAGATAACGGACCTAAACAATGCAGGTCTCCAGAAATGGACTCAATATTTCTGAGATAAAAATTAGTAAATGTGGATGGCTGAGACCAATAAGCAGCCTTCATTAAATCTGTAATATCAACACTATTAGCATAAGCCCAGGAAGTAGAAAGAGCTCTTACTTCATGAGCAGAAATCTTAAGCACAGACTGCTGAGAAGAAGATAAATCTTCATACGCAGTACGGATAGTTAACTGAATCCATCTAGCAATAGAATGGACTGAAATGTCCTTTCTATTAGGCATCAAAGACAGAAAGAAACGTTTCCGTCCCTTTCTGATGAACTGAGATCTCTGTTTATAGATACGTAGTGCTCTAACAGGACAGAGTAAAGGCCTACGTCCGTCTGAAGACGGAAGAGCCTTAATAACAATAGGTTCCGGATATTTATTAGGAGCCTGATTCTTAGCTAAAAAACCGACGTTAGTAGTGAAGGTGATAGTGTTCCCAACACTACGATAATGAGAATCATCCACCGATAGTGCATGAAGCTCACTGACTCTTCTGGCAGAAGAGAAAGCTAAGAGAAAAGCTGTCTTATAAGATAAGAATTTGAAATCTACTGTCCCAAGAGGTTCAAATGGCTTTTCCTTCAATTTAAGGAGAACCCAAGCTAAATTCCACTTAGGAATTAATCTAAGAGTTCTGGGTCTATTTATCGAAAAGTTTCTAACCAATTTCGATAAAGAGACATTAGATCCAATTTGTAAACTATCATGATGTGCATAGGTATCAGATAACATAGATCTATAACCCTTTATAGTAACCGGTTGCAGTTTGATTTCGTCAAACAAGTATACTAGAAAGTTAGCAATGTCTGGTATAGAGGGATCAAATATATCAACAGAATGATCCCTACACCAACGACGGAAAACCTTCCACTTAGCCGCATAGTTTAGCGAAGAGGAGGTCCTCCTACAGTTAGAAATCGCGTCCACTGCTCGTCCTGTAAAGTGCTTGCCATGCAAGAAGGACCACACAACGGAAAAACGTGAAGGTTGAGACCTTGCGGGTTGTGATGCAGTTGGCGCGATTTCCCCTGCCAAAGAAGATCCTCTCGTGGAGGGAGCTTCCGCGGTAGGTCCCACAACAGACACCTGAGTAGATTTATCCACGGTCTCTGTGGCGACAGAGATGCTACCAACAGAATCTTGCATTGAGATTGTTTTATCTTTAGCAATACTTGTTGAATTAACGGCGCTGGAGGATACGCATATCCTATCATTCCGTCCCAAGGGATCGATAGAGCGTCTACAGCAAATGCTCTTGGATCCGGACACGGGGACACATACGTCTGCAACTGATTGTTGAGATGTGTCGCAAATAAGTCTATCATTGGCCGTTCCCATTGGTAGCAAATCTGATTGAATACTTGTTTGTTGAGAGTCCACTCCGACGGCAACAAGCGACCCTTTCGAGAAAGGGAGTCTGCTAGCACATTCAGACGACCCGGTATGTGACGGACCGAAAGAAGAACGTGATGTTCCAACGCAAACAGAAGGATTCTTTCCGTTAGATTGAACAACGGAACTGAATGAGTGCCTCCCTGATTCCGTATATACGCCACTACTGTCGTATTGTCGGATAGGATTTGGACATGAGCATCGTGAATAATGTCCATCCAGTGACGTAACGCAAGCCAAATTGACATCATTTCCTTGATGTTTATGTGCTTGCACAGGAATTGCGGATCCCAAAGACCCTGGCATCTCGAATCCGTTGGGATTAATGATGCACCCCAACCTGTTTGACTGGCATCCGTCATAATGGTAAAACTCGGATCCGGCAACTGCAGCGGAACTCCTTGAGTTAACCACTGAATGTTTGCCCAAGTCTGAATCTCTTGTTTCACTTGATCTGACAAGAGAACGTCTACATCGAGCGAATGAATTTTCACACTCCAATTCTGAGTCAAGAAAATTTGAAGAGGCCGTGTGCGTAGCCGTCCCATCGGAATGAGATCCGCAGCGGCTCCGCACAGACCTATCAGTCTCATAAATTCTCTCGCTGTGACTTTGTCTGTATTTAGACAATAGCGAGCGTAACAACTGACTAATTTCGCTCTGGTTAACGGCAGACGAACGAGATTGTTGTGCGTCTCGAAGCTCATTCCCAGATGAGTGAATGACTTGGACGGCACCAGATCCGACTTCTCCTCGTTTACTATGAAACCGAGACGTCGGAGCAATAGAAGAAGATTCTGAACATCGTTCTGAAGCGTTAACTCGTTGCCGTACCTCTGAAGAATGTCGTCCAGGTAGGCAGACGTTACCGCAGACGAATGAGCTCGGAAGTAAATCATTACCGAGTTCATTACTCGAGTGAAAGCCCAGGGTGCTAGATTCAATCCGAAGCACATGGCGCGGAACTGATACACCACTCCTAGGACTGCGAAGCGTAGATACTTTCGGAATGTCGGATGTACCATGACGTGAAAGTACGCATCTTTGAGATCTATGCTCGTTGCATAATCGTTCACCCGAATACTCGCTCTGACCGATCGAATCGTCTCCATATAAAACTTCGGAGCGATGATCAGCTTGTTTATCCAGCTCAAATCTATGACTGGACGGAACGAGCCGTCTGGTTTCGGAACCAGAAACAGATGGCTGTAGAATCCCAGCGATTCCTGGTTTTCTACGACCTCTACCGCGTTCTTCATTAAAAGAGACTGCACCTCTGATAGCAGAGCGTCTCTTTTCTGAGGGTTTGACGGAAGATGAGTCCACTTTGGACTTCGAGTTAATGGAGGCTTTCGTTTGAAGGATATCTTTAGACCTTCCGAAGTCACTCCTCTCACCCAAGGGTCGTCCGTAATCGACGCCCACTCTTGAGAAAAACTCGACAACCTTCCGCCAACCGGAACGCGATAGAGGTTTGAGCCATCACCTCCTGGATCTGCGAGGCCTGCGGTAGGAGAAACCACGTCTTCCACGACCCGCACCTCGCCTCGTCGACCTCGGGGCGTCCGACCGATTGTCCCGGCCTGAAGGACGTCCCGAACGAGAGTCGCTATCCTGACGGTCTCTCGAATAAGAGCTAGAGGACGCACCGGAACCTCTATAGGAACCTCTCTTGGGCGGATAAGACCCAGAAGTGCCCGCCTTATTCGTGTCTGCTGAATCCGACCTTTTAGGAGCGGATCTAAACAACAGAGAATCACTAGCTTTCTTTTTA
This sequence comes from Pictodentalium vernedei, assembly GCA_031216915.1. Taxonomy (NCBI): domain Eukaryota; kingdom Metazoa; phylum Mollusca; class Scaphopoda; order Dentaliida; family Dentaliidae; genus Pictodentalium; species Pictodentalium vernedei. The sequence continues at coordinate 627,472,724 of CM062296.1, read as the reverse complement.
ATATTATCATAAATAGCGGAAAGCTTGCCGTCAAAGAGAAGATCTCCTGAGACCGAAGCGACTCTAAGAGAGTTCTTCACCTTAGAATCCACTAGTGTGGATGTAGACAGGGCTGCGTCACGTCTAACCAACTCCAGATTAGCCACTGAAAGGGCGGAGTTACACGTGGAATAAGCTACTGCCCTTGAAAGAAGTCTTAAGGAGGATTGTATATCCTGAAACTCTTCCCCTTGAAGACGCAGTGATAACGCCTTCGTAAGGTGATCTGCGTAAGATAAGGCATCTAAATTGGCTCTGTTAGACGCAATAGCTGTTTCCAACACTGCGGTTGGAATAGAAGCTGACGACGGTAATGATAGCTCTAAGTCTTCCGCCTCGTCGTCCATACGCAGAGGAACTCTCGGTATACCCTGACCTGCCGTGTCGAATTTATTCCTTGCATTAATGAAAGGCAGGTTGAGAGTATTTGCGGACAAGAAGCCTGCTTTCCCTGTCCTGGAAGCAAGTTTAAAAATAGCGTCGTTCAATAATTCAAATGTTCTTGCAACATTATTGGACTGCGACGGAAACTCGGGAGCGATGTCCCTGAACCGCTCGAAAAAATCAGAGTCCAATGACGCTATAATTCTCCTGTCCGGAAGCGCAGCAGTCTGGCCCGACGGAACAACTTGAGGAAGAAAGTGCCGGATGAAGTCTACGGCAGCTTTGTGTTGTTCCGAAAGGGATAGCTCCAATTCATCCGTATCCCTTTCACCATCCGGTCGGACCTCCCGATGTTCCCGGTCGTCCGCCCCCGATGCTTCGGCGGAGCGTACCGACCCAGCGCCGTCGGATAATTCTCGATCCGACACCGTCTCTGTCGGCTGCTGGGATGCTGCGATAAGCTGTGCTATCTGCATTAGAATGTCCGACGTCGAGACCTGCGGAGGAGCGGTCTTTCGCTGCTTTGCCGAGGGCAGCTCCGCATCGGATGGCTCCCGCATACTTTTCCTATGCGAACGTCCGGAGTCCATCGGTCTCGAGTCCCTGGCTGCCGGATGGTGTGACCTGGTCGCCGAATAATCCTTCCTCGGCGAAGCTGGCAAGATATCGGAGGTCACGCAGCCAAGGTGCGGTCGTGTGCGCCGGCGAGAAGAGGAAGCCTTAACAGTCTCTGCGGACTGCTTATACAACGGAGCGTCCCGAGCGACGGACGTATGCTCCGCTAAAGACACATTTTGTACCACAACATCTGGTCCCAGATGTTGTTGTACGAGAGAGGGGCCTCTCTCGCTCGCGGCCCGGCTGGACCTGGACGAGCTAGGAACCGGACTAAAAGGCTTCCTCCGTTCTCGTTCACTATCCGCCGTCACTGGGTGTGCATCTATTATTTTTATAGTGCTCGCATCACCCAAAATTTCCTCTTGGACCGCATCGGACGAACCCGGCTGCCGAACCATTCGGTGAATGGACGCTACACCGGGCGAGCTAGCGGACGACATTTGTCTAATCTCCATGAGCACTTTTGCCACTAGCTCTGTATTTAATTGTGACGACGGACGCACACTTGAAGAAGATAACATGGAAACATCACCCTGTTCTGGTTCCTCTGAAATAGAAACTGAGAGAGTAGAGTGACCTTGTGGAGAAAGAGCCGGCATCGCTCTTTCTCCAGAAACAACATATCGTGACACACGTTTCCAATGTTTCTCATCCCAATGTTCACATACAGGACAGGGATTAATGCGAGAACACTGACTACAATTTATGCAATAATCATGAAAGTCAGAGGAAGATTTCTTCCTATTACAATTTGAACAAGTTCCTTTCATTGTGAAGGAACAACAATAAGTCCTAGTTACTCGCAAAAACCCCTGACACAAAGATACATAATAACATGATCCATTAATAAATGAAAAAACAATTGCAAAACAAAATAATTTTGAAAAAATATTTTTTCAGAGAAGCCCAAGTTGCTGAAAAGTAACGTTGAGCCCCGATGGATCCGATGGCAAAGTGTGGTCAAAAATTTTAAAATTATATAAAATAATTAATGAGACACTTTCGGATAATATAAATGTATCTTATAATGAGATAAACTACCTCAAAGGCAAACAGCCCCCCTCAAAAAAGGCTGTTGCCAATGAAAACAAACAGTGTAAACACAGAAGAAAACATGACTCCAGGCACTGAAAAAACTGGCCCGGAATCAGTCCTCAATTACACTCTATCTGATGCAAAACAGAGACTCCCAGGGGAGAATCTGCAGAACATCAGATGGAAGATGCAGAACACAAACGTTATACACCCATGGGTGAAAACGTAACTATGGGGAAAATAACAGAAAACATTCTGTAACCAAGCAACTCTCCCAGGGAAATTTTAGAAATGAAACTTCTCAAAAATATGCCAAAAGCATGGGAGAATTGCAAGGGGGGACTTTAGAAGGTTAGGGGAGAGGAAACACTGAATAAGCAGTGCAACAATTAGCAAGAATGACAACAAGAGGCGTTTGCCTCGAAAATAGGCAACTTAACATAATTTTAACAAAAAATTTTAAGTACAGCCCTGATTATTTTTTGCCACTTCTTTTTTCCTCTCCTCCTTCTATCCTCCTTAGAATCACATTTTCTCCAAGAATTACGTGTCTGGCATCCTTTAAACTGAGATTTACAAGCACAAAGATCAGTGAGATGTTGACTGATGAAGGGCCAAACAGAGAATGATATTTGGCGCCAATTTCGGGACGACTGCGTCACTGCGCATGCGCAGTAGAGTCGTACTATGGAGGTCCTTTAGGACATGATTTCTTTTTGTTTTGGATGCAAATTTTGGGGATTGGGGGGCAAAATTTGTGTTTGGCCCTGGTTTTTGTGGAGTTAGCACCAGCTAAGTCTGGGTCATTGGTACAGTATAAAAATATAAAGATTTCCACTAAAATACATTTCTTTTAAACAATTGTGATATCAGAACATATTGTGAATGATTCCTGGATTCAATTCTTACAGGATTTCAATTTTCGTAGTTTGTCAAAGGCTAAATATAAGAAGCTAGTGGCAGAAATTTTCAAAACTCTTATTTTTGATATGAACATTTCAAACTGAACATCTGTAGAAAGTACCAACATTTTCAATTTTAAAAAAAACAACACCATGATTGCATGAATATATGGATGTACAGGCACCAGTTTTACAATATCTCAGCATTTTTTCAACCATTCAGGACAGCATTGCCTATTTTGTAAAATCTAGGTCACCATAACCTACTGATAGTTTGTGCCACAAACTTGTCCAAAGAATGTATATGCACGTCAAGTTTGGTAACTCTTAGCCATATAGTACATACAGCCTGCCTTATGTTTACATTAAGAACATCAGAAAGATGGCCAATCCGGCAATGTTGCCTCCCAGCAGAATACCATTGCTTCAAAACACAATTATTGTAACAAGAGCAATTAGTTGGCACAGCCAACAGGTGCCCTTCAAAAGTCAAGGGTGGCAATACCCCTGGTCCCACTGCCAAGAATGAGTTTCTAGTCATTTGTCTTTTGTTGATATTGAATTAATAAATATCTTATCTTATCTCTATTAAACCATAGCACCAATACAGCAGGCCACCAAATGTGTCCATGGGGCACTACTGCTCCCGCTTTATGAAAATCTATTTTCCTGTTGTTCCGTCAAACTAAAGTAATCGTTCAAAAAACAATATCAATATGTCTTCTAAGTCAGTAAAGGGGCCTAACTCTGCCAAATAATATCGGACCAAGCCCACTATCAATCCCAACCTGTATTATGTGGTTATTAACCTATGTATAATATTTTGTTTCATTTTGTTCACTCAAACTAAAGTTATCCGGACCATTTGTTTCGGATGGATGGACAGACTGACAGGGCGACGACTATATGCTCTCACAAAATTTTGTCAGTAAACATAAAAGCAGTTTGAACCGTTGAATTCTGTTTTTGAGTAAAATTTACTTACTTTACTTACTAGTATTAGAATAAGGAGGCTGAATTGTACTGGGGAAAGATGAATATGAGACATGGGCTCACAGAATCAGATACTAAGTCTCCCCTCTGCAATTGCAATAGCAGGCAACAAGTTTTAGGAAAGGGAATAAGTCAGAAAATAAGCAGACTGTCATCTACAAAATGAGGTCCCCAGAGGGGGAATTTAGTGATCAGGGTAGCATCGCTAAATTTACCCTCTGTGAACCTCAATCTGAATCAGGGTCTCAAAACTAAACAGAAAGAGGTACCCAGAGGATAAATTGGCCCACTGTATGGGATAGCATCATCAAATTCACCCTCTGGGGGCCTCATTCTGCAAATGTCAGACTGCTTATTTACAGACCTGATAAGGGAATAAGCTTGCTATTAGTGATAATTCTTTTGATAATATTCATGATGGCAACTGGCATTCTAAATGACATGAACAAAACAAATTAATATTCATCTTTGCATTTCTACTATCTTTTCTCACCTTTCTCTTCCTATTTATGTTGTCAAGTACTATTTGTTCCAAGTCATCATCTACAATGAAAAAGGTATATGTATATAAAAAGAAACCAGAACTATTGGTGAAAGTGCCACCTTTTCAGCAAAAATATGAAACCAGCAAAAATATTCCATTAACTGATATTCAATGGAGTTGAGAATGCTAATTGAACTACATTTCTCATGACGCCAACAGATAAGGTCTATATAGGCAGGGTTTCTTTTAGGAATAATTAGTTGGTCCGGTAGGAGGGGAAAATCCAGATAGCCTGGCACGACGATTGTTCGTGCCAGGTTAAGAAAATTTTAGAATTGAACACTGCAGGAAGGCCACTTCCTTGCAACTGAGACAGCGATTCATGTTTTAGAGTGAACGATTTTGTGAGAATAATTATGTCGAATCTTTGGGGAAACAAAGCTATCACTGTTTCTTCACTATAATCGGCATGTGACATCTTACCTAATCAGCAAACGGTGGCAAACAGCGATAGTTTCCGAATGACAAGTGACAATCTTAAGTTGCAGGATGCCAATTCCGGAAACGGTGCTCCTAAAATGTGTCAACTTTGTTGGGAGAATGACTGCGTCTTGACTAGAATTTTATGGCGCCATGTTTTTTCGACGGGATTTTATGCTTTATCAGTAAATGGGGGTGGGGGCGGGGGGGGGGGGGGGGGGGGGGTGGATGGGTCCAGTTGACAGACCCTCAGCTGTTGTAGGCAGTGAAATGTATTCATTTTCAGAAAAAATACACTGAAAAAGATTTGGGGGCATACAACGATATCTTGATTTTTAACCTTTTACCTAATGCAATAAAGAAAACTGACCAGCTCTATTTACAAAATTCACCATTTAAATTTCATTACTTTTTCATTTTAATGTGTCAAAAAATAGCTTATGGCCTCTCAATGGAATAAGGGCATTAGAGTTGGGGAATCGGAAAGGCAGACAAAAAACGAAAAAAAGGAACACCTTGTGTGTACATGTGTGCACACAGAGATCAACGTCACTAAAAAAGGCTCTGAAAAACAATGTCTGTTCTTCAACCACCACTTCTAACTCTTAGCACACATCTTATGTTAGACTTGAGATTATATTTAAACAAGAGGCCCCACAGGCCTGAAGCACTCACCTTGAACAGAACCGAACATAAACAGAGTCCAAAAATGAATATACATTTAGTAATCAATCTCCATAGGATCCACTGTCAATCCTGAGCCCCTCAGGAGTGACTAAAATAGTCCAAGCATCATGCCTTTTCTTCAGTTAATCATAATGTAAAAAGTGGAGCTACCCTATGGAGCCCCTTGATACAACCTGTGTGGATTAATCTCAGTTAAACACCTCTAGAGGGTACATAATAAAAAATTTCTAATTCTTCAGCTACGTGACCAATTCTGGCCCCCATAGGGAGCCCAAATATTAACTCAGGCACTCGATTTGAACAAATATGAATCTCACCCCACTAGAGATGTTGTATACCAAATATGAAGCATTCTGAATGGTAGATCTGAAGAAACTTTTTACAGAAGTTTCCTCATATTGCACCAAGTTAAAATTTGGGTTCCCATGGGGAGCCCAAGTATTAACCCAGGCACTTGATTTGAACAAACTTGAATTTGCCCCATCCCCACTCAACCTAGAGATGTTGTATATCAAATATTCAAGCATTCAGACTGGTGGATCTTTTTAAAGAAATTTCCTCATATTGCACTAAGTTAAAATTTCAGCTACCATTAGGAGCCCAAATATCAAACCAGGCACTCGATTTGAACAAAACTTTAATCTCACCCCCGCAGAGATGTTGTGTACCAAATATGAAAGCATTCTGACTGTTGGATCTGAAGAAGATTTTTGAAGAAATTTCTTCATATTGCACGAAGTTAAATTTCAGCTACCATAGGGAGCCCAAATATTAACCCAGGGACCCAATCTGAACAAAGTTCAAACAAACTGAACTAAGTTAAAAGTTGGGCATTCATAGGAAGCCCAAATATGAACCCACGTACTTGGTTTGAACAAATTTGAATCTGAAAAAAGCTGGAAAAAAAATGCTGAATACCAAATCTGAAACTTTTCTCCTTGGTGGATCTGAAGATGTTTTCAAATATTTTTTCTCACATTGCACTAAATTAAAATTCAGGTTTCCCAAAACAGAGTTATTTGAACAAATTTGAATCTGGCCCTTAAAAGGATGATTTATATATTTATAAACATCAAAAGATTCAGAGTGGTATAAATGAAGTACAAGATTTTTAAATGATATTCCTCATTTGCACACTGAAATTTGGTTGGGCTCACGTGAGAGACCCAAATATGAATCCATGGATTTGGTATGAACAAACTTAAATCTGAGTTCCTTAACCCTTAACGGCCTACAGAAGTGCCCTCTATTCCCACCAGCCCACAGCCTCTATTCCTCCAGTGGTTTACTTGACTAGAAACCACTGCCTACTTAATTTGTCTGTTGTCAACAGCACCTCCTCATAATGGCACGTTAAGGGCACCTGTTCTGAGGTCGTAAAAGTCAGAAATTGGCCTTTAACGGTTAAGTATGCTGCATGTCAAATATGAAAAGATTCTGGATGCAAGATCTGAAGAAGATGATTTCTATTAAGACTTACTTCTACTAAGACTTATTATTTCAACAATTTTGAATGTGACCCCCATATTTATTCATTTATTGGAGTTTAACAACACTTTCGACAGACAGGGGTATCTCGTGTCAGACAGTTTTACGGGTGAAAGAAGACAAACAACCTGGACAAAACCACATTGCAACAGCAAGTGACTGTCAGACTTCCCAACATACTAACTCCACACATGCAGGGTTAGCATTGGTTGAAGACAAGTGCTCCATCGATGTGCAGCACCACCGTGCCCCCCACGTGTGCAATAAGGATTAAGTGCCTTGCCCAAGGACATAATGCAGTTACCCCTAGTGGAGACTGAACCATGGACCTTTCAGTTAGAAGTCCAATGCCATAACCACTGAGCAACTGCACTCCCGGCTCACTGATTAATCTACTAGTTCAACCAATTAACTGATAGAGTGCTGAATTATGGTCATCAAAATTTGCTCACGTGTCTTTGCCTTATTACATTTCATGGGGGAGTGCCCATAGGCATTCTCCAACAACCTGAAACAAGGCAAATACATACATGCTAAACAGTTTCACAAGTTAATACTAAGCATATTCACAGAATATAAAGCCATTTAGCTATGGCACATGCACTTCAGAATGAATTCTAAATGAGGGCTTTCAGCCAAGCCTGAATATAAGCAACCTGTCATTTGCAAAACGAGGTCCCGAGAGGGTGAATTTGATGATGCTATCCCATGCAGTGGGCCAATTTATCCTCTAAATACATCATTCTGTTTGGCTTAAGACCTTGATTCTGACAGGCTCACAGAGGGTAAATTTTGTGATGCTACCCTGATGTGCAGGGTAGCATCACCAATTTCACCCTCTGGGGACCTCATTTTGAAGATGACAGTCTGGGTAGGCAATGGGTTTTGCGCGCCAAAGGCACACATGGACGGTGTGGGGCAAGCCTCTTTCTACCCTCTTTGGCTGTATACTAGGAATTTTCCACATGTCCGGGCACGTTAAGGGAGGAAAGTGTTAAGGTGCTCAGCGGCGTCTGTGTTTTCAGCTGTTCTTCTTTGGAAGAGGCGGCTGCGTTGGCGATACCTCCTTTGGTGGTGTTGAAGGAGGAGTGATGGAGTGACTTGGTTGGTAAAGTCTAGTCCTTGCAGCTGCCGGTGGTGAAGTGCTCTTTGGTTTTGTGCAAAGGTAGTGGCTGCAAAGACTCTGTATTGCTACTCTAAACATGTTTTCATTAAACCCGTGGTTTTCCAAGGTTTTATTCTGGGCTTGTAGAAATTTTAGGTGGTCGTCATCTCTCACCTTTTCTCTTAGGTTGCCTTCCAAAGACTCTGCGGTGATTGCTTCCTGGGTGGTGTCCCAGTCGGAAAAGGCAGGAAGAGCAAGAGCGGGTTTAGCAACATGTGCTATGTCCGACTCAACTTCCTGCTCCATAAACAGACCTTCCTCCTCCATCTCCCCTTCTGAGGAAGAGTGTGATGGGCTGGAGATTGGACTGTTACCTGGTGAACCAGCATCCTCTGGACCCTACACCGGAGTGGAAGGAACTGAGTTGAATGTAGAACTGTCAGGGATAGCAGGCATTGAGCTTTCAAAACCCTCCCTCTCTTCCTTTTCCGTCCTTTTCTTTTCCATGAACTCCGCCAGTCGGTGGCCATCGCATCGTCTGGCAGAAGGCACGTTCTTTCTTTTCCTTTTCTTCTTTTGGCTGTCTTTTGTCTGGGTTTGGAGGTTGTCATCCTCCTTTAGCAAGTCCGAGTCACTTGGAGGATGACCAGTGAGGGGAGAAATCCCCTCATGAAAGGTACTACACCTCTCAAAGGACGTCGGTTCGGATTCTTTATCAAAATCCACTGTCAGGTGAATTTTACCCTTGAGCACCTGGATTGTCCAGGTGGTAGCAAGGGCAGACTTCACTCTGACAAGCGCTTCTTGAATAACAAGTGGGAGCTCCATTGTTCTGTAGCTAGCACCTCGGAGTGCAAGGTGCAAATGATGACATATGACATGATGACAGTCTGCTTATTTTCAGGCTTGCTTTCAGCACTCTACCAGCTAATAAATTTTTCACCGAAAGGTTCTGCTGTGGGACTGAAGAGAAACCAATAATTTTATCTGTTGATGAGGGGCAAAATCATAAAATTTCCAACATAAATCTGTGATACTAAGGATCACTTTGCTTTACACTGTTATTTTCTGTAGAAATTCTCATGGTCTAGAAATCCCAAATCAGAAGAAAAGGTACTCTTCAAGAGTTCGGTGTATTGATAAACTGTCATTTACTGTTTCTGCAAAACATAATAAATATTCTTACCAAATAGTTTGGTGTATGGTCCATGCATGAGATTAAATGGATCAAGCGGGACTAATCGCCCTGGTTTCAAGTAAGATTTAATTCCCACATCTTCGGCAATGTCATCCTCAGCACCTTCTCCAGTGCACTGTGTTGTCTCCAACAAATAGTACTTGCAGATTACTTCTTTCAAGTTTTTCTCCTCTACTGTTACTTCAGCTATCTGCAAATCAGTGATAAGATTTTGAAGGTTTCTGAGTAGTTTTATGAAAAATAAAATTTCGAATTTCACATAAATCACCCTCTGGGAGTGTCATTTGAGTGAATTTTTTTGCACGAAATCACTCAAAATCCTTCAAAATGCATTTTAAAGCAAACCAGAGGCTCAAATGAGCCTAAAATGATGCACACTTAGCTCAAGTTGTCAAAAGAGAGAAGTGTGTCAGTAAGTGATGGACCGTAAGAGTCATTTTTTGATTTGCCATGACACAACCAAATGCAATTGTTTGACCATTTATTTCTGCTGGTTCTAGGAAAGCTTCCTAGGCAAAAACAAAGCTCTGATTCTGTGAAGTCTCAAAAAAAGTGTACATATAATTTTCTTTTTTTTCTTAACTTCTATAGTTCTCTATCCTCCCCCCCCCCCCCCCCCCAAAAAAAAAAAAAAAAAAAAAAAAAAAAAAAAAATTGGGGGCATAAATCAAGTACTTATGACCCAGTTGTACTACATGAAAAATTTGGTTCAAATCAGCCCATTGGTTCTGGAAATAGAAATTTTGAGTGGAGCCTAAATTTGGGAGGCAAAATTTCGACCTACTGCGAATGGCTTATGAAAAGATGATTTTTAAAGCATTTTAGGCTTACGGAGCATTAACCCCACCCCAAGGGACATATTAACGTTTTGGGAAAAAAATCAGAATTAATCAGAATTGTCAACTCCACCAAGATGCTTTGTACCAAATTAGTTTGACTTGGCCCAAAGGTTCTAAAGAAGAATACTTAGTTGATGGAGCACAAGAAAGATACGACTTTTCCCATTGCCAAAAGTGCAAAAGTGCAAAAATGAGCATCCCCATATTAAGACCTGATGATAAAACCGATAGCAATTTTTTTTGATCCATCTGATTCCATTGGTCCTCAGGAAACTGCATACCAAAAAACAATATTTTGGCCAATTTAGTTTTTGAAAAATGCACATTTTAATTTTTTTTATCTTTTTAGCTCCTGGGGTTCCCACCGGGTTGTTAAAAAAAATTTTTTGAGTATCAATCAACTACTTAAGATGCAATTATAGTACATGCCAAATTTGGTTTAAATCAGCTCATCGGTTCTTGAAATACAAATTTTGAGTGGAGCCCAAAATGGGCATGCTCTCACAGAGAGCCTACATACTGACCTATAAACTTCCCTTGAACAAACTTTAATCTTCACCACCAAAGGATGTTCCATAGGAAATATCAAGGCATTCTCTCTGGTGGTTTACGAGAAGATTTTTAGGCTTTTGGGGCATAAACCACAGTCCAAAGATGGCAGCTACTTCATTTGAATAAAACAGAAAAGGTACACTCCAAAGATGGTCTGTGCAATAAATGTTTGAATTTGGCTTAGTGGTTTTGAAGAAGACTAGTTTCAAAGTTAATGGACACCAAGTGATGGGAATCACCCAATGGACCCACCATCACCCCCAGGTTCTCAAGCAGTTTGGTTTGAAAACAAACTTTAACCGTATCCATGGACATCTGACTAAATCTGACCACATTTGGCCCTGTCACGCTAGGGCCGAATTCATTTAACTAAAATCAACCATTATTATTATTATTTATTGCCTTTTAACTACACTTTTGACAGTCAGGGTCACCTCGTGTCAGACAGTTTTATGTGTGGTGGAAGCTGGAGCACCTGGAGAACCAGCAGGCAATGGCAAGTAACTGTCAGACTCTCCAACATATTAACTCCGCACAAGCAGGATTAACAATGGTTGAAGACAAGTGTACCATCGACGTGCAGTATGCCTTAATACTCAGTGTCACCGTGCACCTATATGGGCAATCAAGATTAAGTGCCTTGCCCATAACCCTGAGCGGTTACCCCTGGCGGTGATTGGAACCATGGACCTTTTGGTTTGAAGTCCAATGCTATAACCAATCAGCCACCTTGCTCCCTACAAAATCAATTGAGCACACAGTCTTCAACAAACTTAAATCTAGGTATCAGAGTAATGTTATCAAATATTAAAAGATTCTGCCTGGCCGATATAAAGAAGATCTATGAAGAATATTCCTTATATTGCATAAATTATGTTAAAATTCGGCCCACACATGAATCAAGGGACTTGATTTAAACAAATCTGATTTCAACAAACTTGTCCCCCTCCTACAGGAAGCCCAAATATGAACTTAGGGACTTGATTTGAACAAATTTAAATCTGAGAATATTGTATACCAACTATCAAAACATTCTAAATGCTAGTGCTGAAGAAGATTTTCTAGATTTCGGAAAACAAGAAAGAGCATGGTGCAGCATTTTCCCATTACCAACAGTATTAAAATGGCTTTCCCATGATATCACATTTTTTTTCTCATTACATTCTACTGGCCCTAAGAATGCTTCATACCAAATAACAATTTTCTGTTCCATGCAGTTTGGGAAATATGGGAAGTACTTCTGACTCTATAGTTTTAAATACCAAATTTGGTTGTAATCAGGCAACTAGTAACCACCAGTTCTGACAATTAGAAATTTACGATTGGGAAAATTTTTTTGTCCCTCCCAGACCTGATAATGTTGCCTCTTAAAAGTCCATTACCACCTTAACCCTTTACCCAACGCAGACGATATCAAAATTTATTATTTTAAATATCATTTTTTCAAATTTTTCGAAACATTTCAACAAAACCATATCATGTGCCGCCTTGTTGGACCGAGCTCGATGAGCTCGTTCCAATGAGGGGTCACATGATATGGTTTTGTTGAAATGTTTTGAAAAGTTAAAAAATTTATAGTAATTTCTATATTTTTTATACTTACCAATGACCCAGACATAGCTGGTGCTAACTCTTAAAATATAGGGCCAAACACAAATTTTGCCCCCCAATCCCCAAAATTTGCATCTAAAACCAAAGAAAACATGTCCTGAAAGGCCCTCCACACTTCGCCCCTACTGCGCATGCGCAGTGTCAAGGACGTTCCGAAATTGGCGCCATTAATCATTCTAATAACCAGTGCCTGGTAAGCGCTATGTACTCAGCGGGAAGGCAAGAGTTCCCAACTCCTGGGAGGGCCATCCCCGTCTGGGTCATTGGTAAGTATAAAAAATATAGAAATTACTATAAATTTTTTAACATTTTTATACTGTACCAATGACCCAGACATAGCTGAATAGTAAAAAGGCTGGAGGGCCAAGGACATAGAGCAAAATGGAATACGCTCAATAAAATAAAATAGAGTCATCCCCCGTAGGGAAAAAGAAGTAATAGGCCTTACATGTATCTTTCTTATTTATGATAAATTAGAAAGATACAACACCTTCCAAAATTGAGCTTCATACATCCATGTACTCTATTAATATCCAATATAATCCTTATACTAATAATTTTTAAAGTAAGCCAATAAATAAAGTAAGTCTAGAGAATAGAGACTCTTATACTCCTAAAAGTGTCTGAGGATTGCATAATCATGTCCGTTGACATATGCAATATTCAAAAGCTATACTTTAAAAACTAAGACTTGAATGAATTTTAAAAACCTAAACTTCTCACTAAACAACCATCCCAATAACAGCTCAGAATTACTAACTCCGGAGGAGGTATCCCCTTGTTTTCATAGTAAAACAGGTGACCCAAGGGAACACCCTCCCCCCCCTTTTTCTTGCCCTGGGTCAAATAGCCCAGAGCGAAGAGGGCAGCAGAACGGAGACACTGCCGAAACAGACAGCCTACCTAGCTAAAGTAGCAACTGTTAAGTGAATGACATTCTGAGCAGTAGATAATAGACCTAACAATAGAGGCCTCCAGAAATGGACTCAATATTTCTGAGATAAAATTCATGAATGTGGATGGCTGAGCGCAATGAGCGGCCTTCAAAAATCTATAATAGCGACACTATTAATATAAGCCCAAGAAGTAGAAGAACTCTTACTTCATGAGCCGAAATCTTAAGCACAACTGCTAAGTCAATGATATACCATAAGCAGTACCGATAGTTAATAGAATCCATTAACAATAAAATGGAGCGTAACGTCCTTCTACTAGGCATCAAAGACAGAAGAAGCTTACGCCCATAGTAATAAACAGATATCTGTTTATAAATACATAAACTGTACCCGGAAAGAGTAAAGACCTATGCCCATACGAAGACGGAAGGACCTTAAAATAATAGGTTCCGGATAATAGGAGCCTAACTCTTATGCAAAAATCCAACCTAAATAGTAACGGAAGTAGTGATTCCGAAACTACGAAAGTGAAAATCATCCATCGATAGTGCATGAAACTCACTGTCTCTACAGTAAAAGAGAAACCAACAGAATTACTGTCTAAAAGGTCAGAATTTGAAAACTACTGTTTCCAGAGGCTCAAATGATTACTTAGTTAAATAAGAACCGAAGTTAAAATCCATATAGGAATTTAATCTAAAGATTCTAAGTCTATTTATCAAAAAGTTACTAACTGACTTAGATAAAGAGACAAAAGACTCAATTGTAAACTATCGTAGAGTGCATAGGTATGAGGTAACATAAACCTATAACCTAAATAATAACAGGCTGCAGTAGATCTTGTGAAACAAGTATACTAAAAAATTGCAATGAGTAGTATGGAGGGATCAACAATATGAACATAATGATCCCTACACCAACGACAGAAGAGCCTCCACTTTAGCCGCATAGAATAACGAAGAAGAGGATCTCCTATAGTAAGAAATCGCGTCCAAAGCTCGTCCAGTACAGTGCTTACAATGCAATACGGACCACACAACGGAATACATGAAGGTTGCGACCTTGCGGGTTGTGATAAAGATGACACGATTTACCCAGTGAAAAAAGATCCTCACATAGAGGAAGATTTCACGTTAAGACCCACAGTAGACAAGAGAGTAAATTACCCATGATCTCTGTGAAGATAGAGATGCTATCAACAGAAATGTATTGTGGTTGTTTATCTTAGCAATACCTGCTGAAACAACAGCGCCGGAGGATACGCATCCTATCATTCCGTCCTATAGATCAATAGAGCGTTAACAACATTAGCTCAGAGATCTGGACAAGCCAACACATACGTCTGCAATTGATTAGCAAGCTGTGTCGTAAATAAATCATCATTGGGCGCTCCCATAGATAGCAAATCTGATTGAATACTTGTTTGTTGAGAGTCCATTCTGACAGCAACAAGCGACCCGTAAGAGAACGGGAGTCCGGTAAAACAATCAGACGACCCGGAATATGACGGACCAAAACAGAACTTGGTGTACTATAACCAACAGATGGATTCTTTCCATTAAATTGAATAACGGAAACGAAAGAGTGCCTCCCTGGTTCCGGAGATACGCCACTACTGTCGAATTAAAGGACAGGATTTGGGCATGCGTTTCTGAATAATGTTCATGCAATGACATAAAGCAAGCCTAAAAAACATTATTCCGCGGAAGAAAACTGATTGCTAATAGACTGCGGAACCCAAAGACCCTGGCACTTCGAATCCGTAGGGATCAGTATTATATCCCAATCTGTTTGACTGGCAACCGTCATAACAGCCACACTCGGGTCCGGCAACTGCGGTGGCACTCTCTGAGTCAACCACCGAATGTTTGCCCCAGTCTGAATCTCTTGTAACACTAGATAGACAAGAGAACGTGTAAATCGAGCAATTCATGGATTGCCGAAAAGTTGCCGTCGAAGAGAAGCTCCTCCGAGAACGAAGCGACTCTGAGAGAGTTCTTAACCTTACTATCCACGCGTGTGGATGTAGCTAGGTCTGCGTCACGTCTAACCAACTCCAATCAGCCACTGAAGGGCGGAGTTATACGTGAACAAACTACTGCCCTCAAAAGAAATTACATTGAGAATAATATCCCGTAAATCTTTTCTTGAAGACGTAATGATAACGCCTCAGTAAGGCGGATTACGTATGATAAAGCATCTAAGTTAAGTCTACTATACATCATGTCGTTTCCAACATTGAAATTGGAAAAGACATAAACGGCGAAAAAGAATATATGCAGTCTTTAACCACACCGTCTAGACGCATATGAACTCTCGGTATGCCCTGCTCTGCCAAAATAAACTATTCGTATAAATGATAAAATGGCAGAAATGAGCAACGCGGACAAGAAACTAGACTATCATGCTTGGTAGCAGGCTTGTATATATATATATATAGCGTCGAAAAATAAAACACATGTTGTAATGACAATATTGGACTGCGTCGGTAAGTCAGGGACAATGTCCCTGAACCGATCGAAAAATCCGAGTCCAATGACGCTATAAGTCTCTTATCCAAGATCGCAGCAATGAAGTCCGAAATAACAATCACTGGAAGATAATGCCAGAAGATATGAAAGGCAGCTTCCGATACTACTAAAGGGAAAACTCGAAATCTTTCGAATCCCTTTCGCCATCCTGTCGGACCCTATAAAGCGTTCGGTCGTCCGTACCTGATGCAACCGCGGACCGCACCGACCCAGCGCCGTCGGATAATTCCTGATTCGACCGAGAAACTGTCAATTGCTGGGATGCTGCGAAACAACTGTGCTAACTCGGATAGCACGTCCGTCACTGAGACCTGAGGAGAAGCGGTCTTACGATGCATTGCCGCTGGAAGCTCCGTGATCGTTACCCCGTGCATACTACCAATATGCGAGCGAACGGAGTGTATAGGCCTCGTGTCCCTTGGCTACCGGATGGCGCGACCTATTTGCCGTGGAATCACTGAATGACGAAACTGATCGGATACTCGAGGTCACGTAGCCAATGTGCGGTCGTGTGCCCTGCCGTGAGGATGAGGAAGCATTAAGGACAGTCTCTCGGACTGTCAATATAACGGAGCGTCCCGACCGACGGACATATGTTCCGAATGTAAAATATCTGAACCACAACATGCGGTCCCCTATGTTGTTGGACGAGAGAGGGACCTCTCTCGCTCACAGCCCGGACGGACCTGGACAAGCCAGGAACCGGACTAACAGGCTTCCTCCGATCTGTCCTCAATCTGCCGTCACTGGGTGAGTACTAAAGTAATTAAAGTGCTCGCATCACCCAAATCTCCTTCCTAGACCGCAACGGACAAACCCGGCAGCCGAACCATTCGATGAATGTACGCTACACCGGGTGAGCTAGCGAATGTCACTCCGTAGGCGATAGACATATTCCATGAGCACTTATTGCCGCTAGCTCTTCATTAACTATGACGACAGAGGCACACTTTTGAAAGACATCTCCGTAACTCTGCGAACAAGAAACCAGAAATGCTTGGTTATAGCAAGCATAAAATAATAATATATATAGCGTCGTTCAATAATTCGAAAGTTTGTGTGACATTATTGGACTATGTCGGAACTGAGGGACGATGTCCTTGAACCGAACCAAAAATTTCTAAGTCCACCGACGCTATCAGTTTCTTATCCGGCATCGCAGCATTCTGGTCCGACGAAAGAAGCTGTGGAAGACCAAGTCAGATGACATACACAACAGCATATGTTGTTCCGAAAGGGAAAGCTCGAAATCCTCCAAATCCCTTTCGGTATCCCGTCGGACCGGATGAAACTTTCGGACGTCCGTACCCGCTTCCGCGGAGCGTCCCGACCCAGCACCGTCGGATAAAATATATGCGACAGATTCAGTTGATGCTGGGATGCTGCGATAAACTGTGCTATTAAGGAAAGCATGTCCGTTCCCGAGGCCTGTGCAGTAGCGGTCTTACGATGCATTGCCGCCGGAAGCTCCGTGTACGTTGACTCCCGCACACTTCCTATGCGAACGTCCGGAGTCTGCAGGCCTCGTGTCCCTGGCTACCGGATGGTGTGACCTGGTCGCCAAAGAATCCTTGATCGGCGAAGCTGGTAATATATCGGCGGTCACGCAGCCAAGGTGCGGTCGTGTGCGCTGACGAGAAGAGGAAGCCTTAGCAGTCTCCGTGGACTGCCTATACAACGGAGCGTCCCGAGCGACGGACGTATGCTCCGCTTGCGACACATTTTGTACCACAACATCTGGGGCCAGATGTTGTTGAACGAGAGAGGGGCCTCTCTCGCTTGCCGTCCGGATGGACCAGAACGAGCTATGAACCGGACTAAAAGGCTTCCTCCGTTCTCCCTCCGATCCGCCATCACTGGGTGTGCATTAGGTTAATTTATAGTGCTCACATCACCCCAAAATTCCTTCTAGACCGCAATGGACGAACCCGGCTGCCGAACCATTCGGTGAATGGACGCTACACCGGGCGAGCTAGCGGACGTCAAAGGCCGTCGAACCTACTAGGGTCCTCTTAGGCAATTGGCGTATTTACATGAGCACTTTTCCGCTAGCCCTTCATTAATTGTGACGACGGAGGCACACTGTTGGAAGACATCACAGATACATCACCCTAATCTTGATCATCTGAAATAGAAATTGATAAAGTAGAGTGACCCTGCGGGGAAAGGACCGGAGTGTCCAAATCCCCAATAACATACCGTGACATACGCTTCCCATATTGTCATCGAAATCATACGATACAGAACAGCAGTTAATGCGAGTACACTGACCACATATAGAATGATTATAAAGTCAGAGGAAGACTTCCTCTTAATACAATTGATCAATATCCTTTCAATGTGAAAAGAAAACAAGTCCTGGTACTCGCACTAACCCCTGGCAATCAAAATACATAATAATAATATGATCCATTAATATAGAAAAAATAATTGAAATCAAAATATTTTGAAAAAATATTTTTTCAGAACAGCCCAAGTTTCTGAAAAGTAACGTTGAGCCCCAATGGATCCCAAGCCTAAGTGTGGACAAAAAATTTTAAAAATATTTTAAACAATTTATTCAACACTTACGAACAATAATAATGTATCTAGTTATGATTAAAATAACATCAAGATATTATTTTCCAGAAATCCCCCCCTCACACAGAGGGCTGTTGTAAATGTAAACAATGAGTGTAAAAACACTAAAAATAAGACTCCAGGCACCCAGGCCCGAAATCAGTTACCAAAAATACACTATCTGATGCAAAACAGAGACTTCCAGGGAAGAAACTGCAGAACATCAGATGGTAGATGCAGAACACAACGCCTAACCACCCGTAGGTGAAGACGTAAACATGGGGAAAAGAACAGAATTCATTGTTATTCAGCTAAAACTCCCAAGAAAATTTAGTAATAATAATTACAAAAAGTATGCCAAAAGCATGGGAGAATAGCAAGGGGGGACTTAAAGGACAGGGAGAGAGGAAAACACTTAAAAAACAGTGTAACTAAATAATCAGAATGACAACAAAATGGCTGCTGCCTCGAAAATAGGTAACTTAACATAATTTCATTAAAAAATTTTAAGTTACAGCCCTGATAATATTCTGTCACACATTTTTTTCCTCTCCTCCTTCTCTATCCTCCTTAGAATCACCATTTCACTAATATTTATGTGTCTGGCATCATTTAAACTGAGATTTATAAGCACAAAGATCAGTCAGATGTTAACTGATGAAGGGCCAAACTTAGAATGATTAATGGCGCCAATTTCGGAACGTCCTTGACACTGCGCATGCGCAGTAGGGGCGAAGTGTGGAGGGCCTTTCAGGACATGTTTTCTTTGGTTTTAGATGCAAATTTTGGGGATTGGGGGGCAAAATTTGTGTTTGGCCCTATATTTTAAGAGTTAGCACCAGCTATGTCTGGGTCATTGGTACAGTATAAAAATATAATATTCTTTCAACTGTTGAATTTGCATATTACGCGGACGGATGCGGCCAATTCGTTCGGTAAAGGGTTAAAAGGAAGCTAAATTCCACATATCAACTAATTTCATCCATCAGTTTAAGAGATTTTTATTTAATTTTGGGGCATTTCTCTCTTCCTTCTACCTGCTGGGAATGGTGACTTGATTTGAACACAATCAAAATGGGATGTCTTCACAAAGAATTCTGTTAAATTTCACTAAAATCAGTCAAGAGCTTTGGGAGATGAAAACCATGTTTATGGATGATAGATGCACAATGATCAGACACCAGATGAACAATGATCACTATATCTTACCTTGACTTTCAGTTTGGCAGGGCAAAAAGAAATATAGGATCTTTATTGAGTCGTGATTTCATTTGAGATATTGGAACTGCGTTAAATAAAATCGACATGAAAAGAGGTTTACAGAGCATACGATCTATATTGGTGAATGAGGTTCACAAATTTCATAGTAAATCATCACAACTTTGAGATTCCTTTTTTCAGATAAGGTGTCAGTCAAGGTGTCAGTTAATAAAACAAACAAGAGGGCATAAATGTCTGCCATTTTTAACAAACAACCAGACCCACATACAGAATAACTTGGTTAAACTTCCCCTGCATATGAAATTCTTTTGCCATGTAATAAGTTTTCTAAATCAAAAACAGCAATATTTCCAAAAATGGGAACAGATAAATTCAATTAGGGTTCCATGAACACATTTTGTCCAACTTCTTATTTCATCATAGAAGTAGGACAAAACAGTTCCTACATTTTTATTGCCTAATGACAAATTCTCATTCTTCTTTGAGTCCTGCAAATATGGAAAGTGTATAAAACTTGAAATTGATGGACCTGAACTGCTTTTTTACAGAAAAAAGTAGGTTAGACATCAAAAGGTCAGTCTTTGATGAACTGTATCAAATGACTTCTGAAACTTGAAGAGGGTAATTCCTTCCTACCTGATACATTGATCATAATTTGCCAGCATATCAAAGGAGTCCAGTGAAATTCCTAATCTCGATAGACACCCTGTATATATTTAATTAACCATTTACGTAATTCATCGACTTCATCTGCAGGCGCAATTGACAAACTGAGCAGCTGAAAAAAAAATTTCAAAATACTACAACAAAAGCATATCATGTGGCTCCTTATTGGAACATGACATAAGCACATTCCAATGAGGGGTCATATGATATGCTTTTGTAGAAATGATTTAAAAATATGAAAAAAAATATATTTAAAATAAATTTTGATATTGTGCGCTTTCTGTAAAATGTTAACAAGAAGAAATGGCATGTTAAACCAATGTGACTTGCCTTGGCCGCATATGCTGCAGAGAAATTTCCGTAATGAGTTACTTGATGGTGAAAATGTGATAAAAATTATTGTGCAATGGAAGAAATGATTTTCAATGCATCAATGACTAATTGCAGAAAGGGGTTGGTGGAAAACATCATTTTCTTAACAGCAAAATACTTACCAACATGTAACAAGCCTGGCGAGGTACTTTAATGAAAACTTTATTCCTACTGAGTTTCTCAACAGGATGGCCAGCAGTATTAACAAGTGGTAGATGTCTCTCACACACTGCAGATAAATGTTGCACTGACTTTTCACATCTCAATAAAGTGAGATGAATTCTGAAAAAGAAATGCTCTTATTACTTCATTCTTTCCTTAACCCTCTGCACAGTGATGTCGAAATATCAGAAAATTCCAGTTGAAAATTTTCCCCATAATTAAGTACTCAACCAATCCAATCTTGTTTGACAGATCACAAGCAGGTTTCCTGCAGGGAAGAACTGCTAAAATATTCAAGGTTATTCAAGGCTGTCTCTTGACATTTTTCACAGCCCTATAATTGCCAAATTCAAGGTTTTCAAGGCTCCTGCCAAGACTTGTCCTAACTGGGACCGTTTTGTCATCATCCCTCTCCCCCCACCCCCTTCTCTTGAAGGGATGTTGGAGGCAGAGGTAATGACCTGAGGGTCCTGGTTAGGACTATACCTTCATTAACTATGGTACATGAAACACTATAGCTATGATAGCATACTTTGTCAGCATTTTCTTTTGGTAAATATTCAATGCATTTCAAGGCCTCCTGGCTCATTGTCCTGTAGGCCTTGAATGGCCATTAGACAAACAAGGTTAGGTTTGACACCACCAGTATCCCCGCCAAGAAGTGGTTCACTAACCAGAAACCATAATATTCAACTAGCAAGTTCCCCCATAATGCAATTAGTAATAACTAATTCAATCTTGTTGGACAGTGCTAGTGGGAAAAACTTTCAACTTGAAATTTTGATATATTGACATCAGTATGCAGAGGGAGAATAATTATTCTATGTTTACATTTATGTTTGCAACACAAAACCATTTACCATCCCTTTGATACAAACTTATCCTGATTTTAGGAGAAACCCTTTTAAATGAATATTACAATTCTTATCAACAGCAAACTATGTCTGCAAAGGTTAAATGATAAAATGTTTAGCTGGTTGATTACCCGACGCCACTATCAGGGCTCTACTAAAAAGTGCTGAAAACCACAACAGTGTCTTTTCACTTTTTGCACTAATTTATTGTTGGCCAAGTAGTAGAAAACAAATGCTAAAATAAAATTGTTTTCTTACAATTTATTGGAGAGTATCAATGGGCACCCTCTAATAAATTGTAACCAAACGGTATTTTTTGTTCAGTTTCATCCTGTTTGCGATGCTATTATTATCCAATGTGAATTAATTTCATAAAACTGGATCGTGGAGTGGGATGCATATAAAATTACTGTTTAGATGCCATCTGGCCAAGGATGAAATAGGATTGAGATAGTCCTCTTTGATTTCCTGTTGATTAGAGCAGGGAGGTTAACCGCAACCACTTTTTGGGAGCAGTGGTGTGAGACTTACAAAAATCGCAACCACGATCCAATAAAAACTGCAAATTCGGTTTTAAAATTGAAAACGCCACATGGTTGGGCAGGAATAAAACAATTATTGAATTACCAAAATGACCACCTAAATCACTTAAATGCAATATTTACTCATCTACTGGCCACTGTCAATAATTTCTATGTGTACATTTGAATGGAATTAAAAAACAGAACAGCTGAACACTATACTCACACAAAAGATATTTTTAAGACAGCTATAATTTTGGGCTTTCAGTATCAATATACAAAACTGAACACGGTATTTAATATTCATGACCTGTCAACACCAGGGTAAAGCATTGTAAATTGTTCATCAGTTTATCAAATGCGGTTTCCTTTGCAGTTTTTGGTTTTGGGTTTTCCCTGACATATTACAACATTACAGGCATAAATATGTTATAATTATTTATTCAACTGATGCAATCAACATAGAAGATACCTTCTTAGTTGTTAGTAGATGATGTTGCAATATAGAGCCTATCTGATAGGTATAAACAGAGGATTTCTATATGCTTACAGACAACCGACAAACTCAACCACAACTGAGGACTAACCCGCTCCACATACATGCGATACCACAAAATCGGTCATGAACATAGCTTTGATTTCTCCATTGTCCCTTGAGTGCAACAAGCCATCATCTGCAATGCTTTAGCACTCGAGGGACAATATATATCTAATAACTAGTTTGTTCTCCAAAATCAGATCCTCAAAGCTGAAATTCTTGGTATTGTTCATGGTGAAGTTCATATAAGCTTAAAAAAAAAGTTCTTGAAAATCGTGATCAGAATCCTTGAAAAGTGCTCAAAAATTGCTTGAATTTGTTCTCAGGTGTCAGTGGGAACCATGAAGTAAAACCAGCATATCCAAAAAGTGGTTATCAATTACAGTCGTTTGCTAATCAATTTCTCGGGAATAAGGAAAAACTTCTAATCAAAAATTTAAAAACAAAATATACCCTGCAAAACAATGATTTATGAGCAATATCTTGCTGAAGTAAGGCTCATTTTGCGGATAGCTTGAGAAAAAAACTAACTTAAGTTACAAATGACAATTGAAAAGTAATTTAGCACCCAACCAATTATGTATATGTACTTCAATAAATCATTTTGTATACAAGTTCAAAAATAAAGAATTTAATACAGCTGAATATCAACTTGGCCAGGCATAAAAATTATTCATCTTCAGGGTATTTCTCCTCAATTTTTCGATGAGGGAGGATAGATTTTTCCCTTTAGTCCATAAAATCTTTAGTGAAAATAGTCTGAAATGTCTCCAAAATTTGAAATGTTTACGCTTCTGCTTCTGAAACTTAAAAAATTTATAGTAATTTATATATTTTTTATACTTACCAATGACCCAGACATAGCTGGTGCTAACTCTTAAAAATATAGGGCCAAACACAAATTTTGCCCCCCAATCCCCAAAATTTGCATCTAAAACCAAAGAAATCATGTCCTGAATGGCCCTCCATACTTCACCTCTACTGCGCATGCGCAGTGTCAAGGAGGTCCCGAAATTGGCGCCATTAATCATTCTTACCATCAGTGCCTGGTAAGCGCTATGTCCTCAGCGGGGAGGTATGAGTTCCCAACTCCTGGGAGGGCCATCCCCGTCTGGGTCATTGGTAAGTATAAAAAATATATAAATTACTATAAATTTTTTAAGATTTTTATACTGTACCAATGACCCAGACATAGCTGAATAGTAAAAAGGCTGGAGGGCCCAGGACATAGAGGAAAATCCAATAAGCTCAACTATATAAAATAGAGTCATCTCCTGGAGGAGAAAAGGAGAATTAGGCTTCACATGTATCTTTCTTATTTATGATAAATTAGAAAGACACAATACCTTCTATAATTGAGCATCATAACATCCATATTCTCTATTAATATCCAGTATAATTCTTATACTAATTATTTTTAAAGTAAGCCAATAAATAAAGTTAGTCCAGAGAAATGAGACTCTTTATACTCTTTTAAAAGTGTCCGAGGATAGTATAATAACACCCGTTTGACACGTGACATATTCAAATGCCATACTTTAAAACTATGACATGAATGAATTTTAAAACATAACTCTTCACTTAAAAAACCATCCCAGTAACAGCTCAGAATTACTGACTCCGGAGGAGGTATCCCCTTGTTTTCATAATAAAACAGGTGACCCAAGGGAACACCCCCCCCCCCCCCCCCCCCCCCCTTTTTCTTGCCCTGGGTCAAATAGCCCAGAAGGACGGAGTCACTGCCGGAACATAAAGCCTACATAGCTATAGTTGCAATTGTTAAGTGATCGACATTCTGAGCAGCCGATAATGGACCTAAATAATGCAGGCCTCCAGAAATGGACTCAATATTTCTGAGATAAAAATTCGTGAATGTGGATGGCTGAGACCAATATGCAGCCTACTTAAAATCTATAATAGCAACACTATTTACGTAAGCCCCAGATGTAGAAGAGCTCTTACTTCATGAGCCAAAATCTTAAGCACAGACTGCTGAGTTAAGGATAGATTATCCTAAGCAGTACCAATAGTTAATTAATGCATTTAGTAATAGAATGGACCGTAATGACCTTTCTATTAGGCATCAGAGCCAGAAGAAGCTTTACGTCCTTACTGATAAACTGAGATCTGTTAATAAATACATAAAGGTCTATCCGGACAGAGTAAAGGCCTATGCCCGTTCGAAGACGGAAGGACCTTAAAAAACAATAGGTTCCGGATATTTATTAGGAGCCTGATTCTTAACCAAAAATACAACATTAGTAGTAAAGGTAATAGAGTTTCCGATACTACGAAAGTGAGAATCATCCACCGATAGTGCATGAAGCTCACTGACTCTTCAGCAGAAGAGAAGACTAAGAGAATTGCTGCCTTAAAAGGCTAGAATTTGAAACTACTGTCTCAAGAGGTTCAAATGGTTGCTTTAGTTAATAAGAACCCAAGCTAAATTCCGTATAGGAATTAATCTAAGGATTCTAGGTCTATTATCGAAAGTTTCTAACTAACTTAGATAAAGAGACATTAGGCTCAATTGTAAACTATCATGGTGTGCATAGGTATCAGATAACATAGACCTATAACCTTTAAAAGTAACTGGCTGCAGTTGATCTCGTCAAACAAGTATACTAGAAAGTTTGCAATGTCTGGTATGGAGGGATCAAAAATATCAACATAAAGATCCCTACACCAACGACGGAAGACCCTCCACTTTAGCCCATAGAATAGCAAAGAGGAGGTCCTCCTACAGTTAGAAATCGCGTCCACTGCTCGTCCTGTACAATGCTTGCCATGCAAGAAGGACCGCACAACGGAATACGTGAAGGTTGAGACCTTGCGGGTTGTGATGAAGTTGACACGATTTCCCCAGCGAAAAAAGATCCTCTCGTGGAGGAAGTTTCCGCGGTAAGTCCCACAGCAGATATCTAAGTAAATTTATCCACCGTCTCTGTGGAGACAGAGATGCTACCAACAGAATTGTATTTTGAATGTATAATCCTAGCAATACTTGCTGAATCAACAGCGCTGGAGGATACGCATATCCTATCATCCCGTCCTACTAGATCGATAGAGCGTTAACTACATATGCTCGGGGATCCGGACACGGTGACACATACGTCTGCAATTGATTGGAGAGTTGTGTTGCAAATAATTTTATCACTGGGCGCTCCCACTGGTAGCAAATCTGATTGAATACCTGTTTGTTGAGAGTCCATTCTGACGGCAACAAACGACCCTTACGTGAAAGGGAGTCTGCTAATACGATCCGACGACCGAGAATATGACGGACCGAAACAGAACTTGGTGTTCTATAACAAACAGAAGGATTCTTTCCGTTAAAATCAACAACGGAACCGAAAGGATTCTTTCCGTTAAAATCAACAACGGAACCGAATGAGTGCCTCCCTGGTTCCGGATATACGCAACTACTGTCGTATTATCGGACAGGATTTGGACATGCGTTTCTGAATAATGTTCATCCAATGACTTAGTGCAAGCCAAAATAATATCATTTCTTGGAAGTTAAGTGCTTGCCTAAAAACTGCGGAACCCAAAGACCCTGGCACTTCGAATCTGTTGGGATCAATATTGTGTCCCAACCTGTTTGACTGGCATCCGTCATAATCGAAAAACTCGGATCCGGCAACTACAGTGGAACTCTGTGAGTCAACCACCGAATGTTTGCCCACGTCTGAATCACTTGTTACACTTGATTGACAAGAGAACGTGTATATCGAGCAATTCAAAGATTGCTGAAAGGTTGCTGTCGAAGAGAAGCTTCTCCGAGACCGAAGCGACTCTGAGTGAGTTCTTCACCTTACTATCCACGCGCGTGGATGCAGCTAGGGCTGCGTCACGTCTAACCAACTCCAGGTTGCCACTGAAGGGCAGAGTTATACGTGGAAAAACTACTGCCCCTGAAAGAAATCTCATTGAGGATCATATCCTGGAATTCTTTCTCTTGAAGACGTAATGATAACGCCTCAGTAAGGTGGTCTACATATGATAAAGCGTCTAAGTTAAGTCTATTATACATCATTGTCGTTTCCAACGTCGTGGTTGGAATTGACATAGACAGCGAAAAAGATAATTCCCAGTCTTCAGCCTCGCCGTCTTAGACGCATAGGAACTCTCGGTATGCCCAGTTCTGCCAATAAAAATTTATTTTCCGAGAATTTATGAAAGGCAGAATAGAGCATTGCGGACAAGAAACTAGACTAGCATGTTTGGTAGCAAGCTTATATATAGCATCGTTCAGTAATTCAAATGTTCTAATGACATTATCGGACTGCGTCGGCAACTCAGGGACAATGTCCCTGAACCGATCCAAAACTCCGTATCCAATGACGCTATTAGTCTCTTATCCAGCATCGCAGCAATGTAGTCCGACGGAACAACCTCTGGAAGATAATGCCGGAAGACATGTAAGGCAGCTTCTGTTGTTCCGAAAGGGAAAGCTCGAAATCGTCCGGCGTGACCTGTTCGCCGTGGAATCACTGAATGACGAAGCTGGCCGGATACTCGAGGTCACGTAGCCAATGTGCGGTCGTGTGCGCTGCTGTGAGGATGAGGAAGCATTATTGACAGTCACTCGGACTGTCTATATAACGGAGCGTCCCGAGCGGCGGACATGTCTGTACCACAACATCCGGTCCCATATGTTGTTGTACGAGAGAGGGACCTCTCTCGCTCACCTCCCGGACGGACCGGACGAGCTAGGAACCGGACTAATAGGCTTCCTCCGATCTCCCCTCTAATCCGTCGTCACTGGGTGTGTACTAAAGTCTATTATAGTGCTCGCATCACCCAAATCTCCTTCCTAGACCGCAACGGACGAACCCGACTGCCGAACAAAATGGACGCTACACCAGGTGAGCTAGCGAATGTCAACTCTGTTGATCCTACTAGGGACCTCTTAGGCGATTGACGTATTCCATGAGCACTAATTGCCGCTAGCTCTTCATTAACTATGACGACAGAGGCACACTTTTGAAAGACATCTCAGTAATTTTGCGAACAAGAAACCAGACATGCTTGTAAATAGCAAGCATATAAAAAATATATATAGCGTCGTTCAATAAATCGAAAGTTTCTGAGACATTATTGGACTGTGTCGGAACTGAGGGACGATGTCCCTGAACCGAACCAAAAATTTCTGTGTCCACCGATGCTATCAGTTTCTTATCCGGCATCGCAGCATTCTGGTCCGACTAAGAACCTCTAGAAGATGAAGTCGGATGACATATACAGCAGCTTATGTTGTTCCAAAAGGGAAAGCTCGAAATCCTCCGAATCCCTTTCGGCATCCCGTCAGACCTATGAAATTTTCGGACGTCCGTACCTGATGCTTCCGCGGAGCGTCCCGACCCAGCATCGTCGAATATTACATGATGCGACAGAGATTCTGTCGTTGCTGGGATGCTGCGATAAGTTGTGCTATTTGGGATAGCACGTCCGTCACCGAGGCCTGTGCAGTAGCGGTCTTATGATGCTTTGCCGCTGGAAGCTCCGTGTACGTTGACTCCCGCATACTTTCCTATGCGAACGTCCGGAGTCTCCCGGCCTCGTGTCCCTGGTTATCGGATGGCGTGACCTGGTCACTGAGGATTCTCTGACTGGCGAAGTTGACTGGATATCCGAGGTCACGTAGCCAAGAGCAGTCGTGTGCGCTACCATGAGGATGAGGAAGCCTTATTGACAGTCTCTCCGGGCTGTCTATCTAACGGAGCGTCCCAAGCGGCGGACGTATGCTCCGAATGCGAAACATTTTGTACCACAACATCTGGGGCCAGATGTTGTTGTATGAGAGAGGGGCCTCTCTCGCTCGCAGTCCGGATGGACCTGGACGAGCTAGGAACCGGACTAAAAGGCTTCCTCGGTTCTCTCCTCTTCACTGGGTGTGCATTTGGTTGATTTATAGTGCTCGCATCACCCAAAACTCCTTCTGGACCACAACGGACAAACCCGGCTGCCGAACCATTCGATGAATGGACGCTACACCGGGCGAGCTAGCGGACGTCAAAGGCCGTCGATCCTACTAGGGACCTCTTAGGCAATTGACGTATTTTCATGAGCACTTTTCCGCTAGCTCTTTATTAATTGTGACGACGGAGGCACACTTTTGGAAGACATCACGGATACATCACCCTGTCCTTGATCGTCTGAAATAGAGATTGATAAACTAGAGTGACCCTGCGGGGAAAGGACCGGAATGGCCATTTCCCCACTAACATACCGTGACACACGCTTCCCATGTTGTCATCGAAATTAACACATATGGAACAGGAGTTAGTGAGAGTACACTGACTACATTTATACAATGATTATGAAAGTCAGAGGAAGATTTCCTCTTATTACAATTGAACAATATCCTTTCAATGTGAAAAGAAAACAAAGTCCTAGTATTCGCACCAACCCCTGACAATCAAAATACATAATAACATGATCCATTAACATAGAAAAAATAATTGAAATCAAAAAATTTTGAAAAAATATTTTTTCAGAAAAGCCCAAATTTCTGAAAAGTAACGTTGAGCCCCAATGGATCCCAAGCCTAAGTGTGGGCAAAAATTTTAAAAATATTTTAAAAAAATTAATGCAACACTTACGAACAATAATAATGTATCTAGTAATGATTAAACTAACATCAAGATATTATTTTCAAGAAATCCCCCCTCACACAGAGGGCTGTTGTCAATGTAAACAAGAAGTGTAAAAACACCAGAAACAAGACTCCAGGCACTGATAGCCCTGGCCCGAAATCAGTTACCAATAATACACTATCTGATGCAAAACAGAGACTTCCAGGGAAGAAACTGCAGAACATCAGATGGTAGATGCAGAACACTACGCCTAACCACCCATAGGTGAAGACGTAAACATGGGGAAAAGAACAGAATTCATTCTGTTATCCAGCTAAAACTCCCAAGAAATTTTAGTAATAATATTACAGAAAATATGCCAAAAGCATGGGAGAATAGCTAGGGGGGACTTAAAGGAAAGGGAGAGAGGAAAACACTGAACAAGCAGTGTAACTTGATAACAAGAATGACAACAACAGGCTCTTGCCTCGAAAATAGGTAACTTAACATAATTTCATTAAAAAATTTTAAGTTACAGCCCTGATTATTTTCTGTCACTCATTTTTCCTCTCCTCCTTCTATATCCTCCTTAGAATCACCATTTCTCTAATATTTATGTGTCTGGCATCATTTAAACTGAGATTTACAAGCAAAAGATCAGTCAGATGTTAACTGATGAAGGGCCAAACAAAGAATGATTAATGGCGCCAATTTCGAGACGTCCTTGACACTGCGCATGCGCAGTAGAGGTGAAGTATGGAGGGCCATTCAGGACATGATTTCTTTGGTTTTAGATGCAAATTTTGGGGATTGGGGGGCAAAATTTGTGTTTGGCCCTATATTTTTAAGAGTTAGCACCAGCTATGTCTGGGTCATTGGTACAGTATAAAAATATCATTAACCCCTAGAACTATTGTAGTGCAACAGAATTTTCTCCAACCCATCTGTTTCTTTCTTGTTTAACTACAAATTTAACCAATTATACCGTGTTTGACAGAGCTCACTGAGCACTGTCAAACACGGTATATTTAGGTAAATATTAAACTGCATTACGGGAAATATATGCTGCTTAAACTTCGCCATTTTGACATCAGTGTGCAGAGAGTTAATCATTCAACTGTTGTTTTCCCTCATATATATTGCACACCAAAAGTGGAAAAGAATAGGTAGATCAAGAATGGCTAAAATAAAAGCAGGTGCATTTTTTCAGCAACATTTAATGATGAAAGAAGTGCATGAAAAACCTTTTTTTTAATTGCCTAAAGACTGAAAATTTTGAGACGAACTGTATAAATTTTTCAGTAAATTGCAACATATTTTAATTGATCCACAGGGATTTACTCTCCAATACATTTGCGATCTGTATGTCAAATTTGTGACTTTCTATTCAGTGTCATGGCATTTTTAGAAAGTGGTAGCCTAAAACTTGGATAAGAAGGAGAAATGTCCCGATTTATTAACTTCCAGTGGGTTCAGATATTAATTTCACAGTTTTTGCATCATTAATCTGGCTCATAACTATAGAAGGGATGAATACACACCAGAAACCTTTCAATGGGAAATTTTAACAATATTAACCCTCTACACACAATTTCAAGCAGCAAATTTCATCATAATGCAACATGGAATTTAACCAATTCAGTCTAGCTTGACAGGGCTCAACTCAAAATCAACACTGAATTTAAACAATTTGTGATTTGACAAAATGCATATTCAATTAACAATATATCCACCACTGTCAACAAAGACAGCAATGCATCAAGGGAGGAAGAACAATTGTTTGTATAAACTATGACAAATCAAAATCAAAATTTCTTTTGAAGATGAAGTTGTACAAACTTACCTCAGCTTACATATCAATGAGTCAAGTCCTCGGTGATCACCATTCAAACAGTCTGCAATGTCCTCAACCACTTGACTATCTATAAATATATTAAAAGTGATTAACTACAATTTCTTCTAGTCTGAAAAAAAGTTTTATTTTATTTTCATTCCACACATCAGGTAGTTCCAAATGTTATTTTGAAGTTCACTGGGCATTCCTATAGAATCTTGCTAGTTGTTATTAATGATGTCTTTGCAGCCAAAGTCTATGCAGCCAAATTTTAAAAAGAAACCATTTCTCAGCTTCATATTTTGCTCCGATCCAGTGGTGAAGGACAAGAGCCTACTAGAAAGGTTAAATGTGTCATATTTTGCTGCTCATCTTTAACCCTTAAAGGACTGGAGATTTCTGTACAGTTTTGCTTCAATTTGACAGTCAACATCCTGCGGGTTTGCAGTTGTTTTTAGGCAAAACCTGGCTGCTTACATAGGTAGCCAAGACTTGGCTAGAATCAAGTTCCATGGTACTTATAATGTAACCTGCAAGATTACACTGCAGTAAAAAGTGAACCTCGGAACTAAACCTTTAACCCTTTACCTAACATGAAAAGCAGACGACACTTGCAAAAAAAATTCTTGAATAACTATTTTATTTCATTTTCTGTCTCAACAACACAGGTTATGACCCCTCATTGGAATGAGTTCGTTCCAACCAGAGGTCATAACCTATGTTTTTGCGACAAAAAATGAAAAAAATAATGAAAATAAATTGGTGATATTTGAGAATAGAGCTGGCCAGTTTTGGCCGCTACGTTGGGTAAAGGGTTAAAGCCTCGCTTTGATTTTGAGAAGCTTTATGGCCCCAGAACAGATATCCCAACAAGTAATCACAAGGATGTCCTGCAGACAAAAGTATTATTAACATAGCAGTGAGTTTTGGTCAGCTTTTGGCTAAGGTCAGCAAAGACTCGATTAGAAATCACTCCTGACAACTTAAACGTGCGTGTGATGAGGTAGAAAGTCAGGAAAATTGTCTACACCTATTACCCTTTTATCAAATCTAACAATCATATCCAATTAGCACTATTCATAAAACTTTTCAAATTTTCATATTTCTTAAATTTTACCTGCAAAACCTAACTGATGACTGTTCATTGAACCAAGAGACCTTGGGGGGGGGGGGGGGGGGGGGGGGGTGCAAATCTAAATGATGAGTTTTCAACCTTAAGAGATGCCCAATATTAAACACAAACTAACCAATAAACAAGGACCCCAATATATATACAAGTGGTAATGACCTCAAAAACTCTAAAATTCTTAAAAATCTTCTAATGAACTGCTTATATATATGCTTTGATATTTGATATGCAACTTCCTTTGGTGGTGAAGATTAGGTTTGTTCAAAGAAAGTTTCTTGGTCAATATCTGGACTCACCATGGGAGGAACACATTTTTGGGATCCACCAAAAATTTCTATTTTCAAAATGGATGGGATGATTTGAACCGAATTTGGTATGCAATATCACTGGGTTACAAGCACTTGTTCAAGGAACAAAAGCCACTGCATCACTGTGGGAACACTACGAGTTAAATATAGCAATCATTTCCAAACACCCATATTTCAAAAACTTCATGGAACAGAAACTGATATTTTGCATGAAGCATCCTTAGGACCAGTAGAATCAAATAGGCCAAACAAAATTGCAATTGGTTATGTAATGGGGTATAATATAGGGATGCTGATTTTAACACTTTCTGTAAAGAGAAACTAGAGGTGTGACTGTCTCAGATGGGGCTGTCCATAGCCCCTGCCATCATGACTATTCTAAGACAAAAAGGGGCAAAACTCTGGCAAAACAAATCTGATCGAAACTACAATCAGAGGTGTACAGGTTTCCATTGTAGTGAATATCCATACCATGTTTCAAAGAAATCAACCCATAAACATCTAAGAAAATCTCCAGACAATATTCAAGCATTTTAAGACAAAAAAGGGGCATAACTCTGGTAAAAAAAATTGATCAAAACTATAATCACAGGTGCACAGGTTCCCATGAAGTGAATATCCATACTAAGTTTCAAAGAAATCGACCCATAAACATCTGAGAAAATCTTGGCAATTCAGGCATTCTAAAATGAAAAGGGACACAACTCTGGCCAAAAAGTCCGATCATAATTATAATCGCAGGTGCACAGGATCCCATGGTAGTGAATGTCCACACCAAGTTTCAAAGAAATTGACCCATAAACATCTGAGAAAATCTCCAGACAAAATTCAAACATTCTAAGACAAAAAGGGGCATAACTCTGGCAAAAAGGTCTCATTGGAACTCTAATCGCAGGTGCACAGCTTCCCAAAGTAGTAAACATCCATACCAAGTTTCAAAGAAATTGACAGATAAATATCCAAGAAAATCTCCGAACAAAATTTTTGGCCTGGTTTTTCAAGTTGAAAAGGGGGATAATTCTGGCAAAAATAATCCAACCAGAACTATAATCGCAGGTGCGCAGGTTCCTACAGTGGTGAACATTCATACCAAGTTTCAAGCTGATTGGTCCATAAATTTTGTCAGAAAAAAGGCCACATAATTTTGAGAAGCCACTTAAAAACATAAGCCACATAACTATTGGTAAGAAAAAGCAGTCAAATCAATTTGAGAAGCCACTTAAAAATATAAGCCACATAACTACTTACAGCCAGATAACTGATAGCCACATATCTACCCATCTGTTAGTATGGATGGAGGGATGGAAAAAGAAAAATTTTCAAATGTCAATGCATCCAATATATCAAGAAGAGAGATTTACTATGTAAATACCAGTTTACTCGGCAATAATCAATATATTGACAAATATCATGAAAACACATGATGCACATTTCATCCAAGCCTTAAATTGAAACCTTGTTCAATGAGTACTTCAAAACTCAGAGGGAATGCAGGGTTCCTGCATGTGAATGAGTTGTCAAGGTAAGGAGTTTTCAACACTTTCCCAGTATATTTTCATGCATCATCAAGGCATTAAAGATGAGAAATTCCAGGAATTTCAGGGATGCTCTGGGGAAAAAAGATGTAGATCCCCTCCAAGAGTTGCACATGGTTACATGTAAGCTGAGGAAGATTGTACTCAATATTGCAAACTTTAATATCAAATCACAATCAAGTCTGTAGTTGAATGCATAATTTTCACTTTATTAGGCAGACATTTTAACTTACAATAGGTTTATATTGGGGGCCTAATATTACTTGAATACATCATTATCATGGGCCCCC
Source organism: Pictodentalium vernedei (assembly GCA_031216915.1). Taxonomy (NCBI): domain Eukaryota; kingdom Metazoa; phylum Mollusca; class Scaphopoda; order Dentaliida; family Dentaliidae; genus Pictodentalium; species Pictodentalium vernedei. Next base: position 627,438,315 of record CM062296.1, on the reverse strand, counting down.
CTCAATACAAAATCTGTGACTGCCAACTGCATAAAACAATCATTTGCAAGGTTATGATTTGATTATGTTATTATTTATAGAACATTACACACATTCAAAATGCATTTCAGATGGACCTTGTATGTTTCTGTGTATGAAAAGAGAGTAAGAAAAAACACTCATCAAAAGTATAATTATAAAAATGGAACCACATTGCTTTTATTCTTTTGTATCTGAATCATTGGAAACATTCAAGCTTGAACAACATGCAGTTAAACTTTTACAGCACACAGTGTTTTCAGAATGTTGAATGTGTACATGCTCAATAAGTTTATCCGATAATTGCAGAAGTTTAATGCAGCCGAATAGTTTCAACCGAAATTACAAGCATTTCAACAAGTCTGAAAATGAAATCTTAAATTAAAATGCTAGTTAACCCTTTACTCAACACACACAAGATCACAATTTAGTATTTGAATTATTTTTTGGTAAAAAATATCCTCCAAAAATTTCAACAATACCATGTCATGTGACCAGGCCTGAAAATAAGCAGTCTGAGATTTGCAGAATGAGGTCTCCAAAGGGTGAATTTGATGATGCTATCCCATACAGTGGGCCAATTTATCCTCTGGGTACCACTTTCTGCTTAGTTTTGAGACCCTGATTCAGATTGAGGTTCACAGAGGGTAAATTTAGTGATGCTACCCTACACATCACTAAATTCACCCTCTGGGGACCTCATTTTATAGATGACAGTCTGCTTATTTTCTGGCTTGCATGTGACCCCCTCATTGGAATGGGCTTGTCAAGCTGGTTTGGTGACATGATATTGTAAATTACATGGGAGGATGAGGCTGATTCATTAGGTAAAGTGTTAAAGAAATTATTACAGTTAAGAACTGAAAGATAAATCTATCATCAACATTATGTTTAGGAACAAAATGAGGTATCAGAGGCTTACTTTTGTTTCTAAGGCAAAATCTCGACTCGTCAAGATATGGCATTGGTAACAAGAGTGCAACTCCAATATATTTTGTACATAAACATGATTGTGATAATATATATCAGTTAAGCAGGGATGATCCATTCCAGAAATATGCAGCTAACTCAAAAGCAAACTTAATATTGCTGAAATGAATCTCATCTCATCCCATGGTCACATCATAATCATATCCAGAGTTTAATGCATAAAACTCATTTTATTAGGCAAGACATTTTACAAGGTAGGGAACATCAATTCCAGCAACATTCAGCTCACAGTGAAGTGAGCTAAATATTGCTGAAATGAATCTCCTCTGACTATCTGGTATCTAATTTTTCAATGGTTTACAAGGAAAGTTACAATATTCCAAGTCTTTGACAAGAGATTTTGAATCATAAGACTTTGAAGGAATAAAAGTCAAAGAAACCATGGACAGTTACAGTGATTAATATTGGTTATGAGATAAAAAGATCTCACAAAAAGCTTGAACAAATGCACGCACTCCAGGGTTACGTAGGACGATCAAAATTCAACAACAGACTAGTACAGGATGTATTTATACACTCTGGAATGGTTCATTAATTATTTGATAAAAAGTCTGTCCGAAAGAATCTGGCCTAATTTCATCTTTAAACATGAAATTAATTGAAGAGTGCCAATATTACACCCTTCCTTGTGTAAATATTTGAATCCCAGCTAGTTTTGCTTTGAATAATGAACCTCCCAAAAGAGGTTTATTAGTTAACTCATTCACTGTGAGCCACCACCAGAAACAGACACCCCAATGCCTCGCATTATGTGGTAATATTCTTGTATTTAGGGTAAACATAGGTAATATTGAGTATCTCCCCAACCACTTGTAGCAGAGTTGAAACTTCCCAGGTAGTTACATATAGCTATGGCCTATGCACAGCCCTTTTGTTGACATCACATGGGTCACATGACGCTGATGGCCATCTTGGATTTTACGAAAATGTTGTGATTTTTACCAATTATTGCCATGTAATGTATGAGCAATGGGTCAATATATCATCTGAAATGTTTTAGTTATTGACTTAGACCAATGATGGAGAATAAAATGGTGTGTTGGGAAGATATTTGTTGTCATTTATATGATTTGCCACTTCATATGGACCTCCCATTTGGTCAACAATTTTTCTTGTCTGAACTTGCATTGTGGGTTTGAATGGGAAATGTGTGGTTTCTCCTGTACCACATGGACTCCACTTTTGAAGCTTCCCTGATAGTTACAAATAGCTATGGCCTGTGTTGCTGATGTTGTATAGGTCATGTGACTCTGGTGGCTATCTTGTATTCTATGAGAATTTAGGGATTTTTCGCATTTTTGCCTCGGCATATATGGACAATGGGTCATAACCATCTGGATATCTGCTTTATGAGCTAGTAATTTTCTGGCACCAATGACAGCACAGGAATTATTTTATGAGGCTCCAGGCTCAATCGTTTGCAAGAAGACATTTACAAGACAATGCATGTGGAAGACAAAATGCAAGTGATGCTCTGAAGAAATTATCTCGCTCATGCATGGATGAATGATTTGACCTTGACTGACAATGCCTGGCTCGACCTCTCTTTGGCCGAAATTGCCCGTTGCCAACAGCAGAATGCATACACATCACATACGAAAAGAAGACATGAGAAAATAATAGAGTTGCTTCACTTAGACCACAGTTTACCACAGACACATACAAAATTCGCAGTTATGCGAGAGTGGCATTGGCACCGAACTTTGCATTTATGCGAGAGTGGCAATGAAAGTCAGATACTATGGAAGACCAATATCCAAGCTGACCAAAAACAATAGAAGTTTGAAAGTATGTTCACTTACAACAAGTTGGAACAGATGTAAGGTAAAATCCTCTCTGAATGTCAATGTAGATTCGCAAGACTTCTGAAGACACACATGGATTTAGCACTGGAACATGAAGAGAAGCAGGCATATCTTTGATTGTACCTGAAAAGAATAATATACAAATGTTCAGGTACTGATTTTTAATACACGCCTATTACCTTTCCTTTAGCTCCATATTTACAAACCTATATGGAGCATGTGTTCCACATGAATTTCTGTTGACAGACTATTTTTCCACCTGACATCATGGATCCATCAAAAGAACTAAACTCTGATCATTTTCATAATGGCCAATCAAAATGTGGCATTCTGAACCAGATAAATTCAAAAGCTGCAGTGAGTCAATAAATTGAATGTCCATTGGAAAATGTTTTTGTTCAAATCCACCAAAATTAAACTTTTCATGCAGATGTTAGAACTATTTAAATTAATGGCTACTATGTCACAGAGGCATGTAATAAACACAGAACACCACAATGTGTGAATGTGTTCATCAATATGGCACTCATGCCATCACGGAAGGATAAACTTGAGGCTGTGCCTCTTGTTTTAACCTTCCGTGCTGGCACTCGTGCCAAATTGACAAACTTATTCACACATAGTGTCTTTCTGCATATCTTCTATGTGAAGATTTTTTATACTGAATGCCTAGGGTTGGCAGATAAAATTAAGGTCAGACTCAGTATTTTATAATTGGGCACATATAAACATAGCTATAACCTGACCTGAGACCACTGCCACCGTTTGAAGATTGTGAGTAGCAACATTTCCTCAATACTACAGGTATGAGATGTTGTTCTAATGGTTCAGTACAATACAGTGAACTGAAAATCCACTTTGCCAGAGAAGAATAATGAATTGACAGAATTATTCAAATAACATGAATTTGGAAATTTTCTGGTATACAAGTGATGAACAGAACAATTATCTATTATATATTGTTTTACAGAGCTCTTGGAACACTGTGCATCAAGCAAGATATAACAGATTAAATGTTAATATTGGATGCACTAAGGTCAAACAGGCCTATCAATATGGAGAGTTCAGTTGTTGTCAGAGCAATTGTTCAATACTTTTACTGATTTAATAATAGTTTACTTTAAAATCTATAAGCAGTTAACAAATCATATTTGTCATAAATATATGGTAAAAGGTTTGGTGTTTGTTTATCATAAGGCTTATTTAGTACAGAAATATCCAGTTAGGAGATAAGTCCATTGTATGATGTAACAAACAGACTAAAGTTTATTTATAATGCTTACAATCCTCAACTTTTCAAAGTTGTATTTCCAGACAATTTGATTGTGCATTCTGAAATTAATGATACTGTGTACTAAATATCAAGATTCTGATCAGTGGTTCTGGAAAGAATTTTTTTTTAAGCAAATATGTTGACTCAGCATTTTTTCAATTCCCACCCCCCCCCCCCCCTCCTCCCTATAGAACATCCAGACACAACCAATGGTAATTTTTTTTTACCATTCCATCTACTGGCCCTAAGGATGCTTCATACCAAATAACAGTTCTCTGTTCTGTGGGTTTTGGGAAATATGGGCATTTGAAAATAATTCTAGTTTTAGTTCCTAGGGTTCCCAAGGGGGACACAGGAAATTTTTTTTTTTTTTTGCATGAACCAAGTGCTTATGACTCAATTTTATCACATACCAAATTGGGTTCAAATTGGTCCATTGGTTCAGAAAATATAAATTTTGGGTCGGGCCAAAAATCTTGCCCCTCCCATTACGAAAACAAATATTGTTCCACAAACTTCGTTTGAACAAACTTGATTCTACACCTCAAAAGGAAGCACCATACCAAATATCAAGTTATTGTACCCACTGGTTCATGAGAAGATTTTTAAAAAATTTTGGAGCATTTTCCCCCACCCCCCTCTATGGAGCCTGGCAACTTTATTTGAACAAGCTTGAAAGATTGAAATGATATATGGTAAGGACCATGGACATCAAATTTTGTTCAATTTGGCCCAGTGGCTTATGCGGAGAAGCCAATAATGTATAGTTCACGCTGAATGGATGGATGGATGGATGGATGGATGGATGGATGGATGGATGGACAAGGGAAGGGAAGTGAACAGCCTGACCACATCCTGGATTTGGAGAGATAAAAAGCTGAATTAAAAACAACCAAAATCAAAAACTTACATTTTCCATCCAAATGTTTCTGTATTTCTCTTGATAAGTCCTAAAAAAAAAACTACAACATGAAAGACACATTGTGAAGCCTGTTTCAATGAAGGGTTAAATGCTATGTTTTGGAGGCAAGAAATAACTAGAGGGTGACTGTCCCAGATGGGCCTGTCCATTCCTCCTGTCGCCATGAGTATTCTAAGGCGAAAAAGAGCATAACTCTGGCAACAAAAGTCTGATTGAAACTATAATCACAGGCTCTCATTGTAGTAAACTTCCATACCAAGTTTCAAAGGAATCGACCCATAAACATCGGAGAAAATCTCCAAACAAAATTATATGCATGCTTTTTCAAGTCGAAAATGGACACAATTCTGGAAAACATAATCTGACCGGAACTACAATTGCATTGGCTATATAATGCGGCAGCCAAAATGACCATGTGTGAGGGTCTAAGAAACAGATTTTTAACTTTTTTAGGCCTAGCCATTGTTTTTTAAAAATTTTTCCAAAAATCTCAACAAAACAATATTATGTGACCTTTTACTGGAACAAGCTCGCTGAGCTTGTTCCAATGAGGTCCATATGATATGGTTTTGAAATGGTTTTGAAGCAATGTTTTTAAAAGTATATTTTTTTAAACTGCTTAATTTGTAAATTACATGGATGGATGCAGTCAATTCATCAGGTAAAGGGTAAATTGAATTGTTTATTTTAGTGTGCTAATCAAAAATATGCAATTAATAACACTATTTATTTAGGCCACACAAAATAGATCTTCTGTTTCTCAGGCCATTATTTGTAAAATTGCATGCTGGTGAGCATTTATTTTTTATTTCTGAAATTATTCCTTTGCCATCAAACGTTTGTATTCTTGGTTTATGTTTTAGGCCTCATAATCTACAGAACAGCATGGGTGGTGGCGTATTTTGTCTCTTAAGGGCAAGAAGGCTTTGCAATGCTGAAGCATTCCAAAGCCTTCTTGCATTCAAGGGACAAATTTATCAATTTTTTTAACTTGGGTAAAATATCAGACATAAACCATTTTGTTTTTATTTTTTTATGTTTACATTGGTTATAAAAAGAGAGTATGCGGCAGCTAAAAGGACCATGCGGGAGGGCCTGAGAAACAGATTTTTAATTTTTTTAGGCCTTACCAGGAATTTGTTCATTCTCTTGTATTCTAGTGATAAACTAAGCATTTATTCTAGGAAAGAACTGTGCTAAACATGAAACAAGAGGGGGGTGTCCATCCCAATTAGCTCACCAACGCATGGCATGCAATAAACCTAGGCTTATTACAAATCTGCAAAAAATGTCCGGCCATGTACATGTATTAGTGTTGAAACGATTAGCCGACTAATCGATGTCGACGCGATTATTAAATCAGTCGATCCCTAAATCTGCTAGTCGATTAGTCGGAACATCTGCCCCAACCATACACCATCCCCTTAAATTCACCCAACATTGTTGCAAACATCACAAGTAACCTCCCGAAATCAAAAAACAACCCACGGAAATAACGCGTTTGATGTTTCCGACTGCATGAATAACAACCCTAGTTGGCCAACTGACCAGAGATTGAATAAGACCAGGGGTGCGTGAAGTAAACAGGGAAAAATATATGGGTGAGCTTATTCTCGAGGGAGCAGCCTGCAAGAAAATTAGGACCCAAAGTTGACATGAAATTAGGCCACCTACGGACATCAATTTGTTCACCAGGTACTGGTAAGTTCGAAATGTCTTACAGAAACATCAAAGAGAAATTATGGAAGAACACGTACCAGTTCGTATTTGGAACAATTTGTTATCACTAAAGAACGAATTACAAAATCCATGTGCTTTTTATTTTCATTTTGTAAATACATGCGGACAAATTCCTGGAAATCTGCGAGTTTCCGGGAAAATTGAAAGTAAAACTAGCTTTTCCTCGAACTGCAACTGAGTTGAGAGGAAACCCAATCAGGTCAGGTGATGATTTTCAAAGCAGACAATATGAAAATTAGTAGGCGTGTTCGATGTATGCATAATTATGGACAGATAAGAGGTTAAGTCATAATACGAGAAGTTGTGTGGGAGTGTTCGGTGTACAATTGTTGACAGGCTGATGACTGCTGTGGGCATTAACTGTGCTTAATTTTCGACAGGGGATGTACATCACGCATGCGTAAAGAGCACTTCCTTTTGTTAACATTCAATGGGATGGAACGAATAATATAAGAAAACCTGAATAATGATTTATTTTATTAAAATATCAGTGACTATATTGAGAAAAAATGATTTTCAACAGAAGCTACCAACATTAATTCTCTCTCGAAACTGAAAGAGGTTTTGAGGACTTTGAAAGCTTCACTTGTCATTGTTTCATTGCAAGTATTACTGTTAGTTTTAACCAGGAAAGAACGGCGGTACACGTGTTTGATAACAATAGCATGGGGGCTTCGACTAGTGGGATTAGTAATCGATTACTGCTGGCAACTAGTCGATTCCTGAAAATCACTAATCGTTTCAACACTAACATGTATAGCAAAACAGGTGACAAAAAAGTATAAGATTGCATTAAAAAAAAGTCCAAAATCTCGGCAAAATGTCTGGCCAAGCGTTAATGTCATCTTATATTGATGCATTTAACACATATATGAATATAAAAGACACAGCCTACCGGTGGTAGCCTCCACTAGTGTATGACAAAACAGGTCAGAAATTTTCTAAGTCCACACTGACAAAAAAGTCTAACATTGTAAAAACACTAAAAATCGATAAAATATCACTGGGTAAGGGTCTGTGGGTAATTGTAAGGCCATAGAAACAGTATGAGGTGCATAGTAACAGGGCGGAACATCAAAGTGGACTCGTACAATAACTTTAACACAAGTGCCAAAGCCGACGTAACTCGGGTCATGACATAAGTTCACACAACTTTGTTGGTGAGCTAATAATATATTAAATGTCTATATTGAATGCAATGGGCCAAACAGATCTTCGTAATTCTTCCACAGATTACAAGATATTTTATTGAATTAACACGAATTTACTCCATAACCTATATGTAATTAATGGTTCAAACTTGTAGAGAGGGTATGGTAAATGATTTGGTGTTTGAAAGTTATATGCAATTAACAGAGTTATTCAATAAGGAAATATCTAAATAAGTGTATGAACATTCCCATGGCACTGTCTAACATTCACCTTGTCATTTATATATTACAATGAGATATTGCTATAGAAACACACTATGAGGCAAGACAATACAAATGCTAAAATCTGATTTCTTTTTCTTGACAAGTGGTGGACAAAATGAAATCCGTAAACAAAATTTTTTTTTTAAATTACCAAATTTTTCCCAATATAATAAAAGAGGGACATTGCAAAATGAGTCTGGGAACAATAGCTGGAGCTGATATTTAAAAAAAAAAACTTGAGTTCACACCCCAAGATTCTCGACTTTAGTTCAACTCTGGATTCAGCTGAGATTCTAACTCAAGTTGGTATTTTGAATAAACTGAAGTAAAAACTTGGCGGAGTTAAAAGTTTTGCCACCATGCGTGATTTTTTCTGAAAAAAAAATTCATCTGTCACTTTGTAAACAGCAAAATGAACAATAAATAGCATAAAAGGATCAGTAGGGCAGAAGGATTAGATTTTTAACAAGCTAGCCCACAAATATAAAATAGATTCACCAAACTGATATAGCTTGTATTGTATATGCTGATCCCTCTCAGAAATTCAGGTTGAAAGGGTGAAGTTACCTTTCTGGTAGACTCCAAATCTTGAGTAAAGACTTGTGTTTAAGTTTAATTTTTAACTTAACCCTTAAAGACCTATTTCCAACTTTTCCGACCTCAGAACACGTGCCCTTAACATGCCAGCATGAGTAGGTCCTGCTAATAATAGACAAATTACCAAGGCAGTGGCTTCTAATCAAGTCTTGGCTGCCTTAACAGGCAGCCAAGACTTAACTAGAAATCACTGTAAAAGCCATTAGACATATGGAGACAGTAGGATGGTGAGAATTCAAGATCCTTGTCCAGGCCCTTTAGGGTTTAGGTTTTTTTTCTTTCAAAAGATCCAACTCAGTCTTGAGAACACTTCAAGACTTAAGAGAGACTTAAGTTTCTTGAAAATATGCAGCCTCAGTGTTAAAAGAAAATTATCTGCTTTAACACGCCATGACATAACTATGACCTAAGCTATCAAAAGCAAAAGCTGAATATATTCCATTAAAATAAAACATACAACTCATTGTCATATGAGTAATGTTTAAAATTCAAGAGAATAGAACTGTTTTGTCAAAAAACAAACTGCAATTGGATCAATAATGGGTAATTCTCATTCTTTAATTAGGCAAAAAAAAGCAGTGTTCTCAGACATTATTACTTTGAAAAATAGACAAGGGAGGGAGGGTTTATGCCTCTTGTACACTTATATGTTCTTTTGAAACTGACCATTTCACAAGTGCTCAGAGAGCTCTATCAAACAAGATATAGTTGGTTCAAATTTTTATCCAACAAGTGCAAAATAGTGAAGAGATTTCCAGGTATTGAAAAAGAAGTAGTGAGGCAGCTTTTTAGTGATGAGGGAAGTGCCTGAGAACCCAGTATTTTTTTTCAATAGACTTAATAAACAATGATGATATGTAACCACAGATACAGTTTTCTGTTAATAATTACCTTGAGTTTGACATGTGTTCTTACTTCAATTGTCTGCATCAGTAATTTCTCAAATGATAGATTATCACTCTGTAAAAGATTAACATATTATGTTTTTGTAATTCTTTAAATTTAAAAAAAAAAACTATCTAAAATATATCCAAGATTTTCCAAGGGGTCTACAGGGTTTAGTTGAGGGGACAATTCTAAATCAAATCAAGTTTACTTTTCTCCAAATTACCAGCCAAAAATTCAAAATTAACCAGCATGCAATGAATATTAACCATTTCCTTGACAAAGTGGTCTCATCCAGACAGGTAAATTACAAATGGAGCAGTTGAAAAAATACATTTTTCCACAAAATTTCAACTAAACCACATCATGTGACCCCTCATTGGAATGAGCTCATGGGCTCGTTCCAATGAGGGGGTTACATAATGTGGTTTAGCTGAAATTTTCTTAAAAAATTAATAAACAAATAAAATAACAAATTTTAATACCATATGCAGTGGGGAAAGGGTTAAGCCTCAAAGGCCCAGCTGATTTACAAGCAATTCTAATACACAACACGTAGGTTGAGTGACTTGACAATGACCTCCATTCAAAATCTGACTGCCTATATTGAACAGAAACCACTGTCAGGGTATTGTAGTTTCATCATGGCCTAGAAGACTTGCCCAAACACACTATGTAGAGGCAGTTGCTCAAATGTATCAAAAAGTTAGAATCAGCTATCTAGACCTCCATCCATAAAGGAAACAAAATGAAGTAACTGAACAAAAAAGACACCATACGGCTGCAGGTCTTCCAATGCAGTAGAAAAACAAGAGGCCCCATGGGGCCTGAGGCACTCACCTGACAATAGTTGTTTAAAGAAGGATTTAATTAGTATCTATAACTAGTTAACACTACAGAGGAATGAAGTTATTTAATTATTTATAACTCTGTTGTCCATGCCAAATGATTTTTTTCAAGTACTGGGATGCTACCACAGAAATAATACCTAGATTTCTAGTAATGCAAAACTAGGGAGTCCAAATATCAACCAAGGAACTAAACTTGAACAAACTTGAGTCTGAGCCCTTCCGTCCCACCACCAGGATGCTGTATACCAAAGGTGAAAGCATTCTGATTGGTGGATCTGAAAGAGAAGATTTTTTAAGAAATTTCCTCAGATTGCACGAAGTTGAAATTTGGGCTATCATAGGGAGCCCAAATATTAACCTAGGGACTCAATTTGAACAAACTTGAATCTCAAGTCCCAAGAGATGTTGTATACCAAATACGAAAACATTCTGACTAGTGGATCTGGAGATGATTTTTTAAAGAAATTCCCTCAAACTGCTCTAAGTTCATATTCAGGCTCCCATATGGAGCCCAAATATTAACTCAGGGACTCAATTTGAACAAACTTGAATCTGCCCCCCTAGAGATGTTGTATACCAAATATAAAAACATTCTAAGGGATGGTTCTGGAGAAGAAGACTTTTAAACAACATTCCTCGTATTGCACCAGCTCCAATAGGGAGCCCAAATATTAACCCAGGGACCCAACTTGAACAAACTTGAACCTCACCCCCCACCCCCTCCACCCACCCCCACCCACCCACCCACCCCATAGAGATGTTGTATATCAAATACCAAAAGATTTCAACTGGTGGATCTGAAGAAGAAGATTTTTAAAGAATAGTCCACATGTTGCACTAAGTTAAAATTCAGGCTCCAATAGAGAGCCCAAATATTAACCCAGGAATTCGATTTGAACAAACTTGGATCTGAGCCCCACCCCCCCACCCCCCCTCCCCTACACACACACACAGAGATGTTGTAAAGATTCTGACGGGTGGATCTGAAGAAGACTTTTAAAGAACATTCCTCATATTGCACTAAATTCAAATTTAGGCTCCAATAGAGAGCTCAAATTTGAACTCAGTGACCCTATTTGAACAAACGTGAATCTGACCTTCCTAAAAATGCTTACACCAAAATATGAAACTATTCTGACTAGTGGTTCTGAAGAAGATTTTTTGAATTTTGGAAACAAATTTATATTCTGTTTCTCAGGCCATTTTTTGTAAAATTTCATGTGGGCAGGAAGTTTTTTATTTTATTTTTTATTTTTGTAATTATTTCTTTGCCATCAAAAGTTCATGTTCTTGGTTTGTTTTATGTTTTAAGCCTCATAATCTACAGAATAGCATGGGTGGTGGTGTATTTTGTCCCTTAGTGCAAGAAGTCTTTGCAATGCTAAAGTATTGCAAAGCCTTGTTGCAATTAAGGGACAAATTTATCAATTTTATTAACTTGGGTAAAATATCAGACATGAACCATATAATTTTTATTTTTTCAAGTTGCAATGGTTATAAAAAGAGAGCATGCGGCAGTCAAAATGACCATGCGGAAGGCCCTGAGAAACAGATTTTTAACTTTTTAGGCCTAATGAAACTAGATCGTGTTATTTGTGTGCAAAGCACACAATGGTGTATCCCCGCAATTCCTTAGCAACACCTTAGCCAGGGTTTCCGCTATACTGGCAGCAGGTCCGTCGACCGGACCCATTCCCCCCGCCGATCATACTATGATCAGTCCTAAAAGCTGATGGTTAAAATGTCGAGTACAATGCTGTATCGTAACGAAACTCGGGATCCTTTGTTTCCATGTAATATAGGTGCAATCATGTTGTATACTATGCCTACTATTCCTGGCGACAACCTGATACCTTATAACCCCCAGACGAGAGGGGGAAACAAAGTTCAAATCCTAAACGTCGCCTATAAAATTTCGGACTCAAATTGTCGTGTCTGGTCTGAAATCACTGGCTTTTATTTTGAGCGACAAATGATGTACTCATTTTGGAAGCTGACACTTGTTTCAAATGAGTGTGCAGGCTGCTGTCAGGAGTTGTCTGAAACACGCCCACAACATATAGTTTTCACAGTTTTCACAGTGGTTGAATATCATCAGAAAGATACTGATTGAACACTGCCACTTTCGAGCGATGCACAACTCATTGTGAAAGAACACTGCCACTTTCGAGTGTGCACAATTCATTGTGAAAAACGGGTGTTCAGAAATTCATGAGAAAGTGGTAATTAAAAATAAAAATAATTACTATAATTATATAACAATATAACCAGGGATATGATTTATGACTTATTGGTTCAATAAAACATGCTCATTCATAATTTCATCATGCCATGCAACATGTGAAGTTATGACTTTCAGTGTAAAATCAATTTTTCGAATGGTGCCAAGGGAGGCAACTATTTTGTTATTCATATTTCGCTGTGTAAATTTTATCTTCATATTATGATTCTTTTATTGAGTTTGTGTGAAGCTATATTTTGTTTTATTCGTAAAATTTTTTAAAAATGTACATATTTAAAAAAAACCTCTATTTTTAAACAATGTTTGTCTGTTTTCAAGGGACTGGTTTGCAGTGCTGATTGACATACTTAACGTCCATTTCTGGCTTCGACTTTCGAGAGTAGCCTGTACAAAAAAAAAATGAAAACAACACCGCATGGTTTTCTGTTTGTTTTATTCATTAAATTGAGGATTAAGACCCGAAATCAGAAAATGAAACGTATGTACAAGATAATTATGAGAATTTTTAAAGCAAATTCTATAAAATTGGTAGGTGGTTTCCAAAGAAACGTAACATACCCAGTGGATATTTACTTGCCTTATATCGCCAATTTCAGATGCATCCCAACACGTCTTGCAAGCACTATTACTCGTCCCGAAGGCCCCCCACCTCCTCCCCCACACACACACTTTGCAATTTATCCACTACAAGCACCCCCCTGGGTTTCTACATGAGTCAGTACGGTAATTGCACGTGCATGACATCACACGTCCGCATCATGGTTCTTTTCGAATATTACAGCGAGCGGTTGTAAACAAAGCTCAGTCACTGTTAGGATTCGTGGATTTTGTGTTGTTTTGGGTTTGTATTTTTATGAAACCTCCGACCAGATGTAGTATTGTGTGTCCCGTGGGAATTTAGAGAATTGTAGGAGGAAAAAATACATATTTTCCACATCAATTATTCAGCATTTTAGTGACCAGAATGTCCCCAGAGGCACCTAAAAATCAAAATCCCCCCCCCCCCCCCAGGCCCCCCTCTATACGCACGCAGCACATGCCTTCGGCGTGTGAGTTTCACTTTCTTTAAACTACCGGACCCACAAATTTTCCCCTAGCGGAAACCCTGCTAGCATAGTCTTAACGTTTCGGATTAATACCCAAGGAGCCTTTCGATGAAAGTTAAAAAATTTATAGTAATTTATATATTTTTTATACTTACCAATGACCCAGACTTAGCTGGTGCTAACTCTAACAAAACCAGGGCCAAACACAAATTTTGCCCCCCAATCCCCAAAATTTGCATCCAAAACAAAAAGAAATCATGTCCTAAAGGACCTCCATACTACGCCTCTACTGCGCATGCGCAGTGACGCAGACGTCCCGAAATTGGCGCCAATTATCATTCTTACTGGCAGTGCCTGGTCAGCGCTATGTACTCAGCGGGGAGGCAAGAGTTCCCAACTCCAGGGAGGGCCATCCCCGTCTGGGTCATTGGTAAGTATAAAAAATATATAAATTACTATAAATTTTTTAACATTTTTATACTGTACCAATGACCCAGACTTAGCTGAATAGTAAACAGGCTGGAGGGCCTAGGACATAGAGGAAAATCCAATAAGCTCAACTATATAGTAAAGAGGTAACCCCTTAAGGAGAAAAGGAGTATTAGGCTTTACATGTATCTTTCTTATTTAATATTAAATTAGAAAGATACACTACCCTTAATAATTGAGCACAATAACATTCATGTTCTCTATTAACATCCAGTATATCCCTTATACTAATTATTTTTAAAGTAAGCCAATAAATAAAGTAGTCCAGAGAACTGAGACTCTTTATAGTCATTTAAAAGTGTCTGAGTATTGTATATTAAAGCCCGTTTGACACTTGACATATACAAATGCTTCACACCGAGCTACACTTTAAAAATAAGACATGAATGAATTTTAACATTAATATTACACTTTAAAACCATCCCGGAAGCGACTCAGAAATACTGACTTGGAGGAGGCATTCCCTTGCTTTTCACTATAAAGCAGGTGACCTAAGGGAACACACCCCCCCCCCCCCCCCTTCCCCTTGCCCTGGGTCAAATAGCCCAGAGGGAAGAGGGCAGCCGGACGGAGTCACTGCCGGAACAGAAAGCCTGCATAACAATAGTTGCAACTGTTTAGTGGACGACATTCTGAGCAACAGATAACAGACCTAAACAATGCAGGTCTCCAGAAATGGACTCAATATTTCTGAGATAAAAATTCGTAAATGTAGATGGCTGAGACCAATAAGCAGCCTTCATTAAATCTGTAATAGCAACACTATTAGCATAAGCCCAGGAAGTAGAAAGAGCTCTTACTTCATGAGCGGAAATCTTAAGCACAGACTGCTGAGAAGAAGATAAACTCTCATAAGCAGTACGGATAGTTAATTGAATCCATCTAGCAATAGAATGGACCGAAATGTCCTTTCTATTAGGCATCAAAGACAGAAAGAAACGTTTCCGTCCCTTTCTGATAAACTGAGATCTCTGTTTATAGATACGTAACGCTCTAACAGGACAGAGTAAAGGCCTACGCCCGTCTGAAGATGGAAGAGCCTTAATAACAATAGGTTCCGGATATTTATTAGGAGCCTGATTCTTAGCTAAAAAACCCACATTAGTAGTGAAGGTGATAGTGTTCCCGACACTACGATAGTGAGAATCATCCACCGACAGTGCATGAAGCTCACTGACTCTTCTAGCAGAAGAGAAAGCTAAGAGAAAAGCTGTCTTATAAGATAAGAATTTGAAATCTACTGTCCCAAGAGGTTCAAATGGCTTTTCCTTCAATTTAAAAAGAACCCAAGCTAAATTCCACTTAGGAATTAATCTAAGAGTTCTGGGTCTATTTATCGAAAAGTTTCTAACCAACTTAGATAAAGAGACATTAGATCCAATTTATAAACTATCATGATGTGCATAGGTATCAGATAACATAGACCTACAACCCTTTATAGTAACAGGCTGCAGTTTGATTTCGTCAAACAAGTATACTAGAAAGTTTGCAATGTCTGGTATAGAGGGATCGAATATATCTACAGAATGATCCCTACACCAACGACGAAAAACCTTCCACTTAGCCGCATAGTTTAGCGAAGAGGAGGTCCTCCTACAGTTAGAAATCGCGTCCACTGCTCGTCCTGTAAAGTGTTTGCCATGCAAGAAGGACCGCACAACGGAAAAACGTGAAGGTTGAGACCTTGCGGGTTGTGATGGAGTTGGCGCGATTTCCCCTGCGAAAGAAGATCCCCCCATGGAGGAAGCTTTCACGGTAGGTCCCACAACAGACACCTGAGTAGATTTATCCACGGTCTCTGTGGCGACAGAGATGCTACCAACAGAATCTTGCATTGAGATTGTTTTATCTTTAGCAATACTTGTTGAATTAACGGCACTGGAGGATACGCATATCCTATCATTCCGTCCCAAGGGATCGACAGAGCGTCTACTGCAAATGCTCTTGGATCCGGACACGGAGACACATACGTCTGCAACTGATTGTTGAGATGTGTCGCAAATAAGTCTATCATTGGCCGTTCCCATTGGTAGCAAATCTGATTGAATACTTGTTTGTTGAGAGCCCATTCCGACGGCAACAAGCGACCCTTTCGTGAAAGGGAGTCTGCTAGCACATTCAGACGACCCGGTATGTGACGGACCGAAAGAAGAACCTGATGTTCTAGCGCAAACAGAAGGATTCTTTCCGTTAGATTGAACAACGGAACTGAATGAGTGCCTCCCTGATTCCGTATATACGCCACTACTGTCGTATTGTCGGATAGGATTTGGACATGAGCATTGTGAATAATGTCCATCCAGTGACGTAACGCAAGCCAAATTGACATCATTTCCTTGATGTTTATGTGCTTGCACAGGAATTGCGGATCCCAAAGACCCTGGCATCTCGAATCCGTTGGGATTAATGATGCACCCCAACCTGTTTGACTGGCATCCGTCATAATGGTAAAACTCGGATCCGGCAACTGCAGCCGAACTCCCTGAGTTAACCACTGAATGTTTGCCCATGTCTGAATCTCTTGTTTCACTTGATCTGACAAGAGAACGTCTACATCGAGCGAATGAATTTTCACACTCCAATTCTGAGTCAAGAAAATTTGAAGAGGACGTGTGCGTAACCGCCCCATCGGAATGAGATCTGCAGCGGCTCCGCACAGACCTATCAGTCTCATAAATTCTCTCGCTGTGACTTTGTCTGCGTGCAGACAATAGCGAGCGTAACAACTGACTAATTTCGCTCTGGTTAACAGCAGACGAACGAGATTGTTGTGCGTCTCGAAGCTCATTCCCAGATGAGTGAATGACTTGGACGGCACCAGATCCGACTTCTCCTCGTTTACTATAAAACCGAGACGTAGGAGCAATAGAAGAAGATTCTGAACATCGTTCTGAAGCGTTAACTCGTTGCCATACCTCTGAAGAATGTCGTCCAGGTAGGCCGACGTTACCGCAGACGAAAAGAGCTCGGAAATAGATCATTACCGAGTTCATTACCCGAGTGAAAGCCCAGGGTGCTAGATTCAATCCAAAGCACATCGCCCGGAATTGATACACCACTCCTAGGACTGCGAAGCGTAGGTACTTTCGGAATGTCGGATGTACCATGACGTGAAAGTACGCATCTTTGAGATCTATGCTTGTTGCATAATCGTTCACCCGAATACTCGCTCTGACCGACCGAATCGTCTCCATATAAAACTTCGGAGCGACGATCAGCTTGTTTATCCAGCTCAAATCTATGACTGGACGGAACGAGCCTTCTGGTTTCGGAACCAGAAACAGATGGCTGTAGAATCCCGGAGATTCCTGGTTTTCTACGACCTCTACCGCATTCTTCATTAAAAGAGACTGCACCTCTGATAACAGAGCGTCTCTTTTCTGCGGATTTGACGGAAGATGAGTCCACTTTGGACTTCGAGTTGATGGAGGCTTTCGTTTGAAGGATATCTTTAGACCTTCCGAAGTCACTCCTCTCACCCAAGGGTCGTCCGTAATCGACGCCCATTCTTGTGAAAAGCTCGACAACCTTCCGCCAACCGGTACGCGATAGAGGTTTAAGCCATCACCTCTTGGACCTGCGAGGCCTGCGGTAGGAGAAACCACGTCCTCCACGACCCGCACCTCGCCCCGTCGACCTCGGGGCGTCCGACCGATTGTCCCGGCCCGAAGGACGTCCCGAACGAGAGTCGCTACCCTGACGGTCTCTCGAATAAGACCAAGAGGACGCACCGGAACCTCTATAGGAACCTCTCTTGGGCGCATTAGACCCAGAAGTGCCTGTCTTATTCTTGTCTGCTGTATCCGCTTTCTTAGAAGCAGATTTGAACAACAGAGAATCCGAAGCTTTCTTTGTAATTTTATCATAAATAGCAGAAAGCTTGCCGTAAAAGAGAAGATCTCCGGAGACTGAAGCGACTCTAAGAGAGTTCTTCACCTTAGTATCCACTAGTGTGGATGTAGCTAGGGCTGCGTCACGTCTAACCAACTCCAGATTTGCCACTGAAAGGGCGGAGTTACACGTGGAATAAGCTACTGCCCTTGAAAGAAGTCTTAAAGAGGATTGTATATCCTGAAACTCTTTCCCTTGAAGGCGCAGTGATAACGCCTTAGTAAGGTGATCTGCGTAAGATAAGGCATCTAAATTGGCTCTGTTAGACGCAATAGCTGTTTCCAACACCGCAGTTGGAATAGAAGCCGACGACGGTAATGATAGCTCTAAGTCTCTTCCGCCTCGTCGTCCATACGCAGAGGAACTCTCGGGATACCCTGTCCTGCCGTATCGAATTTATTCCTTGCATTAATGAAAGGCAGGTTGAGAGTATTAGCGGACAAGAAACCTGCTTTCCCTGTCTTGGAAGTAAGTTTAAATATAGCGTCGTTCAATAATTCAAATGTTCTTGCAACATTATTGGACTGCGACGGAAACTCGGGAGCGATGTCCCTGAACCGCTCAAAAAATTCAGAGTCCAATGACGCTATAATCCTCTTGTCCAGAACCGCAGCAGTCTGGCCCGACGGAACAACTTGAGGGAGAAAGTGCCAGATGAAGTCCACGGCAGCTTTATGTTGTTCCGAAAGGGATAGCTCCAAATCATCCGTATCCCTTTCACCATCCAGTCGGACCTCATGATGTTCCCGGTCGTCCGACCCCGATGCTTCGGCGGAGCGTACCGACCCAGCGCCGTCGGATAATTCTCGATCCGACACCGTTTCTGTCAGCTGCTGGGATGCTGCGATAAGCTGTGCTATCTGCACAAGAATGTCCGGCGTTGAGACCTGCGGAGGCGCAGTCTTTCGCTGCTTCGCCGAGGGCAGCTCCGCATCAGATGGCTCCCGCATACTTTTCCTATGCGAACGTCCGGAGTCCATCGGTCTCGAATCCCTGGCTGCCGGATGGTGTGACCTGGTCGCCGAAGAATCCTTGATCGGCGAAGCTGGTAATATATCGGCGGTCACGCAGCCAAGGTGCGGTCGTGTGCGCTGACGAGAAGAGGAAGCCTTAGCAGTCTCCGCGGACTGCCTATACAACGGAGCGTCCCGAGCGACGGACGTATGCTCTGCTTGCGACACATTTTGTACCACAACATCTGGTCCCAGATGTTGCTGTACGAGAGAGGGGCCTCTCTCGCTCGCAGCCCGGCTGGACCTGGACGAGCTAGGAACCGGACTCAAAGGCTTCCTCCGTTCTCGCTTACTATCCGCCGTCACTGGGTGTGCATCTATTATGTTTATAGTGCTCGCATCACCCAAAATTTCCTCCTGGACCGCATCGGAATGTCTGCGTCACTGCGCATGCGCAGTAGAGGCGTAGTATGGAGGTCCTTTAGGACATGATTTCTTTTTGTTTTGGATGCAAATTTTGGGGATTGGGGGGCAAAATTTGTGTTTGGCCCTGGTTTTGTTAGAGTTAGCACCAGCTAAGTCTGGGTCATTGGTACAGTATAAAAATACTGATTTTCTAACGATAAAAGTGGCTCCACTGGAACGACCTGGGGCAAAATCAAAATTCCAAAACCTTCATGCACATCCAGAGATGTTACCTGAACACATTAGCATAGCTTAAACGTTTCAAATTAAATACCCTAAGAGCCTTTTAATGAAAACTGATTTTCTAACAATAAAAGTGCTTCCACTGGAACCACCTGGGGCAAAATCAAAATTCCGAAACCTTCATACACATCTAGTGATGCTACATGAACACATTAGCATAGTTTATATGATTCAAATGAAATATCCTAGAAGACTTTCGATGAAAACTGATTTTCCAATGATAAAAGTGGTTCCAATGGAACCACCGGGGGCAAAATCAAAATACCGAAACCTTCATTTACATCTAGAGATGTTACCTGAACACATTAGCATAGTTTAAACATTTCGAATTAAATACCCTAGGAGCCTTTCGATGAAAACTGATTTTCTAATGATAAAAGTGGTTCCACTGGAATCACAGGGGGCAAAATCAAAATTCAGAAACCTTCATGCACATCTAGAGATGTTACCTGAACACATTAGCATAGTTTAAACGTTTCGAATAGAATACCTTAGGAGCCTTTCGATGAAAACTGATTTTCTGACGATAAAAGTGGTTCCACTGGAACCACTGAGGGCAAAATCAAAATTCCGAAACCTTCATTTACATCTAGAGATGTTACATGAACACATTAGCATAGTTTAACTGTTTCGAATTAAATACCCTAGGAGCTTTTCGACGAAAACTGAATTTCTAACGATAAAAGTGGTTCCACTGGAACCACCAGGAGCAAAATCAAAATTCCGAAACCTTCATGCACATCTAGAGATGTTACCTGAACACATTAGCATAGTTTAAACATTTCGAATTGAATACCCTAGGAGCCTTTCAATGAAAACTGATTTTCTACTGTTAAAAGTGGTTCCACTGGAACCACCGGGGGCCGAATCAAAATTCCGAAGCCTTCATGCACATCTAGAGATGTTACCTGAACACATTAGCATAGTTTAAACATTTTGAATTGAATACCCTAGGAGCCTTTCGATGAAAACTGTTTTTCTAACGATAAAAGTGGTTCCACTGGAACCACCGGGGGCCGAATCAAAATTTCAAAACCTTCATGCAAATCTAGAGATGTTACCTGAACACATTAGCATAGTTTAAACATTTCAAATTGAATACCCTAGGAGCCTTTCGATGAAAACTGATTTTCTAACGATAAAAGTGGTTCCAATGGAACCAACGGGGGCAAAATCAAAATTCCGAAACCTTCATGCACATCTGGAGATGTTACCTGGACACATTAGCATAGTTTAAACGTTTCGAATTGAATACCCTAGGAGCCTTTCGATGAAAACTGATTTTCTAACGATAAAAGTGGTTCCACTGGAATCACCGGGGGCAAAATCAAAATTCAGAAACCTTCATGCACATCTAGAGATGCTACCTGAACACATTAGCATAGTTTAAACGTTTCGAATTGAATACCTTAGGAGCCTTTCGATGAAAACTGATTTTCTGACGATAAAAGTGGTTCCACGGGAACCACTGAGGGCAAAATCAAAATTCCGAAACCTTCATTTACATCTAGAGATGTTACCTGAACACATTAGCATAGTTTAACTGTTTCGAATTAAATACCCTAGGAGCTTTTCGACGAAAACTGAATTTCTAACGATAAAAGTGGTTGCACTGGAACCACCAGGAGCAAAATCAAAATTCCGAAACCTTCATGCACATCTAGAGATGTTACCTGAACACATTAGCATAGTTTAAACATTTCGAATTGAATACCCTAGGAGCCTTTCAATGAAAACTGATTTTCTACTGTTAAAAGTGGTTCCACTGGAACCACCGGGAGCCGAATCAAAATTCCAAAGCCTTCATGCACATCTAGAGATGTTACCTGAACACATTAGCATAGTTTAAACATTTTGAATTGAATACCCTAGGAGCCTTTCGATGAAAACTGTTTTTCTAACGATAAAAGTGGTTCCACTGGAACCACCGGGGGCCGAATCAAAATTTCAAAACCTTCATGCACATCTAGAGATGTTACCTGAACACATTAGCATAGTTTAAACATTTCAAATTGAATACCCTAGGAGCCTTTCGATGAAAACTGATTTTCTAACGATAAAAGTGGTTCCAATGGAACCAACGGGGGCAAAATCAAAATTCCGAAACCTTCATGCACATCTGGAGATGTTACCTGGACACATTAGCATAGTTTAAACGTTTCGAATTGAATACCCTAGGAGCCTTTCGATGAAAACTGATTTTCTAACGATAAAAGTGGTTCCACTGGAATCACCGGGGGCAAAATCAAAATTCAGAAACCTTCATGCACATCTAGAGATGTTACCTGAACACATTAGCATAGTTTAAACATTTCGAATTGAATACCTTAGGAGCCTTTCGATGAAAACTGATTTTCTGACGATAAAAGTGGTTCCACTGGAACCACTGAGGGCAAAATCAAAATTCCGAAACCTTCATTTACATCTAGAGATGTTACCTGAACACATTAGCATAGTTTAACTGTTTCGAATTAAATACCCTAGGAGCCTTTCGACGAAAACTGAATTTCTAACGATAAAAGTGGTTCCACTGGAACCACCAGGAGCAAAATCAAAATTCCGAATCCTTCATGCACATCTAGAGATGTTACCTGAACACATTAGCATAGTTTAAACATTTCGAATTGAATACCCTAGGAGCCTTTCAATGAAAACTGATTTTCTACTGTTAAAAGTGGTTCCACTGGAACCACCGGGGGCCGAATCAAAATTCCGAAGCCTTCATGCACATCTAGAGATGTTACCTGAACACATTAGCATAGTTTAAACATTTTGAATTGAATACCCTAGGAGCCTTTCGATGAAAACTGATTTTCTTAACGATAAAAGTGGTTCCACTGGAACCACCGGGGGCAAAATAAAAATTCCGAAACCTTCATGCACAGCTAGAGATGTTACCTGAACACATTAGTATAGTTTAAACATTTCGAATTGAATACCCTAGGAGCCTTTCAATGAAAACTGTTTTTCTAACGATAAAAGTGGTTCCACTGGAACCACCGGGGACGGAATCAAAATTTCAAAACCTTCATGCACATCTAGAGATGTTACCTGAACACATTAGCATAGTTTAAACATTTCGAATTGAATACCCTAGGAGCCTTTCGATGAAAACTGATTTTCTAACGATAAAAGTGGTTCCAATGGAACCAACGGGGGCAAAATCAAAATTCCGAAACTTTCATGCACATCTAGAGATGTTACCTGGACACATTAGCATAGTTTAAACGTTTCGAATTGAATACCCTAGGAGCCTTTCGATGAAAACTGATTTTCTAACGATAAAAGTGGTTCCACTGGAATTACAGGGGGCAAAATCAAAATTCAGAAACCTTCATGCACATCTAGAGATGTTACCTGAACACATTAGCATAGTTTAAACATTTCCAATTGAATACCTTAGGAGCCTTTCGATGAAAACTGATTTTCTGACGATTTATATTATTTATTGGTGTTTAAGGTCACATACTTATGCACAATGGCTAATCGTGACCATGACAGTTTTACGGGTGGAGGAAGCCGGAGTACCCGGAGAGAACCACCGAGCAACGACGAGCAGCTGTCAACTCCCCAACATCGTAACTCTGAACTCTGCACCGCAGCACAGGCAGGGTTAGAGTGGTTGAAGACATGTGCACCGTCGACGTGCAGTACACCTCAGTACACAGCGTCATCGTGCCCCCATGTAGGCAATCGGGGTGAAGTGTCTTGCCCAAGGACACAACGCGGTTGCCGCAGGTGGGAGTCGAACCGAGGACCTCTCGGCTTGCAGCCTGCACCTCTACCAACTGAGCCACCGCGCCCCCGATTTTCTGATGATAAAAGTGGTTCCACTGGAACCACTGAGGGCAAAATCAAAATTCCGAAACCTTCATTTACATCTAGAGATGTTACCTGAACACATTAGCATAGTTTAACTGTTTCGAATTAAATACCCTAGGAGCCTTTCGACGAAAACTGAATTTCTAACGATAAAAGTGGTTCCACTGGAACCACCAGGAGCAAAATCAAAATTCCGAAACCTTTATGCACATCTAGAGATGTTACCTAAACACATTAGCATAGTTTAAACATTTCGATTTGAATACCCTAGGAGCCTTTCAATGAAAGTTAAAAAATTTATAGTAATTTATATATTTTTTATACTTACCAATGACCCAGACTTAGCTGGTGCTAATCTCCTTAATTCAGGGCCAAACACAAATTTTGCCCCCCCAATCCCCAAAATTTGCATCAAAAACCGAAATATACATGTCCTATATGGCCCTCCATACATCGACTCCTCTGCGCATGCGCAGTGTCGAGGAAGTCCCGAAATTGGCGCCAATTATCATTCTTACAACCAGTGCCTGGTAGGCGTTATGTACTCAGTGGGGAGGTATGAGTTCCCAACTCCTGGGAGGGCCATCCCCGTCTGGGTCATTGGTAAGTATAAAAAATATATAAATTACTATAAATTTTTTAACATTTTTATACTGTACCAATGACCCAGACTTAGCTGAATAGTAAATAGGCTGGAGGGCCTAGGACATAAAGGAAAATCCAATAAGCTCAATTATGTATAAAAGAATATCCTCTCCAGGAGAAAAGAAGAGATAGGCTTTACATGTATCTTTCCTATTTATAATAAAGAAGAAAGACACAACACCGATCAGTAATTGAGCATAATAATCAATGATCTCTATTAACATCCAGTATAACCCTTTATACTAATATTTTTAAAGGTAAGCCAATAAATAAAGGAAGTCCAGAGAAATGAGACTCTTTATATTCATTAAAAGTGTCCGAGGATTGTATATTAACGCTCGTTTGACACATGACATATACAAATGCTTCACACCGAGCTACACTTTAAAAATATTACATGGATGATTAAACATTATCTTACACTTTAAAACCATCCCGGTACCGACTCAGAATTACTGACTCTGGGGGAGGTATTCCCTTGCTTTTCACTATAAAGCAGGTGACCTAAGGGAACACCCGCCCCCCCCCCCCCCCCCCTTCCCCTTGCCCTGGGTCAAATACCCCAGAGCGAAGAGGGCAGCAGGACAGAGTCACTGCCGGAACAGAAAGCCTACATAACTATAGTTGCAACTGTTTAGTGGACGATATTCTGAGCAACTGATAACGGACCTAAACAATGGAGGTCTCCAGAAATGGACTCAATATTTCTGAGATAAAAATTAGTGAATGTGGAAGGTTGAGACCAATATGCAGCCTTCATTAGATCAGTAATAGCAATACAATTAGCATAGGCCCAAGAAGTAGAAAGAGCTCTTACTTCATGAGCTGAGATCTTGAGTGCCGACTGCTGAGAGGAAGATAATTTTTCATAAGCAGTTCGAATAGTTAATTGAATCCATCTAGCAATAGAATGAACCATAATATCCTTTCTATTAGGCATCAAAGACAGAAAGAAACGCTTACGTCCCTTTCTGATGAACTCAGATCTACGTCTGTAAATACGTATTGCTCTAACAGGACACAGTAGAGGCCTACGCCCATCAGATGATGGAAGGGCCTTAATAATAATAGGTTCAGGATACTTATTAGGAGCCTGATTCTTAGCCAAAAATCCAACATTAGTGGTAAAGGTAACAGTATTACCGACACTACGGTAGTGAGAATCCTCCACAGATAGTGCATGAAGCTCACTAACTCTTCTAGCAGAAGAGAAAGCTAAGAGAAAAGCTGTCTTATATGTTAAGAATTTGAAGTCAACTGTGTCAAGAGGCTCAAAAGGCGCTTCTTTTAGCTTAAGAAGAACCCAGGCCAAATTCCACTTCGGAATTAATCTAAGGGTTCTAGGTCTATTTATCGAAAAATTTCTAACTAACTTAGATAAAGAGACATTAGTTCCAATCCTCAAGCTATCATGATGTGCATAGGTATCAGATAGCATAGACCTATAACCCTTAATGGTGATAGGCTGCAGATTAATCTCATCAAACAAGTATACTAGAAAGTTTGCTATGTCTGGAATGGAGGGATCATAAATATCTACTGAATGATCCTCACACCACTGACAAAAGACCCTCCACTTAGCAGCATAGTTTAGCGAAGAGGAGGTCCTCCTGCAGTTAGAAATCGCGTCCACTGCTCGTCCTGTAAAATGTTTTCCGTGCAAGAAGGACCGCACAATGGAAATACGTGAAGGTTTAGACCTTGCGGATTGTGATGGAGGATGCGCGATTTCCCTTGCGAAAGAAGATCTTCCCGTTGAGGAAGCTTCCTCGGCATGTCCCACAACAGACACCTGAGTAGATTTATCCACGGTCTCTGTGGAGACAGAGATGCTACCAACAGAATCTTGCATTGCGATTGTTTTATCTTGAGCAATATCTGCTGAATCAACGGCACTGGAGGATATGCATATCCTATCATTCCGTCCCAAGAGATCGAGAGAGCGTCTACTGCAAACGCTCGAGGATCTGGACAAGGTGACACATACGTCTGCAACTGGTTGTTGAGATGTGTCGCAAATAAATCTATCATTGGCCGTTCCCATTGGTAGCAAATCTGATTGAATACTTGCTTGTTGAGAGTCCATTCTGACGGCAACAGGCGACCCCTCCGTGAAAGGGAGTCTGCTAAGACGTTCAGACGACCCGGAATATGACGGATGGAGAGAAGCATCTGATGTTCTAATACAAACAGAAGAATTCTTTCCGTTAGATTGAGCAACGGAATGGAATGAGTGCCACCTTGGTTCCGAATATACGCAACTACTGTCGTATTGTCGGACATAATTTGCACGTGTGCATTCTGAATAACGTCTATCCAATGACGTAGAGCAAGCCAAATCGACATCATCTCTTTGATGTTGATGTGCTTGCTTAGAAACTGCGGATCCCAAAGACCCTGGCACTTCAAATCCGATGGGCTCAGTGTCGCGCCCCAGCCTGTTTGACTGGCATCCGTCATAATCGTAAAACTCGGATCTGGCAACTGCAGTGGAACTCCCTGAGTTAACCACTGTATGTCTGCCCAAGTCTGAATCTCTTGTTTCACTTGGCTTGACAAGAGTATGTCCGTTTCGAGCGAATGAATCTTCACTCTCCAATTCTGAGTCAGATAGACCTGGAGAGGACGGGTGCGTAGCCGCCCCATCGGAATGAGATCCGAGGCAGCTCCGCACAGACCTATTAGTCTCATGAATTCCCTCGCTGACACTTTGTCTGAGTGAAGACAATAGCGAGCATAACAACTGACTAATTTCGCTCTGGTTAACGGCAGACGAACGAGATTGTTGTGCGTCTCGAAGCTCATTCCCAGGTGGGTAAATGACTTGGACGGCACCAGATCCGACTTCTCTTCGTTTACTATGAAACCGAGACGTCGGAGCAATAGAAGCAGATTGTGCATGTCGTTCTGAAGCGTTAACTCGTTGCCGTATCTCTGAAGAATATCGTCCAGGTAAGCCGACGTTACCGCCGACGAATGAGCTCGGAAATGAGTCATTACCGAGTTCATTACTCGAGTGAATGCCCAGGGCGCTAGATTCAGACCAAAGCACATCGCTCGGAACTGATAAACAACACCTAGGACAGCGAAGCGAAGATACTTTCTGAACGCCGGATGTACCATGACGTGAAAGTATGCATCCTTGAGGTCTATGCTCGCAGCATAGTCGTTCACTCGAATGCTCGCTCTGACCGATCGAATGGTCTCCATGTAAAACTTTGGAGCCACGATCAGCTTGTTTATCCAGCTTAAGTCGATCACTGGACGGAACGAGCCGTCTGGCTTTGGAACCAGAAAAAGATGGCTGTAGAAACCTGGAGATTCCTGGTTTTCTACGACCTCTATCGCGTTCTTCGTTAAAAGAGACTGGACTTCTGATAGAAGTGCGGTTCTTTTCTGACAATTTGACGGAAGCTGAGTCCATCTTGGACTTCGAGTTAATGGAGGCTTGCCTTTGAAGGACAGTTTTAGTCCTTCCGAAATAACCTCTAGCACCCAAGGGTCCTCCGTAATTGATTCCCAATTGCTTGAGAAACTCGACAGTCTTCCGCCCACCGGAACGCGACAGAGGTCTAGACCATCACTTCCTGGATCCGCGAGGCTTGCGGTAGGAGAAACCACGTCCTCCGCGACCCGCACCTCGCCCCGTCGGCCTAGGGGCGTCTGACCGGTTATTTCGGCCAGCATAACGGCCCCTAGTCGAGTCGCTACTCTGCCGGTCTCTAGAGTAAGACCTAGAGGATGCATAGGAACCTCTATAGGAACTTCCCCTGGACGAACTCGTCCCGGAAGTGCCTGGCCTACTCCTGTCTGCTGGTTCCGATTTCTTGGAAGCAGACTTAAAAAGCAGAGAGTCCGAAGCTTTCTTTGTTAATTTATCATATATATCAGAAAGCTTGCCACTGAAGAGAAACTCTCCAGAGACCGGAGCGACTCTAAGAGAGTTTTTCACCTTACTGTCCACGCGTGTGGAAGTAGCCAAGGCCGCGTCACGTCGAGCTAACTCCAGATTTGCCACTGAAAGGGCGGAGTTATAAGTGGAAAACGCTATGGCCCTGGACAGAACTCTTAAAGACGTTTGTACGTCTTGAAATTCAGGTCCTTCAAAGCGTAAAGACAACGCTCTAGTAAGGTGATCTGCGTAGGAAAGAGCATCTAAACTAGCTCTGTTAGACGATATCGTCGTTTCCATCGCAGACGACGGAAGTAACATAGACGATGGCATGGATATATCAAGGTCTTCAGCCTGGTCGTCTAAACGCAGAGGAACTCTCTGGATGCCCTGACCTGCCGTATCAAACTTGTTCCTTTGATTAATAAACGGCAGCTGTAGAGCAGAAGCCGGTAGGAAGGCTGACCTGCCCGTCTTGTTGGCAAGTTTATCAATAGCGTCATTCAATAACTCAAAAATCCGAGAGACATTCTTGGATTGTGATGGAAATTCCGGGACAATGTCCCTAAACCGATTAAAAAACTCGGTGTCCAGTGGCGCTATTACCCTCCTATCCGGCTGCGCAGCATTTTGGTCTGGCGGAACAACTTCTGGAAGATAACACCGGATGAATTCTACGGCTATTTTATGTTGTTCCGAAAGGGAAATATCCAATTCATCAGAATCCCTTTCGCCATCCTGCCGGACCTCATGTAAATCATGTAAATCTCGGTCGTCCGCACCGGATCCAGCGGCGGAACCTACCGACCCAGCATCTTCTGACATTTCATGTTCCGACAGAGGCTCTGACGGTTGCTGGGATGCTGCGATTAACTTTGCTATCTGTGATAGCACATCCGTTACAGAGGCCTGGGGAGCGGCGGTCTTACTGGTTTTAGCCGCCGGAAGCTCCCTGGACGTTGCATCTTGCATACATCTTTTATGTGAACGTCCGGACGAAGAAGGCCTCGAGTCCCTGGCTACCGGATGGCTTGACCTGGTCGCCGAGGAATCCCTGGTCGGCGAAGCTGACTGTAATTCACTGGTCACGTAGCCAAGGTGCGGTCGAGTGTGCTGCTGAGAGGATATGGAAGCCTTATAGGTAGCCTCGGCGGACTGCCTATATACCGGAGCCCTCCGAGCGGTGGACGTATGCTCCGACTGCGTAACATTACGGACTACAACATCTGGTCCCAGATGCTGTTGTATGAGAGAGGGACCTCTCTCGCTTGCAGCCCGTGTCGAACTGGACAAGCTAAACACCGGACTGTCAGGCTTCCTCCGATCCATCCTCCTTTCCGTCGTCACTGGGTGTGCACGTGGATGTTTTATAGTGCTCGCAACACCCGACTCTCTGTGCTGGACCGCAACGGATGAACCCGAGTGCTGCCCCATTCGGTGAATGGACGCAACCCCGGTCGAGCTAGCGGACGTCAACCCCTTCGGGCTCCTTTCAGGGAATTGACGAATCTCCATGAGCACTTTTGCCGCTAGCTCTTCGCTTGTATGTGACGACGGAGGCACACTTCTGGATGACATCACGGAAACATCACCCTGTTCTTGTTCCTCTGAAAAAGAGAGTGAAACACTAGAGTGACTCTGAGGAGAAAGAACCGGAATGGACCTTTCTCCAGGAACAACATACCGTGACACACGTTTCCAACGTTTTTCATCCCATTTGAAACACACAGAACAAAGATCAGTGCGAGTACAGAGAGAACAATTAATACAGAGATCATGAGAATCATAGGAAGACTTCCTCCTATTACAATTTGAACAATAATCATTCATAGTGAAATGTAAACAATCAAAGTACTCGCACTAATCCTTGAAAATAAAGATACATAATACAACAATCCATTATATTCATTAATAAATAATGATTTGAAAGAAAAAATTTTTAAAAAAAAAAAAAAAAATTTTTTCAGAAGAGCCCAAGTTCCCAAAGGGAACCCTGAGCCCAATGGATCCCAAAAAAGCCTAAGTGTGGACAAAAATTTAAATTCATTTTGAAAAAATTAATGAGACACTTACGGACAATAATAATGTATCTTACTATGAATGAGAGATGCAGAAGACAAAAAATCACTATCAGCAGTAACTGTTGTCAACCTAAGCAAAAGTGTCAACAAACCGGAAACATGACTCCAGGCACTAAAACAAACATGGCCCGAAATCAGTCACCAATTAAAACACTATCTGATGCAAAACAGAGGCTTCCAGAGAAGAAACTGTAGAACATCAGATGGTAGATGCAGACCAAAACGCCTAAACACCCCTAGGGTGAGGACGTAAACATGGGGAAAAAAACAGAAATAAATCTGTTACCAAGCCAAAACTCCCAAGAAATTTTTAGTAATAAACATTACAAAAATTAAGCCAAAACATGGGAGAAAAGCTAGGGGGGAATAAGGAAGGTAGAGAGGAAACACTGATCAAACAATGGTACTTCATAGCAAGAATGATAACATCAGGGCCATGCCTTGAAAAAAGGCAACTAGAAATAATTTCATAAAATAATTATAAGTTACAGCCCTCAACATTTTCTTGCACTAAATATTTTCCTCTCCTCCTAATGTATCCTCTTTATTTCCACCATTTCACTCATGAATATGTGTCTGGCATCATGAAAATTGAGATTTGGAAGCACAAATAACAGAGAAGTGTGACTGTTTTGAGGGCCAAACTAAGAATGATAATTGGCGCCAATTTCGGGACTTCCTCGACACTGCGCATGCGCAGAGGAGTCGATGTATGGAGGGCCATATAGGACATGTATATTTCGGTTTTTGATGCAAATTTTGGGGATTGGGGGGGCAAAATTTGTGTTTGGCCCTGAATTAAGGAGATTAGCACCAGCTAAGTCTGGGTCATTGGTACAGTATAAAAATACTGATTTTCTACTGTTAAAAGTGGTTCCACTGGAACCACCGGGGGCCGAATCAAAATTCCGAAGCCTTCATGCACATCTAGAGATGTTACCTGAACACATTAGCATAGATTAAATGTTTCGAATTGAATACCCTAGGAGCCTTTCGATGAAAACTGATTTTCTTAATGATAAAAGTGGTTCCACTGGAACCACTGCGGGCAAAATAAAAATTCCGAAAACCTTCATGCACATCTAGAGATGTTACCTGAACACATTAGCATAGTTTAAACGTTTTGAATTGAATACCCTAGGATCCTTTCGATGAAAACTGATTTTCTAACAATAAAAGTGGTTCCACTGGAACCACCGGGGGCAAAATCAAAATTCTGAAACATTCATGCACATCTAGAGATGTTACCTGAACACATTAGTATAGTTTAAGCATTTCGAATTGAATACCCTAGGAGCCTTTCGATAAAAACTTATTTTCTAACGATAAAAATGGTTCCACTGGAACCACCAGGGGCAAAATCAAAATTCCGAAACCTTCATGCACATCTAGAGATGTTACCTGAACACATTAGCATAGTTTAAATGTTTCGAATTGAATACCCTAGGAGCCTTTCAATAAAAACTGATTTTCTAACGATAAAAGTGGCCCCAATGGAACCAACGGGGGCAAAATCAAAATTCCGAAACCTTCATGCACATCTAGAGATGTTACCTGGACACATTAGCATAGTTTAAACGTTTCGAATTGAATACCCTAGGAGCCTTTCGATGAAAACTGATTTTCTAACGATAAAAGTGGTTCCACTGGAACCACCGGGGGCAAAATCAAAATTACGAAACCTTCATGCACATCTAGAGGTGCTACCTGAACACATTAGTATAGGTTAAACGTTTCGAATTGAATACCCTTGGAGCCTTTCGACGAAAGTTAAAAAATTTATAGTAATTTATATATTTTTTATACTTACCAATGACCCAGACATAGCTGGTGCTAACTCTTAAAAATATAGGGCCAAACACAAATTTTGCCCCCCAATCCCCAAAATTTGCATCTAAAACCAAAGAAAACATGTCCTGAATGGCCCTCCATACTTCACCTCCACTGCGTATGCGCAGTGTCAAGGACGTCCCGAAATTGGCGCCATTAATCATTCTTATAACCAGTGCCTGGTAAGCGCTATGTACTCAGCGGGGAGGTATGAGTTCCCAACTCCTGGGAGGGCCATCCCCGTCTGGGTCATTGGTAAGTATAAAAAATATATAAATTACTATAAATTTTTTAACATTTTTATACTGTACCAATGACCCAGATATAGCTGAATAGTAAAAAGGCTGGAGGGCCTAGGACATAGAGCAAGTTCAAATAAGCTCAATTATATAAAATAGAGTCATCCCCTCAAGGGGAAAAGGAGTATTAGGCCTTACATGTATCTTTCTTATTTATGATAAATTAGAAAGACACAACACCTTCCAAAATTGAGCATCATAACATCCATGTACTCTATCAATATCCAGTATAATCCTAATACTAATAATTTTTTAAAGTAAGCCAATAAATAAAGTTAGTCTAGAGAATAGAGACTCTTTATACTCCTTAAAAGTGTCTGAGGATTGTATAATAACGCCCGTCTGACACGTGATATATTCAAAAGCTATACTTTAAAAATTGTATTGTGGATGTTTATCTTAGCAATAGTTGCTGAATCAACAGCACTGGAGGATACGCATATCCTATCATTCCGTCCTATTAGATCAATAGAGCGTTAACAACATAAGCTCAGGGATCCGGACATGCAAACACATACGTCTGCAACTGAATAGAGAGTTGTGTCGCAAATAAATTATCATTGGGCACTCCCATTGATAGCAAATCTGATTGAATACTTGTTTGTTGAGAGTCCATTCTGACGGCAACAAGTGACCCTTACGTGAAAGGAAGTCTGCTAATACAATCAGACGACCTGGAATATGACGGACCGAAGCAGAACTTGGTGTACTATAACAAACAGAAGGATTCTTCCGTTAAATTGAATACCGAAGCGACTCTGAGAGAGTTCTTCACCGTACTATCCATGCGCGTGGATGTAGCTAGGGCTGCGTCACGTCTAACCAACTCCAGGTTGCCAGTGAAGGGCAGAGTTATACGTGGAAAAACTACTGCCCATGAAAGAAATCACATTGAGGATCATATCCTGGAATTCTTTCTCTTGAAGACGTAATGATAACGCCTGAGTAAGGTGGTCTACGTATGATAAAGCGTCTAAGTTAAGTCTAATAGACATCATTGTCGTTTCCAACATCGTGGTTGGAATTGACATAGACGGCGAAAAAGATAATTCCCAGTCTTCAGTCCCGCCGTCAAGACGCATAGGAACTCTCGGTATGCCCTGTTCTGCCAATATAAATTATTCCCTAGAATTGATGAAAGGCAGAATAGAGCATTGCGGACAAGAAACTAGATTATCATGCTTGGTAGCAAGCTTATATATAGCGTCATTAAATAATTCGAATGTTCTAATGACATTATTGGACTGTGTCGGCAAGTCAGGGACAATGTCCCTGAACCGATCCAAAACTCCGTGTCCAATGACGCTATTAGTCTCTTATCCAGCATCGCAGCAATGTAGTCCGACGGAACAACCTCTGGAAGATAATGCCGGAAGAATGTATGGCAGCTTCTGTTGTTCCAAAAGGGAAAGCTCGAAATCGTCCGAATCCCTTTCGCCATCCTGTCGGACCCTATAAGTGTTCGTTCGTCCGTACCTGATGCAACAGCTGAGCGCACCGACCCAGCGCCGTCGGATTATTCGTGATCCGACCGAGAATCTGTCGTTTGCTGGGATGCTGCGATAAGCTGTGCTATTTTGGATAGCACGTCCGTCACTGAGGCCTGTGGAGAAGCGGTCTTACGATGCTTTGCCGCTGGAAGCTCCGTGTTCGATACCTCGTGCATACTTCTATTATGCGAGCGATCGGAGTGTATAGGCCTCGTGTCCCTTGGCTACCGGATGGAGTGACCTGTTCACCGTGGAATCACTGAATGACGAAGCTGACCGGATACTGGAGGTCACGTAGCCAGTGTGCGGTCGTGTGCACTGCTGTGAGGATGAGGAAGCATTATCGACAGTCTCTCGGACTGTCAATATAACGGAGCGTCCCGAGCGGCGGACATATGCTCCGAATGCGAAATGACTGTACCACAACATCCAGTCCCATATGTTGTTGTACGAGAGAGGAACCCCTCTCGCTCGCAGCCCGGACGGACCTGGACGAGCTAGGAACCGGACTAACAGGCTTCCTCCGATCTGTCCTCTAATCCGTCATCACTGGGTGTGTACTAAAGTCTATTATAGTGCTCGCATCACCCAAATCTCCTTCCTAGACTGCAACCGACGAACCCGACTGCCGAACCATTCGATGAATGGACGCTACACCGGGTGAGCTAGCGAATGTCAACTCCGTCGATCCAACTAGGGACCTCTTAGGCGATTGACGTATTCCATGAGCACTTATTGCCGCTAGCTCTTCATTATCTATGACGACAGAGGCACATTTTTGAAAGACATCTCAGTAACTTTGCGAACAAGAAACCAGACATGCTTGTTAATAGCAAGCATATAATAATATATATATAGCGTCGTTCAATAATTCGAAAGTTGTGTGACATTATTGGACTGTGTCGGAACTGAGGGACGATGTCCCTGAACCGAGCCAAAAATTTCTGTGTCCACTGACGCTATCAGTTTCTTATCCGGCATCGCAGCATTCTGGTCCGACGAAAGAACCTCTAGAAGATAAGTCAGATGACATACACAGCAGCTGATGTTGTTCCGAAAGGGAAAGCTCGAAATCCTCTGAATCCCTTTCGGCATCCCGTCGGACCAGATGAAATGTTCGGACGTCCGTACCCGCTTCCGTGGAGCGTCCCGACGCAGCGTCGTCGGATAATACATGATCCGACAGAGATTCTGTCGATGCTGAGATTGCTGCGATAAGCTGTGCTATTTGGGATAGCACGTCCGTCACCGAGGCCTGTGCAGTAGCGGTCTTACGATGTTTTGCCGCTGGAAGCTCCGTGTACGTTGACTCCCGCATACTTTCTTATGCGAACGTCCGGAGTCTGCAGGCCTCGTGTTCCTGGCTACCGGATGGTGTGACCTGGTCGCCGATGATTCTCTGATTGGCGAAGCTGACTGGATATCCGAGGTCACGTAGCCAAGAGCGGTCGTGTGCGCTACCATGAGGATGAGGAAGCCTCATTGACAGTCTCTCCGGACTGACTATATATCGCAGCGTCCCGAGCGGCGGACGTATGCTCCGAATGCGAAACATTATGTACCACATCTGGGGCCAGATGTTGTTGTACGAGAGAGGGGCCTCTCTCGTTCGCAGTCCGGATGGACCTGGACGAGCTAGGAACCGGACTAAAAGGCTTCCTCCGTTCTCTCCTCTAATCTGCCATCATTGGGTGTGCATTTTGTTGATTTATAGTGCTAGCCTCACCCAAAACTCCTTCTAGACCGCAACGGACGAACCCGGCTGCCGAACCATTCGATGAATGGACGCTACACCGGGCGAGCTAGCGGATGTCAAAGGCCATCGAACCTACTAGGGTCCTCTTAGGCAATTGACGTATTTACATGACCACTTTCCGCTAGCTCTTCATTAATTGTGACGACGGAGGCACACTTTTGGAAGACATCACGGATACATCACCCTGTTCTTGATCGTCTGAAATAGAGATTGATAAAGTAGAGTGACCCTGCGGGGAAAGGACCGGAATAGCCATTTCTCCACTAACATACCGTGACACACGCTTCCCATGTTGTCATCGAAATTAACACATACAGAACAGGAGTTAGTGCGAGCACACTGACTACATTATACAATGATTATGAAAGTCAGAGGAAGATTTCCTCTTATTACAATTGAACAATATCCTTTCATTGTGAAAAGAAAACAAAGTCCTAGTACTCGCACCAACCCCTGACAATCAAAATACATAATAACATGATCCATTAACATAGAAAAAATAATTGAAATCAAAAAATTTTGAAAAAATATTTTTTCAGAACAGCCCAAGTTTCTGAAAAGTAACGTTGAGCCCCAATGGATCCCAAGCCTAAGTGTGGACAAAAATTCTAAAAATATTTTTAAAAATTTATGCAACACTTACGAACAATAATAATGTATCTAGTTATGATTAAATTAACATCAAGATATTATTTTCAAGAAATCCCCCTTCACACAGAGGGCTGTTGTAAATGTAAACAATAAGTGTAAAAACACCATAACAAGACTCCAGGCACCCTGGCCCGAAATCAGTTACCAATAATACACTATCTGATGCAAAACAGAGACTTCCAGGGAAGAAACTGCAGAACATCAGAAGGTAGATGCAGAACACTACGCCTAACCACCCATAGGTGAAAACGTAAACATGGGGAAAAGAACCGAATTCATTCTGTTATCCAGCTAAAACTCCCAAGAAATTTTAGTAATAATATTACAGAAAATATGCCAAAAGCATGGGAGAATAGCAAGAGGGGACTTAAAGGAAAGGGAGAGAGGAAAACACTGAACAAGCAGTGTAACTTGATAACAAGAATGACCACAACAGGCTGTTGCCTCGAAAATAGGTAACTTAACATAATTTCATTAAAAAATTTTAAGTTACAGCCCTGAATATTTTCTGTCACTCATCTTTCCTCTCCTCCATCTATATCCTCCTTAGAATCACCATTTCTCTAATACTTATGTGTCTGGCATCATTTAAACTGAGATTTACAAGCACAAAGATCAGTCAGATGTTAACTGATGAAGGGCCAAACAAAGAATGATTAATGGCGCCAATTTCGGGACGTCCTTGACACTGCGCATGCGCAGTAGAGGTGAAGTATGGAGGGCCATTCAGGACATGTTTTCTTTGGTTTTAGATGCAAATTTTGGGGATTGGGGGGCAAAATTTGTGTTTGGCCCTATATTTTTAAGAGTTAGCACCAGCTATGTCTGGGTCATTGGTACAGTATAAAAATACTGATTTTCTAACGATAAAAGTGGTTCCACTGGAACCACCAGGGGCAAAATCAAAATTCTGAAACCTTCAGGCACATCTAGAGGTGTTACCTGAACACTTTAGCATGGTTTAAACGTTTCGAATTGAATACCCTAGGAGCCTTTTAGGGTGTGACATACGGACTGACGAATAGACGGACGGACAGACGGACAGATGGACAGACAGACGGATGGACGGAGATCACGACAATATCCCCGCATTTTTGAAAATGCGGGGATAACAACCAGTTATGAAACATCATACACCATTTTCCAGTCATCTGAACTTGTGCACCTCATGTTTTGATTTCAAATTTCAAGCTTGGTTAGAGGAATGCAAATTTCCTCCCTTTTTCTTTATCTTTTATTTTCTACCTCATTTCTTGGCTAATTATTCGGAAATTTCTGAAGTATATTCTCTAATTATAAACATATCTAATAATTAGTATCCGACCTATGAAGTTCTTAATGGCCAAATTTTGGAATGATGTTTTAGTAACATCAACATAAAAAAAATTAATGTGTCTTTCAGGAAATTTTAGTATTTTGTACAACGTGTAAAATTTGAAACCACATACTCTTTGTTTTTAGATTTACCACAACTTTTATGCTTTTATCCCACTTTATTTTTCAAGACATTGTTGGACATTTTTCTTTAAAAAGTGATTTCGTGATCTGCAAAGCTCTGTATTAATTTAACACACAGATATGAAACTTAACACACTGTTTTATGGTCATTTAAACTTGTGCGCTTTTGTTTTGATTTCAAAGTTCGTTAATCAATTAGAGTGATTCGTATATTTGTTTTGTTTCTTTATCACTCATTTCTAACAATATTTTCTATTCAGATCCTTTTCAACTTTTGGAAATATAATCTCCAGTAAAAATACTTACTTTGATTGCCTGACCAACTTTATGGTTGTCATCTGGGGACATAGCTGGCATATGACTTATCTGTAATGGTTTACCCTGATCATCCTCTGATACATGAACATTTACTTTATAAACTGAAAACAAGAGAAATCAAATATGGAGTATTAAAAAATTTTTTTATATTTACAATGCAAGTCCATCACAAATTAAAACAAGAAATTATGGCAAAGCTGTGCAAAAAAGGGTGACGACAAAAAAATATTAGTTTCTAAATGAGCGAAAGTACTAATGCATATTTTCAAGTAGAATTTCAACTTGTAAAAATAAGTGTATCAAATCGAAAGTAGTAATATGAATAAATTAGAATTATGATTAACTGGAGAAAGTCATGTTATTTTTAGCTATCAAACGTAGCTCTAAACAAGAGGCCCCAGGGGGCCTGAGGGCGCTCACCTGACATGGTAGCCTAAATATCAATCCAGGGAATTGATTTGAACAAGTTGCATCTGCCCCTCCTAAGAAAAGCTTATACCAAATATCCAAAGATTCTGACCAGTGGATCTGAAAAAAAAGGATTTTTAATGAATATTCCTCATATTGAACGAAGTTATAATTCAGGCTCCCACAGGGAGCCAAAATATGAATCCAGGGACTTGGCTTGAACAAACTTGAATCTCACCTCTCTAAGGATGCTGTAAACCAAATATCCCAAGATTCTGACAACTGGATCTGAAGAAAAATATTTTTAAAGAATATTCCTCAAATTGAACTAAGTTATAATTCGGACTCCCACAGCCCAAATATGAACTCAGCTTGAACAAACTTGAATCTCCCTCCCCCCCCCCAAGAATGCTGCATACCAAATATCAAAAGATTCTGATTGGTGGATCTGAAGAAGAAGATTTTTAAAGAATATTCTTCATACTGCAAATTTTAACATTCGTGCTCCCAAAGAGAGCCCAAATATGGACCCAAGGATTTGATTTCAATAAACATGTGAAACAATCTTTCAAAGATTTTATATGTGAAATTTGAAAGCTTTTGGAGCAGTGGTTTGTGAGAAGAAGAGTCTTAAATATTTTTCCCATTACCCACCGTGTTAACAAATGCTGACACAGCATTTTTTCAAAGTCCCGACAAAGTACCCTATGATAAAACCGATAGCAATTTTTTTGGACCATTCCATTCTGTTGGTCCTAAGGAGGCTTCACACCAAATAAAAATTCTCAGTGTCATGTAGTTTTGGAGATATAGGCGTTTTAAATTTTTTCTATTTTTAGGTCCCACGGTTCCCATGGGGCAAAGGGGAAAAGTTTTTTGGCATAAATTAAGTACTTATGACCCAATTAGTCCTCATATCAAATCTGGTTCAAATCAGCCTCTCAGTTTGGAAAGTTAAAAAATTTATAGTAATTTATATATTTTTTATACTTACCAATGACCCAGACTTAGCTGGTGCTAACTCTTAAAAATATAGGGCCAAACACAAATTTTGTACCCAATCCCCAAAATTTGCATCTAAAACCAAAGAAAACATGTCCTGAATGGCCCTCCACACTTCACCTCCACTGTGCATGCGCAGTGTCAAGGATGTCCCGAAATTGGCGCCATTAATCATTCTTGTAACCAGTGCCTGGTAAGCACTATGTACTCAGCGGGGAGGTATGAGTTCCCAACTCCTGGGAGGGCCATCCCCGTCTGGGTCATTGGTAAGTATAAAAAATATATAAATTACTATAAATTTTTTAACATTTTTATACTGTACCAATGACCCAGACTTAGCTGAATAGTAAAATGGCTGGAGGGCCTAGGACATAGAGCAAGTTGAAATATGCTCAATTATATAAAATAGAGTCATCCCCTCAAGGGGAAAAGGAGTATTAGGCCTTACATGTATCTTTCTTATTTATGATAAATTAGAAAGACACAACACCTTCCAAAATTGAGCATCATAACATCCATGTACTCTATTAATATCCAGTATAATCCTTATACTAATAATTTTTAAAGTAAGCCAATAAATAAAGTCTAGAGAATAGAGACTCTTTATACTCCTAAAAAGTGTCTGAGGATTGTATAATAACGCCCGTTTGACACGTGATATATTCAAAAGCTATACTTTAAAAACTATGACCTGAATGAATTTTTAAAACATAAACTTCTCACTTAAAAGCCATCCCAGTAACAGCTCAGAATTACTAACTCCGGAGGAGGTATCCCCTTGTTTTCATAATAAAACAGGTACACCCTCCCCCCCCCCCCCTCCTTTTCTTGCCCTGGGTCAAATAGCCCAGAGCGAAGAGGGCAGCAGGACAGAGTCACTGCCGGAACAGAAAGCCTACCTAGCTATAGTAGCAACTGTTAAGTGAATGACATTCTGAGCAGTAGATAATAGACCTAACAATGGAGGCCTCCAAAAATGGACACAATATTCTGAGATAAAAATTCATGAATGTGGATGGCCGAGTGCAATGAGCAGCCTTCAAAAATCTATAATAGCGACACTATTAGTGTAAGCCCAAGATGTAGAAAGAGCTCTTACTTCATGAGCCGAAATCTCAAGCACAAACTGCTGAGTCAATGATATACCATAAGCAGTACCGATACTTAAATGAATCCATTAGCAATAGAATGGAGCGTAATGTCCTTCTATTAGGCATCAAAGACAGAAGAAGCTTACGTCCGTACTAATAAACTGATATCTGTTTATAAATACGTAAACTCTAACCGGACAGAGTAAAGGCCTATGCCCGTACGAAGACGGAAGGACCTTAATAACAATAGGTTCCGGATACTCTTAGGAGCCTGACTCTTAACCATAAATCCAACCTAAGTAGTAAAGGAAGTAGTGTTTCCGTCACTACAAAAGTGAGAATCGTCCACCGCTAGTGCATGAAGTTCACTGACTCCTCAGTAAAAGAGAAGACTAACAGAATTACTGTCTTAAAAGGTCAGAATTTGAAAACTACTGTTTCCAGAGGCTCAAATGATTACTTAGCTAAATAAGAACCGAAGCTAAATTCCGTATAGGAATTTAATCTAATGATTCTAGGTCTATTTATCGAAAAGTTTCTAACTGACTTAGATAAAGAGACATAAGACTCAACTGTAAACTATCATAGAGTGCATAGGTATGAGATAACATAGACCTATAACCTTAATAGTAACAGGCTGCAGTAGATCTTGTCAAACAAGTATACTAGAAAGTTGCAATGTCTAGTATGGAGGGATCAAAAATATCAACAAAATGATCCTTACACCAATGACGGAAGAGCCTCCACTTTAGCCGCATAGTATAGCGAAGAAGAGGTTCTCCTACAGTAAGAAATTGCGTCCAAAGCTCGTCCTGTACAATGCTTGCCATGCAAGAAGGACCACACAACGGAATACGTGAAGGTTGAGACCTTGCGGGTTGTGATGAAGTTGACACGATTTCCCCAGCGAAAGAAGATCCTCTCATGGAGGAAGTTTTCGCGATAAGTCCCACAGTAGACACCTGAGTAAATTTACCCACGGTCTCTGTGAAGACAGAGATGCTATCAACAGAATTGTATTATGGATGTTTATCTTAGCAATACTTGCTGAATCAACAGCGCTGGAGGATATGCATATCCTATCATTCCGTCCTATTAGATCAATAGAGCGTCAACAACATAAGCTCAGGGATCTGGACATGCAAACACATACGTCTGCAAATGAATAGTGAGTTGTGTCGCAAATAAATTATCATTGGGCGTTCCCATTGATAGCAAATCTGATTGAATACTTGTTTGTTGAGAGTCCATTCTGACGGCAACAAGCGCCCCTTACGTGAAAGGGAGTCTGCTAATACAATCAGACGACCCGGAATATGACGGACCGAAGCAGAACTTGGTGTACTATAACAAACAGAAGGATTCTTTCCGTTAAATTGAATAACGGAATCGAATGAGTGCCTCCCTGGTTCCGGAGATACGCAACTACTGTCGTATTATCGGACAGGATTTGGACATGCGTTTCTGAATAATGTTCATCCAATGACATAGTGCAAGCCTAAAGAACATTATTCCCTGGAAGATAAGTGCTTGCCTAGAAACTGCGGAACCCAAAGACCCTGGCACTTCGAATCCGTTGGGATCAATATTGTACCCCAACCTGTTTTACTGGCATCCGTCATAATCATAAAACTCAGATCCGGCAACTGCAGTGGCACTCTCTGAGTCAACCACCGAATGTTGCCCCAGTCTGAATCTCTTGCTACACTTGATAGACAAGAGAACGTGTAGATCGAGCAATTCATAGATTGCTGAAGAGTTGCCGTCGAAGAGAAGCTTCTCCGAGACCGAAGCGACTCTGAGAGAGTTCTTCACCTTACTATCCATGCGCGTGGATGTAGCTAGGGCTGTGTCACATCTAACCAACTCCAAGTTGCCACTGAAGGGCGGAGTTATACGTGGAAAAACTACTGCCCTGAAAGAAATCACATTGAGGATCATATCCTGGAATTCTTTCTCTTGAAGACGTAATGATAATGCCTCAGTAAGGTGGTCTACTAGACCTCATTGTCGTTTCCAACATCGTGGTTGGAATTGACATAGACGGCGAAAAAGATAATTCCCAGTCTTCAACCCCGCCGTCTAGACGCATATGAACTCTCGGTATGCCCTGTTCTGCCAAAATAAATTATTTCCTAGAATTGATAAAAGGCAGAAGAGCATTGTGGACAAGAAACTAGACTATCATGCTTGGAAGCAAGCTTATATATAGCGTCG
Source organism: Pictodentalium vernedei (assembly GCA_031216915.1). NCBI lineage: Eukaryota > Metazoa > Mollusca > Scaphopoda > Dentaliida > Dentaliidae > Pictodentalium > Pictodentalium vernedei. The sequence goes on along the minus strand of CM062296.1, from coordinate 627,395,530 downwards.
TTAAATAATTCGAATGTTCTAATGACATTATTGGACTGTGTCGGTAAGTCAGGGACAATGTCCCTGAACCGATCCAAAACACCGTGTCCAATGACGCTATTAGTCTCTTATCCAGCATCGCAGCAATGTAGTCCTACGGAACAACCTGTGGAAGATAATGCCGGAAGATATGTATGGCAGCTTCCATTGTTCCGAAAGGGAAAGTTCGAAATCGTTAAATCCCTTTCGCCATCCTGTCGGACCCTATAAAGTTTTCGGTCGTCCGAATCTGATGCAACAGCGGACCCAGCGCCGTCGGATAATTCCTGATCCGACCGAGAATCTGTCGATTGCTGGGATGCTGCGATAAACTGTGCTAACTTGGATAGCACGTCCGTCACTGAGGCCTGTGGAGAAGCGGTCTTACGATGCATTGCCGCTGGAAGCTCCGTGTTCGTTACCCCGTGCATACTTCTATTATGCGAACGAATGGAGTGTATGGGCCTCGTGTCCCTTGGCTACCGGATGGCGTGACCTGTTCGCCGTGGAATCACTGAATGACGAAGCTGGCCGGATACTCGAGGTCACGTAGCCAATGTGCGGTCGTGTGCGCTGCTGTGAGGATGAGGAAGCATTATCGACAGTCTCTCGGACTGTCAATATAACGGAACGTCCCAAGCGGCGGACATATGCTCCGAATGCGAAATATCTGTACCACAACATCCGGTCCCATACGTTGTTGTACGAGAGAGGGACCTCTCTCGCTCGCAGCCCGGACGGACCTGGACGAGCTAGGAACCGGACTAACAGGCTTCCTCCGATCAGTCCTCTAATCCGTCATCACTGGGTGTGTACTAAAGTTTATTATAGTGCTCGCATCACCCAAATCTCCTTTCTAGACCGCAATGGACGAACCCGGCTGCCGAACCATTCGATGAATGGACGCTACACCGGGTGAGCTAGCGAATGTCAACTCCGTCGATCCCACTAGGGACCTCTTAGGCGATTGACATATTCCATGAGCACTTATTGCCGCTAGCTCTTCATTAACTATGATGACAGAGGCACACTTTTGAAAGACATCTCCGTAACTTTGCGAACAAGAAACCAGACATGCTTGTTAATAGCAAGCAAATAATAATATATATAGCGTCGTTCAATAATTCGAAAGTTGTGTGACATTATTGGACTATGTCGGAACTGAGGGACGATGTCCCTGAACCGAACCAAAAATTTCTGTGTCCACCGACGCTATCAGTTTCTTATCCGACATCGCAGCATTCTGGCCCGATGAAAGAACCTCTAGAAGATAAAGTCAGATGACATAAACAACAGCTTATGTTGTTCCGAAAGGGAAAGCTCGAAATCCTCCGAATCCCTTTCGGCATCCCGTCGGACCGGATGAAATTTTCGGACGTCCGTACCTGCTTCCGCGGAGCGTCCCGACCCAGCGTCGTCGGATAATACATGATGCGACAGATTCTGTCGTTGCTGGGATGCTGCGATAAGCTGTGCTATTTGGGATAGCACGCCCGTCACCGAGGCCTGTGCAGTAGCGGTCTTACGATGCATTGCCGCCGGAAGCTCCGTGTACGTTGACTCCTGCACACTTTCTTATGCAAACGTCCGGCGTCTGCAGGCCTCGTGTCCCTGGCTACCGGATGGTGTGAGCTGGTCGCCGATGATTCTCTGATTGGCGAAGCTCACAGGGTATCCGAGGTCACGTAGCCAAGAGCGGTCGTGTGCGCTACCATGAGAATGAGGAAGCCTTATTGACAGTCTCTCCGGACTGACTATATATCGGAGCGTCCCGATCGGTGGACGTATGCTCCGAATGCGAAACATTTTGTACCACAACATCTGGGGCCAGATGTTGCTGTACGAGAGAGGGGCCTCTCTCGCTCGCAGTCCGGATGGACCTGGACGAGCTAGGAACCGGACTGAAAGGCTTCCTCCGTTCTCCCTCTAATCCGCCGTCACTGGGTGTGCATTTGGTTGATTTATAGTGCTCGCATCACCCCAAAACTCCTTCTAGACCGCAACGGACGAACCCGGCTGCCGAACCATTCGATGAATGGACGCTACACCGGGCGAGCTAGCGGACGTCAACGGCCGTCGAACCTACTAGGGTCCTCTTAGGCAATATTTACATGAGCACTTTTCCGCTAGCTCTTCATTAATTGCGACGACGGAGGCACACTTTTGGAAGACATCACGGATACATCACCCTATTCTTGATCATCTGAAATAGAGATTGATAAAGTAGAGTGACCCTGCGGGGAAAGGACCGGAATGGCCAATTCCCCACTAACATAACGTGACATACGCTTCCCATTTTGTCATCGAAATTAACACATACAGAACAGGAGTTAGTGCGAGTACACTGACAACATAAACAATGATTATGAAAGTCAGAGGAAGATTTCCTCTTATTACAATTGAACAATATCCTTTCATTGTGAAAAGAAAACAAAGTCCTAGTACTCGCACCAACCCCTGACAATCAAAATACATAATAATATGATCCATTAATATAGAAAAAGTTAAAAAATTTATAGTAATTTATATATTTTTTATACTTACCAATGACCCAGACATAGCTGGTGCTAACTCTTAAAATATAGGGCCAAACACAAATTTTGCCCCCCAATCCCCAAAATTTGCATCTAAAACCAAAGAAAACATGTCCTGAATGGCCCTCCACACTTCACCTCTACTGCGCATGCGCCAGTGTCAAGGACGTTCCGAAATTGGCGCCATTAATCATTCTAATAACCAGTGCCTGGTAAGCGCTATGTACCCAGCGGGGAGGTAAGAGTTCCCAACTCCTGGGAGGGCCATCCCCGTCTGGGTCATTGGTAAGTATAAAAAATATATAAATTACTATAAATTTTTTAACATTTTTATACTGTACCAATGACCCAGACATAGCTGAATAGTAAAAAGGCTGGAGGGTCAAGGACATAGAGCAAGATGGAATACGCTCAATAATATAAAATAGAGTCATCCCCTATAGGGAAAAAGAAGTATTAGGCCTTACATGTATCTTTCTTATTTATGATAAATTAGAAAGATACAACACCTTCCAAAATTGAGCATCATACATCCATGTACTCTATTAATATCTAGTATAATCCTTATACTAATAATTTTTAAAGTAAGCCAATAAAGAAAGTAAGTCTAGAGAATAGAGACTCTTTATACTCCTTAAAAGTGTCTGAGGATTGCATAATCATGTCCGTTGACACGTGCTATATTCAAAAGCTATACTTTAAAAACTAAGACTTGAATGAATTTTTAAAACATAAACTTCTCACTAAACAACCATCCCAATAACAGCTCAGAATTACTAACTCCGGAAGAGGTATCCCCTTGTTTTCATAGCAAAACAGGTGACCCAAGGGAACACCCTCACCCCCCCCCCCCCCCCCCCCCCCCCTTTTTCTTGCCCTGGGTCAAATAGCCCAGAGCGAAGAGGGCAGCAGAACGGAGTCACTGCCAAAACAGACAGCCTACCTAGCTATAGTAGCAACTGTTAAGTGAATGACATTCTGAGCAATAGATAATAGACCTAACAATAGAGGCCTCCAGAAATGGACTCAATATTTCTGAGATAAAAAATTCATGAATGTGGATGGCTGAGCGCAATGAGCAGCCTTCAAAAATCTATAATAGCGACACTATTAATGTAAGCCCAAGATGTAGAAGAACTCTTACTTCATGAGCCGAAATCTCAAACACAACTGCTGAGTCAAAGATATACCATAAGCAGTATCGATAGTTAATTGAATCCATTAGCAATAGAATGGAGCGTAACGTCCTTCTAATAGGCATCAAAGACATTAGAAGTTTACGCCCGTAGTAATAAACAGATATCTGTTTATAAATACATAAACTCTAACCGGACAGAGTAAAGGCCTATGCCCGTACGAAGACAGAAGGACCTTAATAACAATAGGTTCCGGATATTAATTAGGAGCCTGACTCTTATGCAAAAATCCAACCTAAATAGTAAAGGAAGTAGTGATTCCGAAACTACGAAAGTGAAAATCATCCACCGATAGTGCATGAAACTCACTGACTCTTCAGTAAAAGAGAAGCCAACAGAATTACTGTCTAAAAGGTCAGAATTTGAAAACTACTGTTTCCAGAGGCTCAAATGATTACTTAGCTAAATAAGAACTGAAGTTAAATTCCATATAGGAATTTAATCTAATGATTCTAAGTCTATTTATCGAAAAGTTACTAACTGACTTAGATAAAGAGACATAAGACTCAATTGTAAACTATCATAGAGTGCATAGGTATGAGGTAACATAAACCTATAACCTTAATAATAACAGGCTGCAGTAGATCTTGTCAAACAAGTATACTAAAAAGTTGCAATGAGTAGTATGGAGGGATCAACAATATGAACATAGTGATCCCTACACCAACGACGGAAGAGCCTTCACTTTAGCCGCATAGAATAGCGAAGAAGAGGATCTCCTATAGTAAGAAATCGTGTCCAAAGCTCGTCCAGTACAATGCTTACAATGCAATAAGGACCACACAACGGAATACGTGAAGGTTGCGACCTTGCGGGTTGTGATAAAGATGACACGATTTTACCCAGTGAAAAAAGATCCTCTCATTGAGGAAGATTTCGCATTAAGTCCCACAGTAGACACCTGAGTAAATTTACCCACGGTCTCTGTGAAGACAGAGATGCTATCAACAGAAGTGTATTGTGGTTGTTTATCTTAGCAATACTTGCTGAAACAACAGCGCCAGAGGATACGCATATCCTATCATTCCGTCCTATTAGATCAATAGAGCGTTAACAACATTAGCTCAGAGATCCGGACAAGCAAACACATATGTCTGCAATTGATTAGCAAGCTGTGTCGTAAATAAATTATCATTGGGCGCTCCCATTGATAGCAAATCTGATTGAATACTTGTTTGTTGAGAGTCCATTCTGACGGCAACAAGTGACCCATAAGTGAATGGGAGTCCGGTAAAACAATCAGACGACCCTGAATATGACGGACCGAAACAGAACTTGGTGTACTATAACAAACAGAAGGATTCTTTCCATTAAATTGAATAACGGAAACGAATGAGTGCCTCCCTGGTTCCGGAGATACGCCACTACTGTCGAATTAACGGACAGGATTTGGACATGCGTTTCTGAATAATGTTCATCCAATGACATAAAGCAAGCCTAAAAAACATTATTCCGCGGAAGATAAGTGCTTGCTTAGAGACTGCGGAACCCAAAGACCCTGGCACTTCGAATCCGTTGGGATCAATATTATATCCCAGCCTGTTTGACTGGCAACCTTCATAATTATAACACTCGGATCCGGCAACTGCAGTGGCACTCTCTGAGTCAACCACCGAATGTTTGCCCCAGTCTGAATCTCTTGCAACACTAGATAGACAAGAGAACGTGTAAATCGAGCAATTCATGGATTGCTGAAAAGTTGCCGTCGAAGAGAAGCTTCTCCGAGAACGAAGCGGCTCTGAGAGAGTTCTTCACCTTACTATCCACGCGCGTGGATGTAGCTAGGGCTGCGTCACGTCTAACCAACTCCAATCAGCCACTGAAGGGCGGAGTTATACGTGAACAAACTACTGCCCTCAAAAGAAATCACATTGAGGATAATATCCCGTAATTCTTTTCTTGAAGACGTAATGATAACGCCTCAGTAAGGTGGATAACGTATGATAAAGCGTCTAAGTTAAGTCTACTAGACATCATTGTCGTTTCCAACATTGTGGTTGGAAAAGACATAGACGGCGAAAAAGAATATTTCCAGTCTTTAACCACGCCGTCTAGACGCATATGAACTCTCGGTATGCCCTGCTCTGCCAAATAAATTATTCGTATAAATGATAAAAAGGCAGAAATGAGCATTGCGGACAAGAAACTAAACTATCATGCTTGGTAGCAGGCTTATATGCATATATAGCGTCGATAAATAATACACATGTTCTAATGACATTATTGGACTGTGTCGGAAAGTCAGGGACAATGTCCCTGAACCGATCCAAAATTCCGTGTCCAATGACGCTATAAGTCTCTTATCCAACATCGCAGCAATGTAGTCCGAAATAACAATCACTGGAAGATAATGCCAGAAGATATGAATGGCAGCTTCCGATGCTACAAAAGGGAAAACTCGAAATCTTTCGAATCCCTTTCGCCATCCTGTCGGACCCTATAAAGCGTTCGGTCGTCCGTACCTGATGCAACCGCGGACCGCACCGACCCAGCGCCGTCAGATAATTCCTGATTCGACTAAGAAACTGTCGATTGCTGGGATGCTGCAAAAAAACTGTGCTAACTCGGATAGCACGTCCGTCACTGAGGCCTGTCGAGAAGCGGTCCTACAATGCATTGCCGCTGGAAGCTCCGTGATCGTTACCCCGTGCATACTACTAATATGCGAGCGAACGGAGTGTATAGGCCTCGTGTCCCTTGGCTACCGGATGGCGTGACCTATTCGCCGTGGAATCACTGAATGACGAAACTGATCGGATACTCGAGGTCACGTAGCCAATGTGCGGTCGTGAGCCCTGCTGTGAGGATGAGGAAGCATTATCGACAGTCTCTCGGACTGTCAATATAAGGGAGCGTCCCGACCGACAGACATATGCTCCGAATGTAAAATATCTGAACCACAACATGTGGTCCCCTATGTTGTTGGACGAGAGAGGGACCTCTCTCGCTCACAGCCCGGACGGACCTGGACAAGCCAGGAACCGGACTAAAAGGCTTCCTCCGATCTGTCCTCAATCCGCCGTCACTGGGTGAGTACTAAAGTAATTATAGTGCTCGCATCACCCAAATCTCCTTCCTAGACCGCAACGGACGAACCCGGCAGCCGAAGCATTCAATGAATGTACGCTACACCGGGTGAGCTAGCGAATGTCACTCCGTCGATCCTACAAGGGACCTCTTAGGCGATAGACATATTCCATGAGCACTTATTGCCGCTAGCTCTTCATTAACTATGACGACAGAGGCACACTTTTGAAAGACATCTCCGTAACTTTGCGAACAAGAAACCCGAAATGCTTGGTAATAGCAAGCATATAATAATAATATATATATAGTGTCGTTCAATAATTCGAAAGTTTGTGTGACATTATTGGACTATGTCGGAACTGAGGGACGATGTCCCTGAACCAAACCAAAAATTTCTAAGTCCACCGATGCTATCAGTTTCTTATCCGGCATCGCAGCATTCTGGTCCGACGAAAGAAGCTGTAGAAGATCAAGTCAGATGACATACACAACAGCATATGTTGTTCCGAAAGGGAAAGCTCGAAATCCTCCGAATCCCTTTCGGGATCCCGTCGGACCGGATGAAATTTTCCCGACCCAGCATCGTCGGATAAAAAATATGCGACAGATTCAGTTGATGCTGGGATGCTGTGATAAGCTGTGCTATTTAGGAAAGCATGTCCGTTCCCGAGGCCTGTGCAGTAGCGGTCTTACGATGCATTGCCGCCGGAAGCTCCGTGTACGTTGACTCCCGCACACTTTCCTATGCGAACGTCCAGAGTCTGCAGGCCTCATGTCCCTGGCTACCGGATGGTGTGACCTGGTCGCCGATGATTCTCTGACTGGCGAAGCTGACTGGATATCCGAGGTCACGTAGCCAAGAGCGGTCGTGTGCGCTACCTTGAGAATGAGGAAGCCTTATTGACAGTCTACTCCGGACTGCCTATTTGTCGGAGAGTCCCGGGCGACGGACGTATGCTCCGAATGCGAAACATTTTGTACCACAACATCTGGGGCCAGATGGACCAGAACGAGCTATGAACCGGACTAAAAGGCTTCCTCCGTTCTCCCTCTAATCCGCCGTCACTGGGTGTGCATTTGGTTGATTTATAGTGCTCGCATCACCCCAAAACTCCTTCTAGACCGCAACGGACGAACCCGGCTGCCGAACCATTCGATGAATGGACGCTACACCGGGCGAGCTAGCGGACGTCAAAGGCCGTCGAACCTACTAGGGTCCTCTTAGGCAATTAGGCAATTGGCGTATTTACATGAGCACTTTTCCGCTAGCCCTTCATTAATTGTGACGACGGAGACACACTGTTGGAAGACATCACAGATACATCACCCTAATCTTGATCGTCTGAAATAGAAATTGATAAAGTAGAGTGACCCTGCGGGGAAAGGACCGGAGTGTCCAATTCCCCACTAACATACCGTGACATACACTTCCCATGTTGTCATCGAAATCATACGATACAGAACAGGAGTTAATGCGAGTACACTGACCACATATAGAATGATTATAAAAGTCAGAGGAAGACTTCCTCTTATTACAATTGATCAAAATCCTTTCAATGTGAAAAGAAAACAAAGTCCTGGTACTCGCACCAACCCCTGGCAATCAAAATACATAATAATAATATGATCCATTAATATAGAAAAAATAATTGAAATCAAAATATTTTGAAAAAATATTTTTTCAGAATAGCCCAAGTTTCTGAAAAGTAACACAGAGGGCTGTAGTAAATGTAAACAATAAGTGTAAAAACACTAGAACAAGACTCCAGGCACCCTGGCCCGAAATCAGTTACCAATAATACACTATCTGATGCAAAACAGAGACTTCCAGGGAAGAAACTGCAGAACATCAGATGGTAGATGCAGAACACTACGCTTAACCACCCATTGGTGAAGACGTAAACATGGGGAAAAGAACAGAATTCATTCTGTTATCCAGCTAAAACTCCCAAGAAATTTTAGTAATAAAATTACAGAAAATATGCCAAAAGCATGGGAGAATAGCAAGAGGGGACTTAAAGGAAAGGGAGAGAGGAAAACACTGAACAAGCAGTGTAATTTGATTAACAAGAATGACCACAACAGGCTGTTGCCTCGAAAATAGGTAACTTAACATAATTTCATTAAAAAATTTTAAGTTACAGCCCTGATAATTTTCTGTCACTCATTTTTCCTCTCCTCCTTCTCTATCCTCCTTAGAATCACCATTTCACTAATATTTATGTGTCTGGCATCATTTAAACTGAGATTTACAAGCACAAAGATCAGTCAGATGTTAACTGATGAAGGGCCAAACTTAGAATGATTAATGGCGCCAATTTCGGAACGTCCTAGACACTGCGCATGCGCAGTAGAGGTGAAGTGTGGAGGGCCATTCAGGACATGTTTTCTTTGGTTTTAGATGCAAATTTTGGGGATTGGGGGGCAAAATTTGTGTTTGGCCCTATATTTTAAGAGTTAGCACCAGCTATGTCTGGGTCATTGGTACAGTATAAAAATATAATTGCAATCAAAAAATTTTGAAAAATATTTTTTCAGAACAGCCCAAGTTTCTGAAAAGTAACGTTGAGCCCCAATGGATCCCAAGCCTAAGTGTGGACAAAAATTCTAAAAATATTTTAAACAATTTATGCAACACTTACGAACAATAATAATGTATCTAGTTATGATTAAATTAACATCCAGATATTATTTTCAAGAAATCCCCCCTCACACAGAGGGCTGTAGTAAATGTAAACAATAAGTGTAAAAACACTAAACAAGACTCCAGGCACCCTGGCCCGAAATCAGTTACCAATAATACACTATCTGATGCAAAACAGAGACTTCCAGGGAAGAAACTACAGAACATCAGATGGTAGATGCAGAACACTACGCCTAACCACCCATTGGTGAAGACGTAAACATGGGGAAAAGAACAGAATTCATTCTGTTATCCAGCTAAAACTCCCAAGAAATTTTAGTAATAAAATTACAGAAAATATGCCAAAAGCATGGGAGAATAGCAAGAGGGGACTTAAAGGAAAGGGAGAGAGGAAAACACTGAACAAGCAGTGTAATTTGATTAACAAGAATGACCACAACAGGCTGTTGCCTCGAAAATAGGTAACTTAACATAATTTCATTAAAAAATTTTAAGTTACAGCTCTGATAATTTTCTGTCACTCATTTTTCCTCTCCTCCTTCTATATCCTCCTTAGAATCACCATTTCTCTAATATTTATGTGTCTGGCATCATTTAAACTGAGATTTACAAGCACAAAGATCAGTCAGATGTTAACTGATGAAGGGCCAAACAAAGAATGATTAATGGCGCCAATTTCGGGACGTCCTTGACACTGCGCATACGCAGTAGAGGTGAAGTATGGAGGGCCATTCAGGACATGTTTTCTTTGGTTTTAGATGCAAATTTTGGGGATTGGGGGGCAAAATTTGTGTTTGGCCCTATATTTTTAAGAGTTAGCACCAGCTAAGTCTGGGTCATTGGTACAGTATAAAAATATTATAAATTCAAAGTAATTTGTATATTTTTTATACTTACCAATGGCCCAGACTAGCTGGTGCTAACTCTAAAATTAATCCAGGGCCAAACACAAATTTTGCCCTCCAATCCCCAAAATTTGGATGCAAAACCGAAAATTTCATGTCCTACCTGGTCCTCCATACTTTTGCAAACTGCGCATGCGCAGTATCCAGGAAGACATCGAAATTGGCATCAACCATCATTCTTTCTAGAAATTGCCTGCTAAATGTTGTAAACAGTGGGGAGGTATGAGTGCCCACTCATGGGAGGGCCATCCCCATCTGGGCCATTGGTAAGTATAAAAAATATACAAATTACTTTGAATTTATAATATTTTTATACAACAACCAATGGCCCAGACTAGCTGAATCGTAAAAAGGCTGGAGGGCCTAGGACATAGAGGAAAATTCAATTACTCAATCACTTCTTAAAGGATATCTCCTACAGGAGAATAGGAGAGAAAGGAATTTTTTTTATGTCTTTCTCATTTGTGAGAAACGAGAAAGACATAACATCAACAATGTAATTGAGCATTACATATTATATAATTCTCCATTCGCCATTAATTCTCCATAACCCATTATGCTAATTCGGTGAAGGGAAGCCAATATATGAAGCCAGTCCAGAGAATGAGACTTTTTATACTCATTTAAAAGTGTCCGAGGATTGTATATTAACGCCCGTTTGACACGTGACATATACAAATGCTTCACAGTGAGCTACACTTTAAAAACAATACATAAATGAGACATATTATTTACTTCACACCGAGCTACACATTAAAACCCTCACAGCACCGACTCAGGACTACAGACACTGGAGGAGGTCTTCCCTTGCTTTTCACTATAAAGCCAGATGATCAAAAGGGAAAAAAATGTCCCCCCCTTCTGCTTGTTCTGAGGTACATGACCACAGAATGAAGAGGGCAGCGGAACAGCGTCACTACTGGAATGGGTTGCCTAAATAACTATAGATGTAATCATTTTAGTGGACGACATTTTAAGCAACAGACAGAGGACATAAACATCTAAGGTCACCGGAGATGGACTCTAAATTTCTAAGGTAAAACTTGGTAAATGTAGAAGGCTGTGTCCAGTACGCAGCTTTCATGAGATCAGTAATGGCTATACTGTTAGAATAAGCCCAAGAAGTGGACAGCGCTCTAACTTCATGCGCTGATATCTTATTTACAGAACACTGATCCGAAGATAGACTTTCATAGGCAATGCGTATTGCTAACTGAATCCATCTAGCAATAGAATGAACAGAAATATCTCTTCTGTTAGGAATCAATGAAAGAAAGAAGCATTTTCTTTCTTTTCTTATAAACTCTGATCGGCGTTTATATATGCACATAGCCCTGACTGGACACAGCAGAGGTCTACGGTTGTCCGTAGACGGTAGAGCCTTTATGGTAATATCCTCAGGCTGTTTATCTGGAGCCTGGTTCTTAGCCCAAAATCCCACTTCTGTATTTAAAGTAATGGTATTACCAACACTACGGTAGTGAGATTCATCAACAGATAAAGCATGAAGTTCACTAACTCTTCTAGCGGATGCAAAGGCTAAGAGAAATGCTGTTTTATAGGTCAAGAATTTGAACTAAAAAATGTCCAATGGCTCAAACGGAGCTTCCTTAAGCTTCAACAGAACCCAAGCCAAATTCCACTTTGGAATTAATCTGAGGATTCTAGGTCGATTTATAGAGAAATTTCTAACCAGTTTGGATAATGAAGCATTAGATCCAATTGCCAAGTTATCATGATGAGCGTAAGTGTCCGATAACATAGACCTATAGCCCTTACTAGTGACGAGCTGCAGTTTGAGAATGTCAAACAGGTAGACCAGGAAGTTGGCAATATCCGGTATGGATGGATCATAGACGTCTATCGACTGATCCTTACACCAATGGAAGAAAACCTTCCACTTTGCTGCGTAATTCAGCGAACAGGAGGACCTCCTGCAGTTAGAAATTGCGTCTACAGCTCGTCCTGTAAATTGCTTACTGTGCAAGAAGGACCGCACAACGGAAATACGTGAAGGTTGAGACCTTCCGGGTTGTGATGCAGTATGCGTGACTTCCCCAAATTAAGAAGGTCCTCTTGCGGAGGAAGCTTCCGAAGAATGTCCCATAACACACACCTGAGAAGATTGATCCACAGTTTCTGTGACGACAGAGATGCTACTAGCAGAATCTTGCAACAAGACTGTTTGATTTTTAACAGAATCTGCTGAATCAATGGAGTTGGAGGATACGCATATCCTATCATTCCGTCCCATGAGATTGACAAAGTGTCTACTGCGTATGCTCAATGGTCTGGACATGGCGACACGTACGTCTGCAACTGATTGTTAAGGTGTGTCGTGAACAAATCTATCATAGGTCGATCCCACTGGTAGCAAATCTGTCTGAATACCCACTTGTTGAGTGTCCACTATGATGGTAACAGGCAACCTTTCCGAGAGAGCTAGTCTGCTAGTACGTTCAGACGACGTGGTATATGATGAACCGATGGTTGAACATGATGATTCACGACATACAGAAGAATTTTCTTCGTTAGTTCGCATAACGGAATCGAATGAGTGCCTCCCTGGTTCTTGATGTATGCTACTACTGTAGAATTGTCTGACAATATTTGAACACGAGCGGCCACTAGAATGTGAATCCAATGTTGTAGCGCTAACCATATTGACATCATCTCTTTGATGTTTAAGTGTTTCTCTAGGAACCAAGGGTCCCAAAGACCCTGACACTTTGAGTCTGTCAGGCTCAGGGTAGTGCCCCAACCTGTTTGATTCGCATCCATCATAATCATAAAAGCCCTATCCGGCAGCTGCAGCGGAACTCCCTGAGTTAACCACTGAATATCTGCCCAAATCTGGACCTTTTGTTTTACCAGGTCCATTAAAACAATACTGGTCTTGAGCGAATGCATCTTCACACTCCAGTTCTGAGTAAAGAATATCTGGAGAGGACGCGTGTGCAAGCGACCCATCAGAATAAGATCTGCAGCCACTCCGCAAAACACCATCAGTCGCATAAATTCCCTCGCTGTTAATGCGTCTGAGTGTAGACAAAAGCGAGCATAACAACTGACTAATTTCACTCTGGGTAACGGCAGACGAACCAGATTGCTGTGAGTCTTGAAGTTCATCCCCAAGTGAATGAATGACTTGGACGGAGCTAGATCCACCTTTTTCTCATTTACGATGAAGCCGAGACGTCGGAGCAAAAGAAGCAGACTCTGAACATAGTTCTGAAGAGTAGTTTTGTTGCCGTATCTCTGAAGAATGTCGTCCAAGTAAGCCGACGTTACCGCAGACAAATGAGCTCCGAAGTAAGACATTACCGAGTTCATTATTCGAGTGAAAGCCCAGGGCGCCAGGTTCAGACCAAAGCACATTGCTCGGAACTGGTACACTATCCCTTGAACAGCGAACCGCAGGTACTTTCTGAATGCCGGATGTACTAGGAAATGAAAGTACGCATCCTTTAGATCTATGCTTGCCGCATAGTCGTTCACTCGAATGCTCGCCCTTACTGACCGAATGGTCTCCATATACAACTTTGGAGCTACGATAAGCTTGTTTATCCAGCTCAAGTCTATTACCGGTCGGAACGAGCCATCTGGCTTTGGTACAAGGAACAGGTGACTGTAGAATCCTAGAGAATTTTGATTCTCAACGACCTCTATTGCTTCCTTTGATAAGAGAGCCTGTACCTCCGATAGGAGAGACTCTCTTTTGCAAGGATTTGACGGAAGATTTGTCCACCATGGACATCTTGATAGTAGTGGTTTCGCTCGGAAAGATAGTCGTAGGCTGTCCGAGACCACACTTCTCACCCACTGGTCTTCCATAATTGTTATCCAGCTTGTTGCGAATCTTGATAACCTTCCGCCAACTGGCAAGCAATAGAGGTCCTGACCATCACCTGTAGGACCTGCGAGGCTTACGGGAGGAGAAACAACGTGCCCCTCATGAAGAGCCTAGACCCGCTGGCTTAGGGGCGTCTGACCGGTAGTCTCAATCAGACCTACGCCCCCTTCCTGGGTCACTGTATTGACAATCACTAGAGTAATAATAGGAGGGTTTCCTATACCCTCGCGAGGAGTCCCCTTTAGACGATTTCTGTCTGGGACGTCCTCCTTTACTCTTTTCTGATGTAGAGGGTCGATTAGACGCCGACATTAGAAGCAGAGTATTAGACGCTTTCTTTCTAGCTTGGTCAAAAAACCAATGAAAGCTTGTCGTCAAATATTGTGTGTCCGAATATCGCAGCGACAATCTGCGACAGCAAATCATTTACGGAGGTCTGAGGAGCATCGGTCTTCTTTTTCTTGGCCGCCTGCTGCTCCTGGGATGGTGTGTCCGAGATGGCTCTTTTCTCCGGACGTCCCGATAAATGAGGCCTCATCTCCTTAGCTACCGGATGGTCCGACTTCTTTGACGATGAGTGGTCCCTTCTCGGCAATGCAGGCTGGATATCCGAAGTCGTGTAGCTAAGGTGCGGTCGTGTGTGCTTTGAAGATGGCGTTGCAGAAGCCATAACTGCAGCCGAGGCTGGCTGCAAACTATATGGAGTGTCCCGGACGGAAGGCGTGGACGCATGCTCCGACTCATGCAAGTTTCTAATCACAACATCTGGCCCCAGATGCTGCTGGGAAAGAGAGAGACCTCTCTCACTCGCGGCCCTTTCAGACCTCGTCGAGCTTCCCATGGTTCTTGCCAGCTTCTTCCTCTGTTCCATCATCGCTGGGTGAGCCTGTTTATATTTTATAGTGCTCGCTCTACTCAATCCACTCCTCTTGACTGCAACAGACATACCCGGTGTCACGGTACCCACGGACAGAGTAACCGCTTCACCGGTCGAGCTAGCAGCCAACAAGGGACTAAAACCACCGGATAGTGGCTTTTTTGCCCTAATATACATGAGCACCTTGGCAGCTAGCTCTATTTGCTCATCTGAGCGCGACGACGGTAGCACACCATCTCTAGGCCTCACATAAACATCACCATGTTCTTGTTCCTCTGAAAAAGAAACTTGACTGACTTTGGTCTCTCGCCGCTAACAATGTACCATGGCACCCGTCTCAACATTTGTCATCCCATCTGACACAGGTTGGACAAGAATAAATGGGAGTACATCGACTACAAGCAAGGCAACAAGCATGTAAATCCGAGGAAGACTTCCTCACCTTGCATTTTGAGCAATAAGCTTTCATAATGAATCAAAACAAAGTCGACAGTACTCCCACCACCCCCACAATAAATATATGAAAAAGATACATAATAAATAATATTCAAAATATAAATCGAAAAATTAATTTCCCCAAAAAAATCTTTTAGAAAAATTTTGATAGGAGTCCAAGTTCCCAAAGGGAACAGAGCCCAAATGTATCCTGATAGAGCCTAAGTGTGGACAAAATTCCCACAAATTAATTGCTACACTACCGGAATATTTTTAATGTATCTTACAACAATCCTACCATGCACTAAATAGGAAAATATATATATTTATACAATGTTGTCAATGTAAACAACGTCAGAAGAAAAACAAGACCCCAGGCACTGAAAAAGAAGGCCCGAAGTCAGTAACAGATTTAGAACTATCCGATGTAAAGCAAGATCTTCAGTAGAAGGAAAAACGATACATCAGATGTATGATGCATGACTCAAAACGCCTAAACACCACTAGGGTGAGGACGTAACCATGGGGAAATACAGAATAAACATTCTGTATAACACGTCAAACTCCCAAGAAATTTATAAAAAAAATTCAACAAGAGCTGGACTTTTGTCCGGTGCATACCCCCATGTAGTGTACCGCCTAGTGTGGGCATTCCTATGACCAACAAATATTATTTATGAATATTCTCATACGGACTGACAGATGGATGCACAGATGGACATACGCAATCCAGTATACACCCCCCATTCCATTTTCTTCGAAAGTTTTCAACAATTTTCAACAATTTCTAAGTCAAAAGGTATGGTAAATTTTTTGGTGTTTGCAAGTTTTATGCAAGGAGGCAGAAGCCTTTGTCATAGGCAAACTGCATGCCATATTTCAATGAAATCCGATAACCCATACCTGAGATACAGGCTGAACAGACAAATAATGTCTATTTCCTACAATTTCTAAGTCAAAAAAGGGGGATAACTCTAAAAAAGGAGAATGTGAGAAATATCGTTGAATCCTTTTTTTAAAGCCTATACCATATGCAGTGTTCAAGGCAAATTTCATTGCAATAGAATATTCGATACCCGAGATACAGGCTGAACAGACAAAGTTTGGCTCGGACAGACACAATTTCTAAGTGAACAAGTTATAAACAAGAGGCCCCAAGGGGCCTGAGGGCGCTCACCTGACATGGTAGCCTAAATATCAACCCAGAGAATTGATTTCAACAAGTTGCATCTGCTCCTCCTAAGAAAAGCTTATATCAAATATCCAAAGATTCTGACCAGTGGATCTAAAAAAAAAAGAAGATTTTAAAAGAATATTCCTCATATTGAACTAAGTTATAATTCGGGCTCCCACAGGGAGCCCATATATGAACCCAGGGACTTGGCTTTAACAAACTATAATTTCGCCCCCCAAGGATGCTGCACACCAAATATCAAAACATTCCGACTGCTGGATCTGAAGAAGAAGATTTTTAAAGAAAATTCCTTATTTTGAACTAAGCTACAATTCAAGCTCGCACAGTGAGTCAAAATATGGACCTAGGGATATGGCTTGAACAAACTTGAATCTCACCCCCCTAAGGATGCTGCATATCAAATATCAAAACATTCCAACTGCTGGATCTGAAGAAGATTTTTAAAGAAAATTCCTCATTTTGAACTAAGTTATAATTCGGGCTACCACAGTGAGCCCAAATATGAACCCAGGGACTTGGCTTGAACAAACTTGAATCTCACCCCCCTAAGCATGGTGCATACCCAATATCAAAAGATTCTGCCT
The DNA here is from genome assembly GCA_031216915.1 of Pictodentalium vernedei. Taxonomy (NCBI): domain Eukaryota; kingdom Metazoa; phylum Mollusca; class Scaphopoda; order Dentaliida; family Dentaliidae; genus Pictodentalium; species Pictodentalium vernedei. Next base: position 627,378,262 of record CM062296.1, on the reverse strand, counting down.
GCTGGATCTTGAGAAGAAGATTTTCAAAGACATTTGCCTGAAATGCACTAAGTTCGAATTCGGGCTTCTATAGTGAGCCCAAATATGAATCCAGGGGGCCGATTTGAACAAACTTGAATCAGATCCACCCCACAATGTCGCATACCAAATATCAAAAGATTCTGCTTGCTGGATCTGGAGAAGATGATTTTTTAAGAAATTTGCCTGAAATACACTAAGTTCGAATTCGAGCTTCTATAGTGAGCCCAAATATGAATCCAGGGGGCCGATTTGAACAAACTTGAATCAGATCCACCCCTCAATGTTGCATACCAAATATCAAAAGATTCTGCCTGCTGGATCTGGAGAAGATTTTTTTAAGAAATTTGCCTGAAATGCACTAAGTTCGAATTCGAGCTGCTATACTGAGCCCAAATATAAATCCAGGGGGCCGATTTGAACAAACTTGAATCAGATCCACCCCACAATGTTGCATACCAAATATCAAAAGATTCTGCCTGCTGGATCTGGAGAAGAAGATTTTTTAAGAAATTTGCCTGAAATGCACTAAGTTCGAATTCGGGCTTCTATAGTGAGCCCAAATATGAATCCAGGGGGTCGATTTGAACAAACTTGAATCAGATCCACCCCACAATGTTGCATACCAAATATCAAAAGATTCTGACTGCTGGATCTGGAGAAGAAGATTTTTTAAGAAATTTGCCTGAAATGCATTAAATTCGAATTCGGGCTTCTATAGTGAGCCCAAATATGAATCCAGGGGGCCGATTTGAACAAACTTGAATCAGATCCACCCCACAATGTTGCATACCAAATATGAAAAGATTCTGCCTGCTGGATCTGGAAAAGAAGATTTTTGAAGAAATTTGCCTGAAATGCACTCAGTTCAAATTCGAGCTTCTATACTGAGCCCAAATATAAACCCAGGGGGCAGATTTGAACAAACTTGAATTAGATCCACCCTACAATGTTGCATACCAAATATCAAAAGATTCTGCCTGCTGGATCTGGAGAAGATTTTTTAATCTTTTTCCCATTGCCTACAGTGTTAAAAAGTGCTGACTCAGCACTTTTTCAAAGTCCTGAAAAAAGTTCCTTGTGATCAAACCGATAGGGATTATTTTTTTTAACCATTCTACTCTACTGGATAAAAGTAAGCTTTATACAAAATAAGAATTCTCTGTGCCATGTAGTTTTGGAGATATGGCAGTTTTAAGGTTTTTCCTATTTTTAGCTCCCGAGGTTTCCACGGGGCAATGAGAAAATTTTTTTTTGCATCAATCAACTACTTATGACCCATTATCATCTCATATCAAATTTGGTTCAAATCGACCTCACGGTCCTGAAAATAGATATTTTAGGCGTGGCCAAAATTTTTGCCCCTCCCATAACGAAGACAAATAATGCCCGACAAACTTCTCTTGAACAAACTTGATTCTAAACCTCAAAAGGACTCTGCATACCACATATCAAGTCTCTGCTACTGGTGGTTCATTAGAAGAAGATTTTCAAAAAATTTGGCCATTTTTTCCCCACACCTCTGCTCAATATGAGCCGGAACCTATTTTGGCTAAAAATCAAAATGCCCCTATATAACCACTACTTACATGAAATTTAAAAAAATGTGGCCAGTGGTTTAGGAGAAAGAGGCTCAAACACCACTTTCACGCAGGACGACGGACGACAGACGACGGATGACAGACGACGGACGACGAGTGATAAGAAAAGCTCACCCTGACCTTCAGTCAGGTGAGCTAAAAAAAAAATATTAAAAAAAAAAATAATTAGTGTGGGCATACCTATGACCAACAAATATTATACTAGAATTACTGTGAGCACTGCTCACTAAAGATACCACCCACTCCAACCAAGAAACATTTCACAACAGTAAAAAAGTATTTAATATACACAGCACATCTGTATGTTCTCCGAAAACAGGAGAGCAATTTTCAATATGAGAAAGGGTAAATATTACAAAGAGCATGCAAGATGAAAAAATAAAAATACCTGAAAGCAGAATAGAAGGTGCACATCTATAATGTATATAAAAGAATGTCTGAGAGTTTCAATGAAATTCGCCCACTGGTATAAGAGGAGTAGCGGATAGCAGGAGTGTACCCCCCTAAAGCATCACAACAATTTGGCTAAGTTCATTTCGCCCTTTGGGAAAGAGTAAAAAATAAAAATATCTGAAAGCAAAATAGGAGGTGCACATCTATAATGTATAGAAAAGAATGCCTGTAAGTTTCAATGAAATCCACCCACTGGTTTAAGAGGAGTAGCGGATAGCAGATGTGTACCCCCAAAGCGTCACGGACGTACGGAAGTACGGACACCATGAATGCTATATACCGTCCACTTTTCAAGTGGGTGGTATAAAAAAATAATAATTTACTTAAGTTATGAATAGTCTCGGACGGACTCACACGCAGACACACACCGTGCGGACAGATGGACGGACGGATGGACGCACTGATGCATGTAATCCAGTACACCCCCATTTTCTTTGAAAGTGGGGGTATAATAAAATAAGCCAAAAAGCTTGGGAGTTTAACTGGGGGGCTTCAAGGAAGGATAGGGAAGGAACACTTAACAAACAGTGGAAAAATCATTAGCAAGAATGATGACGTCAGGCCTATGTCCCAAAATTGGGAAACATGAAATAATTTATCTAAAAATTATAATGTTACAGCCCTGAATGTTTCCAACCACCGTTACTTCCTTCCATCATCCAAATGTGTCCTTGGATCCACCAATTCTACCATTGATTTGTGTCTGGCATCATCAAAAATGAGATTTAAAAGCACAGATGTCAGTTTGTTGTTACTGACAGAAGGGCAAAACAAAGAATGATGGTTGGGGCCAATTTCGGTGTCTTTCTGGATTCTGCGCATGCACAGTTCGCAAAAGTATGGAGGACCAGATAGGACATGAAATTTTCAGTTTTGCATGCAAATTTTGGGGATTGGAGGGCAAAATTTGTGTTTGGCCCTGGATTAATTTTAGAGTTAGTACCAGCTAGTCTGGGCCATTGGTTGTTGTATAAAAATATAGAAATTTTGGGTGGGGCAACAACACTCGTTCTCGTCCCACGGTGATAACAAAGGTACCCAAGGAAGTTCGTAAAGATCGGTTCATAAATACGGCCTCTAGCCTGAGCTGTATTGGCATTTGCACTTACATTGCTGAAAGTAACACCAAAAAACATCAAAGTTAGTCTAATTTGCATAATTTACGCACGAGAAAAAAACCCGTATTATATGTCATGTATCCCATGGTACTAAACATTCATACAAAAAATTATTCAAATCAGAGCTTTCATATGGAAGTTCTGTACAAAAAACAGATTTCTGCATCGTCGGTACAAAATGGTGGCTGGCAGCCATCTTGAATTTCGGACCACACCCAAAAACACTCGTTCTCGTCCCACGGTCATAACAAAGGTACCCAAGAAGTTTCGTAAAGATCAGTTCATAAATACGGCCTCTAGCCCGAGCCGTATCCAATTGTTGATGGACAGACGGACAGACGGACCATGGCATAAGCTCAAATTTGGCTTTGCCAAAGTTGAGCTAAAAAATTAAATGGTTTATGTCTGATACTTTATCCAAGTTAATAAAATTGAAAAATTTGTCCTTTGGGTGCAACAAGGCTTTGCAATGCTTTAGCATTGCAAAGCACTCTTGCACTCAACGGACGAAATACACCACTTCCCAGGCTATTCTGTAGATTATGCGGACAAAATCAAAAAAACAAACCAAGAACATGAACTTTTGATGGCAAAGAGATAATTTCAAAGGTAAAAATTAAAAGAAAAAAATGCCCACCCACATGCAATTTTACAAATGAAAGTGTCAATGACGTTGCAGCTCAACTTGTCCATGAAGGGACTGAACTAAATAGAAAGATCCAGTAATATCAAGCCATTCACTCAGGTTTCTACAGAAAAGACATCACCCCAAAGCTACATATGAAATCGGGTGAGCGGTAGTGCCCTGTTGACTGTACTAATGGAACTGTTGACAATTTATATGTCAAATCCAAGATGGCTGGTGGCAGCCATCTTTTTCAATGGAATGCAGACAAATTTGGATAACTCCCATCTGGACATCATACCAAAGCTACATATAAAATTCGAAGAAGATTGGGTGAGAGGTGTGGCCTGTAGGGTCTGCTAATGGAATTGCTGACAATTTATGTGCCAAATCCAAGATGGCCAGTGCCAGCCATGTTTTTCAACAAACTTCAGAAAAATTTGATAGCTCCCATCTAGACATCACTCCAAAACTACATATGAAATTTGAAAAAGATTGGGTGAGATATGCAGCCTGTAGGATCTGCCAAATCTAAGATGGCCCCTGACGGCCATGTTTTTCAACGAAATTTTGAAAAGTTTGATACCTCCCATCTAGTCATTGGCCCAAAGCCACATATGAAGTTTGGGACTGATCAGGTGAGAGCCATGGCCTGTACGGAGTGCTAAAGGAATTGTTGGATAATTTACATCCAAATCCAAGATGGCTGTTTTTCAACAAAATTCAGAAAAATTCAATAGCACCCATCTGGACATCACACCAAAGCTACATATGAAATTTGAAAAAGATTGGGGGAGAGATGTGGCTTGTAGGTAGTGCTAAGGGAATTGTTGACAATTTTTTGCCAAATCTTAGATGGCCACTGACGGCCATGTTTTTTAACAAATTTCGGAAAAATTTAATAACTCCCATCTACACAGCCTAAAAGCTACATATGAAATTTGGGACCGATCGAGTGAGAGCTGCGGCCTATAGGGTGTGCTAAAGGAATTGTAGGATAATTTATATCCAAATCCAAGATGGCTGCTGGAGGCCATGTTTTTCAACGAAAATTCGGAAAAATTCTATAGCTCCCATCTAGACATTGCCCCAAAGTCATGTTTGAAATATGGAACAGCTCGGGTGAGAGCTGCGGCCTGTAGGGTGTGCTAAAGGAATTGTGGATGAACAGACTTACAGATGGATAACAGATCACAACCCATCACAATAGATCGTACCTAACAGTGTCAAGTTGAGCTAAAAATGGCCTAAGAAACAGAAGATCTACTTTGTGGAGCCTTAGAATTTTACGTTTAGAAATTTCGGTGGTACATGGTTTCAACGAAAGCTTTCCGCGTTTGCTCGCCTCGACATAAAAATCGAACCAAAAAGCCTGAAAAAAGTCACAAATATCATCAGATTTCTGACAATTCAATCATAAAAATAAAATAATTCGTCCCCTGAGTACCACTGTTTTCTATGTGCCAGTAGGCACAAAGAACACATTGGAACTCAGGGGACGATATGTCAACAAAATACTGTTTACTTGTTTCTTTAATGACCCAAGGGATGTAACTCTATCTGTTGTCTTCTACGATTATAAAAAAAAAAAAATTGTCATGAATTTGGTTGGCCCACGTGATTGCAGAGCCAAGAAATGCATCCACAAATTTATTTCCACTATGTTTGTATTGTGTTTGAAACGGGACAAAAACGTTATCTCCACCAACATGTTTGGTATATGGAGATTTAATACCCGGATGTCTCATTTAAACACCTCGCCTGCGGCTTGTTGTTTAAAAACCAACATCCCGGTATTAAATCTCCATATACCATACATGGTGACGGAGATAACTTATAATATTTTTGTGTTCCTTTATTAACTAATGGTGACTGGTAACTTATACCAATTCATCCAGTGGTTAAGAATATATATTCTACAGAAGTGGATTTCATAAACATGTCATTTCCATAAACAAGAGGCCCTAAGGGCCTTAATCGCTCATCTGATAAAATTTTTTAAAGAAGGATTTAAGGTCACATTCAGCATCTGTGTGTTAATATAGTTAATCTAATATAGCGTGGGGAGTGGGGTAGAAGGGTCTGTTGGGTGAACCGCTTTTTTTTTGCTTCAAACCACTTCAAAGCACATTTTGAAACAAAGAGAGAAAACAATCACACAGAGGACCCTCCAACAGGGCGAAAGTTACAATTTTTTGCATAAAATCACTCAAAATCTTCTTTTCAAAAAACTAATTTTGCCCAAAGAACACCCCCTCCCCCACACTCGGACCTCAATCAGCTTGGGGGTGCCCCTTTGAGCAAATATTAATCTTAAGTAGTCACTTTACATTTAACTAAAGTTTACCACAATTAATTTAAACAAAAAGTAAATTCTCTAATGTGTTTTGAGTTAAATTTCCAAAAACCCATCTGGTGCCCTGCAAAATCAGTCAAGCATAACAGTTTGAACAAACTGTAATCTAGGAGTCACAGTAATGCTATATACCAAATATCAAAAAATTCTGCCTGGTAGATCTGAAGATCTTTGAAGAATATTCCTCATACTGCACTATGTTAAAATTTGAAGCCAAATATAAGCCCAGGGATATGATTTGAACAAACTTGAATCTCTCGACATTGAGGATTTCAATACTGTGTAACAAAAGAATCTGACTCATAGATGTGAAGAAGAGTTTTTAAAGAATAGTCGCTATATTGCACTAAGTTAAAATTTGGGATCCCATCGACAGCTCATATATGACCAATGGGACGTCATTTGAACAAACTAGAATCTGAACCTCCTAAGGCTGCTGCATATCAAATATCAAGAAGTTTGGACGGGTGGAGCGGAAGAAGATCTTTTAAAGGAATTTTCTCATATCACACGAAGTTAAAATTGAGCCTCCCACAGTGAACCCAAATATGACTCCAGGGACTTAAATTGAACAAACATGAATCTAAACCACCCCCTCCCCACCCCCCCCCCCCCACCCCTATCCCGGTTGATCTATACCAATCATCAAAAGATTCTGACTGGTATATCTGGAGAAAACGATTTTTAAGGAATATTCCTCATATTGCACTGAACAAAAGCTTGAGTTCCCATAGGGAGCCCAAATATGACTCTAGGGACTTGATTTGTGATACATACTTGTACAATCCTGTGACTTGTCTCGTTTCATTTGTTCTCTGTAAAATAAATGCAACATCAATTTAATAACATACATAGTTTTATAATTTGAAGCAGATGACATTATCAGTCATAAAAATCTGAATAAGTTGGAAAACATAAATATGCCACCTGCCAAAAAATGGGGAGAAATAAAAGAGAAAATATTACAATTACTACTAATTTAAATATTAATTATGAAAGAGAAACAATAAAACAAATTTTCTAAGGCCAGTAATAAGAACAAAGTGGCTTGATTTGAATATATTTGAAAATATCACAAAGATGTCATAAATGATATTTGAATGCATTAGGCAAAACAAAATTAAACTAGAGGTACTGTGAGCAAACTCACAAAGTGATACCCCCCGCGCCTGAAATGTATAAGTTAGATTATCTCCCCTTGGAAATGTCAGAACGGAATTATATTGCTTCATGCACATCTTCATATGGAGTTCTTCCATTGTGTAAAGTTTCATGAAAATTCTTCAAATGGTTTAGGAGGAGTTGCGCTTACAAGGATGGACAGACGGACAGATGGACAGACGGACGGACGGACAGGGTGATTCCTATATACCCCCCCAAACTTTGTTTGCAGGGGGGGGGGGGGGGGTATAATAATTGATTTTCAGGCAATTTTTCTTTTAAAACAGATGAGGGAGGGAGGGTGGTTTTTATTTTTATTTTCTATTCATGATGGAATGGTTGCCGATGCCTAAAATCCAGTTGTGAGAGCCTAACATTAAATACTAGAGTTTCCATGTTGATTTCACTGATAGTTGTTTTTGTAACAGTGATCATACAACTCAAAATCAATATAGAACAACTAAAATGGAAATAAAAAATAATGAGTTTTTGAACTGGTTGAGTCCTGGAAGCCACAACAGGGTTCTTACAGTCAAGGACCAAAAGAATTCAAGCACTTTTCAAGGACATATCAGCAATTTCCAAGGATGTTTTTTTTAAAATGTGCATTTGGAATATAACCTTTTTTAGAAGCCTTACTCACTTAAAAATGCCTTCTATCTTATACTTCTAAATTCCAGAAAAACGGTGCTTCTAGAATGCACTGTAACAAATCATGAGGCTTACAGAATGACACCCAGTTAAATAATGCCTGAACTTTAATTTGTCATTCTCGGTAAACATTGATTATTCATTATTTATGCTCGTTTTTTTCGTTTTTCAACAAAAAAAAGTGGAAAAGAGATGTTTCAATTGCCCACTATTACACAGGTAAAAATGATTCAGGGCAAAATTAAAGGACTTTCAAGGAGTCTGATGGATTTTCAAGTACTTTTCAAGAACATTTTCTGAATTTTCAAAATTCAAGGAGTAAAATTGAAATTCAAGGACTTTTCAAGGATGTGCACACCCTGCACAATCAGGCCTTCCAAAAAAATGAGGGTACCAGTGCAATGGCCAACATTTCCTTGCCCATGTTTCGTATTCAGTCAAACGTAAATAATAGTTTGTTTATACAAATTTGTTCTATAAGAAATTATTGGAGAATGCCTATTGGCACTCTCCAATAATTTGTAATAAAACAATTTTCAATGAACAAATTCTGACCCCAAATCAAATCTAGCTCTCAACCAGTTGAATCAATATTTATTTTGCAAATACATATGAGAATCGTGTTGTATTTCGCAAAGTGAATAACAATACTGTATCAATGTATACATCATATACTACTCAAAGTTTGCAAAGCACCAAATATTTGACACATCATTTTGAAATTTGCTTGTGACATATTTTTGGTGCATATGATTGAGGAATGAACTGAGATGGTCCCCAGTGTTTACATTAGCTCTCCTGACAGGCAGATTTTTCGTGACAGTCATGGAAAGCATGTACCCCTTGATTTTCATGATGTTTTCGTGTGTTGTCTACATGTACATGACAAGTGTAGAGTATGCAATCTTCATTTCAACACAAACCCTTGTGATTTAAAGATTGAATATGGGAAATGCAAATGTAAGGAGACATATGTCTGAAGCAGAAATGTGGCGGGCTGTAGGGATGGTGGAGCAAGGGGCTACCCATTGTCAGGTTGGTGAAGCCCTTGGTGTGCACCATACGGTGATCATCAGAGCCTGGGCGAGATTTCAGCAGTATGGCACACCAGTAAGATGGCATGGTGGTGGCAGAGACAGGGAAACATCTGCAGCTGAAGACCGCTTTTTGATCATTCAGGCCTGTAGGAAATGCTTTGCCACAGCAAACCAGCTTCGCAGTGACCTTCAGAAAGCATCCGGGGAAAATTTTTCGACGCAGACTATCTGGGGAGGGTTAAACGAAGGTGGTCTCTGATCGAGAAGACCATGTATTCGCGTTCTGCTGTCCCACAACCACCACCCGGCAAGATATGAATGGACCACGTTGGATGGACCAGAGAAGATTGGCGACCGGTCATTTTTACAAATGAGTCAAGGTAGTGCCTAGACCACACAGATAGGCATTCTTGGGTATGGAGAAGACCAGGAGAGCAATTCCATGCAGCCAACATTGCTGAGCATGACCGCTATGGTGGAGGGTCAATCATGGTCTGGGGTGGCATCAGCTGGGATGGACGTACAGACCTCTGTGTCATTGAACGTGGTACATTGAATGCACAATGGTATATTGATGAGATCCTGGATGTCCACGTCAGTTTGTATGCAGGTGCAGTGGGTGATAAGATTCATTGTGATGGACGAAAATGCCCGTCCTCATGTTGCCCATGATGTCCGGGAGTACCAACAGAGGGAGGGGATTGAGCGTATGGACTGGCCAGCAAGATCCCCTGACCTCAATCCAATCGAACATGTCTAGAATGAGTTGCAACTTGCAATTCCAGCCCATCCAGTCCAGCCAAGAAGTGTCCATGAGCTTGGTGCCATGCCGGTCCAAGAATGTAACAGCATCCCACAAAGGACACCAGGAACCTGATTGGGAGCATGAGAAGGCATTGTCAAGCTGTAATTAACAGTAATGGGTCTCATACTCGACACTGAACCCATACCAGTTCGCTCCATCAACTTTTTGGCATTTTGAAAAATTTCCTCTTTTACCAATAATATCCATTTTCTATGGTTATCATATTCAAAAGCTAAAAAATAATATCAAACACAAATAAAATCTTAATTTCTGTACTTAAATCATTAAAGATATAATTAAATAAAAAATATCTACACTTTTCATTACAATATTTCAACTAAAACATAAAACGGGTAGTTGGATATACTTGGTGCTTAGAAAACTTTGAGTAGTATACTACATTGCAAATCGCGAAGTGATACTGCTAAAATCACAAACTATGATAGTTTTATACATTTTGAATTTTACCTCCGAAATAAATATGACAAACGCGGGCTGAAAAAATGAATGCACTGCTGCCTGAGAATCAAAAGATTAATTTCTTTTGGCCTTAGGGCCAGTGGATGGGGAGATGATTTTTTAAATGTTTTCCCTTAGCCCACAGCATTTAAACAGGTAGTTCTGAACTCTGAATATGACCCCTGTGGCTTTATTTGTATATTCTTCTGATGTTCCCAATCCTCAGCTTTAAACCACTTAAACTTGTTACGCATTGTTCATGCCTGATAATTATGTATCTTTTCCCAAGCAAAACAATGAATTGTTCTTTTGAAATTTCTATCTATTCATAACAACACAAAATCTGATACATCAAGACAACATATGTCATCACTCAAACTCATCATTTGTGAGCACTTTGACAAAAACATTTAAAAATTTATTATATCAAATCTGATCTTCACATCATAAATTTTTCCCAATTCCAGAGGTCCCTGCCCCTTTTCCCAAAGCACCCAGGATTTCTCTGTAATGCTGTCACAAGAATATTGACAAGAGTGGATTGAGGGATGAACCCACACTCATAATGAACGGATGATCAATTTAATGTCAATTTAAGTTCTTAAACAATGGTTTCAAGCACAGTGTTGGTTTCCTAGGTAGTTTTTAGTTCACACACATTAACTCTTTACCCAACACAATGCGAAAAACAGCTAGCACTATTCACAATAATTTTCATTATTTTTTTTCATTTTTTGTCTCAAAAGCATAGCTTATCTTGTTAGACATAACTAAATGTGTTCTGTAAATAAGAATTTCTTTTTTTAATTTACAATGAAACTATTCTGATACAGAGGAGCCCTGTTAATTTGATATTTTGTAACAGAATAACCCTATTAACTCACATAATTTCCAAACACCAAACCATTTCCATACCCTCAGTACAAATCTGACCTTTTAATTGCATGCAAGATATGGAAAAAACTGCTGTTAATTGAATAAAAAAAAATTCTCGCACTTATAGACCTATTTGGCCTCACTACATCCAGTGTAAGCATTTAATCTCTTTCATCAACAGAGTCTGAAGTAACAGCCTAAGAATAAATGTTCAATTTATAATTAGAATAAAGTAAGAGCAAAATCTTGTTAATGGATATCCCTGTTAATATTTTAGCACACAAAGTGGCAATTCAATTGATAGGGGTTTCCTGTAATGATAACCATATATTCTGGATAATGGAATATACCTGTTCACTACATAATTCTAATTATTTTGCTTTTCTGACAGGAATACACTTAAAACTAACCTCCAGTAAGACACATTTAAACATCTCCCTGGAATATACTCTTCTATTCTGATGCTGTCACCTAATCTAGCCCTCAATAATCTCTGTGCCTGAAAATAACACGCAATTCAAAATAATAAGAATGACAACAATAAACTGAAAAAAATACAGATGAAAGTGTCAATGACACTGTAGCTCAACTTGACAAACTTGAACTTAGTAAGTTACAAGAGAAATGGCAAAACTAAAGATCATAGGTACCAATGTTATTTGGTGAAATTTAAAACTTAACAGCATTGTGTGTGCACAACATCAGAGTAATCCATGCATTTTTAATTTAAATGTAAACTGTAAGACTGGATAAAGGAAGACTGTTGATACACAAATGCAGTAAGTTCAGAGGTTATTGTAAACAGCAACTTTTTTTCACAGAAATGAATGCTAATCAATAGCTCTTATCTAAAGGTAACCTAATGAGCACACCAAGTTCAAAAACAATCCTATGATAAATGTGGACTGTAGGCCATGTCAAAGAAGAATGTTGATGCACAAATGCAAAAAATTCAAAGATTAACAGCAACAGTTTTTGATGGAAATGAAAAGAAAACCGATAGGTCCTATCTTTGTCACCCTGCATAAGCATACAAAGTTTCAAAACAACCTGATAATAAATGCACCCTCTGAGGCATGCCAAAGGAAGATGTTAATGCACAAATGCACTAAGTTGAAGGTCATTGCTTGTGGCAATTTTTTTTCTCTCTTTTTTAAGGAAATTCATAAATATATCCTGCAGAGAGTGCAAAAGGGATAAGTTGCTGCACAAATGCATTAAGTTCAAAGGCAGGTGATAACGACAATAATTTTTTATGGAAATAAAAAAACATCAATAGCTCACATCTAGAGGTCACCCCGAACACACATACCAAGTTTCAAAGTGATCCGATCATAAATGTGGCCTGAAGGGTGTGTCAAAGGGAAATATTGAAGCCTGACTGAACTAAGTTCAAAAGTCGTTGCCAGCGGCAACATTTTTTGACAGAAATGGAAGAAAATCGATAACTCCCATATAGATATCACCCCACTTAAGCACACCAGGTTTAGAAGTGATCCAAGCATAAATGTTCCCTGCAGGGTGTGTCAAAGGGAAATATTGATGCACTAAGTTTTTACTAAGTTCCTCAGAGGTTGTTGCCAATGGCAACTATTTTTGACAGAAATGGAAGAAAATCGATAGCTCCCATCTAGAGGTCACCCCAAACAAGCACTGCAAGTTTCAAAGCAGTCTGGTCAAACATGTGCACTGCAGGCTGCGCCAAAGGGAAATATTGATGCACAACAGCACAAAGTTCTTCGAAGGTCGTTGCCAGTGGTCACGTTTTTTGACAGAAAGTGAAGAAAATCAATAGCTCCCATCTAGAGTTAACACCAAACAAGCATACAAAGTTTCAAACCGATCTGATCATAAATGTGCCCTGTAGGGCATGCCAAAGGAATATATTGATGCCTGACTAAACTAAGTTCAAAGGTCGTTGCCAGTGGCAACATTTTTTGATGAAAATGGTAGAAACTCAATAACTCCAAACAAGCATGCCAGATTTCAAAGCAATCCGATCTCAAATGTGCCCTGTAGAGTGTGCCAAAAGGAAATATTGAGGTATGGCTAAACTGAGTTCAAAGAATGTTGCCAGCGGCAATATTTTTTAAGGAAACGGAAGAAATTTGATAGCTTCCATCTAGAGGTCACCCCAAACAAGCATACCAAGTTTTAAAGTGATCCAATAATAAATGTGCCTTGCAGGGTGTGCCAAAGAGAAATTTTGATGCATAACGGCACTAAGTTCATCAAAGGTCATTGCCAGTGGCAACATTTCTTGGCAGATATCGAAGAAAATCGATAGCTCCCATCAAGAGGTAACCCCAAACAAGTATACCAAGTTTCAAACCGATCTGATAAAAAATGTGCCCTGTTCGGTGTGCCAAAGGAATATATTGATGCCTGACTAAACTAAGTTCAAAGGTTGTTGCCAGCTGCAACATTTTTTGACGGAAATTGAAGAAAATCGAACGCTCCCATCTAGAGGTCACCCCAAACAAGCATACCAAGTTTCAAAGTGATCTGATCATAAATGCGACTTCTGAGGTGTACTAAAGGAAATTGTGAATGTACGTACGTACATACGTACACCGGCGGACGAGAAGTGATGGCAATAGCTCAGCTTGACTTTGTCAAGTTGAACTAAAAATGAATTGGGTAGTGGTGGCCTCTTTACACTTTTATATTTTGACTTTTCCCCCAACAAATTCCACACCACAAGAGATAATAAGATTGTTATTGGGATGTTACCTTCAAGGTCTAATTATCATTTTGGCCATACAGGTTCCAGACAAGTGCCCACAAGGATATTTGTCCCCCAGTCCAATAATAGCCAATTGGATAACTGCCCCACGGTGAAATTGTCACCTTGGATATGTGCACCTCCAGTCAAAATGTCAGCTTGGAAAACTGCCTCCAAATGGAATTGGCACCTAGGATATGTGCCCCACAAACATGTCAAAACTATTACATCTGCATAAGATGTTGCCAAGCACTAACTAGTATAGTATAGTATTGTATAGTTTGAATTTGCCTAACTGTATAAGTTAAAACCTGATGCAACAACTAACAGCTTCGAGGAATTATGGCACGGTTTTTCTTCCCAAAGATAACTGAGACATGATGTTTTTAGACAAGGTTGAAGCTGCATTGTGCCCTTTTGGACACATTTTCTTGAAGGTTCACCAAGTCTGATCTCTTTGTATACATTTTATTGCATGCCAAAGTCCTGGATTCTTATTGCCCACTAAGTGATTAAAAGAATTGTTCCAGGATTTACAAATATTGTTTGTCATAGAACTTGAATGTGTGGATATCATTGTCTCTTCAAATACATTCCATATAGTTATTGCATATTTGGGCGAGTTGTTTCTTTGTAATCTTAAGAGCACCTCTTGGACCTCAAACTGTGTGATATGTACCACTGACATAATTGCAATCCAAATAGTCTACAAGATTTATTAAACTCTCAGGTGTTACAGTTTTTAAATACTGCATTCCCTCGCTGAAAATCTATCCTTTTCAATATCCTGTTAATTAGTGACTGTTGATAAAAATGTAAGGCCTGCTGTGTTGCATACGTCTTGCAAGTTATATTTTCACAACTGTAAATTTTCTGTTTGTTTCAGTACCACAAAATCAGTTAAAGGGTTAACATCAGTTAACACAGTTTGTGTGATTATTTAATTTCAAGTCAATTTAATTTTATAGTATTCCATTGTAATAAATGTTATGTTATAATATCTAATCTCCTTTTTTAACAATACTAGCCGACAATTCTGTGATCCATGTGACAATTGGGTGGAAGGCAGTTTTTCTAGCTGACATTCTGACTGGCGGCAGGGGGAGGGGTGTGGGGGTGGGGGGGGGGGGATTGGGGGGGGGGGGGGGGGCACATATCCTAGGTGAAAATTTTGTTGGGGCAGTTATCCCATTGGCTATTATTGTGCACACATCCTTCGGGGCACTTGTCCTACATTTGGCCATACTTGTACCTAAGAACTGTGCAGCAACATGGAGCCTTGGGGTATACCAACATATTGTTGCAGCACCAGTGCAGTGTTATTTAGGCAAGACTTGGCTGCAGGATTTCAAGACTTGACCCTTTACCTAAAGAATCAGCCACATCTGCCCGAGTAATTTACAAATTAAGCAGTTGAAAAAATATATATTTTTGAAAAAAATTTACAAACCCATCTCATTTGTCCCCTTCATTGGGACAAATTCATTGTTCCAATGAAGGTCACATGATCTGGTTTTGTTGAAATTTGTAAAATTTTAAAAAACAATAATTAAAATAACAAGAAAATAGTGCAATTCAAAGCACTGTTTTTTTATCCCTCCTGCAATGTCAACATGGGCAATTAAAAAATTATTCAGTTTTCTGCTGCTGTTCAACAAAAATTATTCCCATGGACAAAAAAAGGACAAAAAATAATGCCAAAACTTCACATGGACAGTTTTTCTAAGTCTAAAAGGGGGCATAACTGTGGTAAGAATGCACAGACATAAACTGCAATGTGGAAAAATTTTTTCCTCCCAGAACGATCTATCACCACAGCAAACGATTTCAAAATCCAACAACCGATGCTCAAGTTATAATGCAAAATGTGCAATGAGGTCCATAACTCTAGTAGAAATGTAGAGATGAAAACTTGAATGTGTGAATATCATGTCCCTCATGCTGGTCTATCATCATACCAAAGAATATCAAAATCCGACAACCAATGCCAGAGTTATTTTTAAGTCCAATAAGGGCCATAACTCTGGTACGAATATGAGGACAAAAACACAACTGATGCCAGAGTTATATTACAAAATGTTTGTATGGATGTACGGAAGGATGAGCATATGGACTTCTCCTAAGGAGGATGGGGCATAATAAATTTTGATATCCTGTGCATTGGGTAAAGGGTTAACTGATGATGCAACAAAACACTGTGTGGAAACTGTCCAGGTCTTGAACGGTTCAGATAATTTTCAACATCTATGGATCTGTCCTTTTTTCCTGACCACAATACAGCTATAGAGTCAAGTTTAGCCAATAGTTTAAAATATATTACCCAATGCAAATTGGATCACATAACTTTAGATATTAATATGTTATACCAATGAAATCTTTTCTACAATAGTGCACAAGCACTGCTCGAAATCCCAGGGTTCCCACAGGAAGGACATCAGCGATGTATTGCAGGGGGAACGAGGGGGAACAGCGCCCCCATCCCCCTCTTTTTTTACCGAAGGAACGGCATTCCCCTATAAATTCCATAAACCATCAGAAAAAAATCCACCATCCTAATTCAATTCATATCATATAGCTTCGTCGGATATGACTGTAGCTCCTGAAAATGTGCAGCGCATTGCTCATAAACTACATGATATAATCATATAACAATAATCTCAGTCCAAAGTACAGACCTCGCCACACTAGTTTTCCCGGAACGTGCGTGTCAACTCGATTTTCTGAAAAATCAATAGCTAGAGGAGCATTGCCAGGGTACTCCCGAAACAGCCTGGGAAGAGCCAAAATAGCGCTGTTTCGGCTCCGATTTCCAAAAATTTTCCCGGGAGAGGCCCCCCGGACCCCCACCAATGAAAGGGGGATACCCCCTCTCGTGCTCTCCCCCAGCTCCACTCTCTCCACTTCGCGATGATTGCCGTCCCCCAGAAAATTTATTTAGCAATACATCACTGAAGGACATAACTTGAAGCACTCTAAAAATCATTACAGCAAGACCTCTCAAATGCAAAACCAGTCCCTTTGACTTTCTCAGCCACAAAATGCATAACACAAATCAAAAGTGTTAAAACTTATACAACTTCAAAGTTTGGTCTTAGCTCAATACCCAAATCTTCTTCAAACGGGATTATTATCTTCTCCAAGCCACAGGCTTTTTTTAAGGAAACCCTTTTGAATTAAGGTAACCGTAATATTAGGCACTGTAAATTGGTCAGCTTTCCATCCATGTCGGCCTCATAGCAGAAATCACTCGCATTTGGCCATTTTTTAAAAGTTTTTTTCATGGAGATTCAGCCACTTGATTTGCTTTAGGTTTGTTAAACACGATTTAATAACAATTTAAAAAACAGAGGTTGATTTAAGATCACATCGGTGTACACGTAACTTCAGTCAACTGTTTTGTTGTTCAGTTTGTTTACAGTTCTTAAGCGCTACCACAAAAAGATTTCCTCATAACTGTTACTGTATCACTTGATGACTTGGAAATTTGAGGACTGCGACTGAGTGCAGCATGAAAGGTTTATTCTTTTCAGCTAGAAGCAATTATTCTTTCAAATAAATATATTTACAACATGGTTTCAATAACCGGAAATCATCACCTGCACCATTTTATTTGATAACATTATCAATTAGTTTGGCCCACTACTTGGGAAGAATCATCATCATCATGCATGATCATCTGGAGAACTAGAAGGTCAAAGTAAGTTGCGACAAAAATAAAACATTCAATGATGAATGCAGAGTCTCTACAGTTAATGTCACACATGATATGATCTCAAAAATTTGCTGGGGAATTCCAAAAACACGTTGTACAACCGTATTTTCATAAGTAATTAAGTAATTAAATTAGAGTTGACCGGTCTTCATGTATTAACATAAGGAAAAGCCAATCGGCTTTCAAGTTTTGTCTTCGATTGGATACATCAGAAACACAGCTGAAAATTTGTGCAAATGGAAAGCAGCTTACCAGAAAAAAATTAGGGCAACCTTTAGCCGAACGAAACGATTGTTTGCCCAATTTGTGCAGGCCTGAAGCTAAGAGAATGTTTTTAAACAAAAAAGTGAGTATCTACCAGTTTTCACACAAGCTCAAGTTTATTGGAATACAGAGTTTAATGCCATAAAAAAAATCTGATAAAGATACATGACAGATTCTGATAAATTTTAGTAAATGTTTCTGTTTCAATGGGTTAACACTTTTGCTGCCGAAAGCGTCTATTGTCAACTATTTTATGATGATTATCTGTACGTTCTGGTATGTGCAGATCAAACCTACCATCTGATTAATTGTTGGAAAGGGCTCAGTGAGCCCTTTCCAACAATTAATAAAATAATAGAATTTCAAGTATGTCATAAATTTTATTAAACTCCCTCACATATAGGTGTACATAGAGGGCCTCCATATATGGATAAAGAGGACGTGGCAGTAAAAGGGTTAAGAGTTAACCTAAATGCATTTTTATTCTGTTGATTCTGTGAAAGCTATTGAACAGAAAACTTAGTTCTCTTAAAAACGAAGAAAAAAAATACTATCAAATTGATAAAAAACCCACACATATTAATTCTAAAGGGCCTGGATATTTTCAACAAATCACATCAACTCTTTGGGCTTTTTGATTTGGTGACAAGCCATGGCTGCCTGTATAGGCAGCCAAGATTTGACTACAAACTACTGCCAATATTGTTTGATTTTTATCTGGAAGATTTCCATTTGATTTATATATGAGGCGACTTCACAAGTTCACAGACCAAGATATGTATGAACAAGTCAAAACGGGTACATCAACTTAAACCAAACCTGTTGTTAGGCATTCATAATGTAAACTTAGATTCAAGTAATGTTTCCTTCTGTTGTCTTCTTTAAAAGTTATTGTGCAGAAATCATAAACCAAAGCAATCTCATTATCACATATCTACAGTACTCACAGATCAGAAACTACCTATAAACATGATTATATAGTTAGTTTAAACAATATTTTTATTTCAAACACGTTACATGGACACATCATATGGAACAAACTTATGGAAAAATACAAATTATCTATATTAATTGTGCACAATGCAACAAGTACAATGGACAAAGACACAGTTTGTAAGGATGGAATATGACAGTAAGCTTATTAGATTTTGGTAGTCGTCTCCATGATTTTATAGTTGTTTCTCTTGGCCAAGCCCTAGAAACCCGAAAGGTTAGTATCCACATACATTGGACAATTAGATAAAGAATTCATTTTTCACAAACATAACTATAAACTCATAATGGAAATGCAAGGCACTCTCTCATAAATTGTGACAAGGCAAATTCGCATAATAATTTCAGATCAAAAATAAGATGAACCACATATGAAGCCTTTAAGTTGTGACACCTGCTCTTCAGAATAAAGACCAAATATGTACCTCCAGAACTCGACCAGTTAATGATGGCACATTCAACAGACAGAGCCAGATTTTGTAGGACAGTTTTACAGATACAGGAAACCTGAGGATCCAGCAAGAACAACCAAGCAGTAGTGAGAAGGTGTTGGACTCTTCAACTGTACACTTACCTGGTCAATTGGGATTACGTGTATTGTCCACGGAAAAATGCAGAAAATCTCGGATAAGGAGAGATAAAAGGGCAAAAGTAAAGGTTGAAGGGCCGTTTGCTGCACTGATATATTTCTGGAATGATTTTGCAGATTCATTGTACGAAGAATTAACCACATTCTAATGTTCAGTCAAGCCTATCCAGAGCTACACACAAAAATCGCCATATAAATTTTTTTTTAAAACACCCTTTCCAAACATAGCTTATAATCCTTAAACAAAATGAACTCTTTTCAATAGGGGTGTTATAAGCTGTGTTTTGAAATGATAAAGGAAAATTTTCAGAACCTCCCCCCCCCCCCCCCCTCCCTCCAAAAAAATGTGTTCTTGGGCAACATTTTTGCTCTGAAAAACAGATAAGGAAGGGAGTCTTTTTTCTTCTTCTCAATCCTATGAATTTAAAATAAAAAGTCTACTTAAATTAGTAAGTCTTTATGCCTGTTCTAGACTCATATGTTTTTTTTTAAACTAACCATTTCACAAAACTGTGAAGTTGCCAATCCAAACAAGATCAAGTTAGGCCTATTAAAAAAATTTCTTGTTTCAATTTCATGAAAATTTTTTTAAAATTTTGTTAAACCACTTATAGTCCTGAAAATAATTAGAATTAGAAATTTAACTACACACACTTTTATGTGGAAAAAACCTCTTTTTTTCAAGCAAGTGCAAATTAGTGAAGAAATTTCCAGGTATTAAAAAATGAACGTGTCAATGACACTGTAGCTTAACTTGTGTGTTGTGTTTGATGAAAAGGATAATGGTCAATGTTTATGAAAGGATTATGAAATTAGATAATTGGGAATATGTTAATTTCTGTTCCCTGTATGCTATGTTTTTGATAAAAATAATATGAGGTGTACACTGTACTAAAGAGCTGAGGGGTGGGTTAATATGACCTTACAGTTAATGTATGTGGCCCTCACAGTTAACGTATATCAACGAAAGTTACCGAGTCACAGTGAAATTATTCCAAAACGAGTCATCCTCAAGTTACATTGAAATCCTTTCAACCCTATGGCCTGTAGACTGTGCTAAAGGTTTTCAGGCTTCGGGCCCCTGTAGCTGTCAGTTTCCCAATTGCGTCCAAAGGGGACGTTCGCATCTAGACATTATATGAAGTCAACCTACCAAGTTACAATGAAATCCCTTCATAAATTGACCTGTAGACTATGCTAAAGGTTTTTTCGGCTTTGTGCTCGAGCAGCCATCATGGTTGAATGACCACAACCAAAAGGGGACATTCTCATCTGGGCATCATCTGGAGTGATCCTACGAAGTTACAATGAATTCCCTTCATAAATATGGCCTGTAGACTGTGCTCAAGGTTTTCGGGCTTCTGGCCCCTGAAGCCGTCACAGTTGACCAATCACGACCAAAAGGGGATGTCATCATCTAGGCATTATATGGAGTTAAACTAACAGGTTACAATGAAATCCTTCCATAAATATGACCTATAGACAAGGCTAAAGATTTTGGGGTTTTGGGCTCGGGCAGCCATCAAGGCTAAATGATCGCGACCAAAAGGGGACTTTCTCATCTAGACATTATTTGGAGTCATCCTACCAAGGTACAATGAAATCCATTCATAAATATCACCTGTTGACTGTGCTAAAGGTTTTCGGGCTTCAGGCCCCTGTAGCCATCACAATTGCCTAATGGTGTCCAAAAGGGGCTGTTCTCATCTAGACATTATATGAAGTAAACCTACCAAGTTACAATGAAATCCCTTCATAAATATGACCTGAAGACTGTGCTAAAGGTTTTCGGGCTTTGGGCTCAGGCCGCCATCATGGTTGAATGATCACAACCAAAAGGGGACATTCTCATCTTGGCATCATCTGGAGTGATCCTACGAAGTTACAATGAATTCCCTTCATAAATATGGCCTGTAGACTGTGCTCAAGATTTTTGGGCTTCGGGCACCTGCAGTCATCACAGTTGACCAATCACGACCAAAAGGGGATGTCATCATCTAGGCATTATATGGAGTCAACCTAACAAGTTACAATGAAATCCTTCCATAAATACGACCTATAGACTATGCTAAATGTTTTTGGGCTCGGGCAGCCATCAAGGCTGAATGATCACGACCAAAAGGGAACTTTCTCATCTAGACATTATTTGGAGTCATCCTACCAAGTTACAATGAAATCCCTTCATAATTATGACCTGTAGACTGTTCTAAAGGTTTTCGGGCCCCTGTAGCTGTCACAGTTGCCCAATCGTGTCCAAAAGGGAACGTTCTCATCTAGATATTACATGAAGTCAAACCTACCAAGTTACAATGAAATCGCTTCATAAATATGACCTGTAGACTGTGCTAAAGGTATTCAGGCTTCGGGCTCGGGCAGCCATCATGGTTGAATGATCGCAACCAAAAGGGGACATTCTCATCTGGGCTTCATCTGGAGTGATCCTACGAAGTTACAATGAAATCCCTTCATAAATATGACCTGTAGACTGTGCTCAAGATTTTCGGGCTTCGGGCACCTGTAGCCATCACAGCTGACCAATCATGACCAAAAGGGGATGTCATCATCTAGGCATTATATGGAGTCAACCTAACAGGTTACAATGAAATCCTTCCATAAATATGACCTTTTGCCTATGCTAAATGTTTTTGGGCTCGGGCACCCATCAAGGCTGAATGATCGCGATCAAAATGGGATGTTCTCATCTAGACATTATTTGGAGTCATCCTACCAAGTTACAATGAAATTCCTCAATAAATATGACCTGTAGACTGTGCTAAAGGTTTTCAGGTTTTGGGCTCGGGCAGTCGTCACGGTTAGCAGATCACGCCCAAATGGGGAAATTCTCATCTAGACATCATAAGGAGTCATCCTACCAAGTTACAATGAAATTCCTCCATATTAAACATGACCTGCAGACTGTGCTAAAAGTTTTTGGGTTTCAGGCTTGGGCAGCCATCACGGTTGACAGGTCATGCCCAAAAGGGGACGTTCTCATCTAGGCATTATACAGAGGCATCCTACCAAGTTACAATGAAATCCCTTCATAAATACGACCTATAGACTGTGCTAATGGCTTTCTGGTATTGGGCTCGGGCAGCCATATCGGTTGACCAATCGCGACCAAAGGGGACATGACCCCAAATCTGCATATGAAATTTCGTAACGATCAGACAAGAACTGTGGGGTGTAGCCCGTGCTAAAGAAAAATGTGAACAGACTCACAGACTAACAGACTTCCACATGCGTGATGGCAATAGCTTATCTTGACTTTGTCAAGTTAACTTAACTTTGTCAAGTTAAGCTAAAAATTACCACACCACACTCAAAATCAAACCCATCTGGTATTTTGTCTACTGTAAGCTATATTCCAAGTTTAATTAAAATCGGATACAAATAACTCAAAGTTGTGATCCAGAGACCAATATCAACATGTCTTCCAAGTAAGAAAAGGGCCATAACTCTGCCAAAAAATATAAGCCCACTATCAAACCCAACCTGTATTACGTGGTTATAAACCTATGTATAAACTTTTGTTTCATTCCGTTCAGTCAAACTAAAGTTATCGTCCAGAAACCATATTCAGGATGGGCATACTGACATGGGCGGACAAGGGTAACACTAAATGCCTCTTCGCCAAATTGGCGTGGGCCATAAAAACTGATGATAATGTATCAGAAAGAATATCTTACCTGTGAGTGCAATACCTCCAGCTGCAGTGACTGGCAAAAAGAATCTTGTTCCAGTTAAAGAGATTGTTTTTGTTATTGAAGAAAATCAGTATATTACACCACTACCTGCATGATATTTACAAGTGTTAATAATGAGATTCATGCCTACAAAAAAGGTCATGAAATCAAGTTTACATTAATGTTTCTACTATCAATTACCAACCTGTTACACCTCAAAACCATCAACAACAAGAAACCAGCATCGCAGCGTGAAGTAAAAATGTAAAGAAATAAACAATTTTTAAATCTGATAATTACTGTCCAAGTAATCATAATCATTCAAATTTCCAAATCACTACAGTTTTCAAGTTTGTCCAAAACTACGTTAATATGAAAGTGTCAGTGACACTGTAGCTCAACTTGACAAACTTGAACTTGGTAATTTGTAAGTGAAATGGCAAAATTGAAGATCATTGGTTCCAATGTTATTTGGTGAAATTTCAACAGCACTTTGTGTGCCCAACATCAGAGCAATCCATGCATTTTTAAATGCAAACTGTAGGGCTGGTTAAAGAAAGAATGCTGATACACAAATAATAAAAATAATAACAAAGAAATTTTATGAAGCGTAAAATCACAAAGTGCTCTAAAACGCTGTACAGTTAAATAAACAATGACCTCATGACTATCAAGGCAATATACAGACAAGTTCCTTTCAGGTTTTTTAATTGCCAGAAGGTCTTATAAGTATTTAGGTTCCAAGCCATGAATGCATTTAAATACCAAAACCAAAATTTTGAAAATAATCTGCTGTCGTACAGGGAGCCAGTGCAATTTTTGTTAGAAGTGGTGTTATATGATCATAGCATTTAGAGCCTGTGATGATATGTGCAGTTGTATTTTGAATAATTTGTAGTTTTGAAATATATGACTGAGGCAACCCAATAAGAAGTGAGTTGGAAAAATCCAAGTGGGATGAAATAAAAGCATGAACTAGAGTTTCCAATGACTTAGGGAAGAGGTAATGACGAAGATAGCATTCCTAATTTGCATGAAACAGCGCTTGCAAATAGTATTGACATTTTCCTCCATTGATAGATGAGAGTCAAATATCACACCAATGATACGAGTACTGTTTGATACATTTTGTGTAGAATTTCTGATAACAAGTGACTTGTTTTGCAAATTTGATGGACTCTTTGATTGCGATATGACTAGTACCTCGGTCTTATCGTCGTTCATTTTAAGTCTATGACAGGCCATCCAGCCCCAAACCTTGTCTACACAGTCTTCCATCATCAAAACTGAAGCAACAGGGTCAGATTCAATTGAAGGGTCTAGTGACAAATACAACTGAGTATCATCAGCATACAAATGGTAAGGAACACCGATCTGCCTCCGCAACTTTCCCAATGACACTGTATAAAGTGTAAACAATATCGGTCCAAGAACGGAGCCCTGGGGAACTCCACATGTTAATACTTTACTGTGAGTGTTCGTTTTAGAAATGGTTACCTGTTGTTCACGTAACGAGAGATAAGACTGGAACCAGGCAAGAACTTTTCCGTTGATTCAAAGCTGTTAATTGTGGATAAGAGAAGGGAATGATCAACCGTATCGAAAGCAGCGGAAAGATCCAATAAGACCAGAAGGACAGATCTACATTTGCCTAATGAACATATTATATCATTACAGACCCTTAAAAGAGCAGTTTCTGTACTATGATTAGCCTGATAGGCCAACTGATATGGTTCCAACAGGCAATTTGTTGAGAGGTTTTGCATAAGTTGTTTGGCAACCACCTTTTCTAAAATTTTAGATATAAAAGGTAGATTGGAAACTAGACAATAATTTTTTAAGATGTCTGGATCAAGAGATGGTTTCTTGATTAATGGTGAAACCAAGGCTATTTTCAGCCCTCTTGGTACACAACCTTCCTGGAGCAAGGGTTGAATAATGCTTGTAATGGAAGGTGATAGACAATCAATTGCTGTTTTAACCAGGGATGTAGGAATGGGATCTAGGTCATTTGTCTTGTTAGGAGTCATAAAAATTAACTTTTTCACTTCGAGCTCATTTACTGCAGTAAACTCTGACAATGTGCAGCCGATAAACAAATCATCAAAAGTTGGTTTTGTTGTAGCTTCAATGCTTTTGTTTATCAGTTCCACTTTAATGATAAAGTAATTCCCAAATCTATTGGCCAATTCTAAGGTTGTCGTGTGCTTAAGCAATAGGTTCATCCTTCTTTTACATGTACCAAGGAGATTATTAGTAACCGAAAAAAGGGTTCTGTTGTCGGTACAGGCGTCGATACACCCATTATAATATGAAGATTTTGCTGACTCAATGAGTCTATAAAGAAAAATCTTTTGTTCACATAGCATTTGACAATGAACTGTTAATTTAATTTTATTGAACAGTCGTTCTAACCAACGTCTTTTCTGTTTGTTTTCTTTGATCTCATCAGTGAACCACCAAGCCTTTTCACAAAGTATAACACTTTTGGTCTTAATAGGGGCATGCCTGCTCAACAACTGTGATAGCATCCCATTATACTGTTGGGCCTTAGCACTATACTACAATAATATAAGACGAAACTTTAATACATAATGCAGTAAATTTAAAGCTGATTCATGAATGTACCTTGTAGGGCGTGCAAAAGGAAAATGCTGATACATAAATCCACTAAGTTTGAATGACGATCGTTGCTAACGGCAACTTTTTTGACAAAAGTGGCAGAAAATCAATAGCTCTCATCTAGTGGTCAACCCAAACAAGCAAACCAAGTTTCAAATCAACCGGATCATAAATGCGATCAGTGTTGTGTGCCAAAGGGATATATTGATGCACAAATGCACTAAGTTCAAAGATCGATACTAACACCAGGGTTTTGAGGAAAAGGGAAGAAAATCGATATCTCCCATCTAGTGGTCACCCCAAACAAGCATACCAAGTTTCTAAGCAATCTGATCATAAATGTGCCCTTTAGGGCATGCCAAAGGAACATATTGATGCCTGACTAAACTAAGTCCAAAGATTATTGTCAATGGCAATGGTTTTTGATGGAAATGAAAGAAAATCGAGAGCTCCCATCTAGAGATCACTCCAAACAAGCATACCGAATTTCAAAGCAATCCAGTCATAAATGAGCCCTATAGTGTGTGCCAAAGGAATATACTGAAGCCTGACTAAACTAAGTACAAAGGTCGCTGCCAATGAAAACATTTTTTGACAGAAATGGAAGAAAATTGATAGCGTCCATCTATAGGTCACCCCAATCAAGCACACTAGGTTTCAAAGCGACCCGATCATAAATGTAGGGTGTGCCAAAGGGAAATATTGATGTCTAACTAAACCAGGTTCAAAGGTCATTGCCGACGGCAACATTTTTGGACGGAAATTGACAAAAATCGATAGCTCCCAACTGGAGGTCACCTCAAACAAGCATATCAAGTTTCAAAGCAATTCAATCATAAATGTGCCCTGCAGGGTGTGCCAAAGGGAAATATTGATGCATAACTGCACTAAGTTCATCAAAGGTCCTTGCCAACGGCAACTTTTTGGGATGGAAATCAATGAAAATTGGTAGCTCCTATCTAGAGATCACCCCAAACAAGCATACAAAGTTTCAGTGTGATCTGATCATAAATGTGCCCTGTAGGGCATGCCAAAGGAATATGTTGATGCTTGACTAAACCAATTTCAAAAGTCATTGCCAACAGCAACATTTTTTGATGGAAATTGAAGAAAATCGATAGCTCCCATCTAGAGGTCACCCCAAACATGCATACCAGGTTTCAAAACAATCTGATCATAATGTTCCCTGTAGGGTGTACCAATGGGAAATATTAATGCCTAACTAAACTAAGTTCAAAGGTCATTGCCAATAGCCAAGTTTTTTGACAGAAATGGAAGAAAATTGATAGCTCCCATCTAAGAGGATTTGATTTGAACTTGAATCTGAACCCTGTAACAATATTGTATACCAAATATCTCAAGATTCTGGCTGGTGGTTCTGGTGAAGAGAATTCTTTAAAAAATATATCTCATATTGCACCAAATTAAAATTTGGGTCCTGTTTGGAGACCAAATAAGAATCACAGAGCTCAATTCTAACAAACTTGTATCTGGCCTCCTATGGATGCGGTATACCAAATATCAAAAGATTCTGGTTGGTGGTTCTGGAGAAGATTTTCTAGTTTCTAGTTTTTGCATGTTTTCTAGTTTTTGCAAAGATGCTGACAAAGCATTTTTTAGATTCCTAACACTATGACACAACCGTTGGCAATTTCTTTATCATCCGATTCCATTCGTCCTGATAATGCTTCACAGTAAATAACAGTTTTCTGTTCCACATAGTTTGGAAAATATGGACGTTTGAGAATATTTCTCTTTTTTGGCTCCTGGAGTTCTGATGGGGATCTGGGAACACTTTTTTTTGCATGAATTAAGGAATTATGAAGCAATAATGCCACATACCATATTTGGTTCAAACCGGCTTATCAGTTTAGAAAACACAAATTTTGTGCCTGGTACGCATTATGTACTCAGTGGGGAGGTATGAGTTCCCAACTCATGGGAGGGCCATCCCTGTCTGGGTCATTGGTAAGTAGAAAAATATATAAATCACTATAAATTTTTTAACATTTTTATACTGTACCAATGACCCAGACTTAGCTGAATAGTAAAAAGGTTGGAGGGCCTAAGAAATAAAGGAAAATCCAATAGACTCAATTACATATAACAAAACTATCCCCTGAAGGAGAAAATGAGTGATAGGCTTTACAGTTATCTTTCTTATTTGTATCAAAAAGAAAGACACAACACCATTCTGTAATTGAGCGCAATAACATCAATGATCTCTATTAACATTCAGTATAACCATTTATACTAATATTTTTAAAGGAAAGCCAATAAATAAGGAAGTCCCGCAAAATGAGACTCTATATACTCATATAAAAGTGTTTGAGGATTGTATATTAACGCCTGATTAATACGTGATATATACAAATGTCTCACACCGAGCAACACTTACAAAATATTACATAGATGAGTAAACATTAGCTTTACTTTAAAACCATCCCGGTACCAACTCGGAATTACTGACTCCAAGGGAGGTATTCCCTTGCTTTACACTATAAAGCAGGTGACCTAAGGGAACACCCCCCCTCCCCCCTTTCCCTGGATCAAATACTCCAGAGCGAAGAGGGCAGCAGGACAGAGTCATTGCCGGAACCGAAAGCCTACATATATATAGTTGCCACTGTTTAGTAGACGACATTCTGAGTGAAAAATAACAGACCTAAACAATGCAGATCTGCAGAAAAGGACTCAATATTTCTCAGATACAAATTCGAGAAAGTGGAGGGCTAAGAACAATATGAAGCTCTCACTAGATCTGTAATAGCAACATTATTAGCGTAAGCCCATGATGTAGAAAGAACTCTTACTTCATGAGCTTAAAACTAAAGCACAGACTGCTGATTGAAGATATTATCGTAAGCAGTACTGATAGTAAATTGAATCCATCTGACCACAGAATGGACTGAAATGTGGAGGAAGCTTCCACGGCATGTCCCACAACAGACGCCTGAGTAGATTAATCCATGGTCTTTGTGGAGATAGAAATGCTACCAACAGAATTTTGCCTTGAGATATATAACTTGAGCAATATCTGCTGAATCAATGGCGCTGGAAGATTCGCATATCCTATTATTCCGTCTCACGAGATCGATAGAGCGTCTACTGCAAACGCTCGAAGATCCAAACATTGTGACACATACTTCTGCAACTGGTTGTTGAAATGCGTCACAGAAAAGTCGATCATATGCCGCTCTCCTTGGTAGCAAGTTAACCACTGAAAACCTGCCCAAGTCTGAATCTCTTATTCACTTCATTGACAAGAAGATGTCCATATATCGAGCGAAAAAATCTTCACCCTCCAATTCTGGATCAGAAGAAATTGGAGAGGACAAGTTCGTAATCGCCCCATCGAAATAAAATCACGGCAGCTCCGCACAAACGTATCAGTCTCATGAGATCTCTTGCTGAAACTTTGTCTGAGCGAAGACAATAGTGAGCATAACAACTGATTAATTTCGCTCTGGGTAACGGCAGACTAACGAAAATGTTGTGCGTTTCGAAGCTCATCCCCCGGTGGGTGAATGACTTGGATGATACCAGACCTGACTTCTCCTTGTTTACTTATGAAACCGAGACGTCGGAGCAATAGAAGCAGATTCTGCACATCATTTTGAAGCGTTAATTCATTGCCGTACCTCTAAAGAATGTCGTCCAGGTAGGCCGACGTTATCGCAGACGAATGAGCTCGGAAATGAGTCATTACCGAGTTCGTTATTCGAGTGAAAGCCCAGGGGGCTAGATTCAGACCGAAGCACATTGCTCGGAACTGATACACAACTCCTATGATGAAGAAGCGAAGATACTTTCTGAATGCCTGATGTACCATGACGTGAAAGTACGCATCTTAAGATGTATGCATGTAGCATAGTCGTACACCCAAATACTCGCTCTGACCGATACTATGGACTACATATATAAACTTGGAGCCACGATCAGCTTGATTATCCAGCTCAGAATTATGAGTGGACAGAACAAGCTGTCTGGTTTTGGAACCAGAAAAGGATGGTTGTAGAAACTTGGAAATTCCTGGATTTCTACGATCTCTATCGCGATCATTCCAGAAGAGACTGGACTTCTGATGGAAGCGAGCCTCTTTCCTGCTGACTTGAAGGAAGCTGAGTCCATCTTGGACTCTGAGTTAATGGAGGTTTTTGTTTGAAGGACAATTTAGTCCTTCCGAAATCACCCCTCGAATCCAAGGGACGTCCGTAATCTACTCCCAGTTAATTGAGAAACTCGACAGTCTTCTGCTCACTAGTACACGATAGAGGTTAATACCATTACCTCCTGGTTCTGCGAGGTTTGCGGAAGGAGAAGCCATGTCCTCCACGGCCCGCACCTCGCCCCGTCGACCTAGGGGCGTCTGACCGGATGTCTCGGCCAGAATTACGGCCCCTACCGGAGTCGCTACCTTGACGGTCTCTAGAGTAAGACCTAGAGGACGCATAGGAACCTCTATAGGAACTTCCCTTGGACATATTCGTCCCAGAAGTGCCTGTCCTACTCTTCTCTGCTGAATCCGACTATATGGAAGCGGATTTGAATAGCAGAGAGTCTGAAGCTTTCTTAGTTATCTGATCATAGACTGCGGAAAGCTTGCCATCAAAGAAAACTTTCTGAAGACCGGAGCGACTCTGGGAGAGTTTTTCATCTTACAATCCACATGCGTGGATGTAGCCAGGGCCGCGTCACGTCTAACCAACTCCATATTGTCACTAAAAGGACGGAGTTTTAAGGGAGGCTCTTGAAAGAATCTTAAGGAGGTTGTACACCCTAGAATTCTTTTTCCTTTGAGACATAATGATAACGTTCTGGTAAGGTGATCTGCATACGATGATGCGTCTAAGCTGACCCTGCTAGACGATATTGTCGTTTCCAACATCGTGGTTGGAATTGACATAGACGACGGTATAAACAATACTAGGTCCTGACCTGGTCATCTAGACGAAGAGAACTCTCAGAATGCTCTGCCCTGCCGTTACAAAATATTCCATAAATTGATGAAAGGCAGATGTAGAGCATTTGCCGATAAGAAACCTGACCTGCCCATTCAGGTAGCAAGTTATATAAATATAGCGTAATTCAACAGATCAAATGTCCGTGAGACATATCTGGACTATGTCGGAAACTGAGGGATGATGTCCCTAAACCGATAAGAATTCTGAGTCCAGTGGCGCTATCAGTCTCTTATCCGGCAACGCAGCAATTTTTGGTCCAGAGGAACAACGTCAGAAGATAATGACGGATGCACTCTACGGCAATTATGTTGTTCCAAAAGGGAAAATACAACTCATCCGTATCCCTTTCGCCATCCTGTCGGACCACTTGTAATTCTTGGTCGTCCGTGCCTGAAGCTGCGGCGGAACGCACCAACCCAGCTTCCTCCGATAATTCTTAATCCGACAGAGTTACTGTCAGGTGCTGGGATGCTGCGATAATTTGTGCTATCTGCGATAGCACGTCCGTAACGAAGGCCTATGGAGCTGTGGTCTTACAGAAATTCGACGCTAGAAGCTTCTTGGACGTTGATTCCTGCATATTTCTAATATGCGAACGTCCGGAGTATGAAGGCCTCGTATCCTTGGCTACCGGATGGCGTGACCTGGTCGCCGTAGAATAAATGGTCAGCGATGTTGGTTGAATATGACTGGTCACGTAGCCAAGGTGCGGTCGCGTGTGCTGCCGTGAGGATGAGCAGTGGATGTATGCCCCGACTGAGGAACGTTTTGTACCACAACATCTGTGCCCAGATGTTGTAATACGAGAGAGGAACCTCTCTCGCTCGCAGCCCGGATGGACCTGGACGAGCTAGGAACCAGACTAATAGACTTCCTCCATACCATCCTCGTATCCGTCGTCACTGGGTGTGCACATTGTATTTTATAGTGCTCGCATCACCCAAATTTCCTTCCTGGACCGCAATGGACGAACCCGGGTGCTCAGCCATTCGGTGAATGGTCGCGACACCGGGCGAGCTAGCGGACGTCAAACCCTTCGATCGAACTAGCGAACTCCCGGGTAATTGACGTATCTGCATGAGCACTTTTGCTGCTATCTCTTCATTTGCCTGTGATGACTGAAGCACACTTTACGAAGACATCGCGGTAACAACACCTTGTTCATGTTACTCTATGAGACCTGTGGAGCCGTGGTCCTACGTGAATAATCCACTGTAAGCTCCCGGGACGTTCATTCCTGCATTTATATAATATGCGAACGTCCCAACTGGAAAGGTCTCGTATCCCTGGCTAGCAGAAGGAGTGACCTGGTCGACGTGTATTCCTTGGCTGGTGAAGCAGGAGAACCAGGGACGTTCAATCCTGCATTTATAGAATATGCGAACGTCCCCTGGAAATCTGTGGTCACATAGCCAAGGTGCGGTCGTGTGTGCTGACGAGGATGAGGAAGCCAATATAACAGCCGCTTCGGACTGTCATGCGACGGAGCGTCCCAAGCAGGAGGAGTGGACGTAAGCTCCGACTAAGCGAACAAACATACAACAACATCGCAGCGCAGATGTTGATGTAAGAGAGAGGGGGTCTCTCTCGCTCGCGGTCCATGTGGACCTGGACGAGCCAGCTACGGGACTGACAGGCTTCCTCCGTACTATCCTCGGATCCGTCGTTGCTGGCTGTGCACATCTGATGTTTTATAGTGCTCGCATCACCCAATCTGCTTCCCTGGGCTGCAACGTACAAACCTGGGTGCTGAGCCATTCTTTCCTGGTGAATGGTCGCGACACCAGGCAGACTAGCGGGCGATCAATGCCTTCGATCGAACTAGCAAACTCCCGACAATTGTCGTAATACCTTAAGCACTTCCCGCTAGCCCTAATATTGCAACAACGGAGACACACTTGTTGAAGACATCACGGAAACATCACTCTGAATTCTGAAAAAGAAACTGATAATATAGAGCGACCCTACGGAGAGAGGACCGTAATGGACCCCTCACCGCTAACAAAATACCGTGACACACATCTCCAACATTGTCATATCAATCAATACACACAGAGCAAGAATTAGTATGACTACATTGACAATAAGAAACACAATGAACCTGTGAATTAGAGGAAGATATCCTCGCATTACAATTGAATAATATTTTTTTTTTTTTTTTCAACATGAAAAAATATACACAGTCATATTACTCGCACTAACCCTTGAAATAAATATACATAATATATTATAATCCATTATAACATTTCAAAAGAAAATAATTTTCAAAAAAAAAAATTTTGAAAAAATTTTCAGAAGAGCCCAAGTTCCCCCAAAAAATCATTTAAAAAAATTAATGTAACACTTACGGACAATATTAATGTATCTTGCTATGAACTGAACTAAGCAGAGGACAAGTAATCACTATAAGAAGTAACAGTTGTCAACATGGACAAAAAGTGTAAACAAACCGGAAACATGACTCCAGGCACTGATAAACATGGCCCGAAATCAGTTACCAATTTAAACACTATCTGATGCAAAACAGAGACTTCCAGAGAAGAAACTGCAGAACATCAGATGGTAGATGCAGACCAAAACGCCTAACCACCCAAGGGTGAGGACGTAAACATGGGGGAAAACAACAGAAAATAATTCTGTTTCCAAGCCAAAACTCCCAAGAAATTTTAGTAATAAACATTACAAAAAATAAGCCCAAAGCATGGGAGAATAGCTAGGGGGGAATAAAGGAAAGGGAGAGAGGAAACACTGATTAAACAATGGAACATTCATAGCAAGAATGACCACAACAAGGTCATGCCTCGGAAATAGGTAACATGAATAATTTCGTAAAATAATTATAAGTTGCAGCCCTGAACATTTGTTTCCACTGATTTTTCCTCTCCTCCTTCTATTTCCTCCTTATATCCACCATTTCTCTCATAATTATGTGTCTGGCATCCTTAAAACTGAGATTTACAAGCACAAATTACAGTGAAGTGTAACTGTATTGAGGGCCAAACAAGGAATGATAATTGCGCCAATTTCGAGACATCCTTGACACTGTGCATGCGCAGTGGAGTAAAAGTATGGAGGACCATATAAGACATGTAATTTTCGGTTTTAGATGCAAATTTTGGGGATTGGGGGGGGTAAAATTTGCATTTGGCCCTAGATATTTTAGAGTTAGCACCAGCTAAGTCTGGGTCATTGGTACAGTATAAAAATATACAAATTTTGGGCAGGTCAAAAACTCTTGCCCATTCCATTACAAAGGCAAATATTGCCCTACAAACTTCGTTTGAACAAACTTTACTCTACACCTCAAAAGGAAGCTCAGCAACAAATATCAAGTCACTGTACCCAATGGTTCATGAGAAGATTTTTTTAAAATTTGGGAACATTTTCCCTCACCATGGGGAGGGGCAAGTTGATGTGAACAAAATCAAAAAGCGATGTCAGAAACAATGACCTCAAATTCAACTGAAATTGATCCAGCGGTTCGGACAGAGAGGAAGCAAACACCATGTTCGCAGATGGCAGCCAGCAAGTAATAACTTTCGCTCACCCTGCCTTTCAGTCAGGTGACCTAACAAGGCAGAAAAGGTGCTTCCCACATCACAAAGCCTGACAGTCATGCGATCCACTTAGAATCTACTTTAGTCCTAAAAAGATCCTCCAAAGGGGGGTACTATGACAGGAAGAAGGTCCTTTTTAGGACTAACTCTATGTGTTTCAGGCTGTGTATTGTGGAAAACCCAAGAGAGAGTGATAATAGCAGGCCTATGTGTGCCCAATGAAGCACAAATATTAACTGAAGTGTGCCCATACAAACAGTTAATGATTTAGTGGAGAAAATTCAATGTTTATAATTATAATGTAATGTCATAGAATTCAATTCCAGCTTCTCCAAAGACAGTGCTGAAGGCTGTTGCTGATAATTATGCTCAACTTCACGTGTGCTAAAAATTACATGCCTAGAAAATATTTAGGTGGACATTATGCAAGCAGCATGCTTGCACGCCTTGAAAATGACAGGCCTGCTTGTGGGATACAAAATTAATTTGATACACTATTCATTCTATGTTTCTCTGTTATAAAAATGTTGAAGAGCATAAGCACATTACGAAATTACATATAATATATGAAAGGATACGTAAAACTCTGTACAGGTCATGAAGTGGTCGATCATTTTCCAACAATCTTGATTGTACTAACTGGTGGATATAATTTACCTAAAAATAAATGAAAAACTTACACACTCACTGCATGCAAGAAAACACTTTTTAATTTGTTTATTTACCTATTTATTTATTGATGTTTAAGGTCACATGTTTCAGCAGAATAGCTAATAGTGACCACAACATGGAGATAAAGTCAACTTTAGTCAATCATTTATACCCATGTTGCCTATTTTGGAGGGCTTCCACTCCAAACATTGTAACCGAGTTCTATTTTAAAAGTAAAATATAGCTTGCTTACCACAGGAAACAATCACTGATTCACTTCCTGGGGTTCCCACAAAAGACTTTTTTCATTTTAATTAATTTAACTCTTGAAGGCCTATAGATTTTTATACATTTTTGCTACACTTGGGACAGTCTACATCCTGTTGCTTTGCATTTGCTTTCTGGGCAAATCTTAGCTGCCTATATAGGCAGCCAAGACATACCTAAAAACAACTGCCAAGGTAGTTAGAATGTAACTAGCAAGTTAACCCAGATACAGTATCTTTAGGCACCTGTTGCATTGCTGTAAAAAATTATCAAAGTGGAATTAGGCCCTTGAGAATTAAATCAACACTTTTATATGCAAGTTCATTAAGCGATCAATAATACAGGAATGTCAACAAGATTTTGATAGGTTAACTGTCTCCACAAATGACATATGGCAGATTCCTTCGCTGAGACTTGGCAATCATTCAAAATTCACTTGATAGTTATGAAAAATAGCATTTAAAATGTGACAAGCTTATGAATTGCCGGTGTAGTACATTCACTGTACGAACATTTTAACACCTGCCTACTAAGCCTTCACGATGTTTGAATTTGAATACCAATAACTGTACAGAACGCAATAATGCAATAAACTGTACAATGCTAACAGTTCAGATGTATTATTATTATTATTTATTGGTGTTTAAGGTCCCGTACTTATGCACAATGGCTAATCATGACCGTGCCAGTTTTACAGGTGGAGGAAGCCAGAGTACCCAGAGAGAACCACCGAGCAACGACGAGCAGCTGCCAGCTCCCCAACATCCTAACTCCTCACTGCAGCACAGGCAGGGTTAGATTGGTTGAAGACATGCGCACCATCGACGTTCAGTTCGCCTTAGTACACGGCGTCATCGTGCCCCCATGTGGGCAATCAACAGTTCAGATGAAGCAAGATACTACCAAATAGCCTTATTGCTTCTCAGTTCCAGTCTATTCCTGATATTTGGTGCATACTAAGTGGTATTTTCAGTAATTGGGCACATTTGAAGCCATGAAAAAAGATGTGCCCAAAATAAAGCAATCTAAAGGCCTAGTACCTGGAGAGAACCATAGAACAGCAGCAAGAAACTGTCTGGCTCTCCAACTTACTAACCCCACACATGCAAGGTAAGCAGCAGTTGAAGGCATGTGTACCATCAACACACCATGGCTAGATTAGATGAAAAATTCCTATAAATTTAACTTTAGAAAACTTTGGTGAAAAATCAATCCAATAAACAAGGGGAAAATTTGGTTGAAAGTGCACAAATGATACTTAATTCAGTGGCAAGAGATTTCCTTGGGCACTACAAATCACAAATTTTTGCTTCGACTCTAATCTCAAATCGAATCGGGTCTATTATTAGTAATCGAATCGAATTCTGTACATCTTGAATATGACCAAAAAGAGGGGGGGGGATGGAGGAGGAGGTGGAGGGGGGTGGAGGGGGGAGGGGACTGTAAACCTGATTGTTCCAACTGTGGCGGCTCAAATCCCAACTGATTAAAATATTCCAGCTGCATCATCAAGGCATGCCTTCCTGGAAGGCATGCCTTGATTATGCAGTTGGAATATTACCCAGGAACAGGTGCAAGGTTTACCAGCACTAAGCACTGCAAAGGACTAGCCGCTAGCAACAGTTCATCGCCAACGTGGTTTGTAAACTTTAACTTTGTTTTCAACAGTGAAGAGACTGGAATAGGCATGGGAGTTGGCATGGGTCAGATACTATTTATTTTTATTTTTTTTTAATATTTATTTATTTATTGGGGTTTAACAAAACACTTTTGATAGCCAGGGTCACCTAGTGTCAGACAGTTTTATGGTGGAGGAAGCTGGAGTACATGGAGAGAACCACTGAGCAACAGGCTCCCCAACATACTAACTCTGTACAAGCAGGGTTATCACTGGTTGAAGACAAGTGCACCATTGTTGCGTAGTACACAGCACTACCATCCACACTTATACAAAAAAGTCTAACATCACTTTAAAAAACTCCTAAATGTGCAAAAAATTTCCAGTCAAGGGTTAATGTCATCTTATATTGATGCATTCAACACATATGTGAAATATAAAAGCTGCAGCATACCGGTGGTAGCCTTCACTCATGTACATGTATGGCAAAACAGGTCAGAATTTTTCCAAGTCCACACTTACAAAAAAGTCAAACAATGCATTAAAAAAGTACCAAATCTGCAAAAAATGTCTGTCAAGGGTTAATGTTGACTTTAATTTATGCATTTAACACATATATGAAATATAAAAGTCCACACTTACAAAGAAGTTTAACATTGCATTAAAAAAGTCCAAAATGTCTGAAAAGTTAAAAAATTTATAGTAATTTATATATTTTTTATACTTACCAATGACCCAGACTTAGCTGGTGCTAACTCCACAAAAACCAGGGCCAAACACAAATTTTGCCCCCCAATCCCCAAAATTTGCATCCAAAACAAAAAGAAATCATGTCCTAAAGGACCTCCATAGTACGACTCTACTGCGCATGCGCAGTGACGCAGTCGTCCCGAAATTGGCGCCAAATATCATTCTTACTGGCAGTGCCTGGTCAGCGCTATGTACTCAGCGGGGAGGCAAGAGTTCCCAACTCAGGGAGGGCCATCCCCGTCTGGGTCATTGGTAAGTATAAAAAATATATAAATTACTATAAATTTTTTAACATTTTTATACTGTACCAATGACCCAGACTTAGCTGAATAGTAAACAGGCTGGAGGGCCTAGGACATAGAGGAAAATCCAATAAGCTCAATTATAAAATAAAGAGATAACCCCTTAAGGAGAAAAGGAGTATTAGGCTTTACATGTATCTTTCTTATTTAATATTTAAATTAGAAAGATACACTACCCTTAATAATTGAGCACAATAACATTCATGTTCTCTATTAATATCCAGTATAACCTTTATACTAATTATTATTAAAACAAGCCAATAAATAAAGTAGTCCAGAGAATTGAGACTCTTTATAATCATTTAAAAGTGTCCGAGTATTGTATATTAAAGCCCGTTTGACACTTGACATATACAAATGCTTCACACCGAGCTACACTTTAAAAATAAGACATGAATGAAATTAAACATTAATATTACACTTTAAAACCATCCCGGAAGCGACTCAGAAATACTGTCTTGGAGGAGGCATTCCCTTGCTTTTCACTATAAAGCAGGTGACCTAAGGGAACACCCGCCCCCCCCCCTTCCCCTTGCCCTGGGTCAAATAGCCCAGAGCGAAGAGGGCAGCCGGACGGAGTCACTGCCGGAACAGAAAGCCTGCATAACTATAGTTGCAACTGTTTAGTGGACGACATTCTGAGCAACAGATAACGGACCTAAACAATGCAGGTCTCCAGAAATGGACTCAAAATTTCTGAGATAAAAATTAGTAAATGTGGATGGCTGAGACCAATAAGCAGCCTTCATTAAATCTGTAATAGCAACACTATTAGCATAAGCCCAGGAAGTAGAAGAGCTCTTACTTCATGAGCAGAAATCTTAAGCACAGACTGCTGAGAAGAAGATAAATCTTCATACGCAGTACGGATAGTTAACTGAATCCATCTAGCAATAGAATGGACTGAAATGTCCTTTCTATTAGGCATCAAAGACAGAAAGAAACGTTTCCGTCCCTTTCTGATGAACTGAGATCTCTGTTTATAGATACGTAGTGCTCTAACAGGACAGAGTAAAGGCCTACGCCCGTCTGAAGACGGAAGAGCCTTAATAACAATAGGTTCCGGATATTTATTAGGAGCCTGATTCTTAGCTAAAAAACCGACGTTAGTAGTGAAGGTGATAGTGTTCCCAACACTACGATAATGAGAATCATCCACCGATAGTGCATGAAGCTCACTGACTCTTCTGGCAGAAGAGAAAGCTAAGAGAAAAGCTGTCTTATAAGATAAGAATTTGAAATCTACTGTCCCAAGAGGTTCAAATGGCTTTTCCTTCAATTTAAGGAGAACCCAAGCTAAATTCCACTTAGGAATTAATCTAAGAGTTCTGGGTCTATTTATCGAAAAGTTTCTAACCAATTTCGATAAAGAGACATTAGATCCAATTTGTAAACTATCATGATGTGCATAGGTATCAGATAACATAGATCTATAACCCTTTATAGTAACCGGTTGCAGTTTGATTTCGTCAAACAAGTATACTAGAAAGTTAGCAATGTCTGGTATAGAGGGATCAAATATATCAACAGAATGATCCCTACACCAACGACGGAAAACCTTCCACTTAGCCGCATAGTTTAGCGAAGAGGAGGTCCTCCTACAGTTAGAAATCGCGTCCACTGCTCGTCCTGTAAAGTGCTTGCCATGCAAGAAGGACCGCACAACGGAAAAACGTGAAGGTTGAGACCTTGCGGGTTGTGATGCAGTTGGCGCGATTTCCCCTGCCAAAGAAGATCCTCTCGTGGAGGGAGCTTCCGCGGTAGGTCCCACAACAGACACCTGAGTAGATTTATCCACGGTCTCTGTGGCGACAGAGATGCTACCAACAGAATCTTGCATTGAGATTGTTTTATCTTTAGCAATACTTGTTGAATTAACGGCGCTGGAGGATACGCATATCCTATCATTCCGTCCCAAGGGATCGATAGAGCGTCTACAGCAAATGCTCTTGGATCCGGACACGGGGACACATACGTCTGCAACTGATTGTTGAGATGTGTCGCAAATAAGTCTATCATTGGCCGTTCCCATTGGTAGCAAATCTGATTGAATACTTGTTTGTTGAGAGTCCACTCCGACGGCAACAAGCGACCCTTTCGAGAAAGGGAGTCTGCTAGCACATTCAGACGACCCGGTATGTGACGGACCGAAAGAAGAACGTGATGTTCCAACGCAAACAGAAGGATTCTTTCCGTTAGATTGAACAACGGAACTGAATGAGTGCCTCCCTGATTCCGTATATACGCCACTACTGTCGTATTGTCGGATAGGATTTGGACATGAGCATCGTGAATAATGTCCATCCAGTGACGTAACGCAAGCCAAATTGACATCATTTCCTTGATGTTTATGTGCTTGCACAGGAATTGCGGATCCCAAAGACCCTGGCATCTCGAATCCGTTGGGATTAATGATGCACCCCAACCTGTTTGACTGGCATCCGTCATAATGGTAAAACTCGGATCCGGCAACTGCAGCGGAACTCCTTGAGTTAACCACTGAATGTTTGCCCAAGTCTGAATCTCTTGTTTCACTTGATCTGACAAGAGAACGTCTACATCGAGCGAATGAATTTTCACACTCCAATTCTGAGTCAAGAAAATTTGAAGAGGCCGTGTGCGTAGCCGTCCCATCGGAATGAGATCCGCAGCGGCTCCGCACAGACCTATCAGTCTCATAAATTCTCTCGCTGTGACTTTGTCTGTATTTAGACAATAGCGAGCGTAACAACTGACTAATTTCGCTCTGGTTAACGGCAGACGAACGAGATTGTTGTGCGTCTCGAAGCTCATTCCCAGATGAGTGAATGACTTGGACCGCACCAGATCCGACTTCTCCTCGTTTACTATGAAACCGAGACGTCGGAGCAATAGAAGAAGATTCTGAACATCGTTCTGAAGCGTTAACTCGTTGCCGTACCTCTGAAGAATGTCGTCCAGGTAGGCCGACGTTACCGCAGACGAATGAGCTCGGAAGTAAATCATTACCGAGTTCATTACTCGAGTGAAAGCCCAGGGTGCTAGATTCAATCCGAAGCACATGGCCCGGAACTGATACACCACTCCTAGGACTGCGAAGCGTAGATACTTTCGGAATGTCGGATGTACCATGACGTGAAAGTACGCATCTTGAGATCTATGCTCGTTGCATAATCGTTCACCCGAATACTCGCTCTGACCGATCGAATCGTCTCCATATAAAACTTCGGAGCGATGATCAGCTTGTTTATCCAGCTCAAATCTATGACTGGACGGAACGAGCCGTCTGGTTTCGGAACCAGAAACAGATGGCTGTAGAATCCCAGCGATTCCTGGTTTTCTACGACCTCTACCGCGTTCTTCATTAAAAGAGACTGCACCTCTGATAGCAGAGCGTCTCTTTTCTGAGGGTTTGACGGAAGATGAGTCCACTTTGGACTTCGAGTTAATGGAGGCTTTCGTTTGAAGGATATCTTTAGACCTTCCGAAGTCACTCCTCTCACCCAAGGGTCGTCCGTAATCGACGCCCACTCTTGAGAAAAACTCGACAACCTTCCGCCAACCGGAACGCGATAGAGGTTTGAGCCATCACCTCCTGGATCTGCGAGGCCTGCGGTAGGAGAAACCACGTCTTCCACGACCCGCACCTCGCCTCGTCGACCTCGGGGCGTCCGACCGATTGTCCCGGCCTGAAGGACGTCCCGAACGAGAGTCGCTATCCTGACGGTCTCTCGAATAAGAGCTAGAGGACGCACCGGAACCTCTATAGGAACCTCTCTTGGGCGGATAAGACCCAGAAGTGCCCGCCTTATTCGTGTCTGCTGAATCCGACCTTTTAGGAGCGGATCTAAACAACAGAGAATCACTAGCTTTCTTTTTAATATTATCATAAATAGCGGAAAGCTTGCCGTCAAAGAGAAGATCTCCTGAGACCGAAGCGACTCTAAGAGAGTTCTTCACCTTAGAATCCACTAGTGTGGATGTAGACAGGGCTGCGTCACGTCTAACCAACTCCAGATTAGCCACTGAAAGGGCGGAGTTACACGTGGAATAAGCTACTGCCCTTGAAAGAAGTCTTAAGGAGGATTGTATATCCTGAAACTCTTCCCCTTGAAGACGCAGTGATAACGCCTTCGTAAGGTGATCTGCGTAAGATAAGGCATCTAAATTGGCTCTGTTAGACGCAATAGCTGTTTCCAACACTGCGGTTGGAATAGAAGCTGACGACGGTAATGATAGCTCTAAGTCTTCCGCCTCGTCGTCCATACGCAGAGGAACTCTCGGTATACCCTGACCTGCCGTGTCGAATTTATTCCTTGCATTAATGAAAGGCAGGTTGAGAGTATTTGCGGACAAGAAGCCTGCTTTCCCTGTCCTGGAAGCAAGTTTAAAAATAGCGTCGTTCAATAATTCAAATGTTCTTGCAACATTATTGGACTGCGACGGAAACTCGGGAGCGATGTCCCTGAACCGCTCGAAAAAATCAGAGTCCAATGACGCTATAATTCTCCTGTCCGGAAGCGCAGCAGTCTGGCCCGACGGAACAACTTGAGGAA
Organism: Pictodentalium vernedei; assembly: GCA_031216915.1. NCBI lineage: Eukaryota > Metazoa > Mollusca > Scaphopoda > Dentaliida > Dentaliidae > Pictodentalium > Pictodentalium vernedei. Next base: position 627,335,867 of record CM062296.1, on the reverse strand, counting down.
GAAAGTGCCGGATGAAGTCTACGGCAGCTTTGTGTTGTTCCGAAAGGGATAGCTCCAATTCATCCGTATCCCTTTCACCATCCGGTCGGACCTCCCGATGTTCCCGGTCGTCCGCCCCCGATGCTTCGGCGGAGCGTACCGACCCAGCGCCGTCGGATAATTCTCGATCCGACACCGTCTCTGTCGGCTGCTGGGATGCTGCGATAAGCTGTGCTATCTGCACTAGAATGTCCGACGTCGAGACCTGCGGAGGAGCGGTCTTTCGCTGCTTTGCCGAGGGCAGCTCCGCATCGGATGGCTCCCGCATACTTTTCCTATGCGAACGTCCGGAGTCCATCGGTCTCGAGTCCCTGGCTGCCGGATGGTGTGACCTGGTCGCCGAATAATCCTTCCTCGGCGAAGCTGGCAAGATATCGGAGGTCACGCAGCCAAGGTGCGGTCGTGTGCGCCGGCGAGAAGAGGAAGCCTTAACAGTCTCTGCGGACTGCTTATACAACGGAGCGTCCCGAGCGACGGACGTATGCTCCGCTAAAGACACATTTTGTACCACAACATCTGGTCCCAGATGTTGTTGTACGAGAGAGGGGCCTCTCTCGCTCGCGGCCCGGCTGGACCTGGACGAGCTAGGAACCGGACTAAAAGGCTTCCTCCGTTCTCGTTCACTATCCGCCGTCACTGGGTGTGCATCTATTATTTTTATAGTGCTCGCATCACCCAAAATTTCCTCTTGGACCGCATCGGACGAACCCGGCTGCCGAACCATTCGGTGAATGGACGCTACACCGGGCGAGCTAGCGGACGACATTTGTCTAATTTCCATGAGCACTTTTGCCGCTAGCTCTGTATTTAATTGTGACGACGGACGCACACTTGAAGAAGATAACATGGAAACATCACCCTGTTCTGGTTCCTCTGAAATAGAAACTGAGAGAGTAGAGTGACCTTGTGGAGAAAGAGCCGGCATCGCTCTTTCTCCAGAAACAACATATCGTGACACACGTTTCCAATGTTTCTCATCCCAATGTTCACATACAGGACAGGGATTAATGCGAGAACACTGACTACAATTTATGCAATAATCATGAAAGTCAGAGGAAGATTTCTTCCTATTACAATTTGAACAAGTTCCTTTCATTGTGAAGGAACAACAATAAGTCCTAGTTACTCGCAAAAACCCCTGACACAAAGATACATAATAACATGATCCATTAATAAATGAAAAAACAATTGCAAAACAAAATAATTTTGAAAAAATATTTTTTCAGAGAAGCCCAAGTTGCTGAAAAGTAACGTTGAGCCCCGATGGATCCGATGGCAAAGTGTGGTCAAAAATTTTAAAATTATATAAAATAATTAATGAGACACTTTCGGATAATATAAATGTATCTTATAATGAGATAAACTACCTCAAAGGCAAACAGCCCCCCTCAAAAAAGGCTGTTGCCAATGAAAACAAACAGTGTAAACACAGAAGAAAACATGACTCCAGGCACTGACAAAACTGGCCCGGAATCAGTCCTCAATTACACTCTATCTGATGCAAAACAGAGACTCCCAGGGGAGAATCTGCAGAACATCAGATGGAAGATGCAGAACACAAACGTTATACACCCATGGGTGAAAACGTAACTATGGGGAAAATAACAGAAAACATTCTGTAACCAAGCAACTCTCCCAGGGAAATTTTAGAAATGAAACTTCTCAAAAATATGCCAAAAGCATGGGAGAATTGCAAGGGGGGACTTTAGAAGGTTAGGGAAGAGGAAACACTGAATAAGCAGTGCAACAATTAGCAAGAATGACAACAAGAGGCGTTTGCCTCGAAAATAGGCAACTTAACATAATTTTAACAAAAAATTTTAAGTACAGCCCTGATTATTTTTTGCCACTTCTTTTTTCCTCTCCTCCTTCTATCCTCCTTAGAATCACATTTTCTCCAAGAATTACGTGTCTGGCATCCTTTAAACTGAGATTTACAAGCACAAAGATCAGTGAGATGTTGACTGATGAAGGGCCAAACAGAGAATGATATTTGGCGCCAATTTCGGGACGACTGCGTCACTGCGCATGCGCAGTAGAGTCGTACTATGGAGGTCCTTTAGGACATGATTTCTTTTTGTTTTGGATGCAAATTTTGGGGATTGGGGGGCAAAATTTGTGTTTGGCCCTGGTTTTTGTGGAGTTAGCACCAGCTAAGTCTGGGTCATTGGTACAGTATAAAAATATGTCCGGCCAAGGTTTAATGTCACCTTATATTGATGAATTTAACACATATATGAAATATAAAAGACACAGCATACTGGTGGTAGCCTCCACTCAAGTATAGCAAAACAGAGTCAGAAATTTTCTAAGTCCATACTTACAAAAAAGTCTAACATTGCAAAAACATTCTAAAAATCAAAAAAATATAGGAAAGGGTCTGTGGGTAACTGCAAGCCATAGAAACAGTATGAGGTGCATAGTAGCAGGTGGGAAAGTCAAAGAGGATTCTTACAATAACTTTAACACAAGTGTTGAGGCCGTCGAAACCGACGTGCCTCAGGTCTTGACATAAGCTCACACAACTTCGTCGCTGACCTAAAAATGGTTGTCAATCCAGTTTTAAAATGCCAGCTCACTCACCTGCATGGAATGAACCAATGCTTTTCCATCTGAAAAAAGAAACAAAATACGTAATGCACTTGATAGTTCAAGAATAATTACCATAAACTCAAAAAAGAGAACAATTAATCACCTGAGATCAAGTTGTTCAAACAGCAAAACAGAGGGACTGTTTATAAAATTAGCTTGACAGAAATGTTAAATATAAGAATACCTAAGCTAGTATTCAGAAAAACTGATTTTTCAAAGTTTAACCTTTTACCACAGTGCTGTTATCAAATATAAATTTTTGCCACTGTGTAGTTTCAAATTTTTTCAATACTTAAGAGGCTAGAGAGTTGTCCAGAATTCCCACCAGCCCACAGCCTCTATACATCCTGTGGCTTAGCAGTGACATCTAGTCAAGTTTGGGCTGCCTTTTAAGACAACAAAGGCTTTACCAGAAACCAATTCCTAGGAAGTAAGGCTCTTGTCAGCATGACATCCTCATGATGGCTTGTTAAAAAAGAATGAAACCAAATTACAAAATCGATACATTTTTGCACAGCCCTTTTACGGATATTGCTATTTAAGAAAACACTTTGAATTGACAGGCCTAGTTTAATTTGGGTTTACTGTTTAAGAGAATGAGGTAATATAACAAGAAAACTGCCTTAAACATAACCATGAGAAGTAGGCCTAAAAAACAGATGTGTTTCTCCTAACAAGACTCAAACTAGGTAGGGTTCTGTTAAACAAACTATAATAGATTAAATGTTTATACTGAGTATACTGAGGCCAGAGACATCAAGCATCGGAATTTCAGTATTCATCACAGTTATTCTCTAATATACACCTGGAACTTAATTAAGCACCCCCCGAAATGTTTCATGACAGTGAAGTTGCTGTTACTGATTATGTTTTAATGATTGCTATGTTTTGTAGAACATTTCATGTCATGAAATGGGACGCGGTGGCATTGCGGTAACCGGTTCTTGTCAGATCACCGAAGTTCAGCAAAGTCGAGCCCAGTTAGTCCTCGGATGGGTGACCATCTGAGCGATCGATTCGGATTCCCACGTTGTGTCCTTGAGCAAGGCACTTAACCCTGAATGTCCACATGGGGGTATGATGATGCCGTGTACTAAGGCAAACTGTACGTCGATGGTGCATGTGTCTTCAACCAATCTAACCCTGCCTGTGCTGCAGTGAGGAGTTACGATGTCAGGGAGCTGGCAGCTGCTTGTCGTTGCTCAGTGGTTCTCTCCGGGTGCTCCAGCTTCCTCCACCCGTAACACTGTCACGGTCATGATTAGCCATTGTGCATAAGTATGTGACCTTAAACACCAATAAATAAATGTCATGAAACATGATGTTTCTGGTTGATAGCATACCCCAAACACATCCCCTCATTCATGTGAAGCCTGCTTCCCACGAATATCTCAAAAACACTATCATCCACATGCAATATCTGGATATAAAACAAGAAAATTTGTCACTTCTTTTATCAAGAAATGTTGACATGGCAAGGAGGAGACTCTCAATGGCACTAAGATGGCAAATCATTGGCATGCATGCAACAGGCATGTCATTTAAAGCTATTGGAAGGCAACTTGGCTATATTCATTCTGTCATCAGCAGACTTGCCTGAAAACATCAACAAACCAATAATGTTGAGGACCCACCAAGGCCTGGACAATCCCAAAAGACCTCTCCTCGGGAAGATCGGAGTCTGGCATGCCTCAGTAGGTGTGAACCCTTTGCTTCAAGTGGGGTTTTGAAATGCTATTTGCAACATAACTGTCCGAAACCGTCTCAAAGCACTGGGTATGAGGTCCAGAAGGGTCATCAAGCATCCAGCTCTGTTCGATTAGCATCAAAGACAATGTTTGGAGTGGCGTATATCACTGCAACATTGGAATCTCAGGACATGGATGAGAGGCAATTGGTCAGACGAGAGTAGGTTTCTGCTTCACAGATGGTTGCATGAGAGTATGGAGGCACAGAAATACTAACATGCCCAGGAACATCAGACCTACTGCTCCTTATGGTAGAGGATCAGTAATGATCTGGGGACGCCTCTTTCCTCATGACTGTAAATCTGATATGGTGACTGTTCGTGGGAATATCAATGGTCATCAGTACATCCAGGACATTCTCAATCCGGTTGTCGTGCCTCATTTTGACAACCACCTGTTGGCTACTCACCCTGTATTCATGGACGACAATGCAAGGCTACATCATTCACATGCTGTGAGTGCATTCCTCCAGAATGCTATTACAACACTACCTTGGCCTGCAATGAGCCCCGATTTGAATCTCTTAGAACACATCTGGGACTTTTCTTGTACGTCGTGTGCAAGCAAGGGTCCACCTATACATAATTTGGCTGATTTGGAAGCTGCATTGCATGAGGAGTGGCAGCAGATCACAAGTTACATTTTTTTGTCAGTAATTATCAGCATTGTTTCATCATGGACCGTTTCAGCACCATAATTGTCGAGAGAACATTTTTCCATCAAAAACATTAGGTACAGATATGTGTAATTAGCACCATTAAAATACTGCAGATTTTCATCATTGTGTTGTCTTTCATTTGTCAATAGACAATTCTTTCTCTTTCCGCTAACAGATAGCATGAAAGTAATGACAGTTTCTATTGAAACCACAGAAAAAAAAACAAGTGGTGCTTAATTAAGCTCCAGACATACAGATTTTTAACCCAACAGGAATTCAGCCTTTAACCTACATGCTATTAACAGGCTAAATGTGTACTGTAGGTATGGTAAATTATTTGGTGTTTGAAGTTATGTGCAATGAATAGGTTATTCAATTACAACCTATCCTGTTGTGTGGGCTCCTCAGTACATCAAATCAAGTTGTAATTCAAACTCAGTTCAAAAACTGAAAACTTACTCCCAGTTTCAGGATCTTCTACCAGTATGCTAATATCAAGTAGCCTCCAGGGAATGTTTGGACTGTCACCCATCAAAGTTAATGTAATCTGAAAATGGACAACTTTCTTATTAAACTTTTAAACTCTAAAACATACTAAGGACCACTGAGTGTTGCATAATATTCCAGTGCAGTGACCAGCCTACGAGTGAATTTTAGGGTAAAGTGACTTCTCCGTCTCAGAGAAATAGGGAGAAGTGAGAGCTCTTTGGGGAGAAATGAAATTTCTAAAGAAAGAAATGCTGGGTAGAGAATTTAATTTAATATTTCAAAATTCAACAACGGACCTTTCAAACACTAACAAGAGGCTCTAAAGAGCCTGTAATCACTCACCTGGAAGAACTATATACCCCTCAATTATTCTAATCAGAATCAAAGAATGCAGCTTGCTGCCATGCTCCTTCATCTGAGCAACATAGAATGATGATTGTTTTCTGAGGACTTTCCATACATTATTTGTGTCAATTTTGGTTTGCATTGGCCAAGTAGTTTCAGATAAGAAGATGAAAATGTGATTTTCCCTTGGGTTGCCATAGTAACTGTGAGCTGCAATTATTGCAGCTATGTTTGCAACACAATCAACATTAAATGAGGACAGTTGGCAGAGGGTGTCCGAGTCATCAATCATGTGAAGTTTCAATACACATGGCCTTGTAGTTTAAAAGGAGAAGATTTTTGAATATCCACCAATCAGAATCAAAGAATGCCTCTGGAAGCCATGTTTTTCATTTGACAGGAACAAAATGAGAAAAGTTTGTAGAGAACTTCCCATAGACCATTCCTGCCAAGTTTGGTTCACATTCTCTCAGTAGTTCCAGAGAAGAAGATGAAAATGTGAAAAGTTTATGGATGACGGATGATGAAGGACGCTAAGTGATGGTAATAGCTTTGGACCAGGTGAGCTAATAATCAAATTGATGGATCCAGTGGTGGAGCTGGGGTGTCTGGGGAGACCAGCTCCCTACCCCCCAAATCTCACTTTTTACTCCTGCCCCAAATTTTAAAAGACTTTTCATGATTCCTGCCCTATGTACAAACATCGGTCCTGTTCGTTTTTTACAGAATCATTTTTTTCGGTTTTATTTCTTTATGTTTATAATCTGTTCTTTTAAAACCAAACATAAGTTGGAGTACCAAATAGTTTTTATGTTCTTTGTTTTGTCACTTAACAGTAATCACAAGGCAACTTTGATTTCACCCAAACATAGAAATTAGGTGAAGTGAGCAGTGCCATGGAGATGATATCGCTCACTTCACCCTCCAGGCTGGTCACCGTGACTGTGGGCTGTTCAAATTATACAATACATTTTGCTGTGTGTTTATAGAGTGGAAAAGGTATACTTTAACTGGTAGAGTGCTGGAAGCCCATATTTGGGCTTTAATCTGAAGTGCAGGTAAGCCATCTTAAAGACTTCACATTTAATGGATGTATTTCATATTATGTTTGAAGTGAAATTATTTAGTCTTTGAGGATTTGCCTTGTTATAATTTATGGGAGAGTGCCTCTGGGCACTCTCCCATAAATTTTAACAAGGCAAAGACATGTCGATCATTTCTGAAGACCAAAAATAATTCAGCACTCTACCAGTTAAGTAAGTACCTGCAATATGGCTGTACATATACATATACAATAGATTGCAGTGGTAATAACTCTGAAGTAGAATGGCAAACAAAGGTAAATATTGAACATAATCTGCATTTTCTATAGATAAGGCAATGTAACAAATACAGATTAGCTGTGAAGAAAATATAGGAAATCAGCATTTGGAAACATACAATTTTGAAAATTCTAAAACAATAAAGCGCAATAACTTCAAAATTAATGTCAGGTCAGGTAAACATCAAATTCAAACGTGACTCCATTTTCTGTGAATCCTCCCATGTATCAAATATAGAAAGGTTGCAAGGTAGAGCTTAAGCTATAATTCAGACACATAAAATCTTGTAAATTCTAAGACAAAATGGGCAATCTCTCTATCCAGTAATGTCAGACAAATGTTAAAATCAACCTTCATCTACATTTTCTACGGTTGAGGGCATCTACCAGATACGGACTCAGATACGGATAAACAGCTCACATGGACCATGTTGTTTACAAGAAATAAGTGTATTACTGTTGTGGGATCAGAAAGATGGAGGCAAAAAGGAAGTATCACCTTGTATGTGTGTGCATATTGCAATGACCGTTACAAAAAGGCTTGGAAAAATGTTCAACCCCCGACTACCAGCACACACTCTACATTAGGCTTGAGATTATGTTGAAAAATGACAGAGAAGGGCTTCCCTCTGAAACGACCATCATAGTTGGTTAAAATTTTGGACTGACATTCATTGAAATATTCAGTGTTTCTGGAAGCCATCAATTGTGTGAAAAAATGGAATGAAATGGCAGTCAACAAGAACATGAATGAGACAATTTTTTTTTGTCAACAAAATGGATCTTCCTGGTTTTGTGTCATTTGCACACTCAGACAGATGTAATCATTATTGAAAACAGAATATTTGAATGAAATAAAATTTGTTTTCTTATCAAATATCAGTAGAATACATACTACACAAGCACTGAATTAGGAAGAATGCAGTGTTAATGAATAATGAAATATATACATTTTGATGTGCAGCATCATGTGGTGTTAAGGGTGGGGGGGGGGGGGGGTGGGGGTGAGGGAGGGAGGGAGGGGGAGGGGAGGGGGCCCATGTAAATTGCACGAAAGACTGAGGAATCCAAAAATTGTGATTGCAAGTTTCCATTCAAGCTAGCGCTTACCCATGTGTGCTTTGTCTGAGATTCCTCATACACTGTCTTAAAAAAGGGGCCTTAATCTCTAATCTGATAAAAGTGGTTAAAGGATGATTTAAGGTCACATTCAGTATCTACATGCTAATATAGTCAATCTAATTTAGTTATGGGAGTGGGTGTGGGGGAGAAGGGTCTGTCGGGTGATTTTTTTTTAGTACAAAATCACTCAAATCCCTTCAAACAGTATTTTGAAGAAAAGAGAAAAAAAAAAATTACCCACTGGACACAATCAGATCTGTCACTTGTGGGCACAATTTACTTCAACAAATAGTAAATTTTCCATTGGGTTCTGTATTAAATTTCAAACACCTCTGTTGCCCACTAAAACTTTAATCTAGGAGTCATAGTAAATCTATACACCAAGAAGAAGAAATTCTTTGAAGAATATTCCTCATACTGCATTAAGTTAAAATTTGGGCTCCCACAGTAAGCCCAAATATGAGCCCAGGCATTTATTATTATTTATTTATTTATTAGTGTTTAAAATCACATACTTATGCACAATGGCTAATCGTGACCATGACAGTTTTACTGTCGGAGGAAGCCAGAGTACCCGGAGAGAACCACCGAGCATCAATGAGCAACTGTCAGCTCCTCAACATTCTAACTCTATTCAAGCAGGGTTACAGCAGCTGAAGACATGTGCACCATTGACGTGCAGTACACCTTAGTACACGGCGTCATCATATCCCCATGTGGGATAAAGTGCCTTGCCCAAGGACAAAATGTGGGTCGTCCCGGACAGGGATCAAACTCGGGAACTCTAGCACAGAAGCCCAGGCATTTGAGTTGAAGAAACTTTAATCTACCCACACTAAGGATGTCAATGCTATGTAACAAAAGAATCTGACTCATGCATGTGAAGAAGAATATTCCAGATATTGCAGTAAGCCAAAATTTGTGATTTAACAGGGAGCCCAAATAGGACCCAAGGACTTGATTTGAAGAAACTGGAATCTGAACCTCCTAAGGTTGATGCATATCAAACACTGACATTCATCATGCTAACCAAACTGGTTATGCAACATGGTAACTCAAGGAGTTTAGGAGTTAAAAGCTGTATATATTGGTAGAACAGTGCATGGGCATTGCTGGTATTTTTCAAAAGGGGTTTGACTTTGATGAAAAAGGTATACTGAGGGCACACTGGTCAGATACCAAAGGAATCTGCCATGAGTGTCAAAGGTAGGAGAATACTAGGGGGGGTCCAGGGGCATGCTGCCACCCCCACTCCCCTCTGCCACCCCTGGGAAAATTCTTAAATTTAATATCAAATGAAGCTCTCTAGTGCCCTTTTGGGGGATTTATCTGCATTCTTGAAAAATGTGTAAAAGGGAGTTCGTTCACACCACTCCTCCCCTCTGGCGATGCCTATATAGTGCAGTTCAATTCTTATTGTTTCAAAGTAAAAAATTTTTTAACCTTCTTTTTGAGCCTCTTCAGTTCACCTCACCCTCACTCATGTCACTAGAAAAAACACAGTAGGTTGTGGCACTACAACACAAGTGCTTATGATACATGTACATTAACTACAGAAAAGTCCTTCAGAACTTTAATAAGCTAAAAATATGAAATATGATATTATGCTAACATTTAATATACAAAAAAAAGCTATAGATTATACAAACCTCAAATTCATGTTCCACAAGAAATTTCACTCTTCCATTTTCTGAAAGTACATATTGCACACAATTTAACACATTCAGTCTCAACATCTAAACATCGCGACTGTTATTATAAATAGACCAAGAGGCCTGAAGGGGCCTTAATTGCTCGCCTGTTTAAAGATATAATATCACATTCAGAATTCATGACCGGTTTACACTGCAAAGCCCAAACATGAACAAAGGCATTTGATTTAAAAAAGCTTAAATCTAATACACCCCTAACCACACCCCAAGGATGCTATACATACTAAATATCAAAAGATTCTGACTGTTGGATCTGTAGAAAAAGACTTTAAAAGTTTTTTTTCATATTGTACTAAGTTAAAAATTTTGGCTCCTGCAAGGAGCCCAAATATGAACCCAGGATCTCAAGTTGAATAATGGGGAGCCTAAATATTAACCCACAGATTTCATCTGAACAAACTTGAATCTGATCCCTCTTAGAATGCAGAATCCCAAATATGAAAAGATTCTGGCTGGTGGATCTGAAAAACATTTTTAAAGAAGTTTTCTCATATCATATCATTGTCTTATCCCAAAGGGAGTGCAAATATTAACTCTGGATCTTATTTGAAAATACTTAAATTTGATCTTCCTAAGAATTCTGTACATCAAATATCAAAAGATTCTGACTGATGGTTCTGGAGAAAAGGATTTTAAAATGTTTTAGGGGGTACCAACAGATTTATGCCCCCTGTTGGAGTCCCCGTGGGTATGGCAGCTTTATTAGAACAAACTTGAACTCCCATATGACCAGGAACATGCAGATCAAATATCGCTCATTTGGACCTGGTACTTTATGAGGAGAAGGCAATAATGTAAAGTTTATGACGGAGTGAACACAAAAGCTTCCCTTGAGCTTTGCTCAAGAGAAATAAGAAGACTTTAACAAGTGTTTTTTAAACACAAAACACTGCTTGACTGATTCAATTCTTGATAGTTAAAAAAGTTATAAAATGTGAGGTGTTATGTCTAGGCTGCTAAAAAAAAAGTTTCTTGGGCAATTTCCAATTAAATTTGTGATGAGGAAGGGAAGGGTTTTTTTCTTTTTCTTCAACACTAGAAAGCTTGGAGATTTTTATATACTTTTTTTATATATTTTTGCTACACTTTGAAAGTTTATGGCTTTACAATTGTTTCTAGGCAAGTATTGGCTGTCTCAATAGGCGGCTAAGACATGCTAAGAAACACTGGTCAAGTACTTGTAATTTGCGAGTTTACCCAACATACGTATTACACATCAAAGTTTGAAAAGAACTGGTTTTCCACAGTGCAAGGGTTTAACTGGTCAAAAAGAAAACTGGCAAAAATATTGTTTCTGTAGAATTTTAATGATGGGAGGTGATTGAGAAACAAGAATATTTGTTAACAGTCTTAAAAGGGTATGTGACCAATCTGTACCTACAAAAAATACAGTCAAAATCAAATCTGATTAACCCTTCACTCAATGTAATGACCAAATCATAACAGCGCTATCCACAAAAGTCTCCATTATAATTTTATTCTTTTTTCACTTTTTGCCTCCAAAAACATTCAATAGATAACCAACTAGGATGAGAGTGGTGGCCGAGTGGATAAGTGCACTGGTCTTTCATGCCAGTGTCCCGGGTTCGATCCTCAGACTGGAAAAGTTCTTCAGGTGTCTGAACATTCTCTGTCAGCATCAACTGGGGGTTTGATGCTGTCACGGCATACCGTCCTATCGGGTGGAGACGTAAAATGGCTGTCCTCTGTGCAGAGAGAGGCATACTCCGTGCAGATTAAAAATCCCTTCATAGTATTCAAGAAGAGCAAGGCCACAAAGTTGCCTATACGGAGGTCATCCCACTTACCTGTGCCACTGGGCCAAGGAGAGGCATTAATATAAGTTGCATAACTTGCCTTCAATCCTTGTAAAGCAAATAAGCTTTAAAACAACTACGATATCAAAGGTAGATATGTGTAAAAACACTAAATATTGTTATTGCCTTATTGGTTCCAAAAGAATGCACTTATTACCGTAATTGGCCAAGAAATAGAAAAAATAATACTTAGATCCAAAAAAAAACAAACTTGTTTGTTAGGCACCTCGGTTAACATAAGACTTTTGCGAGAAAAAAAATTTGTATGTGTTTTTAAAAAGTCAAAAACTACAGTGACTAATATGAAAAAAATTCTTTTCAAACTGGGAAGATAAACATGATGAGTAAATTTGTAAGTTACATTCTAAGTATTTTAGCATTTGTTTTTAGCAGGAATTAGAATGGCAAGCAACAAAATTCGCTGAAGTTTGTCAAAATTCCTTATTTTCAAAGTAAATGTGTGAAAAAAGTTTTTTTTAAAAGAAATCTAAGAACACGGAGTGAACCTGTTGGTTTAGAAATACTTCATGTCTGTAAATTTGCATGAAAGTTAAAAAATTTATAGTAATTTATATATTTTTTATACTTACCAATGACCCAGACTTAGCTGGTGCTAACTCTAACAAAACCAGGGCCAAACACAAATTTTGCCCCCCAATCCCCAAAATTTGCATCCAAAACCAAAAGAAATCATGTCCTATAGGACCTCCATACTACGCCCCCACTGCGCATGCGCAGTGTCAAGGACGTCCCGAAATTGGCGCCAATTATCATTCTTACTGGCAGTGCCTGGTCAGCGCTATGTACTCAGCGGAGAGGCAAGAGTTCCCAACTCCTGGGAGGGCCATCCCCGTCTGGGTCATTGGTAAGTATAAAAAATATATAAATTACTATAAATTTTTTAACATTTTTATACTGTACCAATGACCCAGACTTAGCTGAATAGTAAACAGGCTGGAGGGCCTAGGACATAGAGGAAAATCCAATAAGCTCAACTATATAATAAAGAGGTAACCTCTTAAGGAGAAAAGGAGTATTAGGCTTTACATGAATCTTTCTTATTTAATATTAAATTAGAAAGATACAATACCCTTAATAATTGAGCACAATAATATTCATGTTCTCTATTAACATCCAGTATAACCCTTATACTAATTATTTTTAAAGTAAGCCAATAAATAAAGAAGTCCAGAGAATTGAGACTCTTTATAATCTTTTAAAAGTGTCCGAGTATTGTATATTAAAGCCCGTTTGACACTTGACATATACAAATGCTTCACACCGAGCTACACTTTAAAAATAAGACATGAATGAATTTTAACATTAATATTACATTTTAAAACCATCCCGGAAGCGACTCAGAAATACTGACTTTGGAGGAGGCATTCCCTTGCTTTTCACTATAAAGCAGGTGACCTAAGGGAACACCCGCCCCCCCCCCCCACCTTCCCCTTGCCCTGGGTCAAATAGCCCAGAGCGAAGAGGGCAGCCGGACGGAGTCACTGCCGGAACAGAAAGCCTGCATAACTATAGTTGCAACTGTTTAGTGGACGACATTCTGAGCAACAGATAACGGACCTAAACAATGCAGGTCTCCAGAAATGGAGTCAATATTTCTGAGATAAAAATTCGTGAATGTGGATGGCTGAGACCAATAAGCAGCCTTCATTAAATCTGTAATAGCAACACTATTAGCGTAAGCCCAAGAAGTAGCAAGAGCTCTTACTTCATGAGCAGAAATCTTAAGCACAGACTGCTGAGAAGAAGATAAACTCTCATAAGCAGTACGGATAGTTAATTGAATCCATCTAGCAATAGAATGGACCGAAATGTCCCTTCTATTAGGCATCAAAGACAGAAAGAAACGTTTCCGTCCCTTTCTGATAAACTGAGATCTCTGTTTATAGATACGTAACGCTCTAACAGGACAGAGTAAAGGCCTACGCCCGTCTGAAGACGGAAGAGCCTTAATAACAATAGGTTCCGGATATTTATTAGGAGCCTGATTCTTAGCTAAAAAACCCACATTAGTAGTGAAGGTGATAGTGTTCCCGACACTACGATAGTGAGAATCATCCACCGACAGTGCATGAAGCTCACTGACTCTTCTAGCAGAAGAGAAAGCTAAGAGAAAAGCTGTCTTATAAGATAAGAATTTGAAATCTACTGTCCCAAGAGGTTCAAATGGCTTTTCCTTCAATTTAAGAAGAACCCAAGCTAAATTCCATTTAGGAATTAATCTAAGAGTTCTGGGTCTATTTATCGAGAAGTTTCTAACCAACTTAGATAAAGAGACATTAGATCCAATTTGTAAACTATCATGATGTGCATAGGTATCAGATAACATAGACCTATAACCCTTAATAGTAACAGGCTGCAGTTTGATTTCGTCAAACAAGTATACTAGAAAGTTTGCAATGTCTGGTATAGAGGGATCAAAAATATCTACAGAATGATCCCTACACCGACGAAAAACCTTCCACTTAGCCGCATAGTTTAGCGAAGAGGAGGTCCTCCTACAGTTAGAAATCGCGTCCACTGCTCGTCCTGTAAAGTGCTTGCCATGCAAGAAGGACCGCACAACGGAAAAACGTGAAGGTTGAGACCTTGCGGGTTGTGATGGAGTTGACGCGATTTCACCTGCGAAAGAAGATCCTCCCGTGGAGGAAGCTTTCGCGGTAGGTCCCACAACAGACACCTGAGTAGATTTATCCACGGTCTCTGTGGCGACAGAGATGCTACCAACAGAATCTTGCATTGAGATTGTTTTATCTTTAGCAATACTTGTTGAATTAACGGCGCTGGAGGATACGCATATCCTATCATTCCGCCCCAAGGGATCGACAGAGTGTCTACTGCAAATGCTCTTGGATGCGGACACGGAGACACATACGTCTGCAACTGATTGTTGAGATGTGTCGCAAATAAGTCTATCATTGGCCATTCCCATTGGTAGCAAATCTGATTGAATACTTGTTTGTTGAGAGTCCACTCCGACGGCAACAAGCGACCCTTTCGTGAAAGGGAGTCTGCTAGCACATTCAGACGACCCGGTATGTGACGGACCGAAAGAAGAACCTGATGTTCTAGCGCAAACAGAAGGATTCTTTCCGTTAGATTGAACAACGGAACTGAATGAGTGCCTCCCTGATTCCGTATATACGCCACTACTGTTGTATTGTCGGATAGGATTTGGACATGAGCATTGTGAATAATGTCCATCCAATGACGTAACGCAAGCCAAATTGACATCATTTCCTTGATGTTTATGTGCTTGCACAGGAATTGCGGATCCCAAAGACCCTGGCATCTCGAATCTGTTGGGATCAATGATGCACCCCAACCTGTTTGACTGGCATCCGTCATAATGGTAAAACTCGGATCCGGCAACTGCAGCGGAACTCCCTGAGTTAACCACTGAATGTTTGCCCAAGTCTGAATCTCTTGTTTCACTTGATCTGACAAGAGAACGTCTACGTCGAGCGAATGAATTTTCACACTCCAATTCTGAGTCAAGAAAATTTGGAGAGGACGCGTGCGTAACCGCCCCATCGGAATGAGATCCGCAGCGGCTCCGCACAGACCTATCAGTCTCATAAATTCTCTCGCTGTGACTTTGTCTGCGTGCAGACAATAGCGAGCGTAACAACTGACTAATTTCGCTCTGGTTAACAGCAGACGAACGAGATTGTTGTGCGTCTCGAAGCTCATTCCCAGATGAGTGAATGACTTGGACGGCACCAGATCCGACTTCTCCTCGTTTACTATAAAACCGAGACATCAGAGCAATAGAAGTAGATTCTGAACATCGTTCTGAAGCGTTAACTCGTTGCCGTACCTCTGAAGAATGTCGTCCAGGTAGGCTGACGTTACCGAGTTCATTACCTGAGTGAAAGCCCAGGGTGCTAGATTCAGTCCGAAGCACATCGCCCGGAATTGATACACCACTCCTAGGACTGCGAAGCGTAGATACTTTCGGAATGTCGGATGTACCATGACGTGAAAGTACGCATCTTTGAGATCTATGCTTGTTGCATAATCATTCACCCGAATACTCGCTCTGACCGATCGAATCGTCTCCATATAAAATTTCGGAGCGACGATCAGCTTGTTTATCCAGCTCAAATCTATGACTGGACGGAACGAGCCGTCTGGTTTCGGAACCAGAAACAGATGGCTGTAGAATCCCGGAGTCTCCTGGTTTTCTACAACCTCTACCGCGTTCTTCATTAAAAGAGACTGCACCTCTGATAACAGAGCGTCTCTTTTCTGCGGATTTGACGGAAGTTGAGTCCACTTTGGACTTCGAGTTAATGGAGGCTTTCGTTTGAAGGATATCTTTAGGCCTTCCGAAGTCACTCCTCTCACCCAAGGGTCGTCCGTAATCGACGCCCATTCTTGTGAAAAGCTCGACAACCTTCCGCCAACCGGTACTCGATAGAGGTTTAAGCCATCACCTCCTGGACCTGCGAGGCCTGCGGTAGGAGAAACCACGTCCTCCATGACCCGCACCTCGTCCCGTCGACCTCGGGGCGTCCGACCGGTTGTCCCGGCCCGAAGGACGTCCCGAATGAGAGTCGCTACCCTGACGGTCTCTCGAATAAGACCAAGAGGATGCACCGGAACCTCTATAGGAACCTCTCTTGGGCGCATTAGACCCAGAAGTGCCTGTCTTATTCTTGTCTGCTGTATCCGACTTCTTAGAAGCAGATTTGAACAACAGAGAATCCGAAGCTTTCTTTGTAATTTTATCATAAATAGCAGAAAGCTTGCCGTCAAAGAGAAGTTCTCCGGAGACCGAAGCGACTCTAAGTGAGTTCTTCACCTTAGTATCCACGAGTGTGGATGTAGCTAGGGCTGCGTCACGTCTAACCAACTCCAGGTTTGCCACAGAAAGGGCGGAGTTACACGTGGAATAAGCTACTGCCCTTGAAAGAAGTCTTAAAGAGGATTGTATATCCTGAAATTCTTTCCCTTGAAGGCGCAGTGATAACGCCTTAGTAAGGTGATCTGCGTAAGATAAGGCATCTAAATTGGCTCTGTTAGACGAAATAGCTGTTTCCAACACCGCGGTTGGAATAGAAGCCGACGATGGTAATGATAGCTCTAAGTCTTCCGCCTCGTCGTCCATACGCAGAGGAACTCTCGGGATACCCTGTCCTGCCATGTCGAATTTATTCCTTGCATTAATGAAAGGCAGGTTGAGAGTATTGGCGGACAAGAAACCTGCTTTCCCCGTCTTGGAAGCAAGTTTAAATATAGCGTCGTTCAATAATTCAAATGTTCTTGCAACATTATTGGACTGCGACGGAAACTCGGGAGCGATGTCCGTGAACCGCTCAAAAAATTCAGAGTCCAATGACGCTATAATCCTCTTGTCCGGAACCACAGCAGTCTGGCCCGACGGAACAACTTGAGGGAGAAAGTGCCGGATGAAGTCCACGGCAGCTTTATGTTGTTCCGAAAGGGATAGCTCCAAATCATCCGTATCCCTTTCACCATCCGGTCGGACCTCATGATGCTCCCGGTCGTCCGCCCCCGATACTTCGGCGGAGCGTACCGACCCAGCGTCGTCGGATAATTCTCGATCCGACACCGTTTCTGTCGGCTGCTGGGATGCTGCGATAAGCTGTGCTATCTGCACAAGAATGTCCGGCGTCGAGACCTGCGGAGGCGCAGTCTTTCGCTGCTACGCCGAGGGCAGCTCCGCATCAGATGGCTCCCGCATACTTTTTCTATGCGAATGTCTGGAGTCCATCGGCCTCGTGTCCCTGGCTGCCGGATGGTGTGACCTGGTCACCGAAGAATCCTTGATCGGCGAAGCTGGTAAGATATTGGCGGTCACGCAGCCAAGGTGCGGTCGTGTGCGCTGACGAGAAGAAGAAGCCTTAGCAGTCTCCGCGGACTGCCTATACAATGGAGCGTCCCGAGCGACGGACGTATGCTCCGCTTGCGACACGTTTTGTACCACAACATCTGGTCCCAGATGTTGTTGTACCAGAGAGGGGCCTCTCTCGCTCGCGGCCCGGCTGGACCTGGACGAGCTAGGAACCGGACTCAAAGGCTTCCTCCGATCTCGCTTACTATCCGCCGTCACTGGGTGTGCACATTGAATGTTTATAGTGCTCGCATCACCCAACATTTCCTCCTGGACTGCATCGGACAAACCCGGCTGCCGAACCATTCGGTGAATGGATGCTACACCGGGCGAGCTAGCGGACGACATTTGTCTAATCTCCATGAGCACGTTTGCCGCTAGCTCTGAATTCATTTGTGACGACAGAAGCGCACTTGCAGAAGATAACATGGAAACATCACCCTGTTCTTGTTCCTCTGAAATAGAAACTGAGAGAGTAGAGTGACCTTGCGGAGAAAGAGCCGGCAAAGCCCTTTCTCCAGTAACAACATACCGTGACACACGTTTCCAATGTTTGTCATCCCAATATTGACATATAGAACAGGGATTAGTGCGAGAACACTGACTACAATTAATACAATGATCATGAAAGTCAGAGGAAGATTTCTTCCCATTACAATTTGAACAATATCCTTTCATTGTGAAAAGTCAACAACAAGTCCTAGTTACTCGCACAAACCCCTGACACAAAGATACATAATAACATGATCCATTAATAAATGAAATGAAAGTGTCAATGACACTGTAGCTCAACTTGTCAAGACAAAGACATGTACATGTATAGTATGTGACACAGCAATGACAAACATCTAGGTAATGACCTGATAACAAAGGTACATATAAAGTATTGTAACGGTCTGTACATGAATACTGACCGTTGCCTGTAACAAATGTATAGGTAAAGTATTGTAAAGGTGGGTGACAGTCAGATGCTGAACTAGAAAAAATCATTGAGTCCCAGAGTGGGTCTGACTGAACCCCAAAATATTTGTTCTCATAGCACAGTGATAACAAAGGCACCCCAAAACACACTCGTTCCTGTCCCAAGGTGAAAACAAAAGTACTCAAGAAGTTTTGTGAAGATCAGTTCATAAATACGAGCTGTATAGAACTTGCGACAAAAAACTGAATGGACCTAATTTCGGTACAAAATGGCCACTGGCAGCCATCTTGAATTTTGGACCGTACCCAGAAACACTCATTCTCATCCCAAGGAGATAACAAAGGTACCCAAGAAGTTTTGTGAAGATCGGTTCATAAATACAGCCTCTACCCTGAGCCGTATTGACATGTGTGCTTACACTGTGTAAATAGCACTGAATAAATCAAAGTTCATCTAATTTGCATAATTTCGGCACGAAAAAAAAACACCTTACAATATGTGATGTATTCCATGTTACTAAACATTCATACAAAAATTTATTCAAATCAGAACTTTCTTACAGAAGTTCTATACAAAAGACTGATTGCACTAATTTTGGTACAAAATGGCTGCTGGTGGCCATCTTGAATTTCGGACCACACCCAAAAACACTCGCTCTCATCCCACGGTGATAACAAAGGTACCCAAGAAGTTTCGTAAAGATTGGTTCATAAATATGGCCTCTAGTCTGAGCTGTATAGAAGATGTGTACAAAAAACTGATTAGACCTAATTTCGGTACAAAATGGCCACTGGCAGCCATCTTGAATTATAGACCGCACCCAGAAACACTCGTTCTCGTCCCAAGGTGATAACAAAGGTACCCAAGACATTTTCGTGAAGATCAGTTCATAAATACAGACTCTAGTCTGAGCCGTATTGACATGTGTACTTACTGTGTGTAAGTCGCACTGAAAAAATCAAAGTTCATCTAATTTGCATAATTTCTGCACGAGAAAAAAACCTGTATTATATGTGATGCATCCCATGGTACTAAACATTCACACAAAATAATTATTCAAATCAGGGCTTTCATATGGAAGTTATGTGCAAAAATCTGATTGCACCTAATTTTGTACAAAATGGCTGCCATCGGCCATCTTGAATTTTGGACTGGACCCCAAAACACTCGTTCTCGTCCCACGGTGATACCAAAGGTACCCAAGAAGTTTCGTAAAGATCGGTTCGTAAATACGGCCTCTAGCCCGAGCCGTATTGGCATTTGCACTTACAGTGCTGAAAGTAACCCCAAAAAACATCAAAATTAGTCTAATTTGCACAATTTACGTACGAGAAAAAAACCCGTATTATATGTGATGTATCCCATGGTACTAAACATTCATACAAAAAATTATTCAAATCAGAGCTTTCATATGGAAGTTCTGTACAAAAAACAGATTTCTGCATCGTCGGTACAAAATGGTGGCTGGCAGCCATCTTGAATTTCTGACCGCACCCAAAAACACTCGTTCTCGTCCCACGGTCATAACAAAGGTACCCAAGAAGTTTCGTAAAGATCGGTTCATAAATACGTCCTCTAGCCCGAGCCATAGCAGCTTGGCACTTACAGCTCTGAAAGTAACACTAAATAAATCAAAGTCAGTCTAATTTGCATAATTTACGCACGAGAAAAAAACCCGTATTATATGTGATGTATCCCATGGTACTAAACATTTATACAAAACTTTATTCAAATCAGAACTTTCATACAGAAGTTCTGTACAAAAAACTGATTTTTGCATCATCGGTACAAAATGGCCACTGGCAGCCATCTTGAATTTCGGACCACACCTAAAAACACTCGTTCCCGTCCCAGGGTCATAACAAAGGTACACAAGAAGTTTCGTAAAGATCGGTTCATAAATACGACCTCTAGCCCGAGCCATAGCCAATTGTTGACGTACGGACAGACGGACGACGGGCCATGACAATAGCTCAAATTTGACTTCGTCAAAGTTGAGCTAAAAACAATTGCAAATCAAAATAATTTTGAAAAAATATTTTTTCAGCGAAGCCCAAGTTTCTGAAAAGTAACGTTGAGCCCCGATGGATCCGATGGCAAAGTGTGGTCAAAAATTTTAAATTTATATTGAATAATTAATGAGACACTTACGGATAATATAAATGTATCTTATAGTGAGATAAACTACACCAAAGGCAAACAGCCCCCCTCAAAAAAGGCTGTTGCCAATGTAAACAAACAGTGTAAAACACCAGAAAACATGACTCCAGGCACTGAAAAAACTGGCCCGAAATCAGTCATCAAAATTACACTCTATCTGATGCAAGACAGAGACTCCCAGGGGAGAATCTGCAGAACATCAGATGGAAGATGCAGAACACAACGTTTATACACCCATGGGTGAAAACGTAACTATGGGGAAAATAACAGAAAACATTCTGTATCCAAGCAACTCTCCCAAGAAAATTTTAGAAATGAACTTTCTCAAAAATATGCCAAAAGCATGGGAGAATTGCAAGGGGGGACTTAGAAGGCTAGGGGAGAGGAAACACTGAATAAGCAGTGCAACATTTAGCAAGAATGACAACAAGAGGCCCATGCCTCGAAAATAGGCAACTTAACATAATTTCATAAAAAATTTTAAGTACAGCCCTGATTATTTTTTGTCACTTCTTTTTCCTCTCCTCCTTCTATATCCTCCTTAGAATCACCATTTCTCCAAAAATTACGTGTCTGGCATCCTTTAAACTGAGATTTACAAGCACAAAGATCAGTGAGATGTTGACTGATGAAGGGCCAAACAGAGAATGATAATTGGCGCCAATTTTGGGACGTCCTTGACACTGCGCATGCGCAGTGGGGGCGTAGTATGGAGGTCCTATAGGACATGATTTCTTTTGGTTTTGGATGCAAATTTTGGGAATTGGGGGGCAAAATTTGTATTTGGCCCTGGTTTTGCTAGAGTTAGCACCAGCTAAGTCTGGGTCATTGGTACAGTATAAAAATATGGTCTTTTAAGACCATTTTCATGCATATTTATAGAAATAAAATGTCAGCATTTGGGGCAAGAATTCGCTGAAATCAGCAAATTTGATGAAAAATCTCATCAAAGTTTTAGGCAAATCTTGGTTGCCTGTACAGACAAATACAAAGCCACAGAATGCAAAATGTCAAAGCACAGAAAAATTTCTGGTATGTGAGGGTTAAAATAAAACCCATAATAATAACAGGTATGTGGAAACACCCAGCCCTATCATTCTCATCAAATCAACCACTGTTTGTGTTCACAGGACACTAATGCATCTGGTCAAAATCCTTCGAAACTCATAAAAAAAACAAGGATTACGTATCACCGATGAGGTTTCAAGTTTTTTTACACCTGTGAGGCTTGTCATATTTAGAAAATCAAATCCATTGATATTTGCACAAGTTATCACGTTAACAAGCTGAAAACAGGCAAAAATTAACTAACTATGGACCATAACAGTTTTCAGTCAGCATGAACTTTACTATTTTTCGAACTTATTCAAGGCATGAGTTAAGAAAGTTTCACATATCAAATACTGATCAAATCCATTGAAATTTGTTCAAGTTATCCAGCTAACAAGCTGAAAACAGGCAAAAATTAAATACTTAAGGGATATAACTCTGCACAGTTTCGCCAAACTTTGCCAGTTTTCAAACTCATTCAAGACATTGTTAAAAAAAAAGTTTCACATACCAAATATTGATCAAATCCATTGATATTTGTTGAAGTCATCATGCTAATGAGTAAGTTAATGCTCGCCTGCCAGATTGGTATCCCACCCACCTGCGTAATGATTTCATCAAACTATAGGTCATTTTTTTAAAGAAAAACTCAACCAAAAATAAATCAACCAAATGACCCCCAGCCCACCCCAAACTCTGGGGACTGTTGCATTTTTTTTATTTTGAAAGGTGGCGAGTGAGGGGGGGGCAGAGTGAGGTTGGGGGTGTATAAAATTATGGCCATCTCCACCACAGGGTCAACTGGGTGAAAAAAAATTTTCATAGAATTACTTGAAATCCTTTAAAACTCATTTTAAAGACCAAAAAGTTTTTAAAAATGTCTTAATACATACTTAATTTATCATCCGGAAGCTAAAAAATGTATCATTTTTCACTAAGTCAAGGGGAATAACTCTAGATCAGAAAAAGTGAATATGGCCAAATGTGAATTTGACATGTATATTGTCATTCTAAATGATACCTGAAAGTTAAAAAAATTATCAATGCAGACTCAAGTTATTACCAAGACAAGGGAATAACTCAAGAACAAAGAAGGCAATGAATGGCTAAATGTGAACTCGATCTGTATTTTGTCATTCCTTATATGTGAAAGTTTTAAAAAAATATCTCAAAACATACGCATGTTATCATCTGGAAATCAAAAACTCAAGGAGGTGGGTTGATGGACAAAAGTAACACTTAATGCCCCTCACACTTCATGTGGTGGCATAAAAACACACACCTCTCTCTCTCATCACAAAATTCAGGAAAAATTGCCTGAGCAACAAACTTTTTTTTCAACAGCCACAATTAACTTTTTGATCAATTCTGAATATAATCAATCAAAAATGTCATTAACAATATTTTCTCAACTTGAACCTTTTATGTTTGGACCACATGCTGGTCTATTGACTTCTTAACTTGAACCTTTTATCATGTTTGTATATCATCCATAGTTACTATGCTGAGTGTGTTGTAACTTTATCAATATATAATCTATTAATAGTATTGTTACATCATATGCTGGATGGATTGGCAGGTCTATGGATGTTGCATCATATACTGCTGTGCTTCAGCAGAATGGGCTCTTGGAGCTCATTATGTTGAGGTAAATCAGTCAGTGATGTCACATGGGTGGACTACTTTTTGGTCAAACATGAGTTGTCATACTCAGCTGGAGAGAACTCTGCGAGCTGTTTCCAACTGGGTTGCCAACTTGTATTTGGAAAATAAATTCAGAATACAGTGGCCAAACGTATTAGGTGCATTATTGGAAATATTATCCAGCATATTATCTACATATTTGTTGTTTGCCCAAGAGATATTTTGTTTTATTTTATTGTAAATTTCAGGGATCTTTGTGTATTTCCAATTCATCTTGACAGATGTTATTATGTTAGTGTTTTGAACATCATGATTGTGTAGAATAATGAACCCACTGTAGTCTTATATCTGCTTCAGTTATTTACTACTCCATCGGTTACACTCACGTGTCGTTGCTATGTTAGAATTTATGGGAGAGTTTCCACAGGCACATCAGGCCTGGTATTCTTAATAATGCAGGGGGGCTAAAAATCGCTCTCTTTACATGGCCTAGACAAGCGATTAGCTCTCCTTAAGCTAAAAGTGGCAAAATGAAGTTTTACTATTAATGAATTCTGCCTAGTGTTTGTTGGTGGTGGTTAACGTTACATATTTATGCACCATGGCTAATCGTGACACAACATGGAGATGAAGTCAAGTTTAGTCAATTGTTGATCAACATGTTGCCCATTTTAGAGGACTTTCACCCCAAGCATTGGTGACTGGGTCCTATTTTACTAGTAAAGCGGAACTGGTTTACCACAGTAAACAAGTGCTGCTTACTTCCCGGGGTTCCCACGGGGAAATTCTGCCTAGTGAGCTTTGTACATTTTATTTGGTGCTGCTAAAAAGGTAGTCTCTGTGAGATTACTACACTGCCCATCCCACACCTCTGGGCCTCGGCAAGGCCCGAAGGTGTGGGAGGAGCAGTGTGGCCATCTTACAGAGATCACTAACATAGCAGAGATCTGAAAAGATGTGGGTTTTAGTAAAAGGTTGTTATGATAATCATTATTTTCTAAGACCAGGAGGGCTAGTTTTCGCCCTCCTTATTTTTTTTAACTGGTAGAGTGCTAAATTATTTTTGGTCATCTAAATTTGTCCACAACTCTTTGCCTTGTTACAATTTATGGGAGAGTGCCTAATGGCACTCTCCCATAAATTGTAACAAGGCAGATCCTCACAGACTAAATAATTTCAATTCAAAAATAATATGAAGCACATCCACAGAATATGAAGCCATTAAGTTGTGTCACCTGCACTTCAGAATAAAGCCCAAATATGGGCTTCCAGCACTCTGCCAGTTAAGGCAAGTGAATAAATAGCTCTACTTAAAATGCCAGGCCTGGCACATCCTTACAGACTAAATAATTTCAATTCAAAGACAATAAACAACACACCCACAAAATATGAACCCTTGAGTTACAGTATTTACACTTCAGAATAAAGCCCAAATATGGGCTTCCAGCACTCTTCCAGTTAATAGGTCAAATGATATAAAAAGCATGATTAATGTTTTGCTATTTGACAAAAACTAGGGCACTGCGAAGCTTTCCAGATTTGATTTGATTTTAAATCTAAAGTTGCTATTCGGTTTGATTGATTGATTGATTGATTTATTTTGCAGCATAAGAATATACAAGATAACAATAAAACAGGTTATAGTTGAATGTGCTGCAAGGAAATGGCATAGCCTGAGAGGCTGTCTGCCTGCCATTCCCTTTTGATGAAAAGTATATTCATGACAGCAAGATTTGTGTTGATGGCTCATTAGGTTTAGTGATGGAACCTCTTCTTGGAAAGATACTATGGGGTATAGTAAACGGTTTGTGAGAGAAACGCTACCAATGTACGTATGGGCATATCAACCCCTCGAACATAGAATACAAAGAGCGAAGATGAGTCGTCGGTCCGCAAGCCGTTGGATAAGAACAACCCCCACGACCGAAAGTTAAAAAATTTATAGTAATTTATGTATTTTTTATACTTACCAATGACCCAGACTTAGCTGGTGCTAACTCCAACAAAACCAGGGCCAAACACAAATTTTGCCCCCCAATCCCCAAAATTTGCATCCAAAACAAAAAGAAATCATGTCCTAAAGGACCTCCATACTACGCCTCTACTGCGCATGCGCAGTGACGCAGTCGTCCCGAAATTGGCACCAATTATCATTCTTACTGGCAGTGCCTGGTCAGCGCTATGTACTCAGCGGGGAGGCAAGAGTTCCCAACTCCAGGGAGGGCCATCCCCGTCTGGGTCATTGGTAAGTATAAAAAATATATAAATTACTATAAATTTTTTAACATTTTTATACTGTACCAATGACCCAGACTTAGCTGAATAGTAAACAGGCTAGAGGGCCTAGGACAAAGAGGAAAATCCAATAAGCTCAACTATATAGTAAAGAGGTAACCCCTTAAGGAGAGAAGGAGTATTAGGCTTTACATGTATCTTTCTTATTTAATATTAAATTAGAAAGATACACTACCCTTAATAATTGAGCACAATAACATTCATGTTCTCTATTAACATCCAGTATAACCCTTATACTAATTATTTTTAAAGCAAGCCAATAAATAAAGTAGTCCAGAGAATTGAGACTCTTTATAATCATTTAAAAGTGTCCGAGTATTGTATATTAAAGCCCGTTTGACACTTGACATATACAAATGTTTCACACCGAGCTACACTTTAAAAATAAGACATGAATGAATTTAAACATTAATATTACACTTTAAAACCATCCCGGAAGCGACTCAGAAATACTGACTTGGAGGAGGCATTCCCTTGCTTTTCACTATAAAGCAGGTGACCTAAGGGAACACCCCCCCCCCCCCCCCCCTTCCCCTTGCCATGGGTCAAATAGCCCAGAGCGAAGAGGGCAGCCGGACGGAGTCACTGCCGGAACAGAAAGCCTGCATAACTATAGTTGCAACTGTTTAGTGGACGACATTCTGAGCAACAGATAACGGACCTAAACAATGCAGGTCTCCAGAAATGGACTCAATATTTCTGAGATAAAAATTCGTAAATGTGGATGGCTGAGACCAATAAGCAGCCTTCATTAAATCTGTAATAGCAACACTATTAGCATAAGCCCAGGAAGTAGAAAGAGCTCTTACTTCATGAGCAGAAATCTTAAGCACAGACTGCTGAGAAGAAGATAAATCTTCATAAGCAGTACGGATAGTTAACTGAATCCATCTAGCAATAGAATGGACTGAAATGTCCTTTCTATTAGGCATCAAAGACAGAAAGAAACGTTTCCGTCCCTTTCTGATAAACTGAGATCTCTGTTTATAGATACATAGTGCTCTAACAGGACAGAGTAAAGGCCTACGCCCGTCTGAAGATGGAAGAGCCTTAATAACAATAGGTTCCGGATATTTATTAGGAGCCTGATTCTTAGCTAAAAAACCCACATTAGTAGTGAAGGTGATAGTGTTCCCAACACTACGATAATGAGAATCATCCACCGATAGTGCATGAAGCTCACTGACTCTTCTGGCAGAAGAGAAAGCTAAGAGAAAAGCTGTCTTATAAGATAAGAATTTGAAATCTACTGTCCCAAGAGGTTCAAATGGCTTTTCCTTCAATTTAAGGAGAACCCAAGCTAAATTCCACTTAGGAATTAATCTAAGAGTTCTGGGTCTATTTATCGAAAAGTTTCTAACCAACTTCGATAAAGAGACATTAGATCCAATTTGTAAACTATCATGATGTGCATAGGTATCAGATAACATAGATCTATAACCCTTTATAGTAACAGGCTGCAGTTTGATTTCGTCAAACAAGTATACTAGAAAGTTTGCAATGTCTGGTATAGAGGGATCAAAAATATCTACAGAATGATCCCTACACCAACGACGAAAAACCTTCCACTTAGCCGCATAGTTTAGCGAAGAGGAGGTCCTCCTACAGTTAGAAATCGCGTCCACTGCTCGTCCTGTAAAGTGCTTGCCATGCAAGAAGGACCGCACAACGGGAAAACGTGAAGGTTGAGACCTTGCGGGTTGTGATGGAGTTGGCGCGATTTCCCCTGCGAAAGAAGATCCTCTCGTGGAGGAAGCTTCCGCGGTAGGTCCCACAACAGACACCTGAGTAGATTTATCCACGGTCTCTGTGGCGACAGAGATGCTACCAACAGAATCTTGCATTGAGATTGTTTTATCTTTAGCAATACTTGTTGAATTAACGGCGCTGGAGGATATGCATATCCTATCATTCCGTCCCAAGGGATCGACAGAGCGTCTACTGCAAATGCTCTTGGATCCGGACACGGAGACACATACGTCTGCAACTGATTGTTGAGATGTGTCGCAAATAAGTCTATCATTGGCCGTTCCCATTGGTAGCAAATCTGATTGAATACTTGTTTGTTGAGAGTCCACTCCGACGGCAACAAGCGACCCTTTCGTGAAAGGGAGTCTGCTAGCACATTCAGACAACCCGGTATGTGACGGACCGAAAGAAGAATGTGATGTTCTAACGCAAACAGAAGGATTCTTTCCGTTAGACTGAACAACGGAACTGAATGAGTGCCTCCCTGATTCCGTATATACGCCACTACTGTCGTATTGTCGGATAGGATTTGGACATGAGCATCGTGAATAATGTCCATCGAGTGACGTAACGCAAGCCAAATTGACATCATTTCCTTGATGTTTATGTGCTTGCACAGGAATTGCGGATCCCAAAGACCCTGGCATCTCGAATCCGTTGGGATTAATGATGCACCCCAACCTGTTTGACTGGCATCCGTCATAACGGTAAAACTCGGATCCGGCAACTGCAGCGGAACTCCTTGAGTTAACCACTGAATGTTTGCCCAAGTCTGAATCTCTTGTTTCACTTGATCTGACAAGAGAACGTCTACATCGAGCGAATGAATTTTCACACTCCAATTCTGAGTCAGGAAAATTTGAAGAGGACGTGTGCGTAGCCGCCCCATCGGAATGAGATCCGCGGCGCCTCCGCACAGACCTATCAGTCTCATAAATTCTCTCGCCGTGACTTTGTCTGCGTGCAGACAATAGCGAGCGTAACAACTGACTAATTTCGCTCTGGTTAACGGCAGACGAACGAGATTGTTGTGCGTTTCGAAGCTCATTCCCAGATGAGTGAATGACTTGGACGGCACCAGATCCGACTTCTCCTCGTTTACTATAAAACCGAGACGTCGGAGCAATAGAAGAAGATTCTGAACATCGTTCTGAAGCGTTAACTCATTGCCGTACCTCTGAAGAATGTCGTCCAGGTAGGCCGACGTTACCGCAGACGAATGAGCTCGGAAGTAGATCATTACCGAGTTCATTACCCGAGTGAAAGCCCAGGGTGCTAGATTCAATCCGAAGCACATCGCCCGGAATTGATACACCACTCCTAGGACTGCGAAGCGTAGATACTTTTGGAATGTCGAATGTACCATGACGTGAAAGTATGCATCTTTGAGATCTATGCTCGTTGCATAATCGTTCACCCGAATACTCGCTCTGACCGATCGAATCGTCTCCATATAAAACTTCGGAGCGACGATCAGCTTGTTTATCCAGCTCAAATCTATGACTGGACGGAACGAGCCGTCTGGTTTCGGAACCAGAAACAGATGGCTGTAGAATCCCAGAGATTCCTGGTTTTCTACGACCTCTACCGCGTTCTTCATTAAAAGAGACTGCACCTCTGATAACAGAGCGTCTCTTTTCTGTGGATTTGACGGAAGATGAGTCCACTTTGGACTTCGAGTTAATGGAGGCTTTCGTTTGAAGGATATCTTTAGACCTTCCGAAGTCACTCCTCTCACCCAAGGGTCGTCCGTAATCGACGCCCACTCTTGTGAAAAACTCGACAACCTTCCGCCAACCGGAACGCGATAGAGGTTTAAGCCATCACCTCCTGGACCTGCGAGGCCTGCGGTAGGAGAAACCACGTCTTCCACGACCCGCACCTCGCCTCGTCGACCTCGGGGCGTCCGACCGATTGTCCCGGCCTGAAGGACGTCCCGAACGAGAGTCGCTATCCTGACGGTCTCTCGAATAAGACCAAGAGGACGCACCGGAACCTCTCTTGGGCGCATTAGACCCAGAAGTGCCTGTCTTATTCGTGTCTGCTGTATCCGACTTTTTAGGAGCCGATCTGAACAACAGAGAATCATTAGCTTTCTTTT
Organism: Pictodentalium vernedei; assembly: GCA_031216915.1. Lineage (NCBI taxonomy): Eukaryota > Metazoa > Mollusca > Scaphopoda > Dentaliida > Dentaliidae > Pictodentalium > Pictodentalium vernedei. The sequence continues at coordinate 627,306,225 of CM062296.1, read as the reverse complement.
TAATTTTATCATAAATAGCGGAAAGCTTGCCGTCAAAGAGAAGTTCTCCTGAGACCGAAGCGACTCTAAGAGAGTTCTTCACCTTAGAATCCACTAGTGTGGATGTATCTAGGGCTGCGTCACGTCTAACCATCTCCAGATTTGCCACTGAAAGGGCGGAGTTACACGTGGAATAAGCTACTGCCCTTGAAAGAAGTCTTAAAGAGGATTGTATATCCTGAAACTCTTCCCCTTGAAGGCGCAGTGATAACGCCTTAGTAAGGTGATCTGCGTAAGATAAGGCATCTAAATTGGCTCTGTTAGACGCAATAGCTGTTTCCAACACCGCGGTTGGAATAGAAGCTGACGACGGTAATGATAGCTCTAAGTCTTCCGCCTCGTCGTCCATACGCAGAGGAACTCTCGGTATACCCTGTCCTGCCGTATCGAATTTATTCCTTGCATTAATGAAAGGCAGGTTGAGAGTATTAGCGGACAAGAAACCTGCTTTCCCCGTCCTGGAAGCAAGTTTAAATATAGCGTCGTTCAATAATTCAAATGTTCTAGCAACATTATTGGACTGCGACGGAAACTCGGGAGCGATGTCCCTGAATCGCTCAAAAAATTCAGAGTCCAATGACGCTATAATTCTCTTGTCCGGAAGCGCAGCAGTCTGGCCCGACGGAACAACTTGAGGGAGAAAGTGCCGGATGAAGTCCACGGCAGCTTTATGTTGTTCCGAAAGGGATAGCTCCAAGACATCCGTATCCCTTTCACCATCCGGTCGGACCTCACGATGTTCCCGGTCGTCCGCCCCCGATGCTTCGGCGGAGCGTACCGACCCAGCGCCGTCGGATAATTCTCGATCCGACACCGTTTCTGTTGGCTGCTGGGATGCTGCGATAAGCTGTGCTATCTGCACAAGAATATCCGACGTCGAGACCTGCGGAGGCGCAGTCTTTCGCTGCTTCGCCGAGGGCAGCTCCGCATCAGATGGCTCCCGCATACTTTTCCTATGCGAACGTCCGGAGTCCATCGGTCTCGAATCCCTGGCTGCCGGATGGTGTGACCTGGTCGCCGAAGAATCCTTCATCGGCGAAGCTGGTAATATATCGGCGGTCACGCAGCCAAGGTGCGGTCGTGTGCGCTGACGAGAAGAGGAAGCCTTAACAGTCTCTGCGGACTGCTTATACAACGGAGCGTCCCGAGCGACGGACGTATGCTCCGCTAAAGACACATTTTGTACCACAACATCTGGTCCCAGATGTTGTTGTACGAGAGAGGGACCTCTCTCGCTCGCAGCCCGGTTGGACCTGGACGAGCTAGGAACCGGACTAAAAGGCTTCCTCCGTTCTCGCTTACTATCCGCCGTCACTGGGTGTGCATCTATTATGTTTATAGTGCTCGCATCACCCAAAATTTCCTCTTGGACCGCATCGGACGAACCCGGCTGCCGAACCATTCGGTGAATGGACGCTACACCGGGCGAGCTAGGTGACGACATTTGTCTAATCTCCATGAGCACTTCTGCCACTAGCTCTGAATTCATTTGTGACGACGGACGCACACTTGAAGCAGATAACATGGAAACATCACCCTGTTCTGGTTCCTCTGAAATAGAAACTGAGAGAGTAGAGTGACCTTGTGGAGAAAGAGCCGGCATCGCTCTTTCTCCAGAAACAACATATCGTGACACACGTTTCCAATGTTTCTCATCCCAATGTTCACATATAGGACAGGGATTAATGCGAGAACACTGACTACAATTAATACAATGATCATGAAAGTCAGAGGGAGATTTCTTCCTATTACAATTTGAACAACATCCCTTCATTGTGAAAGAACAACAATAAGTCCTAGTTACTCGCAAAAACCCCTGACACAAAGATACATAATAACATGATCCATTAATAAATGAAAAAACAATTGCAAAACAAAATAATTTTGAAAAAAATATTTTTTCAGAGAAGCCCAAGTTGCTGAAAAGTAATGTTGAGCCCCGATGGATCCGATGGCAAAGTGTGGTCAAAAATTTTAAATTTATATAAAATAATTAATGAGACACTTTCGGATAATATAAATGTATCTTATAATGAGATAAACTACCACAAAGGCAAACAGCCCCCCTCAAAAAAGGCTGTTGCCAATGAAAACAAACAGTGTAAACACACTAGAAAACATGACTCCAGGCACTGAAAAAACTGGCCCGGAATCAGTCATCAATTACACTCTATCTGATGCAAAACAGAGACTCCCAGGGGAGAATCTGTAGAACATCAGATGGAAGATGCAGAACACAAACGTTATACACCCATGGGTGAAAACGTAACTATGGGGAAAATAACAGAAAACATTCTGTAACCAAGCAACTCTCCCAGGAAATTTTAGAAATGAAATTTCTCAAAAATATGCCAAAAGCATGGGAGAGTTGCCAGGGGGGACTTTAGAAGGCTAGGGGAGAGGAAACACTGAATAAGCAGTGCAACAATTAGCAAGAATGACAACAAGAGGCCCATGCCTCGAAAATAGGCAACTTAACATAATTTCATCAAAAAATTTTAAGTACAGCCCTGATTATTTTTTGCCACTTCTTTTTCCTCTCCTCCTTCTATCCTCCTTAGAATCACATTTTCTCCAAAAATTATGTGTCTGGCATCCTTTAAACTGAGATTTACAAGCACAAAGATCAGTGAGATGTTGACTGATGAAGGGCCAAACAGAGAATGATAATTGGCGCCAATTTCGGGACGACTGCGTCACTGCGCATGCGCAGTAGAGGCGTAGTATGGAGGTCCTTTAGGACATGATTTCTTTTTGTTTTGGATGCAAATTTTGGGGATTGGGGGGCAAAATTTGTGTTTGGCCCTGGTTTTGTTGGAGTTAGCACCAGCTAAGTCTGGGTCATTGGTACAGTATAAAAATACCCATCGCCAGTTCCTGTGGCCTATATTCGCCAGTTAGTAGAAACTTGTCGGGTGGAGAATTCACCACTGATACCTCTGTAGCGTCCTCCCTCACCACTCTACAAGGATGTAGACAAGGGATACAACTTTTTTGTTTAGTATGATAATTAATACAATAAGTAATACACTAAGCAACAATTCGGTAAGGGCTATAGTTTCTATGGATAATAAACGGTTTGTGAGAAAAACGCTACCATTGTACAAGAGGGCATATCAACCCCCGAACATAGAATACAAATGGCGTCGATGGGCCGCCAGTCCGTGAACCGTTGGATAAGACCAACCTCCACTGGCCGAGAAAAAAAAAAAAAACCATCGCCAGTTCCTGCGGCCCATATTCGCGAGTTATCAAAGAGAATTAACCACTAATACCTCTGTAGCATCCCCACCTCTATACAACGAGGTAGACAAGGGACATGATTTGTTAATTAGTACAATAATTAAAACAATAATTAAAATGAAAGTGTCAATGACACTGTAGCTCAACTTGACAAACTTGAACTTGTTAAGTTATAAATGAAATGGCAAAATTGAAGATCATTGGTACCAATGTTATTTGATGAAATTTCAACATAACAGCATTGTGTGCGCACAACGTCAGAGTAATCCATGCATTTTTAAATGTAAACTGTAAGACTGGCTAAAGGAAGAATGTTGATACACAAATGCTGAATAATGTTCAGAGATTATTGTAAATGGCAACTTTTTTTCACAGAAATGAATGCTAATCAATAGCTCTTATCTAAACGTCTTGCCTAATGGGCACACCAAGTTCAAAAACAATCCTATGATAAATGTGACCTGTAGGCCATGTCAAAGAATGTTGATGCACAAATGCAATAAATTCAAAGATTGTTGCTAACAGCAACAGTTTTTGGTGGAAATGAAAAGAAAATCAATAGCTCCTATCTTTGTCACCCTGCATAAGCTTACAAAGTTTCAAAACAACCTGATAATGAATGTGCCCTCGGAGACATGCCAAAGGAAGATGTTTATGCACAAATGCACTAAGTAGAAGGTCATTGCTTATGCCAATGGTTTTTTTATGGAAATTCATAAATATACCCTGCAGAGAGTGCAAAAGGGATAAGTTGATACACAAATACAGTAAGTTCAAAGGCTGGTGATAACGACAATAATTTTTTATGGAAATGAAAAAAGAGCAATAGCTCACATACAGAGGTCACCGCAAACACACATACCAAGTTTCAAAGTGATCCGATCATAAATGTGCCCTAAAGGGTGTGTTAAAGGGAAATATTGAGGTCTGACTAAACTAAGTTCAAAGGTCAGCGGCAACATTTTTTGACAGAAATGGAAGAAAATCGACAGCTCCTATACAGATGTCACCCCACACAAGCACACCGAGTCTGCAAGCGATCCAATCATAAATGTGCCCTGCAGGGTGTGTCAAAGGGAAATATTGATGCTTAACTGCACTAAGTTTTTACCAAGTTTATCGAAGGTCATTGCCAATGGCAACATTTTTTGACGAAAATCGATAGCTCCCATCTAGAGGTAACCCCAAACAAGCATACAAAGTTTCGAACCGATCTGATCATAAATGTGCCCTTTATGACATGCCAAAGGAATATATTGATGCCTGACTAAACTAAGTTCAAAGATCGTTGCCAACGGCAACATATTTTGACGGACGGAAATGGAAGAAAATCGATAGCTCCCATCTAGGGGTCACCCCCAAAAAGCATAGTAGGTTTCAAAGCAATCCAATCATAAATGTGCCATGTAGGGTGTGCCAAAGAGAAATATTGTGGTCTGACTAAACTAAGTTCTGAAAACGTTGGCTGTGGCAACATTTTTTGACGGAAATTGAAGAAAATCGATAGCTCCCATCTAGAGGTCACCCTAAACAAGCATACCTGGTTTCAAAGCAATCCAATCATAAATGTGCCCTGTAGGGTGTGCCAAAGGGAAATATTGTGGTCTGACTCAACTAAGTTCTAAGAACATTGGCCGAGGCAACATTTTTTAACGGAAATTGCCGAAAATCGATAACTCCCATCTAGAAGTCACCCTAAATAAGCATGCCAGGTTTCAAAGCAATCCGGTCATAAATATGTCCTGTAGGGTGTGCCAAGGGGAAATATTGAGGTCTTCTGACTAAACTAAGTTCAAAGAACGTTGGCCGCGACAACATTTTTTGACAGAAATTGAAGAAAATCGATAGCTCCCATCTAGAGGTCACCCCAAACAAGAATACCAAGTTTCAAAGCGATCCAATCATAAATGTGCCCTGTAGGGTGTGCCAAAGGGAAATATTGAGGTTTGACTAAACTAAGTTCTAAGAACGTTGGCCGCGGCAACATTTTTTGACGGAAATTGAAGAAAATCGATAGCTCCCATCTAGAGGTCACCCCAAACAAGCATACCAAGTTTCAAAGCGATCTGATCATAAATGCGACCTGTGAGGTGTGCCAAAGGAAACTGTGGACGTACGTACTAACGTACTAACATACTAACATACTAACGTGCTAACGTACGTACATACATACGTACATACATATGTACATACGCCGACGGACAAGAAGTGATGGCAATAGCTCAGCTTGACTTTGCCAAGTTGGGCTAACAATAAGTAGTACACTAATCAACCATTCGGCGAGGGCTATAGTGTTTCTCATTCTCACGTGGGCAAAGAATGAAAGGAAAGGATATAGGTGTTTGCTGTTACAGAAATACGTTGGTGGTATTTCTTATTTTTTTTTTGTTTCTTTTTTTTGGGGGGGGGTGGGTTACGATTAGCAATCAGGACACCATGGGTTATTACAATTTACTGTTGATTGGTACGAATCAAAGAACTCTTCAACAAGAGTTCTCTTAAATTGGGGCCTAGAGTGAGTTTGCTTTTTGGGGCGTGATTTGATTCCATAAGTTTTGAAATGTGTGTGGTGGGAGTTTAGCAGAAAATTGTGTTCTTGGTTTAGAAGTTTGGAGTTTCCCTGATTGTCTTGTATCCATACCCGATGGATTTGTATATATTTTGAAGGTCTCATTGAAACAATCCGGTAATCTGCTGTTGTACCAGTCATGCATAAAGAAGAGAACTTGCAGTGTGTACAGATCTTCAAATTTTAGAATTTGAAGTTCTTTAAATAGTGGGTCGGTGTGCGCATTATACCTTTTATTTCCTATAATACGAACTGCCTTTTTTGGGAGTTTGAAGATTCTCTTAAGCTGGTATATGAGCCCACACCTGAATCCCGTACAATAAATGGCTATGTATCAGGGTATAATACAGGGTTTTCATGGCATTGAGGGGAAGTATTTTTTTCGCTCTATTTATTGCATACATGGCCCTGGATATTTTGGAACAAACGGCTGAGATGTGGTGTTTGAAACTCAAATGTTCATCCACATTGATGCCAAGAAATTTTATGAATTTATCATCATTATTGTTACTAACCAAAGGAATGCTTGTGCCATTTACAGTAACATGCCTACCCGCAACATAAGTTTAGCCTTGTGGGTGGAGCAAGATGCATTTAGTTTTATTGGCGTTCAGGAGGAGTTTGTTAGCGGCACACCAATCACTTATTTTTGACACTTCATTATTCATAGTGTCAATTAAGGTTTCCAGGTTGTAACCAGAGGTGAATGCAGTTGTATCATCAGCGAATGACAGTATCTTCAGAAGTGTCGATTCACTAATATCAATGATGTACAAGAGAAATAGGATAGGCCCGAGAACAGAAACATGAGGGACACCCATGACTACTGGCTGGAAATCCGAGGACTTATTCCTATATGAGACGAATTGTGAGCGATCAGACAGGTAGTCTTTAAACCACGAATTGGCTACACCCCTTATCCCATATGACTGCAGTTTCTGTAACAGAATTGGGTGATTTATTGTGTCGAAGGCCTTGGAGAAATCAAGAAAAACTGACGATGTGCACTCTTTGGTTGGTCTGTCGTTCCTTTCTGTAAAGTTATTTATAAGATGCAGTATTGGATGAAATGTTGTATGCCCCTTGCGGAATCCAAATTGATATCGGTATATTAGCTTGTTTTCGTTTAGGAAATTGATCAGTCTTCGGTGCATAATCTTTTCCAGAACTTTGGAGAGAGCAGGAAGGATACTGATTGGTCTGTAGTTGTTAAAGAGATTATGATCGCCAGACTTAAAAATTGGCATGATTTTTGCTACTTTCATTTTATCAGGGACTTTTCCAGTTGAGAATGAGAGATTAATTATATGGGTTAATGGTTCCGCTATTTCTGGTATTATCTTTTTTAAAAGACTAGTAGAGGTGTTGTGGGTGCGATTTGATCGGTTTATGGCTTTACAAAGAATTTCCCAAGTCTTCTTGACGTTATATTTATTCTCCAGGAGTACAGAGTTATAGTATTCGGTCTTCAAACTATGTTTCAGGCGATTGAAAATACAACAGTGGTTTTTATATTGTTCAACATTGTAGTCTGAGGGATTTTTTAGTTTTTTTCTAAGAAGCTTTTCCTTATTTAGTGAGGATTGTAGCAGACCGGCAGTCATCCATGGCTCGCGTTTTACCCGTTTGGGGGAAACAAATACCTTTTTCAAGGGGAAGGCGACATTGAAGGCTTGGTGGAGTTTGTCAATCAGATTTTCATATGCTTCATTAGGACAAGTTGCATTATATATATTTGAGAAGTCGCAAATAGACAGAATGTTTTTGAATTTCATTGAGTTCTCCTCTTTAAATGATCTTTCAAATTTTTCTTTACATGTGTAACTATGATGTACAATCTCGTCGACATAAAATGTCGCAAAGTGATCGCTCACGTCTGTGATGATTATTCCTGCTTTGTTATTTTCATTTCTGTTGCAAAATATATGGTCAATTAGTGTCACAGAATAATCTGTAACTCTTGGTTTTGTGATGACGGGCATGAAACCTGCACGAAACATTAAATCAATAAATTGATTAGTTTGGTTATGGCTACCAAAACTAAGAAGATCAATATTAAAATTTCCCATCAAGAAGGCCTTTTTATTTTCATTATTTATCTTACTGATCAACTGTGTAAGTGTTTCCAGAAACAAGTCAAGGTCGGCTTTCGGGGCTGTGTTAGGTCTATAAATTATACCAACTATACATTTATGTTTGGAAGTAATTTCTATAAACAAGGATTCAAAAACATGAGGGATAAAAACTGAGAGATCATTACAGATTTTATAGCCAAAACACTCTTTTACGAACATGGCAACTCCTCCTCGTCTGTCGTCTCGGTCGGGACGCAGGCGGGTTACTAGCGGATGATAGTCTTCAAGGGTGTACTCATTATTTCTGACTTCAAAAACTTCTGTTATTCCAACAATGTCTAGAAAGTTGAATGATGGCTGGAGATCGCAAATTAGGTTGTGAAAGTTGTCCCAGTTAGCATTCAGACTTCGACAATTCATGTTGAGTAAAGACAGAGTTTTATTTTCATTTACTACAGTCGTTTCAAATTCTTTCGGGCTATAGTACCCGCAACAGTTTCTATCAATAGCAAATGCTGGATGGGGCTCATCATTGGAATTACCAGTGACAGTTGTATTGAACTTACTAACAAAATCAAAAGAATCATTGCTTTGAATCTCATCCAGAGTAATCTTGTTAGCCATAGTGTTGTATGGAGAGGTGAGTGCACGTTTCAAGGTTAGTTCCGAAGTTAAGTACTGGTAAATAAGGTTCTAGTGAGCAATTTAAAGTTTCGAAATAAGAATTCATAATCGTGCTGTCAAGAATATGTACAATAAAATATAATGACAATTTTAGATGAAGATGGTGAGAGATGTCATACAATATATTTACAAACAAGTGAAGAAATTGGAATAGATTACAGAGTAACATAATTCTGGACATTCTACTCAAGAAAGCCAGGTTTGATTTTCCGCTGGTTTGGTCTGAGGAATATTTTTTATAATGGTACGATCTTTTTTTAATCCAGTTTGTTGTTTTGTACGTTACCTTGTGGAGCAGCGACCTGTTTCATTTGAAAAGCCACTCGACCTGTGAGAATTATTCAGCTAACATGAGTATTCGATTACGATTATCAGAAAATGGATCGCTTTCCTATATTCTGTGGGCCAATTGAGTCTACCATGTCCTGTTTGACACAGCCCGAGGTGCTTTGTCAAACAAGGCAGGGCAGAACACGTTGTTATATTGTACGTACGGACACCACATTCGTGCAGGTCAAGGAAGCTATGGGAATGCAGTGACTATCGGGTTAATTACCAACAAGTTGCATGGTTTGTATTCAATGAAATGCAATTTAGTCAAACCGAATGCAATAAATATGTCAATTTGGCACTGATGGTACTAGGATTGGTATGTGTTTTGAAAGTGCTATCCATTCATCATGGTTATTCAATTATGCAACTGCTAATGGGTTTGCTAATGGGGTGCTAATGAGGTGCACCCCCACAATGTACCTAACATTCCACAATGATTCTCGGTTCGATTCAACTCGGCTACAGGATTTGTTTTCATTCGAATCTTTTCATTGGAATATAGCTTGGTATCAGTCAACTGCATCGTCTCACAATACGCACTATAGTTCTGGTGGAAATTGTAAATAAATAATATTGAAAATACAGACTGAGTGCAGTTTCCACTATCTAAACAGAAACAACATTTGTACCCATGCCACCAGCCATGCTAATTCCAGTCTGACTAGACACCACCATTGTTGAAAAAAATTAAAGTTTCCAAGCAATATCAATGATGAGCTGTTGCTAGCAGATATCCCTGTGCAGTGCCTAGTACTGATGATTCTTGTACCTGTTTCTGATTTTGAACTATAAACCTTACTGGGTAATATTCCAACTACCATATATGTCCGTGTATACGTTGCCCCCGTGTATAAGTCGCACACCCAACTCCCACTCGGAACTCCTCCCTTTTGCCAAAAGCCCATGCATAAGTCGCACACCCATTTTCAAGTTTATGCAGTTGACAAGAATTAGTTATGTTTTGCCAATTTGGCGCAGTTTGGGATGTAATGGAAATATGTAAGTTTTCACGAGTTATCATGTGTTGAATAAGATAAAGGAATAAAAAGAATAAAGAAAAATTATTATTAAAGATTTAAAGAATACTCGCATTTATTTGTTTTTCGTTGTTTGTTTATCATCCCAATGTCTTCATCCCTGTCTGATCACGTTCAAGAAAATTCAACACTCATTTGTGACTGAAACTTCATAGTTAAAGAGCACCATTTGAGCCATAACTTGCGCATTTGTTGTGTTTATATTGGTTTTTCCTGGATGTTAGCATGTTAAGGAAAAACTAATATTAATACAACAACTGCGCAGGTTACAGCGCCAATTGTTTTCAGATTGTTGTCCTACATAAGCATTGTTGGTGGTCCAAAGAGCACAAAACAAATTGACAGTGAAAGGGAGATAATCAAAACTTATCACATTACATTTTTGAGGGGAAGTCCTGTGCTATTGAAACTAACTTTACCTGCTGCATATGTGCATAATTTATAGCTGGACATTACACATCAGTGAATTGGAGTTCATGGAATAAATAAATACTTCTCTCCAGGTATTGTTGGCGTACATTTAATGTGTTCTTATTTATTTTGTCATTGTTATTTTAATGATTTTGAATTTTTTATGGTTTCACCCATTTTGACCCCACAAACCTGTTGATTCCCAGTACATGTACTGATATAAACACATGGGCTAATTGAACAACAATGACTAAATAGAATACTTCTTTATTATTTATGGATAAAAGTAACAGAAAACACACATAACATTTTGACAATTTATTTTCTGAAGAATTTAAACTGAAATAAAATGAAAAGAAAAGAATTTTGGAGAATCTGCGCTCCGTCAAAAACACACGATTGTACTGTTATACAATTGACAAACAGCAGGAACAAAATTCTCTGAAACAAGTCGTACCCCTTTATAAGATGCACCCCTGATTTTGTCATCAAACTTATACATGAACATATACGGTACATCACTAAGCCACGCCATAGTATTTTATCAGTCGGGACTTAAGCCATCACTATTGGAACAAATCAGGATTACAGCATCCCCCTTCCCCTAGTCAGTCATCTTCAAGATGCCCCTGATTCGATTTCAGATTCGATTTAAATTTGAATAACAGACCCAATTCAATCTGAGATTAGATTCAAGGTAAAAATGGGTGATTTGCAGGGCCCTAACAAAGACATAAACTAACAAGTTTGCAGGGCCCTAACAAAGATATACAACTAACAAACTTGTTCTCTTAACTACTATTCCATTACATGGGATCAACAGTAATTTGAAGTAAAAAATGATGCACATACCAATTTTTAGCCTTCTCATCTGTAAGGGAAGATCAGATGATACCAGTCTGTATTCAATAACATGATTAAGTCTTTGTAAAGTGGTTTTCTTCTCATGTGGAGTGATGGGATCTGGAGGTACTATTTTATCCTAAATCAGAAAAACAACAAAATAACTTTGCTTGTGTCGCAACTTAAATTTCAGCTGATGATCTCAAATTATATGTTTCTGGTGGTTCACATTTCAATAAACATCTGCTGACATGTCAATAAACTATTGTCCAGGTACATAAAGGTTGATAAGAAAGATAATACAACTGTTGTTTGACTATGATGCGAATAAGTTAAACAGACATTTTGTATGAATAATTTTGGTTTCATATCCGGGGACACTGGCTAGAGGTATCAGATTATGAACTTGCATGAACAAAAAAAGCACAACAATAAAATAAAAGTGTCAATGACATTGTAGCTCAACTCGAAAAACTTGACCTTGGAAAGTTATAAGTGAAAAGGCAAAATTGAAGATCATTGGTTCCAATGTTATTTGGTGAAACTTCAATTTAACAGCTGTGTGTGTGCTCAACATCAGAGCAATCCATGCATTTTTAAATGTAAACTGTAGGGCTGGCTGAAGGAAGAATGTTGATACACAAATGCAGTAAGTTCAAAAGTCATTGTGAATGGCAACTTCTTTCACAGAAATGGACGCTAATCGATAGCTCTTATCTAGAGGTCTTGCCTAATTGCACACCAAGTTCAAAAACAATCCTATGATAAATGTACCCTGTAGGTCATGTCGAAGAATGTTGATGCTAACAGCAAAGGTCATTGCTAACAGCAAAGGTTTTTAATGAAAATGAAAAGAAAATCGATAGCTCCTATCCAGGTCACCCTGAATAAGCATACAAACTTTCAAAACAACACGATAATGAATGCGCCCTCTGAGGCGTGCAAAAGGAAAATGTTAATGCACAAATGTACCATGTTCGAAGGTAGTTGCTAGTGGCAATGTTTTTTTCCTTTTTTTTGATGAAAATTCATAAACATACACTGTATGGCATGCAAAAGGGATAAGTTGCTGCACAAATGCACAAAGTTCAAAGGCTGATGCTAAACAACGATTTTTGATGAAAAAATCAATAGCTCCTATCTAGATATCACCCCGAACACACATACCAAGTTTCAAAGCAATCGATTCATAAATGTGCTCTACAGAGTGTGCCAAATGAATATGTTGATGTTCAAATGCACCAGGTTCAAACGTCATTGCTATGGCAAAGTTTGGACAAACTTGAACCAAGTTTCAAAGCAATCCATTCATAAATGTGCCCTGCAAGGCATGCCAAAGAAATATGTTGATGCACAAATGCACTGATTTTAAATATCATTGCTGACAGCAAGGGTTTTTGACAGAAATGGAAGAAAATTGGTAGCTCACATCTGGAGGTTACTCCAAACATGGCTACCAAGTTTCATAAATTCACCCAGCAGGTCTTGCCAAAGGAATATGTTGAAGCAGAAATGCTATGAGTTCAAAGGTTATTGCTAATGGTAACATTCGGCAACGTTTTTCGAGAGAATGAAAGATGAAAGTGTCAATGACACTGTAGCTTAACTTGTGTGTTGTGTTTGATGAAAAGGATAATGTTCAATGTTTATGAAAGGATTATGAAATAAGACAAGAATTGTGATAATTGGGAATATGTTCATTTCTGTTCCCTGTATGCTATGTTTATGATAAAAATAATATGAGGTGTACACTGTACTAAAGATCTGAGGGGTGGGTTAATATGACCTCACAGTTAATATATGTGGCCCTCACAGTTAACATATATCAACAAAATTACAATGAAATTATTCCAAAGTGAGTCATCCAATCAAGTTACATTAAAATCCCTTCATAAATATGGCCTGTAGACTGTGCTAAAGGTTTTCGGGCTTTGGGCCCCTGTAGCCGTCAGTTTCTCAATTGCGTCCAAAGGGGACGTTCTCATCTAGACATTATATGAAGTCAACCTACCAAGTTACAATGAAATCCCTCCATAAATACGACCTGTAGACTGTGCTAAAGGTTTTCGGGCTTCAGGCACCTGTAGACATCACAGTTGACCAACCACGACCAAAAGGGGATGTCATCATCTAGGCATTATATGGAGTCAACCTAACAAGTTACAATGAAATCCTTCCATAAATACGACCTACAGACATGCTAAAGGTTTTTGGGCTCGGGCAGCCATCAAGGCTGAATGATCGTGACCAAAAGGGGACGTTCTCATCTGGACACTATTTGGAGTCATTCACCAAGCTACAATAAAATCCCTTCATAATTATGACCTGTAGACTGTTCTAAAGGTTTTCGGGCTTTGGGCCCCTGAAGCCATCACAGTTGCCCAATCGTGTCCAAAAGGGGATGTTCTCATCTAGACATTATATGAAGTCAACCTACCAAGTTACAATGAAATCCCTTCATAACTATGACCTGTAGACTGTGCTAAAGGTTTTCGGGCTTCAGGCACCTGTAGACATCACAGTTGACCAACCACGACCAAAAGGGGATGTCATCATCTAGGCATTATATGGAGTCAACCTAACAAGTTACAATGAAATCCTTCCATAAATACGACCTACAGACATGCTAAAGGTTTTTGGGCTCGGGCAGCCATCAAGGCTGAATGATCGTGACCAAAAGGGGACGTTCTCATCTGGACACTATTTGGAGTCATTCACCAAGCTACAATAAAATCCCTTCATAATTATGACCTGTAGACTGTTCTAAAGGTTTTCGGGCTTTGGGCCCCTGAAGCCATCACAGTTGCCCAATCGTGTCCAAAAGGGGATGTTCTCATCTAGACATTATATGAAGTCAACCTACCAAGTTACAATGAAATCCCTTCATAACTATGACCTGTAGACTGTGCTAAAGGTTTTCGGGCTTTGGGCTCGGGTAGCCATCATGGTTGAATGATCGCAACCAAAGGGGACAATCTCATCTGGGCATCATCTGGAGTGATCCTGCGAAGTTACAATGAAATCCCTTCATAAATATGACCTGTAGACTGTGTTCAAGGTTTTCGGGCTTCGGGCACCTGTAGCCATCACAGTTGACCAATCACGACCAAAAGGGGATGTCATCATCTAGGCATTATATGGAGTCAACCTAACAATGTTACAATGAAATCCTTCTATAAATATAAACTTTTGCCTATGCTAAAGGTTTTTGGGCTCGGGCACCCACCAAGGCTGAATGATCACAGCCAAAATGGGACGTTCTCATCTTGACCTTATTTGGAGTCAACCTACCAAGTTACAATGAAATCCCTTCATAAATATGACCTGTAGACAGTGCTAAAGGTTTTTGGGCTTCGGGCACCTTTAGCCGTCAAAGTTGCCCAAACATGTCCAAAAGGGGACGTTCTCATCTAGGCATTATATGAAGTCAACCTACCAAGTTACAATGAAATCCCTTCACAAATATGACTTGTAGACTGTGCTTAAGGTTTTCGGGCTTCAGGCAGCCATCATGGTTGAATTATCGCAACCAAAGGGGACAATCTCATCTGGGCATCATCTGGAATGATCCTATGAAGTTACAATGAAATCCCTTCATAAATATGGCCTGTAGACTGTGCTCAAGGTTTTTGGGCTTTGGGCACTTGTAGCCAACACAGCTGACCAATTACGACCAAAAGGGGATGTCATCATCTAGGCATTATATGGAGTCAACCTAATAGGTTACAATGAAATCCTTCCATAAATATGACCTTTTACCTATGCTAAAGGTTTTTGGGCTCGGGCACCCATCAAGGCTGAATGATCGCGATCAAAAGGGGACGTTCTCATCTAGACATTATTTGGAGCCATCCTACCAAGTTACAATGAAATCCCCTCATAAATATGACCTGTAGACTGTGCTAAAGGTTTTCGGGCTTCGGGCACCTTTAGCCATCACAGTTGCCCAATCATGTCCAAAAGGGGACGTTCTCATCTAGACATTATATGAAGTTAACCTACCAAGTTACAATGAAATCCCTTCATAAATATGACCTGTAGACTGTGCTAAAGGTTTTCGGGCTTCGGGCTTGGGCAGCCATCATGGGTGAATGATCGCAACCATAGGGGACAATCTCATCTGAGCATCATCTGGAGTGATCCTAAGAAGTTACAATGGAATCCCTTCATAAATATGACCTGTAGACTGTGCTCAAGGTTTTCGGGCTTCGGGCACTTGTAGCCATCACAACTGACCAATCACAACCGAAAGGGGATGTCATCATCTAGGCATTATATGGAGTCAACCTAACAGGTTACAATGAAATCCTTCCATAAATATGACCTTTTGCCTATGCTAAAGGTTTTTGGGCTCGGGCACCCATCAAGGCTGCATGATCGCGATCAAAATGGGACGTTCTCATCTAGACATTATTTGGAGTCATCCTGCCAAGTTACAATGAAATCATTTCATAAATATGACCTCTAGACTGTGCTAGAGGTTTTCGGGCTTCGGGCTCCTGTAGCCGTCACAGTTGCCCAATCACGTCCAAAGGGGGACTTTCTCATCTAGACATTGTATGAAGTCAACCCACCAAGTTACAATGAAATTCCTCAATAAATATGACCTGTAGACTGTGCTAAAGGTTTTCGGGTTTTGGGCTCGGGCAGTCGTAACGGTTGGCAGATCATGCCCAAATGGGGAAATTCGCATCTAGACATCATAAGGAGTCATCCTACCAAGTTACAATGAAATCCCTCCACATTAAACATGACCTGCAGACTGTGCTAAAAGTTTTTGGGTTTCGGGCTTGGGCAGCCATCACGGTTGATAGATCATGCCCAAAAGGGGACATTCTCGTCTAGGCACTATACAGAGGCATCCTACCAAGTTACAATGAAATCCCTTCATAAATACGACCTGTAGACTGTGCTAATGGTTTTCGGGTTTTGGGCTCGGGCAGCTATACCGGTTGCCCGATCGCGACCAAAAGGGGACGTTCTCATCTAGACATGACCCCAAACCTGCATATGAAATTACGTGACGATCAGACAAGAACTGCGGGGTGTAGCCCGTGCTAAAGGAAATGTGAACAGACGTCACAGACTCACAGACTCACAGACTAACAGACTCACAGACTCACAGACTAACAGACTTCCGCACGCGTGATGGCAATAGCTTATCTTGACTATGTCAAGTTAAGCTAAAAATCAAAAGCTCCCATCTGGAGGATGCTCCAAACAAGCAAACCATATTTCAAAGTGATCAAAATCATAAATGTGAACTGTGCGGTGTTCCAAAGGAAACTGACAACAGACAAAACAGCACAGTTGAAGGTCGTTAGTAACAGCAACAGTTTTTGATGGAAATAGAAGACAATCTATAGCTCCTCTCATCTAGAAGTCAACCAAAACAAGCATACCAAGTTTCAAACCAATCCATTCATAAATGCACCCAGTAGAGCGGGCCTAAGAAAAATGTTGGTGCAAAAACGGCAAAGTTCAAAGATCACTGCCAACAGCAAAGCTTCTCAACTGAAATGAAAGAAAATCAATAGCTCACATCTATAGGTTGCTCCAAACTAGCACACCAAGTTTCAAAACAATCGAATCATAAATGTGACCTGTGTGGTGTGCCAAGGGCAAAGTTGAAGGTCGTTCTAGCAGTAACTTTTTGGATGGGAATGAAAGAAGCTTCCACCTGGAGGTCAAACCAAAAAACATACCAAGTTTCAAAGCAATCCATATATGAATGTACCTTGTGGGACGAGCCAAAAGAAAATGCTGTTGCACAAATGCACTAAGTTTGAAGGTCGTTGCTAACAGAAAACTTTTGGGCCAAAAATGAAAGAAAATTGACAGCTTCCATCTAGAGATCACTCTGAATAAGCATACCAAATTTCAAAGCAATTTGGTGATAAATGTGACCTGTGCAGAATGTCAAAGGAAAGTGTCGATGTCCGAATAGATAAGGTGAATGTTGTTGCTAACGGTAGTTCTTCTCGATGGAAATGGAATAAAACCAAAAGCTCCCATCTAGAAGTCAGTGCAAACAAGAATACTTAGTTTTAAAGCAATCGATTCTTGAATGCACCCTGCAGAGTGTGCCGAAGAAAACTTTTACTGCACAAATCCACAAAGATCAAGGTAACAGCAACAATTTTCAATGGAAATGAAAGAAAGTTCAAACTTTGTTGCTAACGGCATTGTTTTTTGACAGAAATGGAAGAAAATCATTAGTTCCCATCTAGAGGTCACCCCCAACACGCATACCAAGTTTCAAGGCGATCCGATCATAAATGTCCCCTATAGGGTGAGCCAAAGGTGAAGCATAACTGCACTAAGTTCAAAGGTTGATGCCAATGGCAACGTTTTTTGTGGGAAATGGAAGAAAATCAATAGTTCCTATCTTTGAGGTTACCACAAGCAAGCGTACAAAGTTGCAAAATGATCCGATCATATGTGTGCCCTGAAGATCATGCCAAAGTAATATACTGATGCCTAGCTAAACTAGGTTCAAAGGTCGTTGCCAATGGCAATGTTTTTTTTACAGAAATGGAAGAAAATTGATAAGCTCCCATCTAGAGGTCACCCAAACAAGCATACTAAGTTTCAAAGCGATTCAATCAT
This sequence comes from Pictodentalium vernedei, assembly GCA_031216915.1. NCBI lineage: Eukaryota > Metazoa > Mollusca > Scaphopoda > Dentaliida > Dentaliidae > Pictodentalium > Pictodentalium vernedei. The sequence goes on along the minus strand of CM062296.1, from coordinate 627,288,382 downwards.
AAATGTCCCTGTAGGGTGTGCCAAAGGGAAATATTGATGCATAACTGCAGTAAGTTCAAAGGTCGATGCCAAAGGCAATGTTTTTTGATGGAATTGGAAGAAAATCAATAGCTCCCATCTAGAGGTCACCCCAAACATGCATACCAAGTTTCCTAACAATCTGATCATAATGGTGCATTGTAGGGCATGCCAAAGGGAAATATTGATGCATAACTAAACTTAGTTTAAAGATCGTTGCCAACGGCCATTTATTTTATGGAAATGAAAGAAAATTGATAGCTCTCATCTAGAGGCCACCCCAAACAAGCATACCAAGTTTCAAAGCGATCCAATCATAAATGTGACCTGTGCCAAAGCAAATTGTGGACATATGTATGTACGCTGTCGGAAACCAAGTGGCGGCAATAGCTGAACTTGACTTTATCAAGTTAAGCTGAAAACACAATGTGCAGCAGGAAGCTCAATTTAGTTTTTCTTGAATAAAATTGCAAAACTACCTTTCACACCTGTATCAATGACCAATCAATTATCTTGCTTCTAATACTATTATTTGCTCCAGAAGTAAAAACTTGAGGATAGGACCTGATCCAACTGCAACCAGGAAATATGCATCTCACTGACAACTAGGTAAAATAGACTGTGTTTATGAGTTACAAACTTGCTTGCTGGGTCAAGTTTCTACTGACCAATCAATCAACTTTTTATCGACATGATGTGACCCTGGCTGAGAGGGCATCAACTTAGTTTGGAGGAGAAAAAAAATTTTCAAAAATAATTTTTTGGAATATACTTATACTGGCATCTTCAGGTTGATTAAACCTTTACCTGACACAAAAAGGCAAACGACACTTGCAAATAAAATTCTTGAATAACTATTTTTTTTATTTTTTGCAGCAAAAATAGCTTATAACCCGCATTGGAATGCGTTCAATGAGCTTGTTCCAATGAGGTGTCACAAGCTATGTTTTTGAGACACAAAATGAAAGAAAATAATGAAAACTGAATGGTGATTTTTGTAAACAGCATCTTCCAGTTTTGGTAATTACATTGGATAAAGGGTTAAGGTGAAAAATTAAATGAATAAAAAATTTGCTATGCACTGCCAAACCCCTTAACTTATGACCATCAAACAGAAGAAAGTATAAACCGTAAGGGAGAGACCATTCCATATTTTTTCAAACAAGAGGCCCCAAGGGGCCTGAGATCACTCACCTGACATTGACAACTATCAACCGAGGGTCCTGATTTGAACAAACTTGCATCTGCCCCATTAAGAAAACCATATATGAAATATTAAAACATTCTGACCAGTGTATGTGAAAAATTTGTTAAAAAAAATATTCCTCATATTGAACTTATAATTCGGGCTCCCATGGGAAGCCCAAATATTAACCCAAGGACTTGGCATTAACAAATTTCAACCTCACCTCCCTAACGATACAGTATACCAAATATCAAAAGATTCTTACTGGTGGATGTGTAGAAGAAGATTTTTAAAGAATGTTCCTCATATTGAACTAAGTTACAATTCGGTCTCCCACAGGGAGCCCAAATATGGACTCAGAGACTTGGCTTGAACAAACTTGAATCACACCTCCCTAAGGATGCTGCATACCAAATATCAAAACATTCCGACTGCTTGATCTGAACAAGAAAATTTTTAAAGAAAATTCCTCATATTGAACGAAGTTATAATTCAGGACTTGGTTTGAACAAATGTGAATCTCCCCTCCCCCCCCCCCCCAACCTCCGCCCCATGGATGCTGCATAACTAATATAAAATGATTCGGATTGGTGGATCTGAAGAAGAAGATTTTTAAAGTATATTCCTCATATTGTACTAATTTAAACATTTAGGCTCCCATAGAGAGCCCAAATATGGACCCAGGGATTTGATTTCAACAAACATGTGAAACAATCTTCCAAAGATGTTATATGTGAAATTTGAAAGCTTTTGGAGCAGTGGTTTGGGAGAAGAAGAGTCTTAAATGTTTTCCCCATTACCCACAGTGTTAAAAAATGCTGACTCAGCATTTTATCAAAAGTCCCGAAAAAGTACCCTATGATAAAACCAATAGCAATTTTTTTCAACCATTCCATTCTTTTAGTCCTAAGGAAGCTTCACACCAAATAAGAATTCTCAGAGCTGTGTGTTTTTGGAGATATGGGCGTTTGAAATATTTTCTATTTTTTGCTCCTGTGGTTCCCACAGGGCATTTTGAAAAGGTGTTTGGCATAAATCAAGTACTTATGACCCATTAATACTTCTTATCAAATTTGGTTCAAATCAGCCTCTTGGTTTGGAAAATAGAAATTTTGGGTGGGACAAAAATTCTTGTCCCTCCTGTAACAACGACAAATATTGCCCCTGGATCTTCTCTTGAACAAACTTGAGTCTAAACCTCAAAAGGAAGCTGTATACCAAATATCAAGTCTCTGCTACAGCTGGTTCATGAGAAAAAGATTTTTAAAAAAATTGAGGCATTTTGGCCCCACCCCCTCCTCAATATGAGCAGAAACCCAATTTGAAGAAAAACCCAAATGCCCCTATATAACCACTACTCATGTGAAATTTCATTAATATGTGACCTGTGGTTTGGGAGAAAAAAACCCAAACACCACCTTCACAACAGACGACAGATTATGGACAAAAAGTGATCAGAATAGCTCACCCTGACTGAGCTTATAATGGGAAAATGTAGAAAAAATGTCCCATTTCTTTTTTAAGTTTTTTAATTTTACAAGAATTGGTGAACAAGTTCTGCAACTTATAAACAACTCAAAGTTTGCTAAGCACCAAATATTTGACACATCATTGTGAAATTTGCTTGTGACATATTTGCGATACTTTTGGTGGATATGATTGAGGAATGTATTGAGATGGTCCCCAGTGTTTACATTAGCTCTTTTGACAGGCAGACTTTTCGTGACAGTCATGGAAAGCATGTACCCCTTGATTTTCATGATGTTTTCGTGTACTGTCTACATGTACATGACATGTTAGGGTATTCAATCTTCATTTCAACACAAACCCTTGTGATTTAATGAATTAATATGGCAAATGCAAATATAAGAAGACATTTGTCTGAAGCAGAAATGTGGCGGGCTGCAGGGATGGTGGAGCAAGGGGCTACCCATCGTCAGGTTGGTGAAGCCCTTGGTGTGCACCATACGGTGATCACCAGAGCCTAGGAAAGATTTCAGCAGTATGGCACACCAGTAAGACGGCAACATCTGCAGCCGAAGACCGGTTTTTGATCATTCAGGCCCGTAGGAACCGCTTTGCCACAGCAACCCAGATTCGCAGTGACCTTCAGAATGCATCCGGGTTAAATGTTTCAACGCAGACTATCCGGGCAAGGTTGCACGAAGGTGGTCTCCATTCGAGAAGACCATGTATTCGCATTCCGCTGTCCCAGAACCACCGCCAGGCATAATATGAATGGGCCATGGACCACGTTGGCTGGCCAGAGAAGATTGGCGAACTGTCCTTTTTACAGATGAGTTAAGGTACTGCCTAGACCACACAGATAGGCATTCTAGGGTACGGAGAAGACCAGGAGAGCAATTCCATGCAGCCAACATTGCTGAGCATGACCGCTAGGGTGGATGGTCAATCATGGTCTGGGGCGGCATTAGCAGGGATGGACGTACAGAGCTCTGTGTTCTTGAACGTGGTACATTGACTGCACAGCGGTATATTGATGAGATCCTGGATGTCCATGTCAGATTGTATGCAGGTGCAGTGGGTGATAGATTCATTCTGATGGACGATAATGCCTGTCCTCATGCTGCCCATACTGTCGGGGAGTACCCAGAGGGACGGGATTGAGCGTATGGACTGGCCAGCAAGATCCCCTGACCTCAATCCAATCAAACATGTCTGGAATGAGTTGCAGCTTGCAATTTCAGCCCGTCCAGTCCAGCCAAAAAGTGTCCAGGAGCTTGGTGCCATGCTGGTCCAAGAATGGAACGACATCCCACAAAAGACCACCAGGAACCTGATTGGGAGCATGAGAGGGCGTTGTTAAGCTGTAATTAACAGTAATGGGTCTCATACTCGATATTGAACCCATACCAGTTCGCTCTGTCAAGTTTTTGGCAAATTGAAAAATTTCCTCTTTTACCAATAATATCCATTTTCTATGGTTATCGTATTCAAAAGGTAAAAAATAATGTCAAACACAAACAAAATCTTAATTTCTGTACTTAAATCATTAAAGATATAATTAAATAAAAAATATATATGCTTTTCATACAATATTTCAACTAAAATGTAAAACAGGTAGTTGGATATACTTGGTGCTTAGCAAAATTTGAGTAGTATATTAATGCCTCTCCTTGAATATGTGGGATTACCTATGTGGCAGCTACTTCGTGGCCCAGCTCTCCTCAGATACTGCGTAGTGATCTTTAGCCTGCACAGAGTGTTCTCACTCTACACAGAAGCTAGTCAATTTACATCTCTTTACCAGATAGGATGGTACACCGTGACTGATTCCACTCTCCCCTGCCCACACCCAAATTTTTTTTTTGCTGCCGAAGAGTATTCAGACTCCTGCTGAACTTTCCAGACTGGAGACCAGTCCTGAGGCCTATGGCATGAGAGACAAGTAAATTTATCCACTCAGGCATGTTTTTAAATAATATATCAGAGAAAATACCATTTGTCTGTCACAATATGTGGATTTTTTAAACAGACAGTGATATTAAATGATATACACAGACAAACAGAAAAAAACTGAGCAGCTTGAAAGTCATAAAAAACTCTACAGAGCCATAGCAGACTATATAATGTGGGTTGTTTTTATTCTGAAAAATTTAAAATATGGGGTTGGAAAATACCATTTTTTGAGTTTGTTATAATCAATCCTCCCCATTTGTATTTTCATAATATTCATTTAGATTATAAAGCAAAAAGTTGATGCTCAAAGAGATTAAAAAAAAAAAAAAAAGCCCTCTCTTACCCGAATACAACTTGGCAATCTCGGGTATGTTCCTGTTGTTAGAACATCAATGGCACAAGGCAGTGAAAAATTAGGTAATCTGTAAATATAAATATTAATAAAAATAAGAAAAATGGCTGTGTGTTCATGTGTCATGTTTAACCCTTTACCCAACGAATCGCCCGTATCCGCCCGCGTAATATGCAAATTCAGCAGTTGAAAAAATATTATTTTTAAAAAAATTTCAACAAAACCATATCATGTGACCCCTCATTGGAACGAGCTCATCGAGCTCGTTCCAACGAGGGGTCACATGATATGGTATTGTTGAAATTTTTTTTAAAAATTTGAAAAAATGCTATTTAAAATAATAAATTTTGATATCGTCTGCATTGGGTAAAGGGTTAATTGATTAATGCAAATTAAAAAAAATTTTGGAACATTATGGGGAAATAAATTACAAAACCAAAACAAAGATATTCAAAGGCACTACAATAAAATGTCTCAACTTCAAGAGTAGAAAAATATTAGTGAAGTTCCTTGGGCATTACAAAACACATGTTCACTGACATTCAGCTATTATAAACTGGATTATCAAGTGAATATTATAAAAAAAAAAATTTTCATTACAGAAATATTGAATATTAGCACCCCTTAGTGATGAGCTGATAACATAAATGACCCGTCATCCGAATGTTGATGTTTTGGATACGAAATCGGCCAATTGTCAATGCCAAAGTCAGATGGTTGGCATTTTATGGTTAATTGATGGTAATCGCCAGCCAATGCACTGTGTGAACACCCAATCCCAACAACTGTTTTAGTGGTGTTTGTTATCAATATTGAGGGCTCTAATTAACGATTTAATTATTGATGAGGAGCACATTTATTTTACAATTGGGCACTGCAATCTTACATACATAATATTTGATAAACTGGAATCACGGCAAAATAAAATGAAATGAAACAAACATAGACTACAGTTTTGTCTTCTATGAAGCTGTTGCTGAAATGCATCAAAGGTAAGACCATAATAAATGAAAGTGTCAATGACACTGTAGCTCAACTTGTTTAAGACATGTACACGTATAGTATGTGAAACAGCAATGACAAACATCTAGGTAATGACCTGATAACAAAGGTACATGTAAAGTATTGTAACGGTCTGTACATAAATGCTGACCGTAGCCTGTAACAAATATATAGGTAAAGTATTGTAAAGGTGGGGTGACAGTTAGATGCTAATCTAAAAAGGAAATCTCTGAGTCCCAGAGTGGGTCTGACTGAATCCAAAAGTATTAGTTCTCATAGCACAGTGATAACAAAGGCACCCAAAAACACACGTTCTTGTCACAAGGTGATAACAAAGGTACCCCAAGAAGTTTCGTGAAGATCAGTTCATAAATACTGACTCTAGCCCGAGCCGTATTGACATGTGCACTTACTGTGTATAAGTGGCACTGAATAAATCAAAGTTCATCTAATTTGCATAATTTCTGCACAAGAAAAAAACCTGTATTATATGTGATGTATTCCATGTTACTAAACATTCCTACAAAAATTTATTCAAATCAGAACTTTCATACAGAAGTTCTGTACAAAAAACTCATTGCACTAATTTTGATACAAAAAGGCTGTTGGTGGCCATCTTGAATTTTGGACTGCACCCCAAAACACTCGTTCTCGTCCCACAGTCATAACAAAGGTACCCAAGAAGTTTTGTGTAAAGATCGGTTCATAAATACGGCCTCTAGCCCAAGCCGTATCCAATTGATGATGTACGGACAGACAGACAGATGGACGACGGGCCATGACAAAAGCTCAAATTTGGCTTTGCCAAAGTTGAGCTAAAAATATGCTTGATTTTCATCCCCGCCAGTCTGATTTTTTTTATTTTCGAACCTTTATGCCCCCGAAATGAAGCTTAAAAAGTTTACTGGGAGGAATAACATAGAACGAAGATGGCAGGTGAATGCGGTTCTTAGTGTTCAAATAATTCAATAATTTATTTTCTTATGTTTTACAAATAAACCGTTGAGACTTACATATTTATAATCAATAAAACACTGAATAACTTTTCTGAAATAAAATTGGGTTTTATTGGTTGTCGAACATCTAAAACAAATAAAGAACTACATGGTTATTTTCTTTGAAGCGTAATGTCAACAATATCCCACAATTCTCATTCATGATCTTATATCATGAATATTAATTACCTGGGATCAGAAAGACATATGATCTCTAACAAACTCAGTAAATTAGTTTTGAATATTCATTTGTGTACTTTTTGTTGACATGAACATTGGAGCATTTTCATTTCTTTCATCTGTTTTGGGTAAGGTTGGTTAAATAAAACACACACAGAAACAACATATACATTTTGAATATGAGTAAATTCATAGAAAATAAAAATGAGAACTACAACAGTGACCGCAATACTGTTTGCTAAATACTACCATACCGCCAGTAGTCAGTACAAGTGGACCTATTCCTCTCGCAAGTTTCTGTAATTTCTTGCTGTCTTTTCGAACTTCCTTGATATTTAGCAGAAACTCGTCACTTGAGTGAACATGGTTGTCTCTCAATTTCCGCCAGTGCTCGGCAAAGTTTGACAAAATCAAACGGAACTACAAATCACTCAAGAGTCATTTCAATAAATACGTCTTAAATCTGGATTATGAATTGAGGAAATCTTGACAATTTTTTTACATGTGACTATCGGCGAGGGCCGATCCCACACTCCCAACTACCTATTGTCAACTGATGGGTGCTTTTCGGCCGATGGCTGATTGTATACCAATTAATCGCCTCATCACTAGCACCCCTTGTAGATAAAAGCCCAAAAAGCTTCTACCAGCGAGGGAGTCATTGGACCTTGTTTTGGAGTCAAGAAGAGAAATCAGTTGAGTTTTCTGACGTATTTCAGAAATATGTATTTAGTAATTTCAACTATTTTATTATGTATAGCATTATCGGGGATTCAAGTAGTACAATATCAAATCAGCTGAAAGAGCTAATCCCATATTTCAATGAGAAACCTGTTTTAAACTAAGCTTCTTAAAAAATATTAAAAAGACATGAAGTGAAATTCAAAATATTAACTGGCATATAATTGATATGTTTACAAACAATGGGAATTTGGGGATTGTAAAGGTAATTTATTGACATTTCACAAGATTTTTTATGCAATGAGTTCACTCTGTAACCTATATGCAATTAACAGGTCAAAACTGTACTGAAAGTTAAAAAATTTATAGTAATTTATATATTTTTTATACTTACCAATGACCCAGACATAGCTGGTGCTAACTCTTAAAATATAGGGCCAAACACAAATTTTGCCCCCCAATCCCCAAAATTTGCATCTAAAACTAAAGAAAACATGTCCTGAAAGGCCCTCCACACTTCGCCCCTACTGCGCATGCGCAGTGTCAAGGACGTTCCGAAATTGGCGCCATTTATCATTCTAATAACCAGTGCCTGGTAAGCGCTATGTACTCAGCGGGGAGGCAAGAGTTCCCAACTCCTGGGAGGGCCATCCCCGTCTGGGTCATTGGTAAGTATAAAAAATATATAAATTACTATAAATTTTTTAACATTTTTATACTGTACCAATGACCCAGACATAGCTGAATAGTAAAAAGGCTGGAGGGCCAAGGACATAGAGCAAAATGGAATACGCTCAATAAAATAAAATAGAGTCATCCCCTGTAGGGAAAAGAAGTAATAGGCCTTACATGTATCTTTCTTATTTATGATAAATTAGAAAGATACAACACCTTCCAAAATTGAGCTTCATACATCCATGTACTCTATTAATATCCAATATAATCCTTATACTAATAATTTTTAAAGTAAGCCAATAATAAAGTAAGTCTAGAGAATAGAGACTCTTATACTCCTAAAAGTGTCTGAGAATTGCATAATCATGTCCGTTGACATATGCAATATTCAAAAGCTATACTTTAAAAACTAAGACTTGAATGAATTTTATAAACTTAAACTTCTCACTAAACAACCATCCCAATAACAGCTCAGAATTACTAACTCCGGAGGAGGTATCTCCTTGTTTTCATAGTAAAACAGGTGACCCAAGGGAACACCCTCCCCCCCCCCCCCTTTTTCTTGCCCTGGGTCAAATAGCCCAGAGCGAAGAGGGCAGCCGAACGGAGACACTGCCGAAACAGACAGCCTACCTAGCTATAGTAGCAACTGTTAAGTGAATGACATTCTGAGCAGTAGATAATAGACCTAACAAAAGAGGCCTCAAGAAATTGACTCGATATTTCTAAGATAAAATTCATGAATGTGGATGGCTGAGCGCAATGAGCGGCCTTCAAAAATCTATAATAGCGACACTATTAATGTAAGCCCAAGAAGTAGAAGAACTCTTACTTCATGAGCCGAAATCTTAAGCACAACTGCTAAGTCAATGATATACCATAAGCAGTACCGATAGTTAATAGAATCCATTAACAATAAAATGGAGCGTAACGTCCTTCTACTAGACATCAAAGACAGAAGAAGCTTACGCCCTTGTAATAAACAGATATCTGTTTATAAATACATAAACTGTACCCGGAAAGAGTAAAGGCCTATGCCCATACGAAGACGGAAGGACCTTAAAATAATAGGTTCCGGATAATAGGAGCCTAACTCTTATGCAACAATCCAACCTAAATAGTAACGGAAGTATTGATTCCAAAACTATGAAAGTGAAAATCATCCATAGATAGTGCATGAAACTCACTGACTCTACAGTAAAAGAGAAACCAACAGAATTACTGTCTAAAAGGTCAGAATTTGAAAACTACTGTTTCCAGAGGCTCAAATGATTACTTAGCTAAATAAGAACCGAAGTTAAAATCCGTATAGGAATTTAATCTAAAGATTCTAAGTCTATTTATCAAAAAGTTACTAACTGACTTAGATAAAGAGACAAAAGACTCAATTGTAAACTATCGTAGAGTGCATAGGTATGAGGTAACATAAACCTATAACCTAAATAATAACAGGCTGCAGTAGATCTTGTGAAACAAGTATACTAAAAAATAGCAATGAGTAGTATGGAGGGATCAACAATATGAACATAATGATCCCTACACCACGACGGAAGAGCCTCCACTTTAGTCGCATAGAATAGCGAAGAAGAGGATCTCCTATAGTAAGAAATTGCGTCCAAAGCTCGTCCAGTACAGTGCTTACAATGTAATACGGACCACACAACGGAATACATGAAGGTTGCGACCTTGCTGGTTGTGATAAAGATGACACGATTTACCCAGTGAAAAAAGATCCTCACATAGAGGAAGATTTCACGTTAAGACCCACAGTAGACAAGAGAGTAAATTACTCATGATCTCTGTGAAGATAGAGATGCTATCAACAGAAATGTATTGTGGTTGTTTATCTTAGCAATACCTGCTAAAACAACAGCGCCGGAGGATACGCGTATCCTATCATTCCGTCCTATAGATCAATAGAGCGTTAACACTATTAGCTCAGAGATCTGGACAAGCCAACACATACGTCTGCAATTGATTAGCAAGCTGTGTCATAAATAAATCATCATTGGGCGCTCCCATAGATAGCAAATCTGATTGAATACTTGTTTGTTGAGAGTCCATTCTGACAGCAACAAGCGACCCGTAAGAGAACGGGAGTCCGATAAAACAATCAGACGACCCGGAATATGACGGACCAAAACTGAACTTGGTGTACTATAACCAACAGACGGATTCTTTCCATTAAATTGAATAACGGAAACGAAAGAGTACCTCCCTGGTTCCGGAGATACGCCACTACTGTCGAATTAAAGGACAGGAATTTGGGCATGCGTTTCTGAATAATGTTCATGCAATGACATAAAGCAAGCCTAAAAAACATTATTCCGCGGAAGTTAAACTGATAGCTAAAAGACTGCGGAACTCAAAGACCCTGGCACTTCGAATCCGTAGGGATCAGTATATATCCCAATCTGTTTGACTGGCAACCGTCATAACAGCCACACTCGGGTCCGGCAACTGCGGCGGCACTCTCTGAGTCAACCACCGAATGTTTGCCCCAGTCTGAATCTCTTGTAACACTAGATAGACAAGAGAACGTATAAATCGAGCAATTCATGGATTGCCGGAAAGTTGCCGTCGAAGAGAAGCTCCTCCGAGAACGAAGCGACTCTGAGAGAGTTCTTAACCTTACTATCCACGCGTGTGGATGTAGCTAGGGCTGCGTCACGTCTAACCAACTCCAATCAGCCACTGAAGGGCGGAGTTAAACGTGAACAAACTACTGCCCTCAAAAGAAAATACATTGAGAATAATATCCCGTAAATCTTTTCTTGAAGACGTAATGATAACGCCTCAGTAAGGCGGATTACGTATAATAAAGCGTCTAAGTTAAGTCTACTATACATAATGTCGTTTCCAACATTGAAATTGGAAAAGACATAAACGGCGAAAAAGAATATATGCAGCCTTTAATCACACCGTCTAGACGCATATGAACTCTCGGTATGCCCTGCTCTGCCAAAGTAAACTATTTGTAAAAATGATAAAATGGCAGAAATGAGCAACGCGGACAAGAAACTAAACTATCATGCTTAGTAGCAGGCTTGTATATATAAATATATATAGCGTCGAAAAATAAAACACATGTTGTAATGACAATATTGGACTGCGTCGGTAAGTCAGGGACAATGTCCCTGTACCGATCGAAAAATCCGAGTCCAATGACGCTATAAGTCTCTTATCCAAGATCGCAGCAATGAAGTCCGAAATAATAATCACTGGAAGAAATGCCAGAAGATATGAAAGGCATCTTTCGATACTACTAAAGGGAAAACTCGAAATCTTTCGAATCCCTTTCGCCATCCTGTCGGACCCTATAAAGCGTTCGGTCGTCCGTAGCTGATGCAACCGCGGACCGCACCGACCCAGCGCCGTCCGATAATTCCTGATTCGACCGAGAAACTGTCAATTGCTGGGATGCTGCGAAACAACTGTGCTAACTCGGATAGCACGTCCGTCACTGAGGCCTGAGGAGAAGCGGTCTTACGATGCATTGCCGCTGGAAGCTCCGTGATCGTTACCCCGTGCATACTTCCAATATGCGAGCGAACGGAGTGTATAGGCCTCGTGTCCCTTGGCTACCGGATGGCGCGACCTATTCGCCGTGGAATCACTGAATGCCGAAACTGATCGGATACTCGAGGTCACGTAGCCAATGTGCGGTCGTGTGCCCTGCTGTGAGGATGAGGAAGCATTAAAGACAGTCTCTCGGACTGTCAATATAACGGAGCGTCCCGAGCAACGGACATATGCTCCGAATGTAAAATATCTGACAGCCCAGACGGACCTGGACAAGCCAGGAACCGGACTAACAGGCTTCCTCCGATCTGTCCTCAATCTGCCGTCACTGGGTGAGTACTAAAGTAATTAAAGTGCTCGCATCACCCAAATCTCCTTCCTAGACCGCAACGGACGAACCCGGCAGCCGAACCATTCGATGAATGTACGCTACACCGGGTGAGCTAGCGAATGTCACTCCGTAAGCGATAGACATATTCCATGAGCACTTATTGCCGCTAACTCTTCATTAACTATGACGACAGAGGCACACTTTTGAAAGACATCTCCATAACTCTTCGAACAAGAAACCAGAAATGCTTGGATAGCAAGCATAAAATAATAATATATGTAGCGTCGTTCAATAATTCGAAAGTTTGTGTGACATTATTGGACTATGTCGGAACTGAGGGACGATGTCCCTGAACCGAACCAAAAATTTCTAAGTCCACCGACACTATCAGTTTCTTATCCGGCATCGCAGCATATGTTGTTCCGAAAGGGAAAGCTTGAAATCCTCCGAATCCCTTTCGGTATCCCGTCGGACCAGATAAAACTTTCGGATGTCCGTACCCGCTTCCGCGGAGCGTCCCGACCCAGCATCGTCGGATAAAATATATGCGACAGATTCAGTTGATGCTGGGATAAACTGTGCTATTAAAGAAAGCACGTCCATTCCGGAGGCCTGTGCAGTAGCGGACTTACGATGCATTGCCGCCGGAAGCTCCGTGTACGTTGACTCCCGCACACTTCCTATGCGAACGTCCGGAGTCTGCAGGCCTCGAGTCCCCGGCTACCGACCCAGCGCTGTCGGATAATTCTCGATCCGACACCGTATCTGTCGGCTGCTGGGATGCTGCGATAAGCTGTGCTATGTGCACAAGAATGTCCGGCGTCGAGACCTGCGGAGGCGCAGTCTATCGCTGCTTCGCCGAGGGCAGCTCCGCATCAGATGGCTCCCGCATACTTTTCCTATGCGAACGTCCGGAGTCCATCGGTCTCGAATCCCTGGCTGCCGGATGGTGTGACCTGGTCGCCGAAGAATCCTTGATCGGCGAAGCTGGTAATATATCGGCGGTCACGCAGCCAAGGTGCGGTCGTGTGCGCTGACGAGAAGAGGAAGCCTTAGCAGTCTCAGCGGACTGCCTATACAACGGAGCGTCCCGAGCGACGGACGTATGCTCCGCTAGCGACACATTTTGTACCACAACATCTGGGGCCAGATGTTGTTGAACGAGAGAGGGGCCTCTCTCGCTTGCCGTCCGGATGGACCGGAACGAGCTATGAACCGGACTAAAAGGCTTCCTCCGTTCTCCCTCCGATCCGCCGTCACTGGGTGTGCATTAAGTTAATTTATAGTGCTCGCATCACCCCAAAATTCCTTCTAGACCGCAACGGACGAACCCGGCTGCCGAACCATTCGGTGATTGGACGCTACACCGGGCGAGCTAGCGGACGTCAAAGGCCGTCGAACCTACTAGGGTCCTCTTAGGCAATTGGCGTATTACATGAGCACTTTTCCGCTAGCCCTTCATTAATTGTGACGACGGAGGCACACTGTTGGAAGACATCACAGATACATCACCCTAATCTTGATCGTCTGAAATAGAAATTGATAAAGTAGAGTGACCCTGCGGGGAAAGGACCGGAGTGTCCAAATCCCCAACAACATACCGTGACATACGCTTCCCATATTGTCATCGAAATCATACGATACAGAACAGGAGTTAATGCGAGTACACTGACCACATATAGAATGATAATAAAGTCAGAGGAAGACTTCCTCTTAAAACAATTGATCAATATCCTTTCAATGTGAAAAGAAAACAAGTCCTGGTACTCGCACTAACCCCTGGCAATCAAAATACATAATAATAATATGATCCATTAATATAGAAAAAATAATTGAAATCAAAATATTTTGAAAAAATATTTTTTCAGAACAGCCCACGTTTCTGAAAAGTAACGTTGAGCCCCAATGGATCCCAAGCCTAAGTGTGGACAAAAATTTTAAAAATATTTTAAACAATTTATTCAACACTTACGAACAATAATAATGTATCTAGTTATGATTAAAATAACATCAAGATATTATTTTTTAGAAATCCCCCCCTCACACAGAGGGCTGTTGTAAATGTAAACAATGAGTGTAAAAACACTAAAAAAGGACTCCAGGCACCCAGGCCCGAAATCAGTTACCAAAAATACACTATCTGATGCAAAACAGAGACTTCCAGGGAAGAAACTGCAGAACATCAGATGGTAGATGCAGAACACAACGCCTAACCACCCGTAGGTGAAGACGTAAACATGGGGAAAGAACAGAATTCATTCTGTTATTCAGCTAAAACTCCCAAGAAATTTTAGTAATAATAATTACAGAAACTATGCCAAAAGCATGGGAGAATAGCAAGGGGGAACTTAAAGGACAGGAGAGAGGAAAACACTTGAAAAAACAGTGTAACTAAATAATCAGAATGACAACAAAATGGCTGCTGCCTTGAAAATAGGTAACTTAACATAATTTCATTAAAAAATTTTAAGTTACAGCCCTGATAATATTCTGTCACACATTCTTTTCCTCTCCTCCTTCTGTATCCTCCTTAGAATCACCATTTCACTAATATTTATGTGTCTGGCATCATTTAAACTGAGATTTAAAAGCACAAAGATCAGTCAGATGTTAACTGATGAAGGGCCAAACTTAGAATGATAAATGGCGCCAATTTCGGAACGTCCTTGACACTGTGCATGCGCAGTAGGGGCGAAGTGTGGAGGGCCTTTCAGGACATGTTTTCTTTAGTTTTAGATGCAAATTTTGGGGATTGGGGGGCAAAATTTGTGTTTGGCCCTATATTTTAAGAGTTAGCACCAGCTATGTCTGGGTCATTGGTACAGTATAAAAATGTATGATAAATAGTTTTGTGTTTGGAAGTTATATTCCATTAACAGGGTTATTCAATTGAGAGATATCAAACTAAGTTGGCTTTATAACAGTGACCCTGTGCGCACACAATTGTCAACAATTCACACTACTGCCCTAAATATGACAAAATCATTATTTACTACATTGCAAAATGCAATATAAAAATTAACACTTAACTGCATTACTACAGGTCATAAAATTTGAGAGGAACGATCTTATCATTCACTGGTGGTTATCTAAATGAAAAACAGATAACTGAAAAGTTGTTCGTCTGGAACTACAAACAGTTCGTTAAAAAGTTGTATCTTATCACCTTATTTGATAGCACTGTTTTAAAATGTTCCTGTGGGAAGCCTCCTCTCTTCAATGCTCAAACTCCCTAAGACAGCTGACACCCTCTATGCTTGCTGCGGATGCTTTCGCAATCTGTGACTGTCATATAGTAGGGTCATCGTGGACGAGTCAGAATCCACAGGTTGTCATTTTTTCCGTGCATATAATTTAGAGATCATCTGCTATGACACCTAGCAAAATTTCCACCAATGAAGCACTGGAATTACCTGGTGCTTCACTGGTGGAAATTTCGCTTGGTGTCATAGCGGATGATCTCTGAATTATATGCGTGAAAAAAAGCCCACCCATAGATTTTGACCTGTCCACAATGGCTGTACTGTAATCGGTCCTCTTTATTATATCCAGATGAACAGTAAATAGGTTATCTCCAAATTCAAGATTTTATTCTCTGCTTGTACAGCACACACATTTAAATGTATTTGTCATTATTAACAGACATTAGTTCAATTCAAAATTATTTTCGATGACAAGTCTGCATAAACAAATAAGAAAAATAGGCTGATGAAATTGTCAGATGTGTACCCATACGTGCAATTAGTAGAAAGCTGTATGACGGAGGCCAGCTTGGATGCTGACATAATCTACACCATACAAGGTATGGGTATATATAGAAATGGATTGGAGGAGTGTCTAATTTGATGGATAAAGGGTTAATATCTCCGGATCAAATTATCAGATTTACATAAAAAACTATACAGCACAGCACATCAGTAACCTGAATAAATATATAAAGTAACATAACAATCGGATTGATATTTTTTGAGTTATCTCATGCCAAAGGGATTGGAGGAATTTTCAATTTGAAGCATAAAGGGTTAATATCTCAGGATTAAATTTTCAGATTTACACCAAAAACTATACAACTCGGCACATCAGTAACCTGAACACAAATATAAAGTAACTTGACAATCCAAGCAATATTTTTCAAGTTATCGAATGCCAAAGGGATTGGAGGAATTTTTAATTTGAAGGATAAAGGGTTAATATCTCGGGATCAAATCATCAGATTTACACCAAAAACTATACAGCTCAGCACATCAGTAACCTGAACACAAATATAAAGTAACTAGACAATCCAAGCAATATTTTTCAAGTTATCGAATGCCAAAGGGATTGGAGGAATTTTCAATTTGAAGGATAAAGGGTTAATATCTCAGGATCAAATCATCAGATTTACACCAAAACCTATACAGCTCGGCACATCAGTATCAGTAACCTGAACACAAATATAAAGTAACTTGACAATCCAAGCAATATTTTTCAAGTTATCGAATGCCAAAGGGATTGGAGAAATTTTCAATTTGAAGGATAAATGGTTAATATCTCAGGATCAAAATAACAGATTTACACCAAAAACTATACAGCTCAGCAAATCAGTAACCTGAATACAAATATAAAGTAACTAGACAATCCAAGCAATATTTTTCAAGTTATTGAATGCCAAAGGGATTGGAGGAATTTTCAATTTGAAGGATAAAGGGTTAATATCTCAGGATCAAATTATCCGACTTACACCAAAAACTATACAGCTCGGCACATCAGTAACCTGAACACAAATATAAAGTAACTTGACACTCCAAGCAATATTTTTTAAGTTATCGAATGACAAAGAAATGGATACGGACGCCGGATGGACAGACAGATGGACAGACAGACGGATGGACAAAGGATGGACGAACGACGGATGGTCACCCCCAGATGCCGGCATTATGTGTACCATACATAGTATGGGTACACATAAAAATTGTCATAAGGCACCACAAAGTAGATCTTCTGTTTCTTGGCCATTTTTTGTTGTTGTAAAATTGCATGTTGCCAGGCAGATTTTTATTTTTATAATTATTTCTTTGCCACCAAAAGATCATGTTCTTGGTTTGTTTTATGTTTTAGGCCTTATAATCTACAGAATAGCATGGGTGGTGGTGTATTTTGCTGAAGCATTGCAATGCCTTGTTGCACTCAAGGGACAAATTTATCAATTTTATTAACTTTGGTAAAATACCAGAATTAAACCATTTAATATCAGACATAAACCATTTAATTTTTATTTTATTAAGTTTGCATTGGTTATAAAAAGAAAGCATGCGGCAGCCAAAAGGTCAATCGGGGTGGCCTGAGAAACAAATTTTTAACTTTTTTAGACCTAAACTTAAACTGTTAGGATCAGAAACTGTTAACGTTACATAGAATGGTCAAGCAGAAGCCACAGTGCTGAAACCTTCGTGACAGGCTGATTATGGAAATGGTGATCAGTATTGGCTGAAACTTGGATATATCCACATGATATTGACAAAATTATTGCTGATAATTTAATTTCTAGTTCTAGGCCCTCAAAGGTATGAACTTTTTGTGGGCAAATTATCTCTGGGTCGATGAAGCTTATTTTACAAATTAATATTAAGCCATTTTTTGAAAGCATAAATGCGACAACTTCAATGCTGAAGCACTGCAGTTGGCACTTTTATGATTTCAAGGGATGAAATGACGTCATTCTCATTGTCACTACTGATAGAGGATTCCAGAAAGTCAAATGCTTGCATGAGTTATGGTTTCATATTATTTGATATTTGAATCTGAATATCAGTAATGATATTCAAACCAATATAATGATTTACTGGTATATCAACAAACCCTTCAGTTTGCAAGCAAGATGTTAAAGGTTATTACTGTTGATTTGATATCAGCCTTGATACCAGTCTAAGGTAACATGTTATCAGCCTGGGTCAATAACATTACCACGGGCTGATATTGAGGCTGGTATAAAATCAAACAAATAATGACATGTTTATAACTGGCAGAGTGC
The DNA here is from genome assembly GCA_031216915.1 of Pictodentalium vernedei. NCBI lineage: Eukaryota > Metazoa > Mollusca > Scaphopoda > Dentaliida > Dentaliidae > Pictodentalium > Pictodentalium vernedei. Next base: position 627,270,010 of record CM062296.1, on the reverse strand, counting down.
TAAAATATTTTTATAGGTTATTTGTAACATGAGTAGCTTTTTTACCAAAGATACAATGCTACCAGCAAAGAAAGCCTTCATTATGCCTACAATGTACAAGTTATGCTAACCAACAGGCCTATGCTACAGTTAGGCTACTTATTCAGAAATGCAAAATAAACAAGAGGCCCCAAGGAGCCTTAATAGCTCACCCGACAAAGTGGTTCAAAGAACTATTTTGGACACATTCAGTTAGTCATGGTTCATCAACACTACCGAGGAATGACGTCATGAAATTATATATTATATAATATATCCTGGGTCTTCCTGACCGCTTCCAATTCTATCAGCTGTAGACTAGCACTGCCAAACTTCCCTGGGTTGTTATGTCACTGCCCCCCTGCCCCCACCCCCTCCCTCGATCAAATAGAGCACGAATATTAACCCAGGGACCCAATTTGAACAAACTTAAATATCACACACATCGCCCCCCACCCCCAAGATGCTGTATTGAAGCATTCGGATGATGGATCTGAAGATTTTCAATGGAATTTCATCAAATTGCACTAAGTTAAAATTCAGGCTACCATAGGGAGCCCAAATATTAACCCAGAAATGCGATTTGAACAAACTAGAATCTGACCCCAACCATATATATTGTATACCATATATCAAAAGATTCTGATGGTTCTAGAGAAGATTGACCCTGGGAGTGGGGAGTGGGTTTGGTGGTCACAGGGGTATTTTTTTGTTGGGGGGGGGGGGGGGGTGCATATATTTATTGGTGTTTAAGGTCACATACTTTCACACAATGGCTAATCTTGACCGTGAAAGTTTTATGGGTGGAGGAAGCTGGAGTACCCGGAGAGAACCACCGAGCACTGACGAGCAACTGTCAGCTCCTCAACATTCTAACTCTGTTCAAGCTCCGCTCAAGCAGGTTTACAATGCTTGAAGACATGTGCACCATCGACGTCCAGTACGCCTTAGTACACGGCATCATCGTGTCCCCATGTAGGCAACAGGGTTAAAGTGCCTTGCCCAAGGACATAATGTGGGTCGTCCTGGACAGGGGCTCGAACTCGGGACCTCTAGCATAGAGGTTCAACAGTCTACCACTGAGCCACTGCACTCCCAGGGGGGTTGCATAAAATCCTTCTAAAATTCTGTTTCATCTAACTGAACAAGGAAGGGAGGGGAGGACATAGGATCAAAACATTTTTGCATAAAACCACTCTAATTCATCTAGGAACTCGATTTTGAAAAGAATCCAGAATCCCCAAAAAAATTTCGGAACCGGACCCAAATTTTCAGACTATAAAAAAAAATATATTTTCGTCTCAAAATTGAACAAACGCATAAAAAATCCCCCCCCCCCCCCAAAAAAAAATTTCCGAACTGGACCCAAAATTTTCAGTCTAAAAAATGGGTTTTTTTTGTCTCAAAACTGAACAAAACGCATAAAAAATAGGAAAAAAATTTCCAAATTTTTGGTCCAAAGTTTCGAAGTCAGAACTGGACCCAAAATTTTGCAGGCTAAAAAAAACTGTTTTTCTTTCGTCTCAAAATTGAACAAAACACATAAAAAAAACGGGAAATTTTTTTTTTAATTTTGGTCTAAAGTCCGAACCAGACCCAAAATTTTCAACCCAGGGATCCGATTTGACCAAACTTGAACCTGAGCCCTCTAGATATGATGTATACCAAATGTTAAAGGATTCTGACTGGTGGATCAGAAGAAGAAGATTTTAAAAGAAATTTCCTCATAGTGCACCAAGTTAAAATTTGGGCTTCCATAGAGAGTCCAAATAATAACCCAGAAACGCAATTCGAACAAACTTGAATCTGACACCCCACCCCACCCCCATCCCCCTCCTAGAGATATTGTATACCAAATATCAAAAGATTCTGATGGTTCTAGAGAAGATTTTTCAAGAAATTCCTTCATATTGCATTTTTTCTGTTTAATTGACCCCCAGGGGTGGGGTGTGGGATTGGTCATAGGGTATTTTTTTTTTGGGGGGGGGGGGGGGCATATATTTATTTATTGGTGTTTAAGGTCACATACTTATGCACAATGGCTAATCGTAACCGTGACAGTCACGTTTTATGAGTGGAGGGAGCCGGAGTACCCGGAGAGAAGCATCGACATGCAACTGTCAGCTCCTCAACATTCTATCTCTGTTCAAGCTCCACTCAAGCAGGATTAGAGTGGTTGAAGACATGTGCACCATCGACGTGCAGTACACCTCAGTACACTGCGTCGTCATGCCCCCATGTAGGCAACCGGAATAAAGTGCCTTGTCCAAGGACACAACGCAGGTCGTCCCAGACGGGGATTGAACTCGGGACCTCTAGCACAGAAGTCCAACAGTCTACCACTGAGCCACTGCACTCCCGGGGGGGGGGGAGGGGGGGGGGGGAGGTTGCATAAAATCCTTCTAAAGTCGGAGGACATAGGATAAAAACATTTTCGCATAAAACCACTCTAATTCATCTTGAAACTCGATTTTGAAAAAAATAGAAAAATTATTTTCAGAACCGGACCCAAAATTTTCAGGCAAAAAATTTTTTATTTTTTTTCATCTCAAAATTGAACAAACACATAAAAAAATCCCCCTTAAAATTTTTGAACAGTACCCAAAATTTTCAGGCTAAAAAATTCTTTTTTTTCATCTCAAAATTGAACAAAACGCATATAAAATTGGAAAAGAAGCGGACCCAAAATTTTCAAGCTAAAATTTTTTTTTCTTTCATCTCAAAATTGAACAAAACACATAAAAAATCGGAAATTTTTTTTATACAATTTTGGTCTAAAATTTCTAAGTCAGAACCAGACCCAAAATTTTCAACCCAGGAATCCGATTTGAACAAACTTGAATCTGATCCGCTAGAGATGATGTATACTAAATGTTAAAGGATTCTGACTGGTGGATCTGAAGAAGATTTTAAAGAAATTTCCTCATATTGCACTAAGTTAAAGTTCGGGCTCCCATTGGGAGCCCAAATATTAACCGAGGAACTCGATTTGAACAAACTTGAATCTGGCCCCCTAGAGATGATGTATACCAAATATGAGAGGATTCTGACTGGTGAATCTGAAGAAGATTTTAAAAGAATATTCCACAAAGTTAAAATTTGGGCTCCCCCAAATATTAACCCAACGACTCGATTTGAACAAACTTGAATCTGACCGCCCTATAGATGTTGTATACCAAACGTGAAAAGATTCTGACTGGTGGATCTGAAGAAGAAATTTTTAAAGAAATTTCCTCAAATTGCACCATAACATTGGGCTCCAATAGAGAGCCCAAATACTAACTCAGGGGCCCGATTTGAACAAACTTGAATCTGACCCCCCTAGAGATGTATACCAAACATGAAAGCATTCTGACTGGTGGATCTGAAGAAGAAGATTTTTAAAGAAATTTCCTCATATTTCACTAAGCACTAAGTTAATGTTTGGGCTCCTATAGGGAGCCCAATTATTTACCCAGGGACTCGATTTAAACAAACTTCAACCTACAGATGATGTATACCAAACATGAAAGGATTCTGAATGGTGGATCTGAAGAAGAAGATTTTTAAAGAAATTTCCTCAAATTGCACCAAGTTCAACTTTGGGCTCCAATAGAGAGCCCAAATACTAACTCAGGGACCCGATTTGAACAAATTTGAATCTGACCCCCCTAGCGATGTTGTATACCAAATATCAAAAGATTTCAACTGGTGGATCTAAAGAAGATTTTTAAAGAATATTCCACATATTGCACTAAGTTAAAATTCGGGCTCCAATAGAGCCCAAATCTTAACCCAAGGACTTGATTTGAACAAACTTGAATCGGACCCCCCTAAAGATGTTGTATAACAAATATGAAAAGATACTGACAGGTGGATCTGAAGAAGATTTTCTGGAATTTTGGAAACAAATTTATGGGTGCTATCAGAGTTATGCCCCTTGTGGTGCCCCCTGTGGGTGCAGCAAGTTTATTTGAACAAACTTGAATTGACATATGATAAGGAACATGCACACCAAATTTGGTTCAATTTGGTTCAGTAGTTTGTGAGAAGTTGATAATGTAAAGTTCACGACGGACGACGACGACAGATGGCAAGTGATAAGTTAAGCTCCCTTCGGTGAGCTGAAAAACCTTATGGCCGTGTGAAGGTTCAAGATTCAATTCAATTTTGAATCTTAAGTTGATATTCGGTTTGATTCAAAATTGGATGCCCAATTCATTTCCTCTCGAGTCTTTTTTATAGGAATACAGCTTGGTATAAGTTATCTTCATCATCTCACAAAACACATAGATGGAAATCGGACATAAATAATGTTGAAATAAAAGATGGAGTGTAACTTCTGCTACATTAACATAAATAACACCTTCACTCATGCCACCAGCCACACTAATTTCAATATCACTAGTTTCTACCACTGTTAAATGCACATATAAGGTTTCAAAGCAATGTCGACGATGAACTATAATCATTACAGGATAATATTCCAACTATATCAATGAAAGCATGCCTTTATTATGCAGTTTATTTCATCAGTCAGGACTTGGGCCATCACAGTCAGAACAAATCAGGTTTATAGCACCCCAACCCCCATTGGTCATCTTCAATCCACCACTGATTTGAGGTTCAAACCGATTTCAAATAATAGATTTGATTTGAATTGATCAGATACAATATCAGAAATTTCATCACATGGAATCTGACTGGACTATGATCACAATAATTCTTCTAGACAGGGGTAAATAAAACAAAACAAGAGCTATTACTGAAGGCAATTCATACCCCCACTGCAGTGCTGGACAGATGAAGGATAAATGAATTAAAAAACATCATTAAAATTTAACAAAGTAAGGGCCATAACTGGGGTGAAAATAGTGAGAACAACTCTGTTCAAGGTGTGGCAGAAGTGAGTCAACCCAAGGATAATCCATACCGAATTTTGTTGAAATCCATCCACTCACTGCTGAGATACGGATCCAGATGGAAACACCTGACCCCCCAAAAGTAAGGTTCATAACTCAAGTTAAAATAGTGTGAGCAACTTTGTTAAACATGTGGCAGAAACAGGTCATCCCAAGGATACCACATACCAAATGCCGTTGAAATCCATCCACTGAGATGTGGATCTAGACGGACAAACGTGACCAACAAAAATCCCTGAAAATTTGACAGAGTAAGGGGCTGGTAATTCAGGTGAAAACAGTGCGAGCAACTCCATTGAACATGTTGCAGATGTGGGTCCTCCCAAGGATACCACAAACCAAATTTCGTTGAAATCCATATACCCACTATTGAGATATAGCTCCTGGCAGACAAACGTGACCAACAAAAGTCATTGAAAAATTTGAAAAAGGACCATAACTCAGGTGAATATATTTTAAGCAACTCTGCTCAACATGCAGCAGAAGCAGATCATCCCAATGATACTGTATAACAAATTTCATTGAAATCTATCCACCCACAGCTGAGATATGGCTATGGACAGATGGACAGACAGACAGATGCCCTTAAAATTGGCTCTCAAGCATTTTTTCTTTTGCTGCAAACCCAACCCCCTACCACTTAATGACAAAGGAATTACCACTTAAGGAAACAATACCCAGTATTTAGACAATGGAAATCTCTTGTGTTAGGCCTCATCTCCCGTGCCCAAACTGACTGATAGACACGCAGGCAGACAGACAGAGAGATGGATGTAATCCAGTATATCCCTCAATCTCTTCAAGAGTAGGAGTGTAATCAATCTCTTCGAGAGTGGGGGTATAAAAAAGCATTTTACATAGCCCATTCATCACAATATTATTCAATTCAACAAAGACAACACATATAAGAAATGAGAAGCAAGCAGTATACCTAGCACTAACAAGGGTTTCTCTTGCCATTTTTGCCAAGCTGTCTGCAGTAGCAACAAACCACATTGATTGTTGCTCCAAAAAGTTGCATATTTCCTGAAAGGAAGATAAAAGAATCTGGTTACTCCTGAATTATCATCTTATTCCATAAAGATTGCAAGTACAGTACTAGCTGATATATATCTTGCACAATAAACTTTAGGAAATTGCTGTTATACTTTTCCTTTGTTGCTAATTTCCTGAGAAGCTCTCAGTGAGAGCATCCCAACAAAATGATTTAAAATTTTAGAATATCAATGAGAGATAGATGTACTCAAAAGTTTCCTTTGATTTCATACAACTTATTTCAGCTGCTACTGTGCTTTGATGTACTTTATTCTTTGTTGATATAAAGAGAATATCTACACTTTTTAAACGGAAACTGTAATTATTTCTTGAGTTAGAACTAATTATGAAAGTTGTCTCAGAGCTTTAGATCCATCTAATTGGGGAGCATCAAGTCAGTTGCTGGTCAGTCCCATGTAAGATATTCTTTTTGTAATACTAACTGCTGGAAATGCTAATTTTTGGCTTCTCATGGTTTTATTGTGTCTCACAATATCCAACAACCCTGCATGGCACAATTCGAACTTTGATTACCTTTTACTGCAACAGGCCAGGTGCCCCAACATGCAATCTCGGTGTAAACTCAAAGCCTCATCACATGTCCTTTGACAGCTGATTCTTGGTAAATCTTGGCTACCTACATAGGTAATACAAACCACATGCTGTAGACTGTCAGTGTTTACCAAACGAGAATAAATATCCCAGGCCTTTACGGTTACATCACTTCTTATGAAATTGGACTTCTAGCTGATATCTTTCATTAATGAAAATACAATTTTTATGTCGCTGACAATTTTGAGAGTTACTTCAACAAAATATTTTGTGGGTGACAAATAAAATATTTATTACATCAACAAAAGTATTTCTTTGGTGAAAAAATGGAAATTTAAAATAATTTATCATACCTACCACAGGCCAAAACATGCTGGCTACTCCATTCAAAAGAATAAGGCCAAATGCTTGAATTTTGACACCCCTTCTCCCCGATTTTTTAAGCATTTTTATTCAGCGAACATTCAAAGCTTTTCAAGGCCTCAAAGCTTTTCAAGACTTTTTCAGGATTTGAAGGCCTCAGTTACCCTTATACAAATTCAATGCCATTCCTTGAATCCAAGGCCCCACAGGAACCCTGAATTAAGTCATTCAATGTCTACTTTTTACATTTCAAAGTTTCCATCCTATTTGATACTCTTCAATGTTCTGAAGGAATTAGCTTTAGCCAGAGCTGATGTTCCAAGTACCGTAAAAATGAGATGAAGTGACAAAACATTTGACAGATTAAAAATAAGAATAAACCATGCTAATAAATTTATGAGACAGATTTTCAATAAAGAAGGAGGTTCCCAGAGAAAAAGATTCTGTTTTTAAATAAACTTAAGGAAAATAGAGTACCTGTTTTTGTAATATTTTAGTTTCATAAATTTATCATACCATCATAAAGAATGTAAGTAACTTCTATATATCAACTTATATCAACTTACGGCACATTTATCCACCTTTGAAGCACTACTAGCCCACTTTACAAGAGCAAGTAATCTAATAAACAACTGCCTTGTCTTCGATGCAAACTGAACTATTTCAATTTTTCTGAAAAAAAAGAAATGGTTGAAAAGTTAAAAAATTTATAGTAATTTATATATTTTTTATACTTACCAATGACCCAGACATAGCTGGTGCTAACTCTTAAAATTCTAGGGCCAAACACAAATTTTGCCCCCCAATTCCCAAAATTTGTATCTAAAACCAAAAGAAATCATGTCCTGAAGGTCCTCCATACTTTGCCCTCACTGCGCATGCGCAGTGTCAAGGACGTCCCGAAATTGGCGCCAATTATCATTCTTACAAGTGCCTGGTCAGCGCTATGTACTCAGCGGGGAGGTATGAGTTCCCAACTCCTGGGAAGGCCATCCCCATCTGGGTCATTGGTAAGTATAAAAAATATATAAATTACTATAAATTTTTTAACATTTTTATACTGTACCAATGACCCAGACATAGCTGAATAGTAAAAAGGCTGGAGGGCCTAGGACATAGAGGAAAATCCAATAAGCTCAACTATATAAATAGAGTCAACCCCTCGAGGAGAAAAGGAGTATTAGGCTTTACATGTATCTTTCTTATTTTATGATAAATTAGAAAGACACAACACCCTTCATAATTGAGCATAATAACATTCATGTTCTCTATTAACATCCAGTATAACCCCTTATACTAATTATTTTTAAAGTAAGCCAATAAATAAAGTTAGTTCAGAGAATTGAGACTCTTTATATTCTCTTAAAAGTGTCCGAGGATTGTATATTAACGCCCGTTTGACACGTGACATATACAAATGCTTCACACCGAGCTACACTTTAAAAATATGACATGAATGAATTTTTAACATTAATATTACATTTTAAAACCAACCTGGTAACAACTCAGAATTACTGACTCCGGAGGAGAATTCCCCTTGCTTTTCACTATAAAGCAGGAGACCTAAGGGAACAACCTCCCCCCCCCCCCCCTTCCCCTTCCCCTTCCCCTTGCCTTGGGTCAAATAGCCCAGAGCAAAGAGGGCAGCAGGACGGAGTCACTGCCGGAACAGAAAGCCTGCATAACTATAGTTGCAACTGTTTAGTGGACGACATTCTGAGCAACAGATAACGGACCTAAACAATGCAGGTCTCCAGAAATGGACTCAATATTTCTGAGATAAAAATTCGTGAATGTGGATGGCTGAGACCAATATGCAGCCTTCATTAAATGTGTAATAGCAACACTATTTGCGTAAGCCCAAGATGTAGAAAGAGCTCTTACTTCATGAGCCGAAATCTTAAGCACAGACTGCTGAGAAGAAGATAGATTGTCATAAGCAGTAGGATAGTTAATTGAATCCATCTAGCAATAGAATGGACCGAAATGTCCTTTCTATTAGGCATCAGAGACAGAAAGAAGCGTTTTCGTCCCTTTCTGATAAACTGAGATCTTCGTTTATAAATACGTAAGGCTCTAACAGGACAGAGTAAAGGCCTACGCCCGTCTGAAGACGGAAGGGCCTTAATAACAATAGGTTCCGGATATTTATTAGGAGCCTGATTCTTAGCTAAAAATCCAACATTAGTGGTAAAGGTAAAAGTGTTCCCGACACTACGATAGTGAGAATCATCCACCGATAGTGCATGAAGCTCACTGACTCTTCTAGCAGAAGAGAAAGCTAAGAGAAATGCTGTCTTATAAGACAAGAATTTGAAATCTACTGTCCCAAGAGGCTGAAATGGCTTTTCTTTCAGTTTAAGAAGAACCCAAGCTAAATTCCATTTAGGAATTAATCTAAGAGTTCTGGGTCTATTTATCGAGAAGTTTCTAACTAATTTAGATAAAGAGACATTAGATCCAATTTGTAAACTATCATGGTGTGCATAGGTATCAGATAACATAGACCTATAACCTTTAATAGTAACAAGCTGCAGTTTGATCTCGTCAAACAAGTATACTAGAAAGTTTGCAATGTCTGGTATGGAGGGATCAAAAATATCAACAGAACTATCCCTACACCAACGACGAAAGACCTTCCACTTAGCCGCATAGTTTAGCGAAGAGGAGGTCCTCCTACAGTTAGAAATCGCGTCCACTGCTCGTCCTGTAAAATGCTTGCCGTGCAAGAAGGACCGCACAACGGAAATACGTGAAGGTTGAGACCTTGCAGGTTGTGATGAAGTTGACGCGATTTCCCCTGCGAAAGAATATCCTCTCGTGGAGGAAGTTTTTGCGGTAAGTCCCACAGCAGACACCTGAGTAGATTTATCCACGGTCTCTGTGGAGACAGAGATGCTACCAACAGAATTTTGCATTGAGATTGTTTTATCTTTAGCAATATTTGCTGAATTAATGGCGCTGGAGGATACGCATATCCTATCATTCCGTCCCATGAGATCGATAGAGCGTCTACTGCATATGCTCGGGGATCCGGACATGGTGACACATACGTCTGCAACTGATTGTTGAGTTGTGTCACAAATAAGTCTATCATTGGCCGTTCCCATTGGTAGCAAATCTGATTGAATACCTGTTTGTTGAGAGTCCATTCTGACGGCAACAAGCGACCCTTCCGTGAAAGGGAGTCTGCTAAAACATTCAGACGACCCGGAATATGACGGACCGAAAGTAGAACTTGGTGTTCTAGAACAAACAGAAGGATTCTTTCCGTTAAATTGAATAACAGAACGGAATGAGTGCCTCCCTGGTTCCGGATATACGCCACTACTGTCGTATTGTCGGACAGGATTTGGACATGTGCTTTCTGAATAATGTTCATCCAATGACGTAACGCAAGCCAAATTGACATCATTTCCTTGATGTTTATGTGCTTGCTTAGAAAATGCGAATCCCAAAGACCCTGGCACTTCGAATCCGTTGGGATCAATGTTGCACCCCAACCTGTTTGACTGTCATCTGTCATAATCGTAAAACCCGGATCCGGCAACTGCAGTGGAACTCCCTGAGTCAACCACTGAATGTTTGCCCAAGTCTGAATCTCTTGTTTCACTTGATTTGACAAGAGAACGTCTATATCGAGCGAATGAATCTTTACACTCCAATTCTGAGTCAAGAAAATTTGGAGAGGACGAGTGCGCAACCGCCCCATCGGAATAAGATCTGCAGCGGCTCCGCACAGACCTATCAGTCTCATGAATTCCCTTGCTGTGACTTTGTCTGAGTGAAGACAATAGCGAGCGTAACAACTGATTAACTTCGCTCTGGTTAACGGCAGACGAACGAGATTGTTGTGTGTCTCGAAGCTCATTCCCAGATGAGTGAATGACTTGGACGGCACCAGATCCGACTTCTCCTCGTTTATAATAAAACCGAGACGTCGGAGTAATCAGAGACCAGCCTAGAGGGGAATTTTAAGGAGACTTCAAGTCTCCCTCCAGAAAAAATAGGGAGACTGCAGAGTCATGTAGGGAGACTTCATAGGCAAGTGAGGAAAATTAAGAATATTCATGTACCACTCCTGCCGCCCCTTCATATTTTCAATTTGTGGTCCTCCATTAACATCCAAATAATCCAGGTCCAGTTGTCTATGATGCATCTGTGCCAGGTTAAAAAATCACTAAGTAATTATTGACTGAAAATCCCCTCACTGCTACCCTCTCCTTCATGACCCCTCCCCTCTTCTTCCTGTCAATCCCCCAGCACCCTCCTGTGGTTGCCTTTCACCAAAGTCTACTAAGCTAATAATTTCCTGAGTCTTAAAGTGTGAACAGGACCAGATGTAAGAAGGTTGCTTGGGAGGTACTTTGTTAGTTACTAAACAAAATACATTCTGGGGTCGAGAATTTTGTAAAAGAAATGTCATTCCACATCATTTTTATGGCATTCCGGTGTCATTCCGCATCATTTCGTGTCATTCCGGTGTTTAGGAGGACCCTTTTTCAAGATCGTCCACATGCAGACTTGTGTCCTGTACAAAGCTTTTCTTGTCATCACTAAAGCCTTTTTTCATGTGTTTCAATTCCATTTGTGTTTTTCTGGGAATAGACAGCCCAACAGTTAATAGTTGTCAGCAAAACGAAATGAAAATACTGTGTTATAAAATACGTCCGTTGTGTATACATTTTCGGCATCCTAAGCGACGTAACCTACTTTCAAACTGGGTTATTTTGTTGAGTCGCGTGAGTCACCTATGTTTGTTTCGACACTTGAAGCTCCGACTGAAACGCAACAAAATAGAAATAAAAAAAATCCGCCAAAAGCGACAATGGACAATTGATTGTCGTGTGATTTCAAATAAATGGTCGTTTATTTGTCGAATTAAAATGCCCATTTATCACACTCGAGCACATTCGATTTTTGAAAATAATCGTTTTCATGTAAACCTCGCATCACTCAGTTCAGCCTTTCCTCATTTTGGCCAATTTTTAGAGGGCGACTTGTAATCGCCCCAACCATTTTTCTAGGCGACTTTGGGCTTAGAAGGGCGACATAATCGCCCTAGTCGCCCTCACGGCTGGTCCCTGGGAGTAATAGAAGCAGATTCTGCACATCGTTCTGAAGCGTTAACTCGTTGCCGTACCTCTGAAGAATGTCGTCCAGGTAGGCCGACGTTACCGCAGACGAATGAGCTCGGAAATGTATCATTACCGAGTTCATTATTCGAGTGAAAGCCCAGGGTGCTAGGTTCAATCCGAAGCACATTGCCCGGAATTGATATACAACTCCTAGGACTGCGAAGCGTAGATACTTTCTGAATGTCGGATGTATCATGACGTGAAAGTACGCATCTTTGAGATCTATGCTTGTAGCATAGTCGTTCACCTGCATACTCGCTCTGACCGATCGAATCGTCTCCATATAGAACTTCAGAGCGACGATCAGCTTGTTTATCCAGCTCAGATCTATGACTGGATGGAACGAGCCATCTAGTTTCGGAACCAGAAACAGATGGCTGTAAAAACCCGGTGATTCCTGGTCTTCTACGACCTCTACCGCGTTCTTCACCAGAAGAGACTGTACTTCCGATAAAAGAGCATCTCTTTTCTGCGGATTTGACGGAAGCTGAGTCCATTTTGGACTTCGAGTTAATGGAGGCTTTCGTTTGAAGGATATTCTTAGTCCTTCCGAAATTACCCCTCGGACCCAGGGGTCGTCCGTAATCGACGCCCACTCGTCTGTAAAACTTGATAACCTTCCGCCCACCGGAACACGATAGAGGTTCAAACTATCACCTCCTGGACCTGCGAGGCCTGCGGAAGGAGAAACTACGTCCTCCACGACCCGCACCTCGTCCCGTCGACCTCGGGACGTCAGACCGGTTGTCTCGGCCCGAATAACGTCCCGTACGTGAGTCGCTGCCTTGACGGTCTCTAGAATAAGACCTAGAGGATGTATAAGAACCTCTATAGGAACTTCTCTTGGGCGTACTAGTCCCAGAAGTGCCTGTCTTACTCTTATCTGCTGTATCCGACTTTTTGGAAGCGGATTTAAAAAGCAGAGAATCCGAAGCTTTCTTAGTTATCTTATCATAGATTGCTGAAAGCTTGCCGTCAAAGAGAAGCTCTCCGGAGACCGAAGCGACTCTGAGAGAGTTCTTCACCTTACTATCCACATGCGTGGATGTAGCTAGGGCTGCGTCACGTCTAACCAACTCCAGGTTTGCCACTGAAAGGGCGGAGTTATACGTGGAATAAGCTACTGCCCTTGAAAGAAGTCTTAATGAGGATTGTATATCCTGGAATTCTTTCCCTTGAAGACGCAATGATAACGCCTTAGTAAGGTGGTCTGCGTATGATAAAGCGTCTAAGCTTGCTCTGTTAGACGTTATTGTCGTTTCCAACGTGTCGGTTGGAATAGACATAGACAACGGTAACGACAATTCCACATCTTCCGCCTCGTCGTCTAGACGCAGAGGAACTCTCGGTATGCCCTGTCCTGCCATTTCGAATTTATTCTTTGAATTGATGAAAGGCAGATTGAGAGCATTAGCGGACAAGAAACCAGCTTTGCCTGTTTTGGAAGCAAGCTTATAGATAGCGTCGTTCAATAATTTGAATGTTCTTGTGACATTATTGGACTGTGTCGGAAACTCAGGGACGATGTCTCTGAACCGCTCAAAGAATTCTGTGTCCAATGACGCTATCAGTCTCTTATCCGGCATCGCAGCAGTCTGGCCCGACGGAACAACTTTTGGAAGGTAATGCCGGATGAAATCTACGGCGGCTTTATGTTGTTCCGAAAGGGATAGCTCCAAATCCTCGGTATCCCTTTCGCCATCCTGTCGGACCTCATGATGTTCTCGGTCGTCCGTACCCGATGCTTCGGCAGAGCGTACCGACCCAGCGTCGTCGGATAATTCTTGATCCGACATAGGTTCTGTCGTTTGCGGGGATGCTGCGATAATTTGTGCTATTTGGGATAGCACGTCCGTCACTGAGACCTGTGGAGTAGCGGTCTTACGCTGCTTAGCCGCTGGAAGCTCTGCCTAAACTGACTCCTGCATATTTCTCTTATGCGAACGTTTGGAGTCTACAGGCCTCTTATCCCTGGCTACCGGATGGCGTGACCTGGTCACCGTGGAATCCCTGATTGGCGAAGCTGGCTGGATATCCTCAGTCACGTAGCCTAAGGTGCGGTCGTGTGCGCTGCTGAGAGGATGAGGAAGCCTTTTGGACAGTCTCTCCAGACTGTCTATATAACGGAGCGTCCCGAGCGGCGGACGTATGCTCCGAATGCGAAACATTTTGTACCACAACATCTGGTCCCAGATGTTGTTGTACGAGAGAGGGGCCTCTCTCGCTCGCAGTCCGGATGGACCTGGACGAGCTAGGAACCGGACTACTAGGCTTCCTCCGTTCTCTCTTCTTATCCGCCGTCACTGGGTGTGCACCTTGAATATTTATAGTGCTCGCATCACCCAAATCTCCTTCCTGGACCGCAACGAACGAACCTGGCTGCCGAACCATTCGAAGAATGGACGCTACACCGGGTGAGCTAGCGGACGTCAACGCCATCGATCCTACTAGGGACCTCTTAGGCAAATGGCGTATCTCCATGAGCACTTTTGCCGCCAGCTCTTCATTTAATTGTGACGACGGAGGCACACTATTGGAAGACATCACGGAAACATCACCCTGTTCTTGTTCCTCTGAAATAGAGATTGATAAACTAGAGTGACCCTGCGGAGAAAGGACCGGCATGGCCCTTTCCACGCTAACAACATACCGTGACACACGTTTCCAATGTTTGTCATCCCAATATTCACATACTGAACAGGAGTTAGTGCGAGTACACTGACTACAATTAATACAATGATCATGAAAGTCAGAGGAAGATTTCCTCTTATTACAATTTGAACAATATCCTTTCATTGTGAAAAGAATACAAAAAGTCCTAGTACTCGCACGAACCCCTGAAAACAAAGATACATAATAACATGATCCATTAACATAGAAAAAATAATTGAAATCAAAAAGAAATTTTGAAAAAATAGTTTTTCAGCCAAGCCCAAGTTTCTGAAAAGTAACGTTGAGCCCCAATGGATCCCAAGCCTAAGAGTGGACAAAAATTTTAAACATATTTTAAAAAATTAATGCAACACTTACGAATAATAATAATGTATCTTGTAATGAATTAAACTAGTACAAAGACAAAAAAATCCCCCTCACACAGAGACTGTTGCCAATGTAAACAAGAAGTGTATAAACACCAGAAACATGACTCCAGGCACTGATGACCCTGGCCCGAAATCAGTTACCAATAATACACTATCTGATGCAAAACATAGACTTCCAGGGAAGAAACTGCAGAACATCAGATGGTAGATGCAGAACACTACGCCTAAACACCCATGGGTGAGAACGTAAACATGGGGAAAAGAACAGAATTCATTCTGTTACCAAGCTAAATCTCCCAAGAAATTTTAGTAATAATATTACTCAATGAAAGTGTCAATGACACTGTAGCTCAACTTGTCAAGACAAAGACATGCACATGTATAGTATGTGACACAGCAATGACAAACATCTAGGTAATGACCTGATAACAAAGGTACATATAAAGTATTGTAACGGTCTGTACATAAATACTGACCGTTGCCTGTAACAAATGTATAGGTAAAGTATTGTAAAGGTGGGTGACAGTCAGATGCTAAACTAGAAAAGAAATCTTTGAGTCCCAGAGTGGGTCTGACTGAACCCCAAAATATTTATTCTCATAGCACAGTGATAACAAAGGCACCCCAAAACACACTCGTTCCTGTCCCAAGGTGAAAACAAAGGTACCCAAGAAGTTTTGTGAAGATCAGTTCATAAATACGAGCTGTATAGAACTTGTGACAAAAAACTGATTGGACCTAATTTTGGTACAAAATGGCCACTGGCAGCCATCTTGAATTTTGGACCGTACCCAGAAACACTCATCCAAGGTGATAACAAAGGTACCCAAAAAGTTTTGTGAAGATCGGTTTATAAATACAGCCTCTACCCTGAGCCGTATTGACATGTGTGCTCACATTGTGTAAGTAGCACTGAATAAATCAAAGTTCATCTAATTTGCATAATTTCTGCACGAAAAAAAAAACCTTACAATATGTGATGTATTCCATGTTACTAAACATTTATACAAAAATTTATTCAAATCAGAACTTTCATACAGAAGTTCTATACAAAAGACTGATTGCACTAATTTTGGTACAAAATGGCTGCTGGTGGCCATCTTGAATTTTGGACCACACCCAAAAACACTCGCTCTCATCCCACGGTGATAACAAAGGTACCCAAGAAGTTTCGTAAAGATTGGTTCATAAACATGGCCTCTAGTCTGAGCTGTATAGAAGTTGTGTACAAAAAACTGATTAGACCTAATTTCGGTACAAAATGGCCACTGGCAGCCAACTTGAATTTTAGACCGCACCCAGAAACACTCGTTCTCGTCCCAAGGTGATAACAAAGGTACCCAAGACATTTCGTGAAGATCAGTTCATAAATACAGACTCTAGTCTGAGCCGTATTGACATGTGTACTTACTGTGTGTAAGTCGCACTGAAAAAAATCAAAGTTCATCTAATTTGCATAATTTCTGCACGAGAAAAAAACCCGTATTATATGTGATGTATCCCATGGTACTAAACATTCACACAAAAAATTATTCAAATCAGCGCTTTCATATGGAAGTTCTGTGCAAAAATCTGATTGCACCTAATTTTGTACAAAATGGCTGCCATCGGCCATCTTGAATTTCGGACTGGACCCCAAAACACTCGTTCTCGTCCCACGGTGATACCAAAGGTACCCAAGAAGTTTCGTAAAGATCGGTTCATAAATACGGCCTCTAGCCCGAGCCGTATTGGCATTTGCACTTACAGTGCTGAAAGTAACACCAAAAAACATCAAAATTAGTCTAATTTGCACAATTTACGCACGAGAAAAAACCCGTATTATATGTGATGTATCCCATGGTACTAAACATTCATACAAAAAATTATTCAAATCAGTGCTTTCATATGGAAGTTCTGTACAAAAAACAGATTTCTGCATCATCGGTACAAAATGGCGGCTGGCAGCCATCTTGAATTTTGGACCGCACCCAAAAACACTCGTTCTCGTCCCACGGTCATAACAAAGGTACCCAAGAAGTTTCGTAAAGATCGGTTCATAAATACGCCCTCTAGCCCGAGCCATAGCAGCTTGGCACTTACAGCTCTGAAAGTAACACTAAATAAATCAAAGTCAGTCTAATTTGCATAATTTACGCACGAGAAAAAAAGCCGTATTATATGTGATGTATCCCATGGTACTAAACATTTATACAAAACTTTATTCAAATCAGAACTTTCATACAGAAGTTCTGTACAAAAAACTGATTTTTGCATCATCGGTACAAAATGGCCGCTGGCAGCCATCTTGAATTTCGGACCACACCTAAAAACACTCGTTCCCGTCCCAGGGTCATAACAAAGGTACACAAGAAGTTTCGTAAAGATCGGTTCATAAATGCAACCTCTAGCCCGAGCCATAGCCAATTGTTGACGTACGGACAGACGGACAGACGGACGAAGGGCCATGACAATAGCTCAAATTTGACTTCGTCAAAGTTGAGCTAAAAATATGCCAAAAGCAGGGAGAATAGCAAGGGGGGACTTGAAGGAAAAAGAGAGAGGAAACACTGAACAAGCAGTGAAACTAAATAGCAAGAATGACAACAACAGGCCCATGCCTCGAAAATAGGCAACTTAACATAATTTCATTAAAAAATTTTAAGTTACAGCCCTGAATATTTTCTGTCACTCATTTTTCCTCTCCTCCTTCTATATCCACTTTAAATCCACCATTTCTCTAATATTTATGTGTCTGGCATCATTTAAACTGAGATTTACAAGCACAAAATATCAGTCAGATGTGAATTGATGAAGGGCCAAACAAGAATGATAATTGGCGCCAATTTTGGGACGTCCTTGACACTGCGCATGCGCAGTGAGGGCAAAGTATGGAGGACCTTCAGGACATGATTTCTTTTGGTTTTAGATGCAAATTTTGGGGATTGGGGGGCAAAATTTGTGTTTGGCCCTAGAATTTTAAGAGTTAGCACCAGCTATGTCTGGGTCATTGGTACAGTACAAAAATATATCTAAACTTGCAGGTATAAATTTTCAAGAAGAAAATACTTCCGAAATAAAATTTGTGAGCCAATTCTTACCAGTTAATTACAACTGATGTTGAGTGAATACTGAATAAAAGATGCAGGCACATTTTTCTCTAACTCTTAAAGGCCTAGTTCCGACATTGTTCACATTTACTGTAATATAACAGGTGCCCCAACATGTATGCCACCTCTGATTAAACTCACAAGATACAGTCTAAGTTCATCAGCAGTTAATTCTAGGAAAGTCTTGGCTGCTTATAGAGGCAGCTAAGCCTTGCCTAGAAACAACTGCAAAGCCACAGAATGTAGACTGGAATTGTTGCCAAAATGCATAAAAATCTCCAGATTAGTTCTTTCAATAATGCGATAACCATTCTTGAATCAAGATTTTATAAAAGTTTCCCCAAATTTCATCTTGAATTCAGAGCTAATACTTTCACATGCAAACTCATGTAATGTTTTGAAAAAAAACTGTTTATATTTCTGTCATTTAAAATCAAAATTCCAAGTTCACCTTTTTCAAGCCACTGTTCATTTCTTGAACACTTTTTAACCCTTTTCCTAACTTGACAGACATATCTGTGATCAGTGCTATTAACCGCTTGCACTCTAGTAGTTTAACAGTATTTCTTCAATCACTATGTTTTTCTCTTGTTTAACTATGAACTTAACCAATTACATCTTGTTTGACAGAGCTCAATGAGATCTGTCAAACAAGATGTATTTGGATAAATATCAAACTGCATTATGAGAAATATTTATTGCTGAAAACTTTGCCATTTGACATCAGAGTGTAGAGGGTTAACAGTACAATTCCTCTGCATATGTTATTATTTCTTAAATTTTCACATATAGCTTATGACCCCTCATTGGACTGAGCTCAGGTAAGGTTTAGGGCCAATATTGGTTTTCGCAGAATTGCAGGGAGCACATATATTGAAGAACCAATGGGCCTGCAGTAGTAAATATGCATGCACCTTTATTATGAGACTAGAAACATCAAAATGATATAAAAGGTTTTAGGGGGTTTTTTTTAAAAAAGATTTACCCTCATGGCATAGCTCATTCTTTATGTTGCACCTCTACACTGATAGTCATAGACAGGAAAAACTATCTCAAGTGGTAATGTGTATGCAAACCCAATATATAGAGGATATGGAATGAGTGTTTTTCTCATATAATATTTATGAGATAAGTCTAAGAATTTTCCGTTTGGGCGAGCCTCTGGCGAGCCCAAACAGAAAATTCGGACGAGTTTCATAAATATTATATGAGAAAAACACTCATTTCATATTCTATTTATCATATGACACACACACGCACAAATTAGCCACTTAGTATGACTTTTTAACCCATCACCTGACTTGAGTTGCAGACAGCACTTGGAAAAAAACATCCTCGTACAACTAAAACTTTTCATTTTTTGCTTCCAAAACATAGGTTATGACCCCTCATTGGAACGAGCTTGTCGAGCTCATTCCAATGAGGGGTCATAACCAATGTTTTGGAAGCAAAAAGTGAAAATATAAAAAAAAATGAATGGCATTTTTCTTGTAGGTAAAATATTAATACAATATAACCCACCCTAAATAGGACAGATAACGTAAATTCACCCAACTGAAATTATGCAAATGTCACCCAGTTGTTTTTTGTTTAGCCAATCAAATTGTCCAGTTTTGAAATTGACCAATGAAAGCTCCCAACTCTAATTATGCAAATTATGAAAATGTGGCCCAGTTTTATTTTGTTCAGCCAATCAAATTGTCTAGTTTTGAAACTGACCAATGAAATTGACGGAAGGCTTTATTTATCACTGATTAATATGAAAGCAAAATATCAAATGTTTTAAAGTGAACAAAACAGACGAGTCATATGATAACATTGTTTATTACCCCAGTCTGAGAGATTAATTAATGAACGGTCATAACTAGTGACCAAGGACTGAGGAACACACCAACAATAATGATCAACAGTGACCCCATGTTAATTCAATATACCAACACTAGCAATATATTAAAGAATTTGCCCATTTTTTAATATTGCCAAAAATGCAGCCTGAAATCGGCTGACTCTTTAGAAAGGTTGCTTTCAGTTCAAAACAGCAAAAGAAAGGCAGAATTGTAAATGTGCTAAAAATATCAGAGGTAATGAATGAATAATTTTCTTGGCTTTCAATGCGATGCTGGATTACTCTGCTTGCACTGCATCACTATTTACCTGCTTTTGTACATAAATAAATGCCGATTGGAAAATTTAGCAAAAACATGGAATGGCTTGCAAATACAACAGACAATGAAATTTTCGGAGAAAAAAGTCTGGCATAATAAATATGTTATGCGTTCTTTAGTTGGAAAATATGGCGTCACAAGAGGCAGAGGCACTGGAGGAACAATATTAGGCCTGACTGAAGCCTTGCCTTATATTGTTCTCACTTCACCTTGTGTGATTGTGTATCTGCCAACTAAACGTCCAATAGCTTATATTATTTTACCAGCAGGTTTCTTTACCCGATCAGTGAGTAGTATTAGCTACTCGAGACTGAGCCTTATACTGTCACTTCGCAGTTGAGTCATTCCATATGGATTCTCATGGGGTGAGTTGACACCATATTGGATTCCCAATAAATATCCTTGCCTCCAATAAATAATTGTAATCGATTAATAAAGTAGAACTTAAGGAAATAAGACTTGGTGCCCTTGCATCACCTGAGGCTGATGTTTTGTTTTTAAACAAAAACAAAAACACATGTGTCAAAATTAGTCAGTTGCACCATGAAATGTTTTGGAAATTTGTTGGAACAAGATGAAATGTAGAAAAAGAGAAAAATACATGGTAAAAACACAACAAATTTGAGCGATCAGGCTGCAAATACGTTTTTGTAAAAGTGAATCAGGTGGCTGGTAAAAGTAATATGTATGGTGTGCTCAGTTAGTGGATATGGTGCCACATGAGACTCTGCAAGCACAATATTGAGATCAATGTACCGCCTTGTCCAATATTGTTTTGGCTTCACCTAATATGACACCGTATCCACAAAATAAGCACCATAACTTATAATATCTTACCCACTACAATCTTCTGAACATTTTATTGGATTTAAGATGTTTCACTGAAGTTGTGAATACACCATATACAGACTGTTCAAATCTTTGCATGGATAACAAAGTGATCTTCCTTTGTTTATTTATCTATTAAAATGGCGGCAGATGATAACAGCTTCTCAGTACACAAGTAAGAATTCTAAGATTTATTATTCACTGTAATTGCTAGTTCTGTGTACATGAAAAGTTGAAGATAAGATATATTCATTATACAGTTTGTTTGTGACCTAATCTATTCAATAAGTGCAATGTGTGTGTCGCTATATCTCTGTCTCTTTGCTTTTTAACCCTTTGAACACTGGTGGTATCTTCCATGCCAGTGAAATGGCAGAAACTGGAAGAGTCCATATCCATTATTTGGGGGTACAGCAATTAATATTTAAACGTGCAGCCTGAAGGCTGAATGTTGAAAATATTAATTGTTCTACCACACACGTTCACTTAGTAGCCATCCTACTTAATGAAATTATGACATATTGTGTTGCTGGACCAGAAAAGCGGTCTCTCGTTTTGAAAGAGTTAAGCACTCTTTCATTTTCCAAGATATTGAGCTGAAATCTGAAATCTAGGGGTAATGATTATCAGGAGTAACAAGGGTCGGGGAAGTTTTAAGTGTGCTGTTGCATTAACACTTCAACCGAGCAATGCCAGGTACGGCTTGGGTAGTATGGTATACACAGTATCAGTTAATTCCATTTCAGCTTGAGCTTCACTCTTGCCCAACTAGAATTAACTAACTACATATACACTATATCAAATCACTGACAAAATGTTTACCTAACTAAAAATATCTCCTCATGCCGAATATCAAAGTATTTATATGACAGACAAATCTTCCCTGTTGTCTTGGTGTTCATAGTGCTGTCCCTGTCTCCAGGAGATTGGTGTGAACATAAAACAAGAGGCCCCAGGGGGCCTGAGGGCACTCATCTGACAAGGTAGACTAAATATCAACCCAGGGAATTGATTTCAACAAGTTGCATCTGCCCCTCCTAAGAAAAGCTTATACCAAATATCCAAAGATTCTGACCAGTGGATCTAAAAAAAAAAAGATTTTTAAAGAATATTCCTCATTGGTACAGTATAAAAATGTTAAAAAATTTATAGTAATTTATATATTTTTTATACTTACCAATGACCCAGACACAGCTGGTGCTAACTCTTAAAATATAGGGCCAAACACAAATTTTGCCCCCCAATCCCCAAAATTTGCATCTAAAACCAAAGAAAACATGTCCTGAATGGCCCTCCACACTTCACCTCTATTGCGCATGTGCAGTGTCAAGGACGTTCCGAAATTGGTGCCATTATTCATTCTTATAACCAGTGCCTTGTAAGCGCTATGTACACAGCGGGGAGGTATGAGTTCCCAACTCCTGGGAGGGCCATCCCCGTCTGGGTCATTGGTAAGTATAAAAAATATATAAATTACTATAAATTTTTTAACATTTTTATACTGTACCAATGACCCAGACATAGCTGAAAAGTAAAAAGGCTGGAGGGCCAAGGACATAGAGCCAGATGGAATACGCTCAATTATATAAAATAGAGTCATCCCCTCTAGGGAAAAAGAAGTATTAGGCCTTACATGTATCTTTCTTATTTATGATAAATTAGAAAGATACAACACCTTCCAAAATTGAGCATCATACATCCATGTACTCTATTAATATCTAGTATAATCCTTATACTAATAATTTTTAAAGTAAGCCAATAAATAAAGTAAGTCTAGAGAATAGAGACTCTTTATACTCCTTAAAAGAGTCTAAGGATTGTATAATAATGTCCGTTGACACTTGCTATATTCAAAAGCTATACTTTAAAAACTAAGACCTGAATGAATTTTTAAAACATAAACTTCTCACTAAACAACCATCCCAATAACAGCTCAGAATTACTAACTCCGGAGGAGGTATCCCCTTGTTTTCATAGTAAAACAGGTGACCCAAGGGAACACCCTCCCCCCCCCCCCCCCCCCTTTTTCTTGCCCTGGGTCAAATAGCCCAGAGCGAAGAGGGCAGCAGAACGGAGTCACTGCCGAAACAGACAGCCTACCTAGCTATAGTAGCAACTGTTAAGTGAATGACATTCAGAGCAGTAGATAATAGACCTAACAATAGAGGCCTCCAGAAATGGACTCGATATTTCTGAGATAAAAATTCATGAATGTGGATGGCTGAGCACAATGAGCAGCCTTCAAAAATCTATAATAGCGACACTATTAATGTAAGCCCAAGATGTAGAAGAACTCTTACTTCATGAGCCGAAATCTCAAACACAACTGCTGAGTGAATGATATACCATAAGCAGTATCGATAGTTAATTGAATCCATTAGCAATAGAATGGAGCATAACGTCCTTCTATTAGGCATCAAAGACAGAAGAAACTTACGCCCGTAGTAATAAACAGATATCTGTTTATAAATACATAAACTCTAACCGGACAGAGTAAAGGCCTATGCCTGTACGGAGACGGAAGGACCTTAATAACAATAGGATCCGGATATTAATTAGGAGCCTGACTCTTATGCGAAAATCCAACCTAAAAAGTAAAGGAAGTAGTGATTCCGAAACTACGAAAGTGAAAATCATCCAGCGATAGTGCATGAAACTCACTGACTCTTCAGTAAAAGAGAAGCCAACAGAATTACTGTCTAAAAGGTCAGAATTTGAAAACTACTGTTTCCAGAGGCTCAAATGATTACTTAGCTAAATAAGAACCGAAGTTAAATTCCGTATAGGAATTTAATCTAATGATTCTAAGTCTATTTATCGAAAAGTTACTAACTGACTTAGATAAAGAGACATAAGACTCAATTGTAAACTATCATAGAGTGCATAGGTATGAGGTAACATAAACCTATAACCTTAATAATAACAGGCTGCAGTAGATCTTGTCAAACAAGTATACTAAAAAGTTGCAATGACTAGTATGGAGGAATCAACAATATCAACATAGTGATCCCTACACCAACGACGGAAGAGCCTCCACTTTAGCCGCATAGTATAGCGAAGAAGAGGTTCTCCTATAGTAAGAAATCGCGTCCAAAGCTCGTCCAGTAGAATGCTTACAATGCAATAAGGACCACACAACGGAATACGTGAAGGTTGAGACCTTGCGGGTTGTGATAAAGATGACACGATTTTACCCAGCGAAAAAAGATCCTCTCATGGAGGAAGATTTCGCGTTAAGTCCCACAGTAGACATCAGAGTAAATTTACCCACGGTCTCTGTGAAGACAGAGATGCTATCAACAGAAGTGTATTGTGGTTGTTTATCTTAGCAATACTTGCTGAAACAACAGTGCAGGAGGATACGCATATCCTATCATTCCGTCCTATTAGATCAATAGAGCGTTAACAACATAAGCTCAGAGATCCGGACAAGCAAACACATACGTCTGCAATTGATTAGCAAGTTGTGTCGTAAATAAATTATCATTGGGCGCTCCCATTGATAGCAAATCTGATTGAAGCAGAACTTGGTGTACTATAACAAACAGAAGGATTCTTTCCATTAAATTGAATAACGGAAACGAATGAGTGCCTCCCTGGTTCCGGAGATACGCCACTACTGTCGAATTAACGGACAGGATTTGGCCATGCGTTTCTGAATAATGTTCATCCAATGACATAAAGCAAGCCTAAAAAAACATTATTCCATGGAAGATAAGTACCTGCTTAGAGACTGCGGAACCCAAAGACCCTGGCACTTCGAATCCGTTGGGATCAATATTATATCCCAACCTGTTTGACTGGCAACCGTCATAATTATAAAACTCGGATCCAGCAACTGCAGTGGCACTCTCTGAGTCAACCACCGAATGTTTGCCCCAGTCTGAATCTCTTGCTACCCTAGATAGACAAGAGAACGCATAAATCGAGCAATTCATGGATTGCTGAAAAGTTGCCGTCGAAGAGAAGCTTCTCCGAGAACGAAGCGACTCTGAGAGAGTTCTTCACCTTACTATCCACGCGCGTGGATGTAGCTAAGGCTGCGTCACGTCTAACCAACTCCAAGCAGCCACTGAAGGGCGGAGTTATACGTGAACAAACTACTGCCCTTAAAAGAAATCACATTGAGGATCATATCCCGGAATTCTTTCTCTTGAAGACGTAATGATAACGCCTCAGTAAGGTGGATTACGTATGATAAAGCGTCTAAGTTAAGTCTATTAAACATCATTGTCGTTTCCAACATTGTGGTTGGAAAAGACATAGACGGTGAAAAAGATTATTTCCAGTCTTTAACCACGCCGTCTAGACGCATATGAACTCTCGGTATGCCCTGTTCTGCCAAAATAAATTATTCGTATAAATGATAAAAGGCAGAAATGAGCATTGCGGACAAGAAACTAAACTATCATGCTTAGTAGCAGGCTTATATATATATAGCGGCGATAAATAATACACATGTTCTAATGACATTATTGGACTGAGTCGGTAAGTCAGGGACAATGTCCCTGAACCGATCCAAAATTCCGTGTCCAATGACGCTATAAGTCTCTTATCCAACATCGCAGCAATGTAGTCCGAAATAACAATCACTGGAAGATAATGCCGGAAGATATGTATGGCAGCTTCCGATGCTACGAAAGGGAAAACTCGAAATCTTTCGAATCCCTTTCGCCATCCTGTCGGACCCTATAAAGCATTCGGTCGTCCGTACCTGATGCAACCACGAACCGCACCGACCCAGCGCTGTCGGATAATTCCTGATTCGACCAAGAAACTGTCGATTGCTGGGATGCTGCGAAAAAACTGTGCTAACTCGGATAGCACATCCGTCACTGAGGCCTGTGGAGAAGCGGTCCTATGATGCATTGCCGCTGGAAGCTCCGTGATCGTTACCCCGTGCATACTACTAATATGCGAGCGAACGGAGTGTATAGGCCTCGTGTCCCTTGGCTACCGGATGGCGTGACCTGTTCGCCATGGAATCACTGAATGACGAAACTAATCGGATACTCGAGGTCACGTAGCCAATGTGCGGTCGTGTGCACTGCTGTGAGGATGAGGAAGCATTATCGACAGTCTCTCGGACTGTCAATATAACGGAGCGTCCCGAGCGACGGACATATGCTCCGAATGTAAAATATCTGAACCACAACATGCGGTCCCCTATGTTATTGGACGAGAGAGGGACCTCTCTCGCTCACAGCCCGGACGGACCTGGACAAGCCAGGAACCGGACTAACAGGCTTCCTCCGATCTGTCCTCAATCCGCCGTCACTGGGTGAGTACTAAAGTAGTTATAGTGCTCGCATCACCCAAATCTCCTTCCTAGACCGCAACGGACGAACCCAGCAGCCGAACCATTCGATGAATGTACGCTACACCGGGTGAGCTAGCAAATGTCACTCCGTCGATCCTACAAGGGACCTCTTAGGCGATAGACATATTCCATAAGCACTTATTGCCGCTAGCTCTTCATTAACTATGACGACAGAGGCACACTTTTGAAAGACATCTCCGTAACTTTGCGAACAAGAAACCAGAAATGCTTGGTAATAGCAAGCATATAATAATAAATATATAGCGTCATTCAATAATTCGAAAGTTTGTGTGACATTATTGGACTATGTCGGAACTGAGGGACGATGTCCCAGAACCGAACCAAAAATTTCTAAGTCCACCGACGCTATCAGTTTCTTATCCGGCATCGCAGCATTCTGGTCCGACGAAAGAACCTGTAGAAGATCAAGTCAGATGACATACACAACAGCATATGTTGTTCCGAAAGGGAAAGCTCGAAATCCTCCAAATCCCTTTCGGTATCCCGTCGGACCGGATGAAATTTTCGGACGTCCGTACCCGCTTCCGCGGAGCGTCCCGACCCAGCATCGTTGGATAAAACATTATGCGACAGATTCAGTTGTTGCTGGGATGCTGCGATAAGCTGTGCTATTTAGGATAGCACATCCGTCCCTGAGCCCTGTGCAGTAGCGGTCTTACGATGCATTGCCGCCGGAAGCTCCGTGTACGTTGACTCCCGCACACTTTCCTATGCAAACGTCCGGAGTCTGCAGGCCTCGTGTCCCTGGCTACCGGATGGTGTGACCTGGTCGCCGATGATTCTCTGACTGGCGAAGCTGACTGGATATCCGAGGTCACGTAGCCGGGAGCGGTCGTGTGCGCTACCATGAGAATGAGGAAGCCTTATTGACTCTCCGGACTGACTATATGTCAGAGCGTCCCGTGCGGCGGACGTATGCTCCGAATGCGAAACATTTTGTACCACAACATCTGGGGCCAGATGTTGTTGTACGAGAGAGGGGCCTCTCTCGCTCGCCGTCCGGATGGACCAGAACGAGCTATGAACCGGACTAAAAGGCTTCCTCCGTTCTCCCTCTAATCTGCCGTCACTGGGTGTGCATTTGGTTGATTTATAGTGCTAGCATCACCCCAAAACTCCTTCTAGACCGGAACGGACGAACCCGGCTGCCGAACCATTCGATGAATGGACGCTACACCGGGCGAGCTAGCGGACGTCAAAGGCCGTCGAACCTACTAGGGTCCTCTTAGGCAATTGGCGTATTTACATGAGCACTTTTCCGCTAGCCCTTCATTAATTGTGACGACGGAGGCACACTGTTGGAAGACATCACAGATACATCACCCTAATCTTGATCGTCTGAAATAGAAATTGATAAAGTAGAGTGACCCTGCAGGGAAAGGACCGGAATGTCCAATTCCCCACTAACATACCGTGACATACGCTTCCCATGTTGTCATCGAAATCATCAGATACAGAACAGGAGTTAATGCGAGTACACTGACTACATATAGAATGATTATAAAAGTCAGAGGAAGACTTCCTCTTATTACAATTGATCAAAATCCTTTCAATGTGAAAAGAAAACAAAGTCCTGGTACCGTACTCGCACCAACCCCTGACAATCAAAATACATAATAATAATATGATCCATTAACATAGAAAAAATAACTGAAATCAAAATATTTTGAAAAAATATTTTTTCAGAACAGCCCAAGTTTCTGAAAAGTAACATTGAGCCCCAATGGATCCCAAGCCTAAGTGTGGACAAAAAATTTTAAAATATTTTAAACAATTTATGCAACACTTACGAACAATAATAATATATCTAGTTATGATTAAATTAACATCAAGATATTATTTTCAAGAAATCCCCCCCTCACACAGAGGGCTGTTGTAAATGTAAACAATGAGTGTAAAAACACTAAAATAAGACTCCAGGCACCCAGGCCCGAAATCAGTTACCAAAAATACACTATCTGATGCAAAACAAAGACTTCCAGGGAAGAAACTGCAGAACATCAGATGGTAGATGCAGAACACAACGCCTAAACACCCATAGGTGAAGACGTAAACATGGGGAAAAGAACAGAATTCATTCTGTTATTCAGCTAAAACTCCCAAGAAATTTTAATAATAATAATTACAGAAACTATGCCAAAAGCATGGGAGAATAGCAAGAGGGGACTTAAAGGAAAGGGAGAGAGGAAAACACTGAAAAATCAGTGTAACTAAATAACAAGAAAGACAACAAAATGGCTGCTGCCTCGAAAATAGGTAACTTAACATAATTTCATTAAAAAATTTTAAGTTACAGCCCTGATAATATTCTGTCACACATTTTTCCTCTCCTCCTTCTATATCCTCCTTAGAATCACCATTTCACTAATATTTATGTGTCTGGCATCCTTTAAACTGAGATTTACAAGCACAAAGATCAGTCAGATGTTAACTGATGAAGGGCCAAACTAAGAATGAATAATGGCGCCAATTTCGGAACGTCCTTGACACTGCGCATGCGCAGTAGAGGTGAAGTGTGGAGGGCCATTCAGGACATGTTTTCTTTGGTTTTAGATGCAAATTTTGGGGATTGGGGGGCAAAATTTGTGTTTGGCCCTATATTTTAAGAGTTAGCACCAGCTATGTCTGGGTCATTGGTACAGTATAAAAATATTCCTCATTTTGAACTAAGTTACAATTCGAGCTCCCACAGTGAGCCCAAATATGGACCCAGGGACATGGCTTGAACAAACTTGAATCGCACCCCCCTAAAAATGCTGCATACCAAATATCAAAAGATTCTCATTGGTAGATCTGAAGAAGAAGATTTTTAAAGAATATTCCTCATACTGCACTAATTTAAACATTTGGGCTCCAAAAGAGAGCCCCAATATGGACCCAGGGATTTGAATGAATGAATGAATGAATGAATCTTTATTTAGCAGTATACAGCAATAAATATACATACATGAATATGAGACAAAAAATAATCTAATAGGCCTGTATACCGCAGGGAGACGACATAGCCAGATTGGCTGTCTACCTGTCACCCCCCAGAATTAATAAGGACATGGCTTGAACAAACTTGAATCTTACCCCCCTAAGAATGCTGCATACCAAATATCAAAAGCATTCATCTGCTGGATCTGAAGAAGAAGATTTTTAAAGAAAATTCCTCATTTTGAACTAAGTAATGATTTGGGCTCCCACAACGAGCCCAAATATGAACCCAGAGACTTAGCTTGAACAAACTTGAATCTCACCCCCCCTAAGGATGCTGCATGCCAAATATCAAAACATTCCGACTGCTGAATCTGAAGAAGAAGAAGATTTTTAAAGAAAAATTCCTCATATTGAACTAAGTTATAATTCGGGCTCCCACAGGGAGCCCAAATATGAACCCAGGGATTTGGCTTTAACAAACTTGAATCTCACCTCCCTAAGGATGCTGCACACCAAATATCAAAACATTCAGACTGCTGGATCTGAAGAAGAAGATTTTTTAAGAAAATTCCACATTTTGAACTAAGTTACAATTCAAGCTCCCACAGGGAGCCCAAATATGGACCCAGGGACATGGCTTGAACAAACTTGAATCGCACCCCCCTAAGAATGCTGCATACCAAATATCAAAAGATTCTCATTGGTAGATCTGAAGAAGAAGATTTTTAAAGAATATTCCTCATACTGCACTAATTTAAACATTTGGGCTCCAAAAGAGAGCCCCAATATGGACCCAGGGATTTGAATGAATGAATGAATGAATGAATCTTTATTTAGCAGTATACAGCAATAAATATACATACATGAATATGAGACAAAAAATAATCTAATAGGCCTGTATACCGCAGGGAGACGACATAGCCAGATTGGCTGTCTACCTGTCACCCCCCAGAATTAATAGCATGCAATATTGGAACATTGGAATCGGACTGTCAGACAACTGTAGAGCTGTACTTGGTCTTAGTCACTGGTGGCAAGTGCAACTAACACAAGACGAGACGAGATTTTGTCCAGACATTTGCAGTACCAGCAGAAATGAGTCAATAACCACTGCCTGTCCAGCGCTGACTACTCCAAAGCCGACGCCACTTAGAGTGTTTCTTCCAGAGAGAGAATATGAGCCCCACACGGACCGATGCAAAGTGTTGGAGTCCTCAACAGGGGTAAAAATAGAATCAATATTTCCCTTATTGTTATTTCACTGTCCACGTCTGCAGGCACTGTCCCTGGAAAGCGCTAAAATTGGATAGTCTTGAAAATGCACACCCACTCAGTTTATTGTTATTATTAGATGGCACAGTCCGTACAGTACGGATTATTACAGTCAATGTTATCGGAGTATTGGGACAAAAATTTTGAGGTTAATTGTTTTTTAAAAATTTGTTTGTTATTTATATTGCGTAAATCAGAATCTAAGTCATTCCAGAGTTTGGCGTATAAGTGTGTAGGAAAGTTATCAAGAGACCTTGTCCTTGTTCTTTCAATTTGGAGAGTGTCTCTCCTTCGACTAGCTCTACCCGTCGCATTGACTACAGGGTTGAAGTAATATTTGAAAGATGCTGGCAAGTTATCGTGATACCAGTCAAATACAAATAGGCATGCATGGAGTTTAAAAAGGTTGTTTACTTTAAGTATATTGTTTTCCCGAAAAAGGGGATCTGTGTGTGCATTATATTTTTTATTGTTTATTATGCGGATGGAGCGTTTCTGAAGAAGCAGTATCTTTTTAATTGTTCTAGCATTTCCCCATACATTTATCCCATATACTAAATGTGTATGTATAAGGGTATAATAAAGTGTTTTCAGAGCTTCTCGGGGAAGCGCATTCTTCACTCTGTTTAGTGCATAATTTGCGCGAGTAATCTTCGAGGAGAGTTGCGATATATGGTGTTTGTAAGATAAACAATCATCAATATGTATTCCTAGGAATTTAAAAGATTTTTCGGTATTATTTGATCCGACTCTACTTATTATTTGGCCGTTTATCATAATGTTATGGTGAATTGTTGTGTTTTTTTTTGGCGGAAGGGTTGATTAAAATGTATCTAGTTTTTGTTGCATTTAGTACAAGTTGATTCGCGCAGCACCATTCGAATATTTTTTCAAGCTCTTTATTTATGGGTTGAACTAAATTATTTTGCTCGGGACCTGACAAAATACCGGTGGTATCGTCTGCAAAAGATAGGAGATCCAGAGAAGTAGCACGATAGATATCATTGACGTATATCAGGAATAATGTTGGGCCGAGTATCGAGCCTTGTGGAACTCCGTGTGATATTTTTGCTCTGTCAGATAGATGGTCTCCATATGCAACATACTGTGACCTATCAGATAAGTAGCTTTTAAACCACTCATTACCCAGACCTCTGATGCCGTATCTATATAGTTTATTTAATAAAATACCATGGTCTATTGTATCGAACGCTTTTGAAAGGTCCAAAAATAGTGCCAGTGTGCTGTTCTTACTTACTTTATTATTTTCTTCTGATATAGTTTTCAGCAATTGCATAACGGGGTGTACCGTACTGTGTTTTTTTCTAAAACTGTATTGATTTGGGTGTAAGATACTAAAATGATTTAAATATTTCAAGAGTCTCACTGACATAAGTTTCTCTAGTACTTTGGAGAATGTCGGAAGTATGCTAATGGGTCTGTAATTTGTAAAATTATGTTTGTCGCCTGCTTTAAATATAGGAATAACTTTTGCAATTTTCATTTTGTTTGGAACAGTGACATTTGCAAGCGAACAATTGAAGATGTGTGTTAATGGGTTAACCAAGGAGTCAATGGTTTGTTTAAGTAGATTTCAATAAACATGTGAAACAATCTTCCAAAGATGTTATATGTGAAATCTGAAAGCTTTTGGAGCAGTGGTTTGGGAGAAAAGTAGTCTTAAATGTTTTTCCCATTAGCCACAGTGTTAAAAAATGCTGACTCAGCACTTTTTCAAAGTCCAAAAAATGTATCCCATGATAAAACCGATAGCAATTTTTTTTACCATTCCATTCTGTTGGTCCTAAGGAAGCTTCACACCAAATAAGAATTCTCAGTGCCGTGTAGTTTTGGAGATATGGGCGTTTTAATTTTTTTCTATTTTTAGCTCCTGTGGTTCCCATGGGGCGACAGGAAAAAAAATTTGGGCACAAATTTAGTACTTATGACCCAATAAGCCATCATATCAAATTTGGTTCAAATCTGCCTCTCAGTTTGGAAAATAGAAATTTTGGGCAAAACAAAAATTCTTGCCCCTCCCATAAGAAAGACAAATATAGCTCCTCAAACTTCTTTTGAACAAATCTGAGTCTATACCTCAAAAGGAAGCTGCACACCAAATATCAAGTCTCTGCTACTGCTGGTTCATGAGAAGAAGATTTTTTAAGATTTAAGCACACTTTTTGGGTGTGGCCCTACCAAGGGGCAGGTCAACTTGATTTGAACAAATTTGAATTGACATGTGATAGGGAACATGCACACCAGATTTGGTTCAATTTGGTTGAGTAGTTTGTGAGAAGAAGTCGATAATGTAAAGTTAATGCCGGACGCCGGACGGACAAGTGATTAGTAAAGCTCCCGTTGAGCTTCACTCAGGTGAGCTAAAAATTCTGTGTAATGGTGAACACAAAATGGCTAAAAACCATTGCTCAGCTAAAAGTTTTAAAAATAAATTGTCAACTGTCGAGAAAGATAGTAATAGGTTGCGAGATATATTATACTAGTAGAAGTACTGTTAACATTTAAGAGTTTGTGATAAATGACTCACCTTTCCATATCTCCTTTCCCTTTGAGCCTAAAAAATATAGAGAAAGATTCTAATTTTAAAGAGGTTCAGACATATAATTAGGTCTTCACAGTATTGTATTTCTGATTCCAAGTTTTGGTATTTTAAAAATACTGCAGTATGGTTGAATACCCAGGGATGAGAGTGGAAGGTATCTAAATTATGCGAAATAAGTTTAGCTCCTCATTTAACCTGAAAATTTGTGATAATGTTTCTTTCAAAAATAAGAGGACATATAGTTACGGTAAACATTTTATTTCTAGAAATCTACATGAAAATGGTCTTCAAGATCATTTTCACATACATTTATAGAGGATAAAATTTCAACAATTTCATAATAAATTATCTGAAGTCAGTTAATTAACTGAACTCGCTCATCTCTGAATACTGAGTTTTGCTTGAATATATATGTATACAAATATTTAATTATAATTTCAATAATCATACATTTCAGACTATAACATACATGAGAGTTCAAATCATTCCATCCATATAAATTTACTTGTGAAAGTGTCATAATTTTTTTTCTTTGTCATTAAACCTTTGTCACATCTCAATGCGTTAATACTATTACGAGTCACTCTACAACCTGTATGCAATTAGCAGGTCAAACTTGTACTGAAGGTGTGGTAAATGTTTTTGTGTTTGGAAATTATATTCAATTAACAGGGTTATTCAATTAAGAGACAACCAATTAGGCAAGTTTCAGTGTACTGTGAAATCGAGACACCATCAAGAAAACCACATGAAAATAGCATCTCAGATTCAATGTCCTTGCATTTCTTTTTTCACAGGTGAGATTCCAGTGTTGTGGCGATAGAGGGCACCCAGGACAGAGACTTTCATCTACACCTCTGCGAATATTCGAAAGCAACCAAATCGAATACCGAATCAAATACTGCACACAATTCATGAATCAAATGGAATACCGAATCAAATACATAACAACAGTTCTCAGGAGAACTTCCGACAAAATAAACAAGAGGCCCCACGTGGCCTTAATCGCTCACCTGACAAAGTGACTCTAAGAAGTATTTTAGGTCACCTTCACCATGTCATGCCTCATCAACATTAACTGGTTGAGTGATAGATTTTGTTTGAAGTTCAACATTTGTTACCTAAAATTAGTTTTATTTAAAATCATTGGTGTGTGGCCAATCTCCAATGATTTTTAATAAAGCAAATTTATCTCTGCAGACAAACTGGTTTAGCATGAAGCACAAACAAGGAATGTGAAGAGATAGCCTTGGACATCTCTCCCCAACTGTGGATATCTTCCATGTGCTACATGTATATATTTGCATGCAAGAAAACAAAAATTTTCACAAATTTTATTTTTTTTTATCATCATTGGAACAAGCTCAAACAGCTTATTCCAATAGGGGTATGGGAAGATCAGGTATATTTTTGAGACAGAAATGTGAATATATAAATAATGGTGTTTTTTTGTGAATGATGCTGGAGAATTTTGCGTAAAGATATGGTAAATGGTTTGTTCTAGATACAGAATGATGCAAAAGTATTTAAATTTGATTAGGCAAGTTGTTCCTATAATGCATTTAAAAATTGAAGTAACTGTTTTTTTGCTGACGAACTTTTAGATGTGTGTGTCTGTGTTTGTGTGTGTGTGTGTGTTTGTGTGTGTGTGTGTGTGTGGGGGGGGGGGGGGGGGTTAAGAGTGTTCTTGCAAACAAAATTCCTGAATAAATGGAAAATTTTATTTTTTGTGTGAAAGACATAGTGCGTGAATGTTGATTGGAACAAGCTTAGAGAGCTCATTTTAATGTGAAGTCATAAAGCTGTGTTTTACGTACGAAATTCTGGAATAACTAAAAAAATTGCTTTTTTGACTCAAAAAGCATGGTGTGCGACCTCTCATTGGAATGAGCTCAAAAAGCTCATTCCAATGGGGTATTTACAAGCGATAAGTACATGTATGTTTAAGAGACAAAAATTA
This sequence comes from Pictodentalium vernedei, assembly GCA_031216915.1. Lineage (NCBI taxonomy): Eukaryota > Metazoa > Mollusca > Scaphopoda > Dentaliida > Dentaliidae > Pictodentalium > Pictodentalium vernedei. The sequence continues at coordinate 627,234,822 of CM062296.1, read as the reverse complement.
AAATTTGAATAGCGATTTTTGCGAAGAATGCTGACAAGTTTTGGCAGTTATGCTGGTAAAAAGGTAAGATATACAAAGTGGTTGTTTTTTAGAGGCGACATTTAATTAAGGGGAATTAACCCTTGATTACTGAGGTAACTTCTAAAAGTACTGAAATTTCATGAAGCAATGTGAATAACAGACAACAGTTGCCTAAAAATTTCATGAATAAGTAAAATTTTTATTCCTTTGTCTCGAAAACATGGCATATGACCTTTGTTGGAATGAGCTGAATGCGTGTGTTCCAATGAGGGGTCATAAAATTTGAACGAAGATTTGTGTGAATAATGCATTAGTACTGCTAGATTTGGGTAAACGGTTCACCCTGGATACCACCCCTTCTATAGTAGATCTTTTCTGCAAATTTTGTCTAAGATTCTATCAACTTTACAAATAAATACGTTCATGAATCACAATCAGATCCACCCTACAATGTTGCATACCAAATATCAAAAGATTCTGCCTGCTGGATCTGGAGAAGAAGATTTTTTAAGAAATATGCCTGAAATGCACTAAGTTAAAATTTGGGCTCCTATACGGAGCCCAAATATAAACCCAGGGGGCAGATTTGAACAAACTTGAATCAGATCCACCCCACAATGTTGCTTACCAAATATGAAAAGATTCTGAAGCTTGATCTGGAGAAGAAGATTTTTTAAGAAATTTGCCTGAAATGCACTAAGTTCGAATTCGAGCTTCTATAGTGAATCCAAATATGAAACTAGGAAGCCGATTTGAACAAACTTGAATCAGATCCACCCCACAATGTTGCATACCAAATATCAAAAGATTCTGCCTGCTGGATCTGGAGAAGAAGATTTTTTAATAAATTTGCCCGAAATGCACTAAGTGCGAATTCGGGCTTCTATATTAAGCCCAAATATGAATCCAGGGGGCCAATTTGAACAAACTTGAATCAGATCCAAACCGCAATGTTGCATACCAAATATCAAAAGATTCTGCCTGCTGGATCTGGAGAAGAAGATTTTTGAAGAAATTTGCCTGAAATGCACTAAGTGCGAATTCGGGCTTCTATATTAAGCCCAAATATGAATCCAGGGGGCCGATTTGAACAAACTTGAATCAGATCCACCCCGCAATGTTGCATACCAAATATCAAAAGATTCTGCCTGCTGGATCTGGAGAAGAAGATTTTTGAAGAAATTTGCCCGAAATGCACTAAGTTTGAATTCGAGCTTCTATAGTGAGCCCAAATATGAATCCAGGGGGCCGATTTGAACAAACTTGAATCAGATCCACCCCGCAATGTTGCATACCAAATATCAAAAGATTCTGCCTGCTGGATCTGGAGAAGATGATTTTTTAAGAAATTTGCCTGAAATGCACTAAGTTCGAATTCGAGCTTCTATAGTGAGCCCAAATATGAATCTAGGAAGCCGATTTGAACAAACTTGAATCAGATCCACCCCACAATGTTGCATACCAAATATCAAAAGATTCTGTCTGCTGGATCTGGAGAAGAAGATTTTTTAATAAATTTGCCCGAAATGCACTAAGTCCGAATTCAGGCTTCTATATTAAGCCCAAATATGAATCCAGGGGGCCGATTTGAACAAACTTGAATCAGATCCACCCCGCAATGTTGCATACCAAATATCAAAAGATTCTGCCTGCTGGATCTGGAGAAGATGATTTTTTAAGAAATTTGCCTGAAATGCACTAAGTTCGAATTCGAGCTTCTTTCGTAAGCTCAAATATGAATCTAGGGAGCCGATTTAAAAAAATTTGCATCAGATCCATCCCACAATGTTGCATACCAAATATCAAAAGATTCTGCCTGCTGGATCTGGAGAAGAAAATTTTTTAAGAAATTTGCCTGAAATGCACTAAGTTCGAATTCGAGCTTCTATAGTGAGCCCAAATATGAATCTAGGAAGCCGATTTGAACAAACTTGAATCAGATCCACCCCACAATGTTGCTTACCAAATATCAAAAGATTCTGCCTGCTGGATCTGGAGAAGAAGATTTTTTAAGAAATTTGCATGAAATGCACTAAGTTCAAATTCGAGCTTCTATAGTGAGCCCAAATATGAATCTAGGAAGCTGATTTGAACAAACTTGAATCAGATCCACCCCACAATGTTGCGTACCAAATATCAAAAGATTCTGCCTTCTGGATCTGGAGAAGAAGATTTTTTAAGAAATTTGCCTAAATGCACTAAGTTCAAATTTGGGCTCCTATACTGAGCCCAAATATAAACCCAGGGGGCCGATTTGAACAAACTTGAATCAGATCCACCCCACAATGTTGCTTACCAAATATCAAAAGATTCTGCCTGCTGGATCTGGAGAAGAAGATTTTTTAAGAAATTTGCATGAAATGCACTAAGTTCAAATTCGAGCTTCTATAGTGAGCCCAAATATGAATCTAGGAAGCTGATTTGAACAAACTTGAATCAGATCCACCCCACAATGTTGCGTACCAAATATCAAAAGATTCTGCCTTCTGGATCTGGAGAAGAAGATTTTTTAAGAAATTTGCCTAAATGCACTAAGTTCGAAATTGGGCTCCTATACTGAGCCCAAATATGAACCCAGGGGGCCGATTTGAACAAACTTGAATCAGATCCACCCTACAATGTTGCATACCAAATATCAAAAGATTCTGCCTGCTGGATCTGGAGAAGAGGATTTTTTAAGAAATTTGCCTGAAATGCACTAAGTTCGAAATCGGGCTCCTATACTGAGCCCAAATATTAACCCAGGGGGCCGATTTGAACAATCTTGAATCAGATCCACCCCACAATGTTGCTTACCAAATATGAAAAGATTCTGCCTGCTGGATCTGGAGAAGAAGATTTTTTAAGAAATTTGCCTGAAATGCACTAAGTTCGAATTCGGGCTTCTATAGTAAGAACCAAATTTGTATCCAGGGGGCCGATTTGAACAAACTTGAATCAGATCTACCCCGCAACATTGCATACCAAATATCAAAAGATTCTGCCTGCTGGATCTGGAGAAGAAGATTTTTGAAGAAATTTGCCTGAAATGCACTAAATTCGAATTCGAGCTCCTATAGTGAGCCCAAATATGAATCTAGGGAGCCGATTTGAACAAACTTGAATCAGATCCACCCTACAATGTTGCATACCAAATATCAAAAGATTCTGCCTGCTGGATCTGGAGAAGAAGATTTTCAAAGAAATTTGCCTGAAATGCAGTAAGTTCAAATTTGGGCTCCTATACTGAGCCCAAATATAAACCCAGGGGGCCGATTTGAACAAACTTGAATCAGATCCACCCCACAATGTTGCATACCAAATATCAAAAGATTCTGCCTGCTGGATCTGGAGAAGAAGATTTTTTAAGAAATTTGCCTGAAATGCACTAAGTTCGAAATCGGGCTCCTATACTGAGCCCAAATATGAACCCAGGGGGCCGATTTGAACAAACTTGAATCAGATCCACCCTACAATGTTGCATACCAAATATCAAAAGATTCTGCCTGCTGGATCTGGAGAAGAAGATTTTTTAATGTTTTTCCCATTGCCTACAGTGTTAAAAAGTGCTGACTCAGCACTTTTTCAAAGTCCCGAAACTGTACCCTATGATAAAACCGATGGCGATTTTTTTTTACCAATCCTTTCTGTTGGTCCTAAGGAAGCTGCACACCAAATAAAAATTCTCAGTGCCGTGCAGTTTTGGAGATATGGGCGTTTTAAATTTTTTCTATTTTTAGCTCCTGCGGTTCCCACGGGGCTGCGGGAAAATTTTTTTTTTCATAAATCAAGTACTCATGACCCAATAAGCCCTCACATAAAATTTGGTTCAAATCAGCCTCTCGGTTTGGAAAATAGAAATTTTGGGCGGGGCAAAAAATTTTGCCCCTCTCATAACAACGCCAAGTATAGCCCCACAAACTTCTCTTGAACAAATCTGAGTCTACACCTCAAAAGGAAGCTGCACACCAAATATCAAGTCTCTGCTACTGCTGGTTCATGAGAAGAAGATTTACAAAGATTTTGGTGCCCCTTGGGGGCGTGGCACCACCCAGGAGGAGGGGCAACTTCATTTGAACAAATCTGAATTGGCATTAGGTAATAAACATTTAGCCAACATTTGAATAAAATTGGGCTAGTGGTTTAGGAGGAGAAGTCGATAATGTAAAGTTAACGCCGGACGGACGACGACGGACGACGGACGCCGGACGCCGGACGACGGACGCCGAACAGAAAGTGATTAGTAAAGCTCCCCTTGAGCTTCGCTCAGGTGAGCTAAAAACAAGGGCACTCACCTGACACGGTAGCCTAAATATCAACCCATGGAACTGATCTGAACAATTGCATCTGCTCCTCCTAAGAAAAGCATATACCAAATATCAAAATTCTGACCAATGGATCTAAAAAAAAAGATTTTTAAAGAATATTTCTCATATTGAACTAAGTAATAATTTGGGCTCCCACAGGGAGCCCAAATATGAACCCAGGGACTTGGCTTTTACAAATTTATATCTCACCTCCCTAAGGATACTGTATACCAAATATCAAAAGATTCAAACTGGTGGATGGGAAGAAGTACATTTTTGAAGAATATTCCTCACATTGAACTAAGTTATAATTCGGGCTCCCACAGTAAGCCCAAATATAAACCCAGAGACTTGGCTTGAACAAACTTGAATCCCCCCCTCCCCCCCCCCCCCCCCCCCCCCCCCCCAAGGATGCTGCATACCAAATATCAAAACCTTCCGACTGCTGGATCTGAAGAAGATGATTTTTAAAGAAAATTCCTCATATTGGACTAAGTTAGAATTTGGGCTACCACAGGGAGCCCAAACATGAACCCAGGGATTTGACTTGAACAAACTTGAATCTCACCCCCCCTAAGGATGCGGCATACCAAATATCAAAACATTCCGATTGCCAGATCTGAAGATTTTTAAAGAAAATTCCTCACTTTGAACTAAGTTATAATTCGGCGCTCCCACAGTGAGCCCAAATATGAACCCAAGCTGAATCTCACCCCCTAAGGATGCTGCATACCAAATATCAAAAGATTCTGATAGGCGGATCTGAAGATGCGGATTTTTTAAAGAACATTCCTCATACTGCACTAATTTAAATATATGGGCTCCCATAGAGAGCCCAAATATGGACCCAGAGATTTGATATCAATAAACATGTCATAATATCTTCCAAAGATGTTATATGTGAAATTTGAAAGCTTTTGGAGCAGCGTTTTTGGAGAAGAGTAGTCTTATATGTTTTTCCCATTACCCACAAGTGTTTTATCAAAAGTCCCGAAAAAGTACCCTATGATAAAACCAAAAGCAATTTTTTTGGACCACTGCATTCTGTTGGTCCTAAGGAAGCTTCACACCAAATAAGAATTCTCAGTGCCGTGCAGTTTTGGAGATACAGGTGTTTTAAAGTTTTTCTATTTTTAGCTCCTGAGGTCCCCAGGAAGGGGGGGGGGAGGGGGGGCAGGAACAATATTTTGGTATAAATTAAGTACTTATGACCCAATAAGCCCTCATATCAAATTTGGTTCAAATCTGCCTCTCCGTTTGGAAAATAGAAATTTTGGGTGGAGCGAAAATTCTTGCAGCAAATATAGCTCCTCGAACTTCTCTTGAACAAATCTGAGTCTATACCTCAAAAGGAAGCTGCATACCAAATATCAAGTCTCTGCTACTGCTGGTTCATGAGAAGAAGATTTTTTAAGTTTTAAGCACACTTTTTGGGCGTGGCCCTACCGAGGGGCGAGGCAGCTTGACTTGAATAAAATCAAAAAGCGATGTCATAACAAACAATCATCACAAATTTCACTTGAATCGGTTCAGCAGTTTTGGTGGAGAAAATGCAAACACCATGTTCACGGATGACGGACGGTGAGTGATCACTATAGCTCGTCTGACTTTCAGTCAGGTGAGCTAAAAACATTTAAATCCAGTGCGCACAGAAAAGCTAACCCATCACAAATGATATATCATTAAGTTGCCTTTTCTGCGTAGAGAGACCAGAATTTGATAATGCGAGTTCTCCAGTGGGCAGATTCATGGAAACATTCTGCAGTTGGCATCATATTTACTTCACAAACAATGCAATTCTCTGTTTCTCAATAAGTCTGGGTTCATTTACAATACAGAACATCTTGAACCCGAAATTCGAAAATTTATTATCTTTGCTGTTGCTAAGAAAGGCCACATATATGCATTGACACTGGTGAACTGCCAACATATTACACATAGCATTCATCGGTGATCAATTCAATAATGGGAAATGAACAATGACCACCCAATGCATGTTACGATTAACCCAGGCTCTTCGAGTAGTTGTAGACACTAAACAGGAAACAGCTCAGTGATGTTGCAGGCTGTGTGACAAGCATTAATTGTTAACAGGCAATGGAAATCAGATGGTAGTCAGTGGTTAATGATTAACATAACCACTTTGCATTTGACCAGAAAAAAACATTGCAGAAAATAATGAAGATATTCAATAAATATTCGGCGTCAATTGTCAAATCAAATTTGAATCGAATATTGTGATTGAATCAGATATCATTCCAAATACCAAGTATTCACAGGGGCCTACTTTCATCAGTTGTAATTTGATCAAAATTCTCTGTGCATTCATGTGATCACAGTACTGTGCCTCTTTCCTAACAAAAGGGATAATCATTTGGTTCCAGCAAACACTTACAACTCTGAAAGAACTGTAATTTCATGGTATGTTCTCTGTATAATATAATCAATAAGTGTTGCTAGGCATATTGTTCCACCTCCAGGTGGGGCCACAGCAGCAACAGGAAGCTGACTGTCTATAGGTGGCATTCTTTAATTTAAAGCTTCAAACTGAAAAAGAAAACAAAAACAAAGTAACAAAGACAGTATCGAAAAAACATGTGCATATAACTAAGAGTTAAATGTAAGAGTAGTACGTTTTTTAATTTTTCAAATTTTAATTCAAGAATTTTGTGCCGATTGAAAAATGTTTTTGTGGCTGAAGATTGGGCATCCATTTGGTCTTGAACGTTACACAATACTCAGGGCATTGATAACTACCTCAGATGCAAGGATTTTGCTTCTTCTGAGGCCTGAAAATCAGACTAAGTTCAGCCCTGTGTCTTCGGCACAAGTGCAATTCTTTCATTAGTACACACTACTTGAGGCATTAGCAAATGCCACAGATGTGAGAAATTTTGTATCTCTTCGGTATGGGAAATCAAAATTTTCTTCCACAGGACCAAACCAATGGCAGTACAGTGGGTTCAATACCACTAAAATTTGCTTGTTATAACACAAATCTTTGGGCGTCGACAAATGTCACAGATGCAAAGATCGGGCATCTTTTCATTTTCAATTAGGAAAATTATTTGGTCAGCCAGGTGTCTTTGGTGCATCTAAAAATAGGGCCCATTTCAGTTTCATTGAATTTCCTGAAAACTTTTTTAGACACTGCCCATTCCTGTTTTGTTCCCTGCTCTGTAACTGACCCAGTTAGAAATTCAACCCTCTTTACTACTCTCAAGACCCTCTGATCACATCCCTGACTGTCCTATTTCTATAAATATTTCCATACATGTATATAAGACCTTATATACATGTACCATCCTATGCCTTCATTTTCTCATTTCCGCCATGGCATTTCTACGGCCATGTACGGTTGCGGCTTGCCTGATAACCTCATAATTAACACGCCAACCCAGGGTTGTCTTTAGTATTGCACTCAAAGATGACCATAGAAGATACACTATTTTCTGTCATATAATGTGCTACACTGGTCCTACAATTTTTCTATAGATGTATACAAGACATGCATATACCCCATACACTTTTGTTTTTCCATTTCCATCTACGCTTGTCTTGTATGACCTCTGACTGTGTGTTGCTGACTTTTTGGTAAAGATGAGGAATAGGGGATTCTGCAATCTTACATACAAAAAGAATAGGCTACTTTTCTTCTGGAATTTTCTTTTGTGAGGGCATACACAGCAGAAAGTGTTTTTGCAAATGGCAGCACATCTACATAAAAATTTAAAATCTGTTTCTCAGGCCCTCCCGCAAGGTCATTTTGGGTGCCACATGCTCTCTTGAGAAAAATGTTCGACCATTACTATAATTTGTAGACCTGCCACAGCTACATGTATCGATTTTCAGTATTGAACAATCGGTTGTCATAGTCACCGGTTAGTCGATTAATTGTCCATAATATATATCCTATATAACATAAAGAGCAAACATCGAAAAAATTCAAAATACTTAGCTGAACTCCATTGAATGGTATGAGAAATGAGTTCACTTAGAGAGAAAATGCACCACCAAAATTGATAATTGTAACTGGTGAATACATTTACATATACTATTAAAAAACTAGAGGCTCAAGAGAGCCTGAAATGCTCACCTGGACCAAGTTGTCCTAAATACATAAAACAAAAAAAAAACATTTCTGGATTTTGGTCCAAAATTTCTAAGTCCCACCCAGACCCCAAATTTTCAGTGTAAAAAAAAATAAAAAAAATTTTGTCTTAAAATTGACCAAAAACGCATAAAAACCCCCAAAACTAATTTCCGGATTTTTGGTCCAAAATTTTCTAAGTCCCACCCAGTCCCCAAATTTTTCAGTGTAAAAAAAAATATTTTTTTTTTTGTCTTAAAATTGACCGAAACGCATAAAAAAACAAAAAACTGATTTCTGGATTTTGGTCCGAAATTTTTCAAGTCCGGACCGGGACCCCAACTTTTCAGCCTAAATATGAAGCAGAAGATTTTTAAAGAATATTCCTCATACTGCACTAATTTAAACATTTGGGCTGCCATAGAGAGCCCAAATATGGACCCAGGGAATTGATTTCAGTAAACATGTGAAACAATCTTCCAAAGATGTTATATGTGAAATTTGAAAGCTTTTGGAGCAGTGGTTTGGGAGAAAAGGAGTCTTAAATGTTTTCCCATTACTCACAGTGTTAAAAAATGCTGACTCAGCACTTTTTCAAAGTCATAAAAAAGTACGCCATGATAAAACTGATAGCAATTTTTTTTACCATTCCATTCTGTTGGTCCTAAGGAAGCTTCACACCACATAAGAATTCTCAGTGCCGTGTAGTTTTGGAGATACGGGCGTTTTAATTTTTTTCTATTTTTAGCTCCTGAGGTTCCCACGGGTCAGAGGTAAAAATTTTTTTGGCATGAATCAAGTACTTATGACCCAATAATACCTCATAGCAAATTTGGTTCAAATCGGCCTCTCGGTTCGGAAAATAGAAATTTTGGGCGGGCCACAAATTGGGGATCCTCCTGTAAGGGGCCAAAATATTGACCAAGAAAATTTGTTTGAACAAACTTGAATCTTTAGTACCAAAGGAGCTTACATACCAAATATCACAGCATTCTGACAGGTGGTTCATAAGAAGAAGATTTCAGGAGAAATTGATGCTTTTGGGGCATCACTCCCACCCCAGAGGGGGCACCAAGTTCATTTAAACAAACTGGAAAGAGGATACCTCCAATATACTGTATATCAAATTTGTTTGGGTTTGGGCTAGTGGTTTTGAAGGAGAAGACCAAGTTCAAGTTACGAAAGTTAACGGACGACGGATGCCAAGTGATGGCAAAAGCTCACACTGACTTTCAGTCAGGTGAGCTAAAAAGTAGGGGACATCCAAACTGATGTTGATATTTTTGGAAAATGGTATTGGATACGCATGATTGGACACATCAATATGTTACCAAGTTTATTGTGGATCATGAATGACACCTGCCCATGAAACTTTGTGCAGGTTTTTCGCACGAGCGCTGCGTTAATGTCTGTAGGGTACATTTTGAAATTTTAATTTCTACTGGACGGGCTTTTTCGGAGGTCTCATCGTTCTTTTCTTGGTATAAACTTGTCCATCAATAGTTTCTGGTCGAAACCTAACTTTTGACGTATGAGAACACTGACACGTGACGATCGTTTACGTGCCGTTGCCATGTTGGAAGCTGGCAACAGGCAGACTGCAGTGGCTCAAATTCTCAACGTTACTCAATCGGTGATTAGCAGGTTGTGGTCACCCCACCATCATACAGGCAATGTTGATGACAGACGTCGGTCAGGTCATCCAAGGGCGACAACTGCTAACCAGGATCATTTCATCTGAACCACAGCATTATGTAACCTCCATCAAAATGCCTCAGAAATTGGACAGCAGCTGCACTGAGCGACAGATGTGCGAGTCAGTGGTCAGACTATCCAAAAATGCCTACACAGCTGGAATTTGTACGCTCGACGAGCTTGAATAATTCCCTGTTGGACTAACGTCACATCACAGCAAGGTGTAATTGGTGTGGAGCATGACAGCGCTGGGACAATCGTTGGTGGAGCAACGTCATGTTTTCTGATGAATCGAGGTTCACTCTCAACTTCCATGACAGGCAAAACAGAGTGTGGCAGTGGCAGAATGAACGATACCATGACGTAACCCTTAGGCAACACGATCATTTTGGTGGTGGATCGGTTATGGTCTGGGGAGGCATAACCATGACAAGCAGAACAGCATTACATATCATCCAAGGGCATGTCACAGGGCAGTATTACCGTGACAACATCTTAGCAGCTCATGTGATGCAATTTGTGCAACGCCACAGCCGTCGATTCATTTTCCAAGGTGACAATGCAAGAGCACTCAGGGCCCGTATTGCCAGAACATCACTACACTGCGTTGGCCAGCACTAAGTTCAGACCTTTCACCAATCGAGCACATCTGGGATATGCATGGCAGGTGCCTACGACAATGCCAACAGCCCCCTACCAAAGTTCAGGAACTCGCCACTGCAATGCAGGAAGAATGGAATGGACGTTTGGTGAGGAGTATGTCACATCAGATCCGCGCTTGTCTCGCGAACACAGGAGGATTTACAAGGTATTGAGGTCTTGGACTGAATGTGGTAAATTCTCTGACTGACCGACCATGTCTTCTACAGCTCAGTGCGTGGAATGTGTGCTTGTCAGACACCTAAGTATCGCTGAAATCATTCACCAGATGTCACAGTGCTATGCCTCAACTGTCTTTTTGATGAAAATATAAACATATTTCTTCATATATCTCACTTTTATCAAATATCTCCTACTTTTTTTTAATAGTATAGTTATGTGGCAGCAATATTAATTAAACAATTCGATATTGTTTTATTTTTTAATGTCAGTCTTAGGGATTACTGTGTTTTACAAATTATGCTCACCAAACTGCTTTTTATTGTGAATGTCGCAGACAATTGCGAAGAAATGTATTAAATTATTTGCACATGCTGTTATACTTAGTTTCCTTGATATATGCATCAAGTTGAAACAGGAATGAATGCTTGTGATATTTTTATTGTGATGCCAGATGTTTTGATTACTTTCAATCAATGTTTATAAACATTCAACAATTTTGATTTCTGAATCAAATCATTAACTGACTACTAACTAATCTGCCAAATGCAGGCCTAGCATTTTCAGGAGGGCGATTTATTCACTCGCAAACTGCTTGCCTTAAAAAATTGTGGGCGAAAACTAGCCCTCCTGGCTTTAGAAAATATGTATTGTATTATGTATTGGTGTTTACGATCACATACTTTTGCACAATGGCTAATAATGACCACAACATGAGTATCAACTCAAGACCAGGGGTGAGCGTTAATAAGCCATGTTGCCCATTTTAGAGAGGGTTTGCACCTCCCAACCATTAGTGACTGGGTCCTATTTTACCAGGAAAACAGAGCCTGTTTACCGCAGTGAACAGGCACTGCTTCACCTCCCGGGGTTCCCGTGGGGAGGCTTTAGAAAAGAATGATTACCAAAACAAACAGCCTATTCTTGAAACCCACAACTTTTCAGACCTGTGCTTTGTTAGTGGTCTCTGTTAGATGGCCTCACTGCTCCTCCCACACCTCCGGGCCTTGCTGAGGGCCAGAGGTGTGGGAGGTGGAGTGTAGCCATCTCACAGAGATTACCTTGTTAGCAGCACCAAATAAAATGTACAAAACCCACTAGACAGAACTCATCAACAGTAAAACTTCATTTTGCCACTTTTAGCTTTTGTAAGCTTGAGAAGAGCAAATTGTCCCCCCCAACCCCCTCTCAAGGCCATGCAAGTCAAGCGATTTTTAGCCCTCCTGTTTTTAAGCATGCAAGTCCTGCACATGCAACAGCTACACTAAATCAATAATATTGGGAAAAAAAATCATTTTAACACTTTTTCCCAAACAGACTACAGTGGAAAGGTTTCTCACAAATTAGGTTGCTTTTTCCAGGGGTTGGGCAACAAATTTCTTTGCTGTCCAACAATGTTCAAAATATTTGTAAATAGTACACAATGCAATACATCTCACAATATTATTCATCTCTGATGTGAATCGGCTTTAATTTATAAATTTATAAAAATGTTTTTCACAACAGTAATTTTGATACAAAGGTATTTTAAATATATAGGCTATGTCTTCTGAATTTGAACATGACTGGAGGGCAATTTATGGCTTCAATTCTAGCAATTACAACACAAGAGGGAGCCATTATTTATTTTTTGTTTATTCCAAACGAGAATAGGGGAAAATTGTAGAGAAAGATGTAGGCCTTCATATACATGTACATGTCTGGACAATATTTCCCTGTTTCTCGTTAGGAATAAATAATTAAATATTGAAATGGAAATGTCCATGGGTCAATTTCAGTACACAAAAATGTGTGTGTGGTGGCTTTAGACTGGCAGGGGTGGAAGAGGGCAACATAAAATTTCACCCCAAAATGAGGGCTCATGAACACCTTGCCTGTACAGGCAGAGAAATGGGAGTGGGGGGATATTTATCCCTCAAAACCTTCCATTCTCTGCCCCCCAGGTGCTGTCCAATGACTAGTTCAATAACATTAAACCATGACTTGGCCAATGTTCCAAAACTAACTTATATTGCATTTTACTAGATGTTTGGCACCCTCGGACATTTTTATATTTGCTGTTAATGCTATTTCTGAGAGAATGTATCCAAATTATGAAAGAAGCAGTATAAAATGAAAACAAGAGGCGGTCATGTAAACTTATGATTGAAACTGCCCCAGCAGCTTATTAGCAAACACAAATTAGTATGGTCTTATCGTCTTTATTTTCTATCGCTAAAAAATAGCGAAGTACAGTAATTTAATACACTAGCTGTGCTATTCAATAGTAATTATTCAGAAGCAATCAAGTTATATAATTAGTCGAATTATTACCAGCTAATCTGTTTTCCTCGAAGATGAGAAGGTGTCGTTTACACCAACAATGGTCCTAGGCATTCACCAAATTATCACACAATTAAACCCTCAAATTTTCATCGCGGCATTGAGCGATCGAGGTACAATCCACTTGTGACATACTACTACTGTATGTGACTCCAGTAAGGGCTGCACACATTCAACTAATGAATTCAGCAAAACATTCAAGGGCTTCCAACGAATTGTCCCGATTTTCGTGTCCAAACTTTATCTCGCCGAAAGTACATGTAGTTCAATAACATTCAACTCCTACTTTGCCAAACTAACATATATTTGTGTTTTATAGATGTTTGGCACCGTTGGAATTTAATATTATCTTTCAAATCCTCATTAGCAAAAAAAATTATAGCGGACTCCACATGGGAATGTTCGCTTTACCACTCGTAAATCTTTCCGTAAGTACTGTTTTCAGTCTATATTATATATTTTCCACATTCCTAAGTGAAATAGTTACATCTCAATTGAGCATGTGAAGAAAATGTGAAATTTTGAACTTTATTAACAAAATCTTTGGAAACTAGAGATGGTCTGACCACTGGTATACCCCCACTGTGGTATACTGCCTAGTATGGGTGACTGAAAAGGGGCATTCAATTTTTCTAAGACTTAAAGTAAAAAAAAATCCAATATGGCCACCAGTCAGCTATGTGGAAACTGAGCGGGAAAAAATTATGTCACGTACTTCCCCTCATCATGTTGATCATTTTTGTGAAGTTTCAAGAAAATGTGGCTAAAACTGTGGAAGTAGTTTGCTCCACAAGTTTAGTAAAAAAAAGAATTCCAATATGGCCGCCAGCTAGCCGTCTTGAAACCGAGTGGCAAAAAAATTATGTCAAGTACTTCCCCCATCATGTTTATCATTTTTGTGAAGCTTCATGAAAATGCGGCTAAAACTGTGGAATAGTTTGCTCCACAAGTTTAATAAAAAAAAAATCCAATATGGCCGCCAGTCGGCCATCTTGAAACCAAGCAGGAAAAAATTATGTCACGCACTTCCCCTCATCATGTTGATAATTTCTGTGAGGTTTCATGAAAATGCGGCTAAAACTGTGGAAGTAGTTCGCTCCACAAGTTTACATTTGCAACAGACCAACCACGACGATGACTGACCAACAACCGACAAGTTGACTCCTATATACCCCACTAAAACTTCGTTTTGTGGGGGTACAATGAAACAGAAACTTGAAACCCAGTAAATGTACGATGTCACGAAAATCCAAAGTTGTTGAACATGAAAATGAAAAAATTTAAAGTAATTTATATATTTTTTATACTTACCAATGGCCCAGACTTAGCTGGTGCTAACTCAAAATTATTTAGGGCCAAACACAAATTTTGCCCCCCAATCCCCAAAATTTGCATGCAAAACTGAAAATTATTCTTGGTAACAAGAGGCCCCAAGGAGCCTTAATCGCTCACCGGCCAAAGTGGTTCAAAGAAGTATTTGGGGTCACATTCAGTTAGACATGGCTCATCAACACTACAAAGGAATGAAGTCATGAGAGACAAATTTTATGGAACTAGGGACATGGCTTGAACAAACTTGAATCTTACTCCCCTAAGGATGCTGCATACCAAATATTAAAAGCATTCATCTGCTGGATCTGAAAAAGATTTTTAAAGAAAATTCCTCATTTTGAACTAAGTTATCATTCTGGCTCCCACAGTGAGCCCAAATATGAACCCAGGGACTTGGCTTGAACAAACTTGAATCTCACCCCCTAAGGATGCTGCATGCCAAATATCAAAACATTCCGACTGCTGAATCTGAAGAAGATTTTTAAAGAAAAATTTCTCATATTGACTAAGTTATAATTCGGGCTCCCACAGGGTGCCCAAATATGCAGCCAGGGACTTCGCTTTAACAAACTTGAATCTCACCCCCCTAAGGATGCTACATACCACATATCAAAACATTCCGACTGCTGGAACTGAAGAAGATTTTTTTTAAAAATTCCTCATTTCGAACTAAGTTACAATTCAAGCTCCCACGTGAGCCCAAATATGGACCTAGGGACATGGCTTGAACAAACTTGAATCTCCCCCCCCCCCCCCCCCCCCCCCCCTAAGGATGCTGCATACCAAATATCAAAACATTCCGACTGCTGGATCTGAAGAAGAAGATTTTTAAAGAAAATTCCTCATTTTGAACTGAGTTATCACTCGGGCTCCCACAGTGAGCCCAAATATGGACCTAGGGACATGGTTTGAACAAACATGACTCTCACCCCCCCTAAGGATTCTGCATACCAAATATCAAAACATTCCGACGGCTGGATCTGAAGAAGAAGATTTTTAAAGAAAATTCCTCATTTTGAACTAAGTTATAATGCGGGCTACCACAGTGAGCCCAAATATGAACCCAGGGACTTGGCTTGAACAAACTTGAATCTTACCTCCCTAAGCACGCTGCATACCCAATATCAAAAGATTCTGCTTGCTGGATCTTGAGAAGAAGATTTTTAAAGAAATTTGCCTGAAATTCACTAAGTTCAAATTTGGGCTCCTATATTGAGCCCAAATATGAATCCAGGGGGCCGGTTTGAACAAACTTGAATCAGATCAACCCCACAATGTTGCATACCATATATCAAGAGATTCTGCCTGCTGGATCTGGGGAAGAAGATTTTTTAAGAAATTTGCCTGAAATGCACTAAGTTCGAATTTGGGCTTCTATAGAGAGCCCAAATATGAATCCAGGGGGCCAATTTGAACAAACTTGAATCAGATCCACCCCATAATGTTATATATATAATGCCAAATATCAAATGATTCTACCCACTTGTGCGGGAGAAGATTTTTTAGTAATTTCTCTAATATACATAGGGTGCTATCGGAGTTATGCCCCCTATGGAGCCCCAAGTGGGCATGTCCACTTCATTTGAACAAACTTGAATTGACGTATGGTAATGAACATCCATACCAAGTTTCGAGCAAATCGACCTAGCGGTTTCAGAGGAGAAGTCATTTGAAAAATGTTCACGATGCCGGACGGCAAGTGATAAGTTTAGCTCCCTTCGGTGAGCTAAAAAAGATTATAATATAATAATTCAGCGGGGAGGTATGAGTGCCCAGTACTGCCCACTCATGGGAGGGCCATTCCCGTCTGGACCATTGGTAAGTATAAAAAATATATAAATTACTTTAAATTTTTTCATATTTTTATACTGTGTACCAATGGCCCAGACTTACCTGAATCATAAAAAGGTGGAGGGCCTAGAACTTCCGAAATAGTTGATCAACATAGAGCAAATCCTTCAATCCACGATGAAGGAAATTAGAATAATTAGAATTACATGAATGTCTCTTATACCATAATAGAGGAGACATATCCTAACATGGATCCCAATTATGAAATCCTAAATTTGAGCATGCAATCATGCTAATTAGGATGTACCGAGTTGACAATTTTTAAGGCTAGTCTGGACTAAGCACTAAAAATAAGGATAGCATATTTGAGAATGAGAGAAAATTGCCCATAAACCTACGCCTTACAATAACACTACAGCTGAATGCCGAATATAGTACGGATAAAAGAGCTTCCTTCATAGTTACATACCCAATAAGCCCGAGAAGTGGAGAAAATGACCCCCACCCCCCCTTTTTTTTTAACATACCTTCAAAAGAAAGAGGAGAGAGCTCTGGAATCAATAAGCGGTACCAGAAAACAATATAAATAAATATCGATCAGGCACTCAGGAATTAATTCATGAATAATAAATGGTGCTTAATGCCACTTCACAAGCCAAGGCTATAGCAACGATTTTGGTAAATAATATTGTCCGCTACAAAATATGCACTGCAGATGGCGTACACAGGTACGACGATATCAGTGATATAAAATATAACATACACATATTAAAACGAGATACATTGAACAATCTCTGCAGAGAAATCCCACTTCAAAGATCATCCACAGGCAGCCTCTGTACAATAAAATCCAGTAAGAACACTCTCCAACGTGTACTATATGATATCTACAAC
Organism: Pictodentalium vernedei; assembly: GCA_031216915.1. Taxonomy (NCBI): domain Eukaryota; kingdom Metazoa; phylum Mollusca; class Scaphopoda; order Dentaliida; family Dentaliidae; genus Pictodentalium; species Pictodentalium vernedei. Next base: position 627,217,572 of record CM062296.1, on the reverse strand, counting down.
TATAAACACGTGAGAATATGCGATTTGAGAACCGACAAAATAAGAGACCAGGATCTAGAAATGGAGGTAGGTATGATTAACAGGCTCCAACATGGACCGCCCCTGAAATATATAAAAATTTCAAGGTCCACCAAAGCAATAGCCTAATAAAATATTGCGCGAGAGCATTCAAATCCAGCATGTAATCATCTAAAAACCACTAACTGGTTATGCAGTCACCTATGAACTCAAACAGCAGCAATTATGATGATTTAATAAGCGCTTGTATATCAGAAAATAAACACCGGAAACTAATACAACAAAAACTGCGTATGTGCCTATGGGGCGCCATTCAACACGCCCCCAACAGCATAGTATGTATGTATAAATATATATATACAAGACAGAGTGTGAGTGTGGGGGGTGGGGGCTTCAACAACAAGTCGAAACCTCTTCACCCACATTACTTAATCATTGTTGGTCCAGGCAGCAAAAGTATAGGAACCCTAAAGGCTCCCTCACATCTAACTGACTCTCTTATGCCACTATGGGTGGAGAATACCGTGAAGAACAAAACTTCCCCTGATAAAGATGGTCCTCTCGTGGAGGAAGCTTCTGGCGTATGTTCAATAACAGGCACTTAGAAAACAGATAGAAGGATATTGTGACGACAGCTATGTTATTAGTAGGAATCACACTGAGATTATTAAATCTTAACGTAATCTACTGAATCAAATGAATAGAAGGATACACTTATCCTACCATTCATTCCCCTGAATACGGCTGAACGTCAACTGTATGCGCTCAAAAGTCTATCACTGGGGACACAAATGAAGGAAACTATTGTTCCTATGTGTCGCAAACTTAACTATCCTGGAGCGATCCCACATGCATGTTCACTAATAATATAATCCAATGATGTAGCATAAACAATGAGACATCATTCTTGATGAATACGTGATCTCCAATAACTGAGGGTCCCAAGAACCCTGCATATAGCAGGGACCGATCAGGACAATTTAAAATAAGCTCTAGCCACGGAGCCTATTTTTTCAATTAATGCGCCAGTTTTCAATTTACGGAGTCACACTGCTGTTTGTAACACACACTGCAAGTATGGCTCTCATCATTTTCATTTAGTACACTATAGCAAACATTGATCTCCACTGTGGTTTCTGATCAAGTCTTGGATGCCTATTTAGGCAGCCAAGACTTGATCAGAAACCACAGTGAAGATTAATGCTTGGTAATTAAGACTTGTAGTATTAACTTAAGCGCTCTACAACAAAGATAAATGATAATCAAAAATATAATACATGTAAGAGTGTCTCTCTCGATTATCCATCGAAAGAATATCAAAATCTGATCTGAGAAGTTACGCGCTAACTGAGAAGCCTATTTCTGAGATTTAAGAGCCAGGTCCTGATGTTTCAGAACCAAATACACACTGGCGCATGCCCAGGTCGGTCCCTGATATAGAGTCTGTCTGACTCAGGGTCGTAACCCAATTATGAACTCAAACCACTGAAAATCAGCCCAAACTTGACCTTATGTTTACTAGATCCGTTGAAACAATTCAGGTCCTGAGCGAAAAAACGTCTTCACTGTTAATGTGTCTGATAGAAGACAAAAGCGAGCCTAACAACTGGCTGATTCGGTTAATGAAAAAACAAATGAGCCAGCTTGTTGAAAATGAATTGTAGGATACGTGTCCTATCATTCATCCCATGAGACATTATCTAGTTCATTCTTCAAGTGATCTTAAGAATTATAATTGCCGGACAGTCGAACAATCGAAAGCTCACTTTTTCGACTGAATGATTATCCTAAATAACCTTTAGAGCCATGATAAACACCTTATCCAGTTCAGTTAATTATCGGTCGGACCGAGCTCCATAAGAACCTTGAGCCACCGGCTCAGGGGTGTCTGATCACTAAACTCAAACAGACCTAAACCCCCTATCCAAGTGGCTGTATAGTCAATCCCTAAAGTAATGCATATGAGGGATACCTATACCTTCGCTATGAGTCGTAATAGACGATCTGCATCTAGGACAACCTCTCCTACTCTTTCTGCTGGTGTTGGTCGATTAGACCCCAACTTAAAGAGCCGAGATTTGATTCTTTCTTGTGGTTTAATCCTACATTAATGAAAGCTTACCGTAAAAGACTTAGTGTCTGGAAAACTAAAGCGACCTGTAGCAAGTTTTCCATCTAGTCAAATATTAACGATGACGACACAAGGCTTCGTCACATCAGAATAGCTCTCACTTAACATCTGTTAAGACAGAGATATATGTGATAAATAGGCCTGGAAAGAATTTTTAAAAAGGTACAAACGTCCACAAAATTCCTTTCCATATAGACATTGCATCACAGTACTTATGAGTGAAGTACATAAGCAGGGCTTGCCTTGAGTCAGGGCTGATCAGCCCAGGCCCCGAGATCAGCCCCAAGGAGCACTTGCTGGGGGCTTTTTTTCAAGCCCCGACATTTTCCACAAAAAAGCACTAACAATAATGGACAAAATGGAAAATCAGCCCCGAAAAGGCCCCGACCTCAATATGTGGGGCACTTTTTTCAGGCCCCTACCATTTTACTCAAGGCGAGCCCTGCATAAGACTGTGAGTCTAAATTCGCTCTGAATAAGAAATTATCTTCTCAATTGTGTCCGAGCGAACAGCGAAATGTGAAGGTAACGTTACAACTAAGACCTTAGCCTACTCATTCAATGCAGAGAAACTCTCAACACATCTTCCCCAGTCGTTCTTTAAATGTATGTGACCAAAAAAATGGTTAAAAATACAGAAGATGATAATAAGAAACTGTATTACTTCTTCCTACACGAAGTTAAATATGGCATCGTCTACATAATCAAAGACCTGTGACACCCGTGTAGACTTAACCGGAAAAGAGATCTTATTATCCTGCTCTTTGTCCGGATGAAGACAACGTCTAACAAAACTAGCGGTTTCTCGCAATTACTCACAGCATTGAGATTCACTGGAACAAGTTCAAGGAAACGATAATGGATAGTATCCATATCATCCATGAGTTGTTCCGAAAGGGAAGGATATCCTCCTCCGTATCCCTTTCATCACTTGTCTAAATCAGTTTTAGAATCACGGTCACCAGCATCTGAACAGGCAGATGACTGCAGGGCTACAACGATACGCCTCACTCACGATACGATATATCGCGATTTTTTTGCATGATACAATTTTTGAACGATATGTTACATGCAGTACATTGAGAGTGAATTATCAGTAATAAAAGGCCCACAAACTGCACAGAGTCCAACTTTCATTTGACCAGTAACATCTAATTTCTTTTTTAGTGATTGAGAAGGACAAATGAGTTTCAGCCAATGGACCTCTGGGAGTCTGGGTTCAACTCAGAGGTGAGAGGTCTGTTGCCTCAAACTATGCTTATAATTTACACAGAGTTGATATTTTACTGAAATACAATTGAACAAGTAGAATTATAAGTTTGAAAAGCACAAAATAGACTTGTTGGGCCTAAAAATGCAACTTCTTACAACATCATGCCGACCTGGATGTGTATTGTTTTGTATCGCGATACACATGAAACGATATGATATGCATATCGTGAACAAATGTCTTGTGATGCATTGAAATTGCGATGAATCGTTACAGCCCTAGATGACTGGACCGATCAAGCACCATCCGATAGATCAAATTTTGAGATTGACGTTGAGTGTTTCTGCATTAGCAGGAATACTGCGATGAGCTGTGCAATCTGCAACAGCAAGTCCGTTACGGAGGCCTGAGGAGCAGCGGTCATGTGTTGCTTATCCGCCGGCTGCTCCTGGGACAGTGTGTCCGAGATGGCTCTTAAGTTCTTAGCTGCAGAGGTCCTGATGAATGAGGCCTCGTTTCCCTAGCTACTAGATGGTGTGACTTCCTCGACAAAGAGTGGACCTATTGATGATGCAGACTAGATATCCGAAGTCACATAGCCAAGGTGTGGTCGAGAGTGCTTAGTAGACGCTGAAGAAGCCGAATTAAACGGAGCATTCCGGAAAAAGGCATGTACGTAAGCTCCGAATGACGCAAGTTCCTACCAACAGCATCTGGCCCCAGATGAGAACTTGCCGGCTTCCTCCTTTCCATCGTCACAGGGTGAGCATGATTGGATTTTATAGTGCTTGCTACACCCTTGTTCTCTCCTCGACCGCTACGGACATATCCGGCGTCATGACACCCATATTCTGAGTGAAAGAAGCACTGGTTGAGCTAGCTGGAGACAAGGTCGTAAACCCTATATTCTAAGGTCTAGGCCCTTGTCTTTTTTGATTGAGCACTTTTGCTGCTAGCTCTGATTTACTATGTAAATCCGACACACCCAGTGTCACGGTCCTCATATTCAAGAGGCGACAGGGAACTGAAACCACTCATCGCGGTTTATAGCCCTGTTTTTTACATATCCGGCGTCATGACACCCATATTCTGAGTGAAAGAAGCACCGGTTGAGCTAGCTGGAGACAAGGTCGAAAACCCTATAAGTTACAGGTACGCCTCGTCCAATATTGTTTTTGCTGAGCCTCATATGACACCGTATCCGCCACCTGAACGTCCTGTAACGTATTTATTATGCCAGCGAAAACAAAATAACAATCAAATTTGAACGCCGGCACATTTTCAAAACTGGTGCAAAATGCTATGTAAGTTGTAACAAACGTGCACAGTTGTCTCCCTGTTTGTGTACAATTTCCTTGACAACACAGACAACAGCGATAGACGCTTTTCTTTGTACTGTCACTTTGTCTTGAGTGTGCAGAAAATGTCCGAAACATCCGATTTTACAGAATTCGAACAAAATAAATGTATCTCACATTTTTTTCCCATTGACTTTCATTCATTTTCCTACAATTTCATCATTGTGCAATCTTATAATTATTCAATGAAATTAAATCCATTTTCGAAGCGACGTTATCCATTTACCACAACAGAGACTACAGAATGAGCTCAACGAGAAAAAATGAAATTAATCTATTCCCGGGATAAGACAATTTTTTTCTCAGTTTATTTATTCACACTATATATATTTTTCAACTTTCTAACAACGCATTTATGGGTTATATATTTTTTCTAAAGCTTTTAAAATATCGAGGCGAACACCGTACCCAAACTGTTGTGTGTTAGCCTCAATAAGCTTAGACCCTATGTCAAGTTAGGGCCAGGCCGACTTATCCGTTATCGGTAGATCAAATACAGTAGTATTTCTCACTTCAAATAATTAAATTTACATTTAGAAAATAAATTTCACAATAAATTTATTATAAAATGAGAGAAAATGAGACATATTGACATGGAGGGACGTTTGATTGTACTGCAATTTCTTCAATATGGATATAAAAGCACCGCGAGGTGAGGAATTTCCACGTCGAAACAAAATGGCGGTACTGACCTAATACGAGTTTCGTATTAGGTCACCTCGGGCTGCAGGTGACCCAATACGGCTCAGTACCGTCCCACTATTCGGGGGCTGTGATTGGCGAATTTCATTAGCTGGCATAATAATCTAAGGTCTAGGCCCTTGTCTTATATGATTGAGCACTTATGCCGCTAGCTCTGATTTACTATGTAAATGAGACACACCCGGTGTCACGGTCCTCATATTGAAGAGTAACCGCTTCACCGGCGACAGGGAACTGAAACCACTCAGCACGGTTTATAGCCCTGTGCAATATAAAGAGCACTTTAGCCTTATGTAGAGAAAGCCGTAAGACTAGCCGACCCCGGCTGCCTATTAGACGGGACGTCCCGGACAAGAGGCATGGATGTAAACTCTGACTGACGCAAGTTTCTACCAACAACATCTGGCCCCAGATGATGCTGTAAGAGAGAGAGACCTCTCTCTTGTTCGTGGTCCTGGCAGACCTGTACGAGCGTACCTCAGAACTTGCCGGCTTCCTCCTTCCCTCATCGCTGGGTGAGCATAACTGTATATTATAGTGCATGCTCCACCCTTGTTCTCTCCTCGACCGCTACGGACTAATCTGGCGTCATGACACCCATATTCTGAGTGAAAGAAGCACCGGTTGAGCTAGCTGGCGACAAGGACAAAAATCACATGATCTGGGGCCTTGTCTTATATGAGCCCTTTGCCACTAGCTCTAATTGTATATTGTAGTCCTACTGCGTCAGTTCTCAGAGGCCTGAGTAACCGCTTCACCAGTCGAGGTTACTGGTGACAGGGAACTAAAACCATACACCGTGGTTTTTAGCCCTGTCTAAAAGCTAACCGGACATAGAGGAAGCCGTAAGACTAGCCGACCCCTGCAGCCTATTAGAAGGAGCGTCCCGGACAGGAAGGCATGGACGTAAGCTCCAACTGATGCAAGTTCCTACCAACAACCTCTGACCCCAGATGTTGTTGTAAGAGAAAGGGTCCTCTCCCTTGCTCGCGGTCGTGGAAGACCTGGACGAGCATACCTCAGAACTTGTCTTCTTCCTCCTTTCCGTCGTTGCAGGGTGAGCATGTTTCGATATTATAGTGCTCGCAACACCCTTTCCTTTCCTCGACCGCTACCAACTTATCCAGTGTCATGACACCCATATTCTGAGTGAAAGAAGCACCGGTTGAGCTAGCTGGCGACAAGGACGTAAATCCCATGATCAGTGATCTAGGCCCTTGTCTATTTCATTGAGCACTTTTGCCGCTAGCTCTAATAGTACATTGCGACGACGGAAGCACACTATCTGACAGCGTCACAAAACCTCACCATATTCTTGTTCCTCTGTAAATAGAAACTAAAAAACTAAAGTGACATTTTGGCGAGAGGACCAGCAGTGCCCCCTCGCCGTGGGAGGGCCGCTCGAGTCCACTCGCCTAACAAGAAACCATGACATCCGTCACCAACGTTGTCAATATCTGACATATGGTACAAGAATTTGAGGTAGAACATCGACTATAAGCAAGACGACCATGTAAATAGAGGATAGGCTTCCTCATATTTGCCCTGCTATTTAATAAATATTATTACTTAAAATAGGTCGATTGTACCACCACCAAATCCATAATATAAGATAACATTAAAATATATAATCAATGCAATAAATGCACCCAAAAGAAAAAAAATTTCAAAAATTAAAAACATTTTTGAAATTTTTTTTCTTATATAGTGCCCAAGTTCCCAAAGGGAATGATGAGCCCAAAAGAGCCTAAGTGTGGACAAAATTATAATAATATCCAAAAAATTAACTGACACACTGCTGGAATATTTCATGTTACTTATAACCGTAGTTTCCCTAAATATAATAGGAAACTACCTATACAAATAAAGTAATGTCAATGTAAACGACTTCAAAATAAAAACCGGAAACAAGACCCCAGGCAACACGGCCCAAAGTCAGTAAAAAAATAACAGAAATAAAACTATCCAATGTAAAGCTAGATCTTCAGCAGAAGAAAAAATGATACATCGGAAGTATGATGCATGACCAAAACGCCTAAACACCCCAAGGGTGAGGACGTAACCATGGGGATGTACAGAATAATCTTCTGAAAAATATGTTGAACTCCCAAGAAGTTTTATAAAAAAAATTCAATAAAACAGGCCAAAAAGCTTGGGAGTTTAACTGGGGGGAGGGGGGGGGGGGGGGGGGGATCAATGGAGGTTAGGGAAAGAATACTTAACAAACGGTGGAAAAATCATAATAAATCAATGATGACGTCAGGCCCATGTCCCGAAATTGGGGAACATGAACTAATTTTTATAAATATTATAAAATTACAGCCCTGAACGTTTCAAACCACCATTTCTTCCTTCCTTCAACTAGTTGTGTCCTTGGATCCACCAAATTAACCATTGATTTGTGTCTGGCATCATTGAAACTACGCCAGATCAATGGAGGTTAGGGAAGGAATACTTAACAAACAGTGGAAAAATCATAATAAATCAATGATGACGTCAGGCCCATGCATGTCCCGAAATTGGGGAACATGAACTAATTTTTATAAATATTATAAAATTACAGCCCTGAATGTTTCAAACCACCGTTTCTTCCTTCCTTCAACCAGCTGTGTCCTTGGATCCACCAAATTAACCATTGATTTGTGTCTGGCATCATTGAAACTTAGATTTAAAAGCACAGAAGTCAGTTTGATGTGATCTGACTGAAGGGCCAAACAAAGAATGATGTTGGCGCCAGTTTCAGTGACTTCCTGGTGTCTGCACATGCGCAGAGAGTAAATGTATGGAGGGCCAGATAAGACTTCTAATTTTCGGTTTTGCATGCAGATTTGGGGGAAAAATTTGTGTTTGGCCCTAGATAATTTTGGGTTAGCACCAGCTAAGTCTGGGCCATTGGTATACAGTATAAAAATATAACATTAGGACCCATATACGGAATGAAACTCTGCCTCCACAAAAGCATTCAATGGTGGTGATATCTGCCATTCATTTGCAAATTGAGGTGTATATACTTATATATACATAATTATCTCAAACAAAATTGGAGTGTTCTTAATATTTAGTTCATTGCATCATTCTTTATCCGAAACTTCCTCATCTCCGATTATGTTAATTCATTTCAACCTTTTAGGCAGGTATGGGAAGATTCAGCCCAAGGGAAGACTTGGCCGAGAAGATTCAGTCCCCAAAAAAGGCCGAATCTTCTCACTTTGCCACATTTAGATGGTCGAATCTTCTCACCTCAGAGCATTTTTTTCTGTTAAAATTGAAGGTTTTTTATACTTTTTATTTGGAAATATATATTGTTTTTAGATTTCTAATATGTTTTATTGTAAATGCTAAGTATTTCGTATGTGATTTTTGTGTTGAAAAATGATTCTTTATGCGGATATTGTTTGTATTGCTTAAGATGTGTTTTTTGAAGCCAATTATATATGATTTTTATGTTCAAACGTTTTGTATTGTTACAAATGTTTTTGAAGCCATTCTTTATTTTTTTTAAAGTTTATGATTTTTGTTTCTAGGGACTGTTTGTCTTGTTGAAAATACATATATGGGAGTGTGGTGGCTCAGTAGACAGAGATGCAGGCAGCAAGCCAAGTGGTCCTCGGTTCGAATTCCACCTGTGGCAGTCATGCTGTGTCCTTGGGCACGACACTTCATCCCAAATGCCCATGTGGGGGCACAGTGGCATTGTGTACTAAGGCGTATTGCACGTCGATGGTGCACTTGTCTTCAACCAATGTGAACCCTGCTTGCGTGGAGTTAGTATGTTGGGGAGTCTGACAGTGCCATTGCTTGGTGGTTCACTCCGGGTACACCGGCGTCCCCAACCCATAAAACTGTAAGACACAAGGTGACCCTGGCTGTCAAAAATGTCATTAAACCCCAATAAATAAATAGATACATATATATTTCTGAAGGCAATTATACATGTACTTTAGTCTGTTATTAATAAGGGAATTAACGGTTTAAGGAGAGCTATTACAGCTCTTAAGGAGAGCAATTATGTCTCTCCTTAAATTGATTTTGCAGGAGCCATGGAGGGCGGGAGCTATAGCTCTCCTCAAAAGGCCAGGCCTGCTGACAGTCACCTTCAAAGGTCAACAGGTCTGGTGTCCACTCGAATGATGTCACTTAGTTATTGACTTAATCCTGTCCACTCATCGAGCCGGTGGCAGAGACTTCTGATAACTCTCATTAATTTGAACGAGTTTGTTGCCGCATCTTATGTGTTTTGATTCCAATGTAACCGAGTCGTCTGATCGTTTATTACGTGTATATTAATTTATTATTAAATATTATCACATGTGAGAAACAAACTTATAAATTCATTTCAGAAACAAAAAAACAATAAATGCATTTCTGGAAAGTTCACAGCCGCATTTTTCCCGATTTTTCGCTTGCCCTGATTATTCCTACAACTACCTCTCACTTGTAGTGTACATGTATATATCTTTTGAACGCTCACCCACAGGCATATACCATTATCTATTCGATTCATTCACAGGGCTCAATTTAACTGGATTCCCAGAGCGATTTTCGAATCAATTTTCAACTATAGCTAATCAATTTCACATGACAAAAACATATAAATAATAGGAAATGCTAATCAAAATTTATCCAAGTTAGTAAACTGCTATTCAATTTTCAAAAATTAAATCCACCCCTGTTCATTCAGGTGTTTTCATGGTTGCCAGACACAGCAGCCTTTCCCAAGTTACTTAATCCCTAGCTCTCCCGAGTGCAGTGACTTTCCAGTGATTTTAGATTCAACAAATCACTGGAAAGTCACTGTGATTCAACTGTACTACAAGTGACTATGGGAGAAAATATCGCTACACGGATGATTTGCTCATAATACGCTCTCCGCATACTGTATATTCTGCAGTGTCATTTATTTAAAAAATATATATACAAACTAAGTGTTTTCTGTTTTGAAATTCTGGTCAGAGAGGTTCAAATTCTAGAGTAGAATTGTGTACATACGTGTATGTAGGCCTGCATTGTACGCAGCGGAATCATCATAACGCCAATTTTATTACCAGGAGTCATTCTTGGATACTGCGTTGATAATGCTGATTAAGAAATTAATCCCCTCTGCTCGTTCTGCCGGTGTCCACTCGAATAATGTCATTTAGTAATTGACTTAATCCTGTCCACTCAGCGAACCGGTGACAGAGACTTCTGATAACTATCATTAATTTTAACCACCGTGGACCTTTAATCCCCTCCACCTGATGTCCACTGACACAGTAGCGGGTGGATGAGTGCCAATACACTCTGTGCGTACTGTATTCGTTACGTCATTGGTAAACAAACATGTCGGCTGCTAGCATTAAATGACAACGATGGTGAGCTTTTGAGTGAAATTAAGGGGAAATGAACACCCACCGATAAGGTAGTAATGCGAAAATTTGCTCATGCACCTAATCTTTAATTTGAGAGGCTGTTTGTTATTGAATAACAAACAGAACAGGGGATACGTGAAATAGTCTAGACTAAAACATAGTCAGTTATGAAAACGACAGTAAAACCAACGTTGGCAGCTGAGTCTCTCAACTTTGCTGATCATGGGAAATGCAACGATATCATAAGACTAAACCGCATATTCGCCAAATATCCAAATTTAAATTAATTTGGCGAAATTTAAGGTTTAGTGTCACTGAAGGCTGAACTAGCCGAAATGCCGAAACTTGATGAAAGCACACTAAATGTCTACAATTTACAAAAGTGCGATAATAGGTCACATAGAGATACGAAGAAACAAGAGGTCCTCAGAAAGCATGACGATTGTGTCTTGAAAGCAAACCTCACCTTGTTAGTACACTGATTAGTCAGTCATTATCTCTGTGTGTTAAAATGTACAACAAATTGCAAAAAATTCATGATTTAAAGATGCACAAATGCAGAAATTTTGAACAAGGATGCACGCGCCCCCTGTTGTTCGGAGAATTTCAGAGTCCGTGAATTGAGGACATAGGCTCGGACTCAAAATAGGATATGAATTGAGGACTCCGACTCTTACTCAAATTCATCCATTTGTTTCGTCCGTTCTGCCATTTTGCGCAACGTCAGAAGTGAATGGTGACTTCATTTGTTTGGGGCCAACTAAATATCTAAAAACACCGAGCAGTGATGAAATAATCTATAAAATAGTAGCATTTTATTACAAAGGCTAGATAGGCATCCACTCACATTTGTGTGTGTGTCGGGGGGGGGGGTGGGGGGGGGGGTGGGGGGTTGGACCAGTGATATCCATATTTGTATGCCTTTACTGACAAATCCCATTAAAAGTGTTAAAATAAATTATTAAAATGAAATATAATGCATTTGGGTTGGGGGGTGCACTGGTGGGACCATGGGAGGCATAACAAGGAAAATATTGATGTATTGGCCGTGCACAAAAATCTCACTGACAAGCATCAAAATCTCACTGACACAGGCCTGGCCTTTTGAAAAATCTAGGGGAGCTACTACGGCTCCCCTGAACGAGTGCCAGGAGAGCTATTCTATACTTTAGTCTGTTATTAATAAGGGAATTAACGGTTTAAGGCAAGCTATTACAGCTCTTAAGGAGAGCAATTATGGCTCTCCTTAAATTAAATTTGCAGGAGCCATGGAGGGCGGCAGCTTTAGCTTTCCTCAAAAGGCCAGGCCTGCTGACAGTCACCTTCAGAGGTCAACAGGTCTGGTGTCCACTCGAATGATGTCACTTAGTAAATCATATGATATGCCATAACGTCATTAAATAGAATGGATGTTCAGTAAACGTGTGGGGTAGACCAATCAATATTTTCAACGTGCAGCCCTGAGGCTGCACGTTGAAAATATTGATTGCTCTGCCCAATCGGGGCTGCACGTTGATAATATTGATTGTCCTGCCCCAAATAACGAATATGTACTTCTAATTGCTGCCATTGAACTGGCATGGAAGATGACACTAGAGTTCAATGGGTTAAGTCACTGTTAATATCATTTTTTATCTCTCTGATGACAGGAAAAGTATATTCTATACATGTATATGACATAAAACAGATGCGGAGCTAGAATTTCAGGGAGTCCGCTATTCTGTGTGTTTGTGGGCTGGGGGGGGGGGGGGGGGGGGGCAATGATATGCACATATATAAAAAGTTTATAGGACCCCATTGAGGATGCACCATATGGGCGTGGAAGGAGGGGTAACGAACAGGCCAGAGGATTAGCTCCCGCCCCATCCTCGAGTAGATATTCCATTTGTGTTCTAAGATTGAATCTGAGGCATTTTGGCGCTCTGCATCATGTGAAAGTTACATTGAGCCAATGTTAGGGGGGGGGGGGGGGGGGGAGGGGCGCAGAAAAATTATTGGGGGTGGGGGGGGGGGGGGGGGCTGGTGTAGCTACGTCACTGACATAAATTATTTTTAGATTTGTCAGGCTTTCTTACATGTGTGTACTATTTAGTTGGTTTGCTACTTTATTCTTGTCCATTGTGCTATTTTTATATGCAGATTGTGCTATGAAATTAATCAATTGTGATTTGTACAGCCATCCCTTATGTGGGCTTTCATCCGAATGGAGGCGGGGTGAGTGTGTTTTTTTACTCAAAGCATTATGGTCGAATGTTTTATGCCGCCTTTTTTTAACAAAGCGGACATTTCAGTCCGGTCCAGTTTAATAAATATTTAATGGCCGTAATGTTCACTTTGCTTAAGAAGGTGGGCCGAAACGTCCGGGTCATAAAATCCGCTGGACGAGATGTATATATTGCAAAACGTGCACCCACATATATTGTGAAAGAAAAGAAGACAGGGGGAATTTTGTCACCACTGAATTAGATATTCGGTTGTCCTGTGACGACGAGTTGTGGCACTGAATTGTGTGGGACGCTCGACTTGTACATGTACACGTGTGAACTTTGTACGACGCCATTTGTTTTTAACGCTTGGGAAATATCCACAAATTATTGGCGTTTCTGTTAATAAAATCACTGTTTGTTACGTGGGGATTTTGTTGTTGTTTTTTATGGGTTTAAACTTTAAGAACCCATTCCCACCTCATACCCGAAACAAGTTGTTGAAAGCGCAGTGGACTTCATTTTTCACTGTCAGTGCCGTTGGTACCACCAGAAAGTACTACAGGATAGAAAGTACTATCGCTATAGCATGTTAACCGTTAATAATGTACTGCTGCTCTATCCCAACTCACGGGAGTGAAATGTCACTGGGGAAATGACAAATTTCTGATGGAAAAATACTGTGGAGGGGGGGGGGGGGGGGGGGGGGAGGAGAGGTTGTGGTAGCATTTTTCGGGTCTATTTTTGGTAACATTGATTGTTATGATTTGTGGCACATGCACTCGACGTAATATTCGATTCTATCAATTTTAATAATAATATATATATTATTAATACTAAAAGAACACTGGTTTTTTTTGTATTGGTAATATAATATATATTTTATTACAATTGATAAAATCGAAAATTTTTCAAACGCAAAAGTCCCGAGGTACGCTTCAAGTTTATGTTCCGCATATCGTCAATTTGTGGTCCTCATCAAACGGGTCCAGGTCGTTTCGTCCTCGGGACATTTCGTCCCCTACTTGGTGGGATGTTTCGTCCATGTGACAGGGTGGGTCATTTCGTCCCCAGTTGGGGACGAAACGTCCCACTTCAATACCAAATTATTGAGAAGATATGGGAATGGATTTTTTTTCATAAATGAGGGAAGCATCTGCTCGTAACAAATGATGGTCAGTCAAGAATGAATGAATGAATGAAAGGTTTTAGCGCGCCGATTTACAAATCCCTTGCGACCCGGTTAACCTTATTTTATTTCACTTGGATGACACAGGCCATCGCACAACATTACATTCTGGCTCACCACCATGGAGGGACTCAAACCTCTACCATCGCCGAGCTGGAACCGAATAGAGCTCACTCTCTAATAGTTTTAATGGCGTTGAGGGATTGAGTATTGACAATCTAACACTCCAACGTAAACTGCCGGGAATTCTAACCGCGTGCATACCCCCCTCAGACTCCATTTGAGGCAAT